>JBAMNC010000901.1:0-1290000 GCA_037902135.1 Cetoscarus ocellatus | reverse complement strand
TACAACAATGCTCTGAGAAAACTCAAACCAAATTAAATCATAAATTAAATCATATTTAAACAATCAAACCCAACTTCATGCACAGTGGAAGCAACAATTGATGTGAGCCTGGTAAACAAATTTCTCCCCTGCCCCTGACCTCCTTTTTATAGCCTCAGGCTAAACACTTTTTAACAGTGGTACTGTTATGCAATGCTGTGCTCTTTTTAATATACTGTGTGTGTTTCATGGACAGTTACCTCACAGGGCAAATGTGTTTTGAATTCATGAACAGTCCAATGGCAACCTGGTTATTCAGCTAATAGATTCAACAGTGTACCAATCTGTGTGGCAGCAGCTCTCTCATACACCTCTGAACTCAGTGGACGTACATTATTACACATTTTTGTCTGTTGCTCAATAATTTCTCATTGTTGGTTGCATTTAAGCTTTCTGAAAAAACCTCTTTAATAAGTGCCTAAAGCTGCTCTGTCTGCTGACTCTTCAGCTCAGCAGATATCTTTTCTGAATGAGAGCATGGGCTCTGCTATTAGAAACTGCTGAAACAGCTTTGGTCAAGGTTTTAATGATTTACATCTTGCAGCTGATTATTGGCTATACTTTCTTTAATCCAAAGGGTCATAACATTTTAATCAGCCACTGAGAGTGCACCTGAAGAAGAAGACATACTTCTTCTTTACTACAATATTTGATGCAAATATCGCTTCACATGTTGTGGAGCGGAGTGTTGAACAGCAGTCAGTCAGCTTTATCTGCACTACATACATCTTTACTCTTGTCTTTGGCAAAGATGGGATTACTTTGATGATTCTGAAAATATGAGGATATCACTAGCTGTTTTGACATGGCAGGAACAAGACTTCAGTGTGCTAAAATAGATCTGTGATAATGGAAACTTGAATGGCACTTCAGTTTTAGTTTAAATATACAATAATGAAGAAAGGTATCATTAGCTGTGGGCTGTCAGACATTAAAAATCATTCATATTCCCCCATTATGTCTCAGTTGTCTGTGAATATACAAGGAGATTAGACGAGAGGGCTGGTAAAGATTTAAAACACTTCAAGGAAATAATGTGTACGAGCTACAGAGAAGATGGTAGGGCAAGCTTTAACAAACGTAGACTGACTAAAATATTTATATTATATCATCTATGATATTTAATGACCAAAGCTTCCTTTCAGATTTAAAAGCCATTTAATATGTTATACCTGTTGCCTCCAACAGAACTGTTCATTATGTCCATGACAAGGGATTAAACATTAGCTGTTGGCGAAACAGATGACAAAAATAATATTTCCTCCACTGTGTGTCTTATTAGATCATCAAAATACAAGCAGAAGAAAAAAGTGTGTGCTCTAGCTGCCATGCATGTATGTGTGAGTGTGTGACAAGTTTCAACAAGCTGAGATAATCTGACCATTAGTGACTAAAATCTGTATGGTACTGTTATATCATTTTCTGATATAGTGTATATATATATATATATATATATATATATATAGCCAGATGGATATGTGTGTGTGTACCTATTTATAATATACCTTTGAAGGCTAAGGCATCACCTTACAAAGATGTATGTTAAAAAAAAAAAAGTTATTTCTGTTTATTTTCTTTATTAAAAAACGATGCCTGGTTCAGTGCATGGTCACCTTGTGCACCTCACGCTGAACTGAGATCTTGCCCAACTATACGAAAGACGTCTCGGCTTTGTGTCTGAGATCTATTGAGCGATTTCAACAATTACGATGTCCTTGATTAATTTGGTGAAATGGATGGGATTATTTTTCAGAGGACAAGCAAGTAGAGATAACCAGTGCTAATCAGCAGCAGCTAATGACAAGGCCTGAATAGGTGGCTGCAAGAAGGTCAACATAGATAGCTCCTGGGTTCAAGAGTTCAAGTAGTAAAGGACAAAAAATGTTAAATTGTCTGTGATATTGTTTGTACAGATGCTCTTGTTTGTGTGAGGGTGTAGACTGAAACTGGCAACAGAGCCTGTTCACAGGTCAAAATTCATGAAAACAGAGGGAAAAGCGTTGCCCTTTCAGACCAAAGCTCCAAACATCTGAGATATACACCAATCAAGCATGACCTTATGGCCACTGACTGGCCCGTGTGGTCAATTCAACAGATGAGCTACTGTTGCTCAGACTGCTGAAGAAGTTAAAGCTAGTTCTGATGGAAATGTGTCAGAATACACAGAGCATCAGTTTCTTGTGTAGAAGGAAAGAGGAATCAACAAAATAAAAGGCAGGTTGTTAAGGCTGAGAATCAAATTCTGGACCTCAGAAGCAGAAGAGCAGTTTTCAGGTGTTTAATCAGAAGCAGGCAGGCAAAAACAAAACCAAACCCTAGAAAACTGACAATGATAAAAAAAAAAAAAAAAAAAGGCTGGAAAGGCTGAAGACTGGCTGACAACTCAAGGCTCAAGTCCTCTGAGAAAAATCCAAGAGGGTCAGCAGGGCACACGCTGGAGAGAAAGTCAAAAAAGAACGGATACTAGCTGCAATGAAGGCAGAGTGGAAGCTATAAAACTCACACACAATCAATGCAAAAAAAAAAAAATACACACTAGAAAGGTTCACAGGACGAATAAGGAGTTGGACACTGCCAACAGGATGGAATTATCTGGAAGAGTAATGGAGTCTTGACTGGTCTTTATGGAGGAGTTGATTAGAGGGAGATTGACTGCAGGAGTGTCTCAGGGATGAATCACAGGTGTGCCTCTGCAGCAGGTCCAGGAGGGAGAGCTAACCAGCCAGCCACGCCTCCTTCCTCAAACAGTCTGAGAGAAAAGGGAAAGGGAAAAGGACAGCACAGGACACAAACAGAAGCAAACAACCAGACCATGACACAGGTGGTTGTTATGTCATGCCTGATCGATGTAGTGAAGGAGAGAAAGAAAAATGCATTTAACTCTCATACCCCTCTCCCTGCTCTGTTTACCCTATCTCTTGGTTCTTCCCCTGTGTGTCTTCTTATGGCTCTAATGCTTTCACTGTGCCTTAATCACATGCTCTATGTGGGATATTAGTTAAAGCATAGTGAATCTGACAAATCTATGCAAGTTCAACATCACTTAACTTATTAGCAGCTGAAATGTGTACATTCATATTGAAAATGTTTACAGAACCCATATTTAACCCCTTTTCAACAAGTAACACTGGCTCCAGATGTCCCAAGAACATAAATTTGAGCTTTCTTGCCTTGAAATCCGCTCATATACTGGATTTTTGTATGCCTATAAACCCCTCTCTTTCATCACCTCTCAGAACAGGCTGTTTGTTTTTTTTTGTTTGTTTTTGTAAATTCTCATGAGCTGTGGCTTCAGCCTTCAGGACTGTGTTTTAATGTTTACTGTGGGTACACAGACACCTTTGACAACTGAAAGAGCACTATCACTAATACTCAAAAAAGATTTTAGTTTCAGTACCTCAGTCTATCAGAGATGGTCTGTCAGAGATCCTCAGACTCAGACTCGGCCAATCTACTCTGTGGTAATTGATCAGTTTTGCTGTCCTTCTAACATCACTTCTCTACACTGGGCTTGCTACCTTGAGCCAGTTGGGATTAAACTGCCTACGAAACAACTGACATTTCTCTCACAGAGCTATTATATGCAACACAAAAAAACCTGTCATGTGAGGGAGACATGATATAGATACTAAAGGGCATGTAAAACTCAGCTTCGGTTCTTTGATATTGATGACATTTTTCTGTTCTTATTCTTAAGCTTATGCAGCAGCTGGACTCACCTGATTCAATGTCTATCATCAGTCAGATCCATCTTGCCAAGCTCCAATCTACAACAATCCTGGCCGAAGCAGGACAGAGCTACATTTATAATATTTGTACACATATTAAGGACTCTCACTAATAATTACGCTCACAGAAAATAAAAACAGGATACAATGATTTGCAAATCCTTTTCAACTTATATTCAATTGAATACACTGCAAAGACAAGATATTTAATGTTCGAACTGAGAAACTTTATTTTCTTTTGCAAATAATCATCAACTTAGAATTTAATGGCAGCAACACATTGAAAAAAAGTTGGCACAGGCGCATTTTTACCACTGTGTTACATCGCCTTTCCTTTTAACAACACTCAGTAAACATTTGGGAACTGAGGAGACCAATTTTTGAAGCTTTCGGGTGGAATTCTTTCCCATTCTTGCTTGATGTACAGCTTAAGTTGTTCAACAGTCCGGAGTCTCCGTTGTTGTATTTTACACTTCATAATGCGCCACACATTTTCAATGGGGGACAGGTCTGGACTACAGGCAGGCCAGTCTAGTACCCGCACTCTTTTACTACGAAGCCACGCTGTTGTAACACGTGCAGGAATGTGGCTTGGCATTGTCTTGCTAAAATAAAAAGGGGCGTCCATGAAAAAGACGTTGCTTGGATGGCAACATATGTTGCTCCAAAACCTGTATGTACCTTTCAGCATTAATGGTGCCTTCACAGATGTGTAAGTTACCCATGCCTTGGGCACTAATACACCCCCATACCATCACAGATGCTGGCTTTTGAACTTTGCGCCTATAACAGTCCGGCTGGTTCTTTTCCTCTTTGGTCCGGAGGACACGACGACCACACTTTCCAAAAACAATTTGAAATGTGGACTCGTCAGACCACAGAACACTTTTCCACTTTGCATCAGTCCATCTTAGATGAGCTCGGGCCCAGCGAAGCCGGCGGCGTTTCTGGGTGTTGTTGATAAATGGCTTTTGCTTTGCATAGTAGAGTTTTAACTTGCACTTACAGATGTAGTGACGAACTGTAGTTACTGACAGTGGTTTTCTGAAGTGTTCCCGAGGCCATGTGGTGATATCCTTTACACAGTGATGCCGGTTTTTGATGCAGTATCGCCTGAGGGATCGAAGGTCACGGGCATTCAATGTTGGTTTTCGGCCTTGCCGCTTACGTGCAGTAATTTCTCCAGATTCTCTGAACCTTTTGATGATATTACGGACCGTAGATGATGAAATCCCTAAATTCTTTGCAATAGCTCATTGAGAAATGTTGTTCTTAAACTGTTCAACAATTTGCTCACGCATTTGTTCACAAAGTGGTGACCCTCGCCCCATCCTTGTTTGTGACTGACTGACCATTTCAGGGAAGCTGCTTTTATACCCAATCATGGCACCCACCTGTTCTCAATTAGCCTGTTCACCTGTGGGATGTTCCAAATAAGTGTTTGATGAGCATTCCTCAACTTTCTCAGTCTTTTTTGCCACTTGTGCCAGCTTATTTGAAACATGTTGCAGGCATCAAATTCAAAATGAGCTAATATTTGCAAAAAATAACACAGTTTACCAGTTCGAACGTTAAGTATCTTGTCTTTGCTGTGTATTCAATTGAATATAGGTTGAAAGGGATTTGCAGATCATTGTATTCTGTTTTTATTTACGATTTACACAACGTGCCAACTTCACTGGTTTTGGGTTTTGTACATTGTTTCTTATGCTATAGATGCTTCAATGAAAAAAAGGACTTTAATCTGAGCATTGACATATATCATACAGTGTTCTGTGTGTTCTTTGATTGAACTGGCACAATAAAAGCAGAGGAATTTAATAATCCGTCCGAAATTCAGACCAAACAACCAAACCCTCTGTGTAAATAACAAAACGCCAGCCACCCGTTGCACACTGATTTTAAGGGAATGAGAGCTGACTCTCTGATTGTTTGACCTATGGCTTTAGGTTCAGGTTCAGGTAACTTTATTTGTACCCATGAGTAAACTTGTTTTATTGCCAGAGGTATAGAGACATCCATTATAACACACAAAGTACACAATAGATGTAACACTGAGCAGCAATCACAGTAAAAAAAACTATAAAACCAATGAAAATGATAAAGTGCCTCACATTCAAAAGTCAGGGCAAAAGCTACAGAGATCCATCAAGTGGTTTTGTGCCGAGAAAATGCATCCTCAAAATAGCAAAATGTAGACAAACAAGCCCCAAACGCCCATGCACTTTAGCCAATATGCTTCACGCTGTCAGAATAGGGCCCTTTGGTATCAATACTGGCTTTACGTCAGGATAAGATGACTAATGTGAGGATGCAGTGACTTAAATATCACTATGCGAGATGAGAGAACTATATAAAAATACAGTTTCTTTGAAAGATATCCTCATGATAAGTATGACTGTTAAATCTCAGTAGCTTTGGATGAATGCAGGCAGTTACAATGAACAAGCTAGTCCTATTTCTCAACCATTTGCATCTTCAAAACTGAGAGATCAACCATGTGAGGCTTATTTTTATTAATATGTTCTACATCAAACACAGAGGATCATCGATAAAATATACTTTCTTCTTCTATTCACTGTTTTTCTTCATTGGCCTCATTTACAAGCACTTGCTTTTTCAGTTTTGTGCTGTAAAATAATCTGTGTCCCTGATTGGTCCCTAAAATGCATAAAACATTGTGAATCCAATTTTGTGGGGAATCATAATATCCTACATTCAGACTCTTTGAACCAAAAGAAAACTCCACTTCCACTTTTGCATTCATCATCTCAGTGCAACAAGGACAAATTCTTCCTGACGGTGCAGCAGGCTTCCTATAGACGCTGTGATGTACCGTCATGTCCTGAACATTTGCATTGCTAAGCAGCAGCCAGGTGAGTGGCAGTCACTGTAGTTGATTTTAATAGGGAGACGCTATTTCGGTGAGTCCTCCAGCAGGCTTCTTTCTCTGGAGTTAATCACACTACACATCACATCAGACGTTGCAGAGGCTCCTCTCTCCTCTCTGGGGTCTCCACTGGCTCGCTTTCTCTTGGCTCCGCTCTCGTCTTCTCCATCTCTGCTTCGCTCTCTCTCCTTCACTCACTGCTGCTCCCTTTTTTTTATTTATATCCACATCTGTGTTCCCCACATCTCATTTACGCCTCTCACTGATCGCTGCTTTTCCTCACTTTTCTCAGGAAATCACCCACAGTCTCTTTGGGATATTTGGGTTTATTCTCGTTTTATTGGCTGCGTTGTAGGGCAATATAACCACTGCCCATCATCACTCCCAGACCAACCATCTAGACAAGTTATATCTCTTTAAAGAGCCTAAAAATACCAGAACAATAAGTATTATCACTTTAACTTCTGTTTTCCTACCTCACATGGCTATGACAGGTCCAGATTAACAATTGTATCTTTCAGTATCTATCTGTTATAATTGTAATTATAAAAAAACTACTTTGTAATTATCTGCTCAGACTAAGAGCACTTCAGAACTCCATTACGTTCTTGTGTTCTGGGTTGCAGCCTCTATATTCATTTTGCCCCACTCCCCTCTCCATTGTATGAATCCCCATGACATAGATGAGATGGAAATTTGATCTGTTTCATTTTTTTATTGCAGAACTTTTTGTTTATTAATAGTCAATTGGCATTCATAGGTCTATGGCAGATGCCATGCCCTCAAGGTAGCATGTTGCACTTTTCATCAAGCTTCGGCTTTAGTGCATGTCCCGTTCGGTCAGTGGTTCTCAGTCACTTTGTACAGTGGTGCAGGAACGAGTCAAAAAATGCGCAGGTGAGTTAGCATTTAACTCACCCTGGTTCCCAAGCCTCATATAAATAAGGTTCATAATGTCACACACGGATGAGATTTTAAAGTTTAATCTGAAATAATAAAATGCATCATATATGAATTTTCAAGCATTACTGTGTTTTCAAAAGGATGGTTGCTAATGAACTGCTAACAAGGACTACAAAAATGGCCAGGGACCATAATGCAAGCATTTCTTATAAGTTTGTAATGATCAATAATTCACACTCCATTGCCACATCCATGTGGACCAACTTGATCAGGACACTCAGTTATGAGGACATTCTCAAATAAGACGTTACAGTGTGACGATATGGGTTGGAAATATTATAACTGCTTTTAAGAAGAACCGTATTGTTGTAGTTCCAGAGTAGCTTGATTGCTTTTTACTCTCATCATTATGTTTAAGATGATAAAAAACACCGAAGTTAGACTTGTTTGTCAAGATTATCACAAAAGAGACAAATATTTAATTTCTATAATTTTTATATTCTTCACAAAGTTTATTATAACTTCTGCATTGGCTGACAAAAATCTGTCATCCATGCACCACTTTCCTGTGCCCTTGATTTGAAAGTATTATATCTGTGATATATTTTGCCCACTTTGTGAGAAACACTGCACTATACGCTGCATTAGCAACTTTGTTGAAAAGTACACTAAGACTGCTAACGTGCAAGTTACATGGAGTTACATACTGCGCACATTACATAAATGTATTTTATGTGCTTGTTTCATTAGGCTTAACTTGTAGGGATATTTCAGTATTTTTGAAGTTGGGTTGTATGTAGGCACTTGAGTCAGTGAAGTGGCTGCGAGGGCTCCCAGCCTTGCTGTAACTGTAGGGGTACACTGCTGTTGTAAGGTACAGTTATTAAGTGATTATTTGAGTTTTATGTAAAAACCAGCCACAAAACTATGTTGGGTTGAATGTTTTATTGGGCAAAAAATTTCAGAGCACTTTATTTTTCCTTCAGAAAGTCTCTGAGCCAAACACAGAGATGTCATGGAGGAAAAAAAACACTCTGAAATTTTTCACCCAAATATACATTCAATGCAACATAATTTCATGACCGAGCTTTGCATTAAACTCCCACAATTACACTAAATGAAAGTACACACCAACAGCAGTGTACCTAACCAGCAGTCTGAGCTCATTCTTCTTAAAGCAGCACACCAACTTTTTTTTTCTTTTCGTGTCTTACTTCAACTCTGAGTCCATGACAGGCAGATAGACACCATTCTTTCGTCTGTGCATCCAGTAACAAGAAAGAGACGGACAAAGATCGTCCACCGCCAGTTAGATTAGCTCGAATGCTGGGAGTCAATGGGTATAGCTAACCTGCCTCTGCCTACAGTCATCAGATAAACTCCTCAGCAATTCAAAACAGTCCTGTGTGTTGTTTCTTTTTTACCGCATGATGTTACGTTATCGTCGACTATCATTGTGTTATCTTCTTTTACTCATAAACAGAGGCTTTGTTTCGTTGACCTTCTTCTGGGGTGGTTTGAGCGAGAGATGTGATGTTCACAAACAAGTCGAGTCTTTTGAACAGGTCTTCTAAGTGAATGATGAGAACCAATTCACAGTTGTGAGTGAGCTGTTGTTTGCGAGAAATTCTTAAATGCAAATTGCCTGCAAATTTGAGAGCACACAGGACCATTTAGACTTGCTGAAGAGTTTATCTGGTGACTGTAGGCAGAGGCAGGCTAGCTATACCCGTTGAGCTATAACTAGCTGTGGGCGAGTCTCTTTCTTGTTTCTGCATGCACAGTTGAAAGAATGGTGTCTATCTGCTTGTCATGGACTCGAGAGTGAGGCAAGACATGAAAACAAAGAAAATGTTGGCGTAACCCTTTAAAGCTGCAGCGCTAAGGGGAGCCCTTTCTGCTACTTTACTGATTATTGTCAAATATCTTATACAACCCAACTTTCCCTTTAAGTTCAGTGTTTTTACTCTGTATAGGGTCTGGAACAGGTTGGAAGTTGAAGTCTTGCATGGTAAGTGAAGCTAGCATACGAGCATGTTACTTTAAGCATAACTTTTAAGCAAATTGCATTGGGTCAGCTTTCATGTACAGGTTACACAGGGATAACTGAATTGCATTTCACATAATGGTCGCTTATGTACATGATGTCAAAGGAAGCTAGCTTACATATTTATTACACTAGGAAAACTTGCATGCATGCTATCAAGCTAGCTTTAGTGCATCTTACATTCAGCTAGCTCACATGCATGTTTTCATTCAGCTCATTTTCATAAATGGTACATAACATTACCCCTGGTGTATGTTACATAAAGTATGAGCGATACTTTGCTCCGTGTAGGATCTGGACTTGAGCAATTATGTTTTATGGACGTTTTTGTTTCCTGTTAGCTTTGCCAGAAAATAAAACAAAGAGGATCAGAGAATCTAAGTCTCAGCAATGACGGGCACAAGCCTCTTATCACCAGAACTGCCACTTTTTGGGAAAGGAAGAAAATACTCTAGTAGTGATTGAATACATATTGTACTGTCCTGATTAGAAATGTTTTTTATTTGTACTTTAAATTGGTTCAAAATGTATAAAACCTATTCTATTCACCATCATGGCAGGAAACAAACAGCACAACAACGATGTATTATCACACTTTTGTCACATTTTATGCAAAAGAGACTGATTTTAAGACTATGCATGAGCTTGGGAAATTGGACACCGAAAAAGATTATAAAAAAGTAGGAATTATATGGGATGTATTTTCACAAAGAAAAAGCAAAAAAGAAAATCTGATTATCTTTTCATCATCAGGCATTCACACTATTTTCCCCACATTTTGGTCTTTTTATTGCCATAATTTGTCATTCGACAGTAAAAATGCAGATGCAAACAGAGGAAACAAAGGCAGAGGGAGGAGAGTGCGATGCAGAGTTATTGGCAGCACTCCATAATCAAACTGGGGCAGAGCAGTAATGTGAAAGGTTCAGTAATGACCTATTACAGAGCACATTTTACATCAATTTCAGATGAGGCACAAACATCACACAGCCTGTTAATGTCCCTAATGTCTGTAATATTATGTCATTACAGTGGAAAGCAGCAGATATGACCTGATGAAAATAGAACCATGAAATGGATGTTCATGAAGGATAGTTTTGGCAATGCAGCTGCCCTCTTACGCAACTTTTCATAAAAATGCTGACTGCTCATTTGGTCTTCTTGTTTTCTTGGTTAAAAATAAAACCCAAGTTGTGACTCATTAGTCTCTAAATGTAGTTGAATCTTTTCCTCCATAATAACACAAACAAAGAGATTGGTGCACTTCAACTACTGAGCCTATTTTATTTCAGACTTTAAAAATGCTCTTTTAGATTTCAAGAGGGACGAATTAGACTGTGTTATGGTGTTTTGTTGCACACTTTATAAAGGTTTTCTTGGAAGGTTGCTTGTTTGTTTTCAAATCAACCAAACCCTCTCCAGAGAAGCTTTTATTCAGTCTGTAAACTGGAGTGAACAGTCAGTTATTTTGCTTGCAGGGATGTGAACAGAAATCCAGTATCAATGTGGTTGTTCAGCATCATGCTTGCTACATTCTAAACTCCTTAACAAAGTTTTGAAAAGTTATTTCAGTCAATTATTTCTCACCTTTAATAATACAAACTGCTATTGTATTTTATATCATTGGAAAGCCTAATTGGTCACCCAGACAACAAGGTACATTTGTAAGGATTGTGCAGTCATGGAATGAGCAGCACTACTAAACGTGTGGGTAGAGCCTAACAAAAAATGTGCCACAGGATCAGTCAGTGGCTTAGTATGACAGTAGGCTTGGTCTGTAATCGGAAGGTTGTAGATTTGAGTCCAGCTCCGGCTGTCACATGATGGTGTGTCCTTGGTGCTGCGTCACTGGCATGAAGAAACTCTGAACCATCAGTGAGTGAATGTAAGAGTGAATGAGTGTGAATGAGTTTAAGTGACCTGCAGTGTAAAGCTGCTTTGAGAAGTCAAAGAGACTCGAAAAGTGCTACAAGGTCAAGTCCATTTACCATTTACAGGGTGGTTTAGCAGTCAGCCAAGCAACATTTTTAAAACCACACAATCTTTAAAAAAGGTATAATCAAGGTATCCTTACTTACACCTGTGTTGGTGTTCAGATGTACTTGTTTCTTTCCTCTAATTAAAATAGGAAGAAATTTAACAGAAACAAAGATGAAAAAAAAATTGTGTCAAAATTTGGTCCCCTGGCAGAAAAATATATACTGATGTCTCTCTTGTTCTGTTGGAAACCCAAGTCCCTCATCCCTGCTTTAATTAATTCACTATCACACTGTTCTGTGTTTGGCTGATCACAATGCTAAATCCGGAGCTGGGATCACAACACCAAAAAGCTTGTAGAATAGCATTTGCCAAGGTGATGAGGGACACAAATCACACTTACAGAGTTAGGATCAAGAAATAAGAAACAAAAGCCTGCTGGGATTCTGAAAGCCATCCTCTGCTCTGACAGTACCCACAATCCCAGTCCTTTACTGTATAATCTTTATTAATTAATGTAGCCTAAGTGATTCCCAGTACAGCCGCTCTGATCTCATCTCTGCTCTGTCACTGACATCAGCGTCTGATCTGAAGCTTCGCTCAGGGCAGTGTGGACACCACCACTCAATTAATTGATGTTTTCCATTGTGATGAACCTACTTTCATGTTGTGCTCTCATCGTATCCATTCAGAGCCCGTCCCATGTCAGATAGCTGACACAGAAACACTGAACTGTTGAACTTATTCGGGGAAAGTCTTTGTTAGGAACAGTCCAATAGAAACAAGATTTCACAAAACAGTTTTTAACACAAAGTGATGCTCTTCCTGCCAAAAACTGATCAAACCGTTGTAGAGACCCTACATTTCTTATTCATGATTCAGTGAGCTCCTGTGGGCTCGAGCTGCACGACTAACACCTCTTGTATGCTAATGCTGATGTATTGATCTGGAATGTAACTGACACTGAGTGCAGCTGTGCCAAACTACAATCATCTTTGGTCAAAATGCTTATTTTCATGCACAAACTTACTCAGACTTACTTCCTGAGTTACCCCACATTAATTGAACATCTAAACCAGCATCCATCCCTCCTCCCTGGCCATTCAAACCCAAACCTCTAAACCGGGCCAGCATGGGTGCATTATGTAACCCTCCCTAACACAGTTTTTGCTGTCCCAAGGTTATGTTAAAAGACCTCGATTACATAATAATTGGTGTACCGTTAATGCAGCTGACCTATTAAAAGGCAAGAACAACCCCACCCAGGTTTAAATGTCAGGGCTGCTCTTTTATCCACTGGCTTTAGATTAGGTCTAATTATGAATTGTACATAAATTTCAGTGTTAAAAAGTTGCTCACAAACATTAATGGTTTCTTTTGCATTATTAAAGGTGCTTCTGCACGTGTGCAAAGCAACTTTAAAATGAGGACATCCAACAATATGATTCAACAGAGACAGAGAATAACTTTCAACATTTTGTTCTTTAAAAAAGGCCAGAGACATCTTTGTTTTTAATAATGTGCTGTCATGGCTGCTGTTATAACAGAGCTGCCAAGACATGACAGGTTAATTGCTACCATGGAAACACTCAATATAAGGTCAAGCAAGAACTGCCATTTCTCTCTATCTTGTAGTGGAGCTAGTGTTAGTTGGCACAGGTGAAAGTGCTATCACAGCATTAGCTGTAGTCGTCAGCAGGTAAGCTATGACAGTTGACAAGAGGACAGAATAAGGATGTACATGTGGTACTTTATTCTACTTTTTTTTTTACATTAAACATACAATGCTACTGCCCCATATTCACTAAACATAGACAACCTGCATTAACTCTTCACTCAGTTTGAGAGTCCTTTGTACGGTCAGGCATATTGTAAAATACCAAATAAACGCCGAGTTCCAATTAATCACCGAGTCCCAGATAAACGCAGGGTGTAGCAGCACATTTTGACCAATAAACGCCCTTTCCAAATAAACGCCAAGTCCAATTTATTAGGCACAGCCTACGAGCTACAGTCAGAGTTACAGTAGGCTACACACCCGCAAACGCTGAGCTACCAACTGACAGCTGATGCTTGAAAAGTGATTTATTCAAAAAGAAACATGATCATAGTGTACTTTATCAGTCCGCATGGTTTATTTGTCTCTCGGGACATCCTGTCGGCTCGCTTCGCCTCCCTCTGTATGTCAACAAATGCACGTTGGCGTGAGGCGCTCTGTTTTACAGGAGTGCTGTTTCACTCAAAGTCTAGGGCACTGGAGAGCAGAAAGCCGGGGCTTTTAAAATTCAAAGCAGAAGACTTCACTGCCGCTGTATGTCGCTTGCCCTTAACTAACGTCAGGAGGCCAGCCACATCAGTTAACGGTACATTGCTGCTGATCACCATGGCCCCGGTACAGCGAAAAAGAAGTAAGACCTTAACTTAAACAGTTCTTTACCAGTCGTAAGAGTGTTTAGAGAGTGCTCAGTTTAAAGAGGAAGACAAAAGTATAACCATGGTCCTGTAATCTTGCCTTGAAAATGTAAAGGTGATATTCATACTGGTGTAAATAAATAATATGATTACATTTACCATTTTTTTTTTTCATTTTTTGCTAAGCAAGATTTTTGTGAGAAAGGAAATAAACACCTCTTCCAAATAGTCGCCTGGTCCCAATTAAATGCCTGGTCTGCTCAGTGATTGAAACAAATAAATGCCCCGGCTATTATTTGGTATTTTACGGTATATGCAAGGTTGGCAGCTGGAGAGTAAATACATTCTCTACTACTCTGACATGATGATGGTCTGCAGATTCACTTACTGATCATGAATCTCTTCTCAGGAAACAGAAGTGACGACAGGAAGAAGTGGGCGCAAGCTTGTAGAGCAATGATCATCAACAGGTAGCCTGGGGGCCACATCAGGCCCTTCTTCCTATCTTGCCCCCAAAATATCATCAGATTCAGCAAATGTGAGGAAGAAAAATCTGTTAACCCCCAAAACAATGGGGATTGAAACAGTTTTAGAAAGACTTCAGACATTTTCAGCCAGTATTTAACCAGAGGAATGAGTATATGAGAGTCAAATCCAGTGATGGAAAACATGACAGCCCCAGAAAGAAGAAGCCAAAATATCTAAATTGCTCCATGTCCTATTGCAGCAGTATTGGTAATAGGGACTGATCTCCCCTCCAAGGCAAAGAAATACTTAACATTGAGTAAAATCAAAATATTAAACCTTATAATATGTTAGTTAAATTTTTTTTAAATACTTATGCTTATTGTTTTTAAATTTCTTGCCCCACAGCAGCAGTGACCACTGACTACTTCATGTGAATACCCTGTCATAAATGTGATTGACTGAATGACTGTCCAGTCACCTTCAGCATGTCACCCAGATGGACATTTGAAATATATCCTGTATATTTATTCCTCAAAATAGGTTTGGAAATGCTATTTCCTTCGATTATTTCTCCCCTTTAATAATAACAATTGGTTTGTATTTTATATGATTGGAAAGACTGATTTGTCACCTTTAGGGGGTACAACTTGTAGGGATTGTGACATGAGCAACAAAGCTAAGCGTGTGGGTCGTGCCCCAATTATGTGCCAAAATTCCCTCTTCCCCTGGAAGACAGCCTTTGGTTCCTCAGTAAGGATCGATATTTGCGTTCTTTACTTGAATCGACATTGGCCGATTCGCGCGTGGGTTCGCCAATGTATTTTTCTGTGGCATGATTTACAGACAGGCATCCATGGGCAGCTCTGTGTTGCTGGAAGACCCTGCAGCACATGCAGACGCGTTACCCCTCCCCCACTGCAAGAGTGGTGAAAGCAGCATTGCCTTGGAGGCTCCTTCACAACAACGATAAGTTTTAAACTTTCTGTTAGCCTCTAATAGTTAAACTTAGTTGAAATATTGCCACCCACTTTGAAATAGGAAACATGAATGCCAAGTGCATGTAATATACGTGCTTGAAAATATAGCTATGTTTGTGGGTCAGAAAAACTGGAATGCTGTTGAACGCTTCATCTTTAAAACTGCTTACCATTGTATTTAGGGAGCTGTTGATGTAGTTGTAGGCTAATATGTACAGCTGTTACGAACACCGGTTTAAGGATTAAGTAATGTCAGCGTTTTCAATTCAGTTCCATGGTGTTTGTAGGAGTTTAATTCAGCGAACACCGGGCTGAGGTTAAATGCGTGTCGTGTGTGTATGTGTGTATGTGTGTGTGCTCTCTCCCTCAGAGCGGAGTGGAGCAGCCGTGTCTGCTATCAGAGGTCTTTAGCGTGCACTAGACGAACTTTAATGATGAGAGAAATGTTTTATATGTAGTACTAAATTGTGTCAGTGTTTCGTGAAAACGTGTGTTTAGAGCTGTTTGCTGCCGTTATTAATCCGGCGTTAGCAGAGTTTTTCAGTCAGCGTCTGCTCAGCTGATGTGTGTGCGTGGAGGGGGAGGGGGTGCGTGTCTCACTGCGGAGGAGCAGCCATCACATCGATGGGAGAGAAACTTAAAATGTGAGAGAAATGTTGTGTACATGGTTGAATAGTTATTCCTTTTGAAGGGAGCAAAAGCAGTATCGGCCACAAATATCAGCCCAAGAAAACTGTCAGTCCATAATAGGTCACCGGCTAAGGGTGATGGAAAAAAATCGGTATCGGCATCGGCCCTAAAAATTCCATATCGGTCGATCCCTATTCCTCAGTGAAGCAAGAGTGAGGATCTGGTCTTCTTCGGGTGTTGTCCACCTGGAACGCCCATTTTGTAGTCTGTCTTTGGTTTCTCCAGTCTCACATAACTTGGTCCTAAGTTTGTAAAAGGTACCAGGGCTGACACCAAATAATGCTGCCACTCTGCATATTGCTTCCAGTGGCAGAGAATTGTGGCATGATTTTTTGTGTGCTACCCACACATTTGGCTGTGTTGCTCATTCCAGGAATACATGATCCTTACAATACAATAGCAATAAGGGAGATATAATCAACCAGTATAACATCTCCAAAGTTTTTTTGAGGAGTACATTTGTAATAATTGAAGTACTTTGGGTTCAGTCTACATGCTCAGTGATGATGTTTTGTTTGGTCACTGCCTCTCTCTCTCTCTCTCTCTCTCTTGTCTTTCAAACAAACAGGTGTGGAGCTAAAACAACCCTGCTATTCTCTCAGCACCTTGCACCTTCTATGACACCCACTATCCTGAGTGATCCCCCCTCCGTCTCCCCCTGCCCGTGCAAATGTCAGCCTTCACATCCTCTGCTATCAAAGATTCTGCGGTCGCAGCAGGAACTACCTGAACCTGACTGCTGCTCTCACATCACACAGACTCACACAGAACAAGGAGAAAGAGGCCCCATGAGAAACACTTCCTGTCTCTGAAACATGGAATGGTTTGGTTGAATAAATGTGCACAAAAACAACAGTCTCTGGTTTGGTTTGGTTCTGAACTGTATAAACGTCTGATTGTTCTACCATAAACAAAAGACTGTATTCATCAAAAGGGTTAAAGGGTACACCAGTTTAACTTTTACAAGGATTATGTCTTTAAAACGGGGTTGGATCATGAAAGGTCTGACATTGGCCCTCAATGGTTAACTCCTCCTCAGCAGCAAGAAGAGACCTTGAAAAGCGTTGAAAATGAGATCTTGGAGGAGCTTTGGGAGGAGGACAATCTACCAGGACATGAACCTAACTTGTGACGGGTGTCGCCAGGCACCAGCGAGCCATGTACATTTGTATTGGTCTTGTCCTGCTTTACATTCTTACTGGAGAAAAAATATTTACTTTCTCAAAGGTTACTCATTTATTAAAATAACACAATGCTATGATTGCATTGTTTGGTGTATGTCCACCCACAATACCACTCTCCTCTTTAGAAGCTGCTCTTGTAACTTTTGTTATTTTATTAGTGAGACGCATGATTTTACTGACATGGAAGTCACAAATTCCCCCTTCACACACATTATGGATAAAAGAAATCCTTACTTTTATTAAGCTAGAAAAGATTGGGTGTGTTTTTGGGGCTCCCTTAGGAAACGCTATAAGACATGGGATCCCTTTTATGCGTATATCTGAGAGGTGGACCTCCCACTTATTCCCCAGTGACCCACTAGGTATCTCAGTGATACCAATACCAGCATGACGGATCCCGGACTGACCAGCAGTAATTTATTTAGTTATTTATCATTATATTTATTGTTATTTCTTCTTATTTTATTTTATTTTTTCGTCTCTGTCTTGGGTTTGATTCCTCGGATTATAACATTCATTCTGTCCTTTCTCTTGTTATTTTTTTAAATTATTATTCTTGTATTCTCTTTATCTTGTTACTGTAATGTTTATCTGTTTTATCTGAAAATATTAATTAACAGATTGTGGGGAAAAAAAGAAAAACGTGGAAAATGTTGCATTACGTTTGAAGTACTCAAATGTTATAACATTTGGGGAATGTGTAACTTTTGTGGAAATATTAAATTAAAGCTGCAGATTTGTATCAACTTAATAGTTTATTACAAACAGCACTGTTGCCTCACAGCAAGAGTTGCTGAATCAGCAGCCTGCTCAGTTGGTAGGAGCATGTTCTCCCAGTGCATGCATCGGTTTTCTTCTCACAGACCAATAAACATGCCCGCTAGGTTCATCGGTGACTCTACATTGCCTTTTGGTGTGAGTGTCAATGGCTGGGTGTCTCTCTATCTCTGTCTCTTCATGTCAGCCTTGTGATTGGCTGGCATACAGTCAAGTGTGAACACTGGAACATCTGTGATGTGCTCCAGCCCCCTGTGCCCCCAAATGGGATAAGAGGTATACATAATGGATGAACAGATAATTGGACATTGCGGGCTGCTGTTACTGTTTGGGTTGTAAGAGATGAATAAAGTAATTTACTGCTTGATCCCTCTGATTCAACGTCTGTAATCAGTCAGATCCATCTTGCCAAGCTCCAACCTACTACTGTGCACTCAAAGCAGCACGACACAATCAGCACTGTTTAAAGCAGGAACAGGTGGGAGTGAGGAGCAAGAAGACAGCTGGAAGTGACTGTTCATACAGACATTAGCATAGATGCTAACAGCTTCAGTAGCAGCTTTATCAGAACTGGACCACATTTCTTCAATAAATGAAAAACAAACAACACCAAAAGCATTTCTCAGCAGAAAAGATGTTTTCACTCCACTTCTGTCTTCTGATGTTTTGGCGAGAGTTTGCTCCACAAAGTGGATCACGTTTTGAACTTTACATCATGGCAGTAGGGCCTGCCTACTACATCATCTGATTGGCTTGTAATGAATGTGATTGCCGGATTATCGTCCAATCACCTACCAGATATGCTTTGATAGGTTCTGCCCATTCCCAAACACTTTCTATGAGCTTTGGCCCAGAGGGACTAATGAGATACATTCGACGGCCTATCTGGTGTGTCAGGTTACCAACTTTTACCCCCATGCTCAAATAGTTTTTTGAATACTGAGTATAAGGTGAACATCCTATGACCCACCACTGTGATTTTACTCTTATTTGTAACTTTATGAAGTCATAAAATCACCATGCAGTAATTCTAGTTCAACACTGATGGTTCAGAGTTTCTATGTCAGTTGTCCAACAGTATCAGCTAACACTTAAATGCCCCATCATACCCATTTACACACCACTGATTCAGCTGTAGGAGCAACTTGGGGTTAAGTGTCTTGCACAAGGACACATTGCCATGTGAAAAACAAAACTGGTGTCAGACCTGCAACCTTCTGTTTGCCAACAGAGCCCACAATCTGCACCACTGCACTGCACCGCTGATGCCCATTTTGTCTTCTTAGTGCCTCAGCTTTTACTGTGATACTTACAAATATCAGTTCTTAGTTATTTTTATCACTGGTAGTGGCTGTAAATCCATCACAAACCAACTTCAGATTAATTTTCTGTAGTTTGCTGGTAGATAAAAGTGACGATGAGGCACCTTCAGACAATAAAAGTCACAAAAGAAGGATAAAGCGGTTTCCCTCAGGTACCAGTGTGACTTAATTGCTCTTTGTCTCTATTGATTTTTTTGTTAACCAACTCAAGGCAAAATGCAAATACATATATTTCCCCAAAGTCTTACCAGGCCTTAAAGGAAGGAGCCTGGAAGAAGAAAATCATTAAATATCAGTTTTATGTGAAATCCATCTGTGACAAAAACTCATGCAGTAATCAGAATCTGCTTTTGTTTTATAGAAAGATGAGATTTAGTTCATTCTTATAACTCATTTTTTGCTGATCAGGAGTGTGTGTGTGTGATTAAAGATCATG
The DNA here is from genome assembly GCA_037902135.1 of Cetoscarus ocellatus. Lineage (NCBI taxonomy): Eukaryota > Metazoa > Chordata > Actinopteri > Labriformes > Labridae > Cetoscarus > Cetoscarus ocellatus. The sequence goes on along the minus strand of JBAMNC010000901.1, from coordinate 1,270,150 downwards.
TGTGCGTTTGCCGAGGGGACCTCCTGTCAGAGGGATGTGGATACAGAGGAGATCTTTAAGCCCTCGTGGCTGCGGCCTTTTAGAGCTCACTGTAGTTAATTAGTGGCATGGCCTCGGGACTTCTATCTGCTCCTTGTATGGGTGAGAGAGTCAGAGGAGAGGGAGGAGGCTCAGGGGAGCTGCAGTGACCTGTGTGTGTGCGTGAAGTGAATCAGTGAGAGCGTTCAGGGCTGATTGCATGTTTGCGTGCTGATTGTTGAATACGTGTATGTGCTGGACTCTGTTAGTGTGTGTGTGTGTCAGAGGTCTCCCGATGGCTCATCAGGGTCTCTGAGGGATGATGATGATGAGGGGCTGGGTGAGTGAAACTTAAAAGGCTGAAGGAGGGAGTGAGAGTCAAACGGGGTGTTAGAGCTTGATTAGTGCGCTGCTGCTGAGAAATCCTTTACAGCAGAAGAAGAGGAGGAGGAGATGATGAAGAGGTCACTTTACACTCACTCCTCAAAACAAACATCAAACTGATGGTGCTAGAAAGAAGCATTTATGTGATTCCAATCCCGAAATGCTGATTTAAAAGGATAACTGCGGGGTTTTGAAGAGGGGCTGCTCGAGCCCCATGGCACAAGTAAATATGACTGCCCCTAAAGCACCTTGTGAATTTTGTTTCTTTGGGAAGAAACCCAGTGGCAGATGCTGGCCAATACAAAGCAGTACTAGGTGCCACCAAAAGACTCATTATTACCCAACTTTTAGGTTAAAACCACTCCTAGCACAACTTTAGCTTGACTAGATGCTACAAAAAGATTCTTTCTTTAAAGGGATACGCCAACATTTGACTATTGGATTCATGTTGGGTGTTGGATGTATATATTTATATATATATGTATATGTGTATTTTACATATGTATAAATGTTTCTGTGCATATATGTGTATCCATAAAATGAAGAGCTTGTCTTCAGCCTGCTCTATTGTAAAGTGTCTTGAGATAACAATTGTTATGAATTGACACTATACAAATAAAAATTGATTGAGATTGATTGATTAAACATTTTCTATGTTTTCGTGTCTTACCTTAAGCAGATAAACATCATTCTTTCAACTGTGCGTGCAATAACAAGGATGAGACAACCCAAACTCGCCCACCGCTTGTTAGCTCAGCTCAAACAATGGGAGTCAACAGGTATAGCTTGCCTGTCTCTGCCTCTGGTTTGGACTTGAGATTTGACGTTCACGAACGAGTCGAGTCTTTTAAACAGCTCTTTTAAGTGAACAATGAAAACCGATTCGCAGTGGTGAGTGAGCCATTTGTTTTGAGAGCCATTCTTAAATTTGCAGGCAGTGTGCATTTTGGAATGGCTTGGAAATGAACGGCTCCCTCACAACTGTGAATCGGTTATCATCGTTCACTAAAAAGAGCTGTTCAAAAGACTCGACTCGTTCGCAAATGTCACATCTCTAGCACAAACCACCACGGAAGTAAATCAAGAAAACAAAGCCTCTGTTTAAGAAGATAATTTGACGATAGTAGAAGATAACCTATAATAACACGGGAAAAAAAAGGAGTCTCAACAAGCACACAGGACTGTTTAGAGTTGCTGAAGAGTTTGTCTGATGACTGTAGGCAGAGGTGGGCTAGCTATACCCATTGACTCCCAGTGTTTGAACTAAGCTAACTAGCAGTGGGCGAGCTATGACCATCTCTTTCTTGCGCACTAAGGAGCTCCGTGAGTGACAGGATGCTCGACCCGAAGTGTGTGACGGAGAGGTATCGCAGGTCCTTCCTTCCTGCACCTGTTAGACTTAACAAAAACATCTCCAGTGTGCAATAAACCTTATTTATATTTATATAAAATGTTTCACTGTAAAATATCAAACATGTACCACCATATTTATATTTATGATATATCAAATCTCCACCTGTTAAATATCAACATGTACACAACCATCTGTAAAATAACAAACATGTACATAAGGACTGTAAATATACCACTTACTATATACTATATACTTTTTATATTTTATTTCTATTTTACTTTACTTATTTGATTTGGAATTACCTTATTTTTCATTATAATGCTTCTTTCTTATATTTCTCTCATATCCTGCAGCTGCTGTATATTTGGAATTTCCCCTGTGGGACTAATAAAGGAATATCTTAACTTTTTCACAACAAAGCCCCAGCGTTGAGAACTGTCTTATAATGCAAAGCGTATGGGCTACGTATCCTTTCGTAGGCAACTCCTCTTCTCGGTTGTTCAGGTCAGAGTGCTGAAGCGGGGTCAGGTTGTTGTCATTGGAGCAGTAACTCCAACAAATTAAACTCAGAGGATGAGTGACTCCTGTATTTATTCTGGATGTAGAAACAGGCAAAACAAATGGACAGTATTCAGATTTCCCCAAATTCCGTTGCCTGATGTCGGCCATTGCCAACTTGGCTTGTTCTTTTGCTATAGACATCAGGGCTCATCCTTATATGCAATGGCATTGTGTTTCCAGTGACCATTTTGTCGTTATAAGCAGGAGGTACCAGACCTGTTCCTGTTGTCATCAGAATCTTAGCCCATTTGTTGCAGTCGACAAAGTCCATTTATTTTCCATCGTTTCCAGTTGCAATAGCAAAATTATTCCAGATATCAGCCTTGCTATGTTTTCACACAATAAAATCCAGTTTTCTTTACACATTATTTGTCGACTCCATGCTGTAGGTACTAGCTACATCTGGGACCCACAGAGATTTTTTTGACCGCCTGCTGCTGAACACAGCAATGTTAGACTGCCTACAGTAGTCTTCTAGTCCCAACCCTCAGCTAAGGACTGAGGTTGCAGTCAAAATGAGATTCAACAGGAGGGTGGCTGGGCTCAGCCTTAGAGACGGGGTGAAGAGCACTGACATCCAGACAGAACTCAGAGTCAAGTTGCTGCTCCTTCACATCAAAAGGAGTCCACTGAGGTGGTTTGGGCATCTGGTTGGGATGGCTTCTGGCCGCCTCCCTGGGGGGTTTCTTTGAGGGAGACCCTGAGGCAAAACAGGAATCCACTGGATTGAATATAGACCCTCTCTAGCCTGTAAAACTCCTAGGGATCCCCCTGGAGGAAGAGGAAGATATTGCAGAGGAGGGGGCTGTCTGGACTGAATTGCTTGGCTTAATGACTAAGCAACTTGTGTCCCCAGAAGAGAATAAAACAAGAATCAGCTCTTATCATTCATTTTAAATAGTTAGCACAAGAAACATCTTATTCTCAAACAAAAATTGATCTCACATTAGTGCTCACTCGACATTTTCTTTCAAAATAGTGGTGTTATTTCAATCTAACATGGTTTATTTGCTCTACCAAATATAACATTTTATCTCATGTTTTATGGCAAAATGATCGAGACATGCTTAAAGTGCACTGCTAATATCTCAGCTCAAGGTTCTTTATCCCCATTTATTCCACTCCAGTGAAAAGTTTCAATTGCAGTGCCTCTCTGGATGCATGTTATTGATACTTTGTACACACACACACTCAGTCGGACTGGTATTGAAAGACAAATTCAGATGTTAAACCCTGTTAATGCATAGTATAAGATGGGTTCTTAATGCTTGGTCCTCGGATCAGAATTTTCACGTTCACTTTTAAATTCTATGTCAGAATCCTGTTTGAGCCGGTCACAGGTCTGAACCGTCCTGTATTCACAAAAGAATAAAATACCACAACAACGTAATGTGACTTTTACTGACAAATACCAAACCAGTGAAGAAATGGGTTTGAAACACGTTATTGTTGTCAATGATGAGAGATGGCGGAATGAAGGCATTGGGGGATGAAGGGTACAGGAGGAAGAGATGATGGGGTGAAAGGATGGGGGAGTAAAGGGTTGAGCAATAGAGGATCAAAGGATTTAGGATGAGGGTCTTGGGACAGGGGTCAGGATGGAGGGATGTAGGTATGAGGAAAAGGGTCAAGGCTTACATAGAGTCCACTGCCTGGTCCATGCTGAGGGCAAACTGTGATTCAATGCTTTGTACTCAGCAGACAGGTTTTTGTCTTTTTGTTTTTTTGCTCCAAGCTGCACTTTCCCCAGCACGCCTTCCTCAAACGTGCCTCATACACCGGCTCAGCTCCCTGATGCGTGCTGCATGTATCATAATTACAGTCTACCTTTTACACAAAGTCCTCTGTCTGGGGTGTAGTTTTCACTGAAAAAAAAGCAGAGATTTTCCAAAAAAACTGTTTCAGTGCCTTCTAAAGCTGAGTGAACATGAGTTTGAACCTTTTCCTTCTCTAGTGGTTTTTCAAAGATGCACATCAAGAATTATGAAGTCCATTTTATTAACCAGGCTTGATTTTTATACTCAGAGTTTTTTTATTGTTGAAGCACACCTTCCATTTAAATCAAGTGCTCAGGGTTTATACTTGACAGCAGGTTGTCTTTTGGGGAGCACATCTAGTAAGTGGCTCAAAAGTTGATGGTCTTACTGGGTGTTCATTACAGAAATAAGTCCTTTTTCTCTGTTCATGTAAAAAGACGCTGGTAGAGGTGACCTCCTTACCTGTTCTTGATTATGGAGATGTGTTGTACATGAATGCCTCAGCTCAGAGCCTTCACATGTTGGACAGTGTTTATCATGGAGCTCTGAGATTCATCACAACTATGGATTTCTCACTCATCATTGTTCTTTATATTCTAAAGTGAACTGGACTTCTCTAAGCACTCACTTAGACTTAGGATATCTTTATATTCAAAGCCACTCTGGGGGAGATTCTGGATTACCTTTCCTGTCTTTTAGTCCTAAAGGATGGAATACACAATCTTCGTTTAATCGACATTTTCTAATTTGTTGCTCCTGAAGTCTGGACTGAGTTGGGAAAGAAAGCTTTGAGGTTCTCAGCTCCTTTAGCTTGGAATAATCTTCAGACTGATTTTACAATGCATTGCTAAGTTACCCTGACTGCTTTTAAGTCTTTGGTGAAAAATTTGGAATCCAGGCTTTCAGTGTGCATCTGTTTTTTAAATGAAAATTTATTATTATTGAAGCTCGTATTGTTGTGTGTTGTATAAGTTTGTGTGTTTGTTTCAAACTGTGTGTTGCTGTCATTCTTAGTCAGGTCTCTTTTTGGCAAGAAATGTTAATGGGACTAACCTGGCTTAATAAAGGTTAAATAAAAATTCTGTCATCTCAGGCCAATCAGGTGATGTAGGAGACGGAAGGTGCCACCCTGGAGTACAATTCCTGACTAATTACAGACTGTAGAAAAAAAACTGGACAAAGTAATTTGACATCAGGCATTTGGTTATCAAAGGAGCCTTTGGACGGCTGTTGATGCATCGAAATGGACGCTGCCACACTGTACATGCCATCTCAACCAAACCTTACTTCAGCCAACTCACAGAAGTAGAGTTGACTGGCTGTCTGATCAATAGCAACTTCTAAACCTAGAAATCCTCCATAAAATAAAATCAGGCACAGTTAAAATAAAAACACCTCCTGTACAATGAGAGCACATAGATGTAAAATAATTTTACACATACATATATACACACATATATATATATATATATATATACACATACACACACATATATATATATATATATACTGTATGTATTCATAAATATATGTATATACATATATGTGAATATATATATATACTGTATGTATTTATAAATATATGTATGTACATATATATACACATATATTTATAAATACATACAGTAGATATATATATGTATATGTATACATACATATATTTATAAGTACATACAGTAGATATATATGTATATGTATATATACATATATTTATAAATACATATAGTATATATATATATTAAATATATAAATATATATAGTATGTATTTATAAATATATGTATTTATTATTTATCTATTTATTATTTGTAAAACAGAACAAAGTAAAAATACAAAACGATACATTCTAGCAGAAATCCTTGCCATAAGCTGTAACACAGCCATAATAACCACCAAGTTTAAAAAAAAGAAAATGACAAAAATGTACAAAAATGCCAAAGGAGTCCCTAAGGAGAAGTGAGCTTCTATTGTCTTGACAACTTTCTGTTATTTAAAAGCAACTATTCAGGTTGGGCAGAGAGTCAAATTTGTGTTGTTGGTATATGTGAAGGCCCCTGACATATATATATATATATATATATATATATATATATATATATATATATATATATATATATATACATATATAGATAGATATAGATATAGATATGTATATGTATATATATATATATATATATATATATATATATATATATATATATATATATATATATATATATACATACATACATACATATATATACATATACACATATATTTATAAATACATACAGTAGATATATATGTATGTGTATATATAAATATATCTATAAATACATATATATGTATATATATATATATATATATATATATATATATATATATATATATATATATATATATACTGTATGTATTTATAAATATATGTATTTATTATTTATTTATTTATTATTAATAAAATAGAACAAAGTAAAAATACAAAAAGATACATTCTAGCAGAAAGCTGTAACACAGCCATAATAACCACCAAGTTTAAGAAAAAGAAAATGACAAAAATGTACAAAAATGCCAAAGGAGTCCCTAAGGAGAAGTGAGCTTCTTGACAACTTTCTGTTATTTAAAAGCAACTATTCAGGTTGGTCAGTAAAGCCAAATTTGTGTTGTTGGTATCTGTGAAGGCCCCTGAATGCTGCCTCCAAACAGCTGATTTCTTTACTATGGCGCCCTCTAGTGGTCGTACTCCTCAGCACAAGGACTTAAAGCACAGTTTTGAAAGAGGACAAATGTGTCTTACACGAGTAAAAGTGCACTTTATCAATAAAAATACACTCAGTAACAAGCTAAAGCAGCACTTTATCAGTCTACCCAGGTAAAAGTGAGAAGTACTTCATATAAAATATACTTAAGTGCTGAGTATCTTGAGGACACCTTCTGTGTCATGCAAAACGAAGAACAGCTGACGTGTTTTTTGTACCCAGTTATAGACATCAGTAAAATGTATTTGTATTCTTTGTGCCATAGTTTTGTATAAGCGCACTGTTTTACACAGAATAGATATAATATACCACATTCCTCAATTTTTTATTTAATTTTTTTCATGACAGTGCTATTGGTCACCTTCAGTGTTGGTAAGTGGGTTTTATCTATACAGCTATACTCAGCTATAAGCAACAGTTCCATGATGAAGTCACCATCATAATATGATTCCTTTACCCTGAAAACACACACTAGCACTTGGAACCATGTTGATATCTTATAAGTTAGACAGTTATTGAGCAAAAATTATTGTTCACTTATGGCGTTTATCTGGATCACCGCCAAAATCTGATCATTTTTAAGTTGGGCCATTACCAACATCTCCTGAAAATTTCAGTCCATCCGGTAGTTTTTGCATAATTTTGCTACCACACAAACACCGGCAAAAACAAAACCTCCTTGGTGGAGATAATAATAGAAAGAAATAATACAAAATTAAAAGAAATATTGAGAATGATAATAAGAAGTTGTAACAACAGTGATTTTAAAATATTGTTATGAGTTCATTTAGATAAACTTTTTGATTGGTTATTTATCTGCTGCTGCGTTGTAAGGTATCAAGAAGCGCACTGAGCCTTGTCCCTATCTTGAGGTCTGAAAATCTGGTCACCTTAGGTTAACGTCATACCGAACATTGATGGTTCACTCCCCGGGTCGAGCAGGGCCTGTCTGTGTGGAGTTAGCATGTTCTCCCCGTGCATGTGTGGGTTCTTTCCGGGCACTCCAGCTTCCTCCCACAGAACATGCTCATTAGGTTGATTGGTGTCTCTTAAATATTCTTAGGTATGAGTGAGAGCGTGAATGGCTGTTTGTCTCTATATGTGGCGGCTGGAGACTGGTCTAAAGTGTACCCCGCTTCTCGCCCAATGTCAGCTGGAATAGGCTCCAGCCCCCCCCCCCCCATGGCCCCGAAAGGGATAAACAGAATAGATAATGGATGGATGGTTTCTTTCACTGTTTTTGACCATCATATAGAATCAGAGGTGTCACTCTTTGGATCTCGTAAGTAAAGTTAAAATACCTTTTAAAATAATAAAACACAGAAGCATATGTAAACTTTTTGTCATATGTTTATTTTTTTTTATTTTTTTTTCTTTAAAAAATGACAAGGTCCAAGTATTTTGGAAGCCCCGCCCTCACCCTATGTTCCCCAGCCGGCTAGCTCGACTCTAAAGCAACCAGCAAAGAAAAATAGTCATATGGACAATTGATAATATACACCCCATATACAGCAATACATAGTGGTCTACCATAATGTTACCAATAATACGCAGCCTCCAATGAGGCTCAATTCAAACTGTTGCCAATGATATGGTTCATCTCAATAGCAACTGTCAACCAATGACGGTTGTGTTGGGCGGGGTTCAGGCTGCCGCGGCGAGTCGGCGAGGTCACAGACAGCTGCCTTGTCTTTTCACACCAGCGACGGCTCAGCTGATCAAAGTAACACGCAGTGACTCTCGCTCGGCCTCACCAGGGCGGCGTTAAGGTTGTGACCTGACCTCGCCCTTTAAACCAATCAGATTCAGCATAAGTGCAAAGTTTAGGAGGCACCGACACACACGCACTCGGATATCTGGAGGTGCCAGGGAGGACGTCGCTGACGGCCAACCTCAGCTCAAAACTGTAAAACCGTTTTTGAAAAGTTATGTTACATGACCTAGAGTTCAGCTGGTTCACTGCGGGATGAGCCGGCTTGGATGCTTGTAGGATTCAATCTCAAAAAGTCCACTTCAGTTCCAACAAGATCAAGTCCTTTAAACGAGCGTAATCTCTTTTTTCATCCTGCCTACAGTAACAGCCGGTAAAAGACAGAGCAACCTGTGTAAATGTGTGTGCATGTGCCAGTGACCCCCAGCAGTGGTAGAGACAGCATAGAAAAGGTTTCAGTATGTGCATGAAATAAAGACGCAGCCTGTACACAGTGTGAGCGAGCGCCTGTCAGTCCGCGTGCAGGGCTACAGACACGACTCCCAGTGTAACTGCAGGTCCGTGCTGTCCAGAAAGTCAGCCGAGAAGACGCTTGGCGGAGTGTGAGGAGCCAGTGGGGCGAGGCTTGTACCCCCGTCTCCGTCACTGGTTCCCCCGCCCCCTCCTCTGCCGCCTCCCCTCCCCCCTCCGCCGCCCCCGCTCCCCACGCCGCTGCTTCCCACCATGGAGATATCCAGCCAGTCCATGCTGTCCAAGGCGGGGTCACCAAAGTCCAGCACTGTGGAGTGGGGGGAGAAGCCGAGGTCGGATGTGTCCATGGGGGAGGGGGGGTGGTCCAGGATGCTGGGCGTGCTCAGCATCTGGTTGTGGAGGTCGTCGATCAGTGTCAGGCCACCATCGGGCTCCACGCCCAGCAGAGGGGTGCCAGTGGTGCTCTCCAGGAAGTCCTCCAGGCGCCCACTGCCTGTGCAGGGCTCGCTCACAGGGGGCTGAGGGGAGATTAAGGGCTGCGTTGGGGTGGGAGTGGGGGGAGAGAGGTGTAGGGGTGAGGGGGGAGAGGATGGCGAGGGCGGGTCTGAGAGTGGGGCGAGGGAAGGGTCCGGGTTGGACTTGAAGCCCGGGATTTCTGTAGGTGGACACAGAGAGAGAGAGAGAAATATCATCAACACATGTAAGATGAAGACATTTTTGACATTTTTCAGTCTTTATGGTTTGAAACTTTTTGTTACCTCCACTCTTCAGCAGGATGTCGAACAGGTCGTCCATCTGTTGACTGTTCATGCCATTTTCCTGCTGACAGACAAGAACATGTCATCAGTCAACCACCGAGACCATGTGTGGACACAACAGTCTGACATCCGCCTCACAAAAACATCAACTTCAACTTTATCTTAACAAAAAGAAAAGCAATTATTTCCTTCAAGTCTGAATGTTTGGATTAAATGCATTTTATTGACAAAAAGAAAATGCCACAATGAGCCGAGTTTTCATGCAGTGAGCAAAAGGTAGACAAAGCCTTTGTGATGTCACTGACCGGTCACTGCATTTCAAATAATCTGATATTTCCAAAGTCATTATCACCGATACTCAGGTACAGATATTGTTTTGTCAAGAGTTAAAAGCCTCCACTTAACTAAAACCGACCTGTTCCTGTTGCTGTCATGGTGATAGTTAATTTGTGTAAGAAAAGATGTGAACAAGAAAAACGCCATTTTATTCTTAACCTTTATAAGGTTAAGTTCCTTTAATAGATCAATGCGTTTTTCTAATGACAAAAAAGTCAGCTTCCTAAAAACTGCTGTAAAAAAATGCTTTTTTTTTTCTAATGTAAATGAGCCACTTTTGAAACTACTTCAGCCTGGACTGTACGTCAAAAATGAACTACAATATTTGGATTTTTGACCCTATAAAGGCCATTACGTTCACACAAGTAAATATTTTTTATATTATTATTATTATTATTATTAGGCCCTGAGATGGGTCAATGATTGGCAGCAACACTGATTTTGATGCATTTTGTTTTTTGCAGGCACCCTTAAAGAAAACAGTAAAAAGAGTGACATTTTGAGGCATGTTTTGAATTGGAAAATGTTGAGCAAAGTATAAAAATAAAGAACAAAGAGCTTGTAGTCTGAAATACATTCTTAACACGAAGGATTGTATTAGCTTATGTTTGGAAAAAACTGCACTTTCGAAGGTTCAATAGTACATTTTTTGTGATTTGTTTTTGTATAGCTTAGCAATTTTATGCTAATTTAAGGAACTGAGAACAACAATTCTAAAAAATTTTAAAAATGAGTGTCCTCTCGTTAATTTGAGCTTCGTTCATTTAACGCAGCCAAAATGGCTTGAAAATAAAAAACTGAATGGCACCAAAGGTCCCTAGAATCCCTCAAGGGTTTCAAGATTTAAGATATCTATTGTCATATACACACTAAAAACACAGAGGTCATTAAAGGGCAATGCAACTCTTAATTCATTCAATAAATGATCCTTTTGATTTATAAAAGCGGACATTCAGCGATGGTGAGATAAACCATTATGGTAAATTTGTACATTCCTCCAATATAACAGCAAATATATGAGATATATCAAGTCAATACCTGTAGCCTAAAATTGGCCGTAAATATTACAAAAACATTCCTATGTGTTGATACTGATCATCAACTTATCCAACAATCATCTGCTGATACTGATATTGTTGGGGTGATTTCATGCTCAAATAGATTTTTGGAGTCAAACTTCTTTTTCATAAATTATTTTACTATCATTTTTTGTCAGAGCTGACAATGCTTACTGAGAGAAAGTGTAAAATATGCTCCATGATGGGTCAATATGAGTATGGTCGTACCAGTGTTTAATTGTAGAAGTGGAAGCAGCAAACCCACCTAATGACCTCTAATGTAATCGAATGCAAACTGTTAAAACAGCTCGACCATAATTTCTATATTTAATGATAAAGATTCATATCTTTTAATAAAACTCTAAATCTACATGTTTGTTAGAATATTCAGAAAGGTGATACATGTTCTTTGTATTTATTTATGAAGTTTAGGTTCTTATGTTCATGGGTTTCTAATATTTTGCCAATTTAATCTAAATAAATGAGGTGGGGCAGAACGTGAATACATTTTAAAGCTGAGCATCAATGTAACGGTAAAAGTCATGGCTGAACTATTCTATTTCATATAGTTATGACGTCATGGCTGACTGGTGTGCATCATTGTTTTAAAGTCTGGGACGCCAAAGATCTCAGAAGTAATGTTAGACCTTGTCTGCTCTAAACATGCCAAACACTTCATGATGAAGGAGCTATCAGGACATTTGTAGAAAAATTATTGTACTATTGAGCTTTGTGTAGCTTGCATGGAAATAGCTCTGAAGTGGGTTTCAGTTTGAGTCAGTGTGGTAGGGGGACATGCATCACTATAGGTGTTTTCTGACTAGAATATCGTGTTGTGGTTCATGTGTGAGTCTGAGTCTTAATCGGAAGTCCATCACTGACAGGTATCCCCCTCTCTGAGTGCAGCAAGTTCACAACAACAGACAGGATGACTAACAGCAGTCTGAGAAATGTGTGAAGTTTCCTAAGAAGCTTTTGCGTTTTAACTCAGAGAATGGGAAACATGAATGAGTCAAGTAAGACTTCCCTCTAATTCAAGTGTAAATATCAATCCACCAGTTTTCCGACCACCTTCAGTAACATGAGCACACGGCTCAGAAAAATGGAGGATCAGACAGAAAACAGGACAAAACTGCAGAACAGATGGAAAAGAGAAGAGAAGACGTGCTGAAGGACGTACTTTGGAGCGTTGAGCAGGAAGGGAGGTGTTGGGTTTGGGAGAGGGAGGGGTGAACAGTGTGTGCCGGTCATAAGGCGGACACACCTCCTCTCTCTGCCCGGGTGGAGTGATGGAGGGATGAGATGAGAAGAAAAAGAAAAGAGGAAGAAAGGAGAAAGTTAATGAAGTTCAAACACATGGAGAACACGGGGCAGTAGATGGAGGAGGAGGAGGAGGTGGTTTTACCTTCAGAGAGGAGATTAAGCTGCTTTGGCTTTCGCTGTCAGACACGTCGTCAAAGAAAGGCTGCAGATTGGGCGGAGCAGTGACCGACAGGCTGGGCTGGGGCATGCCATTGGTGTCAAGGTGAAGCCCCGCCTTCTGTCCCTGAGGAAAGACAGTGGATGAGATGTTACCTTAATACAGAGAACATTAATCTATTGTTTGCTTGTTGCTTCTGAACATCAGTCTGCTGTTTGCATTTAATGAAGCCTGAGTTTGTGGCGACACCTGCTGGCCAAAAGATGGAACTGCTCAGGTGAGGCAGGGAGTGCACTTCTATTCTGAAGAGGTTTAAGTGAGCCGCAGAGTATTTAACTTTAAATCATTTCACTCTTCATGATTATTTTTTCGGTCCAGATAACCACCATCGGTTTTGCTCAATAACTGTCTAACCAATAATGATATGAACATGATTCTGAGTGCCAGGTGTGGTTTTCAGGGTCAGTGAAAACTGTGTTATGTTGGTAACTTCATCATGGAGCTATTGCTTATAGATGTAACAGCAATATGCGAGCTACCTTGGCCGAGGTTTGTGCTCTCCGAGTGCTTTCTAGTAAGTTGCTAGATAAGCAACAATTTTTGAAAACTCAAGCTCACAAACTCTGATCATCTGGGTCCATCTCTCAGCCTGATTTAAACTTCTGCATGAAAGCTAACATCTCAGTCTATGCCTTAGGTCTGTGGAGCCCTGAGCACAGCAAAGGGCAATGCATGGAGCTTGGCTTGCACCTCTCTAAAGGTGCGTTCACACTGAACGCAACTTGGGCGACTACTCTCCACACAGAGTCAATGTACATGTGATGAGGCGGGGCCAGCCATCACGCAATGTGATAGACGCAATCTGGGCAACTTGGTCGCCCTACCCGCTGAGCGCTGCACTAAGTGACAAAAATGAGCTATTTTGTGGTGACACGACGCAACTTAGGGTGTTCGACTCGATCTCGGTCTTCAAGTTGGGTTCGGGGTGAATGCACCTTAAGATGTAAATGTATGTTGACCCAAACCAACAGCCCTGTGATTGGTCCACTGCATGGCTTAGAAAAATGTGTACATCGGCTGAGTAAGGACCAGTAAACTTGATCTCCTCTCTTTTATTTTGCAGCAATCACATTATTATTGAGTTGCTCATTATTTATAAACCATTTACTCCAACAATATACTTCCTTCTTTGTCACCATGGTGTCTTGTACACAGACTAGCAGGTAACTTGTCAGGACTGGAATACAAACTGCACTGCTTCCTGGTGTTTTGGAGGAGTACTGCAGAGCAACATGGATTTAGAGGAGCACAAGAATGAACGCTCAAGACAGCACGGAGCACAACAGTGTGGGTACAATCTTGATTTAATGTAAAAGTATAAAGTAGGCTTTAGAATTTCCTTTGTATAGTCGTCAGAGTAGTTTTCCTTGAACAGACACACTTGCACCTCTCGAGGTTTTTGTTGAAATGTCTCACTATGTTGCTTATGTGCCAAGGTGTTTTTTTCCTAATCCCACACTCTGCTCCTCCTTTGTCTGAAACTGAATTTGGGTAGGACTTTTCTCCATCTTCCTCCCTCCTGTTCTCCCTTTCTCACCCAAGAAAAACGGGACGCTGCTCTTGCTGGCGACTCGACAGTCTTCCTGTTCCTGTCCCTCCTGTATGTGTCACTGTCTTTGTATAATCTTGGACCGGTTGAACAGTCACAAAAAATTTCGTTGCTCTGTACTTGTGACGTGCAATGACATAAAGTCTGATTCTGATTCTGATTCTGACATTCATACAAAAGCATGGATCTTTAGATTACAGGTCTATATTGTACCTTTTTGATTGGCTGGCTCACAGGTTCGGCCTCTGGCTGTTCTTTTGATTTGCTCTCAGTGCTGGGTAGCTTTGTCGGAGTCGACTGTAATCTCTAAAAATGACAACAAACACAAACATAAATGTGAATTACTGTGCAAACTACCAGTGCAGTCTGTCAAATAAAGTACCCCACAGTTTCACTGTACCTGTAGCGTGATGCGACCGTTGGTTTTGGCCAATGAGGACACTCCATTCTGTCCATCTGTGGTGTTACTGGTGAGGGCGATTAAGTAATGGTTGCCGTTGCTGTCTGTGACGAGGGTTGGTGCGCCATTAGCTTTGAGGAGGTCTAATGAAATGGCCTGAGTGTGGATCTGAGTGCCGTTCTGTTGGTTTATGACGACAGGGGTCACCTGAAAAAAGACATTAAATATTGTTTAGTGTGGCTGACTGTGAGGTTCCTGTTTTTGATGATGTTCCAGTGCATCCTACAATATATTTGAGTGCAGTTCACTTGTACATAGATTGAATATTTCAACAACTGAATCTGTTTGTGGAGAACAAGTTTTTTTCCAGCCTTTATTTGGATAGAGGAAAAAGAGACAGTAGATCCAGCCACCTAACATATGGGTTATGCATGGCTGCTTAGTTTATCATTTTATGTGTGCTGATGATCTGGGCATTTTATCCTCTAGTAGTGTTTGGTTTAAGCAGCTCCTGTATATTTATTCAGAGTCTGGGGCAAAATATGACGTACAACGATGCCAAAAACGTTCTGCACTGATATGCAGATGTGAAGGGGACAGGGACTTCAATTTTCTAAGTTTATATCCATCAGGGCAAGAGCCTTTTCTCAAAAACAAAACAAAATATCTTCGTCATGTGGTGGTCCTCTCTTTAGGACGTTCTGCACCCCTCTATATACTGGCCCCATGAGGACTAAGTATAAAAAGGCAAGCATAGAGAAGTTAATGTAGCTTATGATGATGCATTGTTATTACTGAAGACATACTAAGACTACTACTAAGACATAGCCTTTGGATTTGCTTACGAAACTCTCCGGCTGCGTTGCCTTCTTACCTGTTGTGTTGTGACCGCTGTAGTCTGCTGTCTCTGCTGTTGCCTCTGCTGCGCCTTCAGCTGCTTCCTCTGCTGCACCGTGCTCACTGCAGGTTTCTGGATCTGCACCTGAACCTGCTTCAGCTGCACCTGGTTCTTCTGCTGGCACTGCTGGACCTGACCCTGAGTCTGTTTGAGCTGGTTCTGCTGCTGCAGCAGCTTCTGCTGACTGAGTTTCTGCTGGGCGAGTTTCTGCTGTGCTAACTTCTGCTGGGCCTGCAGCTGTTTCTGTTGTGTCTGCTGGATGATGAGCTGCTGCAGCTGCTGCTGCTGATGGAGCAGCATCTGAGCGTCCTTCTTCTGCTGCTGGAGCTTCTGAGGACTTGTCTTTGCCTCTGTTGCTTTCTGTGTTGGACTCTGCTGAGGCGTCTGTTTCTGCTGCTCAGACTGCTGGGCCTGCAGTCGGTGGATCTGCTGCAGCCTGACGAGGGTCTCTTGAGAGCACTGCATGGGCTGCTCTGGTTTCTTCACCTGGGCCTCCTCTGTCACTCCCTCCATCCCCTCCTCAGGCTCCACCTCCTTCTTCACCTTCACCACTATGCCATTAGGTAGAACAGGAGGCTGGATGGCAGAGGCTTTTATCAGAGTTTGAAGTTTAACCTCTGTGGCTGTTTTGCTCTTATCCCCTCCGGCTAGCACTATTCCACCCGCCATCTTGCCCTGCTCCAGCTGCGACCTGAGCGTCTCCACCAGCCTCTGCTTCTGCCTCAGCATTCTGGTTAACTCCTCGATCTGTTTGTCCTTCTCCTGCAGCATCTGGTCCTTGTCCATGGTGTCCATGGCGGCACTGGACTGAGACTCTGGAGGCAGACATGAGGCGGGTGGAGGCCTTGAGAGGCTGCAGGAGCTCTGGATCTCCTCCTTGACGTTGGACAGAGGCTGAGAGAGTGGGCTGACGCTGGGTGGGTGCTGGGGAGATGGGTGCAGAGTGAGCTGGGTGAGAGGAGAGGTCACCTGAGGGATGAAAAAAAAAGGATATTTAAGTGAGGTTGAAGGGAAGACATGAATGATTTTTGTGTCACTGCAGCTCCTCTGTATAAAGTTTTAGCTGGTGATGGCAAATATGCATGGTGATCCTTCTGAATGATCTACAAAAGCATTCAAGATAATCAGCAACAAGACTGATACTCTTTATTCTGCTGTTGTCAATGCTTAAGCCTGCTGCCAGAGTGTAGGTGTCTGACAACGAATGTGGACAGCACGCTACAGAAAGAGCCATTTCTTTATCTACTCAAAATTTTTTGCACTCACTTTTTTAAATGAGTGAAAAACTCAAAATTATATTTATTGTAAATGTATGGGCAGACATACTGACTGCCCAGCTGAGAATATTTTAACATATTATCAGCTTTGTTCTTTACTTGTTGGAATCATATATTTTGACACGTATTAATGTTTGATCGGTCTTTTTATAATCTTGCTTTTAAGAGCAAGTACTTTTTTCAGATTAATTTACTTGCACAATGTTGTTTCCAACTATTTGATGTACATTGAAATTCAGTACATTTGAATGGAGATCTGTAAACAAAGTTGTGTTTCCTTACACATGTACAGAACCTAATAAACATAGAGATAAGTGGAGGTGCTTTGTCTGCACGGTTTTCCAAAATTGACAAAAATTTAAAGAGATTTTCAGGATCTTAAAAGCCCTTTAAAAAAAAAAAAAAGAGCACTCTAACAATATAATCTGTGCGTAAAAGTGAGAAGTACAAATGACAAAAATAAGGTTTGATCAACATCCAAAAAAGATCATTTCCTGATTCTAACTTTGCTTCGGGGCGGTCAGGCTTGGATTATTATTTTTACTGGGGGTGCATGGTATTATCAGAACAAGGAAAAAATATGGAGCACCCTCCAAAAATACCCCAAATACTGGCTGGTGCCAGACAAGAAACTTGGAACGCGAATGTCATGATGCTGATGACGGCCGAGTGCTGAAACACGTTCGTTGCTAGATATTAGCCTAAAAGTTGATCATGGGTATAAACAGATGTGAACATTTGCAGATACATCTAATATTTTTTCCCCACATCTTGGCCATATAAAAAGTATTTAGTGGTTGTAATATTGGCAAAATACACGAGTGTACCTTAATGGTTTACTTCATCATCACTGAATGTCCACTTTTATAAATAAAGATGTTTTATTCAAAGAAGAAATGAGTAAAGAAACTACTGGCAACACTCGCAAAACAAAAACGATTGATTGTTTTTATGTCCACAAACCTACGTCTGCAAAACCAGACAAGAAAAAGTTGCAGCCTGTGTGCTAACCACGCTCCACATAATAAGGCCTCTCATCTGAGCTCACCAGTGCTACATGACAAAGTGTGTGTGAGACACTATAACGGGGTAATATCATGTAAACAATGAGTGGTTTGATTGGATGTTTATTTTAAAGGGGTCCCAATCAACAGCTTGACAGTCGTCAGTACAATAAACAGACAGCTGCAATGTTGTTGTGCAAAGTCTAGTCCTCTGAAGGGTCTCACAGTGACTGCCTTCAGTCTGAGAGATTACACACTACAAGAAAAAAAGGATGAAAGTAGTGATGAAACAACAGAAGCTTGCAGACTAACAGTACTGTTCATTTAGATTCATTATCTATACTGCTCATCATCTTTCAGGGTCATGGGGAGCTGGGGCTGACATTAGGCAAGCAGCAGGGTACACCCTGAAACAGTAGCCAGCCAATCACAGGGCCACATAGTGAGACAGACAACCATCCACACACTTACCCACACCTAAGGGCAATTTACACGACAACCAAAACGGCCGAAAATGGGGAGTTTTTGTTGCGTTTAAACCTCCTGTTTACACGAACAATGCCCGGAATCCACAAACTTTTGAACCGGGCCCAGAGTGAAAAGTTTTTTGTATCTGTCTCCCTGTAAACAGGAATCAGCATTGTCAGGGAAAACTGTGACGCATGGTGTATGCGCACTACTCTTTCAGATAAAGGTTGTGCGCGCACCTAGGAACAACAACAGCAGATTACCAAGCAACATGTGTGCTGCTAACTGTGCTCGGTTTGTTATCCCTCCTCCAACAAAATGTGGATTTACTGCGGCTATACTCTGACCAGCAGAGATGCATTTGTTACTGAAAAGTTTGTCTTCACCGGAAAAACCTTTCCGTTTCTGGTGCAATATCGTGTAAATGGGGCCTTGGAGTCACCAATTAACCTGACAAGCATGTTTTTCAGTCTGTGGAAGGAAGCAGGAGTGCCCAGGGAGAACCCATGCATGCACAGGGAGAAAAATGTAAAATCCACAAAGAAAGAGACAAAGACCGACACTGGGTTTGAACCATCAACGCTCTGGCTGTGAGGCACACGCACTACCTGCTGGGCCACCGGTCTGCTCTCATTTGGACTCAGTAAATTGTAGTCCTGTTAACATGAATGTTTAAAGACTTTTTCTACCATTTCTACCTAAAAGATCAAACAAAAAACAAACAGGTTTTCCTCATGCTGCATGCTGAAGTAAAGAACAACCAATGCTAGACGATAAAATCAAATTTGTATGACAATTAATAACAATCACATCTGCGTTTATTCACCAGAGCTGCCTTTAGGTTTAGTTTTTGTTTGACTTGAGGAAAGAAAACAGTAATGTTCACAGAAGTCTCACCATCTCTCCAAACATGTCTCCATTACAGCTCGTCTCATCAGGACTCATCCCGGCTAAAGACCTCTCAGACGGCGTAGGTGACACTGGAGGACTGGAGCTGGTGCTGCCAAACCTCATGATCCGCCCTGGAACCACCTGAGCCAGTGACGACAGCGCTAACTTGAAGCCTGCCTCTCCTGGTTGGTGTTCAGGTGTGGTGATTGTGTTCGGGGAGGAAGTGATGATGCTTGTAGCCGAGGTCGTGGCCTGCTGGCTGAGCTGCAATGTGCTGTTTTTCAGTGCTGCAGCATTGTTGCCATTTTGTTCTTGGTAGTTACGGAGCCTCTCAATGAGATCGTTCTTGGTGCCTGAGACTGTCAGACCACGCAGTTTCAGTTCCTGTTTCAGCTCAGCGACCTGGCGGATGAGAAAGTGGAGTGAGCAGGTAGTGAGTCAGAGTGAAAGAAAATACAACTGAAAGAGACAAAATCAGAAGTTGTTAGGTTGTGAGGGACATTAATAGATCCCTGGAGTCAAAAACAGGGGCAGATACTTTTCAGAGGGACCTATCATTGGGCTGAGTGGTTAAAAAAAAAATCTGTTTTTTATTGGCCTCCAGTTATACTTTAAAATATAGCTCTCCAGAAATAAAAAAAAAAACAGAAATTGGTTTTTTGACAATACAAGTTGCAAATAAAATCTATGACAGAAAATAGTGTTGGGCAAAGGGGCCTGATTTGCACATGTGAATATTTTTTTACATGAAATGGTAGAGCTGGGAAATTCATTGAATTTCAATTAAAATCCCTGCTTCCCACAATAATGAAAACAAAATAATTAATATTAAACAATTACTGTGCCACATAATGTTACTTTTGTCTTTTCTTCCCATTTTTCAATATCATTAGCTATTTTTTATTTTTCTGCAATATATTTCTATCAATTGCTTTTTTTTAAGGTACAGAATGATAATGATAGTGCATCAAAGTTCAATTATTGCATGTTGCTGGTGTAGAATTAGTGAGTGAAAGTGTTTTTAATCATGAATTCAGTATCTCTTAAAATAAATGTGATAATTATTTTTGCCCGAATCAAGCTGCCCTACTAAACAGAAATACATGAAAAACACCTTAATAAATCACTCTGTAAAGAAATGACAAATGGTTAAAACCAGACTAATACCAGTACAAAAAATGTTGATACATTTCTAGTAAAATTAAAGTCCTAATATTGGACATTTTATTGTGCTCCTTGATCAAAATAGCAGACGAACTCCGACACACGGTCTAAATCAAACAAACAAAAAGAAAAAAACCCATAAGCGATATATATAAAAAAATGAGGTTTCCAAAATTCCCAATAGCACGTGTTTTGAAATCATATAATCTCATTACATGTGGTATTAAAAAGTCCAGAAACATAATGATGTTGAGTCTGTTTTTTAACCAAATGAGAGAGAATGTTGTAGAATAGTAAATGTACAGTATGTCTGCAAGTGGGTGGAACTGGCAAGAGAAAGAGCTTTCATTTACTCCTTGCCATCCATTTTATTTCCAGTAGAGCATCCTTTTATCAAATGGTGCCAATGTATTTATGCATTTAAGACAGAGAGCAGCAGTTTGCCTGAATCTGGGTGATTTGAAACATTAAATTCGCCAAAATCTGGTGCTTAGGGCATCAATATTTTTGGCCCTAGTTTACAAAAAAAGGTATTCATACCATTTGATTTTTATAAATAATACAATTGTTCTAAAATAAAATGAAACAAAGAAAATTATCTTAAAGTCAGCAAGCATATTACTTAGTGCTTCTACCACCTTTAACTACCATTGTATCTCTTTGTACACAAAGATTGACCACTTTCCTTTTTTATATAAAATTAATTTGACACTGCACACACAACTTGAACTTGAAACATTATTTAACCACAAATAAACTGCATCAAAATGAACATCAATGTTTTACCTTAAATTTCATTTAGAAAATAAGTTGATGAATCTAAAACCCTTATTATAATGGCACACTTTATCATGGTGTCCCCCTTAAAACTACAGAACTTCTGCTGCCCCCTCTGTTTGGTATCCTGTGTAAACACAGAAACCAGTAGCATGTGTTTTCCCGTGATACCACTGTACAGCCACTGACTAAGTTTAATTACTAATGTCAAAGCTTGGCATCATTTTAACTCGAGTTTGAAACAGCTACAAAAAAGAGCGGCAACTATTAAAATATCTAAGCTTGCTGAGACTTGAAGAAAAGATGAATGAACAACGTCACAATTTTAAATTATATCCAAAATGATTTTAACTTAAATAACAACCTCTTACAAGGTACAAAAAAAAAAAAAGTCAAATATGGTTAAACACCAAGATTTTGGTCTTCCACCAGGGGTGGCCTATCAGATTGGTCTGGTACCATTTGTCAAAACACATTTGCAAACTCATTCATTTTAGCCAGTAACCAGATTGTGCAGCAGATTATTGAGACCATTGTCAGTCACATCTCTGGTTTAAACCACGGCGAAAATAGGTCAACAAAACAAAGCCTTTGTTTGAGTAGAAGAAGATAACACGATGGTAGAAGATAACGTAACATTACACGGAAAAAACGAGTCACAACAAGCACACAGGACCGTTTAGAGTTGCTGAAGAGTTTATCTGATAATTGTAGGCAGAGGCAGGCTAGCTATACCCATTGACTCCCAGTGTTTGAGCTAAGCTAATTAGCGGTGGGCAAGCTTTGCCCCTCTCTTCCTTGTTACTGCACGCAGTTGAAAGAATGGTGTCTATCTGCTTGTAATGGACTTGGGAGTGAGGCAAGACATGAAAAGAAAAAAAAAGTTGGCATATCCCTTTAAAGCACCAGCAAAAATAGATGCTGTATTCTCCAATGCTTCAATGTGGTGTGGTTTGTATCAGCTGTATTAAAAGCACTAACTAGTCATTGATTATTAGACATTACAGCCATAGATCTTACGCTAACATGAACACACCCATTGATGGAGTCAACTGAAAGTCATCAATTAGCACGGTCACTAGTTGAACCAATACACCAATGTTTTTTTCCCCAAACTTTCTTCTTTTCTGACTTCTAAAAGAGAATTAACCTGTCATCAACTACATTAAAAGTCATGTTAGTGCCAAAACTAGAGACAAAACTGATCAAACTTCAACATGAGCATCAATAATGTTCTTTTTTTAATTCAGAGCATTAAGTCATCACCTAAAGATAAGTGACTGGAATGAGACGATTAGAAAACCCACTTCCTGTC
Organism: Cetoscarus ocellatus; assembly: GCA_037902135.1. Classification (NCBI taxonomy): domain Eukaryota; kingdom Metazoa; phylum Chordata; class Actinopteri; order Labriformes; family Labridae; genus Cetoscarus; species Cetoscarus ocellatus. Next base: position 1,247,785 of record JBAMNC010000901.1, on the reverse strand, counting down.
CTCCTTGAATACGTTTCAGTATTATCAAAGTAATATTAATTTGGCTTTTTGAACTTATTCAGTTAAAAATCTTCTTGGCAGGCACAAGTCTGTTTCAGGACAAGCCGTCTGGTAAACTCACCTTGAACTCATCCAGGTTGGCTGGCAGGGTGCTAGGCTTGGCTCCGCCCACTGCAGTTTGGCTCTGACGGGCACCGCTCACGCTCTGATTGGAGGTGGCGGGGCTGGTTGTCGTGGGGACACTGCGGGAGGGGGAGGGGCCAGAAGTGGTGGTGGTGGGCTGCTCAGTCGGTGGCCTGAGGGGAAGTAGATAAGAGTAAAGTGTGAGAGGGAGGATGTGGCAGAAATGCAACCATGATGGTGAATGATGTGGAGTATGATGACATAACATAAAAAAGCTTTTTCATTTTGAAAAGATCTTTATTTCTGTTTATTTGTGATTGATTATATGTCAAGAGGTCCTCCTTGTTTATCAAGTTCTTCACAGATAGTTCTGATTTTAGTTTGATGGTATATTGTGCTTCAAAACATTAATAGAAAACATATATGCAAGGATTGAAGTTACTTTCTCAAGTTTGAATTGCTATGATTTCGAGCAAATAAAAAATCATGACTCTCTCAAAAAAATCTCACATCAAAACTGTTTTTTATCCTGTTAATTTTACTGCAGTTGGCTTGTAATGCAGTGGAACTGACAGATAGTTGCTTTAGCACATCTGAAGCTGTCTGCAAACATAAAATCATAAAAGAAGAGGGTAACTGTAATACCTGGTGGCAAGTGTCCAAATTAACTTTTTGACTTTTTAGCCAAAAAAAAAAATCCCAAGCAAAGCATGACTTGATTAGTAAAAATAATAAATTGTGTTTTTGTGTTACTTGTGTATTTGTTAAAGTGCATGTGATAGATTTGATCTGGTGTATGTATTTATACTAAAACACAAACATTTAGCTGCCTTGTGGCACATAACCCTGACATTTACCCGCTACACAGATAATTTACCCACATTTGACACTTGGCAGGTGTTAAATTTGCACCCTGCCATTGGCACATCTAGTTTTTATTTACTGAGTACCCCGATCCACCCGTATTCTCAGTCTGTCTGAAATGTTCTGTTGGAACTCCTGTCACTTCGGGCACCCCTTCCCCACGTGGGTCCATTTAGCTCTGTCTGGTTGACTGGTGTACACTGTGGTAACTGGTCAGATTAGCCCTGCTAAACTCTCATGTTGTCAACGACTCTGCATTCATTCTTTGGTCTATGCCCTGCAGTAGGCTTCCAGCTCAATGCCAATGGGTTTAAGCTCCTGATGAAACAATGGTACGATGTCACACTGGTAGGTCTATTTTGGGGGTCTGGGTACAAGCTGTTTCGAGCACTGGAGCCTTAAACGTGGGGAGAGGGAGAAGTCCTGATGCTGTAGACTTTTTGTTTTGAGCACAGAGGTATTCGACTATGTGGAGAAGATGTGTAAAAGACACAAAATGGCACACAAAACTTGAGAAGGATAACATGGGCTCTTTAAAATGGTAAGCAGGGACTTCAAGAGTAGCTTTTGCACACCCTCATATATGTAATTTTTGGTACTTGAACATCCAGTTACATGTGTGTTTCACAGTGAAAGTTCATCAAACTTTAAGAGCTTGGCTCAGAAAAAAAATATTACATAACATGACTCTCACTTCTGCTTTATTTTTCAGCTTAAACAGACTAAAAAAAAAAACAAAAAAGGGGAAAGAGTTATCAGAGATTAGGGGATTAAGATTCTGAGAATTAAGAGAAAATAAGAAAATCTTGCAGCATGCTGTACTGCAAAAATGAAAGATGGTTAATATGAACTGTAATGCAAAGGAAAATTAAGGGTTTTAGGAACAGCATTTATGATTTTTAAAGTTTATTTCCACTTTTGTCTTTAAAATCATGTACCAATGTACTTGCATTGTCATAGATTGTCTCAATTGCCCCTCTTGTATTTTATGTGAAGCCATTCTGAAGAAAGAAGAAAAGTACTCAGTAGATAAACTTCATTATTATAATAAGGATTAGTCTGACTGCTATGATGATGATGATGATGATAATGATGACGATTATTATCATCATTAGTATTACTATATGTAGAGCGCAATGCAATAGCAATTTTTTGTGTAGAATGTGGAATCAAGAGGCACAAACCAACCAGTTTCCTACTAGTGCCAGAAAATTTGCACCAGCTTTTTCGACTGACTTTACCTCATATATTTTTACTTAACATGCAATGAATTGTAGCAAAGAAAAACACTTTGACCAAAGTATATTAAAGTAAAGTTTTGATTGTTGATAAAATAAAAAAACCTGAAAAAAGTGGAACAGTGAAGTAAGTAACTTTCACCCAGGCATAACCCCCCCCCAGAGCCTAGTCTCCTTGCTATTGTGCACTCATCACGACGCTCACTTTGGAGGGGCGGGCAGGATGGTGTGGTAGTTGTAATGCTGCTGTTGCTGGTTGAGGATCTGCAGCTGTAAGAAGAGCTGCTGCTGTTGAAGAAGCTTCGCGTAGGACGAGTCCATCTGAGGTGGACGCTCCTTGTCTGCTTTCTGGTCTGGAGGGATGTACTGGTGGTACTTTAGCTTCTTCACCTGCACCAAGGGGACAGAGAGGTTAAAAAAATACAACTTTGTCATTTTTACACTTGATTAAACACATTTAGGACATCTATTCTGCATCATTTCTATTAAAGTGGCTAATATGCAACATTTTAAAGGGACAGTTCAAATGTTTAAATGTACAGCGCTGGTTGGAGCCCTTTCAGCCACTTCACTGACTGCTGTCATGTGCCTGATACAATCCAACTTCAAAAATACTGAACTATCCCTTTAAGACTCAGAACAAACACCTAAAAAAACAGTAATAAGACACGTGGTAAACAGAGTAGAAGTCCTTTAAGCTAAATCAGTGCCTTGCATCTTCTAAGTAACAAATAAACCAAGAGCTTCCTGACCTTGGGTTTGCTGTCCTTTGGTTTCTTGGGTCTCTGTGGAGGGCGGTCTGAACTCGTCTTAGCTTGAGTCTGCTGACAGAAAGCATGAGAAAACAGGTCGGGGGAGGAGAAAGTGAGGAAATGAAGAGATGAGGGAGGGTTAGCCACTTATAGCTGCTCCTCAAATAGAGATTAAGGTCAGATTTATTCATAAGTCATCAAAGCTGCAGGATCTTTAACTCCACAGGGAGATGCGTCACTGTTCTGTGCCTAATAAAGGAGAATAATGGATGTTTCTGTACCTTGACCTGCCCGGTGGAGGGGCGGGAATTTGTTATGGTCACCGCTGCCACTTTTGTGAAAGGGGAGGAGTCTGATCCATTCAACTGGGGAGGAGGAGGCGGAGGAGGTGGAGGAGGGCGCTGTGTCAGGAACTAAAAGATAAAACTCTCGTTAGCAGTGAGATAGTGTTAACACCAGTCATTTTGAATCATAAACCTTGTTTATACCATGTATTAACACTGATAAACATTCTTAATGGGCCTTCAGGTACCAAGTGGTCGTCCTTTTTCTAAATGTACATGCATCTCACTCCCATTTCAGATTGATGTGTGTTGTTTTTCATTTTAGTTTGCCTGTTAAAGCTTTCAAATTGCAGCTTCTGGCAAAATAAACACGGAGAATCTACCAAATACAAGGTTAGCCGGTTTCTATCACGAGGTTGTTGGATGTTTTATGACTTTGTGTGTTTGTTTAAAACTGTTGAATGTGCTGCTGTCTTGGCCAGGACACTCTTGAAAATAGATTTTTAATCTCAATGAGGTTTTTCTGGTTAAATTAAGTTCAATAAATAAATAAATAATGTGCCCACTGCATAGCTAAAGCAGGCTGAAAATTTACAAAAATAGAGAGGAGTATTTACTTTAAGCAGATATTTATGAGTCCATATCGGTGGATTTTGTTACAGACAAGAGAAACACAACATGGTTACACTTCTGGTTTGTGCTTTTCAAAGTAAAAGCCCAGACTGTTTTTTTCTTGGTAACTTTGTCAGGACAGTTTTCGTGAAAAATGTGGAGAACTTCCCTATCTCTGACTTAAAAGAAATCATTTAAGTTGTTTATGCTGTTAACACCAAATTCTAAACCTACCATCTGAATGTGGCAGCAGAAATCAAGTGTGATCAGACCAGGCAACGGTTTTCCAATCCTATATTTTGTTCCTTGAACTTACTTGGCCTTTGGGAAAAGAGTCTAAGTGTTTTTGCTCCATCACCTTGGCCTGACTTGCAGAATCGCCTTAAATAACAGCGTTGTATTAGTTTTAAGGCTTTAAAAACAGGATTAAGGATCATCTAACCAGGGTATTGACTTGTTTTATGCCTGAATGCTGATTTGATGTTTAATGACAAATCTTTGTGTGTTATAATCTATTGTTTGTTACTTGGGTGAAACATTTGTGATGCTCTTTAACAAGGCTCAATGGGAACATTCCTGGTAAAATAAAGGTTTAATATTAAATATATATACATGTAAAACAGTGTGCCAGTAAGGTAAAGTCTGGTTTGTTTATGTCTATCCAGCCTCTCCCAAAGTCCTCAAGAAGCTTGAGAGCCACAGAGATGATGTATGAGCTGTTATTTCCAAAGCCCTCCAGACCACAAACATCTGATGTCACTCGAGCTTCTCACAACATTTTTAACTGTGTACGGCTGTCACAACAGTCGTATTACACTCTGCCCTTTATTGCACTAATGTTGTTTCATTCATGCAGTATTTTACTTTCGTGCAGATGTTTGCTTGTTTATTTCTTTCTGTTCGGGCAAAGTGCTGTCCACTTCACAGTCTACTGCATATATTTGAGGATGAATGATGCTGGACTTTTGCAGATATCTCATATGTCGATGTCTCCAAACTCAATATGGCCGATCCTGATATCTTAAGTCAAGAGCACAAAGCCTCCACTTAAGCAAAACTGACCTATTCCTCTCATGGTTACAGTACGTTTGTTTGAAAAATGGATGTGAAGCAAGAAAAACCATTTCATTTTTTGTTTAATGACACTTTTGACGTGTTTAACAGAACATTTGGTGATGATGGGTTAAACTATTATGGTACATCTGTGTATTTATATTACAGCCAATATTTATGGTCGGTTTGTGCAGCTAAAAAAATCAGCACAAATGTCCATATCCGCTGATACTGATAACCACTGTTTTAGGCAATTACCTGCCAATACTGATACTGTTCTGATAATATTGTGCATCCCTGGTATTATGTTTCTTATAGTTCTAATTTTACATACATGGTATATGTTTCACTGTTTTTGCTGATGTTTTTTTGGTTTCTGCTGTTAATTTTCTGCAAGGCTGTTGTTCTAAGAACACATTAATTTCCCCTTTGAAATATGTGAAGGTTTTCTGTTTTGCATTGAATTGAATTTAAAAATCAATGCAAAGAGCGGACGCAAAAACTAATGTGTAGTTAACTTGTTTGCCATTTGCAAAAATAAGGGACTGCAATCTGTAAATAGGATCTTAATGATAATAAAGACATCCTGAGAGGGTTTGGCTGGAAGAATGAAGTGAAATTTTTTATTACTCCTAAATTTTCAGCACTGCAAACAGGCACACAGAGCCGAGGCTTCTCTTGGAGACAATGTGGAACTTCTATGGCTAATCACTTTCATGTTTTTTGAGCCTGTTCGAAAATCCAGTCATTCTGGGGAGAGGTGGCTACCAAGATAATTAAAATATTTGGGGTGGATTTAGATTTCTCTTTTGTTACTTTATATCTTGGTAAGATACCAGAGACAGTTCTAGAGAGGGATAAATACTTATTGAAGACACTCTTGGCAAGTTGTAGGAAAGCTATGACTAGGAAATGGTTACAACTAGACCCTCTGACATTGGACCCGTGGCGTAGGATCATCCAAGAAATTTACTGTATGGAGAGACTTACTTTTGTATCAAAGCTTCAGCTGCAGAAATGTGCTGAACTCTGGGAAAAATGGATTGTGTATGCACCTTGAATAATATGATATTAGACCATGATGTATGTGTAAAAGAATACTTTGATTCTAACTATAACACCCATGATGACTTCATGTTTTTTGTTCATGTAAATAAATAAATAAAAGCAATAATAAAGACATCCTCTGAACGTACCTGTGAGAGGGGAACGTCCCCGTTGTGGCTGAGCGTGTCAGGTGGAGATAGCTGAGGGACAGCACTCACAGGAGAGTCGTGATTGGTCAGCTGGTCTGGTGACAGGGCGTCGCTGCTGTCCTCGTCTAAAGATGAGCTCTCTCCCTCAGCTGCGGCAGAGAACAGAGATATTTTCAGAACCAACAAATCAAACTTCTGTGGTGAGTGAAACAATTAAGCAGGGCAGATGATGAATGTCCCTGACCACCCTGACCACAGAACAACCAGTTCGATTTGCAGCTTCCTCATAGCGTGATGCCATGTCAAGCAAAGTAACTGCTGCTGATTGGGAGATTGCTCAACGCAAGACTTATTTTAGAGAAGTTTACACTACTATTACAACACTATACCCTGACGTGTTTCAACACAGAGCTATGTCCAAACATTTCTGTTGTGACACATCTGTTGTTAGTCAAATGTTTGAAGGTATCACACAAAAAGGGATCATTCAACCTGAACTTACTGACCTGTATTTCTACATTCATCTGTAAAACACACTATTACAAGTGAGTGGAGATACCTGGATGTTGTAATTACATTGAAGTTTTGCTAAGGATAACTGATTAGTATATTTTAGAGGTCGTGCAATTGTACCAACGTCACAGGTAAATCGGCGAATCAGTTACATGTTTCAGTTTTGTTATTCCTTTTGCCTGAAATGTGTGTCTCAAGCACATGAAAACATATCTTGTCAATCTAAGAGGAATTATGGAGGAAGACTGTTGACATTTACTTTTTTCTAATAAGAGAGGGTTTAAAACATGTCAGACATGGTAGATTAAAAAAAACTCAGACTTAATGAGAATACAAGGTCAATACAACCACAACAAATTTAAAACTACACATTCCTAATTATTAAAACACCAACTACAGGTGCCCCAATGGATCAGGCAGCGTTCACCACCAGCAAATTTATGTTTAAAAACATGATCAGCTCATTGAAATGAAAGCCTAAAGTCACCGATAACGATCACCTGTGGATTAACCCCATGTTTACCTGTGGGGGTCACCCCCTCCTCTGCTGCTCCATCATCCTTTTAAAGAAGCTTTAGTAGCGTCCCTTAAAAATTGTTTTCAGTTCTTTCAGTGAAAAATTTCATTCCAGTGTTGAAGTCTCTGCTGAAATTCACGCTTAGACCAACAGAATGAAAGCTAATCAGCTAAGCTAAACGAAATACACACTGCTACACAACATATGTAATATGTTTGAATGTAATTAATGACAGAGTTGGTGATTTAGATTTCAGCTGAACCTTGAATAAATTAGTTTTGGTGTGGTTCAGGGACAAGTATGTTTTTTTTTTTTTAATTAAATTTAGAACTAGATTAAGATTGAATCCTGGTATTGTGATAATAACAGCTGAGCTACTTGGGATAAATTTTGATCTGCAATGATTTTGAGCTGTACTGATCTGTAGTAACAAATTTTTAAGGCAATTTTCTCCTTTTTTACTGAAAATATGTTACAATGATTAGTGTAATATTAACATAATGATTGAATGAATGAGCATGATTTTTTAAAGCTATTTCTTCACAAAACAAACACACTTTGTTTTTCATCTGTCCATGATACGTGGGCCAGAAAGAGTTGTTATGCAAGTGTGAATGGGGCAATGGAGTTCCTCTTTAAAAAGTCTTTTTTAATGTGTGACTTGGTGAAAAAAGTTTGTTTCCTTTACGTGTCAAAGTGTTTTAATTTACCCAGCGGTGAGTGCACAGTGCAGCTGACAGACAGAATGTTCTTGTGAACCAGCTCAATGGGACCCGGTCTGTGGGAGATCTTGTCGTTGAGGTCGTCTGCCAGTCGCGCTCTCTTCAGCTGCAGCTGTTTGGCCTGCAGGGACGGCTCTGCAGACGTTTCTGTGGAGGACAGACAGGACACATACATGCAGACAATTCAGTTTAAAAAGGGTTCATGCAGATTTGCAACAAAAACCAGACATCATCACGCAGGTTCCTTTAAAGCACAAGCCGAACAAAAACAGCTATTCCTCAGAAAGGGTTTGTTTCAACCTGAAGTGGACCAAAGATTGTTTAGATCATAGATGTGGCTCTAAGCGATCTCCTTCTTTCATTTGTTTAAGCTCAGTCCAATCAAAGTACGCAACAAACAAGCCACTACACAGAAAACCCAAATTGAAAATATTTTGATCATTTTCCTTCAACCAAAGACTTAGCTCTACAGTTATCATGAGGGGCCTTCAGACAAGGAGGAGTTACGAAAATTACTGCTCAAGTCAGTCTCTGTGTAAATACTGAGCAAAATCCTCATTTCTAACTTCAACACACGGTTGACTCTGTATATTAAAGGGGGTAGTTTAGTTACTTACAAAACAGAGTGCATTTGTCTATGGAATGATCGGTGCTCAGTGTAAAATACACTCTGATTTTTACTCTACCTAAACACTGCTGATCTAATGTGCTGAAAATGTCGCCCAAACTTGCCCTAACCCAGTTTCTGGGATTGTTTACTCCTAAAATCGGCACTAAAATCCCCTTCTTTAGTAGCAGTTTAATGCTTAGCTTCTGCACACTCTGCCAAAAACCTCAACAACTTCTTCAGAGATTTATTTCTTTTTTTGAATGTATTCTTTTCTTTCTTCCTGGTAACCTCCTCATTCCGCTGAAGGTAAATCTTGAATAAAAAGTGAAGCTGACATAAAGAAACAAACTCACCCTCTAAAATGTGCATCCTGACCAGCTCAGAGCGCTCAGGTCGACTCCGGATCTTCCTCTTCAGATAGTCCTCAGTCTGGAAGGACACATACGGAAAAATTAAGAAATGTCGGAAGAGGGGCAGGGTTAGGAGACTAGAATATCAACATGATAGTATTGTCACAACACTGAAGCTGCACAAATTATTAGAGCAAAATCAGGAGTTAGTCCATGTTGCTAATGAGTTAAAAAAAAAAAAAAATAATACAGTGTTAACATGGAAAAATGTAATGACTGAGCAATGGGGTATATTAACTAGTGCTGCCAAGAAAGCATTTACAATTTTGTCATGGAAATAAGTGGACGTAACTGGATGCAAGTGTTTCTGTGAAACACCTATAAAACTGCTCATAATGCATTAGAAAAAAAGAAAAGAAAAGAAAAACAGCCTGTAAGGACTCTGTTTACTGCGTTGAAAAAGTTACCATAAGTTTAAGTGTAATCAAAGCTTCACTTAATAAAGTAAAAACAAAGTTTAAAGGATTAGACCCATTTTTAGAGATAGTTAGCTATAAACGAATAAAACATACACTGTGCAAAAGTCTTTGACAGGTGTAAAAATGCTGTAAAGTAAGAATCCTTTTACAAACAGATATGTCAGAGGTTATTTTAATCAAATGAGAAATGCAAATTGAATGAAAAGAACAGAAAATCTTAATCAAACTGCTATTAAGGGAGACCACCCTTCGCTCTCAAAACAGCATCAGGTCTTTTTGGTACACTTGCACACAGTCTTTAAAGGAACTCAGCAACAGGATTTGTCCAAACATCTTGGAGAACTAACCACAGATCTTGTGTGGATGTAGGTTGGCTCAGATTCTACTACTCACATAATCCCACACAAACCCAGTGATGTTGAGACCAGGGCTCTGTGGAGGCCATACCATCACTAGCAGGACTCCTTGTTCTTCTGTATGCTCAGAATAGTTCTTAATGACATTGGCTGTATGCTTTTGGTTGTTTTTCTCTGTTAGAACTAGAAGAGCTCAGAAAGCACAAACCTCTGCCAAGGACATTCTTAGCCGAGTTGTTATCAAAATGTGGAAAATTGCCTTACTGCGAAATGTTAACAAATCCTTTAAAGAATTCCTGGATCTTCATCTTAATTCAGATCAACATCAAACTCTAGTCAGCTCTTCATTGTGCCATGACCAACATTCCCTGAAATTTTCATCTAAATCTGTGAAGCACTTTTTGAGCTATCTTGCTAACAGACAGACAAACAAAAGGACGAATGCCAGCAAAAGCATAACCTCCTTGGCAGTTGCAATCAATTCTGGGCCACTCACATGCCTCCCTGATGGTTTTACATGATGGATAAATATCTGCTTCAATTTCTCAGCACTGAGGACACCATTAATCCTGACCAGATCTCAAAATCAATTTGCTAAAACGCAGCCCAACACTCGCAAGGAACATCCACCATGCTTCACTGTTGCCTACATACACTCATTATTGTACCACTCTGCAGATTTTTGGCAAACAAACCGTCTTCTGTAACAGCCAAATATTTCAAACTCTGACTCATCAGTCCAGAGCACCTGCAGCCATTTTTCTGCACCACAGTTCCTGTGTTTTGTGCAGAGTTTAGTCACTTGGTATTGTTTCCGTATCACAGGTATGACTTTTTGGCCACAATGCTTCAGTGGATGAAAGTCCTCGAGTCCCCCTGGTTTCTGCTAGGTCTGAGCTGATGGCACTTATGGGACGCTAGCAAAATCTATCTTCCTCCGCTGCACTAATTTTCCTTAAATGACCACTGCATCTATGTACTTATTGTTGCGCGTTTCTTTTGTGCTTATTCAAGAGAGCTTGAGCAGTACATCTTTGAACCCTTGCAACCCTTACAAACACTTTGTGTCTTGTTGCTGTGCTAAATCTTGCCATGGTGTATGAGCCACAGCTCCGTGAAACTGACTTCAACAACCTCAAACTGGTAGCAGAGTTTGGCTGTTCATTTTGGATTCAAGGCTCCTACACGACTGTTTCTGCTTCATTTAATGACTGTGTTTCATGATGATCATTGTCACCTGTTGGGTATATCTGGTTAATCATACTCCTGACTATAGTCCTACAAAACAACTCACTCAAGTGTAACTTAAGAATTGATGCTGGTTTGAAGGCAAAGGTTGGACACACCAAATATTGACTTGAAATTTTTCTTCTGTTTGCTCACTTTGTATTTCTTTAACATAAACTAAACAATTTGTGAAAACAATCTTAGTTTACAGTATTCTTTCACACCTGCCTAAAACTTCTGCGCAACACTTTTGTTTACAAAACCATTTTCCACAATCCATTCTAACTCACTAATTACTTTGAATAGAATAAAATATTAGATGGTGATTCTAGATCATTAAAGGAACAATCCTTTGTTATGCTGGGGATCATGTTTTAGCAACTCTAGTTCAAATTCTGGATGGCTGAATCTGTAATGCTGTCTTTACTTTTACAGACAGGCTGCACTGATCTGTCAGATGACCTGCATGTGAACCCTGGGCTTCCACTTGCCGAACCCTGACGTAGACTAAGCTGATTAAATTTACCAAAATAATTGTAAGAAACAGATTTTGACACAGCTTCATTCTGAAGACACAATCTGAGATTTAAATAAATGCATTAAAAAAAAATTGTACCAAAATATCTTTCTAACCTCAGATTTTCCAGTTTCATGAAGCAAAGTTGATATTCACAGTCCCCTTACTACTGAAGTGATGGTTTTGTTTAAGCTTCCTCTGCAACAACTATTTAGAAAGATGGTATTAGTTGACATAATCCTGTTATAAAGACTAGCTGAAGGGTATAAAATACAAAACATGGCAGCGCTCCATTTAAGCTTAAGGTACTTGTGGGTATCCACCTTCTCAATAATCCAGAGAAGCCATGTTGTTTGTGCAGCTCCTTCCTTTAATAGTTCTTCTATTTGTGAAGCAGATAGCATATCCATTTATCATTTCTCAAAGCATTATAACCCTATAAATGTGGACGTTGACAGGGAGATTGCATTTCACATAGTGCTTTCTGATTTGTGATTTGAGCTGGTTGTATCAAATGTAATCAAGAACCAATGAGGAAACGGGATGCTTACTGTGCTGAAGACACTCACCCTTGCTCGCTCCAGACTCCTCCGCTGCTCGTGAAAGGCTGCCGGGCTCTTCAGTGCTGCAGTAGGGGGAGAGAAAGGAGAGAGAGAGAGATGTAGTGAGCACGTACGGGCTGATGGGAGTCGTGATGCTCCTTTCAGCTGGTGACAATGTGAGAACGGACACAGATATAGGAGAAGACTGACTCAAAGCAGAAGTGACTGCAGGACACAGAGGTCAGGAGTGCGACTCCGAACTGCACAGTGTGATGACAGATGAGAAGGCCGATGGGACGCTGCAGCCTGCTGTGTGTGCAGGAATGAAGCGTAATTTCTCTGCAGTAAAAGCCACCTCAGTTGTTATCCTGTAACTGCGTTAGATAACTTTGGCTTGTTGTTCTGCGGTTGAGCTCCTGGTTGTGCTGTCTCTGTGCTTCATGTGGCTTTAACAGTGAGGCAGCTGCAGGATATGCTGAGTTATAGTCAGTGGGAGGTTAGTTTGAGAGAGTCTGGCTGCATTGGAGCGAGTGCAAAGACAAATATCACGACTGTAACCATAACCAGAAATTCAAGCTGGATAATATAGAGAGGTTTCAAGATTTTGACCCTGAAAACCCACACTTAGCACTCAGAATCATGTTGATATCATTATTAGTTAGACGGTTACTGAGCAAAAAAGATTGTCCGCGAATGGTGGTTATCACCAAAATCTAATAAGTTCTAAATTGGGCCATTCCCAACGTCTTCTGAGAATTTCTGCAAAATCCGTCCTGTAGTTTTTGTGTAATCTTGCTAACAAACAAACAAACATACGCTAGCAAAAAAATGACCTCCTTGGCAGAGGTAAAAATGACAGTAATGTGCTTACTGACCACAAGATAGTAAACTTAAATATTCAGACCTCATGGAGAGGTCTTGTTTATTCAGTTTGACTGAGGAAGCATGTGTATTAGTAAAAATCAAGCAATGTTGATACTGTTTGGTTCCACAGCAACTGAAGTAGAAAGTCATTAACCAATACTGTAAAATTTCTGTTTTTTGACTGTCAAAAATGACAGGAAATGTACTGAATACCATCTTTGATTTTGCACAGACAAAACAAATTGTGAGCCTTAATCCCTGGAAAGACTTTCTGGATTAATTTCAGGGTTCATTTTCTATATGTGGCGGGACAGAGAGACTTTGCTGTCAGGGACAATAAAGCAAGTAGTGGGCACACTGGTTGATAACTATGATGATCACTCAAAACAGACCCACAGAGTTGCATTAATTTTTTAGTGCAACTGAGTCAAAATGACTCTTGGCTGAATAAAAATGCATAAAAGTTTGCTAATCTTATATATTTATTTTCTTTAAAAAGTAAAAAGTGTGAATTCAGGAAGTTAGCTTAATTTTAGGATAAAAGCAACACTGCACTGCAGCTATCACAGTTTTAACTGTTTTGGAAAAATACATCTGAGTTCCCATTTCTTATACAACACTGCACTGAAACATTTAAAATTAGTAAATTTTGAGTTCTGATTTTAAATAGAAAATTATTTATTCACATCTTAGCTTTAGTTTTGGCTCACCGATGGCCATGTTTCGGCGCACTGATGATGTCATCAACGTGATGACATCAGCTTGATGCACCAGAAGAAAACAACAGCCATGCAGCTCGTCTGCTGGCGATTAGACCCGGGTCTGCTGGCAATAGGAAAGGACTCACTTGCTGATTGTTAGCCCTTGTTTACCCAAGGTTTACCCTTGTTTAAAAAAAACCCACGTTTACATGCTAATTTTAGTGGGAAAGTGGTTTTACAAATGCAGATAAAGCTCAAAGAACCACAACAGTATAACCATGACCAGAGCTTTCTCAAACCTTTTCTCAGCAGTTTAACAGCCTTAGTGTAACCAAATTGCATTCTGGTGGCTATGGAAGTGTTCACATGTATGTGTTCTCTCAGTGTGAACTGAAAATAGAAGATGGTTTAATCTTCTTTTGGTCTTTTTGAAGCTTTTATTAGCCACGCATGTTCTAACACTTCTTGTATCTTTATAGCTTTGTGCTTATATATGGGTACAAAGAATGAAAGTTTGAGAAATTACGTTTGCTGTGAGTTTGCCTAACATCACTTTGGATAAGCATTAGCCTAGATCAAGCCTTAAAAAGAAGCAAAAAGACGGAGGAGAGAGGAGACTGATGGGCAACTGAAACGCACAAGAAAATATGAATTCATTACTGCACTCAGCTGTTCTCGACTTCAGTGTGGTGGGTGTATGGGTGGAGGTGTGAATGTCTATTTTTTATGTGAGAAGAAATGCATGTGTTAAGCCACTTTCAGCCAAGATCCTGTATTAGACTGAATTTCTCAAAACTGCAAGTTTTGCATGACTTGTCACTAAAATGAATTGTTTTCAAACAAGGCTACAACATTAAATAGAAGCACAACTGTGTTGCTAATTTGGTGCCATCGTCTTTTGCCATGTTGGCTTTTGAATATGGGTAGTAAACAAACCATTTCTCTATTTATTTAATTTAGTGTCAGTGTAAATAGAACAGTTTCCAGTTGCTACTTACTAAACCGACTACACTTTTCAAATTATTTAGATCTGACTAAATTTAGACACACATAGCACCATAACAAATGGATTTAACTTAGAAAATTTGCAGTTTAGAAACTGATACCAACTAAGAAGTTCCCTGTCTTTGGGGAAGGATATTGAGAGGATGGTGGCAGTTACGATGATGCAACACAGAAAATGTTCGATTGGTTAAGAGCTGCTGGAACCCCTGCAGAGATGAGTGGGTGTGGACATGCTGGCTGCAGCAGGGCGTTCACACTGTATGTGTGCCTCAGATGACTGGGTGGGTAGGTGGGTGGGGGTGGGAGGCATTCCTAGTGTCACAACCCCCTCCGCTTCTGACGTTCACAGAGGAAGACCCGCATACCAGCTGTGATATAACCCATCGTAAAGATCTCAACAGAACAGACAACTGGTCAGCCGATCTTTCAACTATTACCTGGAACAAAGACAGTGAGGATACACTTTAGTTGAGATCAGCTTGTTCTGTTGCTTTGAGGGAAGGCTTTCCACAGACATGTAGAGTAATCAGCTGATGGGAAAATGTAGCCAGAGGATCAAGCTGTCTTCCCTATGAAACTAAACATGGTCAAATTCATATCACCATTACACACGTGATGGAGAGAGTTCCATCATTTTTCAGAAGTGTAAAACAAGGCTCAGCATCAACTTCGGTCAATATCTAAGCAAGTTGTTGGCACGAGGTTACCACTGGGTAAAATAACCAGAATTAGGAATGTATTTTAGTTTTTTTTTTAGCTTTTATTATGAAATAATGGAGGCTGTATTATTTTATAACACTTTACATTGAAATGTATTGTTCATTTTGACATCTTTTTAACCTGAAAGCAGGACCATAAGACATGTGACTGACCTCAAAGGATAAACAATGTTACATAAGTTATTTTAGTCTTTACATTTACACAGTGGTCATCACATTGTTGTCACCTCTTTGCACTAGACAGAGGTGAGCGTTAAAGCAAGCGAGGTGTGATGTGTGAAAAACTGTTGTGAAGAAACAAACCAATCATCAGTACTCTACACTCTCACTGTCCTCTTAAAACTGGCCAATATGCTTTAAAGCACGTAACAGTGTTGCTATTGTCCTTCAAACAGGACTGGAAGTGTACAGCTGAAAAGTCAATTCACTAAGAAGACACTACACTTTTTGTTTTGCTACAGTCTGGATGATACACTTCCCTTATGACAGAAGCAGATAGTTTTTGAGAGGGCAATATTGTCCCCTTAAAAACTGTTCTCAAGCTCTAGCTTCCATTTGTATTACCATTTACCAATAAAAGTGATATAGGACATATTAAGAAAACATAGTCATTCTTGTTTTATCTCAAGTCTGGCTGAACTAAGCTTTTAGGCAACAACACAGATAGCATTTTGAGACATCTATACCAACCTGTTCAGACAGATACATCTGTCAGCCTCTTAATGACATAAAATATCATTATTCACTCATACTTATAGTGCATGAAAGTTGGAAATGATCCATTTAATAAAAACACAGCAAGTGTTTGTTTGTCCCCCTACAACCTGATTTCTTCATTTTAGGGTGAAACTTTAACAGCAGTTTATAGGCCAAAACTGTTGGTATCAATATACTGGTCAAGCCTTTCTAAAAATTTACTATTACCATTCAAGAGTAGTGTTGATCTACAATAGCGAAAAAGAAGCAGCAAGATAAGTTTCTCTCTTTTAAGAGGCTGATATACCTTTGTATCAGTCAGGCTTTACTTGCAATTTGAAATCACCTTTCACTAAAGTAGTGGTAGTGTACAATAGTTGGAAAGGGTCAAAGTTTTTACGTATTTTTTTCTACCTTAAGCCCGATTTATCTTTAATTTTCAGACGTTGATGAAAACAGTTATTTGAGAGGCCTTACTTGGCCTGTTTTCTGCTCATCTAACAGTCAGCTGCTAGTTTTCAATTGTGTTTCCAAAATAGTTCCAGTAATGTACAAGAGCTGGCAAGGATAAAAATGTCACGGAGATGCAGCAATTTCTGTTTTCTCTGGACACTTGACTGTAGGAATGCTTTAAGATGACTTTTTCGGACCAGCACAAGTAAAAGTGCCTGCATTTGGGTATTCACTAGGGACGCCCCGATGAGTCTTTCTTTAGTGATAATGATCATTGATCACCTGTTTGTGAAATTGGCCAATACATTACCGATCATTTTTGTACTGTTTAAACAACTGTCTAAGAGTTTGCTCAATAAAGCAGTGCAAATAAATCTTCAGGAGTAATGAAATATAGTACCCTATGGCAGTGGATCTTAACTGGTCCTGCTGTGGGACCCACCATCACCCCTTTCAGTTGAGCTGCGACCCAAATCGAGGAAAATGTTAAAGTTCTCAAATGTATTAAATAAAACGATGCTGCACTTGAAATCTGAGATAAAACAGAATATCACAGTAACACAAAAAAGTTGAATTAGAAACCAAAATGACCTGCATGTGACAACGCTAGAGAGGGAAATATTCTCTTTTGCACTCAATTAGCTGCATTTAAATTGAAACCAAAAAGTACATCTGAGGGACACAAGGCTTCAGGACTTTACATCTAACTGTAGCTATATCAGTGGATACATACTGAACAGCCCTGTAATAATAATATTCAATAAGCAGCACTAACTAAACTGAGGCGGCCACAATACAACACACTTCAGTAACTTCAGCCTTTTTTTAACAGACTCAACAGAGCGTTCATGCTCAAACATGAAATAAAAAAGTCCTGCTACTGAGAAGTTGTTTAAAACAATCTTAAAAACATGTTAAGCTGAGTGCCCGCTAATTGAACATAAAACAAACACCTTTCTATTAAAACAAGTGTTCATTAGCATTTAATTAGATTGTTAGATAGATGGCAGTCCAAAATAAATGCGCAGAAGTTTTTTCTAACACTTTTTGCCCAGGCAAGGGCTTGCAAACCATGAAAAAAGGGTTCGCGACCGACTTTTGGGTCATGACCCACCAGTTGAGAATCACTGTCCTATAGTAAGGACATCTGAATTACACAATGTAGTTTACTTATAACTATGCCATACTATGAAGGCTGCTTTTAAATCTATGAAACAATAATCTACCTGATTTTCAGTTTGCACAATAATAATCTCCTTGGATACAGTAACAGCTATACCTGCAATAAAGAGATGCTGCTGTGCGGCTTCTTTTAAGTACAGGACCACCAGCTCCTGTAATCCTTGCGCTGTCTGCAGTTTTAATTTCTTTAATTTCATTATATTCCATTCATCTTATTTTATTTACTCAATAAAGTATCTATCTATCTATCTATCTACTCATTTATTACTTTTTCTTATTTTTGTAAATTAAGAAAATTATTGATACACTGAAAAAACTATGACTATATCCAACAGTAAAAACAGTGCAAATAGTTTGATAAATAAAAGGCAACACTCTTAAAACTATTAACCCAGTAACAATGTAACTGATGTAGTTATTTCAAACTGAAAAAAAAAATCTGAAGCTCAAGCTTTGCAAATTACATCTCAACACATCATATTCTTAGCATCAGTAAATACTAATTTAACCAAGCCAACCTGAACACGTCACAATGTTACAGAATGGACCTTAAACAAGTCACTAAGCATGTGCATATGTTGTGTAGCAATGTGAATCACTGTGGATATATCTACATACTGGAATATTTTTTACTTAATGGACCGAAAACAAAATTTTAGAGACTCTTCTACAGTTTATTGAAGAGTCTGACAGGGCAGCAGGAGCAGCGGATGAACAGATGTGTGAGCAGTGATGACATCCTGAGGATGAGCATGGGGTTCATCTAAAAGTGATCTGCATCAGTATAACAGGTAGGAATTTGGATCAGGCCGAGCATGTATTTTAACAAATCAGGCCGATATTGATCAGCGTCCTATCGATCGGGGCACCGTTACTACTCACTGATACAAAGTACAAGTATGAGTACTTACTTAGATCATGTCTAAACCACAGACATGACTTCAACTTTGCCAACCTACTCACTAACTTCAGGCTGGAAAATGATTCGGAAAACATACCAGAAATACTTAATGAGTACTTTAACCTGGCATCCCCGCTGTCATCTAATACTAATGTTTTTTAAAATACAAAACATTTTATTAGATAAAAACAGTAGAATGAACAGGAACAAATAAGAAAAATAAGAACATGTCTAAGTGTTCAGAGCTAAAACAACCTTAGAAAAAGACTGAAAAATAAGGGTTGACAAAGCTTCAAGCACATACCCAGAAAACAAGTCTACTGCTTCTCCTGATTTTTGCATCTGGAAGAATAATAAAATCTAAAATCTGTTGAAACTGCCTTCATGTCTGGTCTCCCACGTTTTTTAAAGTTGGTCAAAATTTGAAATCTTTTTGTGTGTGCCCATCGTAACATCTTTTTAAATACTCAGTATATCTTAAGTTTCCCTGATTCCTCCTTTTAACATAAGAGATGCCCCCATTGTATCGGCACCAAACAGTATTGGCTGATTTTTGTCAAAAACACATGATCGGTTGATTTGAATTAGTAACTGCTAACACAGATACCACCACTGATCACCTGTGAATTAACCTCAGGTTTACTCCTGGACGCCATCCGCTCATCTGCTGCTCCTGATGCTCTGTCATCCTCTTGAATAAACTGTAGCCCAGTCTCTAAAACTTTGTCTTCAGTCCATTAAGTCCAACATATTAATCCAGAGTCTGGGTATGTACTCAAATTCACACTGAGACCGACAGTATAATCTAAACAGCTGAGCTAAACACGATGTACAATAGTTTCTGAGCAGCTCAGAAACTATTGCACATCGTGTTTAATGATGCATTTGAGGTCCAGTCAGAAACACTGTGATGCTTTCAGGTTGGCTCAGTTAAACAATTATGTGATGAAGCTGAGAACCTGATTATTAATATTTAATTGTATTATTTAGAGTTGGAGATTTAGATTTTTGCTAAACCTTGAATAAATACATTTGAATGGGGTCAAAATTTGTTCTGTTAGCATTATGAAACAATTACATCAGTTACATTTTGTTAATAAGTAATTTTTTTTAAGTATTTGCTTTTCATTTATTAAACTATTTGCACTGTTTTGCCAGTTGGATTGATTTAAGAGTTTCAGTTGGTCTGTCTATAATTTTGTTTATTAACATAATCAAAAAAGAGTTGAATTAGTCTTTCTATTGTGTAATTCATATATCCTTTTTTTGCTTTGCTGAGCAAACATTTCAACTAATTGTTAAAAAAAAGACAAATATGGAACATGATTGTATCAGCCTAAGCAGCTGATCAGTATCAGCCAAGATAAGCCTGATCACAGCATCTCAACTAAAAACACTTCTGCAATGACTTTTAGTTCCATATTTTCTCGATGAAACTGATTTCTTAGTATTGGACTTTTTTTTGTGACTTACTTTCTATTGGAAAAAAAACCCAGCTGAAAATCGACCTCTCATTAGGTGTACATATAAACTTTTGCAACAATTTTAACATTTTGAACATATCACCCCCCACACCCGCACCCACCACCATAATCAACCCACTGGGCACCACTAAATACACAGAAAGTTGGACTTTTTTGAAGAAAGACCCTTTTTTGAAAATGTCCTATATTTACCACTCACTTGTGCTTTAAACAGAAATGAGAGGAAAATTCTAAAAACTAAATCTCCTCCTCCTGTGATGAGCGGAACTGTGAAACAGGAAGTGGATACACAAGAAGAGGAAGCTGCCCTATTTGATAAGACAAAGTGGTGCAAAGCCGACACTGAATTTGACACATGCAGAAGACTCATACACTCCTACAGATAACGTACAGTGGTGGTGACATTTTCAGCTGCCAGAACCTTTTTATGGTTTTGTTACCAGGAAGTCTTTGAAGTGAGAGATAAAACTCACTAACATATCCTGTTTAACAGACAACAGTCATTTGTTCAAGCAAATACATTTACCATTATAGTGGCTTGATTGGTCCTGATCTTGGCTCCCAAAGAGTTGTATAGTTTTTCAAGTATCTACCAATGAGACTGAGCAGTATTTTTTTTTGTTTTAATATGTTTAACTAAGTGTGTGCATTACTAGCTGGGGTTGGAACAAAATTACGTGTAAGCAAAAGCTCAACTGAATCTAAACCTGCTGACAAAGCATGGTGCAGGATTGCATTACAGAGCACTTCTGAATTTGCATCACAAACTTCGAGCAGGTACTTACGTGGCATGATCCCTTGGCTGACCAGTTCCTCTCGTGTTCGTCTCTGCAGGAGTTTGAGCTGGAGGACTGCATGGAGACAGATGGGGTGAGGAGGAGAGGAAAGGAGAGAAAGAGAGGAGAGGAGAGTCAGTGCCGGCAGGTGAGAATTCGAAACTGCAGCGATGGAGCGCCTAAAGCCTCTTGATCATCTCTCATTCTTCATCGGTCAGCAGTGTGTCTGCTTCGTTAAATAGTTACCCTCACACTAAGACAAAGATGAGTTCATGAAGTGGACCAGCTTCATCCTCCTATTTCCCTGTTCTTCAGTGCGTTTTTTTTTTTTAAACTACAGAGGAGGCGGGTACAAGCAGGGCGTTCAGCTTACTTCCTGTTTCTGTTTTTTTTTTTTTCAGTGTACCAAGTGAGTGCAGAGCTGTGAAAAAAACTGAACAAGAGTGTCGCTAGAGGGTTGGGGCATGCTTGGACTAATAAAGAGGAAAGGAAAAAGCAGCAGAACAAGAATATGATTGATAACTGAAGCATCACTGGCCTCATCTTTGAGAGTAGGTGAGAAAAAAAAGAGTATGGGCTGACTGCTCTGTCATTTCAAAACAGGAAGTGCTTGTTACATAACGTAGAGGCCAGAGAGAGAAAGAGACAGTTTTGAGGAACATCGTGCTAGATGATGTCTGACCTTTCTGCTCACTGAATTTCAGATCAGTTTGTAGCACAGTCGTTCTTTATTTTGTACTTTAAGGAGTTTAATATGAGACTAGCAATCGCGACGTTTTTATAGTGCAAAGGAGGGTTTCCATGATACCAGAAAATTAAATTCAGGCATGATGATAGCAAAAACAAATGATATCAACACCTTATGCTACTATAGCAACATAAACAGAAATCTAAGGCAACAGATATTGGGAAATTACTTGAAATTAACATGACAGAACTTGCTGAAAAACACCAACAAATACATTAATGACCCCTTGGCCTTGAAATCACACAAGTGTTTTTGTGCAATTTCCACAGTGGTTTTGACCTGTGCAATCCATTTCTGTAGATCTTCCTCATAAAAAATGTAGTGAGTTTGACTGTTGCACTTTCTAATACAATTTTTCAGACAGAGAAAGTTTCATCTAAATCACAAAGTATCAATAAAGAGTAGAAGTACAGAAATTTTGACAACCTTGCTTGAATATGATGCAGTAAAAAAATCCCACCAAACTGTAACCTGTTTAAATACCTCAGCAACATTAGCTTCAGACACACACTTCTTGACCTAGCTGACCAAAAAGCAGGCCATTGTCACTGTAGCAGCAACAAGTTGTTGCCTTTGTTTTTACCTCCGCCAAGAAGGTTATGTTTTTGCCGGCATTGGTTAGTTTGTTTGTCTGTTTATTCTGTGTTCAAGATAACTTGAAAAGTTATGGACGGATTTTGATGAATTTTTCAGGAAATGTGTGGAATGGGATAAAGAAGAAATGATTAGAGTGACTGATCCAGATCACCATCCGGATCCAAGAATTTTTTAAAGGATTCTTTAATATTGCCAGATAGGACCATTTTCGCCAAAGTTGACTGAGGCTGCTTGGCAGAGGTCTGCGCTCTCTGCGTGCTTTTCTAGTTATACAATTCAGACAGTGCACATGTTTTTTTTGCTTACAGTCTTTTCAAGCCTTTTCTTCTTTTGGATTTATTCCTCTCCAATGCAAATGTCTTATAAAAGGCAAACAGATTTATAAAGTTTTTGCACTTCTCTATACTTTTGTCATTTAATATAACAAGAGGTTGTAATTTAAAGACCCTAGGTTTTGAAATCTAGCAATTTTTTTAGTATAACATGAAAACTTTTCTTATAGCTTATTCACACATCAGCATATATTAGCTGACACTGACCAATGTTGAGAAATCATCAAAATTTGTCAAAATGTCAAGCTCCACCTCTTTACAAGACATGATCCTCCATCAAGCTCCATCCTTTTAAGCTGTGTTTCCACTAAGCAGTCCGGCCCACTTTGGCTCGGTATTGCACACAATTACAGGTGTTTTCACTGTTGGACAAGGAGAAAAGGTATCCAAACAACCGACCTGTGCCGTCCCACTTTTTTTTTACTAAACTAACCCTAAAAGTGGAGCTAAAAGCTCTGCAGTCTGTTGATTGGTCACAAAAATCATCAATTTCCCACGAGAAAGCAGTGAAAACCAAAACACAAAAAGTGGTGGATTTAGAGTGATTTGTTCTCTGCTGTTGCTCTAAAGACTGTCTGCACAAAGCAATGCTCTGTGGAGTACTGGAGTGCTGAAGGTCCTCCATTGTTGCTCTAACTATGCTCTACTTTAGACCGCTTCAATGTGTCGCACTGCTGTGATGTCCTGCATTTATGTAGCCAGTGCGCCCCTCTCCTCCCAGCTTACATCCCTGCCCTCAAGTGAAGGTACAGCTGGCATTAGAAATGCAAACATGACCAAACTGTACTAAACCAAACCAGACCACTCGGTGGAAACAAGGCTATAGCAAGTGTTACTTGATTAGACAAAATCTGTTGTTGCTGGCCTCTCTCACATTAAAAAAAAACCTGAAAATAATTCAATTTTTAACTAACTTCTTGTCATATTCAATTCATTTGATTCTTTGTGAAATTTGGCCAAAGTAAAAGAATAAAGACAAAACTCAGTAAGTTATATAAAGAAAAATCAAAATCTTTATTAATCTGTTAAAATATTAAAAGTATAACTGATGAATGGCCTTTATGAAATCATTTAACATCAGCTCTTCACATCAACAAAACTATTTTTTTTAATTTAACTAAATATTTTCGGAAGACCAAATGTTTTCATTGCCATATTGTCGAAATGTTTTCTCTTACTTTAAGTGAAGGTGTGTTTTTCTTTGCCATCTTAAATGGGGAACTGACCAATTTATGATGACAATTTCACTACAATACATTAAAAAAGACTCTGCCAACACAGATACTGTCAGACTGGGTAACCCGTCTATGCTTGTTTTGATAAGGAGCTCTTTGATTCTGATTGGTTGGTTGGTGAGACAATCAGAGAGCAAACAAAGGGTCAACTGTGCAAAACCCGACCTGATTAGTCAATCATTCGTCAGTCTGTGACTCGTCAACTATTAAAAACCAGTAGCTGCATCCCCAAAGTAAAAGTACTGACTGTACTAAGAAGCATTTCATGCTAACCCCAGCATGAAATGTGTTAAATAAAGATACTTAGTAATTCTACTGCTGCTGTATTCATTTAACAGAAACAGTGAATATCCCACGCAGACGGCTCACCTCCTACAAACACATTCGCGACAATGACAAGAATGTACAGAGCAGCTACAGGTTGACACTGAGGTCCACAAGTTACTGATACCTCACTTTACTTCCACTGTGCTTCTTGGCAACAGCATGTTTCCATTTTAAAACCCAGAACTATTTTCACAGACAGTCAGTTCAGCTCCACTCAGCTGAGACTCCTGGCCTGAACGCACCAGCTGTCCCCGTTTGAGGGGTGTGTGTGTGTGTAGGTGAAGGGGTGTGTGTGTGTGGGTGTGTGTGTGTGTGTGTGTGTGTGAAGTGGAACACACCATGGAGGCGTCCCGAGCATTTCAGGGCGACTACACCAGCAGCACCTGTTCCCTCTCACTAACGGAGTGACATCATTGGTGCTAGCGGCTAAGATACCCTGTTAGCTGTCCTGTGTGGCTGCTGCTGTGTTATGACAAACAATCCAGGCCTGGGCAGAAACACTTCGAGTTCTACGAAATAACGTCACAGCCTTTGAATCTAAATGTCATCCCTTGGCTCTGGATCCTCGTTGGCGGTCACAGCTCTCCCTCTGTTATATTTACAGAGAGTGTGTGCTCTACATCAAGAAGGATCAGAGCGGCCCCCCTCTGGAAGCAATAACATGTCAGCTTCACATTCAGAGAGGTAAACACAGAGACCTAAACACAGCCCGGCACGTTTGTGTGTGTGCCGCAGCAGCGCAGGGGCTAAAAGATTAATATTCCCTTAGAGCCAAACACACGGGCAAACACTTAAGAGACTCACGTGTTGCCTCAGCCCTCACACTCACACAGAGAGACATGCTCTGACCGAGCCATGGCAAGAGAAGAGGGGAAGATGCCGAGACACTTGGCACTTCCAGGGAAAGGGTTTATTCTGGGAGAGGGAATCTTACACTGCCCCTCGATCCAAGCCTCACATCTCAACGCTCCCTGAACAAACGCTGAAGCTCACTTATTTATTCACTCCTGCTTTCACTCATCTCTGAAAGAGAGCTTAAAGTCCTTGAATTGGCCGCTTAGTCAGGGAGCAGCATTGGCTTGTAATGGCTGTTATCATCTATTCATCGAACAGCTGAATAAAAAAAGTAAAGGAACTGGTGACAAACGACTCTTAGATCATACTGTTAGCAACTTTAATCCATTTTCTTTTTGCTTTGAAAAGAAGAAGTCTCACACTAACACCTCAGATGTTGAAGTGGAGGTGCTATGTGTCAAGAAGCTGCAGGGGTGTTGAAACTGTAGGCTGATGTGGTGAAGCAGATAAATCTACTAAAGTAATCACAAAAAAATGCAAATATACAAATCTAAATATATAGATGACAAATGCTGAGGCCTAAACATCTTGGTACAAAAATCACAATCATTAAGGAAGCTTTGCAGGAGGGTAAGGTAATGAGGTGATTGTAGTTTGGCTGCATAAAATACAGACTCCTAAAACCCAATTTATAATTTGAATGTCACTGCATTAGCATCCCAGCTGGGGGATTAGATACTAAGTTGACTGACTTACTTAGGATTGATCACAATTTGCATTAACAGTATGTCTCCACTGCTAAATGCAATAAGAGCTTACTCTTACAGATGTTTCACACTGGATGCATTTTACTTGCAAGACAGCAGCAGTCAGTAAGGGATGCATGATATTGGATTTTTGCTGATATCAAATATGCAGATATTTCTGAACTCATTATCATCAATACTCATATCGATACCAATGCTTTTTGTCAACAACACTAAGCCTCCAATCTACAAAGCTGACCAACTCTTCTCATACTGTCTGTCTATTTGTGTAAGAAACAGATGTGAAGCAAGAAAAACATCACGTTATTCATAACATGATGACATTCAGTGATGACAAGATGAACCATCATGGTAATTTTTTACTTTTAATAGGAGGCTTGCCTTTTTCTTTGTCCACAAGCCATGTATGTGTCTTGGCCAAAGTAGACAGAAAAATGAAACAGAGTATGTAAGTCCACGGGGGGAGAATAAGTCACGGAGAAGACAGAAACAGTTCAGTTACTCTTCTGTCTGTGCCTTTTGAAGTTATAGCCCTGTTGACTCTTTCTGTGGAGAACCTCCTCCTGTTTGTGCAGAAATTTTTTATTCTGAAGCTTTCCTGGGTCACTTATTCAATGAATCAGGTCACTTGTTTGGAGCTTTATTTTGATTTTTACATGAGTCACCACTATCCTACCTACCAGGGTGCTATGCCTCCTGGCTTTGTCAGGGGTGGATTCAGAAGGTATTAAAATCCAACCTGAGTTACCATGAAAATACAGGTCATTAGCATATGATCATATAAAAAACTGTCCATTTTTCTCTTTTGCCTGCAGTCACATCAGCATCAGGGTTCGTAAATAATATGGCCTGACATCAATACTTGTTATACAAATAGCATACCCTTTTTTTGTCCTCTGACTAGCAGGGGTTTCGGGGCTATGGGTGGTCAATCTTAGCTACTGCTGCCAAGATGCTGGCATCAACATCATCATATGTCTGAGTCTAAGCCATCAACACGCTGAATATTTAAAGTTAAAAGGGATTGCTCTGAACACTTCCACTATGCCTGGTACGTGGAATGAAACTATCAAATCAAGTTATGGTTTCAGGTAAAATGAAAAGAAACTGCCAAAAACTCATCTGGGATGAGCTGGAAAGGGTGTTAAATATTTAAGTTGTTTGAAAAGTCAAGACTACCGACAAGGAAAATTGACAAGGAGATATCAAAAAAGTGTCAGTAAAAGCTATGGAGTTCTCTACATAGAGACCAAGACAATAACAGCACAGCTGTGTGGCAGAGCGGATCGTAACCATGCAAGTACCACTTATGAAGGCTCTTGCTTTGTGCGGCCAGCCCAGGTTTGATTCTCACCTGGGGCCCATTTGCCATGAGTCTTCTCCTGCTCTCTCTCCCCCTGTCTAAGTCTTTCCACTGTCTCTCAACTCTCAACTATCAATAAAGGCCATGGAAAAAGATAAAATATATTCTTAAATTGTTAATTCTGTCCTATAATATTCAATGCACTTTGACTTTGGGTGAGATATTCTGCATTATTTAATGCTGATGGAAAAAACAGCACACTATTAACTCTAGCAAGTCAGGCAGTCCAGACCACCTCTGTTTGAAGACCGAGCGATTTTATGTTAAGTCACAGTCAGTCTGTACTGAGATGTATTCACATCCAGGGGTCAAGGATTTCTACTTGTATTGTGTTACCCAACTGCATGTTAATGCAAGGACTAAATGAGGTCTTGATTTTTTTTTCAGAGATAATCATTACTACATGATTAACACCCAAACAGTGAAAAAAAAATCCACAAAGTTAGAACTGAACAGCAAACCACAATAAGAGTGCAGGTTAAAATGATTTCCCCAGAAATCTCTTTTTATGCATTTAATACATTAAGAAGTGGTGCTAATAAAGTGCTAGCTGCTGTATTAGTGTTGAAATATGACAAAGCCTAAACTAGGTTAAAGGGCCATTTATGGCTAATTTAAGAAAAGGATGAGGCGGCAGGGCAGTTTTATTGGGATACTAGGCCACCGCCAGATCTGGCCTCTGCAGTCATAAAAAGTGAGAACGAAGGGGCACACAGGGAGAGAGAGAGAGAGGCAGCAGCTTAATGTACAGAATTTACAACGCAGGAAAAGGAACTAAACATGAAAGTCTTCTTTTTTCCACAAAATTGATCAAGCCTGATCTTCCAGTCAAAGGACACATTTGTCACTATTTACTACTTACTAAGACACAAGCTATATTACATTTGATATAGAAACAGGGTGAAAGACAGCCTCAGTTGCTGACTGAAGACCTCATACTGTTACAGTTTGGGACTGTTGTCAAATAACTTAAAACTAGTGTAAGCAGTTATGAAAAAGACTAAAATTAGCATTGGTACCTTTCTGTGACCTACTATTAACACCAGACTTATGACATTTAATAACTATATCATAGTCTTTAATGCTTGAGCATAAGGTCTAAAACAGAAAAGAGATTGTATTTTCAGGTTATTATCTTTGGCCAGAAAAAAATGACTGACCTATGTTAAGTACCAAAGTAAAAACACAGAACAGGAGATTGCACTCTTTAGAACAAGCAGTTGTTACTTCTGCAACTTACAACTAGCCATTTGTCTGTACATATCTCTATTAGGCAAGCACCATATGTGAAAAATATAAATGTGAGACAACAATGTTCAATATTGTGAGAGCTGTAGAATTTAGGATAAATAATAACTTATTTAATAATAAAAACAAAAGACTGCATATCAGGCTGTAACCTACAGAGTCTTCACCTTTGCTATTCTTTCTGTTTTGCACAACATTGTTTTTTCTTCTGACTCTAAAAGAAATATGAAATATGTATTTTTCTCCAATTAAGGGGCACAGATAAAGTTAGATGTAGCTTTTAACTAGCTTCAGCTTCACCTCGTTTTCAGTCATGCCCAGTCCTACTTTCATTCTTACTAACAGAGTGTCGCTGTCTAACAGCAACACGCAGACACACACAGAGGAGGAGGAAAGTGTTGTTCTGCAACATCAAGGAAACTTAAACCAAATTAAGAAAACGAGAAGTGATGCAAGAGTCCAAACCTCCACCATTGTCAGGTGGAGGTCAAAAATTGGAGCACTGTCCTATCTTGCAACATTAACAAATACTGAAAAAAAAAATCCTGGATCAGCATCCAAATTCAGATCACCAAGAAAATCCAATCACTTCTTCATGCCATGACTAACATCCTTAAAAACGTCATCTGTATCTGTTGAGAACTTATTGAGTTATTAGTGAAAATGTGAAAAAACGTCCCATCTCTTAATGCTAACAAATCGTTTACTAAATTCTAGGACCCTGATTTGGATTTAGATCACCATGAAAATTTTGTTGCTTCTGTCTTGGACTATGACCAATATTTCATTCAAATTTCATCAAAATCTATTCATGACTTTTCGAGTTATCTTGCTAACGAACAAATGGACAAACGCTGGCAAAAATATAACCTCCTTGGCCTAGGTAATCAAATATTTCTTGGTCACAGAGACCCTTGCCTTAAATATGTTCTTTGCAGAAAATAATTAGAAAGTGTTACATTTCAAAACACAACTGAAAAATTTTGTCAAATGCTAAGACATAACAAAGCAGTCGACTCAGACAAGTTCAGTGCTTAAATCGCCATCTTGAAGCATCTTACAGCATAAAGTCTGTATGATAGCTGTCTGAAGAGTAGACTGGAATATTTTTTTTTTCATTCTGCAGCTGCCAGATTCCCAGGACTAACCCCCTAGAATGAAGGGATTTCTTACAGAGGCTTTCCACTTCTACAGCACCCTCTACATTGCTTAAGTAGTGAGGAATGAGGGATCCCAGGATTAGGTTTAAGGTTAGAGAGCTGCCAGTGAGGAAGAAGGAGGAGGTCAGCGTCACCCAGCCAAGTTCCTGCCGGCCAACTAGGCTAATCCTGCAGTGCTCATGTGTCACCCGATCTGATTAAACATGTCTGAGTTCGTCACTGTCCCCAAAGACCCCAAGCCTTGGCACAGCTAAGCCGACGCAACCCAAAGGCAAAGATTGCCATTTATTTTTAAGAATTTGATTCTTTTCAATACCACATTTAAAAACAACACAATCTCAGGTATTCTTATGAGCAATAGCTTCAAACAGAACCAATACTTGGCAAAAAGAACTACAGAGCTGAAGTTTATTATTTTCCAAAGATAAAGCTGATGAGATAAAACTGCAATGAAAAAGACAGCAAAGTCTGAGTTGCACGAATACATTTGCAATGTTATAATTTTCTTTGGCAATTCAGATGGGATGTAGACATTTGTCTGTGATTTTTGGTCATAAAAGGCAAAAAAAATAACAATAACAAGCAACTTTGGCCTAGGTCTAAAGTTTTGTTTCTGTGTAGAGTTGCCATGATAAGAGAATTGTACACTTTGACACAATCCTGGTAAAAAATCAAATCAATTCCCATCTTTTTCATACATGTCATGACTTTGCATGTAGCCAGAAGTGCTTGTCACCAAAATACACGGAAAAATCATAGACTACAAGCCATGTGATTGGTCTGCCATAAAGCAACAGGTGGCTGCCAGTCTCAGAGTTTATCTCAGGCCTGATTTTTTGTGCTGTGATGTTAAAGAATGGCTGCAGAGTACAAACTAAGACATAGAATTTACCTGTCAATATATCAGAAGAATACCTCCTTATTCAAGCATCCCCATGACATGGGATTGCCTGCACCCACAAGTGATAACACGTACATTGTTTACTTTTATCTCAGGAACTGTAAAATGGATCTTTTTGGGGACATCTGTGTTTGGAAGATCACACTTTTGCAAAATCAAAAATGGCTCAGTTCAAATATGAGGTGATGTTATTAGACATTTATTTTGACCCTTAGAGAAAGTGTCAACTTCCTGTCAGTCTTATGAACCAGTTGGATGTGTCTCTTTGTTTCTTGACAGTAGCATCCAATCAGGAGGTGCCAAAGGTCAACAAGAGAAAAGACAATAACCTTTCAGATCAAAAAATAATTAAAATGAAGTGTGGGTAATGTTGTGTGGCCCTCTGAATAATTTGAGAAATAAACAATCCACAAGTGCCACTTATACCTCTAGAAGGCAAAAAATGTGTGGAGGAATAATTGTAAATAAGTGAAAAGTTTTTGCTATGATATTTGGAAATATTTGGATACTTTCATTTTTGCCACAACAGCCAAGGGTTAAGCGATCTATATTCAGATGTAAAAAGGCTTGTTCATAACAAATCTGTACGTTATTTGTATAAAGTTATGCAAGATTCAAAATCCTTTTTCAGAAGCAAATTGAGTACAAAATAATCCCCTTTTTTTCCTCAACTGTTTTAGCAGTCATGAATTTTAACTCCACTGATGTCTCCTCTTTTTTATTTGCAGTAAATGCTTTGGAATCAACTGCCAATCACCATTTACCAGGGTGTACAATATTGGATTTTTTTTTACTGATCTCGAATAAGCCGATATTTCAAAACTTCTGTTAGGCAATACCAACATTGATACTGATATACAGAATAAACCAAAAGTGGTTTATTTTGTATACTGTATATACAAAATATATATTCAAACGCTAACAGTAAAATCACACTTCATCTGGCCTTTAAAAAGACAAAAACATGGATTTACCAATACGGTGACAGAAAACCTGCTCTTTTTTTTGGAGCTTATACTTTATATTTAGGATCAAACTCCACAATGTTGGTGCTGATTTTTGAGGCTAAAATATTGGCAGTACTTATAAGCAGAAATGTTCATATCTGCTGATACCAATATTGACCTTTTGACGCAATTAACTGACAATACCAATATCATAACGATAATATTGTGCATCATTATCTATCAGCTCTTGACACACTATTGCATGAAAAAAGCACTACAGTGTAGGCACAGTAAAGATTCAATGTAGAAGTACAGATAAGGCTTTGGGCACAACTAAGGAAGCTTGAGGGAATAAAGGTTTCAAACTACTGAGCCAAAAATATCTGGATATGACTGAATTCTATCTTTTTTAGTCCGACGAGGGTCAAATCAGGGTTTGATGACCCTCAACTCTTCACACAACAGACATCCCTAATAACCACACACATAAAGCCTCAGTGCTCCATGCCCCCCCAGAGACATGATTACACCGTCATAGATCCTCCTGACAAACACCAGACCCACTGACAAGACGGCACTCTTTGGCATTGTCTCTGGAAACCTTCTATTTGTAAAGCCTGTTGTTGTCCTCCTGTATGAGCTCAATGTTTGAACAGCAGCACAGTTTGATTGCACAGAGATCCTGAACACAGCACATGTTTCTTACATCATTGAAGAGGAAGGTGGCTGGAGGGCAGAAACAACTCGAGGTGAAGGCTATTCACACCTTGAAATCAGTCGCACTGCTTTGGCATGCTGCAGCGCGCCGGGCAGCAAATGACAGCATGAGGGGCTGCAGTGAATACTAATTAACTTAAAAGTTCAGGGAAGGAGAGTCACACTCTCGAAGCTTTCATGGCTTTATGCAGATCCTGTCACTCACACTTTCCCTCGTTGTGATGCCCTCTTTCAAATTAAGAAAAGGTTAGCACTTAGCAAAAAGAGGACTTGAGTGACTTTTCCAGCTGACAGCTGCAGGGTAATGTATGCACAGTAACACTACATTTCAGCTATTACTGCATTAGACATTTCATACACTTATTCTTTCCTCTCCTTTTAATAACCTCTCATTGATGTTTCGTTTCTGTCATTCGTCATCTTTGTTTCTGTCCTCTGCTCATAATGAAGCTTATTTCCACAATAAGCAGTATGAAAACTATCCCAAATTAGGCTTTATCCCCAGTTTCCCCCCCTGTTTATCTCACAGTCATATTTCAGCTTCAGTGTGCTGGAGTGATGACAAAAATGTACAACTATGTCTCTGCTTTCAGGCAGTGCTGAATAATGTTACAAGATCTAGATGAAGTGTTTCATGTGTCCCTTAATTCTGGATAAACTAAAATATGTTTTCATGTTTCCTTAAGTGTAAAACATGCAAAATCGAGTTCCCCATTCTTGATATCATGTCTCTTTGGTTTGAGATATTAATCTTTTGCTAGAAGTCCCAATTTGGTCAGACCTCAAAGGTTATAAGTTCCTTGTAGATACTGGTTCTGATGCTGGTTTCAGTCAATTTTCTGTCACTGTATAGCGGCCAGAAAAAGCCAAGAAATTAAGACACATGCCAGCAAAAGCAGGGAAAGAAGTGCAGCATCAGGGACTTGAAAATAGTCGTTGAAATGACTAAAGGGCTCCCAGCACCGCTGTAACTATAAGCAGAACAAGCAAAGCTGCTACTGCCGGGTACAGTTATTTCATGTAATTTAGTGAGTCTTGTGTAAAAACAAGCAACAAAAGTATGGTGGGTCAACGTTACCATTGGGTGAAAAATTCTGCACTCCAGCTGCATGCACTGATTTCACCCGCTGCACCTCATTCTAAATAATTTCTTCATCTGTTTTCTTTAGTTCATAAAGGTAACACCTTGCATCCAGAGTAAAAGGAATGTCACTGTCACTTCAGTCAAGATCACTAATTTTTGGTTCAGTATTAGTTTCCTCCAGTGTTAATTATGACAGCAATTTTTAATTTTGTTTTAGTTATAGACTTTTGCCTAAAATATCTTTTAGTTATAGTCATAATTTAGTCATCTAAATTGTTTTAATTTTAGTCTAGTTTTAGTTGATGAAATTTCACAACATTTTAGTCGACGAAACCTACTGTAAATTTAGTCGACTAAAATATAGAGTGTAAAGGGTAAGGCATTTTTTTTAAGTTTCCTTGAATTTCTGAAGTTTGAATGTATAGATTAACAGAAAGAAATAAACTTTGGTGTGAAATGCAGTCACCTTTATTTAGGATACCTGGCAGAGCATCTCAGTTACAATACCAGAATTGACAACAAACAGTGAACCTGCTCTACATGAATATATCAGTTCATAAAGAGAGCAGCTCTGATTGGATCGCTCCCCAACTTATCCCACCACCACGAAGCTAAGGCAGGTGTGATTGGATGTCCCTCTTAACTCATCCAACCTTTCCACACAACCAGAGTAGCTGTGATTGGATATATTTCTAACTTGTCCCTGCTTTCTACATGACCAAATTAGGTCTGATTGGATTTAGTCTCTGTAAAACATTTTAGTCTAGTTTTTATTTGTTGACGAAAATGTCAGTTAATTTAGTTTTAGTTTTTGTCCATGTGCACTTGTTTTTATTAGTTACTGTCTAGTTTTCATCAGGGGACGAAAGGCTGTTGACGAAAACTATGACGAAAATAATTAGTCAACAAAATGAACACTGGTTTCCTCTGCTGTTGTTGTGTCTTCATGAATCCACAGAGTGAAACAGCAGATCAGAAGAATCAGGGGCAGTGGTGGAAGAACACATAGACATCTGCTGCATCTGTGCCAAACACAGAGACTTCCTATGGGAGTCAAAAAGCGCTCTGAAATTTTCTGGCCCAGATGTAGATCTGACCCAACATAGTTTTTAGGCTTGTTTTTACGTGAAACTCACACAATTACCCGAATTCACTGTTCCGACCAACAGCAGCGTACCTTACCAGAAGTCTGAGCTCGTTCTCCTTAAAGGTAGAGTGCTGCAGGGAATCCTTCTAGTCCCTTCACTTACTATTGTCAAGTGCCTGATACAAACCAACCTCAAAAATACTGAACTACCCCTTTAACTTTTGCCATTATTTTCAAGGATATGCTGTGCCATTCAGTATACTTGTGTCAAAGATGAAAACTACGTACCTTTGGTCTTTATTTTCATTTTATCTTAGTTGGAGCTGTAAAGACACAATACAATGTACATAATTAAGCGTTTTTTGATCAAGCCTCATTGTTTTGGTATTATCTGCTGTTTTCTACATTTTAGTTTAATCTAGTTTAAGTTCAGGACTCTAACCTTGCTGAGGACCTTTATGACTGAATATAAGTACGATGCAGTTGTCACATCTCAGGCTTTTTTCAGCTGCAGTCGCTCACAGTTCCTTAATTTAACTTGATGGTAAACTCTATTCTGTTGAAGTTTATCTGAGAGAACAGATAGTCACTTCTACTTCCTTCCTATACGCACCTCTTAACCAAAACGCTGATCTTCAGTAAAGCTACATTTACTATTTATGAGTCACCAAATAAATTTCAAAGGGCATAAACACAAATCATTTCATGTATCATGTGTCTGGTCTGACTGTGCAGCTTCAGATTGCCCACCTTCTTTCAGACTGTGATAGACATGCCTGTCATGATCCATCGTCAGTCCTGCCTTCTCCATGTCATCTCCAATTGGAGGAGAGCCTGGGGGGGAGGGTTCGAAGGACAGGCAATGGTTGGTGTCCAGCATTATCATTTAGAAAGGAGTTCAATTATCTCACAAACATTGGACTTCTTGATCAAAAGCGCTCCTCCTCCTAAGTCCAGAGTCTTTAGCAGTTTTAGGTGGAAAAGGAATAAAAAGTCCTCAATGTGTCAAAACTGCACCAGCTGTCCCCTCAATTGGCTGTCCTCTCTTTCCAAAGGAACGACAAGCTTCAAAACGCTTCGAAAGTGACAGAAAATCCTCCAAAACAGGAAAGAAAAAATGCAGCCCCTGCCTTGCCTCGCCTCTCCTCTCCTGGTGCTTCTCCTCTTCTGTATCAGAGTAATCGATTGGTCTGTCTCCCTCTTCTCTTCTTCCTCCTGCTCTCTCCTTCCCTTGCAGTGGCAGCCGGCGAGTCACGACAGAGCCGCTGCCCGGAGCGAGAAATCCACAGGGGCGAGACGTGGATGAAAAAGAACCAGGGAGAAAGACGGAGAGCCTACAGGGGAGGGAAGGAATCTGAAAAGAGGCCAGTGGCGGAGTGAGAGAGGACAGCAGTGAGCTCGCCAGAGAAGATCGCCCGGAGAGAGACTGCTCTGGTTGCAGCTCCTCCTGAATCTCTCTCCTACACACACACACACACACCCCCATACACACACACGGGAGCAGGGAGTGTTGCCGACAAAGTTCTCCTGCTCAGCTGTTGCCGTTCATTCACCGGTTCAGGCTGGCGGGGGGGCTGCCACATGCATGCAAACCTCGTCCCGGTCAAAAAGACACACAAACAGATCAAACTCACAGCTCCATGAATGAGTGAACACACTGTTTGTGAACACTTTCTTAAACTGCACAGACTCGCTTGAAAACGGTGACTCAGTGCTTTAGGGAGTGTTTTTTATTGGAGCAGTGGTGGTAACGCTTTTCACTGATGACTTCATCCAGCATAATCGACCTTTGTCGGAGATACTCGAGTAAATCTGATACCGGGATGAATCACACATGCACACAGAGTGACTTTCAGGGCAATTGATTGATACCCAATCACCGCCGCAATCCTGGTTTTTCAAACACTCTGCCCTTGAGAAAAGGAGTTTAATCAAGAGAGGAGCTTGGATCTAAATGATTTTCTATATAAACATATATAGAGCAGAATCTTTTTCACTCAGATGTTACGATTTTATGTTAATCTTTTGTTCTTTTTCTCTACTCAGAGTCTGTCAGGAGGGCGACATAATCAAAAACCCTCTTTCAAATTTGCCATGACTCAATGGAAACAAAATTCTTTCTGGATTTTTACAGTAAAGAAATATCAAATGGTAATCAATATCAGAATTACAAAGTTAAATAATTCATGCAAAAAACACCAAGTGTTTCCCCCCCACATCTCAAAGTTTTAAATCAAATACAAAATAGGCCTACACTTTTCAACGCTGTTCAATACTGCAATGATGATATAGATAGTGACAAATTAACAAAGGAAAAAGTTCATGTAACTCATAACTTAGTGCCCTAGAATAGGTTATTCTCCCTGTTTTATGCAAAAGTTGCAACTTCAACTTGATGTTTCAGAGTCTCACAGAAACAAAGAAATTTTATAAACTTAACTGGCACAAATTAATTTAGATGTAACTTTAGAAAACTTTGACTTTATCTTTGCACCACAAAGCGTGAAAGCAGTGCCATTATAAATGAATGCCAGAGAACTTTGCCTGACCACACTAAAAGTTATTTGTCATATATTGCTATAAATTTAGTCTGTCATGATGTGTTTATTGCAATACCTTCAAACAGAATAGCAATAAAAGTGCAATTTACTTAAGGCACTATACAGTTTTTCATGTTTTACTTTTGTTTTTGTTTCCATGACCGAAGTCCACCATCCAAACAAGGAAAAAAAAATCATCTTCTTCCTCTGTTACTTGCTACACTTTTCAAAATATGTGTGCTCCAACAGAATTTTTTGGCTAACAGTTTTTTTGTTTGAAAGACTGGTTTGAAAGTGCTCCTTTTACGGTGTCATTAAGAGATATGCCACCTTCCACAGATGTGAGACATTCCCTGAGCCAGGTATTTGTCTGTGTAGCTACAGTAAACATTAGAGCACAGCACTGAAAAGTCAAAGTCATATCCAATTCTTGAGAGGGGTGTGGTCAGACACAGCTCAAGAAGGTGGAATCAAAACAGCCTGTTCTATGGAGGGCTGAAACTGGGGGGTTAATGGGACCGACAATATCAAGAATCTTAGGCATTTTCACACCGAGCATCCTTTAAAATACACTTTAGAGACATCTGAGACAAGTGTAAGCCTGTTGATAAAGAGTTATATAAGGGACCTAGTACCTGTACCAACACATGTTACCCAGTCATTAAATCAGATTTAGGTGCATCATTCTGGCTTCAGTTAGGGCTGTAACCTTATACTCAATATTCAAATACCTGCTCAAACTTGGGAGTACAATTTTTGTGTTCAAAAGCTATGTGAAAATGAATATCTGAATACAAAATATACAGTGCAGCACATTGAGACACCTGGAGTAGTGCAATGCTGGAAAGACACTCCCAGCGTGACCCGCCCGTCCATTGCTCTATTGATTTCAACAACAAGGAAGTACACCTCAAGAAAATGAAGGACAGGTAAAGCTGCTTTGAGTGGACAACAGCAACACCAAAACATCTGAGAAGCCCCACATGGAAGCATCTTGTGCTCCACACCACCAATGGCAAAATACAAAGCAAAGACCTGGCTGTATGTTCTTTATGTGCAAAGCAGCTGGCCCACTCCTCATTCATGAGGCCCATCCTTCAGCCTTCCACCTGAGTGTGGCGGTGGAGGAGAGCTCAGCCCTCTATTCAAATTGATTTTAGAAAAAAAAGTGACAGCCCTAGTATCAGTCACTATATGTCAAGAACAAAAAATACTGAGCCGTCTCTGCCTGTTCTGCACCATGAGTTGTCCAAAAACAGGCATAACAGTTATACAATTCATTATTACAAGCCTGCAAGAGTAAGCATTATTGATGCTCTTTTTTCATATTTTTTCAGGTTTTACTTTAGAATGACAATTGGTATGATATATTATTAATCTTATCATTTATAGCATTGAATGGGTTTGAATTGTTGAAAATGTGTGCTGCTGCCATTTTTGGTCAGGTCTGCCTTGAGACTGAGATCTTGGATATCAAATGGACTAACCTGGCTAAAAAAGATCAAATAAAATAAGTAAATAAACCCCCACAAAATAAACAAAACAAACGAAGAAAAACAATACCCAACCACATTGTTTTAGGGCAGTACTTTAACAAGGGGACCGTCCACCTTAACTGACTACAAAAAAAAAAAAAAAAAAAGGGGGCAGCATATTTGTGGGCAAATTGAAATTTTGATTCTAGAAACTTCTGATTGGGGCCCTACTTTGGCCAGGAGCAGCTCTGCTTTGGATATAACACATACATGCACAGCAGACATGTCCATATCTGACAAACAATTAGGATAAGTACACCCATTACGACCATCTCAACGCATCTTTGACCAGGACTGGAAAATTCGTTACAATGAATATTATCTAACGCAACATCTTATTTGAAAATATGCATCAATATATATTAGGAATAAGGCTGCCAAGAGTTTACTCATAAAACAGAAAATAATAAGTTTAAATATAATAGCAAGTCATTTTTATTTGTTTTATTTTTAGTTCATTATCTTGAATTTTGCCCTTTATTTGACATAAAAAATGTTGATCTGAATTAACTATTTGAACAACATTTAGAGAAAAGAATAAATACCAGTCGAGCATTTATGACTAGAATGAAAGAAAGATGTTATTTTACAAAGCGAGAAAACTTAATAAATAAATTAATTAATTAATAAATAAACTACTGCAAATGTGTTGTCATATGTTCAGTTACTTTTTTACCTGCATTTTTGCACGGCAGGTAATATATGAACATTTCTGTTGGGCTATGTAAACAGATATTAAATTACTTTATCTTCATAGTATCGAAGTTTGCAATGCTGGTATCCTGACAAGCTTTATTAGGAACACAATATATGTCAGCCCTTGTTATGTATTCTAACCTTTACCAAGAGAGAAAAAAAACAAAGAACTACCTTGAATATTAACTTAAGTAATTTAAGAAAAAAAAGAGGAATGACACTGAGATATCAAAGTTGTTGAATCGCAATGTACTTGGTCAACTCTCCCAAACACCAGCTCCTGCAGAATACTGATGGTAAACGTTGACCTCCCCCATTGCTCAGCTCTGTTTTAAATAGCAGGGCCAGCTGGCCATAAGGGGGCTATATTCAGCTTGGTATCACCTGTGCACCCCCTGGGTAAGGTTACTGTGAGCAACACACATCACCGCCTGCAGACACACAAACTTTTAAGCTGCTTTTCCTTGGTTTGAATCAATGTTTTATGAGGCGTCACAGGAAGGCAGATGTCATGCTTTTATACCTCACGTTTGACTCGCACAGAACTCAAAGTAGAGCCCATGTTTTAACAAACAAACAACGATATAAAAATTAAATACAAAAACTCAGCAGAGTGACATCATAGCTGACCAATACTGAGAGACACAGACATGAGCGCCGTGCACGTCAAAACACAGACCTCACCTTAAACCAACGGTGGCTGGTACCTACAATGACTGTCTGTAGTGAGTGTGTGATTAAGGTCCACCTGCTGTTGTGACTCACAGTCTGGGCAGGAAACACATAGATGACAACACACACATACATACACACTGGGATTAGGATGTTTCCGTGTGGGCAGAGCAAATCTCTGAACACACACATCATAAAGTCACGCAGCACGTCAAATATGTCTGTTTATTTTCATCTTCACAGCTTAACATCGCCAAGTCTCTAACATTCATGTACGCATTAAATCTCACATCCTATGAATTTTGTTCTTTTGCATTCGACATCACAAACGCACAAGGGGCGCTATCAACGTGGCAAAGTCCACACCAATGGAAAATGTCAATTTACAGCTCAACACTTAACAGTATGTAAATACTCTGAGCAGCTTGATGACTGTCATTGCTACCTGGAGTGGCATTTTTAACGCTTCAGGATTTGATGACCAGGATGTGTGGGTGGAACAGTTCGGTGTTTTTTTCATGACTCAATGACATTTGAATAAGTAGCCATGCAATGTGTAAAAAGACCATAATAAAGTAGATATGGCAATTATATTAATGATTAACACATGTGACATAGTATTAATTTTATCTGTATCAACATAGAAGGCATTAATCTAAAAAATGGTGCTGTAAGGCCCACAAGACAATCTAATAGAAATGTTCAGTCTACATGGAGAAAATCTTTTGCTTTTCATATCAGGGACATTTTTTATTATTTAAAAACATGTATTCATGGGAAGATACTTCTATGTCATTTTTTATGAACATTTTCCTATTCTGCAACTGGCTGTTAATTGTCCATCAGAGCCCTAGAAGAGACCAAATTGCTCCAGTGGCATGTTCTGAAAAAAAGTACCTATAAATTCTTTCACAAGCACATACAAAATGCCTATCAAATTGAATAGAACAATCTCCTCATGTATATTATATTTACACTAGAAATGCACTCAGAAAGCGCAGACCTCCGCCAAGCAACTCAGTTACAGCAGTGGCTTTTCCACAACCCCCTGTAAAAGATACAATTCTGGATCACCACACGCTCCGATTTGACGGCCGAGTCTCCGCTCATGTCTGTCCAAGTGGAGAACTCCTCCACTGGCATTGCAAGGGAAGCTGGGTAATGTAGTGACACAGGCTTGAAAAGCGTTGACGTCAGTTTTTCAAATAAAGTACAATTCTCATAATGAGATAAAACGGGGCAAAACCCTCACAGCAGCTGAGAAGAAATGAATGGGATTTTCCATTATAAACTTTCATGTTTTTTTATGAAGTCAATCTGGATGGGATCCACATGAAATTTACCTTGGTGATGGAGTTATATTATATTATATATGTTGTTCTGTAAACTTTGAAATGAATCCATCAAGTGATGTCAGAGATATGATTTTTTTTTAAAATACGGCCCAATGTTAATTTGCGGGATTTTCAGAAAATTTGGGGAAGTTTTTACATCCAGACAAATATGCGGATCACCACCAAAATGTAATGGCTTCTTCCTTGGACCGAACCACACCTCTGGTAAAATTTTCATGTACATCC
The DNA here is from genome assembly GCA_037902135.1 of Cetoscarus ocellatus. NCBI lineage: Eukaryota > Metazoa > Chordata > Actinopteri > Labriformes > Labridae > Cetoscarus > Cetoscarus ocellatus. The sequence goes on along the minus strand of JBAMNC010000901.1, from coordinate 1,206,718 downwards.
ACCCAGTAGTTTTTTGCGTAATCTTGCTAACAGACAAACGAACTAACTAACAAACAAAAAGACCCTGGTGAAAACCTGACCTCCTTGGTGGAGGTAATAAATCAAATACAGCAGATTAGTGACCACAACATGGGCCACTCAAACAAACACATCACAAGCAACATGCTGCTACAAACTACACATAACAAATAAATGATTGAAACGTTTGCTTAATGTATTGAGCGCCTGTTGTAACATTTCAATGAAAATTTTTGCTCTGAAATTCTTGTTTTTCACCAGGATATGGCAGCATATACTGTGGGGTCTGAAATATGTTAAACTAAGCTGAATTTTGCAAAACTCCTGTTAATAACCCTGTATTAAACATCTCTAATTGTGTTCTGACTCAGTTTGTTGGCTTAATATTTGGTCATTCATATATTCAGATGTTGTCAGACATTTGAAGTTAGATCTGCATTATTCACAGAAGACACTAATTTTCTTTACACAGGTGTGTAGAAGCAAGAATATGGCAAGACAATATATACTGCAATACATGAATGTTGATGCAATATCTCATAATATAACATAACCTAAGAACACGACATAATTCATGATTTTTCCTCTAAAAAGTCTTTTTTAAATTATTTTGTATACCATTAAGAACCCACAACGTTGTACTCATAAAAACATCCAGTTTCTTATCAGTTTTATTTATGTTAAGCATGATCCCTGCAACATTTGTGAACCTTATTGTGTGTCCCAGTGAAAGAAACAGAGAAATAAGTGAAGCAGAGAGGGGAAGTTAAATGGATAAATATGTGCTGCTGACTAGTGGCCAGAGCCTGAACTAAATTAATGAGTAATTAGATATCATGATATTGCACTAAAAATACCAAAAACAGTATTGCACAACATATCGCGATATATATAAGTATCAATATTTTCTTACACCCCTAAGCAAGGTCATATTCTACAATATTTTTATACTAAATAGACCAATTTGAAAATGTTGTTTCAGTATTAAAAACCCACAGTAGTATTTGCATAAAAACACAGATTCTAATCAGCGTTGTTTACATAAAGCATGGTCCACGCACCATGGATAAACTTTACTGTCTGTCCCAGTGACAGAAATAACTACATGCAAAAGAGAGACACAGAGCTGAGGGCTGAAATCCCTCTGCCAAGCTATTATTTATCATCTTCTCTGATCTGTTGATGTGTGCGCCAAAGTTCATGTCATTCAATCAAAATACGAGAAATTCAGCTTGAATAAAGGCATCAGACCTTCTGAATGGTACTATCACCCCTTGATACATCTCTTAATTTACCTTAAAAATGGAAAAGTGTGTTCGAGTGAACACCATGACATTCAGCGAGAATGTTAACCTTTAAGAAGAGAAATAAGCCTTCATCGTTCTGACTTTTAGAACATTCCAGTAAAACTATCTGGCCTTGGACTTGGTTATCTCTGTCTTTCTTTAGCTGTCACACTGAGACATGTCTGAGAACTTACAAAAAGGAAAACAGTGCTCCTGACAGAAGCGAGCAGGACAAAATTAGTGTACAAAGGTTCAGTCAAAATAATGATTAAGTGCCTGTGAATGTGTGAATAAGGGGAAATCTCCCCCACAGCTTCCTGCTGGTCATTTTGACCTGGACCAGAAGGAGACTGAAATGGGAAACAACAATTCTATTTCTATTAAATAATGGAGAGAAACAACTGCTTTTACAAATGAGACTATCAAAAACTACTTGAATAAAGTAGGAAAATAGAAAATGAAAGGGTTAGGGACTCTAAACTAGATTAAACCTTGAGCAGTGCAAACATTACCATGTTGTGTCTGACAGCTACTGTTGCACCTCCTTCAAAAATACAACACCTCAACATTACCATCCCTGTATTGAATTACATCACCATAGATCATCAAGGAAAAAGAGACTACTATCCAAATATTTTGCTTTCTGTCTGGGCTGAGGAACATCATGAACCTCTTATTTACACTTGTACACCCTTCAGATCTGACCTGCCCCAAAACAATTACCCCTCCACATTCCAACAACCGTCCCACAACAATTAGAAGTTTCCGTAAAACTCCCCAAATCTCCAGTGAGGAACAAGACCGGGCAGGACTGATTCAGCTAAGCAACCCAGGAGGAGCTCAGAGGAAAAGGAGAGTTTCCGTCCACAGTTAACACAAAAATCTTTCAGCATTAACCCACAGTTTCTCCTCTTTTAAAGATTTCAAAGGAACCAAAAAAAGGTTTGTTATGTAGCACATTAAGATAGCTTAACCTTACTGTTTATGCACAACTGCATTACAAAGTTAAACATTAAGTGTTAAAACATTTTCCTCTTTGCAGCTCGTCCATAAATTCTGATAGACAAAACCTGACTGTCTTCTAAAATTACCAGGAATCTGCTTTTTTGATATCATGTTAATGAAATGTTTAGCAGTCATGTATACCCACTGTATCTTTGCGTTTATGATTTAATATAGTAAAGCATCAAATGCCTTTAGTGAATCACTGTAAGTGTGCTTGGACCACAGCCAGATGTTTACTTACCTAGATGAGGAAATGTTTCATTTCAGACTGTTGATGAGAAGCTTTTCATTTAACACTATTTAGTTTGAGATATTAACTAAATATTTTAATATTCTCACAGCTCCACTGGCATATCATACAACAATGTGTCAAAGTCTTAAGTCCACCATTAGATTAATGTTTTTTAATCAATGTTCCCTCAACTAAATGTGCCATTTCTCCTGAAAAGTGCCTGATTATGTTGCAAGATGATAACAATCCCGGACATGCAGACACTATGAGAGAAAAATAGTCTGAAATTCATGTAAGCTTCATCAATGAAGATCTGAGTATCAACGGAGTATTATGGGATCAGCGAAACAGAAAAAGATTTTGTTTGTTTGTCAAGAAAACTGAGAAGAGCTGACAGCAGCTGGGTATAATGAAGAGCTGCACGGGTGACTTAATTCCGTAGGCCTGACTGAAAGATAGTGCTGGTTTTATCAACAAAGAGCCAGTTGGATTTTTCACAGCGTTTCAGGATTACTGATGAAAATAAGCTTTGTTGTGAATAAATTTTGACAATTTTGTGTGTTGTTTAACAAAATAGTCTTCATAAATAAGAACTTCTTTCATCATTTTTCTGACATATAAAACTGTAAATTGTATGCACAAACGAATATGTTGATATGTAAGTTCTATGTGCTCTGATGGTGTGAAAATTGCCCTTTTCGAAGTCGATTGTAGCCACTATATACTGCCCCCTTGTGGTCCACCTACATCAAGGCCAAGATTAACAAATTACGAGTGGCGTACAACGATGCACTCAAAATTCTGTTGAAACTCCCGAGGTGGACGAGTGCCAGCGTGTCAGGAGGGCAGTACCACGTACTTCTCCAGTTTTGGAGGCACTGGAGAGAGTGCATGTATGTCTTTTAGACAAGGACATTTTTACGTGTTTTTTCTTATCTTCTCCTTTTCTTCCCTCTTCCTGTTGCTGTGTCCCTAGCAGTATATTTTATATGAACTGACTCGAGTCTGAAATAAGACTGATTTATCAAAACTACTCATAAGTAGTTTTGATAAAGAGCTTAAAAAACACTTAACAATGAACCACTGCAGGGTACACCCTCTGTTTTTCGCTGGGGTTTACTACAAAATCTATCAGCACAGTCAGACGAAGGTCATGAAATAACACATTTACTCAGACTATGACACTGAGACATTCAGGACGGTGCACAGAGGAAAATATTGCACAAACTGAGCGCAGATGAGGCTGATAGATGGTGAGGTCTGACCACTGGTCATCTGTTGCTGACAAATAAGATGATGTTGATTGTTAATGTTTATTTTTCTCCTTTACTCCCAGAAATACAGCCATGTTTGCAGTTTACTTCTAACATAACAGGTAGTTACAAACAGTATGAGGTCTTCTATGCCCTCTAGTGGTATCCTCTCATAACACGCATCACATACAGGCAGGTATATAAATGAAAACACTCGTGACCCAGAATACGAAAGCAAATGTGAACACAGGAACAAACTACAAGTAAATCTCCGGTTCAAGACTATGGCACAGTACTGAAAGAATAAGAGCATTCCAAGTGTAAGTGGTTGCTCTATTTTACTGGAGTGTCCTGGGAGTAGGAATGATGTGGTGTAACTATTTTTTCTTACAGGGCTTCTATACAATGATAACTAGTAACAGGATTTCAAATACAATTTTCTTGTATCAATCCACCTGATGTTTAACCCAAACTCTGTCATTTCAAAATAAATAACAGCTCTTAATAGATCTTTTTTTTGCTTGGCCTGTAGACAAATAGGATCTATGTATGTCATGAAACAGGATATTCAAAGAAAACCAGAGCTGCAGATAAACTCACGAGGTCATTCATCAGTGTATCTCAGGTCAAAGCAGCTATTAACATTCCAGCAAAGAAAACAGAAGGTGCGTCTCTTTACCTCACTTCCTGGTTTCTCTTCACTCACTCTGAAGTGGAATTTACCAGCAGTGTTTGCATTAAGCTCTGACTCAGCTCTTGATTTCCTTCATTTCATCCACTTACATTAATAAACTACAAAATCGCAGCCTGGGGGTTTTAGTCATTGATATCTGAGCTGAGACGCTCACAGTGAGGACAATCAGGCTTTAAACTCTAATGTAAAGTGGGTATGCCAAGCTGCACTCAACCACTTACTGCACTGTACTCACTGTGCTTGTACTGGAAGAGGTAACCACCAGGAGCTGGTAAGCCAACACTGCATGTTTGTATATGAAGCAATATGCTTCTGGGATATCTAGAATATATAATCCTTGGCTGACCTAATGCTGCACTTAAGTTTCACTCCCAAGAGGAGTCATGTGTAATTCTTCTACAAGAGTAAACAAAGAAAGGCCTGATACAACAAATATCTGCTTCACAGACTGTTCTGTTTGTCTGGAGAGAGAAAAAAATAAACATCACTCCTGGTATATTACCATATGGAGGAAAAGATAACTCCAATAGTGCAATAGAATAACAAGTAAGGAGAGCTCTGGCAGTGACTGAATACTTATTTTACTCCTAACAGTATGTACATTTTTATAGGTCTTAGCAGGAAACATGTTTTAAAATAGAAAGCACTCGGAGAGCACAAACCTCCACCAAGGTAGCTTAAATATTGCTGTTACATCTATAAGCAATAGTTCCATGATAAAGTTGCCATCATAATATGATTCCTTGACCCTGAAAACCCACACCTAGCACTGAGAATCATGTTGATATCATTATTAGTTAGACAGTTATTGAGCAAAAACAATTGTTCGCTAATGGCAGTTATTTGATCACCACCAAAATCTAAATATTTTTAAGTTAGGCCATTCCCAACATTTCCTGAAATTTTCAGCAAAATCCATCCAGTAGTCAAAGATTTCCACCCCTCTATGGGGCATTGTTTCACATTGACCGTCTTTACAGCAACAGCAGTGAACAAATCACTCTATTCATTTGAAAACGACATGGTATGTATTTTCATTTCAGCTGCTGTCGAATGGGAATTGAATATTTTTGTGATCAATCATAAAAATATTCAGACTGCAGTGCTATTAGCTCCACACTTTAGGGTTGGTTTGGTACGCAAATACTAGGACGGTACAGGTCCGTTCTTTGGGTACCTTTCTCCTCATGTGACAGAGGAAACAACTGTAATTGCGTCAAACTGAGCCAAACTGAACCAGACTGTTTGGTGGAAACGTCGCTTTAATACAGTCCCTGACTGTCCATTAGGCTAAAGCTGTTAAAAATGAATGCTGATGTCTTCTGAAAATGTGTGAAGATAGCTGACTTTTGGGTTAATGTTTGAGAAGGAATTAAGAGTAGTTTATGTTATGAACTTCCAAAGACTCTCAAAGTGCTACACCTTGGAAATAGGGCTAAAAGATTTATCATTTTCAGATCAAAATCGCAATTTCAGACAACGCAATCATGTGGTCGCCAAAGCTGCAATTTTTTGCAGCACTCCTGACTGACCCAGGATCTGTTAAGTCAACTATTTTACAAACTTGCAGACAATTTGCATTTATGGAAGTGTTGGTAAGCAGGTCAACAACACAAAGCCTCTGTTTAGGAGTAGAAGTTGGAGTATCCCTTAAATAATGAAAACAGATTATTTATCATCAATATCAGATGATGAATAATGTGTTATGTGCTTTTGATCACTGATTTCCTTACTGTTGTCTGTACTATAAACATAGTGAATATTGCACTGAAGCTTGATTTGAAGAAAATTGTGAATCGAATTGAAATCGCAATATCTGCCAGAAAAATCGCAATTAGATCTTTTCCTAAAATCGTTCAGCCCTACTTGGAAACTTCGCATCTGAAAACATACATAGCAGAGACAGTTAGTTGACCAGAATACTTCTGGTGGCATCAATGAAAGCTATCACAAGAAAGTGCCTTAAGGAGGACCCCCCACAGAGAAATTGGATGGGCATTGTTGATGAAATACAAGATATGGAGAAATTTACACACTGTAAGATTGCAACGTTTTTCATGTTACGAAAAATTGAAAAAAATGGACTGAGTTTAAAGCCCCTCACAAAGACTACAGAGAACACTATTTAAAAGAGGGCAAATGGTTTATTGTTAGCTAACACCAATTGTTGTGAGTTCAAGAGTTTGCTTTATTGTAATCTTAAGAAAAAGTGAATACAAAATTAAGTATTGAAAAAAGTAATGTCGAAGAACGTGTTATGACACCGCTAACAACATACTGCGAAGATTAACTGCTGAAAGAAAATCCACTGACTGGTGTGCTTACCAGTGTTAATTTTGTTGACTAATTATTTTCATCATAGTTTTCGTCAATTGCCTTTTTTCCTCTGACGAAAACTAGACTGTAACTAAAAAAAAAAAACAAGTGCACATGGACAAAAACTAAAACTAAATAACTGACATTTTCGTCAATCAGACCTAATTTTGTCATGTAGAAAGTAAGGACAAGTTAGGAATATATCCAATCACAGCTACTTTGGTTGTGTAGAAAGGTTAGATGAGTTAAGAGGGACATCCAACCACAACCCTTAGCTTCATGGTGACGGGATCCAAGTGTAAAACATGACTTTACATAAAAAACACACTTACACTTTACACTTCAAACTTTAGTCGACTAAATTTACAGAAGATTTCATTGACTAAAATGTGGTGAAATTTCATCAACTAAAACTAGACTCAAAATAAAACAATTTAGATGACTAAATTATGACTATAAACTGAAAGATATTTTGGGCAAAAGACTAAAACTAAATTAAAAAATGCTGTCAAAATACTGGTGCTTACTGGTTCTTTGTGAAGGAACGCCACTAAGGTTGCTTTCACATACAAAGTTCAGTGCACTCTTTTTGGAACAAAGCACTCTTGACGTGGCCAAAGGGCCTCTGTTTAATTTCCATTACAAGTTCTGTAGGAGCACCCATCACCCTCTTACTTTTTGCCAATAAAAATAGACCCTCTGTAGTGTAATTGTGTTCTGTTGAAGGAGAGAGAAGTACCTACAAGAGCACAACTGTTGAAGGAAAAAAAGGGCGCAGACCAGCTGGCAGCTGTTAGCATCTGGAAACATGAGCCCCACTGTAAAACAGAGAGGACTGGAGACAGAGGGGAGGACGAGAGGTTGTGTTCAGTAAATGAGAATTTCAGAAGAAATGAGGCTCAGAGAGAGGAGAAAAACAGAGCAGCACCGCTTCAGAGGGGTGTTCCCTGACCAGCGATGACGGCTTTGTAACCCACTGTTACATAACTACAACATCTGAAAATGATTTTTACTGTAGCGAACCCCCTAACCTCCTGCCCCACTTACACAGGAAATACAGCCTTTTCCCTCTTCTTTTACAACTGTTTTTCAGTCCAGCGCTACAACAACAGACTCCCGGCCAGACTGGCTGCTTAGAGAGTCCGACGCGGAAGCTAATTAGCACAACAGAGAGAAAAGAGAAATAAAGCCAGCAAAGTTGAAGCGAGGATGACAGCATGTGCGCGGCAGATGAGTGTCAGACAGAGCTGGCTATTCAGTCTGGATCTAAAGACGAGAATCTGTCTGAAGTTGTGCAAATGTGTGCGTTTATGTGTGTGCTGGCTTTCCGTGAGGTTGCTCTTTGGAGTTTATAGGCCTCCTCTTCCTGCCTCTCTCTCTCTTCTCGTCTTTCTGTTACTGTATATAACCTCTCATAAATGCCAAGCTGTTAATTTGCTTCAGTGACTGAAATGGCAGAGTTTTTATTAGACACAACCTTTTAATGGGGACAAAATGTTTATTTCTTACTGTATACAAAATTCCAACGAGAAAAACTATCAGGATTTTACATTTTGCAAGACAGCTGTTTTCCAGTATACAAGTGAATAGTGAGACTTTTAGCCTTTTGACTGTTGTTTGAACTAGGTTTGAAGGCAATTCATCAATTAAACAATTTTATATATATATATATATATATATATATATATATATATATATATAATAGTGGTTTATTTTATTTTTTTGCATTTACATAGTTCATTTCTTCATTTTCTCCTTATGAACATGTAATTTTTTTTTCTTGTTTGATTCTGTGCATTTTTGTTTGAAACTATATCAGTTACCTATCAGTTATTTGATGCCATTGAAAGCACTGTTACTTAAAATAATAGTGTGAATGACTATGTGTCCCCTTTAAAATGTCAATTGGTTTTGTATTTTATATATCGCTGGAAAGTACTGGCCTAAAAATAAAATCCCCAAATTTTCCACAACACTCGATTTATGATTTTAATGGATTTTTACCCTCTCAAAAAAATTAAAAAAATTAAAATTAAAATCCAGTTGACACAGAAACAACATGAATGAAGTTTTGCCTTTATGTTGTCAAAATATATCCCCAAACTAAACAGAACTTCTGTCTTAAAGTTAAAGTGTGTGTCATAAAATGTTGATTATGTAGTTCAAACGTAGGCAGGTTTGTCTACACAAACACTGAAAGCTGAGCTATTTTCACTGTATATAAACATAGAACTCTCTGATCAATATTCAATCTCATTTAAGAAACAAATATAAAGCTATAAAAGTGCTTGTGTTAACCCTGACAGGGCCTACCATCACAAAAACTGTACATTTTCAGTATTTATATTTTCAAACAAGGCCACAACTTACAACTGGAGTAAGTCATGAAGAAAAAAAATCTTGATTTTTCATTTTTAAATATTTTGCAGAAAACAATACTAATTAATCAATTTAATCAACATATTGCCCAGCCCTACTGGGAAGCCTGATTAGTCAACTTTAAAGCGAGTCCTTACAACTTGTAAGGACTGTGCATAAGTGGACGGGTTAGATAGCTAAACCTGTGGGTAGTTTGCCATTGCAGGGGATTTTAGCAACGTTTTTTGGCACCACCCACACATTTAGCTGTGTTGCTCATTCCATGAATGCACGAGCCTTACAAGTTGTACATCGTTGTAACGGTGACTGATCAGGTTGTCCAATGATATAAAATACAATATCAATTGGTATAATAAAGGGAAGAAATAATCAAGTGAATAACGTTTCCAAATATTTTTGAGGGGTGCTTATTGCTCTGTCCTATTTGAGGTCCTGGGGGCCTGAAGCCGATCTAAACTACTATTTGGGTGAAAGGCAGGGTGCCCCCCTGACAGGTCGCCGGCCAAGGGCAGGGAAGACATGTAGAGACAAACAAGTAAACATACTCAAACTGACACATGAGTAGGGATGAGAATGGGTAAAATTTTAACAATACCGATGTCACTTTGAATTGCTTTCCTTGAATGAATGGTGCTATTTAAGTTCTATCAAGCAGCAAAGCAACTCTTCAATACACCAAGCACACATGTCAATCTTTTTGTTACAATAGACTGAAGTGTCACATTTCTCTTGCAGTTTTGGTTTATTGTTGATTAAAAAAGCCACTGTTTTATCCTATGATGCATCTTCCTAATAAACATTTCAATCTCTCTCAGTGCAACAGCAATCAACTGAGACACTAAGACAGCTGGTTTGCTTTGGTCAAGCTAGCATCTTACTGAGGCTAAAAACAAGCACACAACACAAACCCATTCAACAGAGTATGTGAACATGAGAATGAAGAGGTATCGAGTGACTATGACGAGTCCTTAATGACTGTGAGCGTTTCAAGTCCCGGCAGCTGTGCTCTCCAGTCTGCAGTGACAGCAAACAAACACATGCCCACACTGGAGGCAACACTTTCAGACAAGGAGGGACAATGTCACCATGAAGAAGGAGAGCCCTCGCCTCCAAGGCCTCTGAAGTCTGGTGACACAACTGATGCTATCTTGGGTAATCAGCCAAGTTTCCTCTTTGTGTGTGGGAAAGACTGTTTGATTCTCATAATTACTCAGCTCTGAACATGTTTTGTGACCCTGGTGTGACAATTAAATCACTCCTACACAATAAGTTTAAAGAATTTCTTAAAAGCAGTCTTCTCCTCGTGTCCTGGCATCTGAGTCACTCACAGCATTCACACAACATGAGTCCCCTCAGCTGACAGTGCAACACGCTAAACACACTCTGTGTTAGTAGGGTGAGTCACAGGCTAATAGCTGTTCTATTATTCAGAAACGCCACAGTGAGTAGAACTGGAGACACAAACTAAATCAACATGTCTTCTGTTTGTGTGATTCGTGTGTCCGAGTGTTGCTGTAGCAGCAGATATGAGCCTGTGTAAGAGTATTTTCATAGTGAGAGCATGGGTACACTTTGTTCAAACATTCTTAAAGTAGAGAGTTTGTATTAGATAATGCTGGGTCAAGTTACTTCAAAAGCAAAGTAGTCAAGAAATTATGCAACAGAATTGCTCCACGTTACCGTAGCTTGTTCTCATATATACTCACTACTTGCTGTGGCACGACATACAGTAACACGCTGGAGGGCTGTTGTGATTGCAGACTAATGCTCCTCTGTCTCATTTATACAAATGCTTTAGGGATTATACCTTAAAGTTTACATCAATTGCTGCATTCTTTCATTAGTTTTTCTTCCTCAAAAATGTAGTGGGCCACAACTGTTCCTGAGCATCGTCTACTATACTGTTGCAAGAAAAAATCTTTAGATTGTTTAAATGCTACTGTATCAACTCTAAATTAAAAAGATAACCATTATTCATTCATAGATCACATCCAAAGACAATTCTGGAATCTTTTTTTGTATTGTTGATGTCTTTAAATTCCTTTCCATGGCAAATGTAATGTTGTAATCCACCTACATGTCACTGAGTCTTAAATTGAGTGTGACAAATTAGGGGTCTTAAGATACAAGAGCTTTAAAGGGATACTCCAGCATTATCTTGCTGGGGGTAAATTTGCAGGCAATTTGCATTTAGGAATGGCTCGCAAACGAACAGCTCACTTACAACCGGATCTTATCGTTCACTTAAAAGATCTGTTAAAAAAACTTGACCTGTTTGCGAACATCACATCTCTAGCGCAAACCACCGCAGAAGTAAGTCAACAAAACTAAGCCTCTGTTTACGGGTAGAAGAAGATAATACGATGATAGTAGAAGATAACATAACATAACATAACGCGGTAAAAAAAAAAAAAGAGTCACAACAAACACACAGGAACATTCAGACTTGATGAAGAGTTTATCTAATAGCTGTAGGCAGAGGCAGGCTAGCTATACCCGACTCTCAGTGTTTGAGCTAAACTAACTAGCAGTGGGCGAGCTTTGGCTGTCTCTTTCTTGTTACTGGATGCACAGACGAAAGAATGGTGTCTATCTGCTTGTCATGGACTCAGGACTGAGGCAAGACATGAAAAAAAAAGATTGGCTTTTTGCTTTTAATGTTGATATACACTTGCTAGACACTTTATTATGAACACCTTGCAAACACAGGATTGGACCCTGATTTGCCTTCAGAGTTGCTCTATTTCCTTGAGGCATAGATTCAAAAAGGTGCTTGAAACATTCCTGATAGATTTTGATTCTTATTGACATGATAGCATTGCCACGCATATGGCAGATTCGTTGGCTGCATTTCCATGAGGTGAATCTCCAGTTCAAACACATCCCAAAGGATTGAGATTTAGTGACTGAGGGATGGACATGGTCAGAAAAAATACTCTGGCAACTGGCACCAAGAGACCAGACCACTATACTACCAGCAGCAGCCTGAACTATTACTTGAACACGTCCATGAGATCACAGTACTACACTGACCTCCAAAGTCACCAGATCCTAATCAAATAGGGCACCTTTGGGATGTGTTGGAACAGATGACTCATATTACTGGTTGTGCAGCCAACAAATCTGCAGCAACTGTGTGATGCAAGGTCAACAGAGAACAAAATCTCTGAGGAATGTTTCCAGAATCTTGTTAAATCTCTCAATCTATCAATTGTTGGCCTTCCACCCACCACAGTCCAGTTGTGCCTTGTCAAGAGTTTAGGCCAGGATCCACACCAGAGTTGCAGGAAAAGACCATCACAGACAAGATTGCAAGATTCATATGCAGGTGCATGCAGTCCACCAGTGTAGCCACAAAGAGGTAGATAGTAAAACAATGGTTTGGAAATGCCTTGTGTCTGTTTTGCAGCACAGCCAGCGGGGAAGTGGTGGGTCAAATATCTTTAGTTATAAGCATGAATGCTCCAAAACTGTTCAAATTTGATTTTGATGTAAAGTGACAGCCCTATTATGCAGCCGTTGTGCTCAATTTCAACCATTTTCTGAGTGCCTTGCTAACTGTAGACTAATTTGTCAAATTTACCGTAATTCTGATTTGCATTAAGCTGTTCTTAAAAGATTCACCTAGGACATCCCTAGCATGAGTTCAGGTCAGGTATTGTGTAATATATTGTTAAGAAGCATGTTTAGGGGCTCCATCATGCTTAAGACTGTTCCAAGCATGTGTACCCTGAGGTAAAGGATGCTATAAGACACTGTATATGGTTATCTGTTTGTGTGTGTGTGTGTGTCTTTAAAGATCACCAAGCTACATGAGTGGGCTTGTACCTGTGGGTGTGCAGGCTCCGTGTTCCTGTTGCTAGGAGCAGACCTACGAAGCTGATAAAGTGCTTTTGTGTAGCTTTGGGCTACAGATATGTTGTGTGTGTGAGGCGGTGTGGCTGCGCTTGCTCACTTCTCATTATCCTGCAGGAATTTACTGGATCACAAATCAAAGATGTGAGTGTGTTAGTGCTTGTTGAAATACCGTGCTGTCAGGACACAATGTGCAGAGAGGAAGGCTAGCAAAGCCTGTGAGTGCATGTCCAGAACCTGACAGTGACAGGAGCCGTGCAAGTGTGCGTGTGTGTGCGTGTGTGTGTGTACCGGTGAGTCATGCTGAGTCTGTGGGTGTGTGTGCGTGGTGAGCTGGACACTTGGAAGATTTAAGCCCTCTCAGGAAACTTGCCTCAGTTGCATAAAAATGTGTTTGTGCATGTTTATTAGACAGAAAGCTGTTTACATTCAGCAAAAACTCGGACATCTGGTCTCCTGTTGTTTAGATTCAGCACGTTATGTAATGTCAGAGGAAAGCTGAGATCACTGCTGCAGTTAAAGATGGACAGGCTCGTTTATCAGGTACACACATGCATTAGGGCTGGGCAGTTCATCCAGGTCTTAAGATAGAGTGATTTTTTTTTCTTTGGAATCTTGATCATGCCTTTTGCTACTGATCCTCAGATGAGATTGGCTGATACTGACCATGTTTTATGTTTCAACTGAAAGTGTTTGCTCAACAAAAAGGACCCAAAAAAAACCTCAAGGATCACTGCAACAACTTTCACAGTACAGTAAAAAAACTGATTTACACCATGTAATGGTTTATTAATTAGATGTGTTAAACAGACTAAAAATATATTAAATTGTAAAATAGTCTGATAAATGTTCCATGTATACCAGATACTATAATTTATCAAAATAATGGCACATTATATATTTTGAAACAGAAATTATGAAGAAATATGGAAATGCTGCCATTGTGTTTTTACTACTAGACAGTGAATAGAAGTTTGTCTGCAACTTTAATAATCAAAAATAAGAAACTGCCCACTATTGGGTGTTTGGGACTTCTACTTTTGATACCATAACATCAAACAGGCCCCAATGTCAGTGCTTCCCACAAGACTGTACAGCTAACTAGGAAGCACTTGGAGAGTGCAAACCCCCACCAAGGTGGCTCACATATTGCTGTTACATCTATAATAGTTCCATGATAAAGTTACCATCATAATATGATTCCTTGACCTTGAAAACTCACACCTAGCGCTCTGAATCATTATTGTTGATATCATTATTAGTCAGACGGTTATTGAGCAAAAACCATCATTTGCTAATGACTGTTATCAGGATCACCACCAAAATCTAATCATTTTTAAGTTGGGCAATCACCAACATCTCCTGAAAATTTCAGCAAAATCCATCCAGTAGTTCTTACTTAATCTGACTAACAAGCAAAGAAACAAACACACAAACAAACAGACAAACAAACATACGCCAGCAAAAACATAACCTCCTTGGCAGAGGTCACCAGAATTGCTCAGAGAGCACAAAACTCAGCCAAGGCATTGCTAACAATTTTAAGCAAATTATGTGGAAAATGTGGAAAACAGCCCTATCTCGCAGTGTTAACAGATTAAAAAGAAATTCCTGGATCCGTGTCCGGATTCAGATCACCACCAAAAAATAATCTCTCCTTCTGTGTGGCATGACCAACATTACCGGAAAATTTCATCAAAATAAGTTGTTCAGTTATCAAGAAGTTCACAAACTAACACATGCCGGCAAAAATAAAACCTCTCAGGTGGAGATACAACATGCCCCCCCTCAATAACCCTGTAACACCCTTGTGTCTCAGTGAATGTCTGCAATGTGTGACACAGCTCTCTGCATCCATCAATCCATCCATGGTCTATAAAGCTTATCCATTTTGGGGTTGCAGAGGCTGGAGCCTATCCAAGCTGACATTGGGCGAAAGGTAGGGTACACCCTGAAACAGTCACCAGCCAATCACAGGGCTGACAAAGCCAGACACCCATTTGCATACAAACTCACACTCAAAGGCAACTTGAAGTCCCCTCCTAATCTAAGGAGCATGTTTAAAGTCTGTGGGAGGAAACCTGAGCACTCAGAGAAAAACCACACATGCACAAGGAGATCAACTCCACACAGAAAGGCTCTGCTGGACCAGGTAGTCAAACCGGCAACCTTCTGGCTGTAAAGCATGAGCACTACTTGCAGCACAGCCATGCAACCCACAGTTCTCTGTAGTGTTGCTTAATATGCAGCACTGTGCTGGACCAACAGACTGAGAAACTCTTTTGTCCCTCAGGCCATCAGACTGGACACCTCCTCACTAGAAGGGATGAGGATAAACAGGAAGACAGAGGACAGGAAAGAGTAGCCAGCCAGTGGCCATATTTCTATTTTTATTTTTATTTACATTTACTTATACTTCTGTTTATATCTATCTCTTTTTTTAATATATCTTCTAATCTGCTATAAATCGTGCTACTGGAATCTTAATTTCCCTGAGGGAGTCTCCCAAAGGGATAAACAAAGTTCTATCTAATCTAATCTTTAACACGGGCAAGAAGAAGAGTTTAATCGAAGAGGAGCTCTCTGAAATTTGGGTGAACAGACCCACCACCCTAATCCACTACCATCAACACCTTAACCAGGAAACTTTTCTGTGAGGACGACTGAACACAACAGATTTCTACAGGAGTCATATCAAGTTTATACTTCTGGTACTGTGATCATTGGTTATTTCTCTTTAGTAAAAAAAAAAAAAAAGAAATACATGATGTTTCTTTGTTCTTCTTGACTGTACTCTACACAGTTTGTTCATTTCTTCCAGTTTCAGCGATTATCTAACACCAGACAGAGTCTCTGGCAGAAAAACGAGGAGACCCACAGCTGGATTGTGTTTGCTGCAGCTGTGTGTTTGGACTAGTCTGAGAAACAGCACCCCCCTCTTCCTTCCTTCCCCACATGCAATGTTACAAAACACATTTCTTTTTAGTTCTTTATTTTTCTTCTTTAATTTTACATTTCTTTTTTTCCCTTCCCTTCCCTTCTCACACATGCTCTCTCTTCTTCTTGCTTTCTATCGGTCTCTCCATCTCATTCTTCTCTCTAAGCCTGACAGAGAGCTGTGAGGCCTCTTCTGCTGTTGGCAGCCTCCCAATCTGTTACATAACAGCACCATCAGGCTCCCTGAATCACTGATGGGCTAAGCTAGCCACAACCACGCTGCATATTCTGCTAACATGTCTAAAAAGCAAAGCCCGGCAGCTACGAGTGTTTGTGAGGGGCAAAGACACAAAGCTGGTTTTAGATTGTGTTATTTAAGTGAACTACAGCTGTTGGCATTAAGGCGGGGACAGGATTTTTATCTCTTTGTGTTTACATGTCAGGATGGGGAGGTGGGCCAAATCCAAACTGTGTCGAGGACTGCAAGTCTATCACCTCAACGTTACGCTTTCCTCTCAGTCTGAAATTAAAAACCAACATCCTTTTTTCCCCATTCATTGTCTTGTTTTTGATAAGAATAACAGACCCAGATAAAAGTCAAAATTATTCAGAAAGACTGATACTCTACACCAGCCACTCCATCATCAGACCCTGAAAGTCCAAAACAGAGGCCTCTTACTCAAGCTGTTGATTTCTGATCATATCCAAAACAGGGCAGATAAATTAATCAAGTTTTTAGATACAATTTTTCTATATTTTTAAATACGTAAGAGACACTGGTGCGACAATAATGCCTGCACTAGACAGTAGGCCTGTGCTTGAAATATCAATACGTTACAAAATGCTTACTGTACAATGTTTAGTTGGTGAAAGCACCAATAAGTTGCCAAAGCATTCAGCTGTGCAGCACAGCATTGATATTTGGAGTGACGTTGCTGCCAAAGAAACCTTATGTGGACCAGATTTTACCACACTGAAAATCCACAGGAATTGTTAAGGAAATAAAGTATCAGATCAATAAGCAGAATGGCATTGGTGTCAATAAAATCTTATCAATTCCAATCCCTAGTTGATATAGTTTTAGGCAGGTATAAATATTGATTTTTTTATGAAAATTGCATCATAGTTGAAGATTCTGATACTGTGACAACCATTTGTAATAACCATTAAAAAAAACTGTGATGTAAGTCCTGTTTCACTTTTCAGCTTATAAATATTAATAGAATAAATAGTCCATATTTTACTGGTTTGATGCAGAAATGAAGAGAAAATACTGAAGAGCTGTTGTGCTTTGATGGGACAGAAATGTGCTGACTCTCAATCAACAGAAGCAAAAGTTACGAAATCAAGTTGAGGCTTTGAGTGTTGGCTCACATAAAATCTTATGTCATTGCTTCCATCATTTCCATTCCCCTTCATGTCTGCGGTCTGTGCCACAATCTGGAACAATCTGTTCCGACAGAAAGGAGCGGGTCATTTCCACCTAAATCTGGAGCAGAAAGTCTGTGAGGCCTCTAACCTACTTCCCTCCTCACTCTGGTCTCCATCAGCGAGCCGGGCTTTGTTCTCAGCTCGTCCTCGCTCGGCTGAAACTTCAATCTCTAGAGCTGTCTGGATTCTGAGTCCTGGCCTGTAGTGAGTCCTCTGGGAGCAGCGGAGGACGGTTGACAGCTGCATCAATGTGAGGAGGGGGAGCCAAATTCAACAGCCACACCTATGACCTCATTTGCCCCGCATATCTGGTACCAACTGTTCCCTTTTGTTCTAGGGCTCCTGAAAAAACCATGAGAACACAGTACAAACTTTACAGCCACTCTGGCTGCATAAAGAGGTTTGATCTTTACTTCTTCTGTGAATGGATCTTTTTCTTTGTTGCTGCTGGCAAAATATAAAGTGATACATCAGCAACGGATGGCAATAAAACACCTAAACTGATATGACATGTTGCTATTTTTTAGTACACTTTATTTGCTCTGTAGTGCTGCAAAGAATAAAGGCTTAAAATACGGATTTTGTCAAATTTTCACAAAAATGTTAAATATTTTTAATTGGATGCAGCCAAGTGTAAACTATTAAAAATACATATTTTGTCAAACTTACACCTAAAAGCTGATTAAATACTTTAGTGGCACAAGCCATTTTCAGCTCTTTCTACATGCCCTGATGTACTTAAAATTTATAGCTATAGTCTGTATATTATAACTTGTCTATAATAAATACCAGGAATTCCCAAATCTTTCCTCAGGACTCTCAAAGTTCTAGTGCAAAGACAAAATACTATGATATTTTGTTAAACTCATTTTTGTATTAACCTTTACAATATTGGGTAAAATATACCATTTATTCTATTTTTTATTTTTTTATGAGGAAAGTAGTTTGCGAAACCCCTCCCAAGGGGTCCCAACCCCCTACACTGAGAATATTACGACACTTTCCATCCTCACAAACAAAATGGTTTGGTTGAGAAATTACAAACATGTGGCTGCAGATGGACAACTTTATTTAAAAATGGCAGAATTAAATAGCCAGCATTTACCTGGCAAGTTCCCTTCAGACAGTGAAATAAACTGTGTAATACATTTTGCAGGAGGAAAAAAATATTGCAAAATCATTTTCCCCAATGTTGTTCCTTATCCTAAGTTGCCCTTAGGTGTGAGTGTGTGTTAATGTGTGTCTGTCTGTACACGTTGCCCTTGTGATTGGCTTGCAACAAGTCCAGGGTGTGCCACATCTCTCGCCCAAAGTTGGCTGGGATTAGCTCTAGCTCCGCTCAACTTTGATAGATAATGGATGGATGGATTAACATCTTCTTGAGTTAAGAGAAGTGGCACCAGACGTCACTGCTTTCTTCTTATGTTGTTACAAAATGCTGGCTTTGAAACAGTTTTCATCGTCTGTTTGGCAGCAGAACCAAATTAAAGCCACGCAGCCGATAGATTAAAAAAAGTATATGTTCTTAAATTTCGATAAAACCTGTGTGAAATCATAATGACTGTTCAAATACGAGCACGTCATTGCTCATTCCTATTTGTCAGTCTGATTTTTAATTCCAGGCTGCACAAATACACCATCAGTGTTTCAGTATCAAAGCGTAACAGACATGCAAGTGTAATTTAAGAGTTTACAGAATTTAAAACAAGATTTTAACTAAATACCTGGTGACTTGAATTTTCTTTTTTTACTGTAGTGCTATCCCAGCAGGTTTGAGTATTACTACAGTACTTGTGAAAAAGAAGTTTTAAAACCTGCTATTATCACATGTCTAGTTTCAAGTTGTGAGAAGTTTTTCTGCAGATTTTCCCTTTAAACAAAAAGTACAGCCTGTGGAGCAAAAACTTCAGAAACCGAAGCAACATTGCACGCACCATAAGACATGCAACAGTTCACGCCTGCAGGCAGCACACTTTACCTTCAGCAACACCTCACAGTTAACTTTCAATTACAGCCATTTTTGTCCCCGAAAATCTAAAAACATGAAAGTGAAAGACAGCGCGTTTGAATAGACTTTACCTGACAGGATAGTCATATCCTTCTGCACCATGCTGTAGTGAAGCCTCACCCTCCCGGCAGAGTTAACTTATCATTCTCCTGACCCAAGCAGAATGATAAGCGTAGGGGAAAAGCACATGAAAGTGGTAGCAGGTGGAGAAGTCCAGCAATGGAAAAAAAAGTCACTTTAAATAAGTTTTCCTCTCACCGGCAGCTACTCCACAGGTAGAAGTGCACCTCACATTCCCTTTCTCCTCACTGTCTGCCTACAAGTGTGTGCACGCCCCAGCACAGAGGGCGTGTGCAGGTCTGTCCTCTCACTGCTCCTCGGGTAACAACAAGGTCCACCTTAAAGTTTCTAGAGTCTCCATGGAAACACCTTGGTTTACTCCCATGCACTTCTTTTGGTCACTTTTATGCTCTCTCTCAGAGAGTGTAAAAGTAAAGTAAAGTGAGTACCAAGTCTGACCTCCTTCAACACCCCCTCCTTGCTTGCTTCCCAGTTTTCCCTCGCTTTCCTTCTGTTCCCTCTCTGCCAAGTTATGCAATAGTGCCATTATAGACAGAACTCCCCCTCTTTGCTTCTTCCCCTTCTTCCTCCTCCTCCTTCTGCTGCTGCTGCAGTCCACACTCCCTCCCAAACTCGCTTCTCAGCTTTAAACTTCTGAATGATTCCCATCCAATTATCATAATAGGTTGACTTTTATATGCTGTCAAATGAAGTTTAAAAGTAGGAAGAGAGGAAGTATGAATTTATACTGTGCAATCTGCTGTTCTTTCAGCCTGAAATGAAAAAGCATTTATATAATCATGCACACTTGTAGAGCTGGGAAATATACTTCAAGTTTTTCTTGTCTCACCAACTTTTCCAAATCCTGAAAAAATGTAGCCAATGTATTTGTACAATTTAGACACTGCTTTTTCTCACTGACATTATATGCTTTATGAAATCACAGATGACTAAATCAGTGGAGATATTATCATCAAGAATGTGGTATGTAACAGTATCTAATGTAATTTAAAAAATCCAAATTTGAGTACAGTTCTGCTTGTTGCAATTTAATGAAATAGTAAACAATATTGTTTGGTTTTCAGTAGAATCATATCAATTTTATTATGACGGAGGATTAAGGGCACCTTAAAAAAAAAATAATCAAAAAGTACTTAAAAAAAAAAGTAAAGTTACGAGAATAACATTGAAAAGTTACGAGAATAATCTCATAAAGTCATGAGAATAAAGTCATAGAGTTACGTGAATAAAGTAGAAAAGTTACGAGAATAATCTCATAAAGTCACTAGAATAATGTCATAAAGTTACGAGAATTAAGTCAAAAAGTTACGAGAATAATCTCATAAATTGTTGAGAATAAAGTCATAAATCTATTTAAATCAAGCTAGAAAACAAATTTTATCCTGAAAGATAAAATCCTACGCAAAGAGGATATAATGAAAGCGTCTTCTTGATTAAGGTATGCTTATACTGATCTAAAGTTTTGACAAATAGCCTTCTTAATGACTTTATTCTCACAACTTTTCGACTTTGTTCTCGTAACTTTATTTATTTATTTTTTTTAATGTGGCCCTAATCCTCTATCGTAGTTTATAGCTCTGGTATTGTGAAAAAATGTTTATACAAATATTAGAGATGGTCCAAGGGACGTTACTTGGAGGAAGGAAAATTATTGAAACATCAATACATCACAATATTTTGTGGAGAAGTGCTGCATCAATATGCTTAGTACAATATTATGATATCTCGTTATTCAATGAATTAAAAAATCTGGACATTTGTTTCGTATTTCATAGGCTTTTTAGTGAAAAGAAATGTAAAGGATAATGCTGTTGCGTATTGAATCACAAGATTTCGCCACACAAGGGTGTAGGTGGCTTAGTCTGGCAACACACTAGACCAGCAACTGAAAGGTTGCAGGTTCAAGCCCAGCCCCAGCTGTCAAATGTCCTAGGCCAAGACACTTAACCCCAACAGCAGCATCAGTGGTGTGTAAATGGGTAAAAAACGGCGAGAATGTGTTATGGCGCGGTCAATCTGCGATCTCGGAAGTTGAATTGTCTGCGCTGCAAATTAGATACATGACTAGGAGCGCCCCCTTTGGTTGAAATTTTCTACGGGGAAGTCAGGCAATCTTCAGCTAACCCAACTTAAGCTCTAACTGGAACATGTTCAACTGGGATGTGATGTAACCCCCACTTCCCACATCTGTGTTCCCAGGTTAACTGAACGCACCACTAGCAAAAGCTGACTGACAACTTACATAGAAACTTGAACCACCAGCTAATACATTTGAGTGCAAAAGGGTGTGAATGAGTAGATGTGACCTGCTGTGTAAAAGCACTTTGAGTGGTCAGAAGACTAGCAAAGCGTTGCATAAGCTCAAGTCCATTAATCTTTAAATCCAACTAAATGACAGTAAAATTAAAATTTTTATGACATCTTAAGTTAATAAAGCTCTAGGACAATAGTTGATATTGACCACAATTTATTCATCACAGGATCACAGCAGGTAAACAGTGTGAAGTTGTTTGCAGAGGGGATTGCTACCATACCACGCTGTTCTTCTGAGATGCTACAGATGCTATACATTTGTGTCATAGCACTCCTTCAATTTCCTTTGTTTGTTACTGGGTATTTTAATTGCAAGGCAGCAGCTATTAAGCAGAACTAGTGTAGTTGCTAGTGACATATTGCCATGCTACAGTATAGACAGAGCAACTGACTGGGATTTCTTGCCTGTATTAATGAAAAATACTACAAACAAACAAAACAGACTTGTAATTCTAGTGCTGGCCACTGTGTTCTCTGAATTTAGCTATCTAGCCAACTAAACACATCCATCTACGCTGAATATTTTGCTAGTTATTTGTTAAAAACACTTTGCTAATCAATTAGTGCAACATCGACAGTGTGCTGGAGGTGCCAGCGGTATTTTGGAAACCTAATTTAACTGTCTAGCCATCTAACTCTATGCATATATAATGTATCGTCTTCCAGCTAAAAAACATGATTGTTTTGTCCATATTACCCAGCCCTACACACCTGCAATCCTATTCTTGAACAACATGCCACCTCTCTTTACATACTCAGAACATCTGTTGAACAATGAGTCTCCGTGCACTTGCCACTGACGGAGGAAGGAACCTCGTGCACAAACGCATTGCATAACCTGCTCTGTGTGAGATAAAGCTCTGATAAGCTTTACTATGTGGGCATTCCACTTCATGTTTGCATAAAGATACTCTCTGCAGTCACATGTGATGCTCTGAAGGCATCTTCATGTAAGATTGGCTGCTGCACTGCCTGCAGCAACATGTCTGCAGCTCGCTAGCATAATCATGTGTGTAAGGAAGAGCTCAACAAGAGCCGGGGTTGTTTAACTTTGGGAGTGGTGGCCTGAGGCTGTGTGAGAGAGAGTGTGTCTTTGTGTGTTTCCTGTGAGGTAAACACGGTCCTGTGACTACATGTCACAGGATCATGCTTAAACATTTGTGAAATCACGTAAACATCACTTGAAATATGGGTCGGTCACCATCAAGACTGTTATCATAGCTACCAGCAGCGTTTATGGTTCAAGTGCCTCTCGTATTCTTACTACCAAGTGATAAACAGAAAAATTGTTGATGGTTAATCATTTACTAGTCTAGCCTGGGCTCACCTTCTTTCTTTAGAAATTTACAGCCAGTCAACCAACGGTGGCTTAATAACATGGGTGGCCAACACCCGTCTGAGAACAATGGCCAAAGTGGCTGCCTCCTCTGATAATGCATAATAAAGGGGTGTGAGTTAAGGTGCAAGTAACGGTTAGACAATCCCCCACTGCAACAATACAGGGATTTAATATGAAGATCAGAGAGCCTGTCTAACTTGGAAGAATAAAAAAGAAGACTCCAACAGAGGGCAGGGCAAACGTCAGAGTTTTAATTAATGTTTTCATAAAAACCAGAAATCAGGAATCAACAATAATTGTCAAGCTGATGTTGTTGTTTTAACTTGAATAAAAAGTTCTTGCTATTTATGAGCATCAAGGTAAAGGACATTGTCTTGTTTCCTTGAATATTTACAGTGAAAGCTTGCTGTGATGTTTCTGGAATTTCCCCCTGTGGGACTAATAAAGGAATATCTTATCTCTTATCTCTTGAACTTGCATTCACTTGTATACCTATTTTATGTTGTTGTGTTTTTTTTCTTGGTTTTTTTTTGTGGTGTTTCCTTATTTTTTGTTGTGTTTTTAATAGTTATATATTTTATTCTTACGTGCCATTGCTTTTTAAAGCTTGTTTTCTGTTTTTCTTTGTCATGTATTTGATTATTTGTTAATGTTTTTTTGTTGTATAAATGTTTTTGGCTCATTTGTTTCCTTTTTATTTGTTGTGTCTTCCTTTTTGTTGTTGCTTTTTTCATTTGTTGTTGTTACTGTTACAAGTATTTTTGATACTGTGTTTACTATTTTGTTGTATTTTTTATTTAACTTGATTTCTGCATTTTGGTCACTGTAATCAAGCCTGTTCATCTGATTAATCTAAATGCTTGAATCAGATTTATAAACACCCCATTAAGTTTCTACTTATATCTACTTCATGAGTTCTGTTGAAATTTGAGCTATTTAAACCTGAACAATGCAAGCAATTAATGCTGCAAATTTAAGGTTTCCATGCTTAATTAAACAAAAGGAGGTGTGCAAAGTTATCAAAGCTCTAAGTTACCTTTAGACAGAAGAAAGGCCTTAAAGTAAAACACAGAAAACATGAAGCACAGTCTACTCTACTGTAACAGCAGGTCAGAGCGTAGGAGCAAGCCAATTATCCACAACAGCTCCTTCACTCACATCTTTCTGAAGACTTCAGAGCACACAAACTTGTTCACACATACACACAAGCACAAATCTGCAGGTTAACACTAATCTTCATTTCTCTGCTCAGTGAGTAAGCCTCCCACTGACACAGGAGCAAAGAGTTCACTCATCCAGCATATATAGGATACTTCTATTCTGGTTCTTTGATAAGCGTTTTTGCACTTCTTTTACATAGTTTAAACTTACATATCAAGCTCTAATAAAAACTTTCACTGCATCTTTCAAGATTTTATATTGGGGAATGCCCATCTCTGTAAAGTATTGGGGGGAAGACAACTGCCATCAGATATTTAGTGGACTACATCTCTTTTTAGTTTATACTGACATAAAGCGATTTGTCCAAAGCAAAACCAAATCCAGCCCAGGAATGCAGAGAAAACACAAAGCCAACAAAGGTCAATCTACACATTGTTCTCTCACTGACTCTGTGACTCCAAAGTAAAGAAATGTGTGAATTTTCCTCCTGTTTTTGGTGCTTCCTGAACTTGACAAAAGTCAAACTACCATTGTAAAAATGTGTGTTAAATACCTTTGGTTATTAGCTAGTATGCAAAAATATCAACCGAGTTTGATTTTTTGGAAAAAGTGACAACCTAAGAAGATAACAATAAAAAGGGCATTTCAGCAGCAAGACAACAGCCATTTAATGGACCTATAATGGCTACAAGTGGCAGCAGCTGGGTTTCAATTTGACAAAGATGAAGGGCCTATATTAATAAAAAATGTAAAGAACTACTTCAACAAACTTGTAAATCAATATGTGTCCATTAAGTCTGCTTTCAAATGGTTACACTGTCATATAGCAAAACCAAATCCAGTCCAGGCATGCATACAAGACACAAGGCCAACAAAGGCAGCACTGCTAATGTCAGCAACATTACGCTAACCATATACACACTGTTCTCTCACTGACTGTGATTCCAAACTAAAGGAATATGTTAATTTTCCTACTGTTTTGGGTGCTTCCTGAACTTGAGATAAGTCAAACAACTCTAATAAAAAATGTGCTTCACGAATTTTGACATTGTTAGCCAAAGATCACCCCTAGGCATGACCAAATGTACACATTTGCTCAAAGTGAAAGTGCAGGCTTACATCAGGGATGGGCAATTTTGATCAACTAGAGGGCCACAACATTTTTTTCTCTGCCTGAGAAATGTCAGGTAATCTTGATGGGCATAAAATATATACATAAACAAAAAATAGCAAATATTAAGCTGTCATAATAATTGATTGTGCCAACATTTATATATCATAGCTTAAACACAAAAAATGAAAGCATAATGAAATGAGCTAAACATAACATTTGAGAGAATTTAGCCAATTTACACAGAAAAAAAGACAATTTAAGGGTCATTTCTAATGCAACAAAACAAGTACAACTGTTTTACCTTTTACATGTTAAAAAATATAGTAGTAACTAATATTCAATATCAACTTCTAATGCTTTATAAATGAGGCAAAACAATTATAGCAAAGTATGTTCTTCAGTCATTTGAAGAAAAAAAACATACACCAGAAATATTTCTAAGACATATCCCCATCTGTGCATCGTATTGTATTGGCAGCTCAGGTTGAATAACATTTGGTGGATTCTGTCATGTTTTCTTCAGGTTAACAACTTGATGATGTTTTTGAAATAACTGGCAGGTCACATTCAGAGAGGTATGTGGTCCCCCAGCCACCAGTTGCCCATCCCTGGCTTACATGGTCAAAGGGACAATTGAGCTCTGTTTGCTTGCATCAGTCTGTAATATTTCCGAGGTGAAGCCTGTATGCTCAGATGTAGAGATCTAATGTGCATGTATGAAAAGTCTGCCTACGCAAACTGGATAAAATGTATTTGAATACACCTAGTGTTCATAATGAGATACAGCAGTAGGGAAACAATGTCTTCTTCTGTGTTAAAGACAGTTAGAAATGGTCAAATGGGTACTGGGGGGCCTATCAATTATGTCAGCACAACACATGTAAACCTCAAAAATTGGTAGCCTGTCTTTGAATCCAACATGTGGCTCCTTGTCTTGCATGCTTTCCCCAGTCTCTCCCCCAACTTTCTGAATCTACAGTCCTACCCCCAGTAAAAGCAGAGAAGCCAAAAAAACCTGTCAAAATCGTTGGCAAAAGCAGGACAAAGCTGCTTGAAAAAAGCCAAAAAGTTGAATGGAATTTAAAAGGGCTGAGTCACAGGTTATTTTTGTTTTGTAGGAAAAGTGTATTGAGGCAAATTATAACAGAATAAAACTAATTTTATCACTGCCTTGCTAAAATGCAAAGTACTTAGACAGTCATGTCTGCCTTCCACATTTACTAAATAATGCTCTGTTATAAACAGTGTTGAATGACATGAAAAAAAGAAAAAGGAAGTGCAGTGCTGACTGAGAGCAGCACACAACTTTGTCATTTTCATATGTAAATTGTGCTTTTGTATCAGCCATGACCTGTCATCAGTCAAATTTTGCTCCATACACAGAAAAAACGAAACTACCAGCGCGGGTTTGACAACCAGTCACACAAAAAGAGCTTGCATGAGCATCTTACTGGAAACAAATCTCAAATATATTAATCTAAGTAACTAAATGACTGTGAGAATGAGAGGGTGTGCGTGAAACACCGCCTCACCGTTCTTTCTCTCCTGCAGTGGCAGCTCGTTGGGTGCAGGCTGGAGGGACAGCTCCTGAAGGTCATTGGTCACTGCCTCGCTCTGAGGGCTCGGGGCCAGGCCTGGCGTCCCCACAACTTCCATGCTGCCAGGACTCTGCTCCTGCCCTTTCTGTGGGTGTAGCGCTGCCATGGCGACAGAGAGACCTGTTGCAAAATAGTACATATATAGTTTAATGACTCATCAAATGACCTAAAAAATGCTCTTTAATATAACATCCACAGAGCTTGGTTTACTTTTATTACAGCTGAGGACATCAGTGCTGCTTTCAAGAAGTGCAGGGATTTTAGACTTGGAGAGCTTTTGCACTGATGCAGTGTTGGTATTTTAATAACTGATTGGTAAGCAGCTTATCATCAAGCTTTTCAGTAAATAGGCTTAAGGGCTAATGTTTGTCTTTGATGGTGAATAGCAAAACACCCGGTTATCACAGCAACTAATTCAATAACTTTAGGGCAGAATCATCTGAAAAGTAGAAGAATACAAAATTATAATAAACATGTTTGCAAATTGGAGAGAAAGAGGAAAATAGAGGTACTGGAGAGACTGGACTGTGCTTTTAGCAGCAAATACACCTAGGATCTCTAGTATAGTCACCGGGTCATGGCAGGGTAACAGGTCATGAATCATTTGGGGCCAGATTGTGTAGTAATATGAATCATCATCATCATCTGCTTCTCTGTCTGTCACAAGTAAGGTTCGCAATAGACTCACTGTTAAAGCTAGTGTTCCTGAACGCGTCATGCATGGGTATAAGATAAACTCAGGCTGTATACAACTACCTGATGTGTGGAATGTTATCTGGAGACAGACTTCAAAATTAATATAACAACCATTAGGGCTAGGCAATCATAGTATATATTAATTTATCTTTATTTTTTCCCCTTTACAGTAAGAGTATTATCTTTTTTCATTTATTTTTCGATATTACATAATCATCAGAAATTAGGGGTGTCCCCATACAATTTTTTCACCTCGACAATATTGCAGCCATGAGTATTGGCTGATACCGATATCAATCCGATATGATATCAGCAGTAATCATACATACTTTTATTACCTATTTTGTAGTATTGACTGTAAGAAAAGGCTTGATCAAGTGAGATTACTCAAACAGAGAACAGTAGTCAGCAATAGTAGGAATGAGAAAAACTGACTCATTTGTTATTAACCAATGGGTTAAATCAATTTTAACCTTTAACATAAGAATATACTACAATTAAATAAAATAAGTAATAATAAATTAGAAGTTCCTGAAAAGTAACCTCAATAAATCCAATAAAAACAAAAACATATAATTTTTAAATTGCAAAATAACCATTGTGTTTAACTTAAACATAAGCATGTTCTACAACTGAATTAAAAAAATAAAAAATAAATTAGAATGGATTGCTCGTATCGGAGTGCTTAATCAAATTTTAATTGAAATTACATTTACTGTCTTCCACAATTGAAAACTGAGTGATTAAGATGAAAAGATCACTGTACCACAAGACATTTTGAACTTTTTTCCTTTATCCATTGTCTTCATTAGCATTATTTTGAAGTGTGTGTACTTTTTACAATTAAATTTAAATATATTGCTTAGTACTTTATGTTCAAAATTATACATGTCTAAAGCCTGTACATTCAATGAAAGCATGTGGATTTAAAATGAGTGAGTAATCGTTTTTCATACTCGTGATCTTAATATCTAATAAAATAACTGTGATTATGATTTTTCCCATAATCAAGCATAATCATGCCTAGCCAAAACAGTGACTATTTCTTAGCATTGTTGCTGTAACTGAATGAGTGTTTGGTCTCCCTTCTTAGGAGTGCTAAGCTGCCAATTAAAATCCAACATTGACTTGTTTGGGTGTTCAAAATAAAAGAATACAGCAGTAATTCCCTGACAACTGTTTTTGTGAAAAACCTGTCCCAAGTGACATGTTTACCATAAATTAAGTTTAACATGCACATTACCAGTTAGTGAGCAGAGTTTCCAGCTACTTATTTAACCAAAATCAGTATGATTCCTGCTATTTTGTACAATTTTGGTCTTAGAACAAGCAGCAAGTGGGTTTTAATACATTATCAAGCTGTTGTAAAGAAGACTGAAACCACTGCAGTACTGTGAACCAAGTCAAACCTCGTCAATCCATTTCAGCAGTCTGGGACAAGACTGTAAAAACAAGCTCTGCAAAGCAAACACACTCATCAGGAAATTGAGCTGCCCTCCAGTTCCACTCATCATGCAAAGTCAAATATATTTATAACTAATGCAGAAGCACAGGTGGCAGAGTGCATGAGTATAAGAATAGCAGTGAGTTTAATGCAGGTTGTACTCTTTCATTCAATACAGCAGTAACAGGGACGGAGAACATGTTTGTAAAGTCAGCACAGTCAAGCTACACAGACATTTCATCAAGGATATGGCCATTCCTTCAAAACAAAACACCCTTTGGTCTCACTTACTCAAAAAAAAGATACTGAAATTAATTAGACTTGTTTCTACAGCCCAACACATGACACATGACCCGTGCCAGTCTGTAGCCCAGTGGTAGGAGACTTTCACCATGATACGTTCTTAAATGTTGCAGCTGTTGAAGTCAGAGCGACCACGTAAATGCTCTTTGTTTAATCTGTTTTAATGTAAGAAAAAACATATTAAATATGAACTTAACGAAAAACAAAACTAGAACAAACATACTCTCAGGCACACTCAGGTGAAAGTCACAAGTTCACACAGTCACCGGTTAAACCAGTTTAAACACCTTGGCCGGTGCACACACAACTTGTCTATGTGTAGACATTTGAACCAGGAAAAACCCTTATTATGATACCACAGTACTACATAAAAGGTAGAAAAGTAAATTGAAAGAGAATTTGAACACATGTATAAGCATTAAGGAGCTTTTCCAATATGTGGCATTGGCTTGACTCAACTCGACTCAGATATTCTGGTTTTCCATAAGAGAGAGTATCGTAATTTCTCATATATAATACACCCTCATTTATAACATGCACCCCATTTTTTTATGCTTTTTCCAGGAAAAACGCTGTATTCACAAATAAGATGCACCCACATTTTACCCAAACCTTACTCTGTTAGACAACTCAAAAATTACCTTCATACAAAGTTTTAATCAATGAAATTTCAGTATTTTCACGACAAATACCGTACACAATTTTCTCTCTCAGCTGGATGCGGAAATACCTTGTGCTTCATGCATGTGCACTTACTCGTTTTCTGCCAGAACATGCGCAGTCGTAGTGTACTGGCCAATCAGAGAGCAGCTATCATCATGCCGATGTCTTCGACCAATCACAGCACAGCTATTTCTGTCCCCTTGCTCACAAGATGGCAATCATTACACGAGTGTAAACTAAATAAGACCCAAAATATTGGATTAGAACAGTTTACCAGTCAGTTTATTAAGAATTACAAAAGTTTGGCGGTAATGTTTCACAGAGAAAGAAAATATTTCGGCTTTTTGTATCAAATGTGTTGTAAACCCGATATTAGTGAGACGAAATATTTTACATATTTTGCTTGTGCTTGTGTATAACACGCACCCGAAAATTAGACCTTATTTAACAGCAAAAAAAAAGTGTGTTATGTATGAGAAATTACGGTACCTAGAGTTTTTCACATCAACTGAAGTTTCCAAGCAAGCTAAACCAAGACAAAAATGTGGTGTGGAGACACTTGCTTAACAGACTGCACAACAGAAGAGGAACACGCAAGAAGGAAATAAATTGCCTCCTGTTGTGGGCTCTGTAGTGCTGTTTAACTTCACAAATCCTCCTCTGCTTTAACAGTATGTTGGTTTCCTGCTCGCCATTTTCTCTGAAACTGGACTTGTCTCCTTACTGTGAGAAAAATCAACAATCTGGGAGCCTTGCTACACCATTGCCTCTACTTCCCCCTTTGTTGTTGTGAAGATATAACTGCAACTACGTGCAGCCATACTATGACGACCCCATCTACATTTAAGGGTTAGTTTGAGCATTTTGAAGAGCGGTTGCTGGAGGCCTATGGCACTGGTAAATCTGAGTGCCAATTGAGGAACTTGCAAGACTTGTCACTGGGGGGAAATATCCGTAGGCAGATGCTACCCGGTACATAGCAGTTCA
This sequence comes from Cetoscarus ocellatus, assembly GCA_037902135.1. NCBI lineage: Eukaryota > Metazoa > Chordata > Actinopteri > Labriformes > Labridae > Cetoscarus > Cetoscarus ocellatus. Next base: position 1,175,605 of record JBAMNC010000901.1, on the reverse strand, counting down.
CTGTGCCAAATGCCTCATAATTAACCCACTTATAAGGTTAAAACTAGGGGTGCACGATGTTACTGGTTTGACATCGGTATCAGCTGATATCATCCTAAAAAGTTAAGTATCATATCGGCCGATGTCGAAATTTTTGCAGATATTTACAGTCCATATATCAGCTGGAATATCGGAAAGTTTCATAAATGTACTATATTGATGCACCTTCTCATCACTGCATGGGTACATTTAAAAAATCAAGAGTTTCATATTTTCAAGAATTAACTGCCGTTTTCTTATTTTACATCTGTTCCTCGCAAAAATATACTGTAACACTGAAAGAAACAAGTCCATTTTTGAGAAGTACAGAGCTTGTGCTCTTGACCAGAAATATCGGTATTGGTATCTGCGATAATGAGTCAAAAAATATTGGCCTATCAGATATCTGCAAAAATCCAATATCAAACATCCCTAGTTAAAACTACTCAGAAAACTACCTTGGTTGGACAGTGACATACATTAAGATTCTTGAGAGCGTTTACCCTTTCCTCAACAAAGTCCCTGTGTTTAGGACTTATGTATGTTGGAACGTAGGGGTTTTGTATCCCTCCACCATCAGCTGGTCGGGTCATCAGAGGAAACAACAAACACAAACTTCATTAAAACTTCACTGAAAATGAGGAAGTTTGACTCTATTAACAAGGACGTGACATTAGTTGTGGGTACGAGAGGATATCTTTATAAACAGGAGCACACAGAGGAGGAACTTCTACAGATTGAGTCACAGGTAGAAAGAGGGGTGAAGAACCGTTCACAAGTTACTTCGTGGTGCAGATGCATGAACTGTGAGCCCAAGTGCTCAAACTCAGAGGTCCATTGCTGTCACAAGCGGTACTTAGTAACACAGAGTCCTGATGTCTATATTTAAAACAACAAGCCAATTTTATAATAGTATCCAGGGAGTCAGATATAAATTTGTTTGTGCTACAGTGACCGCTCCCTGACCCTGCTGCAGCCTGCAGCACTCTGACCTGATCTAATGAGGGAAGTTTCTGGCAGAAGGACACATAGCCCTTTGCTGCATCACAAAACAGTTCTAAAACACAGAGGCTTTATAGAGGAAAAGTTAAACGCTGTAAAGAATCTTACTGTAGCAAACTGTCATGCTAACACCGTTTTCTGAGTAGTCAAAACCTATAAGTGGGTTAATTACAAGGCTTTTATTTGTTTATTGTTTAAAAGGATACCTATTAGTTATAACCAAGGCAGCAACTAGTCTTCCTGGGGTCCATACATAACAGGACATTAAATACACAGACAGACACTTTACTATCATATAATCTTACTGACCCCCAACATCAGAGATTTCAGTCAAAGATGTCAAAGACAACATGAAACATCTGCACAGATTTAATGAGAGACAAAGGAGCCTTGCATCCCCCTAAAAATATGATGCTCTAGGAGCTCATCTTTCATTTTGAGTTCATAGTAATAATTTGTGTCCCTCAAGAGTTTTGTTTGCAGTATTGACAACTGTTACGAAAACAAAGAAATATTTTGAAAAGTTGCGACAGAAAAGCACTTGTGTTACTTAAAATTCCCAATTCATAAATGTGTTGTCAGCCAAAGTATGCAAAGACATATTTTGCTGGCACTATGTACTGCTATGTACCAGCTGGCATCTGCCCATGGATATCTCCCTCCAGGGACAATTCTCACAAGTTCCTCTACTGGCACTCATTGGCAACCTCTCTTCAAAAAACCCGAACTAACCCTTTAAAGATGTTCTTTTAAAGTGCAAAAGAAAACAAAGCAGGTGGTGCCCAAGCCATGTAGAGCCGAGTCAAGACGGGCACTCTCCTTGAAAAGTTTTGTTACGTAAGTTCATCAGCAAGTGCTTTGTATTTGGAAACTTATTTCATCAGATTGTCTTTATTGGCCAATCAGATCTGAGTATTAAACAAAGCCTTTGGCTGGAATAAGAAATAAAGTACCCAGGGCACTGTTACAAGTCACAGCATGTCAAGAGTTTGTTCCAGGAGAGCTGAGCCGTCTCTTTTCCTCCGCGCTTGACTGTATTTTTCTCTTGCACACACTCAAACCCAATAACTGAGGAGAGAAGAAGAATGCAGAGCTGGCTCCGGGATTTAATCAGCCATCAGGGAAGGATCTGCATGTTTGAGCTTTTATAACTGTTGCTGTGGTCGCTCCCTTAGAACGGCTTGATTCTGTTTGTGGCTTTTTTTCCTATCATTTTCAATAACCTTGGAGTAATTTCCATACATTTAACTCATCCGACAAGTTAACCTCTCACAGCTGGAGGTTAATCATAAAGGAAGCTGTAAAGATGCCTGTGTGTGTTCTGGGCAGCATCTGGCAGTAGGACATTTTTTTGATACCAGTTGAAAACATGTGTTCAAAGCTTGTGCTTAACTAAAGTTGAATAATTTCATGTTAGCAGAGCAGACAAACAAAAATTTCAACACTGTGATGTCCACTGACACTACGACTAAGAATTTTCATGAGATTTTAAAGTCACAGACAAATTTCCAAAGTCAGGTGGTGTTTACACGACTCTGTTTTCGGCTGAATCCGAAGAGTTTTCATTGTGTTTTAGCCTCCTGTTTACATGAGAACGGTGCCTGGAACGCCTGAATCCGCAAACTTTTGAAACCAGGGTCCAAGGTGGAGAGTTTTCAAAACCCTCCACCACCCGGTCTCATGTAAACACGATTCAGTGTTTCAGGGGGAAACGCTGACGTCACTGCATGCGCAGTACTCCTTCACATGAAGGCTGCGCACGCATACCAGGAACAACAACAGCTTCGGCCGTCTCCCGAGTAAAATGTGTGCTGCTTCCCGTGCATGGTTTGTTATCCAGACAAAACTACGCAGACAGATTTGTTGTCCAGACAAGAGACTTCTGCGTCTTCGTGCATCCACTCGCCATTGTTGTTGGTGGAAAATTTTTCTTCCACATAAGTGTGTTGTAACTGCGCTGTTTCTCTGCAAGCCTACATCGCCATCTACTGGACTGGCATGCCTGCTACAGCGTGTTCAGTCGTTCTAGAGTCTCCGTCTGAATGCAGATCGTTTTTGAAGACGCAAAGGAAAAACCTTTGCGTTTCTGGTGGAAATGGAGTCCTGAAAACAGCCTCTCAGAGTCCTGCTGAAGTCGGGGCATGCTCCAATCATCTGTATAGTTTTATCTGGGGAGAGTTGTAATGTTTTATGACTAACAGCAGCAGGCTCTTGAGCACAAGACAGAAGGCTTACAGGCTAATAAACATGGCGGGGGGATCCACAATGCTGGATTTTTGCCGATATTTCCATATTTGTTATCACCATTACCAAAAATAATATATGTGGTCAAAAGTGTGCAGTCTCAACTTGACTAAAATTGACCCGTTTCTTAGACTGTGACGTTTTATTTGTGTTAGAAACTGATAAAAGATAAACAAATTTCAGATTCTAACATCTACACTGTTAATTTTTAAATCAGTCACTCAGCGATGATAACGTGAAGCATACTGGTGTAGTTTTTTTGCATATATTTCAGCCAATATAAGGGGTATATATGGCGGATAATATTTATGGTCAACATATCAACTGTAAATACTGTCAGGAAAAAGAAACAAATATCTCTTTGACACGTCCTCCTTCATAAGCCTCAGCCTGGTCTTCAATGGATTGTGCAGTCTCAGGGCCCGTCTATGCGACAGCATTGTCACCAGAAACGAAAGGGTTTTTCCTTCGCGTTTTCAAAAGCACGACTAAAAACACAATAGCATGCATGCCAGGCCAGTAGTTGGCGATGTAAGTTTGTAGTGTCCTTGGCGAATATAACAAATGCGTCTCTGCTGGTCAGAGTATTGTTGCAGCAAATTCACATTTTGTTGGAGGAGTGATGAAAAACCAAGCACAGTAAGCAACACACATGTTGCTCGGTAGTCGGCCATAGCTGTTTGGCCATTCCTGTTCCTAGCTGCGCACGCAAACTTTATCTGAAAGAGTACTGCACATGCGGCGCACATCACCGTTTTCCGGTGATAATGGGGATCCATGTTTATATGGAGACAGATACAAAAACGTTTTCAAAACTTCTCACTCTGGACCCTGGATTCAAAAGTTTGCAGATTCAGGCACTCCCGGCACTGTTCTTGTATAAACGTAAGGCGCAAACGCAACGAAAAACTCTCAGTTTTCGTCTGTTTTCGTTGTCATGTAAACAGGACCTGAGCCCTTAGTAACTCCACCAAGAAGGTCATGTTTTTGTATTTGTTTGTTAGTTTGTTGGTTAGTTTGAGAACAAGCATCCCAAAATAAATTCACTGAATCATTTGACAGCAATTTCAGATGAACCATTTTGTTTCTTAAGAGTTTTTGACGCCAAACCCCATGGTTCTTGATATGTTCTTCTGGGTTTTAAATGTCTCTTACTGTGTTTTACGCCATATTTTTGGCATGATGGAGTACCTTTACATGCAAGGCAACAAATTACAAAGCATTAGGACTTCTCCCTCTCCTCCTGCTAACAGCTCCAGTAGCTACCTGAAATGGGTGTTTAACACCTCTGCCACCATAAAGAAGAAAGGAGCTTTATATGCACATCACTTTCTTTTGGTATAGGTGCAGGGCAAGTCAAAAAACATCTTCAGGTCATCAACTGCCCAAGCTATTAGTAATGTTTTTGAGAGCCAAGCCGTGCATTGTAGAGGTTATCATTCCAAAGTCCACCATTTTCAGGTTTCAGCATCCAGCAAACAGACATGGTATATGTTGTTTGTACCTTGTTTTCTTTATACCTCTGTGAGTTTGTGATAAGCAATACAGCTGCTCTGTTTGCTCTGCTTTGCTTCATTTCACTCAAGGAATGGAACCAGTGAGTTAGGGCACCAAAGGACCAATCAAAGTCAAGGTGCCGAATGGATGCTGCGCAGACAGATTGTGAAATTCGCAAGCTAGGATGTGATTTAATTGTGAGAAAAGTTAAGAACAAGGATTGATAGTTTTAAAGCCGCACTATGTAAGATTCTGGCTTTCAGCGCTCTAGTGGCCTCTATGGATGTTGAGTGTAATTGCACCGTCATAAAACAGAGCGCCTCACACCAACGAGCATTTGTTGACATACAGAGGGAGGAGAAGCGAGCCAACAGGACGTCCTGAGGAACAAATAAACCATGTGGACTGATAAGGTACAGTCTGATCATGTTTCTTTTTGAATAAATCACTTTTCAAGCGTCAGCTGTCAGTTGTGAGCAACATGTACTTACAAGTCGACCAATAACAGGGCCAAATCAGCATCAGTCAGACATCCCTCCTCGCCTTTCAGCTCACACCAGCGAGCAAACACCGGTCCAATGTTTATCCCTGTCTGGGTATTTAGCTTGATACTCTCCTGCTTTCTATTTTAACGTCTCCTGCAATAAAACTTTTGTTTTCTTCGGGTTTTTCGCTGCTTCCGCCATGATGACAACTCTACGTTTAGCTTTCTTCTTCCTCTTCTAATAGGGTTCCGGCAGGCTGTATGAAAGGAAGCGTAACGCTGCCCTCCACAGGCAGAAATAATTCATTATTTTATATTCTCACATAAAGTCCAGACGAGAGGAGGAACTTTCAAACCACTTTCACAGTGCTTTCAGTGTTCTGCTCAGCTCCAAAAATGGATTCAAGAGAGAATACAGACAGTACCCGTTTAGCTTTCGCCTCGACTTCCGTCTTTTCAACGAATCGGGAAGGAGGGGGAAGTGATGCATGCCATAAAGCAGTCCAAGCAGTACAAATTTGTAGTTTTTAGTGTGGAAGTGTTCCTACCATCCACACTGAAGTTACATAGTGACAGCGAAGGCGATACAGACCACCTAAGACCATGACAGAGGTGTCATTCAACCCGTTGTAAGGTGATGTGCCATCACAATGACTCTAGAAATATTATATTAAGGTGGAAAAACTACAAAGTGTTGGTTTAACATAGACATTTTGACCTTTAAGAGGGCAGCAGATGAAAAAGGTTAACTCACAGACCAAGCAGTGTTGTAAGCAGTGACAAAGCACAACATAGGGATTTGAAACCAAAAGAGCTACTTTAGAGTAAGCTATCTTTAATTTGATGATTTTCCCAGTTGCTGTGGCCTGTTATAACCCCACTAATGAAAAGGGACTGTTTTATTTCAGGAGGAAAAGAAAATGTCCGACCATAAGATGAAGAAAAGAACATGAAATTATCACTTTGCCCTGTTTACATAATATTAAAATCATCATGATTGCAGCAAAAATGAAGCATTCATTGTAGTTTGACACAGATTTATGTGAACAGAACAGCAGTAATGAATAACTGCTGAGGAGGAACATTGTGTTTCTGGCTGCCAGGTACATTTGTAGTACAAACTGGTTCAGCTGAGTGGAGCTAAGCTTCTACACAAACGTGCCTGAGATTAGATTAGTCTGCAGAGATCTGTTTTCATTGGAACTCAGGTCAAATTTATTTAACACCTTCTTTACAGAGCAGATTTCCCTGATCTACTGCAGTAAGCCTGATTTAACTGGTTATCTTGTTTTATTTAATTCTCCTGTGGACTTTGCAGGCCCAGCTATGATCGCTGCTGCTTTGTGTGTTGTTGATCTCCCCCCTGCTCTCTCTGCAAATGTGTGTTTTGAAGCCGAGGGGTTCTGATGGGGATTCTGTGTTTGCTGCACAACGGGGCTGAAAACAATGAGGCAGTGTTGTCTGAGATGTCACTCTGCTCTCTCACAATCGAATGCCGACACACTAACCATATGACCCATAAAATGTGCTCTTGATGTTGCTGGCTGGCCCCTACGAGGTTGACAAGTTCTGCAGTATGTCTGTTCGTGTGTATAAGTAAGTATGTTTATATGCACAGTTCAGCAGAGCTTTATGGTTAAAGCAGAATTTTGTAATTTGACCAGACTACTGCCTTTGTCTCAGTATACATGATCTAGTGGAAAATGATGGAGGATGCAGCTGCGACAGGCGGAAGTTATGGCCAGTTATAGCAAATGACAGTTCTTCCTTCTTATTGATATTGGAAACAAGCCAGCCAAGCAAATTCATGGCATGATTCAGGCTGAGAAGCTCTGGATATGTCATGCACACTCAACAAGAGCCTTTCCCAAACTTTTGAACACTACCTAAAATTACATAGATGTTCTTATGGTTGCAGACAATCAGACTAAAATCACTAAAATGACTGTGTGAGGGCGGGGTCTTTCCTTGTCCATCCATATCTTTATGAGACCCTGCACTTGACCCTAGCAAACACCTTCTGGCTTGACAGCACAAGGCAAAGAGAGCAGGGTTGAGTATCCTTAGGATTTTACTGATTCTGGCTCTGCGTATTGATTTAGGTTCAGTTCCTAAATTCATATTTTCTTGGTGAGTAAAATATGAAATAATAAATATTCAAAGGATAAAATTTACCTGACATAATTGCTGGCCTTTTTAAGATTTCAACAAGGTACTGTCAGCTATAACAAAGATTTTTTTTTCACTTTCCCCTCAATATATACCAGTACAACCCCTTTTTGGAGGACATATTGACAAACAATAAAAGTTTATAATTTCAAATTTGCTGTGCGGTTAAATATCTTTTTCTGGAAGCAACAGCCACTTGTATGTGACGAGACATTAGCGCAGCTGCCTCCTCTACCTGCAGCTGGGGATGGCATTAGCAGACAGATTGTTACGGTCACGGTGCATTTCTCACGTATATGCTATGTGGAAGAAAATGCTTCACCACTACATTTAAGCGTAGTTTAGTTAAGCTTTCCACCGCAGCAGCACACCATGATCCATCTCTCAAAGCTTTGTGGATGCGCTGCATCACACATGACGTCATCCTACAGTGATATAACAGGTCGTTGCAGATACATGGAATTTTTATGGATGGCAGTACCCTCACTGAGGTTTTACACTCCCCGATCCATGGGATGTCCAGCAGCCCAAAGTTGTAGCATTCCCTTCATTAACTCATATCTTCAAAATCTTTCGATGGATCTTTATATCAAATCAAACTTTACTTATATAGCACTTGTCATACAAGAAACTGTAACACAAAGTGCTTTACAAACAGATTAATTAAAAGAACCAACCCCCTAACCCACCCACCCCACAATCCATACACAGTATTGGTAAAATGCATCATAAATAAAAGACGCTAGTAGAACGGGAATATTTATGTACCCAGTACGTACCGAGGAAACGCCATCTTGAAGGTTAAAAATGAGTAAACACTGGAGGTTAAGTGTAAAATTAAAAATTATCATCAAATAGAAAGAAATAAATTGAAATCAAGTTAAAAAAAAAAAGCAAATAATAAAAGAGTGCTGTAATAAGAAAAAAAAACAATAAAAGGTAACAGCAGTACGTTCAAACAGGGAAATAAAACACTTAAGAAGAACTTGGAAAAACAATAAAACAAGAGGATAAACTACCAAGAGATAATTCTGAAGATAAAACAGAAGATAAAACCTAAATTACTAAAAACAGATTAAGATGGGTACATTAAATTCAGGTAAAAGCCACACTAAAGAGATAGGTCTTGAGTTTGCCTTTAAATAGGGGACAACTGTGTTTGGAAGTGTACTCTTTGTTAAACCACAGAAATTTCAGGTCAGATACATCCCTTGAAACTTATACTAAACCAACCATGAAGTGGTTGGTGTAGTTTTGTTATAATAAATGAAGCAGTGATGTCTTAAGACCTCCAATTTGCCTCCAAGAGAAATTGACAACATCATGCCAGTCTTACTAACAGATCAAATACACTGTGTCTTATTTTCTCGATGATCGTGTCCATTTAGGAGCAGCCAAAGCACAACAAGAGACAAGAGATATCCATCATGTAAGAAAAGAATCAAAAAAGAAGTCTAAGTAATGTTATATGGTCCTTTTTAACATTCAGGAGAAAATTAAATCCAGAAGTGCACCGATTTCTAAATGGAGCCAAAAGTGTCCAGAGGAATAAGTGTAAATATAGTTTAGTTTTTGCTGCAAGTTTTGCATTCTTGACTCTTGCTCCTTTAATAACAAAGGTTTACCAGAACCATATTCAGATGTGAAGAGGCTCATTCATCATTGATCTTTGTGTGATCTGTGTAGAGTTCTGTGAGATTTAAACTTTTTTATTTGTTGTTTTGTCGCTATGGCCACACAACTCTTAACACCAATTTGATATAAATACATTCTTAATATTGTGATAGCCCAGCTTGTCCTGCAAAAATGTTGTCTTTAACTCAATTCTGCCTAAAAGGGTTGAGGTTTTATATTCATTAGTACAATAAAAATCAAGGCAGACTGAAAGAAGCAAAGCAAATTGCCTGGAGTTGCGAGGGTTGTTCACTGAAAGTGACTTCTGTATGTGTCAGGAAACAAAACTACGCACCTTGTCGATCCATTGAATTTCGAAAACTTGGAACTTGTTCCAAACAGAAAAACTGGTTCTCAGTATCAAGCCTAATAGAGAGTGGTACGTAAGTCTTAGAATGGTCTTTCTTCACCCATACGACCTGAAAATATCTCAGTTAATCTCAGGATAGCCTACCCAGAAAATCCCTCACTCGCTTGTTTACACTTTGCCCTGAGAGCAGGAAGTTTCACTGCGGTTTGCATGTCAGTCAATGGAGGGATGGGGGAGGGCAAAAACTCCAGGAGGCAAGCAGGGTAATTCATGGGTACAGTTTGTGTTCACACATGTTTTTGGCACATTCGCATTGGCTTCAGTTTAACAGAGGTTACGCCTGTCATGCCTTTTGGTCATGTTACTGCGCATCTTCATTGGCTTTTTGGTTGCCTAACTGGCACAATGACCATCATAAATGACAATGAATTTTAACAACATTTGGAAAAGTGAGTAGATTTGGCGATGATGTTTGTGTAATTTAGACTGTGTTCAGGAGTTTGTCATTTTGAAGGTTAAAAACAAGAAATTACACAACATTGGGTGTTGTGTTGTGTTGGGACCTCTGCTGTTGCAGTAGTAACCTATCCATTGAAAACAGATGGCGTTCAAGAGATGCTCACTCTGACATTAATTGCTTCAGCATTACTTTCCCAACAAAAAGGCTGCTGCTGTTCAGACATGCCTCGTATACTCCATTGGTGCAATGCATTAAATAGAGACACTGAGACACAAGCATTCCTCTCTACACGCCCACACTAGCTCCAGCTATCACAATAACACACGCAGAGGTGCACACACTAATCCTTTCTTACCATCAGACACTGGTTAACCACTGCCAAGAGTTACAACACATTTTCAGTTCACAGCAGCAAAGCAAAATGATGTGATGTGCACCTGAAACATCATTAACAGGGCCGTCACTTACCTGACAAGACTAGATCTTTATGAGGTGCTTTCTCATTTTAGCAGGACAGGAGCTCTGAAGGGTTCTGCTGAGAAAAATGTCAAATAACAGACTGATTAGATTAGAACAAACTAGGTTTGAGGCAGAGAAAATATTAAGTTTTATGATACAATGGTGTGTTCTCTGATGACATACAGAGTAAGACACTGGCTACGTTTACATGCAGTTATTAAACCTTTTTATAACTGGAATATTAGCAATAACCTGTGCAGCCATGTAAACACCAAAAAACCTTTTGAAAAACCGGAATGTGCTCATATTCTGTTTTTTAAAAAACCCTAATGTCACCCCTGGGTTACTTCTTTTCTAAACCAAATATGTGGTACCCGCCCATCGGGACGTTCTCATCAAAAGGAACATTTAGTTGTGTTCTGCACATGTTCGTTTCGCAAGGAATCTTGGTCTTTTCAGTACAGGAAGTACTTGTTGTAACATGGCACAGCTCCGGCTCGATTTCCTAATTCTTCACGTTCTCGTCATCCATTAATGAAGAAACTGACAAAGAATAGTGTCAAGTACTGGTGGTGGGTCAGTTCCAGCACCAAAGCGCAAATGAAGCCGGCTGTTAGCTGCTCCAAGCCGTTCATTATCTGCGGTGCTACTGCTGTTGTTCTCATTGCTATTGGATACAGGAAGAAGAAGTGGAAATGACACGCACTGCGCCATGACGTTCTCCGTGCGTGATGACATTCTCCATGCGCTGCTGTTTTGTTCGGGATACTATGCATAGAGGAATAACCCTGTTTGCTCATGCACGTAAACTTGGTTATCCCAAATGTTTCAGAAACCGGAATATTGATCTTAACCCGAATATTGACTGCATATAAACGTAGACAATGTCTTCCATATCAATATAGTTTCTCTTCATTGAAAAAAAAATATGTGCAAGACATTATGATCAGTTCAAAGATTCCTGATAACAAGAACTACTACCTATAATATACTTATTAGCCATAAGATTCAGATAAATGGAATTCAAATCAAGAATACTGTTGGCACATGTATTGGAGACAATCTAGATATGGGATGCATACTGTGATACACGAGTGAGGATGCGTTATCCACAATATAACCCAATATGACCAAACACTGTAGGATTTTGCAGACTAAAATGTCTTTCGATATTTTGATGAAAGTAATTTGTATAAAGCAATAACGTTTATAAAATTAATTTGCTTCCTTGGACAGAAATAATAGCAACTTAGAAAGCACTCGAAGATCGCAAACCACCGCCAAGGTAGCTCACATATTGCTGTTACATCTATAAGCATAGTTCCATGATAAAGTTACAATCATAATATGATTCCTTCACCCCGAAGACCCACACCTAGCACTCAGAATCAAGTTGATACCATTATTAGTTAGACAGTTATTGAGCAAAAACGATCATTCACTAAAGGCGGTTATGTGGATCACCACCAAAATCTAATCATTTCTAAGTTGGGCCATTCCCAACATCTTCTGAAAATTTCAGCAAATCCATCCAGCAGTTTTTGCATAATCTTGGTAACAAACAAACAGACAAACATACACCAGCATAAACTTAACCTCCTTGGTGGAGGTCATAATGAAACAGAGTGAGGGAAAGTCAAACCGCTGAATGTCTGCTGACAAAAAGTGGCTGGTGGTTTCATTACCAAACTAATATCCTGAATCTATACAGGTTATTAAACAACAAAATACCACAATACTGCTTTGAAAATATCAATATGTTATTGCACCACAAAATGTCCCAACACACTGGTGTATTTATATTTTCTTACAACCCTAGTCAATTAAATTTGATTAGAATTGTTATATAACTAATAATTAAATCACATTTGGACACATATTTGCTGCCATGGCAACAAAGAAGTCAATCCTGTAAACAAAAATAGAGATCCCAACCCCCAATATTGGATGATTTATTGCTTTAAATTATCCAAAGTTGCCAGCAAACTCATACACACTGTGTAAATTGCACAAATAGCTTCAAGCAAAATTTGTAAATGCAGGAGGATTCTGCGACCTTTGCTCCCTGCCAGTTTCACCCTTTTTCCTAATTGTTGACAACAAGCTGGAAAACGCTTTTTTTTTTAAAACAGTGCTCTTTCTTTTTTGCTTAAAATCACCAAAATGCTGTACTTTCTGCTTCCATCACTGATGAACAAAATGATTTTTTTAATCACTTCTCAATATGAGGTGTTTCAAAGTAAAGAAGCTTTGAAAACCTCAGAAATGTTGTCAATGTTTTTGAGCAATTAAGACAGTGTTTCAAACTTTGTCAGCAGTCTTTGGTAAGTAAAAATAAAAAATACCCTACATTATTGGTGGCAAGAACCTTCATTTTTGTTGCCACAGATACAGAATATTTGGTTGGGCCATGCAGGTATATTTATGGTCACCCAAATATTGCCAAAGATTTAGTTTCCTCTTTTTTTAACCTAATTTATAAACTTCTCTTGCGTCACCATCAGCAGGCTGGCCCAAAATGACTGTGACAAATGAAACATCAACTCGGGAAACTTCTAAATGTTTAAGAAGTTCTGCCCTGTCCATCTGGTGTGTCAGCATGGCTTAGCCTGGCTCCTCTGATCAAATGTAGAGCTTAGATATATGGGCCAATATTTATATGACCACATTTTTAGTTAAATATCAATACACATTGTATAAGGGATGCACTATATAAGATTTCTGCCAGTAATGATATTTACAACCTTATAATTGCCAACACTGATATTGATATTTTTTTGAAAGAGTAGAAGGTTTCTCCTTTTCTAAAACTGACCTATTCCCCTCATTGTGACAGCATATTTGTTGAATTGATGTGGCCCAAGTAAAACAACATTTCGTTCTCTAATAGGAGACACAATTGTTTTAAAAATGTTAACATTCCACAATAATAGGGTAAAGAATTGTGCTACATTCATACATTGGCATATCGGCTGTAAATATTAGGGATGCACGATACTGGATTTTTACAATATGCCGATAATTTTTAACTAATTATTGCTGCTACCAATACCGATATTTCTGGGCAGGAGCACAAGCTCTGTACTTAACAAAAATGGACTTGTTCCTTTCAGTGATACAGTGCATTTTTGCGATGAATAGATGTAAAACAAGAAAATATCTGCAATAATTACAACAGCGGCCCGTACTGTGCCTTACTTTTTAAAGCTGACTTCGGCTGACACCAACATCAAACCAATAATATTGTGCATCCCTAGTAAATATCAGCAAAAAATGTGATATCTGCTGATACTAATATCATTCCAACAATATAGTAAATCCCTATTTTATATCTTAATACCTTTGCTGTTAATAATTAACAAAAGCAAAGTCTGTTCTGAGTTAAATCTACATTGACAAAATGTCACACAAGCATGAACATCAACAGCAAGCATGTGTATTAAAAAAATGCAATCAAATATGAAACCCACATGGGGAAAATCAAATAACATAGAATACAAACACTCCCTTCATAAAGCAAAATAAATAACATCATTAAACCTCATTTAGACTTAACATTGTGCTTAATCTAAGGTGGCCACTGAGCATATCTGTCTGTGGTCTTCTATCTATCAGACATTAGGCCTGGCCGGCTCCAACATTCTTCTGATAAACTTCAACTGTCAATAAAAGCAATAATATCTTAACTACTCTATAACTGCATGATGCACAGGTATATCTCTAACCTCGATATCTTGCCCTGCCCTGGTCTAATGTTCTGCGGATTATGATGCTGAGCAGCAGTATCTGTCTTACTCTATCCTAGACACGTGTTTGAAGGCCTTAACCGAGTGAAATACATTAAACTAAAATATGACAACACACAATACCAGCTAAAGAAAATCCAGAGCAGAGGGGGCCTGATCACCTATGACAGAGGGGCACCAGCCTGCAGCTGTCACTGTCCAAAACACAGACATGCTAAGCTATTGTTAGCTTGTCTGGGTGGGAGTTAACCTCAACTGTATTAATGCAAATTAAAAGAAAACTACAGATTAATATTACACAAAAAATGACTCACTAGAACTGCGAAATTGCCGTCTTCATATTAACATACTTTTTGTAAGAATAAGCTGTAGTTCTGACGTGTTTGGCTGCCTTGTTGACTCCAGACAGTTAATGCACCCCAAGTTAGCTAGCTGTTAGCATGCTACATCTGCTCAACATGAACATGACGAGCTAGCTAGCTGTTCTGTAGCCTCCTTACTGTCACGCTGCAGTCCTCTCTAACGGGGAAGCCGGCTTACTCCATGTCGTAATGTATATAATTCATACATCCATGCTTACTTTTCATTGTCGCCACTTGTTTGATGTGTCAGTAATGATAAACCGCTTTGGCATCACAGCACCACTTCCGAATCACAAAGGAAACTTTAACCGGAAAAGCCTCCTCTGAGAGGGACGCTCAGGCACACTTCCTCCACAACACCTCCACCAACACTCACTATGGGATGGTATAGTCAGGTATATTTCAAAGTAAAAGAAGTCTGAAATGTTATTTGTAGGGAATATGAACACATTTCACAAACAGTGCAAAGAAAACCAAAACAACAACAACAATTTACAACAAATGCAGGGCAGATAGTAAAGCCAAAATCAACTCCCTCTGCAGTCTTTTGTCGCCATCTTGTGTCAAATCCTGTGTACCTACTAAAGCCTGGCAAGACTAAACTTCAATGCAGTGAATGTGGGGCATTGTTGCCAAACCATTTCATTACAAATAATAATCAAAAATATGGGCAGCACTAGGGTTGCCACCCGTCCTTTGAAATACAGAATAATTCCAAGTTCGACAGTTAAGTGTTTAATTAGTTTGTATTTCTTCCCCCTCATTTTCGTGTAAATGAAATCAGTTGGTGGTGATCTTTGTTTGAATACTTTTGTATTATTGCTTTGCTACATTTGTATTCATGTACATAATATATAAGAATTATTTCTACTACTACTAAAGTTACGCCCCTTTTTAAGACAATATATACAGCAAATAAACTGTCTGGCAGAAATGTTCACACCTGCAGTTTTCATTAATGAAGTTTTGAGTAAATGGGGGGTTCTCTATTTGTCCTCATCTTATAATTTTATAAACTTACTTGCTTATTTCTTTGTGATAACATTCACAAACTACAAAAAGCAATCCGCCAAGCAGCTCAGTTCTGGCAGTGGCTTTTCCACAACCCCTGTAAAACACACAATTCTGGATCACCAGATCCAGAATTGTATCCTGTATGAACACAACATGTTTTTAGACAACACTTAATATTTTTATTTTGTATGAATTATCTAATGTCATCAATGGGATTTCCTATCATAAAGTTATTTTTTTGTGACTTCAGTCTGGATCAGATCCAGATGAAATTTACCTTGATGACAGAGACATAGACCCCATATTGTCCTGTAAAACTGGAAGTGAATCTGTAAAAAAAAAATGGCAGAGATATGATTTATTTTTTTATTCCTCCCAATGTTGGCTTGAGGTTTTTTTTTTAAATTTGGGGATTTTTTTGCATCCAGACAAATATTGTACATGGTTTGTTTTTTAAAAGTCATTAAAGAACTTTGCTATAATTTTGTTTCTAAATATCTTTAATAAGGCCTTAAAATATAATATTTAGTATTAGTTAAAACTGTATTTGGAAACAATGAAAAGTGTAATATATTTGTGCTTTAAAAACTCGTAAACATTCAAAATTTTATTGCATTTAAAGAAGCTTGAATTGGCTTTAGTTATGTGTCAGACTCATTGAATCATAAATTTTTAATTGTGTTTGAGTTAAAATATATTACTGTTGGTATAATCTAATCCTCTTTTGAAGCTTTACATTTGCTATTTTTGTTTTTTGTTTATATATAAATCTCTTTCCTCATTGAGCGTGCCAGACAACATGGAACAGTGCAGCCCTTAGGCACTGACAAAAGATTTATGCGGCCCTCCTGGAAAGAGGAACATTATTTAGTTCTAACTTCAGCTATATTTTGAACTGACACTGACATATAGAGCAGTGCAGGGATGACATATTTTTTTAGGCCAATGTAGAAGTTAGCATCATGCTGGGTCCCTCAGCTGCAGGCCTGTGAAAAGTTTGTGGGATTTTTCACTGTGTTTTGGATCATTGCTGATAAAAAGCTCTGTAGTGAACACACATATGAAACTAACATGTTCTGTTCTTTGTGGTAATCTCAACAAACAAGCCCAATTTTCACAATTATGTAAGCTTAAACATAGTCAGCAAGAGTGGAAAACTATTAGTAAGCTACTTTTGAACTACAACATGGCAGTTTGACTTAAAGCAACAATATTCCAAGGTATAACGTCTTGTTGTGACCTCTTCTTCAAGAAGTTTACCTGATTGACAGACCTTATCAAGTTGGTCCTCATGGCTGCAGCAACAGTGTATGAATAATTGATGACCCCGGGAGCTATGTTGTCGGGGACTTAATGCCCCTGGTAGGGTCACCCAAGGCAAACAGGTCCTGGGGAAGGGGCCAGACAAAGTGTGGCCAGAAGACCTCTATGGAGAAGAAGGACAATGGTTTCCAGTTTTCCTTGCCCCACCCTGGAGCCAGACCTGGGGATGGGGCTCGACGGCGAGCGTCTGGTGGCCAGGCCGAAGGCGGAGACCTTGGCGGTCCGATCCCCGGTTACGGAAGCTGGTTTTAGGGACATGGAACGTCACCTCTTTGGCGGGGAAGGAGCCTGAGTTGGTGCGGGAGGTTGAGAGATACCGACTAGATATAGTCGGGCTCACCTCAACGCACAGCTCAGGTTCTGGAACCAACCTTCTCGAAAGGGGTTGGACTCTCTTCTATGCTGGAGTTGCTCCAGGTGAGAGGCGGAGAGCGGGTGTGGGCTTGCTCATAGCTCCCCAGCTCTCTGCCTGTGTGTTGGAGTTTTCCCCAGTGGACGAAAGGGTTGCTTCCCTGCGCCTTCGGGTCGGGGAACGGGTCCTGACTGTTGTTTGTGCTTATGCACCAAACAACAGTTCAGAGTACCCACCCTTTTTGGAGTCCTTGGGAAGGGTGCTGGAAGGCGCCCCGACTGGGGACTCCATTGTCCTACTGGGGGACTTCAACGCTCACGTGGGCAACGACAGCGTGACCTGGAGGGGCGTGATTGGGAGGAACGGCCTGCCTGATCTGAACCCGAGTGGTGTTCAGTTATTGGACTTCTGTGCTAGTCACAGTTTGTCCATAACGAACACCATGTTCAGACATAAGGGTGTCCATCAGTGCACCTGGCACCAGGACACCCTAGGCCGTAGATCAATGATCGACTTTGTAGTCGTATCAGCTGATCTGCGGCCGTATGTTCTGGACACTCGGGTGAAGAGAGGAGCAGAGCTGTCAACTGATCACCACCTGGTGGTGAGTTGGATCAGATGGCGGGGTAAGAAGCCGGACAGACCTGGCAGACCCAAACGAATAGTGAGGGTCTGCTGGGAACGTCTGGCTGAGGACCCTGTCAGGATGGTCTTCAACTCCCACCTCCGTCAGAGCTTCGCCCACGTCCCGGGGGTAGCGGGGGACATAGAGTCCGAATGGACTTTGTTCCGCGCTGCCATTGCTGAGGCGGCTGCCGCGAGCTGTGGTTGCAAGGTCGCCGGAGCTAGTCGTGGCGGCAACCCTCGAACCCGCTGGTGGACACCTGAGGTTCAGGGTGCCGTCAGGCTGAAGAAGGAGTCCTACAGGGCTTGGCTGTCTTGTAGGACTCCTGAGGCAGCTGACAGCTACCGGCAGGCCAAGCGTGCCACGGCTCGGGCAGTTGCAGCGGCAAAAACCCGGGCGTGGGAGGAGTTCGGTGAGGCCATGGAGCAAGACTTTCAGTCGGCCTCGAAGAAATTCTGGCAAACCGTCCGGCGGCTCAGGAGGGGAAAGCGGCCCTTTGCCCACACTGTTTACAGTGGGGGTGGGGAGCTGCTGACCTCAACTGAGCGTATTGTCGGGCGGTGGAAGGAATACTTCGAGGATCTCCTCAATCCCACCAACATGCATTCCGTGGAGGAACCAGAGCCAGGGGACTCAGAGGTGGACTCACTCATCACTGGGGCTGAGGTCGCTGAGGCAGTTAAACAACTCCGCAGCGGCAAGGCCCCGGGGGTGGATGAGATTCGCCCTGAGTTCCTTAAGGCTCTGGATGTTGTAGGGCTGTCCTGGTTGACACGTCTCTGCAACATTGCATGGACATCGGGGGCAGTACCTCTGGAGTGGCAGACCGGGGTGGTGGTTCCCCTTTTTAAAAAGGGGGACCAGAGGGTGTGTTCCAACTACAGGGGAATCACACTCCTCAGCCTCCCTGGTAAAGTCTACTCTAGGGTGCTGGAGAGGAGAGTCCGACTGTTAGTCGAACCTCAGATTCAAGAGGAGCAATGTGGTTTTCGTCCTGGCCGTGGAACACTGGACCAACACCCTTGCGAGGGTGCTGGAGGGGGCATGGGAGTTGCCCAACCAGTCCACATGTGTTTTGTGGATCTGGAAAAGGCTTACGACCGTGTCCTCGAGGTGCCCTGTGGGGGTGCTTTGAGAATATGTAGTTGATAGTCTGTTGTTACAGGCCATTCTATCTCTGTATTGTTGGAGTCAGAGTCTGGTTCGCATTGCCGCAGTAAGTCAAACTCGTTTCCAGTGAGGGTTGGACTTCGCCAGGGCTGCCCTTTGTCACCGATTTCTGTTCATAACTTTTATGGACAGAATTTCTAGGCGCAGCCAAGTGGTGGAGGGTGTCATGTTCGGTGACCTTAGGATTCCCGTCTCTGCTTTTTGCAGATGATTGGTCCTATTGGCCTCATCGAACAATGACCTCCAACTCGCACTGGGGCGGTTTGCAGCCGAGTGTGAAGCAGCTGGGATGAAGATCAGCACCTCTAAGTCTGAGGCCATGGTCCTCAGTCGGAAAAGGGTGGATTGCCCACTCCGGGTCGGAGGAGAGTCTTTACCCCAAGTGGAGGAGTTCAAGTATCTCGGGGTCTTGTTCACGAGTGAGGGGAAAATGGAGCAGGTGATTGACAGACGGATCGGGGCGGCGTCTGCAGTGATGCGACGCTATTACCGGTCTGTTGTGGTGAAGAAGAGCTGAGCCACAAGGCAAAGGCTCTCAATTTACCGTCAATTTACGTTCCTACCCTCACCTATGGTCACGAGCTGTGGGTAGTGACCAAAAGAACAAGATCGCGGATACAAGCCGCTGAAATGAGTTTTCTCCGCAGAGTGTCTGGGCTCAGCCTTAGAGATAGGGTGAGGAGCTCAGACATCCGGGAGAGGCTCAAAGTAGAGCCAATGCTCCTCCGCATCGAGAAGGGCCAGATGAGGTGGTTCGGGCATTTGGTAAGAATGCCTCCTGGACGCCTCCCTGGGGAGGTGTTTCGGGCATGTCCAGCTGGGAGGAGACCCCGAGGCAGACCCAGGACACGCTGGAGAGATTACATCTCTCAGGCTGGCTTGGGAACTCCTCGGTATCCTCCCAGAAGAATTGGTGGAAGTGGCCGGGGAGAGGAGAGTCTGGGCTTCTCTGCTTAGACTGCTGCCCCCGCGACCCGGACCCGATAAAGCGGAAGAAGATGGATGGATGGATGGATGGATGTTTGATCATTTTTGTGTGCATGCTAATCAATAACCTTATTTCAAGCATTTATCTGAAACTGGTATTCTAAATCCCACTTACACCTTAGGACACATATGCCTCATCATTTAAGATATTATTGTTTAATTTAGTGAATGATTTGCTAAAATTTAATGTCGTGAATTTCCTAAAAAAAAAAATTAAAACTAGAAGACAGAGAAATATGTGGGATTCATTATCTAGTGTAGTTAGCATACCTGAGGACAACTTCTTTTAGACATATGTTCAAATGTCATTGGCAAAGTGGCCTAAAATAAATCCTGCTTCTCCTTTGGAAATGCAGACGATGATGTTCCCTTGTAGTTTTCTCCTCTGCATCTTCAAAGTATTGAAAGAGAGTCACTGTCAATAACGCATCCGAGAAAGATTCCTGATTTGATTTTGGTCGCCACCATACATGAGTGTGAGAAATTCGATTGCGTTAAGTATGCAGGCTAGTTAGACTGTTTCAAATGTCTGCAATTGCATGTAAGGAGTCTTACCGTGCTTTGGTAGGACTTGGAAGGATTCTTCCTTTGAAAGTAGAGTCCTGGACTTTGAGAGGCACCTACAGACTGATGCTAGATAGTGAGGGAATGTGACCAAAAACAAAGTAATACAGGAGAAACAAGTAGCTACAGCTTAAATTTTAAGTGCTGAAACAACAATAAAATGATTTTACGCTCTTCTACAGACTCTTCACAGCCACTCTGAGGCAATGGCCTTAAACAGCAGACAAAACAGTAGCCGGTGCTCACCTGGGGTCTTTTTATAGTGCTTACTTCCTGATCGAAGTGGTAACAATTAACCACTGAGGTGTTTGGCCAGGTGGAACATACTGTATATTGGTCACTTAGCTGATGTAGTGTCATTTTGAGTGGCAGTGCTTCGAAATGAAAATGTGACTTTATGTCAGATTGTTGTTGCTTATGCAGAGAACCGTGTTCAGTTTTGATTTGCAACATGTGTGTAAAGCAGAGAATGTGTTTAGAGTTTTGGAGACTTGGAGGTTTTGCTCTCTGTGTGTCAGTTTAAATAATTGTGCTATGAATGTCATTTCAGTGTGTTAGCAATTGGAAAAAAATGTGATTGACATATTATCCCTACTCCCCCCAAACACACACACAAAAGATTAATGTAGAAAAAGTTTTTCTGTTGTGTAAATGTATATAAGAAATGCAGCAAAAGTTTATTGTATTATTTTGGTTAAAAAAAGAGGCCCTTGCTCTACATATCTTGAAAAACAATGACATTAGGCTCTTGCAAAAAGGTACTAGCACAAACAGCAACGTGCAGAAAAGGTCTGAAGTGTTTCTGAATATTACACAAAATGAAGTCAACAATATCTGTGATTGTGTGAATCCAGTCAACAGTGTAAACACCAGAAACATGCTGAAACTATCTTTTGAAGCAGCACTGCACAATTGCAGTGATGGACAAGCTACGTGTAAAATGTACTAAGCTAAGTTACTCATGAGAGATATTAGCTTCTTTGTAAGGGTTGCCCGAATGGTTCTGTATTAATACATTTTATTTTCTTATGATAAAGGCAATTGTACAACTGTTCAGACTGTCCTAAATCAACAAAGTTTAACTTTGTTGTCATCTAATATAGGCCTTACAAATAATTGTCATGAGAAACGAGGCAAGGAAGGCAGGACACAAATGCACAACACAGCCTGTTGGTGAAAACAGGCAAAAAGGGTTTATTGACATCCAGGCAGAGTTCGGTCCAGTCAGCACTAGCAGAGGGATCAAAAAATGCATCAGGTAAAAGGCAAGGTGGAAATGCAAACAAAGGTAACACACAGCTTGACAAGACAACTATGAGTGCTGGTATGAGGACTGTGAGTACAACAAACTGGCGACGAGACAAGGGGAGACATGAGGTTAAATTTATGAGGCAATGAGGGGCGATCAGAAACAGGTGGGAAGAACACTCAGCATGCAGGTGTGATGAGGCTGGGGCAGGGCAGACAGGAACACACCTACAACAGAGACAAGAGTTAGTGATTTCAAAATAAAGCAGGAAAGACAAGAGACATGAATATGCAAAAATAAAAGGAAAATTTGACCAAAATGAATGATAATAATTTATAAAATAGCCAAATTATATTCTATGGGTAAACTGTCAGATTATTAACGTAGCATGTTTGTTTTGTGATTAATTTTGTGAATCACCTATGTGCATGATCCCGCTCCCCTGTACCAGCCTTCAGCTCATAAGCTCGAGTGCAGCACAGACATGGAGGTGTAAAGGATTAGACAATGTCCACCAGAACAACGCATCCATGGGCCCACTCACGTAACTTATTCTTCCTTGAGATTGTTTTGAACTGTGACAGAGCTCTGCTGCTGCTCTCCCTCTCTGATGAGAGAAAAGTGTAGCTTGCTTAGACGCTACCACGTTATTTGGTCAA
This sequence comes from Cetoscarus ocellatus, assembly GCA_037902135.1. Taxonomy (NCBI): domain Eukaryota; kingdom Metazoa; phylum Chordata; class Actinopteri; order Labriformes; family Labridae; genus Cetoscarus; species Cetoscarus ocellatus. The sequence continues at coordinate 1,153,237 of JBAMNC010000901.1, read as the reverse complement.
TAAAATAACCAAGCCACTGAAAAACTATCTGAATCAGACAACAACAATGCTACAAGAGCAAACAGCCTACAATGGCTCAATGCAGTTCAATTAGAGGAAAACACCTGCAAGAGCTGAAATGAGCTGCAAGTTAGAATCGAAACAAAGCCCAAAACAATCCAAACCAAGAAAACACCTGCAAGAGCAAAAACGCAGCAGAACCAAGTACAACAACAGAAGAGCTCCAGGCCTGCAGGGGGCTCTGGAGCAGGGAGTGCATGGGAGAGAAAGTAGAGAGAGACTGTGGTCAGGACACTTGGTCCTCTGTTTTTCATAGTCAAATCAGCCGCTCCTAAATTTGAAGCGCTCACGTATTTTGACTTTTTACCATGAATTCTCCATGCACACATTGTCCAGGAGGTCCTCTATACAATAAAACCAGTTTCGTCAGGTTTAAATGGAATACAATTATCTGTTTTCATTTAATATTTGCTGAAAGTGCTCAAAATAAACTGGGCCATCCATCACCCACCTTTATTTGATACAATATTATTACATATTCTGTTCCTTTATGTTGGAAAAAGAAGCATCTTAGAGTCAACGCTCAGACAAGACTCCTATATTTCACTCTTTTGATGGTTAAAGGAAAACAGCAACATGATAAAGTCGCTCAGCTTGTCATTCCCCTCTCACTCTGCACAGAGCATTTGCCGTCAAGGTTCAAACACATGAGCACCACAAATTTAGGAGCGGCGGGCTGAACTGCAGTCTCTCCTCCAGACCCATCTCCTGGCCTGGAGCACCTCTGCTGTACTTGTTTATGTTGTGTTTCTGCTCTTGCAGGTGTTTTCCTCTAATTAAACTGCATGGAGCCGTTGTAGGCCATTCGTCCTTGTCAGCCACCATAGTTTAAGCCTCCTTTAATTCAAACAGTAAATCAACAGGATTTGTGAAGAGAATCGATTAATAAATGGATTGATTAGCAAATTCAATGGCATTCATCCATCCATCTGCCTTTCTAGGGCCAGTGGCAGAGGCGGTCAAGCAGATTAACCCAGATGTTCCCCTCCCCAGTGTCATTTTCCAGGTCTTCCAAGGCATTCCCAGGCTAGATGGGATATCTGATCCCCCTAGCAATTTCTGGTCTGTCCCTGGATCTCCTCCCAGTGTGCCATGCCTGTTAAAACTCCACAAGAAGGTCACCAGGTGGCAATCTAATTGGATGCCCAAACCACCTCATTGGTCCCATCAGGAGCAGCAGCTCCACTTTCAAGCCCCCCAGAAGTTTGAGCTTCTCACCTTATCGCTAAAGCGGAGCCTAGCACTCTCCTGAGGAATCTAATTCAAGATAAAAAGAGACGTCCACCATCAGAGAGGACTGCGTTCAAGAAAAGTCTGACCTTGAGAGGATGAGGAAGGTGAAAAAGGACAACTAACAAGAACTTCAAGAATATTATATGAAGAGGTGGTTCTTTGAAGCCAGATACAGCACCATGCCTGAGGACAAAGGTATGTTTAAGGTTGTTAAAGAAGAAATTGCAAATAGAGGCTTGATGATTGATGTAGTGCAAAGGTTGGACATTTCTGCATAAACACAACATATTGTCACAGCCTGTGATTAAAACACAAAGCACATCGGAATGTAAATATATAACTTGTATGCTCCAATTGTTTCTTTGGAATTGCCCTTCTTTTTGATGATTTTGTGCATTGTTATTTTTTGTGCAGTGTCAAATACTCAAACTCATTTTCATGTAATTAAAACAACACCATCTGGCGGAGAATGCTAAAATGATAAATTCCAAGGCAAAAGCCCAGGTTGCTGCCCACACTCAGATTTATAAAATACATGCATTAAACATTAATGGAAGTGAGATCAAAAACTGCAGTCTGCCTGGATTTCAATGGCACATTTTGCCCTTAACACTATGAGTGAAACACATGTTTGAACACAGTGTGTTTTAGAGTTACTGTAGGAGCTGAGATGGAAATATCCAATAAATAAATACATAATCATGCCAAAAATCATATCATATGCATGAACACAGAGAAAATAATCAAAAACAAAAAATCAATCCATCTATTTATTATCTATTCTACTTATCCCTTTGAAACCACGGGGACTGGAGCCTCTCAGCTGATGATTGGCAAGAGGTGGGATACACCCTGAACTGGTTGCCAGCCAATCACAGGGCCACATAGAGAAAGGACAATGCTCACACTCATACCTAAGGGCAATTTTGGGTCACCAATCTGACCTTTGGTCTGTGGAAGGAAGCCGGAGTGCCTGGATAGAAGCTACGCAAGCACGGGGAGAACATGCAAACTCCCCACAGAAAGGCCCTGACCAACCCGGGGATCAAACCGGTGGCTGGTGCTGCATTACCTACTGTGCCACCATACATGTGCCACCAAGAATGAAAAACATGTAAAATGTTACATGTTTTGGGATAGCACATTTCCCATATATAAAATATTACAACTACAGAAACAATCTGTTAGATAAGCCACCTTCTACAAGTCTTTGGCATCAAGTGCCCCTCTTTTTCAAAACTGTTGTTGTTTACTATTTTCAACATTAGCATATTTCAAATCTGCGTTTTTGTCTTTAAAAGCGTATACCAAAATTCAGGCTTTGTTCTAGGAACTATTTGGTGAGTAGTTCAAAGTTTCATAATAATTCAATTAGACAGTCTGAAAATCCATACATTCCCTTGAATAAAAACGCAGTTTGCCAATATTCAAATATTGGGAGTTGACTTGTGGAATAAATACAGTGTTTGACAAATTTATCATGTTACCTGTCATAAAAAAAACCAAACTTTAATACTTTACAAATCTTTCAGAAACTTGTTTCAAACTGAAAATGTTATTGTCATGGACACACATTTTCAACAGGTATGAGGAGTTTTAAACTGCAATCACTTTTTTGCACCCAAAGTTGAGCCAGCTCACTGCGCTTCTCTGAGAAGACAGAAATTAATCAAGAATAACATTCAACCACTAAAAGTATTTTTTCTGTTCTTGAAAGCAAGTAAATGACTGTAATTTGACATCTTTATCAGAAATAATAATGTGCTTCCTTTTTGCTTGAAAAACAGTAAATATGAAAACTTATCGATAACAATAATAATCACATTTTAGCATTAAAAATGTAATTTTCAGAAACATAAAACATGATTCCAATAATTATTTGTGATGTTGAGTTTGGGCAGCGGTGGCATAAACCTTACATTGGGTGGTGTCTAATCAGTTTGTTAAGAACTGTACATTTGTTTGTTTCCTCTTTGTCATGTCAGTGTACAAAAACAGACTGAGGAATTTTTTGATGACCACAACATGGACTGGAGCAATTACTATGTATCTATGAAAGTGTAATTTATTAAGAGTTCCTAAACGCCTTTCCTGTTTTCTTTCATTTCTTAATTTTTCTGTATATCATTATTATTTGTCCTTGCTTTTCTTTTTTGTTTGTTGCACTTCATATTTGGTGTTTGATATCTGTGTTGTGTCAGTGTGTCAGGATGTGGTTTAAATAAACATTTTTATGCTTCTATCTCTCCAACACACGTTGCTCTTATATATTTTCATGTGCATCTTGTTTGTATACCAGTTTGTAAATAAATAAATTGAATAAATAAACAACAGCCCCTTAGTTCCGCACCATTACCTAACAAACTACAAGTCCCAGAATGCCTTTGCCGTCATATGACGACAGTGTGTTTTGTCATGTGACCTCAGCACGGCTCAGTCAGTACTCCGTTCCTCTTCCCTGCAGCGCGACAGGCTTCAAACTGAAAACACTTCATTTCTCCACGAAACACTCCCTCACATTTCTGACAGCTGACTGTAAGGCTCTGAATTTACCCTCGGCCTTGTGTTTGGGACAGTTTCACAGCTCCTCGGGCTCTGTACTGGACTTACATGTCAGTCTGTGGTGGACTTAAAGCTCCAGCGGCTCCCCGGCAGGCCTCTCTGTTCACCGTGCGAGCATCAGTCCACACGCCGCGGTTGGGTGGGTCCAGCTCGGCCACAGAGGCAGCATGGCCCCGGTACTCAGCTAGCCTCTGCTGGTTAAAGCTACAGTGAGGGACAAAGCATATCTGTGGTGGAGTGTTCAGCTTGGATGTCACTGCCAACCAAGTTTGGCTGTCAGAATGAATGGTAAGTAGTGTTGTTTTCTTTTGCATGTCATTCTCCTTAATGGCATAAGATGTCATGTAATGCACACATGAATGGATTTAAGCACCTGTTAGCAGCTCAGACAGAAGTTGGGAATTTCTGCAGACTCTTATAAAGGACTGTGCAGCTACTTCCCCAAAGTGTTCATCCACAAAGTGACCTCTCTGGTCATGCAAATTCCAGAGTAGGTGCTAGGTAAAGATAAAACGCATTTAACAAGATTTAAGTGCAGTACCTAAAACTGCAAGTTTACCAATGACAGCTCTTTACAGTGGTCTTTAATTTATTTTTCCACACTGTTTGGGTCTGCCTTACAGGTTCACTTTGACAACCTAAAAAACACCTGATAGGGTTTTGCAATAAATACAGATTTAAGGATATTTCAGTATATTGTCAAACATATTATATATATATATATGTTGTGACAAATAATGTAATAGGATGGTAAAATACAATAAGGGAATCACAATATTAGACTTTTTAATGACATCTGATATGCGAATATTTCCAAACTCACCATCGCTGATATTGATAGCAGCAACAATATTTTTTTTTGTCTACAGCTCAGAGCTCCCACTTTGCTAAAACTGACCTGTTCCTTTGATGGCAGCTATTAGTGTTAAAATAAGATGTGAAGCAAGAAAAACATTTTATTCTTAAATAAATTCCTTTTGAGGATAAACTACTATGGTACATTTTACACTCTTCTAATATCACAGCCAGCATGTTTGGCCAAAATACGAGCTGTGAATATTCCCCAAAATGTTTGTACCTTTATTCAAAATTTTTGGAATTATCTGCAGATACATGTATTTTCAGGTAATATTAAGCACCCCTTATTATAATATAGTATAATACAATCAGATATGCTCGATATTGGATTTTTACTGATATATCTGTATTTCTGAAGTCATTATTGCCAATACCCATATTTTTGGTCAGGAGCACAAGCTCTTTACTTCACAAAAATGGACATGTTTCTTTCAAAGTGACAGTCTAATTTTAAGGGACAGTTGTAAAAAAAGAAAAACAACATTTAACCGTTGAAAAATTTAACTCTTGATTTTTAAATGAACCCACGCAGTGATGAGAAGGTGCAGCAAAATGGTATGTTTTTGTATTTTGCCAGTATTCCAGCTGATATATGGCCAGCATGTATGGCAATATATTGCCTGTAAACATAGGCAAAAATTATACTGATGAAATATATACTGATGATACTGATATTTAACTGTATAGGCTGATATTGGCTGATACCAATATCCCTTTGGTAATATCATGCATCTCTAAGTAGAATATAAAACAATATATTGATTAAAAAAACATGACATGCTCTAATGACCAGTTTAAAAGACCATTTACATGAGGAGCCACTAACAGTAATACTGACAATTAGATAGTCTGTTTTAATGTTTGGCCTTGAGAGACAATTATAGTTTTATTGAATCTATTTTATTTTGGTGTTTTAATTAAACTTTAACTTTATTTATTTTTATCCCGTAAATTTGTTTTGCAGCAGGCATCAGCACACCAGTACATGATAAAACATAAAACATACAGGCAGTGGGAAAATCAGGAAAAAGTGGGAAGGAAGGCACTTAGACCACAAAATACTAAAGGCTAAAGAATCAGACAAAGCTCCAAAAGTGCACTCAGTCAGTAAAGTGCTATGCAGTAGATAAATAAACAGGATGATGACTAGTCGAGGTAAAGCAGATAAAAAGAGAATCAATAAATAATCAATAAATAGTCAAGGATTACAGTCTAAAAATCAATCTTATCCACAAGGTGCATAAAGCACACATAAGAAAACTGGTCAGGCCAATGAGTTAAGGTTGTCAATGGCAACCGGACTAACAGAAGTTCTGGCACACCTTGTCCTGGTTCGAGGCATTCTTTAACATCAGCCAGAAGGACGAAGATCAGATTCAGCAAACAGAGGGTGATCAGGGCAGTGTCATTATCAATACTTCCTGTCTATCCAAATCTTCATCAATTCCTGCAGAAAAAGTAGGCCTCACAGGTTTGTTGGGTCAGCAACATCAAACACATGACACTCCTTATATGTAATGCTGTTCGAGACAAATGCTTCAGCAGGTTGTTGTTGGTGGTGTTTCCCTTGCTTATAATCACACAGACACTGGATGACGTGCAGTTAGCATCAGACAAAAATGAAGACACAGTTTTGACTGCTTCTGTCTGCCATCATCATTTCTTAGACTTCTGTGTTGTCAGTTGCACTGACTGCCTCTGATGAGAACCTGTTCTTGATTTGCATGACATGCAGAACAAAGCTAACGTTGCAGTGTCTGTAATCAGGCAGTTTTCTCTTGCTGAGCTCCAATCTACAACGATTATGAGCGGCCCAAAGTGGCACGGCCCAGTCAGCGTCCTTTGGAGCAGGAAGAGTAGAATATTTTTGTTCCACTTCTGACATGCTTTGGAAAGGGTTTGTTCTCTGAAGTGGCTCACATTTGTACTTTACACAGGGGCAGTATCGCCCGACTTTTACATGATTGGTCTGATTGGTCTGTAATGAATGTGATTGACAGAACGATCGTCCAATCACTTGCCGAAAGTGAAATTGAAAGGTTCTGCTCTCCCCAAACACTTTCTATGGGGTGTTGCCCCATAGTGAAGGGTCCAGCTGGAGTGTAAAAATAACAAATTGTTAGCCATTGATAAGAGAATTCCTAACCACAAACAAAAATGATGACAATTCCATTAGCTATATATAGGCCTATCTATCTATCTATCTATCTATCTATCTATCTATCTATCTAACTATAAAACTCTTAAGTATATATATATATATATATATATATATATATATATATATATATATATATATGAATTTATTGTCCAGATTGTCCAGCCCTAACACCTGGTAGTGTGTGTCTGTGTTTTTTTTTTAATTCAGTTTACCAGACCAGATTTTTTAATTTGTTTTGATTTGATTAAAAATGAACAATAATGACTTTTGTGGTAAAAAGAATAATGTTGAGGCACCCAACGTTTGATTTAAGAGAATTTCTTGATACACAAATACAGGAAAAGTTTTGCACTGCTTAACTCAACAAAAACCGTTGGCTTTTATTTTGGAGCTGCAACATTGCGTTAGTATTTGTGCAAAAATAAATGAGATGTTTTATCATTATAAACACATTGTATGGTAAGGTATCAAAGTATCAACAAATTTGGCATCCTTACTTAGAAATGCACTGCACATATAAGAATGACAGCAGAGAAAAATGACAGTATAAAGATGTACACCATTATTAATTTCGATTTATTCAATCCTAGTATTTTCTTTCACAAATAAATGAAAACAGATCAGAGTTTGTCTGAACATTTTAAAAAGCAGCAACTCAGTCTCCTCAGCATAAAGGAAAGTAAAGTGGTCGTATCTGCTTAAATATGATGCGGACAATGGTATTAAATTCTACAGATCACTTTTCTTTTAATGTGAAGTCTGTTATCAGCTAACAACTGAAGCCTTTATGTGGCAGTAGAATAAAGAAATTACTGCAGGAACATTTCAGAGCTGGTAACCAAAAGTGAAAGTAGTGTGAGGGATACTGCAGAAACACCGATTGTGACTTTTACACTTGGAGGCGGGATTGTCTTTTTACATCCAAGGTTCACAATCTGAGCATTGCCTCGATTATACAACAATACGTGTGGTCAGAAAGCTCAGACTGCCTCCAGTCATTTTTAAGAGAAAACTCAATATTGATAAACGTACATGCTTGAAGATAATCAATATTGTTTTGTAATGTACAAGTGAATTGGATTGTCAAAATTTCTGATTATTAAGATTGTTTGATACTTCTTAACGAAACGCTTCTTATGCATTAGTTTGCTAACTGATCAACAGTTTGATCCAGTGCCTAAGCAAAGCTGCTGTGAGTATAGACTACAGCCCTGTGTTATTTGCATAAATAGTGATTTTCAAGAAATTAACCAGTTCTGATGATAACCAACAATGCTGCTCCTGTCTTGTGTACTTGCTGTGGTTTTAAAAGAGGTTATTACAAGGAGGTTATGTTTTTGCCGGCATATGTTTGCTTGTCTGTTTGTTTGTTTGTATTTACATGAAAAATTTACCAGAGGTGTGGTTTGGTCCAAGGAAGAAGCCATTAAATTTTGGTGGTAATACGGTTATTGGTATGTTCCCAAAACTTGTGTTCATACAGGATAACAAGCTCCATGTATGTGCTGAGTTTGGTCTGGATCCTGGCACAATCCTGGATCTGGTGATCCAGAATTGTATCTTTTGAAAAAAGGATTTATTAATGCCTTACAAACTGAAAGTGTCTTTATGCTTCCGTCATCGCTCATCCCTTTCTTAAGCAGTTCATTTTCTCATCTCCATGGACATGCATTATTAACGCAAGAACATGCTCACGCTGGTGCTCAGTCTTACATTCACTTTCATATTCCACTCTCAGCCTGGTAATGTGTCTTTCGTTTGTCTGTCAGCAGGCACTCAGCAGACTGATACGAAGAGGCAGAACCTCCTGGAGAGGCTGCTGGATGCTGTCAAACAGGTGGGTCGCCTGGTTGAAGCACTTTTTTTTAATTGTGGGAGGAAACATAGCCGGATCTTTTGTTCCAAAAACACTTTGGGCTGATGCTTTGTCAAGTCTCCACAGGAAATGCTTTAAATTGTTAGTTTAACTGTTAGAAGGCATAATTTGCATTGATAAACGTGCATCTACGTGAGCTAAACTGAGCTGAATTTGCAACCTCAAGCTTTGAATAACTGAACTCAAAGATAATCCCTTTTAGTCGGGCTGTTGTCCAGCACACAAACCCTAATTCCAGTGAAGTTGGGATACTATGTTAAATGTGAATAAAACTAGGATACAATGATTTGCAGATCCTTTTGAGCCTATATTTAATTGAATATACTACAAAAAACAAGGAATTTGATGTTTAAACTGATAAACTTTGTCAACTTTCACTTTACTTTTGCTTAATATTTATACATCAATATAAATAGCTTCCCTGCCATGCAGCTGTTACAGCCATTTGGATCTCTTCCACAGTTATGCCTATAATTAGTTATTTCCTGTTTTCATAAATGTCTCAACTCTCCAGCTTTAAAATCACCCTCTAAACGTCTGTAATTATGACAAATATTTTGTGCATCATATTATAAAGAGTGTTTATCACAATCATTGTGTATTTAGTGGGTCCTTCAGGGATTGGACTCTTTGAAATGACTTCGTAGTGTGCAATAGTGATTCTTTTGCTGCAAAAATCTTTTCCATTGTATCCTCGCAGTGCCAAATCCGCTTTGGAGGAAGAAAGGAGATAGCCACAGACTCAGACAGCAGGTAAGAGAAGCTGGACTTCAACAGGACTTTCTTTATCTATAACTGAGTTTATTAAGCACACACTTTTAGTTTGGTTTTCTTTTCTTGTTCAGGATAACTTGTGTACCTTGCTGTGTTCGTAGTAAATGACCCATGGCCCCATCTGGGCTTCGTAATATATTTCCAAAATATCCTAAAAATAAGAGGAGTTTCCTTCAAACTGTGGATCATTTGGTTTATACAAAAAAATGATTTAGCAGGCGACTTCCACGAGAGCTTTGAATCATGAAAGGGAAATGTCTGATCTTAATCCCACACTTTTTATTTGTCAGTCTGGGTTGTAACTACAGCTTTTAAACCTTGATCACAACCTTTTCAGCCAAGGATCTCCAACTGTCCCACCAGTTAATGTTTCCCTCACACGAGGTTCATTTTCAGTACATGCGAGTAACATTCCAATGGGTGCCGTCGTAGTTTAGGATTGTGGGTGTAAATTTAAATGATTGAGCTCTAAATTTATCAGAAGAAAATGGCATAAATGACAGTAATTTTTATAAAGTACTAAGATTTGGGTCATTAGGGAAGGGTGCATTTCAGTCAGTAGCTCGCAGTGAACTAAAGATGTACCTGAATACCCAGCTCTTAATATATTGCACTCAGTGTGACTGTTAACCATGTGGTTTTATCCTCATAAGAACAGTTAGAATAATGGAGTAATTAGACTCTATTTTTCATATTAAACATGCATGCTGGTCCTATTAAAGTTAGAAATACTCCTGATATTTTAAGCCACATCAGAAGAACGCTTAACTTGTTCATACCATCGCACACACTTCAGTACTGCCACTCATGGATGCATGTGTGTCTCTGCAGGGTGATCTGTCTGTGTGCTCAGTTTGAAGCGGTGCTGCAGCATGGACTGAGGAAGAGCCGAGGCCTTGCTCTCACCGCCGCTGCTCTGAAACAGGCTGCAGGTTTCAGCAGTAAAACTGAAGCAGGTAAAAACACAACTGTATGTCCTGTAGGACTAAGAGAAACTGGAAATCAGGGCAAAGGCTCAGTAACAAAACTAGTTTTTTCTATCAAACAGCGTGAACAGGAAGGTCTGTGCTTCCTTCTTTTACTCTTTCTGTTCTGCTCACCTGTTTGTTTACAAAACTCATATCCCTCTTTTTTAGCATGTCGCCGGCAGCACACCTGCTGTGGTCTTACAGTCTCACAAAGTGCATCATGGGCTCTTGAGCTAATACTCAGTTACCGGTGTGCCAGACATTTTTCCTGGCCAAAGGCTTTTTTTTAAAGTCAGTGGTTTCAGTCATTGGGAATCTTTGGCATGGCAAATATATAAAATGCCGTTCCAGAAATTTGCTATTTAACACCTCGAATAACTCCCACCATTCAGCAGTGTTTTTGGGCATTACTAACATTTTAGAAACAGTAAAATGTTAAAAAAAATCCAAGTTTCTCATGTAAATCAAAATAAAAAAAAATCTGTGTGTAGCACTAACCTGAATATCACCCAGGTATACGAGTGTAAGTCCACCAATTTCTATATTTAGATCAGCCATACATCAGCCTCTTAGGACTTTAAGGAGTACAGTATAGCACAAGAAAATCCCATTTTTAAAGCTAAGCTGTAAATGTGTTGAGAATAATGCACTAAAACTCCCTCACTGAATCGAAGAACCGAGTTTGCAGCTGTCTGGGGTAACCCTCAGAATGTCTGTGGACATTTTTACAGATAAAAATAAATGTGGTAACTAAAGAAACAGTAAAATGTTGATGTTCTTTTGTAAGATAGTAACTTTAGTGTAGCTGGATCTGCCTGATTCCTTGTCTGTAATTAGGCCGATCCATCTTGCAAAACCTCAGGCTAGAACTAAGGAGTGATGCAGGGATGACGTATTTGTAGGCCAACACAAAAGTTAGCATCGTGTTGCTTCCCTCGACTAAATGTCCGTGGGAGTTTTCAATTTTTTTGTAATACTTTATTTTCATTTTCTGAAAAACATTGGTACATCAAGTGAACAAAGAGAGTTGTGACACACATGCTCTCAGTGAGACAATAAGACAAGCAAAACAAATCAACAAGGGCAACATAGATGCTGTACCCATATCCACACAATACATGAAAATAAAATAGGAATAAAAATAAACAAAAAAGCTCACCCCCCTTACTTCATTTTTCTATCCACATTTTTAAATGTCTTTTAAAATAAATTGCATTTAATGACTTCATAATAAATATTTCCTTTGTATTTCTACTTAATCTCAAGCCATTTTTCCTCCCTTCTTTCAGTCCATAAGAAAAAAAAATAGTTTTCAGCATAAAAAGTTTCTTCCTCAAAGAAGAAATAATGACAGTTTTTTATCTATGCACACATTTTTTCACACATCAGCATGTTCTTGATGTCAGTTACAGTCCTTTTGTTCCTCTAATAAAAAAATTCATTCTGTACCAGGAAGAATAAACTGAATATATAAGCAGAATATAGCCGACTGCACCAGAGATAAAGTTAACAAATTTGATAAGAACATTTTGAATAGATGTTTGAAATGTGGAGTTACAGATTCACTGATTCATGCACTTGGGGTTTGTCATAAAATCCAGAAATTTGGTTTGAAATTGAGAGCTGGCTCTCAGATACTTTGAAAATCAAATTTAGTTTTAATCCATAATTTGCATCTTTCATGATATCTCAAAAAAGACAATGCCCACAAGGCTGAATTATTCTATTCTCCTCTCTGATATTTAAGAAACTCATTTTGAAATGCTGGAAATCTTCATAATCCCCCTCACTTACACATTGGGAAAAGATTTGATACATTATTTGACAACAGAGAGGATATTAGCTTTTGACAAGAACAAAAAAACCCATTTTGAAATTATATGGGGGAAAGTATTGCAAGAGTTTAACTTATAGAAATTTAATTGCATTCATCTGTCTCTGGTTTATTCTTTTAAGTCTGTGGGAGTTTTCATTGTGTTCCTGGATAATTCCTGATAATAAGGTTTATGGCAAAACAAAAGGTTATGGAACCTACGAACTTCACAAACATCTTTTATCGAGAGGTATTTTTATGATTATTTATTAATTATTATTTATTGTTTATTTGATGTGGACATCACCATTACATTGGACAAACCAGATGCATTGTTTGAGTGTTTCAGAACATGTGCTGATTCACAGCACTTGTCCACTGGAGGCTTTTGAAATGATAAAATAATACAAAGAGAGAAAAAATGCAGTGTTTAATAACATTACAACAGTAAAAGAGAAACAGTTTTTCTATATTTTCAACTCAGACAATCCATTCCCCGAGATCAACTGAATCGCACCTTCAGCCTGTAAACAGTGGCTGCTTGTAAAGATGTGAGCATGGATGCCGCCTGCTTTAGTGGCATTTTTATCAGAACTTGACAATGTTAATGTGATGAAGTACAAAGAACATTATAGAAAACATTTCACACTGGAAGAGATACATTCGCTCCTCTCCTGAAAAGCTTTGGTAAGAGTTTAATGCACACACTAGCTTCTGTTAAGCACTTAACCCCTCGGTAGCAGGCCATCTGACTGACCTGTATCAACGTGATTGACAGAATGATCATCTGATCACCTTCCAGATTTGCTTCTGAAATGTCCTGCCTCCCCAAACACTTTCCAAATGTTGCTGCGAAGATGAAGTTGTGAAATAAATCCTTTAAAGTATATTGAGCAGTCTATCTGGTGTGTCAGTTTGTGAAATAGAGGCATCTGTGGCCCTATCGGTAGTTTTCTTGTCTTTTTATCAACTTATAATAAATCAAGTTTCTTTTCTTCTGTTATTAATTACAAACAGTCTTTAAATGCACATAGGCACAACTTTATAAGATTAGGTGTGGATTTAAAAAGTGGGTTGTAAATTTTGTGTCATTTAATTTTGTATTAGATTCTTTGAAACATAAACTATCATTTGCCAAATTAAACCCATTGGTTAAAGTGCCTCTTTTCCCTGGCTCAGCAGTATCCTATTAAGAAATGAGCAGTTTTAAAGTCTTCAACATTCAAATTTAGCCATCTGAACTTAAAAAGACCCTTCCTCTGAGCCATTTCACAGAAACATTAGTTTCCCATCAGAATAAATTGTCCCCACTGTGTCATATTTAAGAACCTCATGGCCATTAATTTAGAGTGGAGTAGAAATGCATGACTTCTGTAATGGCGACCATGTCATACTCATTAGCATATCTGACATTTTGCTGTAGTCCACAGTCAATTAGAAGAAAGGATTGTGGCTGAACTCGTGGAGTCGGGGCTCCCTAATGAAGCCGAGCCCTCTGACAAAACCAGGAATAGCAGCGGTAATTTTTAGCACATTGTTCTGAGGTTATACGCTAATTACATGCAAAAAAAATAGAGGAACACTCATCCCTATTAATTACCACTCCTAAGGAAACTTACCTAAACAGGGTTATATGTGCTTAATTGTCTTTTAACTTTAACTCGTGCATAAAAAGAAATAATATGTATATGTATATGTGAGTGTTAAATATGCAGAGCAGGCAGGTTGAAGGCCAAGATGGAGCTCTGCGGATAGAGCTGTGGATATTCATTAATAGGAGAGAGAGGATGTGCTGACTCTGAGTGTTTCTGACTCTACTTCACTGCCTTTTTGAACATATGGTTAACTCCAGAGTGATAGTTTTCCCATTAATGAGATGCCTGACTCTGACCATGTATCTCCAGACCTCCCCCTCCCTCCATCTTACAAACTTATCACCCTCTCCTACTCTTTTGCACCCCTCAAACTTTTCACACACTTATCGTCACTCCTTTCTCTTGCCAGCTTTAGCTCCATTCCATGTCTCTCTCTTTCCTCCCCCAGAGTTGACTTTCTGGTTCTATGTGAAAGAGCACCTGAACCGCCATGAGCTCCAGCGCTTCTACTCCCTGCGTCAGATCTCGTCCGAGCTGGGCCGAGGTCGCGCCTGGCTGCGCTGCGCCCTCAATGAGCACTCACTCGAACGCTACCTGCACACGCTGCTGGCTGATCGCCCACGCCTGGGGTTAGTATGCTCACCATATGTGTATGCTAATGTTCATGTTTATGGTGTAGTTCTGATTTGTTCTCAAGGACATCACAAATATTACAGTGTAGGGACTGGAATTATATTATTTCTAAGATGTATTGATATTTTCCTAAACAAGATAAAATATAAGACAAATTATTATATAACAAGCGAAAATCTGATAAGACTGATACCTGTTTGATATCACAGCAAAAACTAAGTCATAAACACACAGGATTGGGTAGTTTAATGATCAAATTTGAGGGTACAATTTGGCTCATTGTCCAATTTGCCCAAAAACAACATTTTTTTAAATGTATTTGTGTAATTTTATTAGTGTACTTTCACTTTCGGTCAGAAATAGGACTATGTTATAATGACTTATTTATACAGAAAAACGATAAATATTATGTTTGCCAAATCATTTGAAAAATTAGCTATGATCTTTTGGTCCAAGCCACCCAGCTTTTTACTGATATGCTCAACTTTAATGTAAAACGCTTTTGTTGCAGCATTTTTTTCTGCTGTTCTGTGTGGCTGGTTACATCTTTCCAGATTAATTGCTAAAAAGAGATATTTATTTATCTTCTCTGTTTTCTAGAACTTACTATGAAGACTGGGCTTTTATTCTGGATGAAGAGAGAGCAAGCATGCTTCCCACAATGGCAGCAGGTGAGTTTCAACAGAGTGCTCCTGCGTTGGCTAAAACTATCAGTTTTCATGCCAATGTGAGAGTAGTTCACACCAGTTTACACTAATTATGTTTTTTTTGTCTTTAATGGCATCAAACTCAGTGCTGTAATTTCAGTGTAATTATGTCTTTATTGCAGAAATGCCCTCTGTGTTAGCTACTTTTGTGACAGTACTTGCACACTCTGCGTTTGTGATTGGGCAGTTTTTGGATCATCACCTTCCTCTTTAATTCCAACAGCTTTAGATTTAGATACTGGTTTCATCTAAGTGCTGAAATAAGGTTTTTGGTGAACACGCGCAAATGAGATTTCAGTGTTTTATGAGAAATAATAAAATGCATCTGATGTTGCCTGCTTTTCAGTCTTAAACCATTGTTATGTGTTTCACGGCGATTGCTAACCAACTGCTAACAAGGACTACAAAAATGGCAGAGGACCCAACAGCAAGCATTTCTGATCCATTTTTATTAATCAGTTATTCCTACACTATTGCCACAGCCATGAGGACCAACTTCATAAGGTTGTGCGGTTAGGGGGAAACTTTCAAAGAGGGTACAAGCAAGATTTTGTACACTTGAAATATTTGTTTTGTTTGTTTTCGGCACGACACGAAAACAAAGAAAATGTTGGCATCTCCCTTTAACTTTCACCTATTGTCTTTAAATGTTAAATCGTTTATATTAGATAAATATAAATACAGAATAAACATGGAAAATGTCATGATACATCAAAATGTTTAAAAATACACAAGGCAGAGGTAATAAAAAGTTAAAAAAATCTATTTTTAAAGGTTTATCTAATAAGAATTGGTTGGCAATTATTTGTGTAAACAGGTATGATATCTTGATTGTTGTGTGAATTTATTAATATGTGTAAACTGGCAGAATTCTGTCCTGTAACTGGCTTACAACCAGCCCAGGGCATACACTACCTCTTTTAGTGTCAGCTGGAATGGAGAAGATGAATTGATGGATGAATGACAATATTATTATCTATCAAATATAACTGTGAGCAAAGGTGGGATTTGTTCAGTTTGTATAAATCATTTAAGTGTTAGATAACTTCCTTTGT
The DNA here is from genome assembly GCA_037902135.1 of Cetoscarus ocellatus. NCBI lineage: Eukaryota > Metazoa > Chordata > Actinopteri > Labriformes > Labridae > Cetoscarus > Cetoscarus ocellatus. Next base: position 1,136,942 of record JBAMNC010000901.1, on the reverse strand, counting down.
GTCACACTTGGCCTTGAGTGCTAAGCTATTCTGTCTGCTTGTTTATCAGGCTGTAGCTGTTTTATGACACTGCTATCGGTATGTTTATCTTTCAACACTTGACATGTCTGTGTCTGCATAATATCAGCAAACTTGATGGGAAATTGAATCAAGTGTAGCACAGATGAGACTGATCAGCTCATAAAGTGAGGAAAGTCAAGTGTATGGATAATACTTACAAGTGAAGTGTGAGGTTTCTTAAGTGGCAAATACACAGGGGAAAACAGCACTGCCTTTTATGACCTAGGGCTCATTATGATCCCCTCACACTTCATTAGAAGTGTAGTTGAAATTTAAATTGCCTCCCAAAAAAGCAGCTGTAAAAGCACCAGATCTCCCGACTTTTCATTTTTCGTATTCAGTCTGAGTGGATTTGGTGTGTGTAAGTATTCATGTTGTGTTTTCACTGTTAAACTATTGATGAGCAAAACTTGGATGAGCACAAACTGTGAAATATTAAGAACATAAAGCACTGATCTGATACCAGAATCTTCTCTCTTTTCACATACAAACAGAAAGCAAAGTTCATCTCAGGTTTCTTGTATTTATGTGTCTCCTAAGAAAAGATTACAAAGCACTTTATGAAAGTTTAAAGCTTGACAGATCTGTATTAAATTACATTTTACTTTCTCTTAGGTTTGAACTCGATCCTGTTTGCCATCAACATCGACAACACCGACCTGAACGGTGGGGTGACAAGAGGAGGGGGCTCCTCGGTATCCCACCTCTTGAAGGAGTCAACCCAGGGCATTGGCAGCCTGTGGAAAGAGTCGACTCAGGGTGTCAGCAGCCTGCTGAGGGAGATCAGCACTGCCACAGCTGTGGTGCCGGGGTTCAATCCCAGAGTGGACGGAGCTTCAGACCCGCTGCCTGTGCTGCCACGCAGCACCTCTGCAGGTACAGAGCAGGGGTGTCTAAATCATGCAACAGATGGAGAGGGTCAAAACTTTATACAAAGTATTTTAAGAGGCATCAAAATTCCAATAAGTTTTTTTTTATTACTGTCCGTGTAAGTATTAGTTCTAACATTGATTTAGTGCTGTTTCCACATTTAGGGATTACACAAATTTCCTATTTTCAAAGATGAAAGACTAAGGGTAAATCCCAATTTAAAATACTATCAAAACATGATTAATATTTACTTGATGGTTTAATAATTACTTATAATTATGCACTTCCTCCGGTCTCTGCCCTGCCTTCTTGTCAGCGGGAAATTCTCATCCCCCTTCCTTTCAAGTGAGGTCCCGGTCTGTCTTCGTTTCAAGGTCTGTGTAGCCCTTCATCTTAGCCCTTCCCTTGGCCCTATGGAGAATTGGGACACCCCTTCACTAGACGTGAAGGCGCAAAACCAAGGGGTTTTTCATTTTTCCTGATAAGAAAGGTTGTCAACCTGTAAAGCTGTGAAGAACTGTGTTAAAGAACTTCAAAAACTGATGGATTATGAAAAGCATCACAAAATAACACTTATAACACTGTAAGAAAACCAAAAAGTTTAGCAGATGGGCCTCTCTAGCTAACCTGACACACCAGATATATATTATACCGAATATATCACATTGTGTATAGTAATATTATTTTACAGAATATCACTGTTCCATCTGGACAACAGCCCATGGAAAGTGTTTGGGAAAGAGCAGAACCTTTCGAAAGCATATCCTGAATGTGACTGGACAATTGTTCTGTTATTGACATTTATTACGGGCCAGTCGTTAAGATGATGTAACAGGCGGATGCTCCTACCATGGTGTCAAGAACTAAAGCCACTTCGTAGATCGAACTCACGGCAGAAGTGGAGTGAAAATATCCTTTCTATTGTGAAATGCTTTCAGTGTTGTAATTTGTTTTCCATTTGATAAAGAAATGCGCTCCAGATCTGATAAAACTGCTGCTGAAGATGTTAGCATCTATGCTAATTTCCATACGAGCGGTCACATTCTGGTATCTCCTTGCTTGTAGCTCACACCTCTTCCTGCTCTAATGGGCGCTCTAATGGGCGTTGATATGGCCGAGCACAATTTTTGCTAGATTGGACCTTGGCAACAACAGCTCTCAAGGTGCATCCTTCCCCCTGAAAGTTGGTGAATTTGTGCCAGAAAATCTACCTTCTATTTGATATTGAAATCAATGTCAATTAAAAAAAGTTATTTAGCCCTCTTCTGTTTGGTGAAACTGTTGATTTGATCAGTTTTGATGAACTTGCACCAGGATGTAAGGACTGACAGTGCTTTGCATTCGGGGTCCTCTTTGTACAAGGTCATAGCTGTGGGTAAAATGTGGATTTTGTCACAGTGATGTCACCCATAGTCTCAGAGGAAACACTGGAAAAGCCCAACAGTGGCAACACTGTCGCCATCCTCCCTTTGGTCAGTCTGGTAAAATGGTGTAAGAGTAAAAGGACACAGGCCTGTGGTAGACTGCAAGCCACAGAGTTAACAGTACAATGCTCCCACCTGTCGATCAATTCAGCCATGAAATCACTAAAAAAAAAAAAGAATAAACTTCTAGAGAGTCATTGTCCCCAGTTTGACCTCATTTAACTGTCTGCCTCGGTCCATCCTGATGAGGAGAAACTCTCCCCAATTTCTTTTCTTATTTCCTTCTCAGAGGAATAAGGAAACTTTGCAGTTTTAACTGTGCAGCAATAAAACTTTTTACTAGAAAGAATTTAAATGACTCCCGAAACTGTGTGCCTGCCCATTAGTGTACAGAGACTTATTCAGATAATTTCCTGGTAGAGGAATCACTGATGTGCAGCCAGACTCTAAAGGAAACCTGAAGAAAATGAAACAGTCTGCTAACAGGCCAAACTATCGAAAACGGTACTTATGATGTTGCCACAACCAAACTTTTCACTCCAAGTCAGTCCAGACATGTGCAAATGAATTGATTTACTCCTCAAAAACAGCTTGGAAATGTTACTTCCGTTGATTATTTCTACCCTTTAATAACACAAATTGTTATTGTATTTTATATCGATGGAAAGCCTGATTAGTCACCTTTACAACAAGGTAGAACTTGTAAGGATTGTGCATTTGTGGAATGAGCACCATAGCTTAATGTTTGGGTGCCAAAAACCACTGCAAATGGAAGCTGGTGTTCTGTTACACAGGTTGGCAGCATCATTTGTTGTCAGTCCTGGTACCATTTCCTAACTTAGGACTTTGTTCTGTGAGACTGGTAAAGCCAAAGACAGACCATGAAGTGGGCTTCACAGGAAGACAGCACCACATAAAGCCTGGTTCCTCACCCATGCTTGACTGAGGACCCGTAGACTTTCTTCAAGGGAGAGGGAAGATTTTTGAGGTGCCACCAACACGTTTAACTGTATTTCCCATTCCACGAATGCACAATCCTCACAAGTTGTATGTTATTATTACCTCTGCCAAGATGCATGTTTATTTGTCTGTTTGTTTGTTTGTTAGCATGATTACGAAAAAACTCTTGACGGACTTTGCTGAAATTTTCAGGAGATGTTGGTAATGGCCCAACTTGAAAATGATTAGGTTTTGGTGGTGATCCAGATAACCGCCATCAGTGAACCACCGTTTTTGCTTGTCTAACTAAACTGTCTAACTAATAACCATGTCAAAATGATTCTGAGTGTCAGGTGTGGGTTTTCAGGGTCAAGGAATCATATCATGATGGTAACTTTATCCTGGAACTATTGCTTATTGATGTAAAAGCAATATGTGAGTTACCTTGGCGGAGGTTTTGGCTCTACATGTGCTTTCTAATTGTAAAGGTGACTTATCAAGATTTCCATTGATATAAAACATAATGCCAAATGGTATTATTAAAACGAGAGAATTCCTCAAACTAAATGACGTTTTCAAATTATTTTGAGAGCTATATATTTTTATTTTTTTTATGTTTGGAACTAAGTTTTTTTTTTTTTTTACAAGAGATTTTATTGAGCATTTTACATTTTACAAGACCGACTAACAACTACACAACATGCCATCTTTATGTGGAATCACAGGTGAAAAAGCAAAAATTAAAATAACAAAAAATACAATGCAAAAATTAATAAGTAAAAGTGGAAACCCTGCCATCCTCCAATCCAATCGACAATATTCGCATCTCTCAAATGACCAATGTATACAGTTTTCTTCATCCATAAGAGAACAACTACACTACACTAAATACATATCCTTAAACAGTAGCATCTCTTGATGAACGTAAAGGAACTAAGTTTTTAATTCTGTTCTCTTTTTCATCCCAGACTCAGGGCTGAGGAAAGAGCGCCGCCGGAAAAAGAAAATCACAAACATCATATCCTTTGATGACGACCTGGATGGAGGGGCTGAGGATGAGGAGGAAGGAGAGGAGGACTCCCAAAAGGTTGCTGCCATGAGGAAGAGCCACACGGCTCCCACTCAGAGCAGCGTGGAGGAAGGCGTTGACCCTTTGGAGCCAAACTTTTCTGAGTCGCCTGCACAGAACGGCCTGGACGAGCCGGGCATCGTCAGCTGGGTGGGGTCTCCTCATCCCTGCCGCACTCCTCCACCTGCTACACCTCCCCTACCTGACAGCAAGAGTATAGACAACGATGAGGAGGAGGAGGAGGAGGAGATATACAAACCCAAAGCACAAACACAAGAGGAGGAGAGGATCGGCTCTGATCAGTGAGTCAGATTACTTCTGTTTATTGTCAAATTATAAAACAAATAAAAAATGAATTATTCACGTTCTTTGTAATATCCTGACAGATGTTATTGTTGGCTTATGGCACAATACCTGAGGAGGCTGTTTGCTAAGTGAATGTGAAATGGAAAGATCATAAAAGAATAACAGCTTGCATTAATGAGGGCTCATATTTTTGTTTTATTTGAGTTGTCAAACCACGGGCTGCTGCAGGCAATTAGCAGAATCCTAAATGAAGCGTCCCCCTGTGTGAAATAAAAGTGTTTGTGTAATTAGAAAGGGAATGCATACACAGCCTGAAAATGCAAAAGTAAATGATGTTGGTAATGGCTTAACTTAGAAATGATTCGTTTTCGGTGGTAATACGTGTATTTGTCTGGATGCAAAAAATTCTCCAAATTTCAAAAAAATCCTGTAAGTTAACATCAGGCAGAATTAAAAAAAAAAAACAATCTCTGCCATTTCTTAACGCATTCACTTCCAGTTTTACAGGATAGTATGGGGTCCATGTCTCTATCATCAGGGTAAATTTCATCTGGATCCAGATTGACATCACAAAAAACATAGAACTGTGTAATGGGAAATCCCATTGACAACATTCAGTAATTCATATAAAATCAAAATATTAAGTAATTGCGGTGGAAAAGCCACTGCTGAAACTGAGCTGCTTGGCTGAGGTCTGAGTGCTTTTCTAGGTAGTTAGACTATTATTGAGCAAAATGATTGTTCGCTAATAAATAATCAAATCATTTTCAAGTTTGGCCATTACCAACATCTCCTGAAAATTTCAGCAAAATCTGTCAAGTAGATTTTGCATAATCTTGCTAACAAACAAACAAACAAACAAACATACGCTGGCAAAAACATAACCTCCTTGGTGGAGGTAAAAAACATAAAAACAAATAAAAGGCAATAAGTAGGGTAGAAGCTGGAGACCATGAGCAATAAAAGCAACAAGAAAAGAAAACAATAAAAAGACGGGGATAAGAGAAGGAGCATAAAGAGGAGATAAAACAATTAAAGAGCCTAGAAGGTAACATAAAAGAACAAAAGTACAGCATAAGATGCACAGATGAAACAATTGGCAGAAACTAAAGCAATGCAGCATAAAATAAATGAAATTAACGTTAGTTATGACATCAATATGTAATATGATATTTCTAAATAACACTCTGAGGGTCTCCTGTTTAATCAAGCACAAATTTCATCTCCGACTTTAGGATGAACAGATAAGATTTTGTAGGTCAAAGGATATTCATCAATTACTTTTGAATGTGTCGCAAGAACTGTTCGAGGTATTGTTTTCAAACTTGGCACACAAATCTACTCCACATTTAGTATCGATTAATACAATTTTTGAGGTCAGGAACGTCAAGAAGCCTTATGTGAGGGCTTTCTGTCAGTCTTAGTAATAATTAACTCTCTGACAGAGGGGTGAACAGATCTAGTTTTGGAGGTCATAGGTCAGGGTCACTGGGCATCATGTTCTTTTCATGCCTGTGAACAAGATATCTTAAAAGTACCATATGAAATTGTTTTCTAATTTGCACAAGTGTCCACTCTGACTCAAGGATGAACTGATCCGGATAAACTGTGGAGGCTGAAGGTTGGAGATTATTGGGTCTCATGATCATCACTTGCTTCTTAAATGCAAATCACCTGCTAATTTAAGAATGGCTCGCAAACAACGGCTCACTCACAACTGCGAATTGATTCTCATCATTTACTTAAAAGAGCTGTTCAAAAGATTTGACTCTTTCACGAACGTCACAGCTCTAGTGCACACCACCGCGGAAGTAGGTCAACAAAACACAGCCTCTTTTTACGAGTAGAAGACAATACGATGATAGTAGAAGATAATGTAACATAACATGGTAAAAAAAACTAGCTACAACAAGCACACATGACCGTTTGGAGTTGCTGAAGAGTTTATCTGACGACTGTAGGCAGAGGCAGGCTAGCTATACCCACTGACTCCCAGTGTTTGAGCTAAGCTAACTATCGGTGGGCAAGCTTTGGCCGTCTCTTTCTTGTTACTGGACTCACAGACAGAAGAATGGTGTCTATCTGCTTGTCATGGACTCAGGACTGAGGCAAGACACGATAACAAAAAAAATGTTAGCATTTCCCTTTAAGAACACTTGTAGGAATTTTCTTGAATCTTTTCTATAACTGATGTTGAACTTCAAGGATTTTGGGTCTTGCTTTAAAGGATGGAAACCAAAAGTTTTCTGCCTTTTTAATAGTCAAGTTTCAGCTGCATTTGAGCTTAACTCTCAGCTGTCAATTCTCTTGGATCCTGTGACATTGTGTCATTTTATCATACCATTGTTGCACAAATATACTTCATCACTGTGCAATAAATAAACAAAAGTGCTTTAGCTCAACCTTCAGGAAAGTGAGGCGGGAAAATAGACCCTCTTCTGGCAATGTGTGAATTTATTTTATTTTATTTTATTTTATTTTTTAAAAGTGAAATTCAGGTCAGTTAAGTTGCATAATAACTCATGGAGGCTTTACTTGTCTTGTTTCAGGATGGTAGTTGGTAGTTTGCCCACAGTGTCCACGTGGAGCCCTCTTCAGGTGATGAAGGTCCACAGCAGCTCTGACATCCTTATTCCTCTGAACCCTGCAGACCCTCAGCCAGGTAAACACCCCCCCAGAAAAACAAAAACAAAGTTAAATCAGAAGACTCCGAATGCTGCATCTACAAAAATTACATGAAATAAAACATTTGTTTAAGCTGTAAATAGTCCTAGATGCTTTCACTTAGCGTCCCTGTCCCGATCCCAGGTGTGTGTGCATTTTAGTAAAACCTGCTTTGCATTTATTTTACAATATATTTTGACATGCTAACCTTTGTACTAGTGCTGGGAAATTCCTGAAATATTAGAGATTACAATTACTGCAAAACTATGAAAACTGAGTCATCTAGATTATAACGTTACTGAGCCACATGACATGTTGAACTTTTTATTTTTTTTCCATTAATGTTAGTCTCATAATTTTTAGGTATTTGTATTTTTACAAGTATATTTCTGTGTATTGCTTGTTCTTTAATGTTAACAATGATAAGAGTTAGAAGTATATATGTTCAATGTAAGCATGTAGTGCATGTTTTAAAATCAGTAAGTAATCGTGTTTCATAATAGTGATCTCAACATCTATTAAAATAATTGCAACAATGATTTTTGCCATAATTGAGCAGCCCTACCATATACCAAGAGTGTATAATGACTTCTTGGCTGGCTGCACTGTATTGCCGCTTTTTTTTTTACAACTGAATAGTTTCACAAAACACGGTGGATTCTGGTATTTCCTTCCTGATTTTTTTGGTGAGCTGCGAAGGAAGACACAAATAGAAAAAATTCCCCCTAAACTTCCTGCTTACCCACAATTTCTACTTTAAGAATTTATTTGCAAATACAGCAGGAAATGTTCATGAATATCTTCTGTGGTTAAGTAAAGAGGTGAGAACTTTTGGAGCAAGTCATGAGCAAGTAATAATGTCATCTTAGTGCATATAATGATTTTCTTTTTCTTGTTATGTTGTGAGTATATCAAATTACATCTTACACTGTACAGGCAAAACAAGTTCACTATAATGTCAGTGTGCTGTTGTCCACTGCTTTGGACCCACACTATGATTTTTGCGTCAATTTCCAGAAGTGCATGTGTGAAATAGCCCATCAGTGCCATCACTTTAGTTGTTTTAACTCCTGAACAGCCAGCAGCAGCTGTGTAAAGCTTTGGTTAAACAATCAGATGCCTATCAGAGGAACCCTGGGGATTTTAGTAGTCTACACTTTCATTTTTGATTTCATTCTGCTTCAGTGAGGTCTGTGGAGGACACTGCTGTATTTCCTGCTCAGTGTGAGTCAACAGAGCCTGTGGGAAATTGTGAGAGCAGCAGGACGATGCTAACGTTCAGGTAAGCTCGCGTTGTTTCAAGCACGGATAATGTTCTTGTGAAATGGATTCATTCAAGCTTTTCTGTTTACCCACCTTCAGCTCTCTTATCAAAATATATGGCAGAGGAGCTTATGAAGACGAAAACATCTGATTCCTGTCTTTGTGTTTCAGTATGGAGTCCAGTCCATCATCACAGTCCGCTCCACTCTCCAGTTCACTGCCAACATCTGCTCTGCCAGAGTCCATGACAGTTGGTGAGTGCCCTATCTCTACCTCGCTCGATCTCTCACTTTAGTAGTTGAATCAGTCTGGTCCTGTGTTATGAATCACTGTAGATGTTACAATATGTGGAGCTGCATTAACACAGCTGAACTTTAATTCTAGCAAACAGTACCTACAAATGTGTGCAAAGAAAAGTCTACTGACAAGTGTTTTTTTTGCAAAGTTTGTTTGTAAAATACGTTTTTTTCTCATAAGGGTCATCACCGAAATAACTTCTAGTATGCAAAAGTCTGGTGGCCATTTTTGAACACGACTTTCACTATATGAAATGACAGATCAGTTTTTAAAACAGAGATTCACCTTTGAATAATCTGTTCAAATATAAACAAATTAGAGGTGCCGTAAGAGCACAAACCTCCACCAGGGCATTCGTGACATTGTTTGCTGAGTTATCATAGCAAATTTGGAAAACTGCCCTATCTCACAATACGAGCAAGTCATTAAAAAATTCCTGGACCCACGTGTGTCTCCAGAGCACCACTAAAATCTAATCACTTCTTCCTTGTACCATGATCAAACAAACCCTGAAAATTCAATCAAAATTTATTTTAAAATTTTGATTTATCCAAATCACAGACAGATGGACGGACAATCAAACAAACAGGCAAACGTCAGCAAAAACATAATGTTTCTGGCAGAATACACATATATATATATATATATATATATGTCTACATATAAGAAACTGATTTTGATGAAATTTTCCAAGAATGTTGGTCCTGGCACACAGAAGAAGTGATTTGATTTTTGTGGTGATCAGAGTCTGGAAAGGGATGTAGGAATATTTTTAAAGAATGAGCTAACATTGCGGGATAGGACAATTTTCCACATTTTCAGTAATAAATAACTCAGTAAGCTCCTAACAGATTTTCATGACATTTTCTCTGAATGCTGGTCGTGGCAAAAGGCACAACTATTACATTTTGGTGGTGACCCGACTCCGGATATAGATTCAGGACATTTTCAAGGATTTCTCAATGGTGCAATACAGGACAATTTTCCACATTTTTGACATAACAATGTTGGAAATGTCTTGCCAGAGGTTTGTGCTTTTGAAGCACTTCTTGTCAAACACAACATGGGGAAAAATTTGAGACAAATTCACTTTTTAGGTAAAGATAATGGCTGTATTATTCTTTTAAACCCTGGTCAAGTTCAGAATATAAATATACATAAGCAATCAGAAACCATATTGGTTTCCTTGGATGCCCAAACTGTTAGGGATTTTGAGGTGGTGTCAATCAAAGCTATGAGAAGGTAAAAGCTAGCTAAAAGACAGCTTAATTAAACAAACTGCAGCAGATCCCTGGTGATATTGTGATTTCTTCCCTTTAAGCCGTCCCATTTAATATTGTGTAATGGATACATGTGAAAGGAGACTGTGTTGAATCAGTTGTAGTTTTAGAGTGCAAAGGATACCACACTGAGGAAATACACATCAAACTTTAGAATTAGACATGTTATTAAGAAATGCATCAATTATAAATCATATGTGTTTAATTTGACAGATTTTGTTTGTTTGTTGTGCTGTATGCGTAAAACTATTTTTATATTAATTTCAGGCTGAGTGATATCTGTTAAGAGTGAATTGTGCTCTGCTTAAACAAACTAAAGGCAGTGTTCATTTTTTATGCTGTCAGTCAACATGAATAATGTCACTGTGGAGTGAAAATCTGCTCTTTGGGTGAAACATTAATGGAGCAAGTAGTACAGTTTTAAGGAATTGTTTCAGAAAAATCCGGCATAGCTTTTGATCTTACATTATTTGTATCTCTGTATTTATCTTGGGGATGAGCTGTGAATCATGTAAAAAAAAAACCCCTCAAAATAAGTAAAAAAAAATTAAAAACAACATAAACAAATAAATACATATTAAAGCCTGATTTCCTTCTTGTCAAAATGCTCAAGTTAAAGACTTCAGAAAGTGTATTCATATAAATGGATGGCAATGCAGCTACATTTCATTTATCTACCTAGCAACTGATGACAGGAACCAATCATGCTCATGTGCAGTCTGTATTGGCTTGCAGTTCCACCTTCTGTTTCCACCACACTGAACATTCAGTGCCTCTCTGAGCAGCAGACACGAAAGGAGGCTTTTGAGTTAACTACAGGCATAACTGTTGTGTTAGCCGTTCAGCTTGACCTACTTGTATTCAAACAAACAACCAAACAAAACAAAACAAAATAAGGGTAAAAACATTCCTTACAATACTATGTTATATGAATTTAGAGTCACAAACAACCTAATTTACTATCATCTAATTTATTTCTTGAACTAAATAAATGAAACATGATTGTGATCAACACTAAAGAGTTCGTTCAGGTTTTTTGAAGTGAGGCTACTTGAAGCCTGCTGCACTAGTAAATATGATTTCCAGTTAAGCAACTGGTGAGCTCTGTCCCTGATGGAAAAAAGCTGGTTATAGATGAAGGGCGATATATGGCAGTCGATGGTGCCACTGACGGCCTGGTCATTAACCTACTTTAGATTAAAACTTAATAAAAGACAACATTGTCTTGACTAGACACTACAGTAAGATTTTTTTACAGTGTTTAATTTTTCCTCGACAAAGCCCCTGTGTTTTGAACTGTTTTGAAATAAAAATGTGTGGGCTACGTGGCCTTCGGCTCGCATCAGCTCTGCAGGTCAGTGGGGTCAGGTAAATCTAACAGCTCCTGTATTTTTCCTGGATGTAAAAACAGGCAAAAGAAATAGTAAATATTCTGTTTTCACTGCATTCCGTTGCGTGACATGTGCCTTTGCCAACTTTGACTTTTTGTTTTAACAAACAAATCAGGACTCACCCCTTTGCATTGACAGAGCATCATGTTTGGAGTTCTAATTTTACCAATCAGGACTGCGACTCATGAAAGCAGTTTTAAAGGTTAGCAAAACTGAAGAGTTTTGATTTAATTTTGAAGCACTATTAAGCCCCACTCTTGACAGCAATAAGCCTCCAAGGTCATGGGCACTGGCTCAGAGTTTATCTGCACCTGCCCTGCCCCTCAGTTCCCACAACAGTTTTTTATCCCTGTAAAAAAATGGACTCGGGAAATATGTTGAACCATCCATCTGGTGTGCCAGGTTAGGTGTAACCTAAACGTGGGGTTATTACGAGACTTTTGGTGGCACAGTGTACTAGGGCTGGGTATTTTCAGCAAGAAGGGAAAAAAACAAGAACGAGTTTTAAATGATTCTGCAACTTAAGAAACTAAGATTCAGGTCCTCAAAGATCGTAGACCTAAGTTCAGATTTGGAACATGTGCTTCATCATGTAACTTGGCTTCTACTTTGAACTCTGCCATTGTTAACATTACCCGAAGTGTATTGACAACAACCGTCAAAACAATGAGGCCGTATCGATATTTTGAGCACAGGCCTACAATGTACTGCTATAAATCACCTAGCATTCACACTCAGGGACCAAGCTTACAAGTAGCTTTAGTGGCAATCAAATTTTCTAGTGCTGTAGGCCTTGAGCAACCGTCGTCAAAAAACCCTGAACTAGCCCTTTAAATTGTTCTGTTATTTTGTACAATACTGCAATGATCACTTCCATCAGTGGACTTAACATCAGGTTAATCAACATCTTATTGAAATTTGAGTGGTAATGAGAACTGACTATGTTATTTGTCTAGAGCAAGCTAAGTCAAACTGCACTTTTATTGATCTATGAAGTTTTGATCCAAGTGAAGCATCAGGCCAGGACCTTTCTGTTGTATCAAGGCATCCAGCAGATGGCACTGTTGCTCTAGTTTCTGGACATGCTCCTGTACACCTGCGCCCCTCGAAGGTTTGCTTTGGAGAAAAAAAAAAGTGTGCAAGTGTCATTTCAGTCAGCTCTGATTACAGAAGGGTAAAAAAGATGGATTAAAACTACAACAGCAACACAAATCACACTCACAGGTTGATATTTGGCTTTTTGCCCTGCAGGTAATGCCCACGCTCGCTCGTTTGATTCACCAGCCGGTGTTTGTAATAGTGTGTTAGCAGGTGTGTGTGTGTGAGGAGGAAGTAATGGTGAGTTGCCCTGCCTGTAAGCGCTGTGATTGAGCCTTTCATCCAATCTATTAGCCCCCAGTGAGTGGAAGCCACGGGGTCACAGGTAGAGCCAATGATCATGAAACCTCTGGAGAAGAGGAGGAGGAAATGATCTCCTGGGTCCAGGGATCTTCAAGACCTCAAAGGGGTGTTTAAATGCTGACCTCAAGTCAGAGAAGAGGTTTTAGTTGAAGTAAAATCCAGCCTGGAGCTCTGTCACATCACTCTTACATCAGGGTTTGAAGTTAGTCCAACAGCCTCATACGGAGAAATCTATTATGAAAGAGACAGAGGTACCAATATCCATTTCTAATTATTTCCCCAGGATGCAACACAGACAAATATTTGACTGAGACTTTTTTTTTTTTGCCTAAAAAGCCTGCTCCTACTTTCCCTGATGCTTAAATCCATTTTATTTCTTGAAGCAAACTGAAGGAAGAAGTCAGTGTTCTTCATAAGAGTTTGGTGTTTTGCAAAACTAAGGAAGAGGGAGAGAAATACAGCAGACAGAACTGATGAAATCTTTGTTAGTAACATAAAAAGTCAAGATGAGTTCAAAGACCATCACAGCCGATAGCTGTTTAACATGAATCTGGTTTCTGCAAACTAATATGATGTTTTATTTCACAAATGTTTGTGATAAATAGTGTCAGGTCTCACTCTCGCCACTTTATTAATTGTTTATGCAAATAGCTTACCAGCTAATCATATATCATCATCATATACCATATCATATTTTTGCACGTAGACTTGGTCCAGGTGACCCCCTGAAGTTCAAACTGAGCACCAAATGAATTCTGCATGGCTGTTTGTGTCAGATGGGCTGGTCTTAGTTCTGCACATACTGTTGATCTACTGGGATTTTCATGCACAACCATCTCTAGACTTTATAAAGATTGATGTGAAAAGAGAAAATATCCAGTGAATATAAGTTCCCTGGGAAAAATGCTTTGCTGATGCCAGAAGCCAGAGGAGAGTGGCCAGAGTGGGTCGAGATGATAGAAAGGCAAAAGTAAAGTTAAAAAAAACACTCAATAAAGCAAGGGACTGCAGAAGCTCATTTCTGAAGGCACAGCACATTGCATTTTGAAGCAGACAGACTACAGCAGCAGAAGACCAGTCTGTGATTTGTCTGGATATTCTGAATGTTTTGATATTTGATGGTTTTTAAATGGTGAAATCCCCAAATTTTGTGCAATTGTACTTAGATAAACTTTGTTAAATTGTTCACAAAGTGGTGAACCTTGCACCAGCCTTGCTTTGGTAGGACTGAGCCTTGTGGGAATGCTCCTTTCATACCTAATCATGACACCTGTTTCCAGTTAAGCTGTTCACCTGATGAATGTTCCAAACAGGTGCTTTTTTGTTTAGCATTTCTCAGTTTTCCCAGTCTTTTGAAATCCCTGTCCCAGCTTTTTACCTCTTCCAAGGAGGTTATGTTTTGCCAGCATATGTTTGTTTGTTAGCAAGATTACTCAAAAACTACTGGACAGATTTTGCTGATATTTTCAGGAGATGTTGGTAATGGCCCAACTTAAAAATGATTAGATGTTGGTGGTGATCCAGATAACCGCCATTAGCAAACAATTGTGTTCACTCAATAACTGTCTAAATAATAACGATGTCAACATGATTCTGAGTGCTAGGTGTGGGTTTTCAGGGTCAAGGAATCATATTATGATGGTAACTTTATCAACGAACTATTGCTTATAGATGTAACAGCAGTATGTGAGCTACCTTGGCGGAGGTTTGCGCTCTCCGAGTGCTTTTTAGTCTGGAGTGTGTTGCAGGCATCAAATTTTAAATCAGTGAATATTGGCAAAAAATAGTGAAACTTACCAGTTTAAACATTGAATATCTTGTCTCTGTAGTGTATTCAGATAAATATGGGTCGAAAAAGATTCGAAAATCATTGTTTATGTTTTTATTTACATTTAACCAATGTCTCAACTTCATTGGAATTGGGTTATGTAGAAGTCTCCAGCCACAGTCCTGCTGTTGGAGAGCTCAATCCAAAGCATAAATAAAAGGAACTCTGTTGATTTTTAGTGACTGGGTCTTCAGTTAGTAGAATTTTAACAATGCTTGTACTTAAAATTTGACAGGGTCAGTTTGCCCAACACATATACAAAGGCTGCTGATCTCAAAATTTGTTACCCAGATTTAAATCAGACCTGTAGCTCCTTTCCTGCACGTTGTATTCCACTCTGTTGTGACCAAAATCATCTACCGCTCCATCTAAGTAAAGCATAAAAAAGGCTAAATGATGCTTCATTGGAAATGTTGGATCACATGTTTATGTTTGACCTCAGCAACAAAACTACACAATCATTTAGGGTATTTTTGCCTCTTGTTGTCCTTTAAAATAAATAAATAAATATGCTGTATATGTTTGTCAAATTTATACGGCAGCCTAAGTGAGAATATATTGAACCAGTACTAAAAACTTTCACCTTTTTTGTGAAATCTTTGAGAAAACACCGGCATGATTTCAGTGCTTTGTAGAATTGTCTGAATGTTTGTGAGAAAGTGAGAGAAAAATAAAGCTGGAGAGACATCCCTGTGATTTCCATCTGGATGTGAAGTCCTGTCGATCATATAGAGCATTGATTGGAGAGTATGGAGTCTGTAATTCACAAGGCTCCTTGATTACCCGGCCTGGCTCTCCACTAATGCATCTATTATTGGAACAATTCAGCTTATACTTTTTTTCTCAGTGACAGCTGCTCTTACACATATGAGCACTCTAAGGTTCATGACGATATTTCCATACTTGCTGTAATTTGTCCACTTCCTCCTGGGAGGACAGAAGGGCGTCTGGCTCCACTGAAGTCCCTAATGACTCTCCGGTGGCACCCGCTGTGAACGCGTGGTTGGACTAAAGGTCACACTTATTCCTGGCCTGCTGATGTCGAGAGCAGGCTTGGAGATAATACACTTCCTCCATCATTCTCCTCCACCTTCTTGCCTCTCCCCCTCTGACCAGGCTCTGAGCTCAGCCTTGAGAGCCTACTTGTGTCCTGGGGTTTGTCGACAGTCACATTCGTCATGATGGGGAGTGAGTTGTGGAATCAGAGTGTTGGTGTGTAAATGTTGGATTGTTAAGTGCAGGGTTGATTAACTTCCATTCTCTTCATTTCTATATTTGGAAATCCTTGTCGCAGCCTAGTTAGGGGCTTTAAAACCTTTATGTACACCTCCAAGTGTTTCTATGGAGACACGCCACTGTGCCACCACACAGATGCTCCAAATCTGTCTGGATGGAGATTAACATCAGCCTGTAGCAGACTGCCGGCAGACTTGAACTAACATATCCACTGACTGTTGCTTTAAGGCCGAACAGGTTTCCGGAGGCTTCAGGCTGAAGTTATGTTTCCAATATTCAGTAGAACTTGACCCGGTGCGAACTGTTATATTAATGGAAGATTTACCTCTAAATCATATGGAAATTAAACATCTACCTAGTGATAGAAATGGCAGAACAGACTGGTGAAATGAGCAAGTAGTAATAGTCGCTCATGTTAAATGTGCTTTATTTCAACTTTACTTTTAAGTAGGGTTGGACAATATGAAGAATGGCAGTATCACAATCCCGATTATAACACTGATTCTTTTTGTCTTCATAGTTAACACTTGTTTGCCAATTTATTTGCCAGACATATCCATAAATATTATTCTTAAAGCACAAATACTAAACTAAAAATAAATATTTACCTTAACTCAGTATAAACCACTGGGTAATTGGGTAGTAAGGTCTATAAAAAAAGGGAAAAAGTGTGAAACTATTGTTTCTCCGCTTTTTCAACGGGATATATAGTGAGGGGTATATTTTTTGGCACACTTTGGGCTCCTTATTACAAATTAAACATTGTTTAATCAGTACAGCCTCCCTGAGTGAAATCATAATTTCAAAACTTGGACCAAAAATGCTCGAATCATTCAATAACTAGAAAGCACTCAGGGAGCGCAAACCTCCACCAAGGTAGCTCACGTATTGCTGTTGCACCAATAAGCAATAGTTCCATGTAAAGTTAGCATCACAATATGATTCCTTGACCCGAAAACCCACACCTAGCACTCAGAATCATGTTGACATCATTATTATTTTGCAGTTATTGAGCAAAAAAGATCATTCGCTAATGGTGGCTATCTGGATCACCACCAAAATCTAATCATTTTTAAGTTGGGCCATTACCAACATCTCCTGAAAATTTCAGCAAAATCCATCCAGTAGTTTTTGTGTAATCTTGCTAACAAACAAACAAACATACGCTGGCGAAGACATAACCTCCTTGGCAGAGGTAATATTTGAAATGCGACAGCCTTTCTGGGAATTGTCCATCCATTTATGACCACAGTGCACACATCTTCTAATGGCTACTTCAAGCAGGATATTGCACCATGTAACAAAGCTCAAATCATCCCTAAGTGGTTTCTCGAACAGGACAATGAGTTCACTGTACTCCAGAGTCCTCCGCAGTCACCAAATCTCAGTCAAAAACAGGGGGGACTCACATCGCATCATGTGGTGCTGACAAATCTGCTGCAACTGTGTGATGCCCACATTACGGACCACAATCTGTCAGGGATGTTTTTGCACCTTGTTTAATCTACGCCCTGAAGAATTAAGACGGTTCTGAAGGCAAAATGGGGCCCAATACAGGACTAATGATGTGTACCTAATAAAGTGGCCAGTTTGAGTATATTTCTCATGGATAAAAGAACAGAAAACTATACTTTTTTGCAGAAAGCAGAGTTTGTTCAAGTTTTTTTCCCTCACAGCACAGAGAAGTTGTAAGCTAGTGTTGTTTTCCTCTGCATTTATCTGAAATTGATTATATTTTCGCCAGAGGTTTTCTGTAGCTTCAAAAAAGTTTATTTATCCGTAGCAATAATGCAGTTGTCTGTGAGTCTGATAGATATTGTTCTGTATAACTTTTGTCAGGTTAAAAAATAAAAAGAAAGACATTTTATGAAGGCAGTTCATCTTCAGCACTGCATTATAACCCGACAAGGTTTTTTTATTGTGTCGTTTCTACATATGATAACTTTAGATTATTAGTTTATTCATATTGCAGTGTGTATTTTCTTTGTGTGATTTGTGTTTTTGAACAAGTCTGAAATCTGACTCTGCTCTTCTCTGCAGTGGAGCTGCGTCAGGCAATCGTGGCCATGATGAACAGGAAAGATGAGCTGGAGGAACAAAACACGTACGTTAGGATCCATTCTCCTTATTATAGATACGTTAAGACAAATACACAGGAACACACTGGAAGACGATATCAGGTGACCTCTCTCAAAATCCTGTCAGCTTGTTTGTGTTTTCTCCTTTCCTTGTGCTGACTTGGGAGATGAAACAGTCTAGTTGAATTTTGTTTTTAGGCTGTGAGCCACCAGGGACCGTGATAGACTCATATTTAACAGCTGCAAATAAGGATGCAGTGTGTATTGAATAACATTTTATTTAATGACAGCAAAGCTCAGTGTCATGTTCATGTGTCTCTGTATGGAAAGCTGGTTGGTTTTATCAGTGATATCAACTGTAGTTCAGCTCTACTAGTACTCAAATTTGGAGTATATATACTCCATTGTGGTCAGCTAGTGCGCAAGTAGACTTTACTAGCAAAGTAAAAAGTATCACTAGCATTACTAGTAGACTGTTTGGGTCTAATAGTACTACCCATAGACTTATAAATGTTCACTAGTACTACTAGTAAGCCTTACATGCTAATAAAAGGATGGGGAAGAGAAAATTCATGCTTCCTATTGGCTTTTGAAGATATTATAACGCTAGTACAACTGTGAGTTTTACTAGTTACATTTTTCAGTCTACTAGTAGTACTAGTAACACAACATTGTCTAATAGAAGGTGATTTTGCTTTACTAGTAAGGTCTAGTCATGCACTAGGACACCAAAAACCTTTACTAGTAAAACAAAATTTTTGTTTATTAGTACAGCTAGTAAACTCAAAATATCTCACTAGTAGTACCAGTGGACTGTTTTAGTCTACTAGTAGTAATAGTAAAGCCAAAAGATTTACTGTTGGTACTAGTAGACGAAATGCATATTACGTAGGTGGGACTAAACCAAATCCAGCACCCTGATTTGTTGTAATAGTTTTGAAATTTACTTTGTACATATGATAAAGGAAAGAGAGGCTGTGCGAAAGAAAACAGGTGAAAATGTACTTTACGTGACGGAAAGTGTTTTTAGAAGTAGGTGTATGAAAATTGGTTCGTGGTTCATGTGATCTGAATCTTATTTTATTGATATGCTTTGGATGAATGTAAAACCATTTTTGGACACCTCTGAAAAAAACAGATGAAAAAATAAGTTATATTATTTCAAGAAATTACAAAGATTAAAGCCCCACTATGTAAGATTCAGGTTTGTCTGCTCTCGAGGGGCCGCTCTGGTCGTTGGGTGTAATTGCACTGTCGTAACACAGCGCCTCACAGCAACGTGCATTTGTTGACATACAGAGCCAGGGAGAAGCGAGTCGACAGGACATCCGAAGACATAGAAGAAAAAGTGAATGACTGAGCGTCACAGGGCCATGAATATCTCCAGCAATCTGAGAAACTCGCCGGCAAATAACCGCTGGTAGCATTTAGTGACAAAACAACGTCCGCCAAGTTACACAAAGCATGCAATGCTACGGAGCAACCACCGACTGAAACCAAGTGTTGAACGGGGGAAAACCCGACGAAAACATAACTTACCTCTCCAGCAGTAACTTTGTAAGCTTGGCGTCCGTCTTGCAATTTTCCATCTCCCGGCGCACTCGCCACCGAGCAAAGTGGGCTCCAATGTTAATTCTAGTTTTGTTCCTTGAATCTGGAGAAAGAGTCCTCCTCATACGCTTTGCGGATGCCATGGCTGCTACTACTACATGCAAAACACCGGCTTCTTTAGCTGGAAGCAAAGTCTCGCGTAGTGCTGTAAAGCAGTTTGCACTTCTCCCAGCCGCTCGCGATATGTGTCCCCGTCACGGGAGCAAAAGTTACATAGCCCCTAAACAGAGCAGGGAAGCGCTGTTGGGGGAAGGGAAGGGGGCCATTCTCTCTGTTACAGCGCCGAGCTCCACTGAACAGACTTTGGAGAGAATATTTGAAGGCTCAAAAGATCTGCAGTGCTGCTTTAATACTCATTAACTATTTAGAAAAATATATCCATGCTTTATTGAAAACATTATTAAAAAGAGAAAAGTGAGCTAAAAATTAATACTACAAATCATATCGAAATCCTCCCAAAATTGACTTTTACTTAAATGATGTCAAAGTTCCTGATTCTAAATTGATTATCCTTTTGTTTTTTTTCTTTAAATAAAATTGAACAAACACAAGGTATGAGTTTTGGTCCGAAAAGGAATGTCAACATTTTTTAGGTCATTATATGGTTGTAAGGGACATGTTTTTTGCACACATCAGTGTGACAGAGGTGATTTTGTGTTGGACAGGTCCCTCCGCAGCCTGCTGGATGGGGAGATGGAGCACTCGGCAGGCCTCAGGCTGGAAACTGATCAGCTGAAGAAGAAGCTGGCAGAGCTGGAGGAGAGACACACAGCCAAGGTCCAGGCACTGGCAAGGTGAGAAACAGCTTGGATGTTGGTAGAATTTAATTGACAAAGTGTTTTTAAGGTCTCATGAAGTGCAAAATCAAATTATTTGCTTTAATGTTGTAAGAAGGGGCTTGGGGAGCAGAGGAACATAACACCTTTTACTACACTCTCAGTTCACGGACGCTTTCGAGAAAATGCCCCTCAAAATGCTCAGTTTTTCAACGTCTGGGGTTTGTTATGTCATAGCTATACAGCCTCCACCTACATGTGTTTTCTGCTCCTTTCAGACGTAACGACTGTTTTGAAAGGTTGTATCACAGCCTGTAACAACAGTCTAAAAGGTGAAGAACAATTTCACAACATTTTAGTCGACGAAATCTACTGTAAATTTAGTCGACTAAAATATGAAGTGTAAAGCGTAAAGCATTTTTTATGTTTCCTTGAATTTCGGAAGTCATGTTTTACACTTGGATAAAATGAAACATCTAATAACCCTTTATTGAATACCAGTTAAGTTTGAAAGCATAAATTAACAGAAACAAATCTAACTTTGGTGTGAAATGCAGTCACATTTATTTAGGCTACCTGTCAGAGCATCTCAGTTATAATACCAGAATTGACAACAAGCAGTGAATCTGCTCTACATGAATATATTGATTCATGAAGAGAGTATCACTGACTGGATCGCTCCCCAACTTATCCCAACACCACCAAGCTCAGGCAGTTGTGACTGGATGTCCCTCTCAACTCATCCAACCTTTCCACAACCCAAGTAGCTGTGATTGGATATATTCCTAACTTGTCCCTGCTTTCTACATGACCAAATTAGGTTTGACTGGATTTAGTCTCTGTCAAACATTTTAGTCTAGTTTTTATTTGTTGACGAACATGTCAGTTAATTTAGTTTTCGTTTTTTTCCATGTGCACTTGTTTTTATTAGTTAGTATCTCATTTTCGTCAGGGAAAAAAGGTTGTTGATGAAAACTGTGACAAAAAATAATTAGTCAATAAAATTAACCCTGTTTGTAATAATATTGATTCTGGCCCTGGGAAATCACGTCTCAAACATGACACGCTTAAGGTCAAAGAAAACAATCAACATGGCCTTGAATATAGAGTTGCTTTATCATGCTTTCTTCATTATTGGTGGTGATGGTGTTTTCCAATGTATTGGCTGCAGTTTTGTCTCAGGATCATATTGGAAGATTCAGGTTTTATCGCATGTTATCACTCCTTTTAAAAAAGTTGCCTTAAATTCCACAAAATGTTGTTTCATTTTGTCTTTTGATCAGGAGTCAGAAGTTTTGGGACAAGTTTGTCACACACTTTTCTCATGTTCAATTTTCATTAAAAAATTGCCAGATCGTCTCTTTATCAGTGGAGACCATTGATGATATTGTCCTTAGACTGAGTCTTGATCATGTCTAACAATTTATTTGGTTTGCTGTATGTTTTCAGAAGTTCTCAGTGTGCATGGGCGTTCAGAATGAAAGATTGAGCTTGTTCCTGTCTGTGGTTCTTACTGGAGACAGTCTCTGAGCATTAGGCCCGACATCCGTACAACATACTGATAAAATATTGTCTTACCCTTTATCCCATTTGAAATAGCAATAACACCCATACAGCTCTTGTTGAATGTCAAATCGACACAAGAAACTATTATCCTTTCAATCCCATGCCGTGTGTTACATTTCCACCTCGTAATAACACACACACACACACACACTTATATCCCAATAAATGACCACCTACTGTTTTCCTGTAAGTGAATTGCGTCAGCTCAGCATCTACAATTGATTTCCTGTGTGCCAGAAGTCTTCAGTCGAGCCCTCAGCCCTTAAATAGAGGATTAGTCACCCTTGAGCAGTCTAAAGAGAAAGCCTCAGCCAGTCTGTGTTCACACTGTAGCCTCCTACAGTACAGCAAAGCCACCAGAGAGGATTGATCGAGGGAGAGGCTCATGGTCTTTGAGTAAAGGCTGATGGATTTCAAGTTTACTGAGGTGGTGCTGAAGCAACACCCTTTTAAATAAGTGATTAGCATTGTTTTCTTGGCACAGTCTGAAGGACACTTTTATGATTATTTATCTGGATTTTTCTTTAATTATTTAGATATTTTGAAGTAACTTGCCATACTTTAAATGCTGCTTCACTGTGGTAACCAGTTATTTTTGTGGACTCCTGGTATGAAACACTGTGTCCCAACATGCCTGTCAAACCCCTGCTGTCACAGTGCATCTGCTTAATTTTTTAATTCTGTGCCTTGTTCTAAAGTGCTGTTATTATAAGGCATGGAGTCAATTATGAAAATCTTGGCCAATCAAAATCACGCACACACACACCAATTAAGAAGTTGTTCCTATGGAAGTAACAAGTATGATTTTACTTTATGGATGCGTATCTTGTTTTTTTACTGTTTATTAGTTTAATGTGTTTTTTTAGAATCTGTATTTTCAATGTTACAAGGTAACATCTCAGGTGGTTTTCACACCCACTGCTTGTTGCTTTATTCCAATTCGGTTGAAATAACACAATTTCATATTTCCCTTTGACTGTTTCATGATCATACAGCAGCTTTTTAAATCAGGCCAAGTCCAGGCAAGCCACACAAAAAGCCAGAGCTGGCCTCTCATCATTATGTCACAACATGTGCTTCGATCAGTCACTATGTGTATTATCTGAAGAAAGCTATCAGGCTAAGCTAACCACAAAATGACTTATTAAGTAATAGCAGAGGGTAAATATCCTATGTAAGACTGTACAGACTGGGCATATTTATCACAGTAAGGCAAGCATAATGATATAAATATGAACAAACTGCACCACAGAAGAGGGACTTTTTAACGCTTGCTGGTGTCTACAGCAGACCATAGTAGGCACCAGATAGCATGGTGACATATTACAGTGTAACACCTGCAGAAGTGTCTTCAGAAGAACTGTCTCTGAGCAGCTTTTTAAAGGATAAATTCTCCTGCTTGAAACTGCACGGCTATAGTCTGGGAATCATAATCAGCTTTTGAATCAGCTGATGTTTTTTTGTCCTGCTGTCGAAAACACTGAGTGATAACTTCTATTTTTACGGTATGCTCCACCTTTGCAAGAGAAGTGACTCTGTGGGATCCAAAACATTAATATTTTGTAGTACTTTGTTATCAGTTTGGTTGCCTGGTGGCCATTATGCAGTTATTACCTCTGTTGTTTTTGCCAGTTTTTGTCTGTCATCTGTACGTCTCTCTGTTAGCAAGATAACTTGAAAAGCTAAGAACAGAGTATTATGAAATTTTGTGGAAATGTTGGTCATGGCACAAGGAAGAAATGATTAGATTTTGGAGGGGATCTGTGTACAGATGAAGATCTAGGAATTCAGTGAAGTTTTCTACATCATAAGTCAGCCACCAATGTCAGAAATGCCCTGGCAGAGCTTTCTGCTTTCTGTGTACTTTTAGGTATTACTACTGCTGCTGCTTATACGACTACAGAAGAATGGTTGCTTGACCCGTAACCTAGTTTGTGCCTGTTATTGGGTCGATTATGTCCTCAATGCAAATAAACTACTCCAAGAGTTGAATGGAAGTAGGCTGAGACCTCCTTTTGTCATACATTAACAAACGAGCTGTGCCAAAAAACAGGGAATGCCCACTGTATCGGAACATCTCTCCCAAACAGTCTAGATGTGAAAACGACCTCAAGCATTGTCTTTCAACACCCTAAAAAATACAGCTTAGAAATATTTGCTCTGGTGGTCAGTATGCGCCTCATTAAACGTATGAAAGGATCCCACACAGTTATAGAGGGTTGAAAATGAAAAATTTAACCTGATTAAATTAAAAAGAGTACAAATGAATGAATGATACAAGGAACCAAAAATGACTAGAGTTGCCAGACAAAATTAACTAAAGTGAGAAAAATGACTAAGACAACCGACAAAGGGCACAAAGGACCTAGACCACCGCCCCCAAACTGCCTTAAAAAAAAAAAAAAAACTAACAAGAAAAACTAGAAAAATAAGACCCTGCAATCAAGTGTTTCTGAGGACTGAAAAGACAAAAGAAAAGAAATACATGGAGAGAGCAAACAGTCTTCATTAGGGCTGTTTTAACATCCCAACCACAACGTTCAAATGAGCACTTGTCACACCGCAGCATGTGCAATGTGAGCAACATGACTCAAAGCACATCATGCTGCTGTTTGTTTGTTATTTGATGGAAATCAAAACTGCTTATTTTGTTGATGCCTCCACAAACTACAATAAAAGTCTGTCTGATATCATCATAAGTAGGTTCACTCAGAGTTGTGTGTTTCCTGTTGGGACAGATGCAGGAGGGCTGCCATACAGTAACAAAAGGGACCATGAGACTTTATGCTGATTTTTCCGTTTTTTTTTTTTGGAGGGGGATTAGATTAGATAGAACTTTATTTATCCCTTTGGAAGACTCCCTCAGGGAAATTAAGATTCCAGCAGCAGCATTATATAGCAGATAAAAAGATATATAAACTAGAAAAGCACTTGGAGAGCGCAGACCTCCGCTAAGATACAATTCTGGATCATCACTCACCCCGATATGACGGCCAAGTCTCCTCCCACATCTGTCCGTGTGAAGAACTCCTCCGCTCGCATTGCAAGGGAAGCTGGGTAATGTAGTGACATAGGCTTGAAAAACGTTATTGTCAGTTTTCAAATAAACTACAATGTCCCATAATGACGTAAAGGGGGCAAAACCCTTAGAGCAGCCGAGGAGAAATTAATGGGATTTGCCATTATAAACTTCAGTGTTTTTTGTGACATTGATCCGGAACAGATCCACATGAAATACGGTGATGATAGAGTCATATTATATATATTATAATGTAAATTTTGAAGCGAATCCGTCATGTGTTGTCAGAGATATGATTTTTTTAAATGTTAACTTATGGGATTTTTCGCAAATTTTGAGGATTTTTTTGCTTACTGACAAATAGTGCTTTAGCTCCACCCTTCAGGGTACCTTTGGTATGCTGGACACCCCTCCAGAGGAGTGCCAAAAAAGTAGGATGGCATGGGTCGGTTGTTTGGGTACCTTTTCTGCACATCTTACAGCAGAAACACCTGTAATTGCGTACTGTACTGAACCGGCAGAAAAGCAGCTCAAGCGTGTGCTCTGGGATTGAGGCACTAATTACCCTCCTGCACCCTTGAGCGCTAACTGCTCTCAGGTGTGCACCAGGCTGCATCTCGAAGGAGGAGCGAAGATGGTAAGCCAGAGAGAGAGAAAACAAGCCACATGTGACCCTAGAAGTATTGAGCTTTAGTTAGGAATTTACTTACATTTCAGTTAGTTGTGGGCATTTGGTACAGGTTGAGTTTTTTGTGGCAACACTAACCTTGTTCCAATTTGCAGGTGAACTCAGACTCACAAGCCTGGTCTTTGTTGGGCACTAAATCTTAAGTGCTGCTTTTCCTTCTCAGCCAAATCTGCCTCGATCAATAGTATCTATAAATACCACTGAAGGAGCAGCTAGCCACTGATTGAGGGCTGGAAGCTGTCAGTATCATTCAGTGAAAGAGGCTACTGGCAATGGTTGCTATGTGTCCCACAATTCTTTGTGATTCACTTGCAGTCAGGGTGCAAGCGGAGTCAGAAAGCCTGACATTAAATCTGACACCAAAACAACATTTTCACACATGGATGAAAAGATGCTCATTGTCCAGGACCTCAGCCGTGATGCTTTGCTGTGAAGTTTATTGATGTTTTTTTCTTGTAAACTTCAGAAGCATCAGGAGTGGAGATGTTCATGGTAAATGTTGACGTCCTGCAGCAGATGGTCAGGCTGTTTTAGGAGGACGCTGCCAGAAATCTGCGAATTTTAGAGCTTCTTCTAATAATCATACTTTATAATAGAGACACACACATACTCCAGGAAGTGGTTTGAATGTCTGTGTGCATAAATACATTGAGCCCTGCTGTATAGGGGGGCGGAGGGGCATGAGTGAGCCTCCATAGATAGATTTCGGCTGACGTCTGCTGTGGTGGAGGGGAGTGGGCTAAACTGAGCCTCGGCTCACTTACTGAGTTACTCACTCACAAACTCTGAGATACAGCTGGACCCCTCACTGACACACACATCCAAATTTAACACAAGAAGCACAAGACCCTCACACATGACAGCCCACATTCTCACGTTTTTCTCTTGTTAGACCGTAGTGTTCAGAAACACATCTGATATGATGCTGTAGTTTCCCCTGAGGGCTCACACAGCCTCACATCTGCTACAGAGAAGGTCAGTGACTAATGGGCTGGAAGATAAAGAGATGATCACAACAGCTATTTCTATACTGAACAGTCTTAATACTTGTTACAAACTCTAATTCCAATGAAAAAATGTAAAAAAATAAAACTGAAAACAAAGAATTTCAAATCCTTTTTGACCTATGTCTAATTTAATACTCCACAAAGACAAGTTATTTAATTTTAACACTGATACATTTTATATATATTTTTTCAATTATTCACTCGTTTTCAATTTGATGCCTTCAACACGTTCCAACAAAAGCTGGGACAGAGGGGTGTTTACCTCTCTGTTACGTCACCTTTCATTTTAATAACACTCAGTGAGTGTTTGGGAACTGAGGACACTAACTGTTGCGGCGTTGTAAGTGAATTTCTTTCCCATTTTTGCTTGATGTACAACTGAAGTTGCTCAACAGTAGGGCTCTCTTGTTGTACTTTGTGCTTCATGATGCACAACACATTTTCAGTGGGAGACAGATCTGGATTGCAGGCAGGCAGTGTATAATACCTGCACTCTTTTACTATGAAGATACGCTGCTGTAACGTGCAGAATGTGGCCTGGCATTGTCATGCTGAAACAAGCAGGGACTTCCCTGAAAAAGATGTTGCATGGATGGCAGCATATGTTGCTTCAAATCCTGCATGCAACTTTCGGTGTTAATGGTGCCTTCACAGATGTGCAAGTTACCCATGCCGTGGGCACTAACACACCCCCATACCATCACAGACGCTGTATTTTGAACAATCTGGATGGTCCTCTTCCTTTTTAATTCTGGAGCACACAGTGTTCATGATTTCCAAAAAGCTATTTGAATCATGGACTCTTCAGACCACAGCACACTTTTGCACTTTGCACCAGTCCATATCAGATGATCCGTGGCTCATATAAGTCAGCGGCGTCTCAACAATTTTTAACTTCCGCTTGTAGATGAAGTAGGGAACTGTGTTAGCTGACAGTTGTTTTCAGAAGTGTTCCTGAGCTCATGTGGTACAGAATGATGTTGGTTATTAATGCAGTGGGAAGGGATCAAAGGTCAGGGGAATTCAATTCAATCATGTTGAATCAAAGTCAGAAAGTTGCATGTGTACTATTTACCAGCATTAACTTAGCTCTAGATGGCCTGACTTAGCTCAGTGGGGCTTGACATTTCCTTCTACATCGCCAAAAGTTGGCCAAAACATCTGTGTGTGAAGGTGGCTTTATCAATGACATTTAGGGACACAGACAGGTCAAAGTCATCAGCTGACACAGTCACTAATTAAACCTTTACACCTACTGAGCAAGAGGGACAGTACAGTGAAAACAGCAAAAGCAGTGCTGTTCAATATGTCTGTACATTTTTTAGTAAATCCTCCCTGCTTTAAAGTTCTAGCCCTCCAACTTATTTCCTCAAACATGGTGGTGAAGACAAAAGCACACACACACTTTCCCCGCCACTTTTTCTTGTCCCCGTTTTTAGATGTTTGCTGGCAGAGTGGAAAACAGGCCTCTCTCAGCAGGATGATGGGAAAACAGCCAGTCATGTGGGCTCGGGCCAGGCAGCGGTACCTCATCGCTGGGAGAGGGGGTGGTTGGATGGAAAGACACATGCAAAAACTCTCAGAAAGAAACAGTAACAGATGCCTTTTCCTTAGCTGGCAGAGCTGCAGCCTTTTCTCAGGGCAATTTGGTACAGCTGAGCTTAAGGAGCGTAAGAGAGAGAGAGTGCGTGCAAAGCTTCTACACTTCACCTGTGGACGTCATCTGGGCCTGCTGTTACACACTTTGGGGGAAAGATGTTACTTTAGGAGGGGCGTCTTTATTCAGGGAAGTTTTGACAACCCAGACCAGAACTTATTTTTGTGTTGTATCTCCACATTCAGTCATGACAAGTGCACATGTATGTGTGCCTTCAGTATTTGGAAATGTGACAAAAGAGTGCATGTTTGGAGGTTGTTTATAGATTCGAGCAGGGATCTCAAAATCCTGGCCTGCCTCCATTTCCCCCCAATGGCTTTCCTGATTTTATAAGTACAACCCCACAGATGATTTTCAATGTAGGATGTGGGAAGGTCTTCAATCCCAAACAAAACAAAACCCTCTTTATTTTAATTTTTTTTAGGGGGAGCTTAAATCAGGGGCTGGGGCACCCCAAGCAGAAAGGTTAGGCTTGCCTCTGTAGGCACAGAAAGGGACACAAATGGTCGATTCTTCACCGGTTTGACAGTGGCAGTCGGTTTATTGGATTAACAGACAAGGTTCGGTACACAGAATATCAAACAGAGAAAGGCAAAGGTATTCAAGATGTGAGGCTAAAGACTAGATCAAAGACAAAAGAGGTGCTACCGTCAAAATGTGACAAGAATGTCTCTTTTAGCCCAAAGATTGACAGTTGTGAAATAGAAAGATGCACAGCCCCCATCTTTCATTCAGTGGGTGAGAGAAGTGATGATGTGCTTGCAGATGGAGAACTTAAGATATAGCCTACAAGGCTCTCAAATTAGATACTGTAAGACACGGGTATCCTTTATTGAAAATGTGGAGAAATTGCTATTTACTGGGATATGAGCTCCAATGCATATGTGATATTTTGTGTTAACTGCAGTGTTTTTTTTGGGGGGGTGTTTGTTTTTATTTTTTATTTTTCTTGTCTTTCTTGTTCTTTTGTAAGTGTGTTTTGCACGCCACTGTTCGGCATAACTCTGCATTGTTACCTGGTATACTTGACACTCTTATTAATGCAATTTTGATATCTCTGTATAAAACTGAAAAAATATCAATAGAGTTTAAAAAAAAAAAAAAAAATGGTGACAAGAATGAGTGCTGGGACGAAGACTAAAGAGTGTGACAGACAGGGGAAGACATGAGAATCAGGTGTGACAGCTCCAGACAGGAATCAAAACCTACAGAAACAATGAAAGACAGATAAATTTTCAAAATAAAACAGGAAGTACAAGACAAGACACAAAACATGAACACAAAATGGGTAACTTAAGTAAAGCAAAAAGCAGGATCATGACAGATCTCTGTACTTACTGCTTTACTCACCCCCCTACACATACATACACACACGCTGCAGTGGATTATTGCTTAAGTAAAAGGTTGAGTTAATTTAGGTGACATAAGAAAGAACAAGTATATGGAATTATAGTTAAAAATGTAAATCATGTCTTTTAACTGTTGTTTATATATTTTGGTACAGTTTGACAGAAGTATGATTATTGAGAACCAAATAGAACAAGTTTCACAAATAACACACTTTTATTTTTAGAAAAGCAAACTCAATACCTACCTCTTTAGTCTGGTTATTACCTGAATTTAATATACCCATCTTAATCTGTTTCAGTAATTTAGGTTTTATCTTACTCTGTTTTAACTTCAGAATTAGCTTTTAGTAGTTTATCCTCTGGTTTTATTGTTTTTCCCCAAGTTTTTAAGTGTTTTATTTCCCTGTTCAAACGTATTGCTGTTACCTTTTAGTGGTTTATTTCTTTCATACAGAATCCTTTTATTATTTGCTTTTTTTTTTTTTTGCTTCATTTCAATTTATTTTTATTGTATTTGATTATATTTTTAATTTTACACTTTAACCTAACCTCCAGTCTTTACTCATTTTAAACTTTTAAGATGGTTCATACTGGGTATGTCTTTTATTTATGATGTGTTTTACCAATTCTGTGTATGGATTGCGGGGTGGGTGGGTTAGGGGGCTGGGTGGAGTGGATTTGGGTCATACTTCCTTTTATCTTCTTTTAATTTATCTGCCTGTTTGTAAAGCACTTTGTTTTACATTTTCTTGTATGAAACGTGCTATATATTAAGTTTGGTTGATTTTTAGAGTGTAAAAGTTGGCGGGGCCCTTGTCAAACATGACAGGACTTAAAGTGGCCCCCTGTTAATTGTAGTTTGGGACCCATGGCTAAGAAGCTAGACGGTAAACTATTCTCTGGAAGTTTATCTAGTGAGAGGGAAAGTCCTCATGCAAAGGCCTCCTCCTTTGTTTACTTCTTCCAGTCTAAATCAGATTCTCCCCAAAGAAGGACCAATTTAGCTGAGTTTAGTGCACATTAAGACAAATGGTGATTTAGAGGGCTAATAAACAAAGAAGGGGTTTACGGGAGAGAAAGAGAGCAAATCCCCTCAGGGCTTCGACTTAGGTAGACTTTTAAAGGAAGTTTAAAGTCCCTGCAAGAGTCCAAAGCAAGTTCAGAAATTAGTCTCTCAGGATTATTTATACAGGAAGAAAAAGTTTCTCTCAACATGCAAAATGACTGAGAGCCATGTGTGAGTGCATTATTGAATTAAACCATCAGTTTTTCATCACTTTAAACCTTTTTACACATGGCTAAATAGGGGGCTCAATGTCGCACATTGGTTTCTCCTGCACAGTCCTTCTCCACATGAATAATATAAAACCAATCAGCGCTTTTGCTTCCTGCAGTCTGATAATTTGCCAGCTTACCAAGTTCTTGTTCCAAGGTGAGCAATTATCCACTGACTAAATGTCTGTATCAATAAATTCTTTCAAACACCCAGCAACAGTGGCAGGTAAATTTATAAAAGTACATGATTGCAAAAAGAAAATCCCAGAAATGATCCTGTCAACCCCGCTCCCCCCTGTCTTTCACCATTGCTCCTGCCACCATTTATTGAGGGGGGATAATGCTGTGCTCCAGTTGTACTAGGAAGTCATGTTTTCTGAGTTCTAAATGGGAAATTTCAACTGGAACGCCCCCTGAGGTCGGAATTTCCTACTGGGAAGTTGGCGGATCCTCACCACCGCCAAGCTGACCATTGAAGATGGCTGCCCCTGGTGTAAACAGTTATTAAGCTCCTGTAATATTCTGTTTATTAGCATTTCTGAGTAGTGTTTGTCACACTAAATCAGCTGTATACATAGTATTGTTAAACGTATATATATGGAAATTCTGCTATAGCGTTTTTTACCTTCTTGTGATTTGTGCAAACTACAATGCAGTGCGTGCTAACAACAGCTAACAATAGCCTGGTAGATCGGCAAGTTTTTTCATACTTTGTAACTGGAATGCTGATAACTCAAAGATAACGTCATTCCCACTTCCTCTCCCCAGTTCTGATGTTAATGGCACGTAGCATAAGCCCTATTCACAGTGTCTTTAAGCAAAAGTGCTGCAATAAGGTCTGTCATATTTACACCTCGAGAGATTTACATGAATTCCGCGAGTTCGTAATATCTGTGTTAATTCTTGCTCAACACGTGTGCCTCCCTTTCCAATATTTAGTCTCTGATACTACCTCTGGAGACAGAACAAAGAGGGGTCACAGGGGCATAAATGTTAGAGCTTGTAAAAGCAGCATGAATTGGGCTATAGCCTCGTCCAGTTGGGGACATTGGCTGTTCGCAGAGTTTTCCAGAGTTCAATTCAAGGTGAACCTACAAACTCTGTGAACCCAAGAAAAGACTCTGTTTGGTTCAACACTAAGAAGAAATACAAACTGAATTAACATTTGGGCTTCATATCTGAGTGGAAATCAGTTTTCCAGAAGGTGGCACCGTAGGAGGGGAGGTGGCGCATAACAGGGATTTACTGGTTGATAATGATTATTTTAGTCTGCTGTCATAACTTTTCCATTTACTTTGCACATAAAAGCATTGATGAGGAAAGTCTTGGTACCTCTGTCTTACATTATGCAGTATTAGGTGACTTCATTAACAAACATACTTAGTCTGCTCATCCTCTGAGTAGACACAGAGGAAACACCAACAGTCTCTCTGAGTCAGACCTGCAGCCTTAATGAGAAAGTGGCTCGTGTCTGCTCCCATATGAGCAGGACCATGGATGCAGTTTATGTAACAGAGATGCCGAGCAAGGACTTCACTCTCAGCAACTCATTTAAAACTTTGCTGGCCCCGAGGGCACAGGGCACAGTCAGAGATCCAGATGAGTTTGAAACGTCCTGCTACAGAAAAACTACATTAACAACGAACACATGAGCAGATTCCTCTCAACTGGAAAGCATTAGAGTCAAAGCTCTTGTTTCCTGCTATAAATTAAAGTTGAGAAAATTATACAATTCCCTCAGGGCTTTTTTGTCCAGTTTTCTTTGGAGTCCATCACTACTGTTGTGTCCTGTAGCTCTGGAAACACTTTACCGAGTGATGAACTCACTAAAGGCATTTAAAGCCTGGTAAACACAAAGTGATTTTTAAAGTCTTAACCAATTTTGAAGCTGTGAGAGACGTCACACATGAAGACAAATAATGACAGATTTATCAGTTTTGTTCTTGCAGTGTGTGTAGTGCCACCGAGAGACTTGGCACACCACACACTGACCGAATCATTCACCCACAGCCAACTCTTGCAGCTTGTAAACTCACGTGATCTGAGATGTTAGCAAACATGGTGGACAAAGTCAGAAGGCATTATGAATCTCCTATAACATCCTTATGCTGCATTCCATTTACATCGGAGCTGGGAAGAGGGGAGTGGGAATGACGTCATATCCGAGTTTTCAGCATTCCACTTACAAAGCCAAACTTTTAAGCACTCCCTACGTTGTAGCTCGCACATACCACATGAAGAATGTAATTAACAAGGAGCATTTCCATATATATACATTGAACAATACTATGTTTACAGCTTATTTAGTGCAACAAACACTAGTCAGAAGTGCTAATAAACGGAATATTACAGGAACTTAATAACTGTTACACCCGAGGCAGCCATCTTCTTCATTTTCAAGTGGTAGTGGGGAGCCTCTGACTTCCCAGTAGGAAATTCTGACCTCAGGGGGCGTTCCAGTTGAAATTTCCCACTCAGAACTCAGAAAACATGACTTCCCAGTACAGTCTGTCATATATAATTTACATCTTACGCTGTTTCAACAGGTGTGTTTTTGCCACATATCAACAAGTTGGTCCTTCATTTCAGATGTCTATCTAACCTTATGCTTATCCTTTACAATCATTGCCATGGCTGTGTTTGCTTCCAGCTCCGGCCAGCCTGCTCCCTGATTGACTTTGTTCAATCACATGTGACAATACACAGAGGAAGTTCTCTGCTGTCCTTAGTGCACTCTACACATCAGTATATATGATGGTAAAAATGAATATGTTTAATATTTACAATTTCATGTCCGGGCAGCTCTGATCCTGAATCTGGTAAGATAATCTAAAGGACCAACAGATAATTGGGCCTTTGGGGATTTTGTTCATAAGCGAGGATCTGAGTCCAAAGTCTGACCGAAAACTCTTCAGTTTGTAGCCTGCTTAAGATGTAAAGAAATATTGTAATGGAGCCCTGAGCTGGAATTCATATTTTTAGATTTCTTTTTTTGCTGCCCATTTAAGTCTGTTATTAGTGTGGGATTTTGTGACTGCTGTGCACAAAGTTTGCAGGACAAGTTAGAATTCCTTCCAGTTAAAAAATGTGTCAGTGTCTTATGAAATGTGTGAAAACTCAATCAAGTTAAAGTAAATTTCCACTGAATTCAAATTCAGCTCTGTGTTTCAGAGTCCTGCAAAGGTCCAGTTTTACCGACCTGCATCCACCCAAACCCACACCTCTTGAAACTGCAACCCGACCCACTACCCACAGTTTTGCTAAAAACAAGTTCACAACCTTCCGGACCTGTTGACATTAGACCCATGACTGGACCCATGACCTGTCACTAAACTCAGAGGCCACACAGTCACTTACTGTGATATGGGCAGTACTGTACATTCACACATGCTGTGCGCGCGTACGGATCCATAGTCAATAGCCATGTTTACATGGACACAAATAATGGGAATAAACGCTTGATCAGAATAAAAATAGGTTATGTTAACTTGACAGTTGAGAGATCCTGATCCAAAAGAGCTCATTTGGAAAGAGATTTCATTCGGAAAGAGAGGAGTGGTTGATGCCGATCGTTAAAGACTCCAAACGAGTCTTGCTTATTCTCTCTCCCTCCTCTCAACAGCTGCTCATGTTTAGAGCTGCTCATGTATGCGCAGTAGAGGAGATGGTGGCGTCCCACTTTACAGTCCCACTCTACAGTTAATGGTCCCACTGTACAAATTGCCTGTGTTCACTTCTCAGCCGTATCCATTCCTTCAAATTTAGTCTTTCACTCTTTTACCCCAACAGCTGCTATTTACATGTATGCAATCCAGTGCAGAATTCTGCTGTGTGTGGTCTTATCACTGCTTCTCAAATATGCAAAGAATAATCTGAAGTTGTTTCTGAGCTGTGCTTAAACCATTCCTGGGAGAGTGACCCTGTTTTCAAGGATATAACACGTATTAATTTGCTAATACAATAGAGAACTGCAACAATGACATAATTTTGGCCATACCAGGAGTTAACAAGTTCCATCTACAAAAAGCTTTGTTTCAGGGTTTTGGGATGATTGCTAAAGAAAAACTTGGTAACAAAAAATGGAAATTTAAAGGGACTGTATGTGAAATTCCACCACTAGGGGGCATAATGACTGTTGTAATATTGTTACTGATTTGTGGCCACTTTACTGTTTTGATCTTGAATTGTGGTACTTCACATGGTCATAACCTGGAGAATTTCAGCTCGCTGTGTGTTGTGTATCCATACAGTCATTTTTTTTACTGAACTTGACACAAAACAGAGCACACCAATGTCACCGCCAACCAAATCCTTGATTGGGTTGCTAAATGGTCTAGTCGCCTGATTGGTGGGCCACAGCTTCACCCATTTTTCACACCCTTGTCTCAGTTACTTTGAGCTTCTTTCATCTGAACAAAGGGTGAAGGAGTTTTGTACCAAGGTGTAGAACAAGATGGAACATCAATCCACTTTATTTGTACAGCACAACTTTAAAAACAATGACATTCACTGAAGTGCTGCACAGGGACCACAATAAGAAACAAAATTAAATAAAACAACATAAAACAAAACAAACAATGAAACATAAAATCACTGTTAAATCCCATAAAAAAGACATGTGAACACATAGACATGCATTAGAACAGAGACGACAACTCTCATGTTGAATTAAATTCCAATGAATGAAAATAGGTTTTAAGATGTAGCATTTTTTTGGTGGCATACTGAATTTAAAAGGAAGGTTGTTCGATAATCTAGTTATATGTTATTTTAAGAAACAGAAGATGCATGTACATAAAAGGGTTTGTCTTTCACTGTTGAGGTATCTGCTCTTGAGGTCTTTCTTGTCAGAAATGAGTTGTATTGCTCGTGGGTAAAATCAATCAATCCTGTTTGATTTACCATATGAAGGCCTGTGCTGCTACACGACCTGGGGGAAGCCACTCAAACACAAACAGGACAGAGAGGGTGAATCTGACACCCGCAGGTCCTCTTTTATCAGTCTGCTCTGAAATTGGATTTGACGATGTACAATGCAGGCGAGACTGATGTCAGAGCGTTGGTCCTTCACACAATTGACTGAATGAATTTCCCTCAAGACCACTTACTGTCAAAATCCACACCATAAAGTTGATGTGATTTACGCCTGTGTCAGGACTTTGTTTAGTATGACTCAGTCACCTCATAACTCAGAGTTTGTTCTCCTTAAGTTGGGGTGAGGGTCTGTTTGTTTTTTTTATTCAGAGCAGGATCTCTGAGAATGCCTACCCGTTGAAGATGAAATTGAAGGACTAAAGCAAGAGCTTCTCCTTTGTAAACTGTATATTTCACTGGAGTGTTTGCTGTATTATGGCAAGAAAGTATTGGTTGATGAATATTTCAGACTCTGAAATTCCACTGGTTTAAATATTGATATTGTTTTTCTTACAAAAAGGCGTTTTCTGTTGTACATATTAAAAAAAGCATGCATATTAAATCAGCAGAAAACACATCAGAGTGATCAATTAATCAAAAAATGTGTTCATTATCAAGCTTTTGTAACCTTGAAATCAAGTATTAACTTTCAAGTAAAGG
Organism: Cetoscarus ocellatus; assembly: GCA_037902135.1. Classification (NCBI taxonomy): domain Eukaryota; kingdom Metazoa; phylum Chordata; class Actinopteri; order Labriformes; family Labridae; genus Cetoscarus; species Cetoscarus ocellatus. The sequence continues at coordinate 1,100,314 of JBAMNC010000901.1, read as the reverse complement.
CACAGGTCTTAAAGCTTTATTCATATGATGAATGATTTATTCACAGCGATAAAAACGGATTTATGTATGAATCATTCATTGAATAAAGAGTGAGAAAACAGCAGTGTTATTGAATAATTAGAAGAGCTTTGAGTATTTTTTATTGATGGCTTTTTTAATTTAAATATCCCTTTAGGACTGTTGAACTAATGTTAGTGTTAAATGAATTGTTAACATTTTAAATAAAGGTTAGAAACAGCTCAGAGTTGATCCCAGGCTGATGTGGCCCTACTGGTGCATTTTGTATTTAATTTCCAGCGGTCATTGAAGTGAACATGCCGGATCAATACTTGTCAACCTTTGCAGCTTGTGCTACTGGGTACAAGAAATATAAAAGAATTTGTGCCTGAGGAGAAGACCTTCAGCCATCAAACACTAAAAAACAACAAATAATGATGAAGTGAAACAAAACAAGCTTAGGTCAATAATGCGTAAATTAAAAGCAAGTTGTTTGCTTCTTGTTCATCGATCTTTAAGCCTTTAACACCTGCCAGCATAATACCTTTGAACAAACATTACCAACCACAGAGGTTAATCTTCTACTTAGAATATTATAATCCCCCAAATGTGATTAACTTCCTTCAAATATAGCTAACATAGTTCTCTACTGCAAAGGTAATGCATCTGCCTTGTTCATGCACTCTAAAATCTAACAAGTTGACATTACTTAAAAAAATTTTGGAAACCAATTGCCTTAAAAAAGTTAAGTAAATATGATTAATAGTCTTAGATTATATTTACTTTATATTTACTTGTTTTGTTTACTCAGAACCCTGTTGTATTTACTTAATTTTATTGAGTTATTTTAACTTGGATTAAGAAAGTTATGTCAACTTCCTATGTTAGTTATCCACTAGTATCAATTCATGCATTCACACTCTTTTATGACCAGTTACACACCAGAAACTTGGGGTAAGTGTCTTGCCCAAGAACTTTTCACCATTTGTTGCCCACAGCTGGATTTGAACTTGCAACCTTTTGATTACCAACTAAGCGCACTATCCAACTGAGCCACCAACACCTCACATACAAGCAAGCACAACAAAGGATGTTTAGTAGTTAAAGAAAACCTGGCGTTTCACTTCCATGTTGCAGCTTAATGCAGATGTGTTAAAAAACTCACCTTGAGACTAAGAGAAATTCTGCGTCCCCCAACATCGAAATCAGTCTGCAGAGTAGTCTCCCGCCTGGCCTTGCTGCACATGTGCAATCCTGAACTCAGTGTTCAATCACCATGATAAAAAGTTTCGAGTCCAGCTTACACACAGGAATTAAGTTGTATAATTTTCTCAAGGTAAATGGGTTCCTTACTCATATTGATTGAGTTCAATCAACAGGTTATTAAGATTTAAGTAAAGTGCACATATGTAATTTAAGTAAGAATAGCTATTACATTTTAGAGTGTGCAGATTTAATCCTGGGAGGGTGAAAGTTACCAGTTCATAAAACTGTAATAAACCATCACAAATAGATGCAGTCTATTAACTCACATATTTTACATATGGAATGTACTAACAAACTCAACCTGATCCTGAGTTAAGATGAGCTGTTTTAAGTTAGTTTTTCTTTGTTTGTATTTAGGTCAACAATAATACGTTTTGCAGCTGTTTCACATAATACCAAAGCAAACTATTAATTAAGATGCCAATGCAGTTTAAAAAATGTTTGCTATACAAAGCAACAGTTTATGGAAAATAATTACAATTTTGAAAGCTGAAGAATTGCATAACACGTTAGTGCAAATTTAGAAACTTTCACATTTCCAAAGTGAGACATTAATGCATTTGCAGTAGGCATACACTATCAATCAGTCGATCAGTCTTTGTTTGTATAGTGTCAGTTCATAACAAGTGTTATATCACGGCACTTTAGAATAGAGCAGGCTGAAGCCATACTCTTCATTTTATAGATACACGTATGTGCATATATACAAACATATTTATCAGGTTTAAGGGAAATTAAATACTTTTGAGTACTTATTACTTTAAATCTTACACAGCTGATCAGTGTAAGGCTTTTGTGTGTGGTTTATTACACTTGTAAGCTGCTATTACATTGGTTGGTGTTTCAACAAAAAGAGTAAAGGTGTAATAAATAGATACTAACACAGAATGCCAGCTTTAGGCCCTGTCCATGTGGAGACAAAACGTTTTTGTTTTGAAACCTTCTCTGTTAACACGGTATTGTTTTAAGAAATGTGTCTGTCCACATGAAACACTGAAAATGCTGTAGTTTATATGCCAGACCTGTAAGTGGCGCTGAAACGCTGTTGCAGACATGCACCAAAACCAGAGAGCAAAACATGAAGAATGCACATACATCATAAGACAAACAAAAACAGGCATATGCTGTTCTCCATGTCCTCTTGCTGCTCACAGTGGTCGTAGAGGAGCAGTAGATTTTGCTGTTAAAGTCATAACAAGCTCAGTAGCTTCTGTAGCACGAACGCAACACTGTATTCCGCCATTGTTTCTATTGTTGTCTGGGTCTGTGAATGCGGTGTAAAGGAGAGGTGGGGCTATGACATCATCGTTTCTGAAAATATCCGTATTTGTTGTAAACAGGGAAAAGCAAGGTCAGCGTTTCTGATTTATCCACTCTGGGACACGATATCAAAAATATGCATTTTTGGACACCCACACGGAGTATCCATGTCTACAAAACGCCTATATGATTCGATGATGTATTTCTCTCAGTGTGGTATGTGCAAATGCATCATTAGAGTAATTAGTCATGCCTGTGCCTTTTCAGCTCAGACAGGTCAAAACGTTTGCTGTCTTTAACCTTGTAACTGATTTTCCTGTTGCGTGTCTGCTTTGTGCAACAGCTTTAGAATAGCACTGACTGTTTGCTTCATACTGGGATTTTTTTTTCTCATTGGTCCTTCTTTGGTTCATGGCCAATGTTAAAGTCCCATGCACATCAACATACACTGCCTGGCCAAAAAAAAGTTGCCACCACAAAAAAAGGTCACACACTCTAATATTTTGTTGGACCAACTTTAGCTTTGATTACAGCACACATTCGTTGTGGCATTGTTTCGATAAGCTTCTGCAATGTCACAAGATTTATTTCCATCCAGTGTTGCATTAATTTTTTCATCAAGAGCTTGTATTGATGATGGGAGAGTCTGACCACTATGCAAAGCCTTCTCCAGCACATCCCAAAGATTCTCTATGAGGTTAAGGTCTGGACTCTGTGGTGGCCAATCCATGTGTGAAAATGTCTCATGCTCCCTGAACCACTCTTTCACAATTTGAGCCTGATGAATCCTGGCATTGTCATCTTGGAATAGGGAAGAAAAAATCCATTGATGGAATAACCTGGTCATTCAGTACATTCAGGTAGTCAGCTGACCTCATTCTTTGGGCCATAATGTTGCTGAACCTAGACCTGACCAACTGCAGCAACCCCAGATCATAGCACTGCCCCCACAGGCTTGTACAGTAGGCACAAGGCATGATGGGTGCATCACTTCACCTGCCTCTCTTCTTACCCTGATGTGCCCATCACTCTGGAACAGGGTAAATCTGGACTCATCAGACCACATGACCTTCCTCCAGGACAGTTCTTAATCCAATTTTAATAGTTTCTGCAATCTCCTTAGATGTTTTCTCTTCTTGATGCATGCCAATGATTTGACCCTTCTGAAACAGACTAACATCTTTTCCATGAACACAGGATGTATCTTTCGACATGGTTGTTTAAGAAATGAGAAGCTACTCATTGCATCAGCTGGGGTTAAATAACTTGTTGCCAGCTGAAAGACAGTCACCTATGCGGTAATTATCCAATAGGAGGACAATTTTTATTGTGTTCAACACAAGCTGGTGTATCCAAAGTGGAGAGAAATGTGAAGGAGAATGACGTATCCTGGCGGCCCCAGACTAATTGTAGATGGATTTCAAACATTTGCCAGTGTAGAAGTAATGCATGGGTATCGCTCTCAACTTAAGAGAACTTTGGTCTAGTGAAGCCTGTTGGAGCTTGGCACTTCTGAATGTTGTACAAAGTATTGCAATCACTCAATGATCGCTGTATAAAGCAGATGTAGATGCCATCTCAACAAGCACAGCTGCAGCTGGTCTCAGTAGTTCAACACCATGTCTAAGGACAAAAGATGGCTGTCCCCAAAAGGGTGCCTTGAGTTGTACAACAGGAGCCCAGACCTGAGGAAGAAGCAGTTGGAGCCGACAGAGATGAACACAGCTGTAATTGAGGGGAGTGAAGATAAGCACAAGTTGCTGCAATTTTCAAGCATGTTGGATCAAATGATTGAAATTTTTAAACTTGCTGAAAATTTTTTGACATATTCGACCAACTGCCCTAAAACTGAGGTTGTCTGTAAACCTGGAGACCTGGACCGGGGTTCGCATCATGGTTTGGATTTTTATTTCTTTGTATACATTTGGTCTGGTAAGTTTTGGTTTCACTTTGCAAATTATGAGTGGACTTGTAGACTTCATGACAGACCTATGTCATGTCATCATCAACCATGAAGGCTGTGTGTCTCCATACTTCACGTCGATGGGTGTGTTAGTGGGCAAACATCTGATGCCATCACATTGAAAGTGCTTTGTTGGAACTACAGCTGTTGGAACAGCTGCAACAACTACAGGAGCTACAAAACAGCAGAGAAATCCGATTCTGCATTTTGAGCTTTCCTATCATGTGGAAATTTAATCATTGTCGACAGAAAAGGAAGAGAAAGAAACATGCAATCCTGCACCCACGTGTTTTTTATGTTTCCTTGAATTTCTGAAGTCATGTTTTACACTTGGATAAAATGAAACATCTAATAACCCTTTACTGAATGCTAGCAAAGTTGAATGTATACATTAACAGAAACAAATTTACCTTTTGTGTGAAATGCAGTCACCTTTATTTAGTCTACCTGGCAGAGCATCTCAGTTACAATACCAGAGCTGACAACAAACAGTGAACCTGCTCTACATGAATATATCAATTCGCAAAGAGAGTAGCTCTGATTGGATCGCTCCCCAACTTATCCCGCCGCCACCAAGCTAAGGCAGTTGTGGTTGGATGTCCCTTTTAACTCATCCAACCTTTCCACAACCCAAGTAGCTGTGATTGGATGTATTCCTAACTTGTCCCTACTTTCTACATGATGAAATTAGGTCTGATTGGATTAAATCTCCGTCAAACATTTTCATCTAGTTTTTATTTGTTGATGAAAATGTCAGTTAATTTAGTTTTTAGTATTTGTCCATGTGAACTTGTTTCTGTTAGTTACTGTCTAGTTTTTGTCAGGGGAAAAAAGTTGTTGACGAAAACTGTGATAAAAATAATTTGTCAACAACATTGACACTGATGATTAAAGACAGGTGGGGTAAAAACACTCAGCATCCAGGTGCGACAGGAACAAGTGTCAGTGATTTCAAAATAAAACAGGAAGGACAAGACATGGACAAAAATGATCAAAAAGAAAAGAAAACCGCCATAACAAGTCCAGACAAAATGATGTATGTGTGAAAGCTCCCTCAGTTCTGTGAACTGAACTTGATGTGCTGATGTTCCCCTCGTCATCAGCCAAAGTTGGCAAAAATGTTATTTTGTGAATGTGACTGTAGAGGCAGTCTGCTTTTGGGGACATCAACGAAGCAAAACCGCTAAACTGTCTTCTTGTTTTTGTGTTTAGTATTAGCATCAGTGTGCTTGGAGTATGTTTTACGTTATAATGTGTCTGGTGAAACAAGGCACAAAATAACCTTTTTCAGTAAAAGGACTGATCAGAGTGTCTTCTTATCTCCCAGAGTGCAGACATAAACACACACTCTCGAGCAAGTGGTGTGTATCAGCTGTAATGTAATCAGGCTGGAGCAGCGTCTGGGCTGCGGGTGGTTCTGATAACAACATGACGGCTCCTCTGAGGGCTCGTCGTGTGGGCTCAGGAGCTCTCCCGGCGGGCGACTCCTTTGTCGTTGGGGTATGAGGGGCTGATAAGCAGGGCGCCAAAAATCACCCTGAGAGAATGAGGAGTGGGGAGGCAGCGACAAAGCAAGACAAAGGCTGTTAAAATTAAATGCTGAGGGCATAACGCCACACTCAAGCTCTGATTGATTTCCTCCCCAAAGTCGATGATGTTCAGCTGGTTTGCTTCTGTCTCTCTCTGTGGCTTTATCAGAGAGTCTTTGTGTCTGCGTCCACATCCACTGTCACATGGACTCACCTAAACTGCTCTGAGCTAAGCTAATGTAGAACTTTAGCTCAACTGGGCCCTCTCCGACAACATTTACACCTTTTGTACATGTTGCCTCTTCTTTATCTTGTGATGTTTGAGGTGCTCTGAAGGCCAAAATTAAGCTTTGCTCTCATGCTAAATTCAGGTGAGAATCATTGTGTATGAAACGTGGACCTGGTCTTATTAACTTCATGTTTCATCCCATTTTTATGCTTTAGTAATAGATGGGTGCTGTGGATAGTATTTTTTCTTGAGAATTTTTTCCCCATATAGTTTGTTAGTTTGTTTATTAGTGAGAGGATAATTCAAGTTACAAGCTGATGTTGATTAAATTTTCAGGGATTGTTGTTCATGGCTCAAGAAAGAGCTGGTTAGATTTTAGGGGTGATCTGAATCTAGATGCGGATCCAGAAATTTTAAAGAATTTAACATTGTGAGATTGTGAGACAGTTTTCCACATTTTTACTAATAACGAAGTAATTTCTTAACAGATTGTTTGGACATTTTCAGGGAATACTTGGTCATGCCACAGGGGAGAACTGATTAGATTTTGGTGGTGATCAGAATCCGTATGTGGATGCATAATCTTTTCAAAGATTAGTTAACATTGTGAGATAGGACATTGTATGAAATGCCTTTACAGAGGTAAGTTTCTCTGGAACACTATTAATTTGTAAATATTTACAGAAATGGCCTTGGTCGTCTAAATTAGATTTCTCCCTCCTCCTGTTGTAAGAAAGAAAATTGACCTCATCAAATATATCACTAAGGCAACATTCACACTGCAGCCCTTAACGCTCAATTCCGATTTATTGCTCAAATCCGATTTTTTGTTTGGCTGTTCAGATTACGCCTTTAAATGTGGCCTGTCTGCAGACTGTGATGTGAACAGCTCACGCTTCAGAAGTGACACCCATGCTCAGTTGAATATTAATGACATCAAGCACAGAACGGTGTGATGAGGGCAACAAACACAGACCAAAAATGTGCTTCACAATGCTGGAGAAGTTTGTTCCCATAACGCAGAACCTGATGTTACAGCAGCTCACCTTGAGTGAGCTCTTATTAAAGTGATTATGGGTATATTTTATTTCTTATGAACCTAAAGGCGGCCGCTCTTTCCCGTCGACCCCTGCTGATGAGAGATTGTTGCTGGAGAGAAAAACAGCTCAGAGCCATAGCGCACTGAACAGGTGAACAGAGGCGAAAACTTAGTTTTATCATCTGTTCTGATGTTTCTTAGTTTGTCTGAGAGCAGACAGGAGCAGACTGTTCACTGACTGACGCTGTCTCGTAGAAACACACAGCAGCGCGCAAATGCGCACGGATTAGATGGTCAGCAGTGGATCATCAGTGTCTTTCCGCGTCCTGTAAACTGTTATTTTAGCCTGATAAATTCATTAGAACTGTTGGTGCAGTGTTAATAAACTAAGTTTATCAGATATCGTAGTACAAACAGTGTAAAGATGTATGATTCATTCACGTTTATTGTTTATTGTGCATGTGATGGAAACATCAGTCGATTGCACCAGCGCTCTCTCACTTTCTCTCGTCACTCCCCCCTTTATGCATTTTTTAATCATGCTTGTAGAGGGAAAATCAACTAAAACTCTTTATTTTAGGAAAAAATGGTATAAACTTTTTAATAATCATGTCTATATATTAACCTCTCCTTATGTTTTGGCCATGAAGTGACTCTGCAAAAATTTGACCCGAAGTAAATTGCCGACCCCTGCTCTAGAATGACGTCAAAGTCGCATTGAATGCGACCTGGCTGTTCAGACCGCGGTCGCATTCAAGAAAATCAGATACGTATCTGATTCAGTACCACATTTGAAAGTGGCCTGAATCTGATTCGAAAATGTCGGATTCAATGTGACTTGTGCTGTTCACACTGTCAAAAACAAATCAGATACAGGTCACATTTGACCCAAAAAATCAGATTCAGGTCACTTTTGACTGCAGTGTGAACGTAGCCATAGTGTTCTAAAACCGTGCCTTTACCATTGAGCTCCATACATTGTTTGTTTACCTGTTTTTATAATAATAATAATAATAATAATACATTTTATTTTTAAAGCGGGGGTGGGGGATCGAGCTTCTGTGTGTATAACATCCAGGAGTAGAGAGATATCAGCCTACCAAGGACATTATGGGGGAGCCAATGAAGATAACAACTGTTTTTGGGTCAGGCCGGCTGTAATTTTCCGTCTGCCTTTAGTCTGTCTGGTTCTCTGATAGCATTGTTCCAATAATCCGAAATTGGTGGCCATTTCAGCCGAGCCGAGCTTTCAGCTTCTCTAAGGTGGCATCCATCTTACGAAGGAGTTCAAGACTCGTAACGGCTTGCGATTAAGCTCACATGTTGCTTGAGTCTGAGTGTTGACAGCCCTGCATATTCCCTCAGGAGCTTTGTGATAGAACAGGAAACTGCTAACTCCAAACAGCAGAATACCTGTTATCATAATTCCAATTATGTGGACGACTTCAACATCCTCCATGGAAAGTGTCAACAGGCACACAGTCCTCCACTTCTCCCAGGAGTCCAACGTGTATCCGGCTGCAAACGTTCCGTCAGGGCAGGCGGGTTCTCCTTTACCCAGTCTTCTTGTCAAGAAAATTTGGTCAGTTGCGTTGAGAGACCAGCTGATCAATTCCTTGATTTTGGGGTTTTGGAAAGAAACGCAGAGAGAGGCTGCGATAGTTCAGACAGAGACAGCACAAAGTCAAGAGGAGCAAGCAGGGCAGATAAGGACAGGGAGGGAGCGAGAGAAAAAGCACCTTCGTTGAGAGCAGGGAGCAAATCTTGGCATTATACCATGTGGATCAATTAATGAACGTCTTGTCAAACCAACTTGGAGTGAGACAAGATTGGATTTGTGTTTTTGAACTTCCTCTTTATTTGTGATAGTGCCTCCCGTGGTTTAAAGTAGAAGTTTTTCAATCAAAACGCATCTGATTCAAAGTTGTACCTCAGAATTAAAAATATTTTTAAAGTAACTTATTAACATGGTACTAACAATTTAGTTGTCTTTAATCTTTTAGTGGGTTAACTACATTGATAACAAATGAAGCCAAATGAAGTTACCAACATTTTTCCCACTTTGCTTGAGAGAACCCTGGCTGGTCTGTGATGGGCTCTGCCCACCTCGTGGCTGTAATAAGATTTCCTGCGTTGATGTAACAAACATGTAATGACTGGTTGACGCCCCCAAGTGCCCCTTTTTTGAGACTAGTTGCAATCTTGAGTCAATCCACCAGGAGGTGCCGTGATTATGCAGACTGAAGTGATCACATGGCTCAAAAACTGCAGCTCTTCTAACCATCAAGTTTTCACCTTTCTCTCCATCCCTGAGAAAAAAATGCACTATAAAGTTTAAACACTCTAATTTTCAATATGACATGTCATTTTTCTAAACCATTTGGCAAGGGGAGTAAGTAAGTAGTAAGGGCAAAGGTTTAAGTCCCCTGGCTGTGTTTTTGGTTGGGAAGTGTCATGTTTTTGGGACACCCTGCAGTTGCATGAATATGCATGTTCATGGTTGAATAAAACAAAATAAAAATAAAATATATATATGTTAAAAAGGAAGAGTGTGGCATTGACCTCCTCTTTTGCAAACTGTCTTGAGATAAAATTTGTCATGATTTGTCACTATGCAAATAAAGATGGATTGAGCCTCCCAGTGGTAGCCATTTGGCAGGCATTCGTCTGGAAGAGGACATTAAATGGGGTTTCCTCTGTATCTACTTACAAAGGGGTATAATATCTAAACAGACCCATGATGTTTATGAGAACCTGTTTTCTAAGTTGATTAATTGATATGTTGAAGTTGATTTGTTTCTACAGCTCAGTGACAGTTTTAAAAGCCTGTCCAGGTATATTTTAGTCCACCCACTTGCTGGTCCACATGTTTTCACTTTTTTTTGCAGTGTCAGTGCCACCTGTTTCTGGCCCTCCACTTTTGCTTCAGGAGATTTGAAAAGCGAGTCAAGACACTTCCTCCCTCTAAATATGTCCCAGTGTGACCACCTGGATTATATTTCAACTGTTTTTATTTTCATCTTACCTCAGGTGACAGGATGTCACAACAAGTTTCACACCGTGTCCCTCTGCCACACTCTGTCATGAAAACGAGTAAACAACCTGCTGTTACTGTCCGGGTGCAGCACTCAGAGGTGGTGGAGAGAAAATAGACCTTTTGAGACTTTTTGTGAGTGATTACTTTGTGTAAGTGCACGTGCCTGATTTAGCCTTACATTGGTATGTGGGAAAATGTATAATATGTATATACAATATGCAACATACATTTATACAATTTGAATATACAATCCAATTTTTAACATGCGGTGTAAATATTACTAATGTCCTTTTCCAATGATTAAGATGTTACCAACATATTTGTACAATTTAAACAGTGCTCTCCATCTTTTAGGTTAAAACAAATACATCAAACCATCCATGTTTTTAGAAACTTCTGTACCAAAGAAAACTAACAATCATTACCATAACAGAGATTTTATGTGTTCTCTTTCATTTCAACATTAATAGTGTTAAACGCAGGGTGGTGCAGCAGGTAGTACACGTGCCTCACAGCACGTCAGTTTTTGGTTCGATCCCTGTGTCAGTCAGGGCCTTCTTGTGTGGAGTTTGCATGTTCTCCTTGTGCGTGTATGGGTTCTCTCCCAGCACTCCACTTCCTGCCTATTCCAAAAACATGCTAAGTAGATTGATTGGTGACTCCAAATTGCCCTTAGGTATGAGTGTGAGCATGAATGGTTGTCTGTCTCACTATGTGGCCCTGTGATTGGCTGGTGACCAGTTCAGGGTGTACCCCGCCTCTCGCCTAATGTCTGCTGGGATGGCTCTAGACCCCCAGCAACCCCGGAAGGGATAAGCAGTATAGTTAATAGATGAATGTGTTAAATGCTTGTACTGTATGTGATGTAATCAGGCTTGACAGTATGGACCAAAAGTCACATATTGTGTTTTACTTTTATAAGAGGGCTCTTGCAAATCCCTATTAAACTCTCAGCCTGAAAGAGGTCATATTTTGCAGTAACTTGGCATCATATATTTAATTTCAATGACTGCCTGAGTATGTTCATTACCCATTATGGATGCACATCAGCATTGGTTCAACATTGTATCGGTCAATATCAGTGGTTGTTTACAAACATTGGCAACCTTTCAGTTAATGTGGAGTCAACTGATATCAGTTTTCAGATGTTTACTTGTGTTGTGCCGATTTGATTCCGACATTATGTCCTGCCTATCTCCTGATTTAGAGAATAATATTTTTACAGGGCAGTAAATATAACCTTTTTGACAAACTGTGATGTGTTTTCATGATCAGACATGAGAAAATATATTGGAATTGCAATACAATTTTGCCAAACAACGCAAATAGAAAAATGTGAGTACTGGCTAAAATGATTTTTCAAACATAGGTAGAAGCATTGGCCTTGATTTTCATAATCCGTGCTTCACTACTGTTGAAAATGTTCCAAAAACCTTCTAGTTTTAACATACAGAGTACCCCAATACATGGCTGTTTCCTCTGTTTGATACACTCTGTTAGAGCTCCTGTCTCTTTAAGTCCCCCTTTCCCACATGGGCCCACTCTGTTCTGATTTGTTGTTTTGTCTAATCTTTGGTTAACTGGTGGTTCAGTGCCTTGGTTTCAATGACTCTGCATTCTTTTTAGTCTATTCTTTGCACTTGGGTTGTCACTCTGAGCAGAGAGTGGTGGGATGTCACAATGGTAGGTCTTTTCATTTGGCCTGCTGTAGGAAGCTTCTAATGTTGTTCACAGATGAGGGTTAAGTTCTGATCTTGTGGATGGAAGTTCTCTTTTACCCCATGGAGACATGTAAACACATTACAGGCATAATATGGGCTCTTTTATTTTTTAAAGCCATAAAACATTCAGACCTGTGCATGGTTTTAAATATTAGGACCTTCACTAAGACTGTCTTTTCAAGTCTGCTTTGGGCAAGTTTTTGAAAGCCACTTCCATAAGACTTCCATAAAACCGGAAGTAGATTGGATACCTGTAAAGTTAATGTAAAACGGTTCCCTGCTTATATGCATGGGCAGTCTTTCTTTAGTCTTTGTCTCTTGTTAAGCATTGTCTTCCATTTCTCTTCTCATTACCACAATCATCAGCTCCTCCCTCAGCTCTGGTTCTGTCCCTCAATCACTCAAACTGTCAGCTGTCACCCCATCCTCAAGAAACCAGTATTTACCTCCGACAATATGTCCAATTTCAGACCCATCTCCAACCTTCCCTTACTGTCAAAAGTCTTAGGGTGTTTCATTGCCACACAATTCACGACACAGCACCAAAACACAAAGTAAATAATGATCTTCTCCTCCCCTCTGACTTAGGCCAGCTCATCATCCTCATTTTCCTTGATCTTGCTGCAGCTTTTGACATTACAGAATCCTCATCTTCTGTCAGGAACACTCTCTCAACATCGCTTGCACTGCTCTCACCTGGATTATATCATACCTCACAGACAGAAAATAATTCATCCACCTCCTTTGTAGCCCCTCTGTCCCAAGGCTGGCGGCTTGGTCCCCTTCTCATCATCCTATACTTACTCCCACTGGGCATGTCATTCACCACTTTGGTTTAATGTTCACCAGATCCATAACCACAGACACCTGCTCCACTGTCACCACCTGCCTGACAGACATAACTATAAAATGTCTAATATCATCATCCCAAATCTCTAACTCCATCTCCTCTCTTCCCATATAACTGTAACCTTGGCATCATATTTGATTGTCAGCTCATCTTCAAACAGCCTGTCTCTCAGTTTACTAAATATCCTTCTTCTACCTCAACGACAAAGACTGCCTACGTCCGTTACTCCTTTTCTCTGCCACTGAAACTCTAATCTACACCCCCATCACACCCAGACTTGATTACTGCAATAAAATCCTTTACAGATCATTATCCAAAGTCCTAACTAAACATTTAATACATCCAAAACTCCACTGCCTGTCTCCTCGCCCACACTGGATCCTCCAACCATAATCACCCTGGTCCTCTAAAATCTTCACTGGCTCCCAGGAATTTCACATTTCTGAAAAATCAAACTTAGTTTTTAGAGCATGTTGAAAACTGAAGCTATTCTGTTATTAATGTGTATGCTTGCAATCTTGTCTGTGATGGCCTTTTTCCTCGCCTCTGGTGGGGGACCTAATTTGGAAGGATGGCTTGGAAGTACAAGGCTGAGCACTTGACAAGGCACCGCTGGACTGCAGTGGTTGAAAGGCAGACAAATGGGCCTGTGGATTTGTCATAGTGGGCCAGCTGCTATGCACATAATCGACACAAAGTGAAGCCCTAAGTGCTTCTACATGGGGCAATTTAAGTGTTCTGGCGTTATTGCCCGCTCAGAGTGGCTTTGCCTGTTCTCCATTTCTTTGAGGTGTCTTCTTCATCTGTTTGTTTCCAGTGAATCAGATGCAGCTATTGTTGAGGTCAAGATAGTATTGACTGATTGGTTTGTGCTGGGAATATCCTCTGCCGGATCTAGTGGTTCACTGCTCCAGACACCTTAAGTACTGTTCAGTGGTTTATTTTATATTTTAATGTTTATTTATACTCAGAGTACGGATTTTAACCTTCATCCTCAAATGGATATTCAAATATCAAGTATAAGGTGACAGCCTTGCTGGGTGCCTGTCCCATACCGCACATAGTTTGAACTCCTTCTCCTAACCCACAAAGCCCTAAACCACCAGACCCCCTCCTACCTAACCGACCTTCTCCATGTCACGCTCCTGCCTGTAACCTCAGATCAGCAGACGCAAACATCACACCACCCCTCAGAACTAAGCATCGCACATGAGGGGACAGAGCCTTCTCCATTGCTGCCCGCTCCCTCTGGAACTCTCTCCCTCCTCACATGCAAAACTGCTCAGACCAAGCCACTTTGAAATCAGCACTAAAGATTCACCTTTTTCAAGAAGCTTTTAATGTGCCATTATGGCATACCTGTGTATGTGTGCATGTGTTTTTGAGATTCAAGTCAGAATTCTTAGATTATTGTTAGAATTCAGATCTGATACCACAGCCACCATTATTGCGCTTGGCAGCACTTATTTTCAAATTAAAACCAATGCAGTCCAGGGTTCTCAGTGCTTAGCATCCTAGGCAAAAAAACATCCTCAGGATCAGCAAACATTTGTTGCAGTGCTCTTAGTAAAAACAGCTTAACTTTTGATTAAGCATCACTTCAATCGCCCTGGACAATAGGAATAAAGAATAGAAGAGACTCCTCAAATCCGCTTAGTAAACCGCAATATGGAGTAGAAAATTAGTTTACTAGGTTTCTCAAGGGAACTATTTCACAGTCCACGGCTTCTTTCAGTAAATGTTTGTCCTTCAATGTCGTTACTCATTGATCTTTTTATACACTCATAATTTTTATCTAATGTACACTGTCTTTGAGTTTCTGAAAAGCGCTTTATAAATAAGCGTGTTATCAGTATAATTACTTAATATGTGGCCTTCAATGTAAATGCCCTCTGAATAAGATAAATAAACTAATCCCTCATGGAGCCTAAATATTTCAAAAAGGTTATCTTGTGTTTAACAATCATAGAACTGAAAACAGTCTTTAAACTGAGCATTAGGCCTGACATCTTTTTTAAAAAAATCAATATGTGATGTTGTCAAACTCTGTATTTTGCATGAAACTGTCTCGGGATATCTTGAAACCTTGCTATCAGCCCTATGATTTAAAGGTCCCATATTTTGCTCCTTTTCTGCAGTTTAACATGGATCCTTGATGTCTTCATGAAACTTTAGTGACATGCTTTGGTCCAAAAAGCCTATGAATAAAGCACAGCTGCATTCTTTCCACGCTCACATAACCGCTCTGTTCAGTACAGCTGGTTTTGAAGGCGGTCGCCTTCATATGCTAGTGAGCCAGAGAAGAGCAGCGTACATACGGAATTCACGATAGTCCTTCAGCGTAACTTGAGTGAAGCGGGCACTCCAGCTATGTGCTGCCTACAGTCCTGAACACACACGAACCGTTAATTCATGCTGTTTAACAGATAACAACGATCCCATTTCCCCCAAACATCACAGACTAATACACAACATGCTAACTGCAGTGGGATAGCCACAACTTAGCCTACCTTCCGGGCTAACGTTAGCACAAACAAAGGGGTAATGGGGTGGGTAAAGGACCGATTATATTCAGCCAACTGTTACACTTGTCTTCCTGAACACACATGAACCGCAATTCACTCAGGTAGAAATATCAGGTTAGGTATGCAAATGAAAATATACTGTTACGTAACAGTATATCCACAGACTCAACAGCTTGCCAAATACCATGAGTTTACATTCATGCAGCCTGCTAAATACAGGTTTTGTTGTCTACTATCATATTTTGTGGGCTGGGAGGAAAGCCAAATACCCAAAAATGTGTTTAAAAGCCTTGAAAAAGTGTTTTTTTGCATAATATGTCTGCTTTAATATAGTTAAAGTGTTATTACCTTATGTGTTGTGTGGCTATAATGTGTGCACTGGTGTGTTTTTATGCAGGGAAAATGAGGTCCTGAAGGTCCAGCTGAAGAAGTATGTGGGGGCGGTGCAGATGCTAAAGAGAGAGGGGAGCCAAGGCAATGACGGTAAACACACTTAAACACACACACTCCATCCTTATGACCTGAAATTAGATTTCATATCAGTGTCCCAGTCTGTCTATTTTGCTCTAAAACAGAACCTCTCATAGATGCACTCACAGAAAAATAAGGTCATCAGCTCCCTCAACATCCCATATCGCTTCTCCTGCGTTTCTCAGGGGAAACTTGGCTTTTACACATTTTGAAGCCTTGTCAAATTGAGCCATCATCTCACTGCTCTTTCTCTCTTTGCCTCATCCTTGTCCTTTTTGTTTTTGAGTAGATTTGATAACTTTGACTTTGTTTTGCTGCTGCCGGGGGATGTAAGCGTTGCTCGGTGCACAGGCTGGTAAGATAAGCCCCCGCTGTATCAAAGGCAAACAAAATGAACATGGCAGATTATAGAGGGCCACATAATAGCTAATTGCATTTTCAGGGATGAAGGGGAGAGTGGGTATCTGCAACGCCCTGAAGGCTTTATGCGCTTGTGCATTTTATAGATGGTTTTTGTGAGACCACAGAGGTAAAGAGATGTGTTAAACTCTGTAATATCAAGTTTTATTATTGTTTTTAAAGACACCATTAAAGCAAAGACCTATAATTCATACAATGTAGAACAAACATGGAATTCAGATATTATATTCTCTTTTTTTAATGCATAATAGTGACAAAATAATATAAAAGGAAGATTCTGGTTTTACAGCATAATACTGCACATAAAGCCTATCATTGATTCAACCAGTAAAGTGCTGGTGGTGTGTGGGGAAATGAGATGCAGGCAGATGGATAGAGAGCTACAGCAAGCATTTTACATCACAGCAACTAATGTTAGGTTGTAAATGGTGATCTAGGAAAGAAAGTTAAAGTATTTGACATTGTTGTCCATTTGTTTAGGTTGGAAGTGATAGAAACGTCAGCATGTGCAGCTCATAAAATAATCCACTGGGGGAGCAAAGAGCCCTATCATTGATGTCAAGCAAGTTTATTTTCAAAAACATGAACTCATTCTGCATGACAAATTAAGAACAATCCCATTAGTAACTTTAGTATTTCAATAATATCCTATTTGTTCAGGTTCCCGTAATGTCACATCTATTAACAGAAGAGATAATAACATGAATAGACATTATCTGCTGCGGTCTACCCAAACAATGGAGCTTATAAAATAGAGATGCACTAATTGTGAATGTCAGGGCTGATACTAAAAGAGGAGATTAGGGCCGTAGAAAAAAAAAAATAGAACATTTTTAATAAACTAGATTTTTGGGGGCTTTTGTCTTAATTCTGAGATTCAAGTAGGAATTCTTAGATTATTGATTAACTGAGCTGCTTGGCGAAGGTCTGCACTCTCTGAGTGCTTGTCTAGTTTATTATGGGGGATCGCAGAACAAGGTTACAGTTTATCTGCCTGACACAATATAGCCGATTTAGGTGAATCCCATTAATAGATCCTTGGAGTACCTCTACATTTTAAATCCCAGAACTGTGTTTGCTGAAGTACTGAAACAAAGTCCAAGTTGAATAGGATTGATCTCTCCATCCACATGCAAATTTACCACCAACCAATCAATCATTTATAAACATTCCCAAGGCTTTTTCTTCTCCCTGAGTTCAAACAGTGCTGCCACTTGTTAATGGAGTTCAGACCTGTGCTGCCTCGTCCTGCAGCAGCATCATGTTTAAAACATAGCAGCAGCTTCACATTTCATCCCCCTGCTTCCTGGCAATTACCGTGTTCAGCCTGTCAAACAAGGCCGCCTGGCCCGCTCACCACCACAGAGCTCTGCAGGGATGGACCTGACGATGGGAGATGATTGGAGGGAGGAACGAGGATTCTGTCTCACCTCCCTTATTAGGAAAATAGTCATCACCCTGCTCAACCACAAAGCCTTGACAAATCTGTTCCAGTTGGTCGTCTTTTAAGTTTCAACTCACGTTTTTTGTTGTATTGAACTGCCACTTGCTATCTTTTGTTTGTGTGTTGACTTTTCATTCTCTCATCATTTGAACCCTCTTTTTCTCCTCTTTCACCCCTCTGTCATTCCTCTTGTCTTCCCTCCTTCTTTCCATCCGCCCTCCCCTCATCTCGACAGGCGTAGTAATTCCCTCTCCACAGCGGCGTCTAAATGATTTCATCCCTCCTCGCCTCTGTCTTTTCCTGCTAATGATTTGCCTCGTTCCATCATACTTTGATGTTGACAACCACACTCGGCTGAAACGTGTGTGTGCTGAGAGTGAAAGAGAAGGTTGAATGTTTGAGTGGTGTAGGGGGAGCAAAAAATAGGGGGTTGAAAGAGATAAATTGATACACAAGCACTCGTTTTCATCTGCTGACAGCAGGCTTTGCAATGATCAGTGTGAAGCTTTTTTGAGACTCGTCCTGTCTAATGATGCCAATGTGTGCATGAATCCTTGAACACTCCTCAGGCACCATCAGATCCACTGACATCCTGGAGAAGATGTTTCTCCTTTCTTCTGTTGAGAAAAGTGGAAATTATCTTCCTGGTTTGGAGGGATTTCCCCTTTACTTTTAAACATGGGAAAAAAGTGTGTGGTCCTTGTTTTACTGTAAAAATATGCTGTAAATGCACTCTTACTGAAAGATAGTCCTCTTTGTAATTCATCTCAGGTTGTATTTGTACCCAGTGTTAGGGGAAAGCTGGATCCACCTGATTCAATGTCTGTTATCAGTCAGATTCATCTTGCGAAGCTTCAGTCTACAATGATTGAGCTCAGTCTGCAGTCACACTGCCCAAACAGCATCCATTAAAGCAGGAGGTGGAAGCTACAAGCTTTCAACAGCAGAAAGTTACTGGTACAGCGATTAGCACATATGCTAACAGCTTTAGTTGCAGTTTGATCAGATCTGGACCACAGCTCTTTTTAAAACGAGAAACAAATGACAACACTTAAAGCATTTTTTGATAGAAAGGACATTGTCAGTGCGGCATGGTGGCGCAGCAGGTAGTGCACGTGCCTAACAGCAAAAAGGTCGCCGGTTCTATCTCCGGGTCGGGCAGAGCCTTTCTGTGTGGAGTTTGAATGTTCTTCCCGCACATGGGCACTCCGGCTTCCTCCCACAGACCAAAAACATGCTCATTAGGTTAATTGGTGACTCTAAAATTGTCCTTAGGTATGATTGTGAGCATGACTGGTTGTCTGTCTCTCTATGTGGCACTGCGATCGACTGGTGACCGTTCAGGGCGTACCCCACCTCTCGCCCAATGACAGCTGGGATAGGCTCCAGCCTCCCCCGCGACCCTGAAAGGGATAAGCGGTGTAGAAAATGAATGAATGACAGGATATTTTCACTCCACTTCCAACACATTTTGGAAATAGTTTGCTCTACAAAGTGCTAATGTTTTTTACTTTAAACTAGTGTCAAGTATCTACCACCTCCTACATTGTCTGACTGGCCTGTAGTGAATGTGTTTGATAGAACAATCATCCAATCACCTGCTGTATATGTTTTGAAAGTTTCTGCCTTCACCAAACACTTTCAGTTGGACTTTGCCCACATCAACGAGTAAAATATATTCTGTATAGCACATATTGAACAGTCCACCTGGTGTGTGTGTGGTTAATTTATACCTAGACTACATACACCTTGCAATTACTGGGTTGGACCCCCTTTTGCATTCAGAAGTGCCTTATTTCTTCCTACCATAGATTCAACAGGGTGCTGGAAACAGACCTTGGAGATTTTTGTCCACAATGACATGTAAGCATCACGCGGTTGCTGCAGATTTGACATCTGCACACCCAAGGTGTTAATCTTCTTTTCTACCATGTCCCAAAGGTGCTCTGTAAGATTGAGATTTGGTAATTGTGGAGGCCACTGGATTACAGTCAACTCATTGTCATATTCCAGAAACCAGACTAAGATGATTTGAGCTTCATGACTTTGTTATCCCACTGGAAGTAGCCATCAGAGGAAGCACTGTGGTTATAAAAGGAGGGACATGGCAAGTAACAACTCTCAGTAAGGATGTGGTGTTTAAGTGATACTCAGTTGATACTAATGGGCCCAAAGTGTGCCATGTGCCAGGAAACTATCCCCCACATCATCACACTACCATCAGCCTGAGACGTTGGTACAAGGCAGAATGGATCAGTGTTTCTGTTTCTTTATGCTAATTTCTAACCCTAACTTTTGAATGTTGCAACAGAGATGAAAAACTCATCAGACTATATACCATTTATCCAACCATCTGTTGCCCGGTTATAGTGAGCCCATGTGATTTGTAGTTTCAGTGTCCTGCTCTTGGCTGACAGATGGGGCAGACAGTGTGGTCTCCTGTTGCTGTACCCCGTGTGTTTCAAGACTCAGTGTGTTGTGCGTTTAAAATTAGTCTTCTGTATGTGTTGCTTGTTGTTTTTTGAGTCACTGCTGCCTTTTCTATTACCTTGATCCACTAAGCCTTTCTCCTCTGACATCTGCCATCAATAGGCCATTTTCATCCAGAGAGCATAGGCTCACTGGATTTTTTCTTTTTCTTGGACCACTCTCTGTAAACACAAGAGGTGGTCCCACATGAAAATCTCACTAAAATACTCAGATCAGCCCAACAGGTACAATAACCAAGCCAAATTCAAAGTCACCTAAATCACCTTTCTTCCTCATCCTGGTGTTTGATTTGAACTCCAGCAGGTCATCTTGACTCTGTCCACAGGCCGTAATGGATTGAGCTTCCACCTTAGCTTTTTGGATTGTGAGTTATTATATGGGCATACCTTGAGTGGTCAGTGAATTATGTTTTAACATTAATGCAATTCCCACCCACTTAGATGTTGCCAGAATAGTTTTGCTATTTGACAGCAGTTCCACTGTTTTGGTAAAAATATGGTTGAAGATTAAATTAAGGCTCTGTGCTTTTTGATATCACTTATTATTAACATTATGATAATGGTTTTCCTTATGAAGCACGTGATATTTAAAGTACAGGAAATTATGGCATGTCTGGAATATAAGGGAATGAGACAGAGAGTTAGAATTTGTGTGAAATTTTTGAGAATTACTAAAAAATGATATTACTCCAATGGTGGTTGTCTAAAGCTGAATTCACACAGAGCGCGACTTTGCAACTGAAATCGTGTCGCTCACCCAAGTAGCGTCGCCTGTCCATAAATACCTTGTTTTGGTCACCGTCACCGTCGGTCATTGATGTCACCGCGATCATATCATATTATATAATAGGATGTATTAGCTGACATTATTCCAACTGTATCCTTTTCACTCACCTACCAACCACAAAACACTGTAGCTGATGGCCCTGCAGCAGCATTGTCTGTGAGTTCTCTGCATCCGTCTTATGTGTTCACTTACTAATGTTTCCCACACGGACATGGATTGTTACTCTGTGAACCGGAATAAAAACAGTCTGTCACGGGTATGGTTGCACACTCACACAACGCTGATTGGCTGTTGCCGCACAGCCACACACAATATCGCCTGAAGAATTCAAACTTTTCAACTTTGGCGACCAAGCGACCAAGCGACGTGGTCGCCCAGAGCGCGTCCTTCGCATCACGGGAGGGTTAACCCCGCCCCATCATGGCTGTACATTGACTTAACATGGAGAGTGGTCGCCCAAGTCACAAAGTCGCGCTCGGTGTGTAGGCAGCTGAAGACTTGTATTTTTGGTGCTGTGATGCCAAGCTGTCATCAAATTATGATATTTTGACAACCAATTGCAATGTTTTCAAAGGATGAAGCTGTTAATATCTCTGCCCAAAAACATGCCCAGCCACTCTGACATGTCAGTGTAATGAGCTCCAGTTTGTCTCACGTCAGAGTGAGTTGAATGTTTCAGTGCTCCACTTGCTTTCAAACGCCTCAGTGTGGTTTTTTGTGCATTTGTTTGTATGCATGTACATCATTAAGAGAAGTTGTTAACACAACCCCAGAGGACTTGTAGTGTAACAGTGACAGTCAGGTTTACTGTATAACAAAGTGGGATGAAGAGAAATCTCTGAGGAGAGACACCAAGAAGAACATGTGGAATTATTACACAACCCAGTTTTTACATGTCTTCAGACCCTCGAGGTTCCTCTAAGGTTTGTTAGAATGTAATAACAGTGAAACAGTTGTTGATGTGAGCGGTTGATGTGAAGATGCGTTTCAGTTTTCATACTCGTTAAATTGCCAGTAGGTTCCTTGAAGAAGGTTTTCAATGAAGTCTTCATTCAGAGCTGCAGACTGAAGGTTGAGATAAACCTCAACAAGATGCTGTGGATTTTCTGGTTTCATCATGCTGATTTGAATCCATCTTCATCTGTGTGGGAGCAGATCCCTGTTCAGGTTTATGGAGTACCCACTATAAACCTGACCTCTCTGATCTCTGGCTCTCACAGCTGTTTTTATTTTGTTATGGTTTTTGACAGGGTCATCTGTCTTTATGTTTACATGCACTGATGAGTTGAACTGCAGTAAAAGCTCTTTTAGCCAACTTTACTTGACTGCTGTTCTTGTTTACTGTGTACTTGGGAGAGAACTGATTTGTTGATGGAGTCCTGTCCATCTCTGTTACAGAAGATTCAAATGCCCCATTTGGATGTTACCTAATACCTTAGCTGGCAAGATAGCAGGTGGTAAACTGGTTGTATGTCAACTTGACAAAACATTTACAACCTTATTAGCTTTGTATATTTTGTACGTACTCAGGGCTTGTGGTTCTCAATTAATGGGTCAGGACCTAAAATTTGCTTGTGGAGCTTTTTGCAGCAGGTTATGAACGTGTGCCTGGAAGTTCTGGCAAAGTCTGTGATGTAGGGAATCCCTAAAGGTTCATGCATTCATACTTTGTATTTTTCTCTGTTTTGCTATGAGTATAAAGCTTGGTTGGGTGCAAGAAGCCTAGCTGTTATGTCCACATGCCCTGTTTGCTAAAATTGTCTTCTTTTCAAATCTGGCCTTGGTTCTCTTTCCCACATTCATGACACATGGTCCCTTTCTCTACTGTTAAGGTAGAAAAAGCTGAATACAAAACACACACATTGTTGGGCGCTAGTGTATTAGTGGTGATTGCACCCCATGCTTAGACGTCATTGTCCTCAAAGTGAACTGACTGGGTTTAAATCCAGCCAGGAGCTCCTTAACTGCAAGTCTTTTCCTGTTCTTTTTTTTACCTCATCAGTTTCTGAATCAATCATTTTCACTAGCCCTGTTTACAGTTGCCTCTACCCAAAAGAGCTGCAACACGGCTCTGTTATATTTACACCTCCAGACTTTCACATTAATTCTGTGAAGCCTTAATATCTGTGTCAATTCATGCTTGGATGTGTGTGACAGAAGTGTACCCCCGAATGCACACAAAGACAGACACACTCACTTGCTGTCTCCTGTTGCTACCTCTGGAGACGGAGCTAAGAGGGGATCAACTTGTCCCCTCCATTCCACTTCTACGTTGGTGTCAGTGGAGGCAAAGTGCCACAGGGGTGTAAATATTATGGCTTGAAACGGCAGTGCAAATTGGGCTACTGGGGCTGTCACTTTATCCTCGATATTCGAATATCCATTCAAGCATGGATAAAAGTCTATGCTTGACGTGTAAATAAACATTCGAATGTAAAATATTAAGTGTAGCAGCAAATCAGGGTGCCTAGAACAGTGGACCGTTTGATCCAAGAGAGGGCGCTGTAAGCTCAACTTGACCCTCAGCCACATACACATTTTATTATACATTTTAATAAAATGGAGGACGCACAAAGCTACACCGTGCAGACATTAACAACACAAAATCATCTGAGGAGCTCTGTATGGAAGTATTTTTGGTTCTGCAAGGTTGATGGCAAAATCAGAATTAAAGACCAGGCTGTGTGTCAGCTATGTACAAGGCAGATTGCTTACTCTCACAACACTTTCGCGGGCTCTCCTGTCAGCTTTTTATCCAAACCTTTGAGTTGAGGAGGAGGCACCAAAGACAGTGGCACATCGTCAAGTGTTCTACCCCATGTGACTGCGTTTTTTTGGCAGGGTCTTTACCAGAAGCTCGGGAAGAGCCATCATGGATAAGATTGCGAGATTCATATGCAAGGATATGCGGCCCAATGGCGTGGTTACGGGAGAGCGTTTTTCGTGATTAAATGATAGAGCTGGAGCCACGATACACCATTTTGAGCCGCACCCTGATTTTGAGCCATGTTACGTGGGTAAACATTGAGACTATATTAAAAAATAAGACTCTCTCTCTAAAATATCTTTAGTTACTTGCGTGCATGTTTGAAAAGGGTTCAAGTTTGATTTTGGAGAAAAGTGACAGCCTTGAAGCCCTTAAATATTAAGAAGGAAAGGAGCAGTTCTTTTGAAATAGGGATTGTTAAGAACTAGTGCTCCAGGCTACACCTGAGCCACAAATGCAATACACAGTATCCCCTGTGCTTATGTTGGTCTAAAGGCAGACAACAAGGTGTCCCCTGCCATGTTACCTGTATATGCTCAGTGATTGTATTGTTAATTCTTGTAAAAGCCATGCACAGTAATAGTAGTAATAGTAGTCATAGGCCTAGATGTAGTAGCACTGATGGTTATTTCCTCACTAAAATAGACTCCCAGGACTCATCTCATATAATATATGCAGTGTGGTGCTGCAATTTTTACACTCTTCTCTGTCTTTGTACTTCATCATCTTCATCTCTGCCTGTATGTCTGTGCGTCTGTCCATCTCAACAGGATCTTACGCTTCGTGCAGATGTGAATAGGCTGCTCAGTTTATGACAGAGCACATGATGTCAATCAGGGCATCTCCAAAACTGAAGCTCTTATGGGGTGTTCCCAGTCTGCAGTGGTCAGTATCTGTCTAAAGTGGTCCAAGGAAGGAACAGTGGTGAACTAGGGATAGGGTCATAGACAGCCAAGGCTAATTTGGGAGCAAAGGCTGGCCCATAGGATCTGATCCAACAGATGAGCTACTGTTGCTCAAGTTGCTGAAGAAGTTAATGCCGGTTGTGATAAAAAGGTGTCAGAATACATAATGCGTTGCAGTTTGTTGCAGACCAGTCAGGGTGGCAGGTGATCATAATGATATGCCTGATTGGTGTATATATCTTCAAGTTGTCTGACTTTTACCAGGATGAAACTTGAGCTCCTGTCCCTGTCCTGAAATACATTTTTCTTAGTTGGGTTCAAACAAAATAGTTTTCCTTTCTTTGGAAAAACAAATGCAGAAAACATATTCCATCTTTAATTTCACTAAAAACTTAGTTTGGTGGAAAAAAACTACCAACAACAAACAAAACAGTAAGTAACTTTTTATTGTTGTGAAAACATCTTGTTTGGTGTGATAAAAGGTTAAATAAACAGACTGAACACTTTCAAGGGACTTCACTTTTCATTTGGAGTTGTGCCTCCCTAAAGGTCTTACTCTAAAATCACCCCAGGTGGGAGTCCAGACTGTAGCCATCAGGGTTATAGAAACTGTACGGTTGACTTCAGATGTATGACCTTTGCTAGAGTGCTTTCTTTTGAAGTCAGTAATGGAAGACCAGGATCGAAAGAAGAGAATTGAGTGGATGAGAGAATATACTCACTGTTCCTCACTGTTTCCTCCTCAGTTTGAGCTCTTTGTCTCTGAGGAGATAATGTTTAAAGGCATTTCAGTCTCTCTGGGGGATCTTTAATGTCTCCCTGCTTGACCCACCAGAGTTTGACTGACTGCTTTACTCGGGGGATCGATTCCTCAGGGAGGGAATGGCAAATGAAACCAGGGAAAAGGTTTCTCACTTCCTTCCTCTAAGATGTCTGATGTTCCAGGTGTTGAGCATAAAAATGGCTCTCACTGCTGTACATAAAACAGTTCAGGATAGGGATCAGAGGTCACTCTCATGTGCTGGCGGGGCAGGACGTGGACATTTTAAGAGATCGATGAAGGTTCAGAGGGCAGTTAGTTAGGCGTGGGTTTCCTCTCTTCTGGTTTCTTGTCAAGATCTTTGTGTTGTTTCTATTTCCTTGGTTTAGTCAATGGGATCTCTTATTTCGTCAATTCAGTTCTCATTTCTGTAGAAACCACAAAAACAGGGGTGACCTTTACCGCTCTTACAAACCCCTGCTGTTGTTTTCTAACTCGACACTGTGACCTTATTTGCTCTTCCTCAGAGTTGGTCTTCGTGAATTATAATGTTTTCCTCCTCCTGAGACTGCCATTAGAGCACATTTGACTGGTAATGTTTGTTTGTGGGGAGAACTTCTTATAAGTATTTGATTTAAAGAAACAGTAAAACAATAAAAGGAGGGATTAGCATTTGAATGAAAGGAAGAGTACATTTATACATGTTGTACATCTTTCACTTGAGAAAAACAAGACCTCAAAATGGGTTATGCGTTAAAAGCATGCATGGGGTCTGTCATTTGGACATACCTAAAAAGGAATATTGCAGGGTTTTATTACACTGATTAGAGAGAAAATATTGTACTACCATTGGTTTCTGTTTAACAAGTGCCTCTGTGACCCAGGAGCTTTCAGCTGAGTGTGTTCACAGCTCTGTTTGTATTAGTTTAGTTTTTCTATCCATACATTTCTGATGGAGATGTTATTTGGGTTGGGTACCAGTCAGATTTGATCAATTCTGGTTCTGATTCTGGTTCCTAACTGTTCATATTTCAGATTGCATATAATCTGGAAAATATATTTAATGAATATGTCCATACTCCGTAATGAGCAACACATCTAAACGTGGCAGTAGTGCCCCCCAAAAATGTGCCAAACACCCTCTTCATCTTTGATTCCCCCTTTCTTACAGAACTTGTTCCTAAGTTGGGAAATGATACTTCATCTGACACCGATGTACACTTTGTGTATCCGAACTCAAGTATCACGTCGCAGGGGATTTTGACACATATTTTGGATGCTACCCACGAGTTCATCTGTGTTGCTTGAATATTTGAGCGCTGTCTTGCTCTGACCAACCAACATCCTTTGGCAGGGTGGAAGCTCGGTGCATTATTAAACATATTTTCTGTATACTCCTAATTTGTAAGTGAGAAACACAGCTAAACATGTGGGAAGTGCCAAAAAATTTGTGCCAAAAGTCCCTGCAACTGGCAGCTGGTCTTCCTGTATGTGGACTGGCAGCATTATTTGGTGTCCTGGTACCATTTCCAAACTTAGGACCAAGGTCTGTGAGAAGATTGGTTCCACACATTTGCTTCACTGAAGAACCGTGGGCTTTTTTCCAGGGGAAGAGGGCATTTTGGCACATTTCTTTTGGCGCTACCCACACGTTTGGCTGTGTTACTCATTCCAGGAATGCACAATCCTTACAAGTTGTACCTTGTTGTATAAGTGACTAACCAGGCTTTCCAAGGATGTAAAATATAGTACCAATTGGTATATTAAGGAGAAAAATAAATAACCCAAATAACGTTTCAAACGATTTCCGAGGGTTATAGTTATATCTGAGTAGCATCCCATGGAAGAAGTCTGGGAGAAGCAGACTTTATTAGAGGTACTGGGAGGTGATTAAGCAACTGTTTTGTCTGTCGAATTTATTTTGGGCCAATCAGAGGCTTGCAGTCATTTTTGCACTAAGCACAGCCAAACCACACTTAGCTTCTGCCAATAAGTCAGGCCATTTTTATACCATAAGCTATTGTTTTAGCTTAAAGCTTTGCAGGATAAATCCACCTAACAGCAGACACACAGTAGAATCTGGTGCAAAGTTTGTCTTAAGTGCTTTACTGTGAAAGAGGCAAGAATACTTAATATATGACAAAATTATTGAAATTGCTGATATCTAACGTAAATAAAAATCATAAAATAGATTTTTATCATCTTGAAATAGAGGCAACAGAGAAAATATTTCTCTTTGGCTGTGTTTTATTGACACTGATCATATTTTTAGTTCTTGTTTCATATGGTCATTCCAACCAGAGCGTGCTCAAGCTTGTCAGATCTCATCCAGACTTGAAGCTGTTATCATATAAATAAAAAAAAAATGACTGACAGAAAAACGCAATGTTCTCCTGTTATTCCCCCACTCACCCATTTTTTCCACCTTGATCATTTGTAACAGCTGCAGGTCTGTACCTTGAATCATTCTTCTTTTTTCCTCGTCATTGTGTACGTGTTTAATTTGCTCATAAATAAAGCTGCAGCTGACAGCAGCTTATTCATCTCCAATAAGGAAATAGATTACATGGCTGTTTAAAACCCAATAAGCTTCCCTCGCTGCGTTTGGGTCTCTCCTGCCTCCTACGACAGCCAGCAGCCTAATGAGTGAATGAGAGGCATTTGTCAGAGCTGCCTGCACTAATAGGAGAGTGTAACTTATTCATTACACACATAGATCTGCGTTTATTGTCACCACGTGTGCTCTACTTTGGCCTTGTAGGGCTAGAGGGCAGACAGGACTCTTGTTTTTAGGTGTCACCTATGTACCACCAGTGTGTTCAATGGGTCTTTGTGCATTTGCTGGGTGTGTACATAAATGAGTGTGTGATAACCTATGAATAAAAACCTGAGATGTTAGACTAGAAAAGAATAGAATAGAAATGCCCTTAACTGTCATTATATTGAATGTACAATAATGTACACAAGGCTGTATACATGTCTAAGACTGGGCAGCACACTTAGTGTTTAGGACCTATTGATAGATTTTCAAATGACATAAAGGCTGAGACTAGAAGTGACCCTAGAGAGCAAACCTCCGCCAAGGCATTTCTAACATTTCAGACAAATTATTGTCAAAAATGTGGGAACACTGCCCTATTTCACACCGCTAACAAAGATTAAAAAAAATTCCTGGTTCCTGATTCCGATTTGGATCACCATCAAAATTTAACCACTTCCTCCTTTTTTTGCTCATTTTTTCGTCTTTTTATTGATTGTGGTGAGAGACCAAATAGACTTGGGAAGAGGTAGAAAGAGTAGGAGAAGAGACAAGGCAAGCAGGCTTCCGTAGGAGTTGAAACCAGGCTGACTGCACAAGGCAAGAGCCTTTATAATCCATATATTGTTGCTTTCCACTCTAGCAAACCAGCACCCCGACTGTCTTGTTCTTGTCCCGTTACTAATATTCCTTTAAAAATGTCATGAAAATTTCTTGAAAACTTATTGAGTTATTAACAAAATGTGAACAAAAACTGTCCTAACTTGCCATGTTAACAAATCCTTTAAAAATTCCTGGATCCACTTCCAAATTCAGATGACCACCAAAATCTAATCATCTCTTCCTTGTGCCATGACCAGCATTTCCAAAAAAATATAACCAAAACCCTTTCCTAACTTTGAAAGTTATCCAGGTCACACATTAGCCAACAATCAAACTGACAAATGACAGATCTTGGCGAAGGTAATAATATTGTTTATATTATCATTGTTTATGTTGATTTAGAATTTAATTTCAGAATCAGAATTGGTGTCCGTTGCCAAGTACATTTGCACGTGCAAAGAATTTGACTTGGTAAATTGGGGGAAGAACGATCAACATATACTTAGAATAAAATAAAAATGAGTCAGGAGGAATAAAATGAAGTATAAACATAGGTAGAAAATAGTGCAAAATTAAGTCAGTTATATATCAAAAATATGCAAAATATACAATTGGTGCATAAAAGTACAAAAATAGATGTTATGTTTAATGCTTAGCAGGAAAGAATGTTCACTGTAGAACATTTGCAGTAATATGAGGGTTGGCTATTAAATAATGAGACTGCTCATATGAGGGTAAACCACGTGGTTCACAGTCACACTGAGTCTTATATATTAAATGTTGGGTATCCATACAAAACTGCTAGTATATAACTAATGTTTACAATGAGTGACGTCTTTGGTTTGCTGCTAGCTACTGCCTAGCATGTTTTTGCCAAGGAGTCAGAAAATGATGAGAAAAGTGTTTGACAAAGTCCTAAACTTCTGACTTCGGATAAAAAAGGAACAATGCAGGCAAATTTGTGGGGGTATTCTGGGTCAAATTAAATGAAACCCACATTTTGTAGGAGTGAATAGGAAGTGTTTTGGGATGATTTTGGCATACACTTTTGTTATTTTCAAATTTTCCTGCAAACTTTGCAGAGCTGCATTTTTTATCAATGAAGACCGTTTCTGCTGTCATTCTCATGCAAATCGTAAAACTATTCGGACCATTCAATCACACGGGCACATGACATGCAGTGTTCCTCATCCACATCAGATAATGCACACAAAGATTCGGCTGTTGTTTTGTTCAACTACCCCACTTTTAAGTTAATGTTTGCTCAACTTTGTTTTTTTTTAATCAAGGTATTTTTATTTCTTACACAAACTTAAAATACAATCTGTCATACAATTGGATACAGTTGTTTTTTTTGTTTGTTTTTAACAAAACATAACCACAAACTATCATCCAACTTTCCCTATTAAACCATTTATAATGATCAGCTTAATGTCAAACTAATCAATTAAAACAAAATGCAAATACCGCCCCCCCCCAAAAAAAAAAAAAAAAAAAAAAAAAAAAAAAAACCGAATAAATAAAAAATAAAAAACCCTAATAAAAAATAAAAATAATAATAGAAAGGGAGCAGGAGGATCCTATACATCTATACATTTAAGACATTTTAAACATCTAAAGAGTTCATCTTTTCCACCTGGTTAAGAACTGGTTGCCAGATCCTGTAAAAGTTATCAGCACATCCTCTTGTACTGTATCTAATTTTCTCTAAGGTCCGATGGTACATGAGGCCTCTGATCCATGTGTTGAAGGTTGGAGAAAGTGTATCTTTCCATTTTAACAGTATAATTCTCTTTGCCAGGAGTGTAGAAAACGCTATCATTTTTTTTATTGTGTAAACTGATTTTAAGATCTTGCGGCACTGTTCCAAATATTGCTATTATTGCAAAGGTTCTGTGGGTAATCCTGCAATGTCAGAAAAAAAAATAGAAAAAAATATTTAACCAAAATTCTCTCAAGTTTGGAAGTCAGAACATTTGTGATAAGGTGGCTGGTGCTGTTTCACAGCAATCACAGTTAGGGTCAGTATCTGATGCAAATTTTGCCAGCCTCACTTTAGACCAGTGGAGTCTGTGAACAACCTTAAATTGTATGTACATTTGCAAAAATGTGTGTACTTCAGTCAGTGGCTAGCAGTGAACTAAAGACGTCACTTATTGTAAACTTACAGCAGTTGTGCGTGAACCCACTGCCTTTAATGAGTGTTACTGCGAACCACGTGGTTTTATCCTCATGAGCGCAGTCTCATTATTTAATAGCCATACCTCGTCTGTGTTATTGTGGAGGTACATTGTTATTACTCGTCAGTTAATTGAGAGTGTTATGGGGTTAATGTGAGAAAAGCAGGTCACTGTGGCGATTGGGGGCCATAAGAAAGCAAATGTGCATGTGTGCCTCATGATAATGTTCCAGTGTTAATTATCTGTGCGTAGAGGAGTCCCATATCCCTGTGTTAGTGTACTCTGTTTCTGGACATGAGTGTGTGAGGCTTAAATTAAACTGTGCATTAGCGACTGTAGGTGTGTATGAACCCATTGTACGTGGTGTGTAAGTGGTTTCTGTTATAAATCTATTTAGTCCCCAGGAGGGAGATGGTAAAAGAGCAAGTGATGAGTCATTCTCTGTGTGAAATGAGTTTAATTTACCCACACATTACGCCACCCATCATAACAAGCTCAGCACCTCACATTGTTTAGCCTCTCAGGTCTTAATCCAACAGATTGGGCCTGTTTACCAGCTCAAAGGTGTGAGCAACTTTCATTTATTCTGCACACTGTGGTCCGTGTGTGTGTTTTTGACAATTAATCCCACACACACTGTTTATTTACCTGACACAAGAGAGGTGACACTGTGCATTATTAGTCACAGGTGGGGCCAGGTGGTCTCTGCCTGGTTTTCACATTTGTGTGTTTTTGTGTGTGTGTGTGTGTTCATTTCTGCACCTGCAGTGTCGTATCTCACAGGGGGTTTCCATGTGCACACAGCAGGGGTGTGTGACAGATTTCGTCACCTGGACGGATTGGTGTTAATGAACATTTTAATCATCTCACTGAATGCCAGAGCCTGCTGGGTGTCACCGCGTACACCTTACTGCAGATAAATATGGACAAACTGAGGAGGGGGAGCTTTACATTATTTGGTGTCCGGGCAAACAAATCTTGATAATTCCTTTCACACCCAAAAATCATTACCACTGTTGGCTTTTAATAATTGTCACAAGTAGAGAAAATAAGTGTTGTGTTTGTAAATTAGTTTATATCAAGTCCTCCTAAATTTGTCTTTCAGGGTTGAGATGTATCAGCATTTGTCAGAAAGCTCTTTCAATTATGCTGGCTGTCTTTTCTTGATAGGTTTGGTACATGGATAACTTCTGAGCTGGAAAGCATTATTATAGATTAATGTAATATTTAATTACTAATTTAACATTTGTTCATTTATCAGGCCTCCAGTCCTGGAATCACTGCACAGGAAGATTTTAGTGATGATCCTTCAGCCAGAGCAGTGCACAGTTTAGGATAAATTAAAATGACAGGGAAAATTACCCTTCATATCTGTTGCTGCAAAAGTGTGAGACTTAAAAAAATCGGGGGTCCCATTTTTTTGAGTTGCTGATTTCCTACAAACATGGGTGTTATGCCCCGTCTAGGGGTGGCCAAGACATAACATGAATTCCCCCAAATCCACTGAGTCCCAAGCAGCCACTGGAGTCAGTCAGCAGCCTGAACTGACATGTCGGTATAATTTATTTACAATTTTACCACAACAAAACAAAATAATTCAGAGTACCTCGAGGCCGCTAATTTGGCTCTACTTAACCGTAAACTGAAACATATGAAAACAACAAGAACACACTCTCTAGTGAAGCTGAGGTGGCTGGTTGGAAACGGTCAAGCGGGGACTCCCTCCGTGCGGTGGTGACGTCAGCGAGCTGTTTAAATTGTTCCTTCTCTCCTCCACAGCCAATCACAGGTGTTGGGGCAGTGAACTCTGTCCAATAGGAGGCAGGGGTGGCACACCTAATCAAACCAGCACTCTGACGTATACTCACGCGCATTCAGTCACACCGAGGGAGCAGGAGAACCCTCCCAACACAGCCAAACAAATATGAAGAAACACAATACCAAGCACAACTATGACCTGGGTCGTAACTGGTAGTACTTCTGTGGACAAGACATAAAGTCTGGGGTACAAGAATTCTCCCTCTGCTAATGTAGTCCCTTTCTGCTATTGTTGAGTGGCTATTTATGTGGGTATAACCAGGTACAGCTTCAATACAACTAAAGATTGTACAATATTATTGGTATGACATTGTTAAAATTTTTAAAAATCAATATTTCTAAAGAACGTTTGTCCTTTTTCAAGTGCCTGAAAAGACGCTGCTCATACTGTTTGTTGGTTTTCGATTCCCATCTCTACTCCTGATTGGATGTTACCATCACAAAAGCATGAAAAGTAGGAGTAGGGGGCATTTGACTGGTCAGTAGATTGGCAGGAAGTTGTCACCTTTATAATGGTCATATAGAAGTATAATAATGTGGCTACAATGTTTTTCATTCAGAAAATGTAATAAAAAATGAAGTCTGCAATGTGAGTAGTAGTGCTTGGGGTGCCAGCAATCCCGTAGAGTTGGGAGGGTTAAGTGACTTGCAAATCTAATAGCAGCTTTTCTGTTTTCCAAATGTCACTATAGCCCACTATCCTTCTATGGTTCCTGTTAAAAGGGGTCTAGAAATATCAGTGTATTTGAAGTCGGCAAACCTCTATTATCAATATTAGGTTTATTCTACACTAGACTTGGTCCTCCCTGATGTGCAGTGTTCAGTCAGTTGCTATTGTCATGGCGCTTTTGACAAACAGCATATGCCGTGTTTTGCTGACAGGATAATGTAGATGATTCAAAAGTTTTATCATCAGTCTCTGACCAAGATACTTTTGCATTCAGTTGATTATTAGCTTTATCTTTCTGAAAAAGTCTACTCATACTGTAGAGCCTTAACTTCTCTACAATTCATTTGACAGGGATTCTCATTATTTCTCAGGCAGCCCTTCGCCTTAGAACAACAGAAATCTATCTTTGAGGTCAAAATGAAACAAAATCTTGTGCTCTTTTGCTTTCCGAGCCTAATGATAATGGCATAGTTATCAGGTAGTATTTCCCTGCCCTTCTTGCCATCTGTAAGTTTCCTGTCTCAATCTACGGGTCAAAATCACTTTACAAACATATTTGCTGCTTTCAAAGCTCTTTAAATAAAACAATTCTCGCGATATCCAGTACATTAAACCTGAAATAAAAGCAAAGATGTCTTACTTGTTTTAGCTATCAAATCATCTTCACAGAGGATCAGAGTCAAGCTTACAGAAGTATGGAGGGATTTTCGTGCTTTTAGACGACTGAGGCTTGTATGTGAAATTTTAGAGCGACTCCGGCTCTGATATCCACGCTGGTTGAATCCTCTTGAAGCTAAATGGAGTGGAGCGTCTGTCTCTGACTGGATTAAGAGAAGAGTGAGAGTGTGAGTCTGCAGGGAGAAAGGGGAAGCCTGCAGGAGATACATCTAGTGAATCACCTCCTCCGTACTTCAGGCTGTTTTTGAATTCACACACATAAAAAAAACACATTCATATACACATAAATGCCTGAAGGCTTTTGCTATGTTCGTCACTCAAGGAAAGTTGTACCTCATCATGGACTCAACAAGTACATTAGACTGGGTGACTTCCTCAATATGGACCTTACCAACACTCTCTGCAAGAATAGGACCTGTTGTGGCTTTCCACATTCATTGTTCTTCTTTGCTGCGTTTTATCATGTGTCGCATGCCACAAAATGCTTGAGAAGATTTATTTGATGTTGGTCTCTGACAGTGGTTTCTTGTTGTTATTAGGCAAAAAGAAACAAGGTGAGAAGCTGATGTCACATTGGAAACATTTGTGTTTGTTTGAGGATGTAGTGGTGCAGGACAGATGCCATCTAATGAGAAGAGCACTTTGACTCAAGACACTGGAGACAATAAGAGACAGAGTTAACATGACTGATTTTTCAAGACATGACTATGCTATGAGCTTATGTTCCTCCTAGTTAACCTGAACTATCATTGATCTAGTGCAAGCCAGACACATGAAATATGCATGAGGCTGCCCATACTTTATCCTGTAAGGGATGTAAAATTAAGAATTCTGCACTATTTCTACATGTAAGCATCATTGAGGTGATTGTCTGGTGCGGACAATGCTGTTATTTTTAATAAGTCAGTGCTCTAATAGGGTCAAAAGAGTGGAAACCTTTTAGTTACCACAATATCCCTGTTTTCTTATGGTTCTCACTTGATGGAAGCATCTGTCATTTTGACGAGATAAACAATACATGACCAATAAAAAAATGTTCCATTAAATTGTTAAAAAGAGTGAGTGATTATCAAACACAGTGCTCAGACAGAATCATTATTAAATTTAATGTAATTTTACATTCAATCAGTTTTTTTTCCTGATAGACTGACCCTCACTCTG
The DNA here is from genome assembly GCA_037902135.1 of Cetoscarus ocellatus. Classification (NCBI taxonomy): domain Eukaryota; kingdom Metazoa; phylum Chordata; class Actinopteri; order Labriformes; family Labridae; genus Cetoscarus; species Cetoscarus ocellatus. The sequence goes on along the minus strand of JBAMNC010000901.1, from coordinate 1,064,987 downwards.
TCAGACTTTATTGTTTTTAATAATACCATTAAATAGGACAAAAACTGACCATGACAAGAGATGCATATGGACTAATTTGTGTTTGTTTGTGATTTATTTAATTCAAAACTTAAAGTGCATATCTATTAAGTGATGGTGAATCAGAGAAACAAATCGAACACTGAACTCTGAAGTAACGTGCTCTTTTATGTTGTTTTTATTAAATTTAAGTTAATTCTATTCATTATATCTCTATAAATATATATATCTCCATGTTCATTGCATTCCTTTTGATTTATTTAGATTTTGATTTATTTTCCTGTGCCTTGGTTTTACCTCTGCCAAGTGTTGCACTGTGAATTGACACCACTTTCCCAGAGTTGTGGAACCAGTATTCATAATATTGATGCCCTGAGACATAAAGTTTAACGATAGCATTCATTTTGGCAGAAATTAACTTTAAATTCCTCCCAGATAAATTACTGAAATGTGACTTTTGCTTTTTTATCTAGGTTATGTTCTTCTATTTTTCATTCTGCAATGTACTATCAGTTGCTTATTTTGGCAAAGACTCTGAAACTAACACAACTGCTTTTCTGCCTTAGAGTTAAAGGTTTCATTTTTACTTTAACTATTTTACTCATGGGCTTGTTGTGAATCCTTGGTATCAAATCTCAAGGTGTGTTCCCTGTGATATATCCCATGTCAACTAGCCCAGCATCTCTTTTAAAACAACATCCACCTCTCCCGCCTGCTTCCCAAATCCATCCTGGGAGTGATTATATCTGGTCCCAGTTTGCCTTCCCGCCTCCCAGCCAGTGCAAGAACTGGTGCTGTATAAAGAAGAGGCCAAGCTTGGTTTCCAGTCATTTCCTGCATGACTGCCTGGTTGATGCTAACACAGCAGTGAAGGAGACAGAGCTCAGTGATCTGAGGTACAGAGAGATGTCACAGGAGCTTGTTACCCGTCCTGTTTCTTTACTTTAACATGTCTCTGCTTCTGTGGCTCGTTGTAAAGTTGTGACAGTTGAGTTTTAGCGTCACTGGAAACAGGGGATGCTGCTGAATGTGTGTGTCTGTACCTCAGAAGGAGACTTTGAGGTGGGGCGTCATGTTTGATGGGGGAGGTTTTTAATTACTGCAGCAGCTGGACGTCAGATGCCTGCAACCCTCCCACCCATTTCCACACCGCCTCACAAAGTCATTGCAGTAGACTCTGGAGAGTACACCGAGGCTTTTAAGTACACTTTAGTAGCATGATGTCATCTGCTCTTTTGGACAGGGGGTGGTTTTAATCAGAGCTGATCAGAGACAGCAGACCTGCACTGTGTCCCACACACTGAGCTGATAATGAAACTGTTGGAGCATCTGTCTCTGTTGTCCTCCTTCCTGTTTCTGTTTTCATAAGCTGATAAACATCCAGTTTGGACACAGCCATGTCAGTATTCATATGAGAGAAAAGGCTTTTTACTATCTTACTTTATTTTTTTGTTAATTCGCCTTGTGCATATTTTATTACTTCACAGTTACTTAGAAGTCTTTCCTGATGTAGGATCATTTTTTATTTCATACAAAATTTATCCAAATTGTTTTATGTGTTTAGCAGGGATGCCTCAGTTAGGCTTTTTGTGGCTGATACTGATCAACAACCATCTGTTAGGGACGTCTCCTGATACCAGTAGTGAATTTGTGTTTTGTTAGTGCTTTCAAATTAAAATTATCTGAAAATTATTGCAATAAAATGTGTCAACTTTTAATACCATGCATACAGCCCCACCTATATATCAAGATGTCAATGAGGGATGCTAAAGTCATGTCAATAGATTGCAGAAAATGTAAAAATGGACAAAGAAAGGGGTCATATACATAACTATCAACTTCAAAAATAAGCTCTCCATGGACCAAAGTTTCTGTGATTCTGTAGTCTCACTACTCCAAGCGCCTAGAGCTATTACTGGAGTGTGTTTAGTCTCATAGCTCACTAACTGACTGAGCTGAAGGGAGCTTTAGTCACCCAGAATCAGAATCAGAATTTGTATTTATTGCCAAGTATATTTGCACATACGAGGAATCTGACTTGGTAAATTGGTGCAAAAGAATCAACATATAGTGCAAATAAAATCAAAGATTCAGGAGGAACTAAATGAAGTATTAAAACAGTGAAATTTGAAGTTGGTAGATATAAAAAAATATACAACATATACAAAATATGCAATGCAGCTTTATCTGTTTTTTATGGCTCAGAATACTTTTGAACTGCTTTGAGCTAAACAGTGTGAGTACTTAAAGCCAGTTATGTATATTATCCACCTCATAATGCAACAATTGGCCGGAGGGCAGGAACAAAGACCGGTACCACTGCCCCAACTCGTGGCGGGAGTGTAGGTTATACAACATTTGACAGGCTTTGGCCTGCCTGCAGTGTGAAGGCAAACCAAACCAAGTGAAAAAAATATTGTAGTCTGTCAGATTTAAGGTATGAAAGTCACCTAAAAATGAAATATTTTATCTCTGTAGATTTAAAGATTCAAGTGTTTATTGTCATTTGCACATTAAGAAACATGTTTCCCTGCGCAATGAAATTTCTCTGCTGTCCACAACAAATGCTAGGTAAGAGAAATAAAAATAATAACAAGATTTAAATAGCAGCAAGAAAAATACTAAATAATACTAAACAATAGCAGCAAGAAATACTGTCCAACTGTGAACAAGCTAAAAATAGATTCCAGCTATGTACATGTATAAAATGGAGATATCGCTATTAAAGGAATGGAACAGAGTGGAACGGATTTCTGTAAACTTCTGTAAACTTGTATATTGTGCAAAGATCTGACATAAAGTGTGAGAACAGTTTTATCTGTGCAAATTGAGCTGTGTGGTTGAGTTAAATTGCAGATGCCTGTATTGGATTAGATGCAACTCCTGATTATGATAATGAGCTCTGCGCTGACCAACTGCGAAAGCAATGTCTGATAGGAGGGGGAGGCGGGGTTACCTGCTCCAGAGCCGACTTTCAAAACAATCATGGCCTCTGCCTGCACACATGTAGATGGAGGCCCGTATAGCTATGACATAATAAACCCCAGGAAGTTAAAAAACTGGATGTTTCAGGGGTCATTTCCTTTGAAGAAGAAGCACATTTCTACTTTAGTAAAAACTTTCATGTCCTTCTGCTCCCTAAACCCCTTCTAACAACATTAAAGCAAAGACCGTTGCATTTTGCAGGACACAGGACCTTTAAGATGGCATTAAAAAAAAACAAAAACTTTATTATGTTAGAAGAGCTATGGGTTTTGAAACTGTAATCACATAGTTTGGTGAATCCTCCAATATCCTACATATCATATGCACACTGTAATTAATGACCATCTGCACTGAAGCATCCATATTGTAATAATGTTAGCAATCCATTATGGTGATTTATGATATAAAAATGTCAGCCTTACTGTGTTTCAGGAGGACAGTGCAGCAGGTATTAGAGTCATTATGATTCTTCTCTTCACCGCAATCAGTTTCTGTATAATTTCCGTTGTCATTGTTCGCCCTTCCAAAAGTTGTTTTAAATGCAAAATACTGATACTCTCTCACGTGTAGCCATTTTGCGTGTGTCTGAAAATGGAGGATATTTAATATTTTAAGGCTCTGACAGTTTGAAATCATAATTGCACTGTGGTACTTCTTAGAAGAACAGTGATACCTGAAAAAATCACAGGCTCAATTTGTGCTGACATCAGTGATAATTACAAATGATTGCTTTAATGGCAGGAATAAGGAGAGAACACAAAGTTTGAAAACATAAATCACGTGAAGACTGAGGAGCTTCATTCTTTGACCCATCAGACTACAGTCAGGTCAGTCCACAATAGAGCCTTATGTTTCAGTGTTACAGAGTAATAATAATGATAAATCCAGCCTGGAGTGACTGTGATTGGCCCCGAGGATCCCGCAGACACAAAGAGTTGTTCTTTTATTTGACTTCCAGACTGAATCTCTAAACATGTGGGAGTAATCTGTTTTGAGTGAAATGTCTGGCTGTGATTATGAGTTGTATTTTTCTTTTTGGAAGCACTGCTGGGATGTAGATATGAATATTTAGAGCCTTACACTGATAACCATCCATGCCTGTTTGGAGCCTTTTCATTTTGAGCCCCATGGAGCCTTTCAGAGAACCCGCCACCGCCGCAGTGGCTCTCTGTTGAATGAGAGCCACCATCAAATCTCCTGCTATATCTTTATCGCTGCCTCAGAGCGCTCTCACCCCCCCGTCGCACTGAGTCACCCTGTCCTCTTAGACCCCCCTCTTCTCTGGAGTATGTGTGTGTTTGAGTAATGTCTGAGTGCTTGGCTTGTTAATGTGCAGTATGATAACAGCCAAGCTCCATAAACAACTTAATCCTGCTTCTTATGAACCCTGGAGCACAGCTCTCTGCTCTGTCAGAGACCCTGAGGCTTTAGAGGTACAGATGACTGAAGGGGGTGAGCCTGTGTGTGTTTATGTGAGTTAGGCTGTTGAGGAAACTGAAGGAAAGGTTGAAAAGGTTTCTCTTCAGGTAAAATGACTTCAAGGAGCACAAATAGAAATAAAAGTCGTTGTGAAGTGATGATTGAAAGATGTTGACCTCAGCAGCACCTTTGAAGAAAAGAAAAGAAAAGAAAGAAAGACATCCTTTATTCGTCCTCCATGGGGAAATTCAGTTCTTTACACTGTTGTTGAAACATGCTGCACAAACACAGGCTGAAATACACATGCAGGTGTGTAAGATCATGCATTTGTGGAGAGATGTCAGAGTGAGGCTGCTCCTGAATAAGCGCTACTGAGCAGTTTTGGGGTTAAGTGCCTTGCTCAAGGGCACTTCGACAGTGCCCAGGAAGTCAGCTGGCACCTCTTCTGCTACCTAACCAACTTCCAAACATGGTTAGGTGGGGACTTGAACTGGCCACCTTTGTTCCCCAACCCAAGCCGTTACAAACTGAGCTACTGCTTAATATGTCACTGTGTTTTTCAATAAAGGGACAGCTCAGTTTTTTTGAAGTGGGTTTGTATGAGCTCCATATGGGCACTAAGTACATTAGATGCAGTCGAACGTTCTCTCCTCTCCTTCTGTAAGCCACAGTCTGTAAGAGTCTGTAACGCAGAACTAGCTGCAAATAGGGAAGTATTGTACCAAGCACAAAGGGTATTTTCTCCACAGTTTAAGAGTACGCTACCTATAAATGTTTTAAAGTGCATTAACTTTTCAGAAATATAAAGTTTATCTGGAACTAACCGACTCACGTCGCGTATTCCTCTGCGCAGCGCTGCTGCGAGCCGCTGAATCACTCCGCCTATCTAAGCCCACAGTAATCATGTATAAATCAATAGATTCAGCACAATATGATACACAGTACTCCCTGAAAAACCTTGTGTGGCTGTTTCAAGATACACAATAAGGAGACACTTGAAGAAAAATGGGCTGCATGTTTGAGTCAAATGCCACAAAGCATCCCACTTAAAATACGCCAAACAGCACAGAGACAAGCCCAAAACATCTGGAACAAAGTCATTTGGAGTGATGAGACCAGAATTGAACTTTTTGGCCACAACCAAAAACGTTACATTTGGAGAGGAGTCAACAAGGCCTAAGATGAAAGGTACAGCATTCCTCCTGTGAGGTGGGTCGCTGATGTCTTGGTGATGTGTGAGCTACAAAGGCAGGAAACTTGGTTAAACTTGATGGCTAGATGAATTCAGCATGTAATCAGAAAATACTGGAGAAAATTTGCAGTCATCAGCCCGTAATCTGCACATGGGACGTACTTGGACGTTCAACATGACAACAATCCAAGACACAAGGCCAAGTCGACTTGTCATTGGCTACAGCAGAATAAAGTGAAGATTCTGGTGCGGCCATCTCAGCCTCCTGACCTCAGTATAATTGAGCCACTGGGGAGATCTTAGACATGCAGTTCATGCAAGACAGCCCAATTTACTGGAACTGGAGGCTTTTTGTCAAGAAGAATCCTCATCCATGACTACCACAAAAGACTTCAAGCTGTCATTGATGTTTAAGGGGGCAGTACAGAGTATTAAGAACTGGGGTATGTACACATTTGATCAGGGTCATTTGGGTAGTTTCTGCTGTCATTATGATTTAAAAATAGTAAACACAGTTGTTAAATATTAAATGGCTTCACCCACACACTAACCATGAGTGAAAGAAAAGTTTTTGTGTTATCATTCATATTCTCTGAAAAAGAAATCATAAATTCTGCCAGTGTATGTAAACTTATGAGTACAACTATATATAAATATATACATTACTGTTTACCTTATGCAGTGTGCAATGTTTTTTTCAAGCGCATTTTAAATTCAGTGGCCCTGAAATAGCATTTAAATGATAAAATATGGATATTTGCGTTTAAACATGGTGACCCCTAATCTAGGCACCAAATACTTGTTTTAAGAATCTCTATCTTCTTCTGTCCTCGGTTCATTTATAAGAATTAATTTGTACCTTTTCTGCACTCACTTTTCTAAATTCTATTTGAATGCAGTTACACATATGTTAAAAGAAATGCTGTTTTTGCAGTACTCAACCATTTATTGTTGGTTTTAAACAGCGAAAATGTAGCAAGTTTGGTGATGTCAATATTTTGATTTACTTTTTTACTGTCTTGCTTTTTATAAACAGTGGGATTGGGAGTGGCTTCTTAAGTGAAGGGGGTTGTAGGGACAGCCTCTGTCCTTCTTAAGCCCTAATGTTTTAGATACAGTAACTGTGACACCCAAAAAAAACAGTCAGAGCACCCACAGAGCAAGTAATAAAGTGAGAAATGGCTTATTAGAATGTAAAGCTTTTAATGTTGTTGTAGCATGAAATTCAACACAAGGCGTAAATTTGGTAAAAATGTTTACCACCAAAGTGATGCTGCATGTTAATGCAAAAAGTTCATCAGCCAGTCATGTGTCAGCTTTCTTGAACATGACAATGAAGTTCACAGTTTTCCAGTGGCCTCGCTAGTCAACAGATCTCAATCCAATGGAGAAGCTTTCTGTCATGTCAGTATGGACCAAAGTCTCTGAGAAATGTTTCCAGCACCTAGTTAAATCTATGCCACGAAGAATTAAGGCTTTTCTGAAGGCAAAAGAGGTCCATCCCAGTACCAACAGGGCATACTTCATGAGTGGCCTGTGAAGAATTTTTTTTAGGAACAATAATGAAGTCGTCCGTCTGAACAGTGCTGATATGTCACTGTTGTTTACTTCGTCAAATAGAGGGGGATAGACTGAGGAGAACAATGATGAGGAATGTTTGAGACCAGCTTCCTGACAACCCCCATTGTACTAAAGAAAAACCTTTGCCGAGGATTCACCAAGCCCTCTGTTAAGACCTCCTCTATTCTTGATTTTATATTTTTCCTCCTCTGGGACAGCACACAGGCTTTTCCTTCTTATCCACCCAGCTGTTCCACATCAGACCCAGAATACTGATGAAGAGGGGCGATGGTTTGTCCGCCTGCAGCAGCTTGCAGAGAGAATGAGACATTTACAAAGTAATTCATGTTCTCCTTTGACACTTAACATGCACCGAGGGTAATCAGATTTTAATTTGGAGCTCCAGAATGAATAAATCTGGGGTGTAAATGCACCCGAGATGGATCTGAGATCAGGTTAGCCTTGAGCAAAGAAAACTCCTAATAAGTGAGTGGAAGTGAAAAGGTGCAGAATGTTTGAGGACTCTGATGTAAATAATCCAAATAAAGCTGGATAAAATGTACATATTCTGTTTGGATGTCAAACATTGGTATATGATTCATCTGAGTCTGTTTAATCTGTACATCTGAACGGATCACTTTGATAGGCCTGTGGAAGTGATGGAGATAAATATAATTTTGGTTCTGGCTCATGCCTGATAATGTTATTATTAGTTTAGATCAACAAGCTTAGAGATGGAGGTTTGGAGATTAACTTGATCCATGGTTTGTTTTTAGCATGATGATCAAATCCATATGATTTGATTTGGCTTAAATAGATTTACATTCCCTCCTTGCATTTCTTTCATATTAAGTAGTCTTCTGTACATTTACATGTATATTAGTCGAGAGTTGATATCACTGCTTCAATCTGATTGCAGATCTGAATATGAGACAGTACACAAGAAAACATCTAAATGAAAATCCAAATAAAGTAAGTGAGAAGATTAAAGGATCCAGCATTGATTTTCTAACTGTCAGCTCAGCTAAGTGTACAGAGAAGCACACACTGGTTGGTTCAAGCCAAATTTCCTGTATCTTAATTTGTCCTGTTTTATGACAGGAAGGCCGTTAAAGTTACCTTAAAAAAAATGAAATCCCGTGTCTTCATGTGGTAGTGTTGCAGGACTCTGGCAACATATTTGTAGGACAGATAAGTTGGATAGCAAACAAGTGGTTACACTGCAAGATAATAAGTCCAAGTTTAAGTCCTGACAAACAGTTTTGGATGACCCTGAAGGCCATAAGCTGAAACGCGTTGGTCTAATTAAGTGGTTTCCTGAACCACAAGTGTTTCTGGAGCTCTTTTTACCTTTTCAAGACTTTTTCTTTCCAAGCACCTTGAAAGTTGGTGCCAGAGCTTTTGACCTTTAAAGTAAACAGTTTGGACATATTAGCATGACAATTCCCAAAATATCCAGTGTTTAGGGTAAGGATTTGGGTTTTATAAATCCATTACTTAAAATAAAAAACGTGTATTAAAAGGATGCATCAATCATGAGGGAACAAGATCTGATCATACTTCTGCAGAGCCTCGTCTTAGAAAACCCAGAGAGGAGTAAATAGTGGATTGATGCTGTCGGATGCTCCACCTAAAATGCTTAACAGTTGCAGAAGGCAACAATTGGCAGTTGCACCAGTCTTGTCCTTTCTCTGCTCTAACATATTGTGTGTTCATTTGATCAAAATATGACAGCTTTTTAACAAAGTTACTGCCCTACAAAATGCTTTCTATTAGTGACTGCTGCAACTATCCTGTTACTCTCATTAAATATGTGACCGAGCTTAAGTTAGCTCAGAACCCCTAAATGTATTTTAGTTGTAAAGACTACCATCCCCTTCACTTTTCAGACTAAAGCTGTATTGATCTTAACACAGTGAAATTGTATAGATCTTTCTTTATTCTTAAGATTTTCATTTTGACATCAGTGAAGTGGGAATTAGTCTTCACAAAACAGCATGTAAACATTTGTGTATGGACGTTCTGGTTAAGACTTTGCTTTTTTTTTTTAGCTTTATAAATCCCAGGTGCTTTACAGTATAATGGTCCATAGCACCCTATATTCCACTGGTGACCTGTCTGTTGTGTGATGGTTTGCCTGCGTGCCTCATCATCCATCAACAACTTCTGGCTCAAATTTGAACACGGCAATCACCCAGCCTCAGTCACTTTTGTTACGGACCAATCAGATAATGTAGTAGGCGGGTGCTACTTCTGTGGCGTAAAGTACAGACATAAGCCACTTCATAGAACATAAACATGTTGGAAGTGAAGTGGAAAATATCCTTTCTATTGAGAAATGCTTTCAGTGTTGGTATCCAGACCAAGCACAATGGCTGTAGATTGGAGTTTGGCAAGATGGATCTGATTACAGATACTGAATCAGGTAGATCCAGCTGCTTTGCAACAGATATTGACCTGAGATAGTTTACTTTTTAGTTAAAGTCTCTGACACTTCCCTTTAGCTCTCTGTAACCACTTGTGTACTATTTTTTTTACAGAGATTCATGCTGAAATACTACATTGTGTAGAGACTGGGACTCATTAATGAGAAATGTCTGTAAAATTCAAAATCAAAACCACTTTAATAATGTTAATCCTGATTTCCCCCTGCTGCTGCCTGTTTCCTCTAAATGTGAAAACCCTGCTGCTCTGATTAAATTACTTCCACTGAATTAACATGTTTTCAGTTCTTAATATACATGCAAAACACATGCTATGACTTTCATCTTAAACAGAAGCAGGAGTGCTGCAAGTAGAAAACAAACTTTCTACAACGTAATCATGATAACTCTCTTGGAGGGAATCCACTTAGTGAGTAAAGTTTTTTTTCCTCTCCTCCAGAGCTGTTTTTTGGCTCTTTCCCTCGGTGAATCCCACTGTGCTGCAGCCAATTCAAAGAAATGCTTGTTTAGTCAAAAACCTTTGGAGACTAGATCAAAAGCATTTTCATAGCAACTCAATCTGTGATTGAAATATTTAATACTGCCATGGAGCCCCATGCAGTCTTCTCCAACACTCAGTCCTGTTCTCTGCTCTGCTGTCCCTCCATCTCTCATCTTCACTCTCACGTTTATTCTCTTCTGGCGCTTTTCCTGCTGCATTAATAATCCACACTAATGCAGAGTATATGTGAGGATATAAATAAAAGGACGAATGTATATTTGATCATCCCCCGGACCTTTGACCACCCGTGGAAAGCTGCTGGCATATCAGTGAGTGTTTAGAGCTGCTGATGTGTTTAAGATGGAATAATGGAGTTAGTCACTGGGAAGAAAAAAAGGGAACACAGAAATATACTTCAGTTTTTTCTGCTGTAGGACTGGGGGATTCATTAAATTTTTATGATACTATACATTTTGAAAGAGAAAAAGTGTTATCTTGATTAGACTTTCAGAGGGTACTTTCTTGACAAGTCATTGTAGTCGGCTTCAGGTATCTAGGTATCTAGCTTGGCTATTATCTTCATTCTCAGGTGCCCTTGCGCTCTGTGTGTCAGTGTTGGTGCTTGGTGTTATTGGAGCTTGGAACCCAGTCTCAGATGGTGGGGAAAATGATAAATCCTGCTGACCTGTCGTGGAGTAACATCATTCTTGTACCTCATCAATCTATAATTGTGAAGGCAATCAGCGCTTTCTGATATCGGAACACTATGCTAGCAGTTGTTTCTTAGTGAGTCTGGATGATGGTTATTGAAGTAACCGTTAATCCCACATTCTCAGCATGAAACCCCTCTAGTTAGGGTGTTCTTGTGCAGATGGAGCCACTTCAGTTTTCCACAATTCCCTTGGCAGAGTCTTAGCCGGTCCAGGAAAGTGCTCGGACCTGCCCACCCTAATAGTCGTAATTAGATAAACATGTAGCCCTATCACATAGATTTTATAAGGTATATAATGAACTTTTTGCTTGGCATCAGAAATGCCAAAAATGAAACCAAAATGAAAAAACCTTATTTAGACTCCCAGTGGCTGGAATTTGGCTGGTAACTGGATGGATCTTGGTGGGCATTTTGCTGGGAGAGGAAAATTGAAGCACTTCCATCTGTAGTTCCCCGTTCTCTGCCCTCATGCATATATCCCTGTTCCAGTTTGTCTTTAGACTGCCCTGGTTGTCCCACAGCTGACCTAAACTTGTAAAGCCCCAGCTGTGATCGCACAAATGACTTTGCCTAAGGGTCCATCTGGGATAATACGGCCCTGGCAGGGATGTTAACCCATGACCATTTGCATCGTGGACAAGTGTTTTTCTAAAAGTGCCTTTGGTCTAAATACCCAATGACTTTCACTGTAGGGTGTTTGATACATATTTAAATTCTTTTATCATGCCTGTTTTTATATTTTTTGTGGTTCAAAGTTTTAAAGTTTTGGATTGCTGGGGACATAATTCCCAGTCCAGCAAGCCCACGTGGTGTTGCTATTGGTCAGACAGCAGGTCCTGCCTCAACCGGGCCTCTCTGTCTGTCAGTAGATTGATCCAAAGTTAGGTTACGAGGACGTGTACATAGTGGCTGCATCCTCAGGTTGGCTTCAATAGCACTCCAATGGCTCCTTCAAACAATGCCACATGACTTTATCCAATTCTTTTTACAGCCGATGATTATTTGACACACAGAGTCTCATCCAATCACAAGAGCCTTGAATGTGACTTGAACTTTCTTGGTTGAGTTACAGGTGTGAACACAAACATCAGCTTCTTTTGTGCTATTAGGACCAGCGTTTGTAAGTTTCCCCTTGTATTTTAAGTATTTTTCTCTGTTGCCTGACACCGATAGGAAATTTCCAGCTGGGAGTTACAAATATGAACAAGCAAGTCAGAAAATTTCTGGGTAGGTTTCCTTGCATGGCTGAAAAAATTTGAAGACTTTCATTTGTGTTGCTGTTGTATAAAGCGTTTCAGTTTTTACAGAATTATATCAAAATGTAAATTTCTGGTATTGTTACATTCATTACTTATTTCTGTACCAAAAAAAAAGACACATATTGTGTTTTGCTTTTCAGCTGGAAAATATCATAAAAAACATTTTTGGTCCATATTTCCCAGCCCTACCTAATGGTTTCTTCCTTTTCACCCTCTGAACTGCTTTTGTATCCCTTTTTCCTCCTCATCACGTGTTCCTGAAAATAGGACATGTCAGGGTACTTCAGGAGAAGCTGTTGACAACAAAGTAGTTGCAGTCCACCTCATGGATGTACACAGCATAATGATTGCCTTTGCTTTGCATATGCCAAGGACACAACAGGCGATCTGATGTGCCTTTGTGAAATCATCCTCTTAATGCAGATATCCGGTTTCACCACAACAGGGGGGGTCACTTTGCTGTACGAGCTGCTCGGAGGCTTCATTTCTCACTCGTGCTTCCTGCAGGTCTGCTCTGCTGATTACAGCTCCATGAAGAGAGTGCTCAGATATCTGAAGATAAGTCTGCGTGATTAAAGGATACTTAATAAAGTCTGACAAGTTTTGGTGTCAGAACTTATTAACTACAGAGCCAGCTATTGTGTATAAATGAGCCCTGTTCCAGAGTTTCTCACAGGGTGGAGTTGAAGAGTTTAAGAAAACAGAATCCAACGGTGTTGTTGTTTTCTAGAGTAGAGGTGGAGGAGCAGGTGGCGCTGATTGAAAGTCGCTGTCACCTCTAGTGATTAGCTCTATCTTAACTTCAGTGTGTAATAGTGCTCTCATCCCCAGCTTAATTGGCTCTTGTGTTGATTAAATAACGTATGCAGGCAGTATTGTTTGTTTAGGAACTCAGGAAGCTGAAGTTCATGAACTTTTGTTGTGGAGTTTTTAATAAGCATCTTCATGTGCATTGTGGTTGTTACCAAAATATTAAGAAAGTGAACAACCTGTTGATGCTTTAGATCGCTGAATACGTGACAGGTTTATGATTTTTGTTGTGACATAAAGTTAAAGTGTTGCTTTAAAAAAACATTATTGATTTCCCACTTCAAAGTTTGTTTAAAGGTCTTGAAGAGAATAAAAAAGGTTGCTTATTAAAAGGTTGTATAAAGGCTTTTCAGGCTGAAGAGGGAGCAATGAGAAAAACATGTCCTAAAGTGATGAGCATTCATGGGTTGAAGAATAAAAGTCTAAAATACAAATCTATGACCTGAATCAAGCGTGCTTGGCAGACCTTTTTAGCTTGCGCCTCATCTTTTTTGAAGACCAGAGGCTATAAACAACTACAACAGCACATCAGCTGAAGGTAATCTAAAACAGTGATGGTGAACTATGAGCTAATCTAGTGGTACAAATAGATGGTACGCACAACAAAACAAACAAAAAGACATGGCAAATTCCAGCTTATAACTGCAGTAACAACCAGTCACTGATTTTACAATGTCTGCATCCATATAGTGCTAACTTGTATAGCATGATACTATATTGAACCATACTGAACCATGCTGCACTATAAAACACAACACTGTGCCCATCAGCCTCTATAGTTGGGTTAAGGCAGTGGTTCTCAGTTACTTTCTGTCATGTCCCCTAGATTAATATGTTGTCCAAACAAGCTGGGGTCCAAACAAACTAAGCAGAGACTTAAAAGTGATGTGGAGATGCTGCTGACCTCCTAATGGCTATACTTTCACCCCATTGATACAGTGGTGTGTGACACAGATATATAATCTAATGTAAAGCCTCCTGTCGTCAGCTCTCTCGTTGTTTATGGCAGTTCAAACTTGTCTGTTTTTGGCAATATGTTGTTTTGCTGCTTGCAACCGTCTCCGGAACAAAACTCAACTCCTTAATATGACAAAAAGCGACAAACGGATGACAGCTTTTTCAGACTTTATTCTGTAATGACAGTAAAATGGGAGCTGCGCTGCTGGCATGTGTTGAGACTAGCAAAGCTCAGCTGGTACCATTCATGGAAAAGCTCCACGTGGGTCATGTGGTAGATTATATAACTTATAAGTAATGTATTGGTTCATGGGTGGGACTTATCCCTTTGTAATGGCACAGTTATCCTGTTATTTCAAATCGCAGCCTTAGGACCGAGAAGCACTACATGCATTTATGTGTAAGAAATTGGTATGCACAAGTCTGGACTTTCAATGGTATCTAATATGCCAAATTCAGTTTAGTTCATTCTGAAGGCAGTGTATGTGTGTATATATATATATGTGTGTGTGTGTGTATATATACATATACACCTTTTTCATGTAAACATTACAATCTCTCCTGTACCAGAGTTTTATTGTTGTTGTTGTAGTTGTTTTAACAGTCTATTATTTCTGAAACTGAAATAAAACCATATGAATTTACCATAGACATGCAAGGCTGCTTGATCAGTTCTGATGCCATATCTGCCAATTATCAGCCATTATCTGCTCACAGCAATGGTATTCAGGCAGTTTTGTGTATCACATTTATCTTAAATTTTCAAAGTCAAGAAATGAAGTAAAGAGTCCAACATATTCATAAATTAACATTAATCTCATGTCTTTGAAACCAAAGTTTATCTGTCAAATGTTGGATTGAGTGCATCTCTACATCCTTACTGACGGCATGACTGAGTCCAACTCCATAAAGTGCCACTCTTAATTAGTGGAGTACTCCTTTTTCTTGACCCAAATGCAGTAATTGACTGCTTTTATTTGCTCACGTAAACAGAAACAGAGGAAAACCTTCTCCAAGATTTGGCAGGCACTGTAACTTCTCCTGCCACAGACATCAGGCATTGAGCGAACTAATTAGCTCTCTTTAGCTCCTTTAGCTCCAAAAACAGACTGAAGTGAGGAAAGCTTTGCGCTGGCATTGCTATAAAACAGAAGCTGGGATTTAGGGAGAAAAATTTGGAGGCATGTTTCTCAAAACAACGGGCAAGTAACTTTTATTGGAGAGAAACACTTCAATCGAAATTTCAGCGTTTGATTTGATGCTGGCTTCTAATTAATAATAAAAAAAAGACCTAATTAAACACTGTTGGAATATTTGATGGATGTGTCCTTTAGTTCAGATGAGGTTTTGACTTTACATGTCACATTAGATTTATAGTTTTCTTTGAGCTACTGATCACGGAAAAGGACATAAATAATTAAATATTTATTCTCTGTTAGTCAGGATTAATCAGCCTATAATAAAGCACTGAAATTACACTCATTAGGCTGTCACTTTTTCTCTCTTTGAAGAAAAAAATAGACAAAACAAGATCTTGTATATGCAGTATCAATCTTTACCCTCTTTTATTACCAATACATAGTCACCACATGCATGACCTTAAGTATAAAAAAGGGGAGGATGGAGCTTTTATTAAATTGAAACAGTCACAGTCAAGAGAATTAAACCTATCAGTGAATGCATCAGCCTCTACCAGTCTATATCTTTTACCCATAGATGGCAGTACTTCCATGAGTCTCCATCATCACATTGTTTGTGTCTGCCGCCCTGTAACCATGTGAGCAGCTGCAGAAAGACACTGACAGCCCTCTGTAATGTAGATTTACCATAATGGCCTGCGAGGAAATGAGATGTACTCTGTTAAACAGTTTGGAGAGACATCTTGCTCCGCTCCTCCGTGGCCTGACCTCGCTGCACGAGCTGGGAAACACCCGTCCAGATCATCGATCTGACAAAGGCTTTGACTAATGATACGAATAGGGGAGTGAGGGGAGAGTCTTAGAGGAAGAAAAGCTGTCACAGTCTGCCTTTTTTTTTTTTTAAATCTCTGTTCTTGTGTGCAGATGTGGGATGAAGAGATGTGAACCAGTTGATAAGGCCAAAGCAGCAGAGAGGTTGTACATGAACAAGCACCATCGACACCTGTCTCACCTCAGCTGCTGTTTATCTGTCACCTCTGTCTCCTGTTGCCTCCTCTTTCACCCTTTATTCCTAAAAAAAACATCAATAATGACTGACTTTTGTTCATCAGAGAGCCACTGATCTGTGTCATTGTCCTTGTTTAATCATTATAAATTCAGACTAGGAAGAGGAGGAGCACTGTTTTAGGCTTTGTCCACACGTACGTGGGTATTGTTGAAAATTAAGCTTTTTCTGTGCATTTTTGTTATTTTTTCTGTTCACTTTAACAGCATTTAGGTCACTAAAAACGCATATTTTGGAAAAATCCTGCCAATGTCTCCCAGTACATGCGTGGATTGTCTCCAGGAGCTCGGGCTTTCTCCCACAGACCAAAAACATGCTTGTTGGGTTAATTGGTGACTCCAAATCCCCCTTAGGTGCAGGTATGAGGGTGAATGGTTCTGTAATTGGCTGGCGATCAGTTCAGGGTGTACCCTGCCTCTTGCCCAATCTCAGCTGGGATAGGCTTCAGCCTCCCCATGACCCTGAAAGGGATTAGCAGTATAGATAACAGATAGATGGAAGGATGTTTTGGGTGTCATGACAGTCTGCATTGAGCTCTCCCCGGGGGTGATGTCACATTATACACCGTTATCGCTGTTATTTACATATGCAGCAGATGTTGCTACAGTGTTGTTGTTTCAGGTGTTGCTGACTTGACTATCTATTTGCCAACACATATTTCCTGTCAATCCCTCAAGATGATGCTGCTTTTAAAACACGCTAATGATATAAATGCTGTTGTTTTGGATGTGATCCAGTGTTAATGTTTCACAAGTATTAAGGATTTGACAGCTTCCAGTGCGTTTTCCCAGTAACTGTCTGTCTTCTTTTAAAGTTAATAAATTATAAAAGAAAGGGATTTGGCCCTTTGGTAGACTATCTGCTTTTAGTAGGAGGTCTGTGCCATTGGGAGATGATATTTGTGGGAATGAAGTGGAGTGGACTTGGTGAAATCCTTATCTGGAAGTATCTAAAGAGGTCAGTGTGGCTTAAATTGAATGTAACTTTTAGTTGATTGAAATCAGCAAAACTTCCTTTACTTTATAGGTCTCTCAGACAGCGAAGACCTCTCGGTTTTATGACTGTATAGCTCAGGTCTATTTTAACCGGAATGAACAAGTGATTGTTACAGATTGGTGTAGCAAATTAAAGAAAGTTCCAACCAAAGTCACGCCTTATAGAGTGAGAGTTTGAAACTGGGTTACATGTATATTGAGCAGGACTATCAATCAATCAATCAATCAATCTTTATTTGTATAGCGCCAATTCATAACAAGTGTTATCTCAAGACACTTTACAATAGAGCACAAAGCTCTTCATAGTATGGATACACATATATGCATAGATACATATATACATATAAAATACACATATACATATATATACAAATATATACATCCAACACCCAACATGAATCCATATAGCCAATCATGAATCCCTCCATCATGGCGGCAAGAAAAAACCTTCTGTTAAGCAGCAGGAAATCTTTAATGTGGACCCCAGTCTCATGATGAACAGCAAATCCACACGATGCTGTGTTGGGTGTGTGGGCAAAGGGAGGGAGGTAGGTGGAGACAAGTGGACTAAAGTAAGAACTAAAGCTAGTGACAGATCAATGGACCAATCATAGACCTGTCGTCGTCAAATTTGTTTCTGCTGCAAATAAATTTATTAGAGGAGTCTGTGTGGTTGTGGTGAAAAATTCATAGAAGTATAATCAATAAAAGTCTTACTGAAAATAAGAATTTATGGTAGTAACGAACTCATGGGTGCCCAGACCACAAGTGCATCCCTACCATATTTGTCTCCTTTAAGTAAAAATGTATTAATGGTAGACCTCTTGAGATGTGACACCTCATTTTCAAGAGGGATCTCATGTCCAGGCAGAGCACTGCAAGCTAGAGCCTGGATTGAGGATGAGGAAAATGATTTTGACTCAATTTGACACCAACTGCGTTGTGGAGAGACAAACTAAAACAGGATCTTTCAGGTGTTAGCTGGCCAATAGTAGCTCATAAGGCTGGACAGACCTAAAGCACCTGAGGATCTTCTTCATTGTAATAATGGTTTGCCTGCCCTTGTGTGTTTGCTGGCCCACATGAACAACAAGATAATACTTTTGATCCTTTTAAACAACGATATAGGTAGGAAGAGGGGAGTGGAGTTAAAGTTGTCTATGCGTGACTATGAACGGTGTGCATGAGAGAAAAATGAGTATTGTCTGATGGATGGATATGAGAACCTCCACGGATCTGTTAGACCATACTGGTTCATAAAAGCAGAGACAGAGTTTGGGCCATTTGAGAGACTGCCATCGATTTTGTGCTCAATCTGTCTTTGGTTGGGTCTATCACGCAGTTCATGTTGCCGTCAAATATGAGTGCATGAGTGTTTACATTGGGGGTGGAGGATATTAATGTTTTAATAAACTGTTGAACATCCCAGTTTGGAGCATAGACGTTCAAGAGAACGACTGGTTAACGTTAAAGTATACCAGAGACAATAACAAAATGACTATTTGGGTCCTAATTTACTTCCTTGGGATCTTCCAAATTATTAATGTGTTGGTCTTGGTGGTTGGCATTAACCTCCAGATAGTTAATACGCTGAGCGTGTGCTGTAATTGCAGATTGAATATTGTTTAACTTCACCTCCACTGTTGTGAAACTTGATTTGATTTCTGTCCTGAGGTCTGCTAACATGATATCAATGCTAGCATAGTCAGTAGTTTCTGGCATAGCTTCTTTTTCCAGTTTCTTCCTCTATGTAGTCGGCGTCGTCATTTAGTATAGCTGGATGCCTCCGTAAGTCATGACGGAGAAATATGTGCTGTTTTTTGCTATAAATGTTGACTGGGGCATATAACTTGTTATGAAATTAATGAGAGAGCCTGATAGTGTGGGTGCCTCTCACATGCACCAACCAGAAGTCCTATGAAAGTTTATTAAATATTAGGGATTGTGATCATATTCTAGCGGTTATCAAAACTGAATATATGAACCAGACTTTAGGCAAAGATGACCTCTTTACCTCTCAGACGCCCTCACAACTACTGTTTCAGTGTGCTTTTCTCCAGTGCTCATTGATGCCAGTTTACTGATGTTGACTTCTGTTTTGTCAGTTGTATCCTACAGGTTGTTTTAGATTGCTCTGTGTGCTCAATGTTCGCGTTTACTAATGGAAATATCACCCAGTAAAACTGAGGACAGTGTTAAGGAATCATGGTAAATGGACTTACGCTTATAAAGCACTTTTCTAATCTTTCTGACTACTCTAAGCAGCATTACATCTACCCATTCACCCCCATTACTTCTCGTATTCTTTCACTGATGGTTTTAGAGTTTCCATGCAAGTTATACATCATTACCCAACACAGTCGGGCCCTTTCATATTCATTTACATGCCACTGACGCATCAGTGGGAGCAACTTGGGGTTAAATGTCCTGCCCTTTACTGACAGAGTGCAGTATCAGACTTAGGCCCTGTCCACATGGAGACAAAAATGTTTTCATATTGAAAATATTCTCTGTAAAGACTGCATCGTTTCAGTAAATGTGTAAGTCCACACGAACATAGTGAAAACACTATATTACATATGCCAGGCCTGTAAGTGGGGCTATAACACTACTGCAGACATACACCTAACCACAGAAGAAGACACGGAGCATGCCCATACATCTTGAGACATGTCAGCAAACACTGGCATATGCTGTTCTCCCTGTCCTCTTGTTGCTCACGGTGGTTGTGGAGGAGCAGAAGATTTTGCTTTTAAAGCCATAATAAGCTCAGTGGTTTCTGCAGCACTGATGTGACACTGTGGTCCGCCATTGTTTTTGTTGTCATTGGGGTTTGAGCACGCAGTGTAAGGGAGAGGTGGGGCTATGATGTCATCAACTATCCGTATTCGTTGTCCAAATGGAAATGCTCAGCCGGTGTTTTCAGATTTATCCACTCTTGAACCCTTTTTCAAAAATGTGCGTTTTTGGGCACCCGAAACACCATTTCTGTGTTGACAATAACCTAAAAGATTTAAAACTCGGGTGGATATGCCTGAACCTGCCTTCGTGTGGACGGCCCCTGAGTCACAGATGTCACCAGAAAGCCGTTCACCCGAAAAGATGAGTCAGCGCACTCTCTGCTTAGTCATTGTTGTCGTCATTGTTGATTATGCTTAGCCAGTAAGGAAGAGGTGACATTGACAAGTGCAGTGCTATTCCAAAAATTGTGGTGCTTGAAGTAAGAGTGTTATAAGCAAGGTGAAGAAAATTCAGTTGACACTTAATCCATTTTTCTGCTCAGGGTAATGAGCACTGGAAAAACTGGACTGAACTGTTTTTGTTTTTAGCTAAAACTGTGTGCTGCCAGTTCAAAAAAACAAAAAAAATCGGGCAGCGCACAAATGCAGAATTTGTAACTCAGATCAAATTTCTGTGTAAGTTAACATAGAAATCATTTGCAAAAACAGTAGTTATGTTCTTGTTATAAACAGGCCTAATTTGGGATGACTCTGGATAGAAACAAACTTTTTTAAACTACAGAATAGTGGCTGGCTGAACAGCCGAGTCAGTTTGCTCAGCTTTGTTCACTCTAGCATAAAATGTTAAAAGTGTCTGGAAAAGAGACGAGAACAACTTACAGGAACATTCTGTGAGTGTAAGGAAAAAACCCTAAAGTGATTTGGCAAAAAAATGCACCAACAGGAAATGGTATTAATCCCACCGCTGAATAAAAATGAAGGACGGTCTCAGGATAGTTTCTGTGAAAGGACAAAGTAAACTTCAGAGCGTGTCCTCACAGCTGCTCTCCCTCTCTAACAGGTTACTGCGGTCTCTAAAAGTCTTTACCCAGCAAACCATGAATTATGTTCCCATCTTTTGACTCATTTGGGAGCGGTGGTCAGCAGGTGCCATGGCTTGTTACCATGGAAACATGGCTCTTAGCTCTGACTTAGCCTAAGGGCAGAGGGGCAATTTATTTGGGCTCTAAGTAAGACCATTTTTACATTTTTAAAACCACATTACTGTTGCAGAATGATCTAGGAGTGTGTCCTAACATGACACATGAGTCTAAAATCATTGTGAAACTGTGCCTCAGAACTCTGTTATATAAAGAGGAGATTCTACCCCTCAGACAGCTCTTTGGCTCCACTTGACACCGCTGACATTTTGTCAGTTTTTGCACTCGAGACATTTCAGTGAGGGACAGATTGTTTCCACTATCCACTAAAAGTCTTTTTCTTTGTTCAGTATTTCAGGACTTTGGCAAAAGTTCACTCATCTCAGACTGAATCAAGGCCCAGTTATATCAGGGTTTTCTTTTAGTTCTTTTCACTCTGACACATCTTTTGTTGCTCCTTGTGACGTTCAGTTCTTAACTTACTATGGCAACTGGCAGCCATGAGCTGCTGTCTACAGTCAAAGCTGCAGAGTGAATATAATGACTGTTTACTTGTTTGGTTTATTATGTCTGTTGTGCTAAAATTCAGGTATAAACACTGCTGTGACTTTTTCTGCATCTGATTTGCATCCATTTCTTGCAAGTCTTGTTTGTGCAGCCTCTCTTATTACAGGTCTTTTTTTTAAAGATACTAGGATTTATTCAACTGCTTATCAATACAAAGTATAACACTTCCATTTCTCATCATCTATTATGAAAGCACTCATATACTGTTTACAAGGGGAAACACCAAGCACAGAGTAAGGTTGCTTTCACACCGAACTGTTTTGCTTTGGACCAAAGAAACTCTGGTTCACATATTTGGAAAGTTTGATTTGTGGTAGTGTGAAAGCTCAAACAAAATCTGGTGCGGACCAAAGAACTGAGCTCTGGTCCACTTGAAAATGGGGGTCTTGGCTTGATTTGTGGTGGGTGTGAAAGCTGTCCAAAACAAATGAGGTACAGACAAAGGAAGCAAACCAAAAAACAGTGCTTTGTGGCTAGAATTTGGTTGAGCACAAGAAGAGAGGTAGCCAATGCAGAGATTTCAGAATTGGTGCAATTACAGTAAAATGCATTGTCAATGATGTATTCAAAACACATCATGCTGCCATTTATGTGTTGTTGGATAAATACAAATCTCTTTTTTCCAAGACTATCTACAGTAAAAGTCTGGCTGCTATCACCAGCAGTGGGCTGACTGAGAACTGACAACAGTTTATGCAGAGTTTGTGTTGTCTGAATGTGAAATGTGCAACAGTTACGGTTCAGACAATGTTTTTTTTCATGAGTGATGGTGCTAAATAAGAACTTCAGCTGATTTTTTTCTGGCCTTCCTTTAATTTTAGTAAATCCATCTTCAGTAAACATCACATTTTCTCAGGACACTTTCCAAAAACTGTCTGCTGCAAATACCTCAGGTGCTCAGCAGAGCAGAACTGTGACCATTCAGAAGTTAAAAGCTTAGGGCTGCTCATGGAAGACAACAAAAAACAACACAAAAACAGACAGAATTTATCTGTAAATGTCCCTTTAAAATCACAATCTACAGCAGTCAGACAGAACATTTTGACCAGTACCACCCTGAATGGTCTGTGGCTATACAGCCCCATATGCTACAAACTGTGATTTGCTGTGAATTCTGACACCTTCTGTCAGAGCCAGCATTAACTTCTTCGACAGTCTGAGGAACAGCAGCTCATCTGTTGGATTGGACCACACTGGCTATAGCATCAATGAGCCTTGGCCATCCATGACCCTGTTGCTAGTTAACTGCTGTTCCTTCCTTGAACCACTTTGGATACGGACATCTGCTGACTGGGAACACCGCACAGGAGCTGCAGTTTTGGAGATTTTTTGACGAAATGGTTTAGCCTCTATAATGTGGCCCTTGTCACACTCGCTCCAATCCTTAAAGGGATACGCTAACATTTCTTTTTTCGTGTCTTGCCTCTCTCCAGAGTCCATGACAAGCCAGATAGACACCATTCTTTCAACTGTGCATTAACAAGGAAGAGACAGGCAGAGCTTGCCCACCGCTAGTTAGCTTAGCTCAAACACAGGAAGTCAACTGGTAGTGCTAGCCTGCCTCTGCCTACCGCCATCAGATAAACTCTTCAGCAACTCTAAACGGTCCTGTGTGCTTGTTGTGACTCGTTTTTTTACCACGTTATGTTATGTTATTTTTTTTTTTAGACTAAGATTAGCACTTGTGGAAATTTTCAAAAGAAATACAAATGAAACTAGGCAGGCTAATACTACCTACTGACTCCCATTGTTTGAGCTAAGCTAATTAGCAGTGGGCAAGCTTTGCCCGTCTTTTTCTTGTTACTGCATGCACAGTTGACAGAATGGTGTCTATCTGCTTGTCATGGACTTAGGAGTGAGGCGAGACACGAAAACATAAAACTGTTGGCATATCCCTTTAAGCTTGCCCATATTTCCTGCTTTTAACACGTGACATTGTTTACCTGCTGCCTAATATATCTCACTCATTTAGAGGCCTTCCACATGGACATGAATTCATGCATATTGCATTAGTTTTTAATCGTAGCCTATAGGCATTTGTCCACTAGGGTACGGTGCTTTGGGGCCTTGGAAACACACATTTTTTAAAACATGTCTCAGAGCTGATAAAACTAAAAATGCCAGCAGAGTGTTTCCGTGTGAACAACCAATACGGATAGCTATACAAGTGATGACGTCACAGCCCAGCCTCTCGCTTAAACCGTATGCGTGAACCCTGACCACACAAGAAACCAATGCGGTGCCACGTTCGTGCTGCAGAAGCTACTGAGCTTGTCATGGTTTTTACCGGAAAATCTTTTGCTCCTTCACAACCACCACGAGCAACAAGGGGGCACGGAAAACAATATATGCCAGTGTTTGTTGACATTTCTTATGATGTATGTGCATTGCTCCTTGTCTTCTTCTCTGGTTTTGGTACATATCTGCGGCAGCGTTACAGCCCCACTTATAGGCCTGGCATATAAACTACAGCATTTTCAGTGTTTTCATATGGACAGACACATTTGTTGAAACACGACCGCGATACAGAGAATTTTTTCAATACGAAAATGTTTTTGTCTCAGTGTGAACACGGCCTTACAGGTGCCACAATGAGAAATAATCAGTGTTATTCACTCGAACTGTCAGTGGTCATAGTGACATGCTTAATTGGCGTATATAGTAGGAGAAAAAAAATTTGCAGTATTGTTTTTAGGCCTTATACACACCTTTAATCAAACTATGATAATTCTTCCTTGTACTATAACTATCATATTACAATCTCTTTCAGAGCCCCTTTGTTTTGGAAACAGACCTAAACAAGACAACCAACATTTAAATCGGTGCCATGGTTTCATTCACCCATGACAAGTCTGTTTGTTTTAACCATGTGTTTCAGCTTGAACTTGCCTCATTAACATGGTAGTTCTACTTTTCACATTTTTTTTCTTTTATTTAACTTTTGTTGAATGTTGCTTTAATAATGCTGAACTCTTGCTGTCAACTTACAGCACTTCAGTGCTATGTAGTTATAGTACTATTACAATCAAACACATCTTTTGATCCTGACAAAAACCTCTATGGTCTCATTTACTCTGAGTGTGGCTCAGTCTTTCATCTCTCTCTGTGCCAGTCTGAGTTTCCTCCCTCTGTCACCGTCCCTCTGGCTCTCCCCTCTGCTCTAAAATAGAAAATGTCTAAATTACACTTGCTAATAGGTTTCAGCAGCTCTGTTTTTCCCTGGCTGTTGTCGTCTGTCTTCTTTTTGATTCAGTGTGAAGGACAGAACTCATTTGATACAAAAGAAAAAGGCCGTCCTCAAAAACTGTTGTAAAAAGAGGAAAACATCCTGACGTGTTCTTTCACATCCTGTTCTACCTTTCCCCTTTCCTTACCTTCGATCTTTCTTCATCTTCTTTCATTTTGGGGTGGACAGAACAGTTATCTATCAGTTTGTCTGTCTGCCTCTGCCATCTACTCTGTCTTCTTTGCCATCTTTCTTTCTTCCTTCCCTTCTTCCTTTCATTCTACAATCTTTCTTTTCTTTCTTTCTTACCTTCTTTTCTTTCAATTCTTGTACTTTCCTTAATTTACCTCTTCTTCTGTGTTGCTTTGTTTGTTTGTTTGTTTCTTTCTTTCTTTCTTTCTTTTCCTTCCATTTACTGTCTTATACCTTTTTTTTCTTCTCTCCAAATAATTTTTCCCTTCCCTCCTTCCTTCCTTCCTTGCTTCAGTCATTTTTTTTCTGTTCTGCCTTCCTCTTGTCTGCCTCTATCTTCCTGTAACCCTTGACTTGCCTTTCTTTCTTTCCTTCCTTCCTTTCTTTCTGCCTTGCTACCTTTCTCTTACCATAACCCCTCTTTATCCTTTGTTCTTTCTTTTCTTTTCAGTCTCCAATCTTTTCTTTTCTGTCTTTCCTTCCACCCTCCTTCCCTTCTGCCTTTCTCTACCCCTAACCCTACTCTAACCTTCTTTCCTTTTTTCCTTATCCTTTCATCCTACATCGATTCTTTTTGTCACTGTTTTTTATCTCTTACCTTGTTTTCTCTTTCTTTCCTCCTAATTTAATCTACCCTCTATCCCTTACTTTCCTCCTTCCTTCCTTACATCTTTCTTATTTCCATCCTTAATTTCCATTTATTATTTTTTCATTTCTTCCACCTCTTGTATTTATCTTCTCATTTTTTCTGCTTCTCGTCTTTTCTACCTTAATTCATATTACTGTTTAATATTTTCTTCCTCTACATCCTTCAGTCTTTTCATCCATTTCTATTATTTTCCCTCTCCATTCCCTTTCTTTTGTCCAACTTTTTTCTACATTTCCTTTTCTTTTGTCATTTTCCTCTTTTTTCTTCCCCTGGCTTCTTTCCTCCTTCCTTATTTCCTTCCTCTCTTATGATTTCCCTTCCTTTCTTCCTTTCTTTCCCTTTCCCCTACATCTGTTATCTCCTTTCCATCACTTCTTTTCTTCCTGTTCTTGATTTCCTTGGTTCTTTCCTTTCCTTTCCTTTCCTTTTTCTTCCTCACCCCTTGAAACCCCCCCTCCCGATGGTAGCATCAATTCTTAATTCTCATTCTGTCGCGCACGTAGCCATCTCCCCTCCGGGTGAACAAAACCAGAGCACAGGGCACCATCTCATCTTCAGATTCTCACTCTAGCCTTTTATAGACACCCTAAAGAAGATGTAGTCTTCTGTTTTTAATAACCCCCCAAGCACTTGAGCTAAATCCTCATTCAGGTTCATTCATGCTGAGTATAAAGATCAACAGATCATTAAGGTATTCAATGAAGACTTAAGAATACTACTGTTGACAAACAAGAGAATCTCTAAGAGGATTGGCGGCCCCCTTAAACCTTCTTTGCATTTTCTTATAATGAAAATTGATTATACCACAATGAATATATTAATACGAATCGTGAAAATGCAGAATTGAATGGGCATGACAAAGAATTAAGGCTAATTTAGGCTTCTTTGTAAATTCAATAAACAATGGCTGTTTAGCAGTCTTTAAATGTCAAATATATTGCCTTTACCATTTTTTCCTAATGTAGTATTTACTAATATGTTATAGTATATCCTAATGCCTCATAAATATTTTAGAGTCTCAATTTTAGCAAGGTAAGTTCTTTAATGATCTGCTAAAAAACATATATCTACTATCTCAGGTTAGCAGAAACAGTTCTAAATATTATAATCTGTGCATTTTGTGCATACCGTTGTATTTGCAAGTCATATTGAATCACATACCAGTTTTTGTTCTGTTTTTTTTTTTGTTTTTGTTTTTTGTTTTTTAGGATAACTGGCAGGCCACATTGAGTGAGCTGGAGGGCTGCATGTGGCCCCCCAGCTGACAATTGCCTGCCCCTGGTCTAGACCTATACTTGGTGTCGCTAGATGTTACTCTGATATAATGAACAATAAGATAGTAGATAGACATTAAAACCCTCTCTATTGACAGCTTTCAATAATGTGAGCTGCATGACAGGCAAAATATTGTCAGATAGTGTTACAACTTTGTGGATCTGGGGGACCAGATTGTCATTGCTACATGTTGTGACATATTTAAATCATATTAAAATCACAAGAAGTCTTAGGCATTAATGCATTTCTATTACTTTTAGGCACTTTAGACCCTTATTTAGCAAGTTTACCCATTCTTCAAACGACATAGTCTTTGCTAAAACAATTGTTTTGAGAATTGGTCCCCAGTGTTAAATTCTACAAGTATGTGCATAGTTTTATGGATTTTTGATGTGTTTGGATCAGTTATTATGTTTTTTGGTTAAGTGAGGGACAACAAATTTAGTATCATCAAAACATTAGCTTATCAGTGTCATTTATTGACAGTATCACTGTCAGCTTTCACACTTTGTCAGCATTTTGGGGCTGTAATTTTATCAAGGGACTAATAAATAATGTATAATTTGTAATAGAAGTCTTTATGATACTGCTCTCCGTAGCTTTCATAGGAGCACCTGACAGCGTTGCTCCACTATTTGTTTTCCTTTGAGATGTTGCTCTGTAGAGGTACAGCATGAGCTTTTCTCCCTATTTGTAAGTGCACCCAGTGGAAAATTGACTGTCTTTCGAAAAGTAACTGCCAGCAGAATTAAGTACTTCTTGCCTTCAGGGAGTCGTTTCATAAATGAGACATCAAGGAAAAGTAAGGATGCACATTGGCAACAGTTCAACACTAGTATCAGACGATATTGTCTCTTTCTACAAATATTTGCCAGCGGCAAATTAATCTGTAGTGAGCAGAATCAGTCCCAGTTGTTTATTTGTTGTGCTATACTGATTTAATGCTTAAATCTAGCACACGTAAATGCTGATTTTAGAGAAGAATTTCTCTTAAATAAAGGGTATAGGTGAGTCTGCTCAAGCGGCCACTACAAAAGCCATATTTTCCTTTATTTAAAACCTAAAAATGTATCATTAGTCATCATACCAATTTTCAAATGGATGTAATCTTTAATCCAATATATCTTTGTTTTATCACTCTCTTTCCATGTACTCTGCTGGTCTTGTGTCCTGCCAAAATACCCTGTATTTCAAGAGTTTGATTGTGTTTTTCATTCGGTGTAGATTCAGTCTGGTAAACTGAACGTAGCTGAACCACATTTGATGCTGTTACCTGAATAAACGCCTGGTCAGTGATCCATGGAGGACAAGATGACTAGACAAGCTCATTTGTTTCCCTGGTTTATGTTGCCTTTTAAGTATGCGAGGAACTCTGCGATTATAGTCATGTAAATGTCAGGGTAAGATGTTTCCTGATTGCATATTTTGTTTTTTTTTCTTGCTATGGTGATTTCTGGCGTTTATTTTCACAATTCAGTTTAGTTTCATTTTCATCCAACTCCTCAGTATCGCTGGCTTCAGTGTGTTTTGCAGAGAACTGTACATTCTGTTTTTGTTAGAGCTGAGTGACTACTCTGACCCCAGCTCAACCTCTTCATTTCTTCTTCATCTTACAAATATTTTAACCTTTATTTCACCAGGTAAGGCTGCCTGCGCACAGACAGCTCAATTTTTACAAACTGTTCACTCACTAAGGGTCATCTAGCCCAGCACAGCAAGTCTTTTGCTATGTTATACATTAATTTTCATGCCCTCAGGATCTATTTTTTAAGAGTCAAGATTGGCCCTTATTAAGTTCTCTCATCCATATTTAGTCCAGAATCCCAACTGCTCCTGTTTTAGATCATCTTGATTATTTAAAACATCTCTTAACTGCTTCCTTTTCTTGTCATTTAACTTTGACTTCAAGCCTTTTTATCTACACAGGAGTCACCTAATGCAGTCTGTGGATAATTTGACCCCTTTAACCTTCCTCATTATTCATCAATGCTAAGTGGTCGTCGGTCAGCGGGCGGCTCTAAACAGTGAGAGCTGCATCGTAGAAAATAAATGGCCTGTGTCATTAAGTTGGATGTTAGCAGTGCAGGTGCCCTTTAACGGCAGTGAGACTATTAACACAATAACCAAAAAGCAATTACATTGACTTTCTAAAATGGCAGTCAATTAGCAAAGCTGCTGTGCTGCGTGGTGGGAGAGGTGAGAGAGAAAAGACTTGGAGACAGAGAGGAAATTAAGAGTGCTGGGACACCAGGGAATGATGACGCTTGTGATCACTGAGGCCTTGACTGTCTGTAAAGAAGCTGCTGTGATTAAGCACCAAGGAAAATTGCAAATTAAAGCTTTAGCTCTAGTTCTGTTAAAACCAAGTCATTTATAGATACAATAATTCCCTTGTTTACATTGGTAGAACAGAATCCAAAGTGGACTTTGTTTTTAAGGTGGATTTTGTGAGCTGGGTGACAAGTTGATCCAAGAAGAGCTGACTGTCAGAAATGATGCCAAAATTGCAGATATAAGGAAAAAGGAGAAGGTGTGCTTGTCAGTTTTTAGGCTGAAGTTTTTAAAGGATTTGGTCACATACTCGGTTTTGATTTCAGAGAGGCATTTGGCACATGTAGAGCAGGTGTCTGTCTAGAGTTCCTGATGAAAAAATGAGGATCAAGCACTGAACCTTGGGGGACGCCTTGATACATAATACTATGGAAGAGGTGCAGTAGTTGATGTGAATGAATTGTTGATTAGTGTCTAACTGAGAGAACAGTGCCACTGGTGTTGGTTGAGTGCAATGGACAGGAGCGAACGTTGTGAGCTGATGATGTAAAAGGTGGTAGTGAAGTTGAGGACAATCTGTCAGTTGGTTTCCACATCCTGCGCCTTGCTCTAAGATTTCAAGTAGAGCTCAAGGTCAGCCAAAAGGGGGATTAAGGGTAAAGGTAAGTTGGCTCGAAGGCCAAGCGTCAGAGAGCGGCCCACAACACAAGCCATTGCCTTTAATTAAAACCTAAAAACTTAACATTACTTATCAAAGCAACCAATGTGTACATTTTTTATTGATGCCTCTTTAATGCAAGCCTACTCTTAAAGTGGCTTGAACTTTTTTTTGTAATATTTATGTTGGTGTGCTGGGGAAATATATATTTATATATATTTTTAGAGAGATGTAGAATGATAAAGTGGTGGGCAGAGACAAGGTTACCAAAACTTGAATTTATGGTTGCAATGAATTAACGGATGCTGAGACCATAAATTATTCCTTATATTTCTGCTGAAGCTGCTCAGGGCTCCGCTCCACTGGGTAATGCTTTAAATTCACTTGAAATAGGCACAGACATGCACAACAGATTTGAGCAAAGCTGCAGGTTGGTCAGGATGCTGGTAGGGCTGGGGATTCCCTGCAACCTCATGATACGATGCATATCTCGACAATGGGGCCACAACACGATATGTATCCTGATACACGTAAATTGTGACCATTGACTACGCTTTTAACAGAATTCTCAACAAGTTTTGTTTTTTTATTACAAGAAGTAAAAGAACAATGATTCTGTAACTTAAAGGATAAGTTCGGTTTGTACAGCTTTTACGTAGTTTATAGAATGAAGTAGAACAATATACTCACCCAGAAGGCTTCCCTGATCCAAACAGTGCTTCGGGAGATATTTAGATCCAAAATCGAGCGGCGGACATCCGTATAAATGGTAGCAGACAGGGCATGTATAGCCGCTCCTAAAACTGCATTAATCGTCCAAAAACTCATTAGTTTCACCAACATTTCATCATGGTCCGTTCGCGCTACTCCTCCACGACAGTCCGGTGTCACTCCATCCATGTTTTTGTGACTGTGCTGACCTCTGAACTGAAAACATGCCCCGTCTGTAACCATTTATACGGATGTCCGCCGCTCGATTTGGATCTAAATATCTCCCGAAGCACTGTTTGGATCAGGGAAGCCTTCTGGGTGAGTATATTGTTCTACTTCATTCTATAAACTATGTGAAAGCTATAGAAACCGAACTTATCCTTTAAGAAACTTAAGTTCAGGTCCTCAAAGATTGTAGACCTTAGTTGAAATTTGGAACATTTTCTTCATCATGAAGTTTGGCTTTTACTTTGAACTGTGCCATTGTTAACATTATCCAAAGAGTACTGACAACTGTCAAGGCATTTGAGGCCGTATTGATTCTGTAGCATTTGTATCGATACACGTTTCCCAAAGGAGTGTGTGACAATATTTTGCCACATCGATATGTTTTGAGCACAGGCCTAGATGCTGGTGGACTATGTGTAAGGATGTTGAGTGGTGACTTTGAGAGGGTCTGTTTCTGTACTTGGAATGGAATCTAAGCTGAGACGTCCAATAAGGATCTTATGATGCGGTGTAGTATGATTGAAGAGGCACTGACACAGTATTTTTGACAGGTAGGGAAGTTTGAGATGGCCTTGTACTCAGGTTTCACTCGGATGGAGTTAACATTGGGTCTAAGAAAGACTACGGCTCAACATCTGCTGCATTTACTTCTGGGATCAAGTCCAGCACAGGAGCTGTGGAGCATAAGCAGAATGCTACGGCCTGTGTGGGCTTGATTGATTTGAATACATGTTGAAGAACATCAATTTAAAACTGCATGATCAAGGTATGTTTTATAGGCATGGTATTTCTGAATTAAGACTAACATGTTAGCAGACATCTTGAAAGTATAATCTTCGTCAGACTCAGTTTGTATTCACACCCTAGATTGTTTGGGAGAGGTGGGCCTTCCTTGTTTGGCTCAGTTTAGTTGAATATATATGAACACAGCAGTTTACCTGTTGTAGTATGAACAACTGAGTTGAGTTTACCCATCACGCTGCTGTAGTAGGTTAAAGCAATTGTAATAATAACTATCTAACGCTGCCTAGGCAACCAGGGTTATGAAAAAGACATACTTAATTATAATGTTTTTTATTTTTTTTTACCTCCGCCAAGGAGGTTATGTTTTTGCCGGCGTTTATCTGTCTGTTTGTTTGTCTGTGTTCAAAATAACTTGAAAAGTTCTGAACGGATTTGGATGAAATTTTCAGGAATTGTCAGAAATGGGATATGGAACAACTGATTAAATTTTGGGGGTGATCCGGATCACCGTCTGGATCCAGGAATCCTTTTGGTGTGAATCACAATATGGAGGGAACTGTGGCACTTGGCAGAGGTCTGCACTCTCCGAGTGCTTTTCTAGTTTAGCAAATGAATTAGTCACTCCCCTACTGAAAAACACAGCCACATTCGAAAAGATCATAAAAGTTCTCCTTTAGTATTATTGCTACAGAGTGAGAAACTATTGTAGTGACTCACAGCAGAGGACAGAATAAACAAAAAACACTGCAGGATCTGTTTTCATAAACTTTTTGGCCTTATTTACTTATTTAACAGTTTTTCGTTGAAATATGTTTGATCCATATTTCAGCATACTTCAGGTGTTATTCTGTTTAAAGCACAGTGAAAAACATGAAAAATTTGCCTCAGTCCCTTTTTAGAAGATGCCGTGCAGCTGACTTTTATTCATCTTAGAGGAAAGTGTCTTTGTTTCTGGGATTTGAAATATAAACTTGAGTTGTAAATTTTTTTTTGTCCGTATTTGTCTGCTGTCCCCTGGAGCCAGAATGATAAAATGTGTTTGGCTCAGATTTTGCACATTACAATACAAGTTTTTGTGACATCCTGACTTCTTCACTGCTCTGCAAGAGTCTCCAGAGCACTTTAGTCAGCAGATCTGTTTATTTAAGAAAGAGTCCACAGCCTTAGAGAAAAGAGCTTTAAAGAGAAAGATGAGCACTCCTACCTGCAGAGGGTTAGTTTGCTTTTGTACATTTAATGCCATCTCATACTGTGCCATCTGCTACCATGACGAATTAAACTTTAAATAGGAATAAGAAGCAAGTTGTCATGGGAATAAAGCAGATAATTGGCAGGTTAGCCTTGGACAGGCATAAAAGAGCTGGGGCTTTTTGAAGAGCTGCTCTCTGTTGGAATTTCTGTTGTAAACCTGCCTCATGCTAATGTGTGGAGAACAGATTTTAAGAGCTGAACGTTGTATTTATGACACCAAATGTGGTGCTTAAGTGGCCCGTCGTCAAAACATCACTAGATACTCCTGTAGTTCAGGAACACTGTGATACTAAACCTACTACTGTGGATCACATCTGATTTGCTTTTAAATTCACAACATCTGGCAAAAACATTCTTTCAGATGCAACACAAAATTAGAAAGCACACAGAGAAAGCACTCAAACCTCCACCAAGGTAGCTCACATATTGCTGTTACATCTATATGCAATAGTCCCATGATAAACTTCCCATCATAATATGATTCCTTGACACCGAAAACCCACACCTAGCACTCAGAATCGTGTTGATATTGTTATTAGTCAGACAGTTATTGAGCAAACAATTGTGTATCTGGATCACCAGCAAAATCTAATCATTTTTAAGTTGGGCCATTTCCAACATGTCCTGAAAATGTCAGCAAAATCCGTCCAGTAGTTTTTGCGTAATCTTGCTAACAAACAAACAAACAAACACCGGCAAAAACATAACCTTCTTGGTGGAAGTAATAACATAAAGACAAACTTGTAAACAATAGGTTATATTCCCTACCTGATGTTGATTTGCTGTGGGTATTAACTAGGGCTGAACAATATATCGTTATCGTATCGATATCGAGAGATGAACATTCATGATATTAACATCGAAAAGGAACGATATAAATAGATATAGATTTCCCCTGCACTAAAACTGCACTTTCCACATTCTTTTGCATTATGATGTTTTTATTTTTCTGAAAAATGCTTGGTTTTCACCAAACCCGTAGTCATATCGTATTGTACCGATATTGAGATATCTGGCATGAATAACGAGAGATTTTTTCCATATCGTTCAGCCCTAGTAACAACATTATTTCCAATACATCACTGTGTTTTGAAATGACTCAGAAACAATGAGAACTTGTTATCCTGTGATGGGTCCATCTGCTTGGCGGGGGTTGACGCAAAACTGAAGCGGTTTCCACTGAAAATAGACTTTTGTATTTCTAGCAATCTGCCGTGAAAGTACGCTGCTGGCCTGCTCCGCAGACAAAGCAAGGCGCATGCAGTGGTAACAGACTGATTGAAGAGACTGGGAGCGATTGCTGCAAAATGTGTGGCATGTAAAAACTGCTGTGCAGACTGATTTTGTGGAAACTGGGGGTCATTGCAGCTCGACACTGCTCACCATTTCCCCACATGTTGGCAAAATGTTGCAAAATATCAATGTGCGAATGCGGCTCAAAAGCAATTACTGGGCATATGATAGGACCCTTACAGTCCTTTGAGGCCTGAAACAACATTTGTGGTATAAAATGGAGACGTGCAGATCTTCTTTTCAGTGTTTTAAATGTGTAATTGAATGTGCTTGAGGAGGAGATGCTGATTTACTGCAGTGCTTTGGTTCAAGTCTTCTATATAGTTTTTTTTTTTTTTTTTTTTTTTTATAGATGAGTGCACATGCATTCAAAATAGTCATACCTAAGAAAGTGTTTATACATGCTAGCTGCATAATATAAGCTCTTTGTAAGCCGCTTATTCTGATTCCTATCATGCTTGAAAATTACTTTGTAGGTATATACAGAACACAGTGTGAGTGTTATTTGAGAAATCCAGTTCACATTGAGCATGTGTTCTGTAAATGTGTGAAATCTGTCATGCATGATTGTGTGAGCACCCTGAATGCTTGATACCTTCTTTAATAGGTTTCAGCAGATTAAGCTGTGATGTTTCCCGCTGAGACATTTTTGGGTCAGGGTTTCTTTTATTCAAATAATTGCTTTGATCATGGAAATAATTTGCTTTCCCTCTCTTCTTTATGATCAAAAACACACGTTAGCAGACGGAAACATTTTAGAAACAGTGAAAAAAGGCAAGAGATGGTTGATCTGGAGCAGTGTCAGGTCAAAGATTTAGCAGAAACTCAGTCTTAATGCACGCAGATGTAATAATGTGAAAGGAGGATAATGACTCCCTTGATGCTGCAGAGCTAACTGTTAGCTATTTGTTGATTACAGCGGGGCATGCTGTGCTCAAGGTGGAGACTTAAAAACCTAAATTCGATTACAACAACACCCACAGCGTCTCATTTTTCCTCACTTTTTAGTCATAGAATGACAATTATGTTGTGAAAGAAGATTTATACTGAAGGAGGAAGTTAGCTGCCGAATTTAGTTTATTCATTTGTTTAAACTGTTAATGGTGTGATCATGATCATGGCTCATATGGGAATAAAAGATAAACTGCAATGACTATAAATTTCTTTGGACGGTAATAGAAGCACGATTCACAAGAAGATGGAGTTCCTTTGTCAGAAAAATGCTAAAAACTTTGCAGCTCTGAGGGTAAATGGCTTATTTTTCAGAGATGGTGCATAACTCATTTCCCTTGTGGGAACTTAAGCCATCAAGGTAAAAAATATGCTGCTCAAAAGGAACATTTTCCTCAAGTTTAAATGAGATTTTGTAAGAGAATCAGAGAAATGTTTGAGCTATTTCTCTGATATTCCTGGAACTCACAGCTGTGAAATTTTAATGGAAAGGTCACTTCATTCATGTACTTCTCAACGGTATACACATTTAGTGGGAGTTTTCCAACATTTCTTGGTGTTAAATTAAACTTAACCAGGCAATCAGGCTCCTCAGATATGTTTTTTTTGTGGCCATGATTAAAAAAACACTTAATTGGTAGCATTGTCTGTAAGTTAAAAATCGAGTGTAATGATAGCCTCACTCCTCCAACATATGTTTTTTCCCCTGGTGGTTCTCCCTAGTTACATAATTCTGGACACACCCCAAAAGGACTGTGATACACGATCACTTAAATCCACTTCTTGTTCACATTCATTTGCAATAGTCCTTTTATTAATCCTCTTATTCACACTAACACATCCTATAAATATTAATCAAATCACTCTGTAATATTTAATCCAAATATTGATCCTCCCTCCTCCTTCTTCACACCGGGGCTCCATTTCCCTGTGTGCATGCTGCCTGCACGCCGCTGCATTCTGTCACCTCAGCGAGCGTTCCTGCAGCACTGAGAAGTGTAAAGCCTGAACAAAGGCTGAGCACTTCAGATTAGAGCAGATGATAAAATGAAACTTTAATAATCCCTCTGGGGAAAGTGGGTCATTGCAGCAGTGAAGAATAGGGGGCGAAGAGAGAAAATGGAAAATCGTGGGTAATGCGAGTAATTACAAGCAAAGAACATACAGTACCGAGAGGATGAGGCAGGAAAAGTTCTGACGGGGAGTGTGTGTGTGCTGGCAGCAGCGGGTCAGAGACGTCATGTTCGTTTGGATGCAGTTTACAGCATATGGTGGAAACACATGCTCAAAGATTTAAGCCAGATTTGTTTAGGTGCATATAACTGCAGTCAATGAAGCCAGAGAGCTGTATGATAATCTTGTTAAAGTGTTGAGTTCTTTAGAGCAGCAGCTTGTTCAGGTCGCAGAGACAGGCTGACAGAGATTATTCACACATCAAAAGAATCACATCGCAGATTTGATCATTTCTTGTTGCAGATATCAGGGTTTAAACAAGTGCTTAAAGGAACACTGCAACATTTTCTTTGTTTTCGTGTCTTGCGTCACTCCCGAGTCCATGACAAGCAGGTAGACACCGTTCTTTCGACTGTGCGTGCAGTAACAAGGAAGAGATGGCCTAAGCTCACCCACCGCTAGTTAGCGTAGCTCAAACGCTCGGTTGTGCTAGCCTGCCTCTGCTTACAGTCATCAGATAAACTCCTCAGCAACTCTAAACGGTCCTGTGTGCTTGCTGTGACTTGTTTTTAATCCTTTATGTTACATTATCATTTATTATATTCATATTATCTTCTTCTACTCCTAAACAGAGACTTTGTTTGTTAAACTACTTCTGAGGTGGTTTCAGCAGAGATGTGACGTTTTTTTTTGAACAGCTCTTTAAAGTGAACGATGAGAACCATTTTGCAGTTGTGAGTGAGCCGTTCTTTTCTTAAATTTGCAGGCAATTTGCATTTAATAATAAACGAACATCTCACTAAGAACTGCCGATTGACTCCTAGTGTTTGAGCTAAGCTAACTAGCGGTTGGCAATCTTTTTGTGTCTCATTCTTATTACTGCACGCACAGTTGAAAGAATGGTGCCTATCTGCTTGTCATGGACTCGGGAGTGAGGCAAGACATGAAAACAAAAATGTTGGAGTGTTCCTTTAAAAGTCTTGAATGTGGGGGTGCTGGTTTGGTGGAGTGGTAAGCAACCAGGCATGACCCATATATATATATGCTTCTACCGGCCTGGGTTTGAATCCAGCCTGTGGAAAGTTTGCAGAGTGTCCTCCCCCTACTCTCTCTCTCTCCTATCAATAAAGGCACAAATACCCAATAAGTAATCTTAAAAAAAACAAAAAAGTCTTGAAAGTGCTTGAGGGTGCTTAAAATGGTTAGTTAGTCTTTTTCTCTCATGATAATAAGCTAACTGGCTAAACATTTTGGTTATTGAACAGCGACATAAGGTTGGAGGGTTAGTTGGAGTGGATGATGCTTTGAGAATACCACTGTAAAAGCATCACTACTACAGTATCACAACTTAAGCACAGTCCATTCACAGAAATATCCAGTTGTAGACAAGCATACTCGAGGTATCTGATTTCTTCTTTCATGGATTATCACATTTACGTAACTTGACACACCAGATGGACCGTTCAATATATTTCACTAGCCTATCTGGGAAAAAGCCCATAGAAAATGTTTGGTGGGGAATTCAGAACATTTCAAAAGCACATTTGGGAAGTGATTGGTTGATCGTTCTGTCATTCCCATTCAATAAGGGCCAAACAGATCATCTAGTAGTCGGGTGCTACTGCTGCATTGTAACAGACAGAACGGGAGCCCCTTCATAAAACAAGCTCTCACCAAAACAAGTTTGAAGTGGAGTGAAAATATCCTTTCTATGGAGAAGTTTGTTGTGCTGTTGTTTGTTTTTCATTTAATAAACAAATGCTGTCCAGTTCTGATAAAACTGCTACTAAGGCTGTTAGCATCGTTGCTAATTTCTGTACAAGTCGTCACTTTCTGCTGTCGTCTCACCTCTTCCCTCATGTTGGACATGTTAGAAAATGCTCCTTGGAAGTGCAAGCTAAGAAGATCTGGCCTTGGAAAAGTTGTGAAACTTTAAGAAATCTTGATTGCAGACTGAATCCGTCATTATAATCTGATAAACTGGATCATTACAGTAAAAGCTTTTAGATAATTGTGTGGTTAATCAAGAAGACAAAGGAGAAATTAGTCACTGTTACTCTTAATTACTGGAGATTAAAACTTAGCTTTTAACTGTGCTGCATTCTATACATTTATCAGTGAAGTCATTTTTGTGTGCTGTCCTTAAAGCATTTTGTCATAAGAATGGGTGGTCTTTTTGATGCATTTCCAGTTTCAGGTTAAAGCATGCATAAGTCACAAAAGTGCTCACATTTTTGTAGGTAATATTTTGCAGTACCTGGCACTGCCACTGACAGTGTCATCAGAGCGGATCCCTTTAAAGCAGCAATTTTCAGCTCCCAGCTCTAACTGAAAAGACAGATGATGGTTACATAGAGCTCTGGTGTCCATGCAGTAAGTCTGCAGTAATAGCTGCCATGTCGGGGCTTTACAGACCAGCTTTGAGTTTAACCCTCCTTTCTTATAAATGTCATTAATTGGCATCAGTCATGCTTAAAAAGAAACCAGTGGCACTCCTTCTTCCTGACACTACCCCTCTCCACACTACAGTTACACAAAAGGGCCGCAATTACACATCAAACATTCACATTAATTCCTCAGAACTGTAGTATTTTCGTCAGTTCACAGTACAATGCAGCTTTGGGGGAGCGTGAGAGACAAGACGCGTGATTCATACACATACAGTAGAGGCAGCCACACACACTCACAGTGCTACTACCTGTCTATCTCTCACCTCTTATTGCTTTAAAGGATGCTGATTGGGCTGTGCCTCTATGAACCAAGCTCAATTGTAGATTGGAGCTTGGCTTGATAGATCTGTCTTATTACAGACAATGGCTACGTTTATATACAGTCAATATTCGGGTTAAGATCAATATTCCGGTTTCTGAAACATTCAGAATAACCCAGTTTACATGCGTGAGCAAACAGGGTTATTCCTCTATGCATAGTATCCTGAACAAAACAGCGACGCACGGAAAACGTCATCACCCACGGAGAACGTCATGATGCAGTGCGCGTCATTTCCGCTTCTTCTTCCTGTATCCAATAGCAACGAGAACAGCAGCAGCAGCACGGCGGTAATGAACGGCCCGAAGCAGCTAACAGTCGGCTTCATTTGCACTTTGGTGCTGGTACTGACCCATCACCAGTTCTTGATACTATTCTTTGTCAGTTTCTTCATTAATATATTATTTATGTTATTAATACATAAATATTCGGGATAGAAAAGGAGTAACCCTGGGGTGATTTTCGGGTTTTTAAAAAACGGAATATGAGCATATTCCTGTTTTTCAAAAGGTTTTTTGGTGTTTACATGGCTGCACGCAACCGGGTTATTTCTAATATTCCGGTTAAGGTTTAATGACTGCATGTAAATGTAGCCAATGATTCAGGTGGATCAAGCTGCATTGCAAGGTTAATCTCATCATGCCCTCTAAAAGACTTGTTGGTGCTCTTACTTAGTGAAAATTTTCCCTTGTATGGGACCCCCAAAACTCCCATTTTCATCTCAAAAAATCTTTAAAGTTAATTTTATTCAGAAATACTATTAAACCAGTGGCAGTTCACTAGTTTATTGAGGTTAATTGCAGGCTGATTTTTTTTTATAACACATTAGAATGCTGAAAGAGGCCAGAAAAATGTATTTTTGGTGGCTTATAATAAGATGATGTACATGTCCTGCTTTGAAGACATTAACTAGAAATGCAGAAGTGCCACCTAGGCATTTCCAGCATTGTCAGGCAAGATACTGTCAAAAATATGGAAAACTGAACTATCACTTCATTGAAGAAAAATCCTGGATCCACATCCAGATTCGGATCACCACCAAAATGTAATCAGTTCTCCCTTGTGCCATGACCAACATCTCCCGAAATGTCACCCAAGTGGATAAGAGGTTGTCGAGTTTTTGTCGAAAATGTGGTACGTGGGAACAAACCCCTTACACATTTCCAGGATCTTGATCTGGATCACACACAACATCTAATTGATTCGTCCCTTTGCCTATTTCTGACCTCTCTTTAAATTTTTTTTATCAAATTATTTTTGTAACCTCTTGAGTTATCCTAACAAACTTCAAACTAACAAACAAACAAACCCGCTGTAGATGTGTTCTCTTTACTCTTACATGATCTCACA
This sequence comes from Cetoscarus ocellatus, assembly GCA_037902135.1. Lineage (NCBI taxonomy): Eukaryota > Metazoa > Chordata > Actinopteri > Labriformes > Labridae > Cetoscarus > Cetoscarus ocellatus. The sequence goes on along the minus strand of JBAMNC010000901.1, from coordinate 1,024,762 downwards.
AACCTGGAAAACTCTCTGCTCTAGGCTGTCTTCTTCTCTTTTTCAGAAATGCATCACGTATGGTGTAAAACGAGCTGTCAGATGAAGCAATGCCGAGACACAGACTGAGCCTGGTGTTCATGGATGCTGCAGGTCGCACTGATATTAATGATGAGAGTCAATACTGATAAACAATATGGACCATGAAACTAAAACAATGACTGAAAGGATGCTTTAGGATGTCTGCTGTGGGAAAATGCAGCACCGGGTTAAATGTCTCAGGATCTTTGGACCTGATAATCCTAATGAAGTATTATTTAAACTGTGCATTGATTGAGATATAATGCAGCTTTAAAGAGAGAGCTGAAAAGCACAACTGATGCCATAATGTGAAATAACATATTATTGTAACAGTGTACATGCCGTTTCTAGCCAGAGGGAGACTAATGTGTTGCGGACTCTGCTGATCATCAACAGAATCTTATTATGGGTGTAAAAAACTCACAAACACTCTGTTAATGCTTTTCACCATTACGAAATGCTGCATGAGTCACGGCCATCTTTGACGTTGTTATGCCTCCATGTTATGTCTCCTCCTGAGATTTCTTTTCTTGTTACTATGAAGGACTGAAAATTTATTTTAAAAGTACATTTGATGACTTGATTCTTCTAAACTAATCAAACTAAGCGTTAGGAGAGCAGGTCAGAGTGATCCCAAATCAAATGGGCTTTTTTGTACCTTGTTTCCTGGAAAGAAAAATATCTTTCAGGTTTCTCTTCAAAGACTGAGACATAATTTGACCCGGTGTGAGATGTGAAAAAGGATATTTTGGGGCAGGAGACAAGTACTTCAAACCACTCTCCATCTCCTTTTATGTGTGAGATGCAGGCCTGGAAACAGGGTGCAGCTTGGTGGTGATGGGAAGTGGATGATTTGCTCTGATTGGAGCTATTCTGGACTTTTCCAAGAACAGGGGAAAAAATGAAAAGGGACCTCTGAAATAAAGAGCTAACATTTACAATAACAGTTTAAATGAACACATTTTGTTTAGGCGTATGTTGATGTTTTATTGTGTATATCATGTGCTCTTAATCTTTTGTTTTGGTTTGGCATTCATTTTATTATGATAAAGGGCTATCCACTATATTTTCTGTTCTCTGTTTCATATTTGTACCAGGACTGGCCAGAATTATTATCATAATGGGATGCACAATATTATTATCAGTAGATCACACCTTATAACTTGATTTTTCCGCCATATGTATTAGACATATACATTCACTGGCCACTTTCTTAGGAACATCTTGCTAGTACCATGGTTGACACTCTTTTGCCTTCAGAACTGTTGTTGGCCCTGTCCACATGGGGATGAAAACATTTTCGTCCTTCGAACAGTCTCTGTAATCAAGAAATGTGTCCACATGAAAACACTGAAAACCTTGTAATACATGTGACAGACCTGTAAGTGGTGCTGTTACACTGCTGTGGACATACACCAAAACCAGAGAAGAAGACATGTAGCAAACGCGTACACCACGAGATGTAAAGAAACACGAGTGCATGCCGTTCTCCATGTCCTCTTGCTGCTCACGGTGGTTGTAGAAAAGCAGCAGGTTTGGTTGCACATGCAGTTTAAGGGAGAGATGGGGCTATGACATCATCGTATCTGCAAATACCTGTATTTGTTGTTTCCAGATTTATCCACTCGTCCCATATCCCGTATTTGAAAATGTGTGTATTCGGGCACCTGCAAGGCCGTAACCATGTAGACAAAACACCTGTCTGATTAAAAACTAGTGTGGATATGCTTGAATTTGTCTCTGTGTAGGCAGCCTCTTAATTCTTCGTAGCATAAATGCTAGTCATGATCATTCAAGCTTTGCGATGTTGACAGCGTTGCACATTTACTGCAGATTTGTTGGCTACATTTTCATGACAGGAATCCCCTGTCTCAACAAATCCAAAGGTGCTTTATTGGATTCAGATCTGGTGACTGTGGAGGCCACTGGAGTACAGTGAACTTATTTTTGCATTCAAGAAACCAGCTTGAGATGATTCGAGCTTTGTGACATGGAGCTGAAAGTAGCCTTAAGAAGATAGGTACCCCAGGGGTCGTTCCATTACTGGCCTAGATACAGTTGGCCCAAAATGCTGCTGCTCATCTCTTAACAGGTACTGGAACATGTCACTCCCACCCTGGCCTCTCTCAATTTGCTCCCCGTTCACACCGAACGCGACTTGGGCTATCTGGGTGACCAGTCTCCATGCAAAGTCAATGTACAGCCGCAATGGAGCAGGGCCGAGCCTCCCGCGATGCGACAGACGCGATCTGGGCGATTTGGTCGCGTTACCAGGTCACTCACAACTACGAATCGGTTCTCGTCATTTATTTAAAAAGACTCAACTCATTCGCGAACGTCACATCTCTAGTATAAACCACCGTGGTAGTAGGTCAACAAAACAAAGCCTCAGTTTAAGTAGAAGGGGATAATACGATGATAGCAGAAGATAACATGACGCTGTAAGAAAAAAAACAAGTCACAACAAGCACACAGGACCATTAAGAGTTGCTGAAGAGTTTATCTGATGACTGTAGGCAGAGGCAGGCTAACTTTACCCGTTGACTCCCAGTGTTTGAGCTAAGCTAACTAGTTTTGGCCGTCTCTTTGTTGTTGCTGGATGCACAGACAAAAGAATGTTGTCTATCTGCTTGTCATGGACTCAGGACTGAGGCAAGACACGGAAGAACAAACAAAAAAACATAAAAAAAACTACAATAATTTAATAACAAAATCATCAATAACAGGTATTCTTGTTCAATTACTTGAAGGCTGTCACATGAAGACATTACTCTTTTGCATATTTTCAATTCAAAGATGGTAAAAGTTGTTCAACCTCAGAGCCCTAAGATAAAGCTGTAGAGACAGGCGTGAGTCCACCGTTGTGTGGTTTTGTACTGACATGTGTAATCAGGAGGTCGGCAGTTCTCCACTAATGATCAGCAGGCTGTCAGAGAACTTTCTGATTGGAGCATAGAAAGCAGTGATTTATGCACCTTCAGTCTTAGGCCTGTGCTGTTTGGTGTGCACAGGCGCATACATGCTTTGCTGTGAAATGGCCTATCAAATGAAGTCGAGAAATGAGCTATGAACGATTAGAGAATTAAAGAAGATAGCTTTTGATTAGCGCTCATTAATTAGCTCAGTCAGCCGCCTGCTTGCTTCCAAGCTGGTTCATCTAGAATCTATTACACGCATGGAAAGAAGACGCCGTCCTTTTTTTCCCCACTTCTGGACATTTTTTGATCTTGTACTTTCATAATAAAAAACTGACGAACCTTGCACACCAATTTGCTCTGACGCCTGCCTGCATACATGATGCTCAAACTCCATGTCAGTATGTGTAAAAAATCTTTTCATTCATGTTGTCATTGATATGCATGGTGAGAGGTAGCCTTCACAACATGCATGATTAGTGAGAAGGAAAGGCTCTAACGGCACAGCAGAATGCACTGCTGAGGAAAACTGATCATAGATGAATGATTGATATGGGATATGGGGAAAAAATGAATTAAAGGAGGGGCAGGAGAAGTAAAGTGAGGAGGAGGAGGAGGAGGAGGAAGATTTTGAAGATAGAGGATGAATGAAGGTTATTTATGTAAGAGAAAGGTGGGGAGATTAGGCTAGGAAATATGTCAAGTTTTTAGAACATATTAATGTATTTTTAAAGGAGATATAGAGAAGTTCTGGCTACACACTTGACAATTATACACATGATTTTTGCCCTGATAGTTCCCCAACACACACACAATGATCGGGCTGGGCAATAACAAGAGGCAACCTGCAGTGTTGACAAGTTAAGCCAATTTGGAAATGCCAAAAGCTGCAGCACCTCAAGTATCTTCCTGAAGTCACATGTTAAAGGGCCAATTATCCCATCGGAAACAGATATGTTTAAGGCCCAGAACAAGAAACAGTTTTTATATCCTTGCACTGTAAGGGGCAGTGCAATGATTTTCTTAAAGCTGGGTTATGTAACTTCCACAGTAGAAGCAGTTTTACTCCTCTCTCCTTTCCATTGACAATGCAATGTATTTACAGCCACAAAAGAGCTACAAACCACACGTACCTTCATAAAAGTCACATTCACATAAAATTGCACTGTCCTTGAACTGAACCCTGATTGACTGAAAAGTGGGTGTCTCTTGCCAGATTTTCTGAAAGCTGAATACAGAGCATGGAGGGGGCACAGATGTTTAAAGATCTATCATGTTGCTTCAGTAATAAGATGTTGACCGGCAATCTTTTATTTTTGATAAGTGACACAAAAAGAAAGCATACTGCAATTTTAAGGACTCGTGGTTATGCTAAATTAGGGGCACCATTTGAATTCTGGGTGCTCCAATCAGGCTTTTGGTGGTAAATGCTGACCACAGATCATGCTAGTGAGATTGGCCAATACTGTTCATTGTTTGTGTTTGTGAGCATTTGCTCGGCAAAGCAGTATGAAAAGATCTTAAGGAGTAATGCGATAAGTATCCTACAGTAATGACAATGGAATAACTCATTGTTATGATTCGTTTTTATTACCTGTGTTTGTTTATGTGAGCCAAAACAATTATTGACATACTGGAAAACAAATTAAAGGGGTGATTTTTTTGTCACAGGTTCATATTTTCCACATCACTTGTGTTGAAAAAAAATTTCCAGTTTTTCTATACAGGGTCCCTTTGGTAGTGCTGTGCTCTCAGTCCATTAGAGATGCCTTGTTAGTGCTCCTGCCCCTTTAAGGCCCTCTCCCACTCGTGGGCCAAGTCTGCTCTCATTGGTTGACAGGTCATCTCTGTGGGATCTGATTAGTGGTACCATATTGTCAACAACCACATTGAAACCCTGCGAATAGGATTGAACTGATGACGAAACAATCATCGGGCATCTCACTAATAGGTCTATACTGTGGGGTCGTGGTTGGGGGGCAAGACATTTTACACAGCTTCTGATGCCACGAAGAGAATGGAAAGTTTAAACTCAGGGCCCGATGCACAAAGATGCAGAAGTTTTTAACCTGGGCAGCACATCTGTCTGGATAACAAACCGAGCACAGCAAGAAGCACACATGTGGCTGTAGCTGTTGTTGATGTTGTTTTCAGGTGAAAGAGTACTACGCGTGTGCTGTGTGTCATCGTTTTCCCTGACAAAGCTGATTCCTGTTTACACGGAGACTGATACAAAAATGTTTTCTAAACTTTTCACTCTGGACCCTGGTTTCAAAAAGTATGTGGATTCAGGCACTCCGGGCACCGTTCTTGTGTAAACGGAAGACGCAAACGCAACGAAAACTCTCCATTTTCATCTGTTTTCATTGTCGTGTAAACGGCCCCATAATTTTTCAAATTTTGCTTACATAATTACGTGATTTAGACAGGACTTTCTGGCAAAGGTCCTCAGGTCTCTGTTCTTTTTGATACAACTGGTAATCAAAGTGAGGGATTTTGAAACATAACGTTTAAAGGATTCAAAATGCATTTTATCACCAATGCAGATTTGTCTGCAACTCTGATGATTAGAAATAGTGATGTCAGGAAAAATTCAGTGTATATTGCTATCTTAAAACCATGGCAATGACATAAGAAATAGTTGGTATTATGGGGACCACTTGTTATTTTGCCTGATTCAAATGCTTTATTGCCATTAATCTTAAAGTTTTGCGATATGATTTCAGGTCCACATTTCCCAGCCCCATAGTGGAGCGCAGTTTGTAAAAAAGCTGGGCAAAAAAGAAGCTGAATCAATACTTTTTGAGGAGAGCAACAACAAGGATGTGTTTTTGCTGGAAACAGAGATGAAAGAAAATTTAGGGGCACAAAAACAGAGAGAACAAAGGATGAGAAAAAAAGAGCTGGGAGGAAGGAGCGATTTCATAAGAAGATAAGATTCAGAAGACGAGATTCAGCAGAGCCCCAATTTCACAGTGGTGTGAGTGCTGCCGGTTTACGCTGTGACGGCATTATGAGGAGCGCTCCACTTGATCGCGCATTGGTCCCGTTGTGCAGGGAGCCCTGCGCATGTTTTATGTAGCAGGCTCACCAAGCGCCTCGGCTGGAGCGGGACCGGCGTTTGTTTGCTCTCTGGCCCTGCTGTGTGCTCGGGGTCGCAGATGCAGAGCCATGTCTGCTCACTGCTAATGGATGGAGCAGCATTACTCAAGTGTGTCAGCCTCTGCCCTGCTGTGGGTCTGGCATTATTATCAGCCGTCAAAAGCTTACACTTTGGAGAGGATGTGTAAGGGTTTCCGCGTATGGGTGAGGTTATGAGTCAATTCTAATGCGAGGTCTCTGTTCCTGCTCTCCTCTGCTATAGAGCATTACATGTGAAGTGGGGAGGATGCAAAATAATGCTGACATGAGTGAAATAATAGAATCTAACACCATGTAGATCACATTATTTGTCACTTTGTGCACGTTTTTAACCCTTAGGTGTCCTGTGACCACATTTTTGATACCTCAAATTATTTTAGTGATCTCTGTCTATTTTAATACAAAGACATTCATTCTTCACTCGGACTTGTATATTTATCCAGTGCTCAATATTCATATAACATTTCTCATATAAGATCTATGATGAGGACACAGCAGCGCTGCAGGTAGTGCACTGCCTTACTTGATAAAGGTTGCTGGTTCGTGTCGGTGTTGGTCAGGGTCTTTCATGCCTGGGTTCTCTCTGGGCACTCTGGCTTCCTTCCACAGACCAAAAACATGCTGATTAGGTGAATTGGTGTCTTTAAATTGCCCTCAGGTGTGTTAGTAATGCAGCTGAGGGGGCGTCTTTTGCCTGTTGTATCCAGCGGCAGTGCCCTTGGAAGTCAGCCTGCATCTCCCCAGCTACCAAACCATCTTCCAAGTATGTTTCGATAGAGACTTGTCCGCTGCCCAGGCCCTTATGGACTGAGTTACTCTGCCAAAAGATTCAGTGGTTATGGAAAGAAGTTGGTAAATAGACAAAAGTCACTATCATGAGAAATTATATTAATCTGTAATACATGTTTGCCTCTTTTCCAGCTTGCCCACTTTTTTTCCCCTAGGTGCAGTATGAGACATTTTTTGGGAGGTGTCTCAGGGTCAAACTTGTTGATAGATATGAAAGCTAAACATTTCTCTGTGTAGTCACATTGTGAGCAAGTTCACATTACCCAGTTAACCCAGTAACAAGGGAAAATGAGGTAATAGTAAAAGTATGATTGGACATGTTTACGTGCATTTCATAACATGTTATCTGATAAACAGTTTTTAATAGCATCACTCTGTCAATAGATGATTTTCTTCTTAAGTACACTAAAACTCTGCAGCATCAGGACTTCTCATTATCTATCTCACAATCTAAAGAATAATGACAGCAATAACTTTAAAAGAAGGCATAAGGAAAAAAGGTGAATAATTACTCACAATAGGTAAAGGTTTTGACTTATAAAATATACAGCTCCTGTGGGGGCCAAATTTAAAAGGTTTATTTCTACAGAAATGGAATATTTGCAGTCTGAGTTTCCCCTTTTCCTTTTATCACTTTTGTAGAACAAAAGAAAAAAAAGCTTGTTTTGAACAAGCTTTAACTGCAGCTTTTCTTTCTCTCTCAGTACCTTTCTCTTGTTTAATCAGAGAAATGAGCCTCAGACCTGTCACGAATTTGGGTCTGAGCTCAGCTGATAAGCTGCGTCACGTGAGATCAGATGTTAATTACAGATTTAAGGCAAAGAGGATCATTGTAGGCATGTTGATCTGAAAATAATGATGATTCAGAATTACTGATGAATTGACAATGATGAGCTTTCAATGTATCAATCTATCAGCATCCTGGGAAAGATTTAAGTCAGTTTAACTCATGTAAAGATGTCTTTTTTTTCTTTTGTGACCACATTTAGTCATCCTGAGCATTTCAGAACATAAAACATCTTCTGGCTTAAACTGCTGGTGGCATAAATAAACATGCGAAAGTCCATTTTCTGTCAATTAAACACTCATATGCCATCTTCTGTTCCTATTTAAACTCATAGCGTGTTTGTTTTCCCCTTCCTCTTGGCGTTTCTCGTGCGGTGTCTCTGATACTTCCAATCCTGCTGTCTCATCGAACTGACAGGCTGAGAAACATCATTTGTGACGTGTACGGACAAATTCATTGGTCGGTGATCCTGCAGAGCAGTAAATGTACCCACCGTAAATGAGATGCTGTGTCGTATGGAGTTAAATGAGAATACAGCCCAGACATGAACCAGAGTCTTTGGTGATCCCGGTTCTATGTGAACCTGATTCAAATGAAGAATAAAGTCTTTCTGATCAATTTGAGTTTTTTTTCCAGTATGTTCAAGGATGTAACATCTAAAGACGATTCACAATCCTGTCCAGTTTTGGGGGAGGATGATCGCGATGAGGATGCGGCCACTGGGTGTTTTTGTGTGTGTGTGTCCATCTCTCAGCGGACTTCCCCACTAAACTGGTTCATTATCTCACACACTGTGATCATTAGAGAGCTGTCTCTGCGGCTGCACACTTTCAGGTGAAAACCCAGGGGATGCACTCCTCTGTGAACGACACACACACACGAGCGCACACATACCTTCACGCACTCAGGAACAGCTTTATTACTGAATATAATACTTTCCTGCTGCAGTATCTTTTGCAGCTTATTGTTCATATGCAGATATAACCACACTGATGCTGCCACGCGTAACACACACACATGGACACGCACACATGCACTCGCACATCTGCTTCGGGGTTTTGCTCAGTTAGTTCTGTTATTACAGACCAGCTGTCTGCACAGTTTCCTTCAGTCAGAAACATCTGTGTGGCCCGACTCTAAAACCCAGACTCTCTATATGTGTTACTCGCTCTTTCCTTCGATCACCCACTCACCCTGTTTCTGTGTCATTATTAGGGAGTGAGGCAACGTGACAGGCAATAGAAATCAAACTTAGAGGGGAAAACCTGAGAGCTGAGGGGAAATTTGTACCACGAGTGCAACCGTCAGCAAACCTGAATGTGCGTTTCTATTGTTCCCTTCTGTGTCTCCCTCTCTCACAGTGGGAATTATATTTGGGTGTATTTCATATCATGTATATGTGTGTGTGAGTATGTGTGTTCACAGTAGTTTTCCGGGCTATTAGTCTGCTGACTGAGGTGTACAGTACAGCTATCAGCAGGCCAAAGATAAGCTCTGGGATTGCTCTGCCGCTGCAGGGCTCTTTCAGCAGCCATGATAATGCAATTCTGTCTGCCTCGTATATGTGTGAGTGTGTTTGATTGTGTTTATATGTGTGTTTGTGCGTATGTGTGGGCTACTTTTGTGTTGTTCCTTTTAAAGTAGGCTGTGGCGTAACTTTTTGCTCTAAAGTCTATCTATGATAACGTTTTCTCACAAGGGAAAAAAACATAAATGTTATTATACTGTGCATAGAAGGAAAAGTGCGTTACCATTAGGGCTGGGCATTGTTAAGAACCTCACGATTTGATTTGAGTTTGATACTTTAGGTGGCGATTCGATTCAGTATCGATTCAGTAAGAAGTAGAAATACACAAATAATTAGAGTACCTGCTGACAATTTCTGAATTTTTGTTTTGATGCCAATGTGAACATATGTGGTATGTCACCACATATTTTTGAGCAAACATCTGAAAAAAAAAAATTAAAAACATTTGCACAATAATAACTTATTTGTGCATATGAAGTACAAAAGTAAAAACATGACAATTAACACTATAATAATAAATGTCCACCTGGTCGTTTTTGTCAATAAATGTGTCAGGGATTGTCCTTTGAAAAAAATTTTCACCCTTTTGTTCACAAGGAATAAAAGTAAACAATTCTTGCAAGTATTTGTCATTATTATGTTATAAATGCTTAAAACAGTGTGTAATTACAAGAAGAGAATCAAAACAGATTTGAATTTTTGACAGGTTTCTCTTCATAAACAGTTGTAAATGAAAATGTAGAAATTTTCTGAGATTACCAAAAATAAGCTTCACCTATTTTACATAAACATGTTATAGCCTGTTATATTAGTCCATGTCCAGGCATTTTTTTTTTTTTTACTGATGATAGTCCCTGAAGCAGTTCCTGTCAAGCTGAAGACAGAGATCTCAACATTTCTTCCTCCAATATTTCTAAAATTACTATTTCTGGAATCCATAAAAACGAACTATGATGAAAAAGACGATCATTGACAAAAAAGACGGTAAAACACGGAGAAATACGGCAAAAGAACAAAAAGAAAACACTCCAGAATGATACTTGTGCTACCGTCTTTAATATTTTACATTATTTAAACAGAAAATACTGATAAATCGCTGTTAAATCACTCTTATGTCCAGCTCTCAATCCAGTCACTCTGCAAGCATGTCTTCTTCTGCCACCGGTGCACAGCGCCCCCTACTGGCCAGGAGGTGAATTGATTCAGAAGATTTGCTGAATCGATATTGAATTGGGAGGAGAAATATTGTAATGTATTGATGAATCGATATTTCTGCCCACCCCTAATTGGCATACTTTGAAAACATATTGCTGCTTTTTTTTATGAACACTTGAATCTATTTAAAGGGACACTCCAACATTTTTGTTGTTTTCATGTCTTACCTCACTCCCAAGTCCATGACAAGTTGGTAGACACCATTCTTTCATCTGTGCGTCCAGTAACAAGAAAGAGACGGACAAGGACTGCCAACCGCTAGTCAGCTTAGCTCAAGCGCTGGGAGTCAATGGGTATATAACAAAGCCTCTCTTTCAGAGTATAAGAAGATAATATGAACAAGATAACATAATATAAAGGAGGCTAGCTATACCCATTGACTCCCAATGTTTGTGCTAAGCTAACTAGTAGTTGGTGGTCTTTGTCCGTCTCTTCTTGTTACTGGACGCACAGACGAAAGAATGGTGTCTATCTGCTTGTGATGGACTCTGGAGTGAGGTAAGACACAAAAACAACAAAAATGTTAGAGTGTTCTTTTAATCTCACATTAATTTGAAGTGTTAAAAAGTTATTGTTATATTACCTGGCTCGTCATTTATATGTTGTTTTCACTTTTGTTCTGTTTGTAATGTCTCGCTGTTAATTGAAAAGCCTTAAATTGCTTTTGGTGTGGAACTCCCTGCAGAGAGATAGAACTTTTATAATAAGAGGAATCCCATTCATTTTTTTTTTTTTCTCCAAATGTTTTTATTGTAATTTTCCTACATGTTCACATTCAATCAAGGTAGCATGCTGTAACAGGGTAGCTGCTCCGGATCAGAACAAAAAAAGACGAACAAATAGGCATACCTTGCATCAACACATACACACACACACACACACAAAGTTACTATACAGAATAAATATATATACATACATAAATATATATGTATATGCTTAAAAAGATAAACAATAGATCCATAAGAAGTGAAAAGATAAATAACTTAATAAATACAATACATAAAAAACAAATCAGGAAATAAATTTATATCTTTTATCATTGTTCACAGTGTCTTAACATAAAAGACTTACATCTCCATTTTTTTTTATCATGATCATTTTTGGTTCCCAAAGCTGAGCAAAGTTTTCATGTTTACCCTTAACAATATGGGTTAATCTTTCCAGGTTGATACAGTCTGAGAGTTCCTGTATCCACAGACTCAAAGATGGAGTGCAATGGCTCTCCTATCTAGGAGAAGTCAAAAACCCAGAAGTTTGATCCATTTTGGTGTTTGTATAAAGTCTTTCAAATAAACATTTTGTGACATCTTTCCAGAACTTTGGAATTTTTGGGCATCCCCACAAACAGTGGATCAGAGTACCTTTCTCATCCATGCATTTAGTACAAGAATCTGAGATATCAAATGACAAACGATGGAGATTGACCCGAGTTATGTACATTTTCATTAGTCACTTGTACTGAAGAGGTTTAAACCTTGTATTTATTGTCTGCTTTTGTGCTTTTAGACAAGCATTGTTCAGATCAGTCTCAGCAATATCTTCTTGTATGTCAGTTTTCCAGGCATTTAATTTATCTAGTGTTGATTCGTTACTGTAGGCAGCTAATATACTGTCATATTATCCCATGAATAAATACTTATGTAATAAATGCAACCTCTCCCTTCTTTTTTGTCTGCAGTTCTGTCAGTGTTGCAGTCCAGTGAAGAACAGGCCCCGGTACCACAAAATAAGTTCATGGGTGACATCGAAGAGCTGGCTGCCAGCTACGAACGCAAACTCATAGAGGTAAGAGTTGCCTTTTACATGTACTGTGAGTTTTCTTATCATCAAGATAGTACCTTGTGTTTATTTTTCATCTTTTCTCTTGGGTCTGAAACCTCATTATTCTGGGGATCATGAAAGTATGAAGTTTAAAGACTCTGAAGCATTAAAAATGAGTTTTTTTCATCGAATCACTGTACAGTATAGACTCACTGTACTCTTGTTATTGCTGTCCCATTTAAAGGGATATGCCAACATTTTCTTTGTTTTTGTGTTTTGTCTTACTCCCGAGTCCATGACAAGCAGATGGACACCATTCTTTGGACTGTGCGTCCAGTAACAAGAAAGACGGTCAAAGCTCGCCCACTGCTAGTTAACTTAGCTCAAACACTGGGAGTCAACAGGTAAAGCTAGTCTACCTCTGCCTACAGTCATCAGATAAACTCTTTAGTAACTCTAAACGGTCCTGTGTACTTGTTGTGACTAATTTTTTACCGCATTATATTACTTTATCTTCTACTATCATTGTATTATCTTCTTCTACTCATAAACAGAGGCTTTGTTTTGTTGACCTACTTTGGCAGTGGTTTTTGCTAAAGATGTGACATTCATGAATAAGTTGAGTCTTTTGAACAGATTTTTTTATGTGAACGATGAGAACCAATTCGCAGTTGTGATTAAGCTGTTTGTTTGCGAGCCGTTCCTGAATGCAAATTGCCTGCAAATTTAAGAATGGTTCACAAATGAACAGCCCTCTCACAACTGCAAATTGGCTCTCATCATTCATTTCTCAACTCTCAAAGTCACGTCTTTAGCAAAAACCACCGCAGAAGTAGGTCAACAAAACAAAGCCTCTGTTTTAAGTAGAAGAAGATAATACGATGATAGTAGAAGATAACGCAACATAACGCTGTCAAAAAAATGAGTCACAGCAAGCACACAGGACCATTCAGAGTTGCTAAAGAGTTTATCTGATAACTGTAGGCAGAGGCAGGCTAGCTATACCCGCTGACTCCCAGTGTTTGAGCTCAGCTAACTGGCGGTGGGTGAGCTTGGGCCGTCTCTTTCTTGTTACTGGATGCATAGTTGAAAGAATGGTGTCTAATTTTGGTTACCAAGAGGGCCACTTTGAAGTGATCCTCACTGCCAGAGGGCCTAATTCTTACAATTTGAAGAGTCATAGAAAAGACAAGAATGTCTTGCTGTCATTAGAGGTTACTTCATTATCATTTATAAATATCTAAACACAAATGCAATCAGCAACTCTTACTCTGTTGAGTCAGGGAAAATGTTGGCTGCCAGGGTCCACATATGGCTCTCCAACTCTCTCAGAAAATGTACATCCCTAAGAAATCCTGACACAATCTACTATGACCACATAAAATAATAGCAATATTTCAAAGAAAAAGAGCTATAATTGGCTGTAATTATTTCTATGTAACTCCCTTTTCAAAGTTGTGCTATGGTTCGACAAGCTCTGTACCCTCTTTACCTTCAGATAGGAGTGTGATCTGAGTCTCAGCCTCAGATTTAGGTGCTGGATGAAGAAAACTGGATGTGCAGAAAATACAGTTTCTTCAGTGTCCATTTGAGGCTGATAGCATTTATACATGATGAGGGTCAAGGCTATGACTAAAGGCAAGCATTGTCTTGCTGTTTGTCAGGTCTGTTTACAGTTTGATCCAAAATTAGTTTGATCCAGCCTTTTCAATATGGCTGCTGCAGATTTGCTTCTAAACCCTCTTCAGCCACCAAACAACTGACGTCATTCAAACTCTCGAGAGGCTTTGCTAATCCTTGCAAGAAAGTTCCAGCCTTTTCTCATCCCAAATGTAAGTTGATTTTCTTAGTTTAAATTGTTTCCTGTTTATTTTAAGGATGAGGATACACATGATCTTTCCATCTGCATTTCAATCTTTGTATCATCTGTTGGTGCCAGAACCTCAAAAAACTTCAGCTCTGTTTGATGTAGACAAAAAGTTCAAGTCAAAGCTGCTGCCACAGACAGTGAAGAGCAGTGTAGCAGCCAATAGTCCTGTTTTTTTATTCTGACATGACTTATGAGTTTAGGTTTGTTGTTGTCAGAGAGCCTGTCTGAGCATTAAGAAATACTAGTCTGTTTTTTAGCAATTGAGGTGAGGCAGGGGTAGACATAACATGTTTGAAGTGGTCTGGCCTTGTGTTGGGGGATTAAAACTGCAGTTTTTTTTCTAAGTTTAACTTTCTTACTTTTTTAAAAAACTTCACAGGGCCAAGAGTTTTTATTTTTCACAGCAAATTCTTTTCAAACTGCCAGCATAATAATATCTGTAGTAATGACTAAATGTATCCATCTGCGTGGTGCATTATGGGAGTTTAGACTGATGAGGAACCGAGTGACGTTTGTACAGGAAAATAAAGGGAACATCTGTGTACACTAATGTGTGCTCGGGTGTAGGGGGACATGCACATAAATAATGCATTGTAGTTTTATATTCCTTTAATAAGAAATAATTCTGCCTGTGTTTGTCCAAACTGCATGTTCACTTATTGATGCACGTGTATGTGTGGTACATTTTTTATGGTGTTTACTTATTTATTTGTCCATTGCTTGGCTGTCAGTCTCAATGTGGCGTCTTCAGTGAGAGTGTGGGACACAAACATGACACAAGCTGTCTGCTGATACCATGCCAGCCATCCAGGCTTTTAGAACTCCTGAGAGGAGTTTGATGTTGGTAATAAAAATACTGCATTTATAACTGATTGCTCTGCACAAATGAAGGATACAAATGAGACCATCAGAGACAAAATCACTCTTCTTCACTATTTCATACATGTAATCAATGCCATACAAAGTGGAAACAGCATGCTTCAGAAACTGTCTTTGTTGTTTTTTCCACAGCAAAGATGCAAAGTTAAAGGCATAAATGTGAGCTGCCTTGGTGGAGATTTGTGCTCTCCGAGTGCTTTCTAGTATAGGCAGAAAGTAGAGATTAACCATAATGGTTTAACTTATCGTCTCTAAAAAGGTTCACTTTTACAAATCAAAAGTATAATTTATAAAATAATAAAAGGTTGTTATTCTTGTTCCACATATATTTCTGACACAAATGGACTGTAAAATGTAAAGAAATAGGGCAGTTTCAGTAAAGTGGTGGTTTTGTTGTCTCGAGTTGGAGTTATCGACATGTTGGTCAAAATCCAAAATTGTGCGTCCCCAATAAATTTACAATATCTGTTATAAATGAGGAAGAAGACTTAAGAATTAAAAATACATCTACTGTTTTTTTATGCAGAGAATGTTTGTGTCCTTGCATTTCCGATGACCCTCAATGAACACACACAATCCCACACAGCTGCTCCTGATGTCAGGATTCATGAAAAGTGCCATTTGCATGAGCAGCTGTCAACACCCTGATTCAGCGGTCTTGTCTCTTCAGCCTCTGAGACAAACTGTGAGCCAGCGGGTTATTGATTCTTCCAAATGTCACATGGAGCCCTCTCAGATTCATACAGGCCTGCCAGACACAAATAAATATTGGACGGAGAGCAGCATTCATTAACCTGGAAAACACGCCTCAGTTTGTGACTCAGTTTAATTGAATGATGCTAATGTGTGGTGTCGACTTTGACTTTGTATTTGAGCCAACTCTCAAGGCGCTCCGTGCTCTTTTCTTACTCATCCTCTGCTGCTCATGTGTCCTGCTCAGCCTGGCTCTGCACGGGGGAAATAAAATCTCAATGCCTAAATGAGGTTAGGGTTGAAGAAAAGAGTAAAATCTTTTCGTCATCCTGTAACAGACAGTGAGTTCAGGTCGGGAATAAGTGGGTTTTAAATAGAATATCCGGCATGTGATGTCTCTTGAAAGCCACAGTGGCCAAGTTGTGAAGCACTGAGGGACATTGTTCAGACAGTTTTTTGCTTTCTATTCTGAGGAGGCATAAATATGGATTTATGTGAGCAATAGAAATTCTTTAATGGCTAATATCTAGGGAAGGAAAAGGTCCATTCAGTTCCGAGCTTTATTTGTATGGCATATTTCCACACACAGCTCGGTCTGCTTATTGAACAAGATTTTATATGCAGTCTCCTACAACATTTTCAGGCCACTTGTTCTTTACGTGTGGAGAATAAGTTAGAAACACAACGCAAATATTGACAGATTTAAAACTAAATTGTTTAGTTTTTGTTGAACATGCATTATGTTGATCACCTTGCTAGGTAGATGGATCTGTCTGTTTTAATGTAATAAGGCTGATCCATCTTGCCAAGCTCCAACACAAGGATTGTGAGGAGGTTAAAGTAGCATGGCCAATCAGAGTTCTTCAGGGCAAAAGAGTTGAGCGCTGCAAGTGAGACAACAGCAGGAAGTGAAAACTCAGAGAAAAATTAGTATCGATGCTAACACCTTCACTAGCAGATTTATTTGACGTTCACGGCATTTCTTTATTAATTTATAAACAAATAACAACACTAAAAGCATTTCTCTGTAAAAAAATGATACTTTTGCTCCACTTTCAACATGTTTTGTTGAGAGTTTGATCTATGAAGTGGCTTACATTTTGTACTTCACCCCACAGCAATAGCAGCAGTAGCGCCTACCTACTACTTTAAAACTAAATTGTTTTTTGTTGAACATGCATTATGTTAATGTCTGTAATCAGGCTGATCCATCTTGCCAAGCTCCAATCTACAACAATCATGAGCAGCCCAAAGCAGGACGGCCCAATCAGTGTCCTTTAGAGCAGGAAGAGCGAGACGACAGCAGGAACTGGCTGCTCATACGGAGGTTAGCATAGATGCTAACAGCTTCAGTGGAAGTTTTATCAGATTGTGACTTCATTTCTTCATTATGTAAATAACAAATAACAACACTACATTCCTCTCTGTAGTGAGGATATTTTTGCTCCACTTCTGACATGTTCTGACGAGTTTGTTTTATGAAGTGGCTCATGTTCTTTGGTGCAGTGGCTCCCGCCTGCTACAGGGGCCACGGTAACATGATGTTTTTAATTTGGAATTAAGTATTCAGAATTAAATAATCTGGAGTTAAAGTATTATTCTTCGGGTTTACATGGAAATAGTAATTCCAAATTGAAGTTTACATGTAAAATGCATTTTTTTCGCCTTTATTTAATTCCGCTTCAGGTCTGGGGGTTGAGGATGGTTCTGACTGGACAGGGGGTGGACGTGATGTATACACTGTACGTTTATTGGAAGTAAACAAACTTCAGTTCAGCGTCTTTAGCATCTCTGTCAGGGAAACCTCATCCAACTTGGACGCTACAACTTTAAAAAGCTCTGCATTTTTATGCTTATGTCCATCCACTCTTTTCATTACTTCCAAATCTTCTGAGGTTCTAATTAAATAATTATCTTGGCTCGAGTCCAACGCTTGCTTCGGGCAGCCATCCTGTTGCTGTCAGTGCATCATCACGACAGGACAAGGGAACGAGCATGCTCAGAATGACTGGAATTAATTTAAAGCAGAATGAATGAATACATGATTGAGGAATTAATCAATTTGAATTTAAATTCAGAATAAACCAGCCACCTACTTCGGAATCAAGTTTAATTCGGAATGGTCATTTTCATTTAGACTTAGGCGTTTAAAAGGTCATTTTTAATCTTTTTAAAGAGGATTTAAGTTTTTTCTGAATTAAAGGGGAATTAAAGCACTAATGTAATCATAGCCATTATGGGATTGGCCCGTCATGAATGTGGTTGATGGAACGATCATCCAATCACCAGCTGGATTTGCTTCTGAAAGGTTCTGCCCTTCCCAAACACTTTCTATGGGGTGTTTCCCAGATGGACTAGTTTGAATGGTCCATCAAGTTTGCCAAGTTAGGTCCAGTACTACCTCCATAGTTAATGTTAACAATCGGGATGAGATGATCTTTTCAATTTCTGATCCATGATCAACTAATATCAGACCTAATCTGTTTGCTTAAACTTGGCCCATTTGTTTTCTTGCACTAAAAGGTGATCCAATTAGACTTGGATGTCACTGGTCTAACGTTACTTGACATCATGTTCACTGCATGCTTGAGAACACAGTATCTCAAAAAACACCCTCCAGGATTTTCTTTCAGAGTAACACAAGTGTCCACTTTCAGATTTTGCCCCCAGTTTCCACATAGTCCACCGGCGTAGCTTTCCTTGCACCCTGCGCGCCCCAGTCTCTCCAGTCAGTTTGTTTCCACATCCTTCGCCCTGATATGTCTCCAGTGCATGCCGGCTGGTGTGCTGGTGATTCACAGCAAGTCCATTTTAAGTGATTGCTGCTTCAACTCTGCATCAGTCTCCACCAATAAGATCTACCCAAGACAGGACCAAGCTGGTCATAGAGATGATTTCAAAATACAAGTCTTTGTGGAAATAGTATTGACGCAGGCAACAAATCAGTCAGGAAAGAAGTATAATTTGTTTACATGCTCCTCTCCCTGTTTTTATCTTGACCTCCCAATTACCTTGAGTATTGAGATTTTTCTCATGGTGTTGTGATCTTGTATTTCAAGCTGCTTAGAGCCATGCTCCACTGCGCAGCACTTTAAATTTGTTTCCAGTAAGAGAGGATATGCATAGTTGATCAGAGCAAAGCCACAGCACGGATGAAATGTAGGTTGGACTATGTGGGAATTTGGGTTTGGGCCTTGGCATCATGCCTTATTTGTGAACTTGATAGATTTCCTTGAAGAGATATTTGTCAAAGTTTGCAAAAATGTCTTGTATGACTTGAAAATGAACTGATTAAATTTAGGAGGTGAATTGTCAGAGGCAAAGTGACCCATCGCTGTAATTTCACTCTTTGGCAATGTGTGCCTCATGGAAGCATAAAACTGCCATAGCTCAATTTTTTCCCATTATTAATGTTTTGTATTTCAGGTTTGCTTTCTGCAGAGTTCCTAAACCTACAGTTTACTGAGGTGGCAAAGAGCACAGCCTTATTTATAGCGGTGACATGAGGAGGAGGTTTTTTTTGCCCTCTGGTGACCCAGGGCATCTTCACTTTGTCACCTCCTCACTTTCTTTGTCAGGCTTCACTTCTCTGCTGCGAGTGAGAAAGTGATCCTGTTTGTACATATCCGCCTGAATGCATTTACAAGGCGTACAAATTCATGCCTGGATGAGAGTTTTAACTTTATTAGTTTGCCTCTGCTCTGATAGGTTTCAAAAAGCTATCATAGAGGGAAAACACTTGAACACTTCCCAGTGGACCGATGCCTGAAATGAAGAGAGAGACGATGAAATAATGAGCAAAGAAAACAATGAAAATCAAACTTGTGCAGGGGATTATGGAAAAAAAAGGACAGATATTGGATTAGCAGCTTGGGGGGATACAAGCATAGTCATTTTAATTTTCAGCTTTACAGCTAGGAGCTTTTTCTTGTTGGTAAGTAATAAAACATATTACACAAAAGAGTAAAAGTGTCCACAGTGGTTTCTGAAACCAAACAGCAAACAGTTCCTAACATGGATCTGTGAAGCTGCAGTGTTGTGAAAAGGTGAACAGGTAGTGATGTAACACGCTGTCCTATCTGAGTTCACAGCTGCCAGGGTCAAGATCTCTGCTCTTAACCTTTAGACCTTAAATCACCCGTACCTACCTTTGTTCGAAAGTGCATGTCTGATAATATTAAAGGCATTGAGAGACTGGTACTTGCACAACGTCAACTTGTTTCATTTTTGGGCTTTTTTTTCCTTGTCATATAAAAATGGAAGTGTTTCTTATAGGGATGTCCCGATCCAATTTTTTCCACCCAATCCCCACCCGATTTTTATTCTTAATTTTAATTCTACTCATCCATCCATTGTCTATACCACTTAACAGGGGGCTGGAGCCTATCCCAGCAGACATTGGGCGAGAAGCCAGTTGCCAGCCAATCGCTGGGCCACATAGAGAGACAGACAACCATTCATGCTCACACTCAAACCTAAGGGCAATTTGGAGTCACCAGTATGATTTTGGTCTGTGGGAGGAACCCAAAGTGCTCGGAGAGAAGCCACGCATGCACAGGGAGAACGTGCTAACTCCACACAGACAGGCCCTTGCTGTTAGGCACGTGCACTACCTGCTGCGCCACCATGCTGCCCTTTAATCTTATTTATTTTAGTGCAAGACAAATGACAAGATACATGGGATTAAGCTAGATAGAGATGAAAGAAAATAGCAAACAGGGACAACGAAAACTAGAAAAGCACTCAGAGAGCACAGACCTCCACCAAGCAGCTCAGTTACGGCAGTGATTTTTCCACAACCCCTGTAAAAAATACAGTTCTGGATCACTGCACACTCTAATTGGACGGCCAAGTCTCTGCTCATGTCTGTCCATGTGAAGAGCTCCTCCGCCGGCATTGCAAGGGAAGCTGGGTAATGTAGTGACATAGGCTTGAAAAATTTCTACGTCAGTTTGCAAATAAACTACAATTCCCATAATGACGTAAACCCTCACAGCCGAGGAGAAATGAATGGGATTGAATCTGGATTGGATCCACATGAAATTGACCTCGATGATAGAGACATATATTTAAGCCAATCCATTAAGTGATGGCAGAGATATGATTTTTTAAAAATACCTTTCAATGTTAACTTATGGGATTTTTAGAAAATTTCGGGAATTTTTTTGCATCCAGACAAATGCAGATCACCACCAAAATTGAATGGCTTCTTCCTTGGACCAAACCACACCTCTGGTAAAATTTTCATGTAAATCCATCTGGTGGTTTTTGCATAATCTTGATAACAGACAGACAAACAAACATATGCTGGCAAAAACATAACTTCCTTGGCGGAGGTAACAAAAACAACACAAGCATAAAAAGCAAAACAATATGACCAAAATTTCTTGTATTAAGGCACCCTTCATTTTGTTATTTGAGTTTTATATTATACTAATTACTATAAGTATGGAGGCATTCTTATGTGGTCCTCATATTTTACTATGTTTTATTTTCTCTGCCCAGGAGGTTGTATTTACACATTTGTTTGTTTGTTTGTCTCTGTCTCCAGTGAGCAAGATTTCTCAAAAAGTTCTGTTCAGATTTGAATGAAATTTTCAGCCAGTGTTGGTCAAGGTTTAAGGAGGGAGATGGTAGGAGATCTGAATCTGGATGCCAATCCAGGAATTGTTTAAAATAATTTGTTGGCATTGTGCAACAGGGTAGTTTTCCACATTTCCCTAATAAGTCCTCTAAGAATGTCAGTAATGCTTTGGCAGAGGTTTCTTGGAGCACTTCTAGTTTTTTTAGATTTATTTTTCATTTCTTTATTAATTTGTGCATTTGCGCAGTTCTAACACCTAATACATGAGGGAGCATTATGCTAAATGTGTAGCTGTGCAGAAAATTGAGGTGATTAATAGGCATCAGTGTTAAGTTTCTGTTTTCTAATCATGTTTTGTCATTTTTACTCAGATATGGATGATTCCACAGAAGACGGCAGTTCTTCTTGTAAGGAATTATGGCTAATTTTGTGACACTTAACCATTTTGTCTGACAAAAAAATTCAGTCATTGCTGTTGACAGCTCAGTTGAGGATGTTTCCTAAGGATTGCAGTAATGCTGCATTGTCTACAATTTCTGTCGTTACACTCAATTCCTTCTTTGTGATATTTTGACTCTCAACCAATTTTGCTGACAAGAAAGATTAGTAGAACATCAGTGGGCTTATAATTTCATTTTTGAGGTTGATCTTTCCTCAAACATTGCAGCCGTTCTTTATTGTCTTATAATGCCCTTACCGCTATGCCCTGACAATAGGAGATATACAGTACACACATCTGTGTAGATATGATAGATACATTTTTTTTTTTGGTTATATTTTTGTATCTTGATGTTGAGATAGCACACAGAGTAACAGGAGCAAATTTAAATGGTACTTCATAACAAAAAGGTTTCTAACATCTATTATATAAAGAGTCCAAAGTAAATACATATTTTTTAAGCCCACGAGCTGAAAATGATAAAACGTGGGCCTGTGGAGAAAAAGAGAGACTTCTTATCTGCAGTTTGAAAAACAAAAAAAATTGAGTTTTAGACTACCTCCCCTCAGGCTTTTCAGATACTCAGATTCACATCTGACTTGATCCCTGTTCTAGGACTCCTCTTGACTAAAGGCAGAGTATTGAGTATCAATCTGTTTAATAATTCATTCATGTCTCTTACAGTAGGGTTCAATACTTATTTACAGAACAAAGAGGAGTTAAAGGGAGGCTGAAATCATAAGACTACATACTGTATTTATTCAACACAAGTGAATGTAACTGAGTAGACAAAGTCAAACAGCCTTCAAGAATCAGACACTTAAAGAGAGTGGCTGATTTTGTTAGAACATGTATCTGTTTTAATGCTCTTAGACATAAACTTATATACACAAAGATGCCACTTTCAGGCTTTGGTGATGGTAGTCTCCATTTCGGAGAGGACCGTTCAATATATTTCACAAGTCCATCTGGGAAAGAGCCTATAAAGTGTTTAGGGAGGGCAGAACCTTTCAGAAGCATATCCAGTAGGTGACTGGATGATTGTTCTGTCAATCAACATTTATTACATGCCAATCAGATAATGTAGTTGGTGGGAGCAGAATGTGAGTCACTTTGTAAAACAAACTCTTGTCAAAACATGTCAGAAGTGGAGCAAAAATATCCTTACTACAGGGAAGTTTGTAGTGTTTATATTTGTTCTTCATTCAAAAAAAGAAATGCAGTCGCGATCTGATTAAACCGCTACTGAAGCTGTTAGCATCTATGCTAATCCCTTTACAGGTTAGAGAAGCCCCATTTCAAGGAGACACCCTGCAAATGCATGTTGAGCATGTTTTCAGAGGAATAGACACTTGGAGGTTGACTAGTAATTGGCTGGACACTGGCTGGAAAGTTGGCGGGCTGCTGGCAGGGAGGGGACGCGACTGGATCTGTACGTGTAGCATCATTACATAAAAAGTACAACATCAGATCAGTTCCATGTTTCAAGCAAACCTATTTTGCTCTCCTCAAAAATTCTCAGTTTACCACATGCTTCAGCTCTTCTTTCAGTGCTGATGTGAAAGCTTTGAGCATTCAAGTCCCATACTTTGAAGATATAAAGTGAAAGTCATGTACTGTCTTGTACTATCTTGTACAAACCACCGTCTTACATTTGGATCCTGATCTGATGACAGTTGGTGTGTTGTTTGATCACTGTCCATCACAGCTGATCAAAGAATACTCACACACAGTCCTGATGAAGCAGATGAGCAGACTTTATGAGTGTCAAACTCTGATGAACAACACCTTAAGAGTATTTCTCTCAGCTTTGATTTGCCGTGTTAACATTCATCATGCTCCTAAAGGAAAATAAAACTGATGCATCGCTCTCATCACTGTCTGCAGAAGGCTTTTGAGTTTAAAAAGTCTTACAAGTTGTCAGGCGCTTTTTAGACTGAATAGATTATCCTGATAATTAGAATTGCTTGTAGACATTTTATCATGGTGTGAAGTGTTTTTGTACTTTGTAGATGCATCTTGAATACAAAATGTTGCTGAGTTGTGCTATCCTTAATCGAGACTAACAGATGAGTTTTGGAGGCAAGAACTTCTGCATCTTTTCTACAATAACCTTGTTAAGAGTGTGTAGAGTAGAGTTTTGATTAGGTAGGCTCTAAGGCAGACCATTGCAAATCCAACTAAAGGCAAATTAAAATTGTGTTTATGTGACTGTTATAAGGTTCCTAAAACCCAAAAAGCAGTCAGCACTAGTTCATGGGATTAATGGTGCAAGATTGGTTTGCGGAGTTAAGTGTGGCAAAGCTAGCAATGGCTAGCACTGTTTGCCTTTAGTTTTCCTTTCAGTTTGATGCTCATATTTACTTTTTTTCCCTCTTTTTATTGAAGCAAGAGACATTACAGATTATCTTGCAATGTACAAATTTTATGTGTTTTTGTGTCTCTTTTTTAAGAATGATAAAAGAAGAAATTTAGCATCACAAGTAAATGTACTGTAGCTAAGCCTGTTTTTTGTCACGTACCAGATGTAGGAAGTAGGTCCCATTTGTTCCTCAGAAGTCAGTATGCCATCTGAATTGAAGAAATCCTAATGCTCAGTCCTTTGGAATGACACTTAAATTATAAAAAAGAAAGGAAAATAATCCACTCAAACCAAAGGAAAACAAACAAACAAAAAAACATTGTAACCACATTGGAAACATGAATATTGTCCTCCACTTTGGGTGTCTCAGTTTTTTGGCATTTTTCTCTTTATGACTTTTTTGCCTGAGATAAGCAATATCCTCCACAAATAATTGTGTGTTGTAATAGCTCCATGCATTTTTGTAATCTGGACACTCATATTTTTATGCTGAAAGTAAACACATGCTGCTTTAGTCAAGAAGTTGTAACCTGACGCAGCCAACAAACAATCTAAAGAGCCCATATTTTGCCTTGACTCTGGTTCAGATATTTTTTCCTGATAACTGCTATAAAATGTTGACAAGAGCTCATGTTCAACAAACCTTCTCATTTTTATGTACTCAGTACCTGTGATCCAGCTGTATTTTCAGTCTTACTGAAATGCTATGTTGGAGCTCCTACCTTTTAAGGCATCCTTTACCACATGGGCCCAGCCTGCTCTGATTAATCTACCTGTCTACTCTGTGGTAAATGCTCTGTTCTGCTCTGTTGACAACATGTTTTAAACAACTCTGCATTCATCCTAACATCCCTGCTCTGCACTAGGCTTGCTGCACCAAGCTTATGGACTTACACTGCCAGTGAAACAATGGTAGGTTGTCACAATGAAAGGGCAGGAGGGAACAAGCATGTAAAGTGGGGAAGAGGGAGAAGTCCTGATACCGCAGACATTTTGTATTGAGCATATAAGTGCTCTATCACCCAGAGAAGATGTTAAACACTCTAAAGAGCAAATAAAACTCTAAAAGCATTAATGTGGACTCTTTGATCTGCATGTCTTATAACAAATTACTCAAACATTGCACTGATCTGTAAGATTCTAATGCCTAAACTTTTTAACTTTAACTTATCATAATTAGCATCCTGGAGGAACTAAAGTTAAAGGCAGGCATCAGTACAAAGCACATAAGAAAGACATAAACTTACAGGAACATGGAAAATCCTAAGCACAACTGAAAAGCAAATACTGCAAATTGAGAAGAGGTAAAATTTTGGTGTTGTCAACTTTTCAGCAAATACAGAGTTAATTATTCTCTGGATGGAGTCAAATCCCTGAAAACTTTCTCTTGGTTGAAAAGGAGTTACTGTCAAATAAAGTGTAAAATGATGTTTTGATAAAATCTGTAGAAGTCAGTGTTTGACATTTAGCTCTGAACTTTTCATACTGAATTCTGAACCTGTAAGTGACTCGAGTCAACCACCTCATCAGACCCTCTTTATTGGACAAGTACCAACCGCCACAAATTTCATGAAACTGCAAATGTTTTTCTTTTAAATATATGTGCTTTAACCAAACATGGTGTCTTTATTTCAGCTTATTTTACCCAATAATATACATTAAATACAGCCTTGTTTACACTTTGCTGTGTTGATATAGATTAAACTCTTAAGTAGTTTAAAAATTTACTCTGAGAAAATGCATTGCCAACACTACATAGAAGTGTTGATGAAAAGTCACACGGTCTATATTACAAAGTTTCATTTTTTAACTCCAAAAAGAGTCATCGATTTGACTTGATGAGAGTTTAAGCACCGTTCCTCCAAAAACATGAAAACACCACTTTGTGATGTGGACAAATTTAGACACTTAAGAAATGTTCATATTAACTCTGACAGAGTTCATTTGCTATTTTGCTGTGTCGGTACTTAAACCACAGTGAGCCAGAGGCTGAAGGATCAGACACAGCTCAATGTGCATTTAGTCATTAAAGAGGTGCAGTAGTAAAATAAATATCAATCATAAATAATCAAATACTCAATATATAGTCTAGGATTTCAATCTAAAAATCATTCTAATCCACATCTACATAAAAATACATACAAGAAAACAAGTCAGACTTAGAAGCCACAGAGATATAAGAAGTCCTTGTCTTCAATCAATCAATCTTTATTTGTATAGCGCCATTTCATAACAAGTGTACTCTCAAGGCACTTCACAATAGGGCAGGCTGAAGCCAAACTCTTTATTTTATAGATACACATATATTCATATATAAATATATATATATATTTGTACATACACATACATCCAGAGATGTATCCATCCAGACAGAGACAAAGGGACTAAAATGACATTTGTCTCTGCCGAATATGGACTCAGTTAATCAATCTTTATTCATATAGCATCATATTTGTTGAATATAAATTTACTAAAAACAAGCTCCTTGAGATGTGGCATCTCATTTTCAAGTGGGTCCTCATGTCTATGTGGTTGTAAAGACTGGTACAATGGATGTGTAATCAATAACAACCATGGACAGAGAGATCAATTTAATATTCAAATTAATACCCATAATGAATATAATCTGGAGAGGAATGATGCTGATTAATATAGCAGCATCGAGCTGAACTGCCATTAAAATGGGTTTAGCTGGTCTAAAGGAATGAATTTATGTTATAAATGATGTCATCCCTGCTGATGGTCAAGATAGAGCACATGGAGTCAAGCAGGATCATGCAGCAGGTCATCCATGATTGTTTGTCACGGCCATACTAATGTATGTGTGCTGTTTGCAGGAACTATCATGTATTTAATTTTGTTGATCCCTCTAACGTTAATATCAGTAACTGTTATGATAATGGAATAGGGCTAAAGAAATGGCCAAATAATTTTGATTGTAGTTATTAAAGCTACGTAAGTCCACAGCAGCAGGCGGTCTACACCCAGGATCCCAGGTGACCTACAAGACAAGAACCAGAGATGAGTACAGGCTATTCTGTAATGATGGCCAGACCAAGAACACCCTGACATGTGGCAGCCAGAGCTGGGTTGTTTCACCCTCAACCTTTCGATTGAGGGTGAAAAAAACTATCAGACTGAGCCACTGACAATCCGTAGTATTTGATAAACGTGAAACTTTTTATTTGGAAAAGGTACATATAGTTAATACTAATATGTACAGCTTTAAAATTCCAATATTTAAACCTAAAGGAGGTCACACTATATATATATATGTATATATATATATATATATATATATATATATATATATATATATATATATATATATATATATATATATATATATATATATATATATATATATATGTGTGTGTGTGTGTGTGTATGTGTGTAGGATAAATTAATTTATTTATTGTAATTAAAAATATCTTGTTTTTTTTATACAATATCATTTAGCCCTAACATGTCTCTTATTCAGGGTACTTTGGTTTCCATGCAAACAATGAATTTAAAATCTCCATACAGGGTGATTAAAGCTTGATTTAAGAAATATTGCATATAATTACTGTAATTGTATTTGAACTGTTAACTCTGCAAACATGACTCATTAGTAAATGTTTTAAGGATTTCCATAATTCAGATAAAGAAAACAGCTTTTGTGCTTAAAACTGAGGCCTTATTACATCATTTTCTACTGCTGTAAACGGACTATTCAGCATTAGTCAACCTCATATCTTATAAACAAACAGACTCTAACTACTTTAGTTAGCGTGTGACTTTGCAGTTACAGCAGATCTTTCCTCTTGTTTTGTTTTGCTTTCCCATGGTGCATTTTAATATAGGCTGTGTTGTAATGATAAGTAGAAGAGGAGCTCTTCTGGAGGATAGAGAAGAGATATGGGTCGAAACCTCCAGCGGGATCAGGGATTCTCCCTTTGATCCGCCAGCTCATTAATTAATCATAAACAACATCAAGAACAAGAACAACAATTACAAGCCGGCGACTCAGGATCTCCTCTGCACAGAGCGGGGAGGCAGAAATAACTTGGAGAAAATAAACCCATATGCCCGCATGATGCTTGTTGCTCTGCTGTGTAATGCAAGTGAATGTGACTCTTGAAAAGCCAAAATACTGCATAATACATACTGTTCCTGTCAGAATAATGGAGGTGAATCTGCTTTGAAGTGCTTAAACATGCTTAAAATACAGAACACAAAACAGTTCCCAGGCCTTTAAACATTTTCCTTTGCTTGTTGTCTTGTCCATGCAAAAATGTCTAAGCCCGGATTAGTAAGAACATCTTTTTTAATAAATGCAAAAACATCATGTGGTAAGGCTTTCAGTGCATTAGAAACAGTTTATCAGGCATGTGGGTTCCTTTTAGCATAATTGCTAGAGACTAGCAATTATGAGCACAGGAGAATTATTCAGTGAAGTTACCTTTATCAGTATTTTGACTTTAAAGAACTACTAGAATGAAATTCTGCCTTTTTTGGACTATGATGCTGCATATGTAACTAGAGAATTTACAGATAAAAACTTAAGCCCATTATTAAGACTAATTATTGTTTCAGATTGGATGCGTGTTAACTGAGGTGCAACTTGATGTCAGAGTGCACATTGAAAAGTCAGAACCTTCAGCGTGAGCTCCATGAGGTGTGGAGACTTCAGCGCGGTCCCTAAGCTTTTGTGTACCAAGGCCTGGTTGTATGTATGACAATAAAGACACGTATATACACATAATACAACCCACCATAGCTCAAGATTAGGGATGGGATTTGAAAACCAAATCCAATTGGGAATTGATAACGTTTCCCTCAATGAATCAATACCAGTAGTACTTTTGCTTAACAGTTCCATTGTCAATTCCTTCCTCTTTGTTATGCATGCCTTGTAAATCAAGGCTGTCACACATTCATGAAAGACAGTCAGCAGAAATGATGACAAAGACATGAAAATAAATGATCATGAAAGACGGGGGCAGAAGTACTCAATTTTGGCTTGACAAAATGATGCTTACTGCGCGTCCATTGTGCTCATCTATTTAGCACGCCACTGACATCAAGAGTGTCATGTGTTTCACATTGTTGCACAGAAATGTGCAAAAAACAGGAAACATGTTGGTCGACTTCTGTCCACGAGACACTCTGCAGGAATCAATAAGGGAAAGAACTGTATAGAATCAATAATGCCATTGTTATCAATAAAACAGTTCCCTTCTCTACTCAGAGTCATAGGAGCCATGGGGGCTGGAGAGCGCTCTGTTTTAATTGACTGCTACAGCATTATAATTAAGAAAGGCAGTAAGCTGAACGTCACCAGTTAAGAACCAGAAACAAAAATACTTAATTAATCCCAAAAAAGAATAACAGTTGTTTCAGTTGCTCTTACATACAGTATAATTGTCAGGATATCAAGATGTATAAACACGGGAATAAGATAGAAGTATTAATAGAAATAAGAAAAAACTACCAAGAGCAGAATCTTTTAACAAATAACAATTATATTGATTTTGAAATAGTAATAAAACAAAATAAATCAAAGTAAAAGTAAGACTATGTAAAAAGTATAAAGAATGTACACTGCCGGAATATAAACAAGATGAAAAAATATCAATCAATCAATCTTTATTTGTATTGCGCCAATTCATAACAAGTGTTATCTCGTGACACTTTACAAGAAAACAGGCTGAAGACAAACTCCTCATTTTATAGATATACATATGTACATATATATAATATACATATACACACATATATACATATACATATATCCACAACCCAACATGAATCCATCATGAGCACAGCACTGGGCCAACAAAACCACGGGAAGGTGCATCTGTAGGGAGCTTCAAGTAATGGCAGAAAGAAAAAACCCTCTGTTCAGCAGTTGGAAATCTTGAGCAAATCCCGTTTCAGGTTGAACAGCAATCTACCAAAGCTGTGTTGGGTGTGTGGGCGATTATAAATGCACAGTACTGACGGTCAGGATATTGCACCAGCAATTGCACTCATTGATTAAAACACTCCAAGTAATAAAACTGAAACACATTTTGAGCTTGGATGCAAAAATTATGAGAAAAAACTTGCATTGGGTGCTAGCTTTGTGTTCCATCCTTTGGTCATCAGTCCAATGCCGAGGTCAGACTACATGATTCATGCATAATTACAGTCCGACCTGCCAGTCAATGGGTTTTGGGACCTTTCAGCTGCAAAAACTGGACGTCTTGTCTCTGACAACAGCAGACCAGTCTAGGATGCCTTACGACTCCACAGAAAGTCTAGCATGTTTGATTTTGTCCTGCCTTCCACGATTTGTGGTCTCACATCAGAGACTTTGCCAAATGAGAGCACTGGGAGCTCTGGGAGTGACTGCTTGCATTTAGCATGAAGGTGACTGATCATTCTTCATAACCTTTGGCAGTCGAAACAGAGAATAGTGCTCTAAATACAGCGTGTGCTTGTTTTTTGTCTTCACTGTCAGCCCTCCTCCTTTCAGTCGTCATCAGGTCAGTCATTAGGTGCAGTTGGATTTAATATAGTAGTCTCTCATGTATTACTGGCAATCACAGCTCAATTTTATGGCTCCATGGTCGCCTAATCTGAAACAGTGACCATAAAAAACGGTGTAGTCTGACCTCAGCATGAGGTGATCTGTTCCTATTGATTATTGATGGGTATTTGATAAGTTTGATCTCTGTATTGTCTCCTTCAGCATCAGGAAGCATTAAAAAGTTCTCTTGTGCCCTGAGTGTTCTGCAGTTGTAGACATCATCCATCTATCCATTATCTGCACCACTTATCCTTTCCACTTATCATTTTTTTTTTTTTTTTCTCACTTCCGGGCGCTGGGAGACGGCAGCCTGTTGCAGCAGCCCCGACACAATGTTCTTATTTTGTGTATTTTTTCTCCCCTTGTTGTTCTTTATCTTATTTATTTTTCGGTTTAAGCTACCATTAATACTGCAACGTTTTAGTTGTGGTACTTCTGGCGGAGTTCTGTCGTTCCTTTTGGACTTTTCTTTTGTTTACGATGCTCACCTACACACGTGAGGAACTTCTGCAGCACCGTAATGGAGCCGGTTGCCCCTCTGCACGTATACCTGAGGAGATATGGAGGGTGACACGCAGAGGGAAGAAAGCCGGCTCCAAAGTCAGAGAGAGAATCGAGAGGGACAGGAGATTTAAACCTTTCCTTCCATCGATCATTATGGGGAACGTGAGGTCACTCGCCAACAAGACTGACGAGCTGACGGCGTTAGTGAACAGCCAGCAGATCTACAGGGAGAGCAGCCTGCTTGTCTTCACGGAGACATGGCTGCAGAGGACAACACCGGACAGTGTGATCGACCTGACCGGCTTCACGCTGGTCAGAGCGTACCGAGGGACACAGAGCGGTAAGAAGAGAGGAGGGGGACTTGCTGTCTTTGTGAACTCTAAATGGTGTTGTCCCGGACATGTGACTGTGAAGGAGAGTGTCTGCACCCCTCATGTAGAACTTTTAGCGGTGGGATTACGTCCGTATTACCTACCGTGGGAGTTTTCACACGCCATTGCTGTTGCTGTTTACATCCCGCCGTCAGCTGTACCGGCCGGCGCCTGTGACGTCATCCACGCTGTGATCGCGGGACTCCAAACCCAGCACCCCAGCGCCCTCATACTGATCAGTGGGGACTTTAATCATGTCTCTCTCTCTCCTGTCCTGACAAACTTTACACAATATGTAGACTGTGCTACAAGAGGGAATAAAATCCTGGACCTCCTGTATGTCAACGTGAAGGGAGCATACAGCTCTTCTTCTCTCCCTCCTCTGGGGGAATCAAACCACAACCTGATTTACCTTGATACCACCTACAGGCTGCTGGTGGAACAACAGGCGGCCACCATCAGGACTGTCAAGGTTTGGTCTAAGGACACAGAGGAGGCGCTGCAGGAGTGCTTCAATGTCACAGACTGGGATCTTTTTAAAGAGGACTATGGTGATGACATTGAAGGTCTCTCTCATTGCATCACAGACTACATCCGTTTCTGTGAGGACAACATTGTCCAAACCAAAAAGATCCGCTGCTTCCCAAACAATAAACCCTGGATTAATAAGGACATTAAAGGCCTTCTCAACAAGAAGAAGAGGGCCTTCATGTCTAAGGATAGGGACGGGCTCAGGGCTGTCCAGAAGGAGCTGAAGAAGAAGCTGAAGAAGGCCAAGAACAGCTACAGGGAGAAGATTGAGACCAAGATGGGGCAGGAAAACTCCAGAGAGCTGTGGTGTGGGATGAAACGGATGACAGGCTTCAACAGACCTGCACCCAGAGCTGAGGGAGACCCAGAGTTTGCTTCTGAGCTGAACCTATTCTTCAATAGGTTCGACACAACCCCCACCCCGGTGAGCTCAGAGAATGGATCTGGGTCTTCAACCCCCACCCCAGCCCCCACTCACAACTCTGCAGGAGACTCTGCCCCCCTCCCTGGCACATCTTCATCCCCCTCCCCTAGCTTGCAAGTGGCTCCAACAGACAGCCCCCCCTCTCCCCCCAGCCTACCCCCCCTGGACACCAACCTCACCCAGCACCCCTCCCTCTCTCCCTGCCTCACACTCACGTCCAGCCAGGTACAGAGGGAGCTCTCCAAACTCCGCACCAACAAAGCCAGTGGGCCAGACAACATCAGCCCCAGGGTCCTCAGGGTGTGTGCCGGGCAGCTCGCTGGAGTCTTTCAGCACCTCTTTAACCTCTCCCTGAGGTTGATGAAGGTGCCCGAACTGTGGAAGACCTCCTGCATCGTCCCGGTACCAAAAAAAGGACGTCCCAGCGCTCTCAATGACTACAGACCCGTGGCACTGACGTCACATGTCATGAAGACCTTTGAGAGGCTGGTTCTTCAGCACCTGAGGACTCTGCTCTCTGCTTTCCAGGATCCTCTGCAGTTTGCATACCAGCAGCACATCGGCGTGGAGGATGCCATCATCTTCCTCACCCACAGGGCCCTGTCACACCTGGAGAGACCAGGGGGCACTGTGAGAGTCATGTTCTTTGACTTCTCTAGTGCCTTCAACACCATCAGGCCCTGCCTCCTGGGGGAAAAGCTGCTGGACATGCAACTGCACCCCGACACCACAGCCTGGATACTGGACTACCTCACAGGCCGGCCTCAGTACGTCAGGGTGAATGGCTGTGCCTCTGAGGTGGTCACAAGCAACACCGGAGTGCCCCAAGGAACTGTTCTGGCGCCCTTCCTCTTCACCCTCTTCACTTCAGACTTCCGGTTCAACTCTGGTTCCTGTCACCTCCAGAAGTTTTCCGATGACTCCTCCATTGTTGGATGTATCACCGACGACAACGAGGGGGAGTACAGAGGACTGATCGAGAGCTTCGTCACATGGTGTGACAGCAACAACCTGAAGCTCAACATCAGCAAGACCAAGGAGGTGGTGGTGGACTACCGGAGGAGCAGGAGGTCCCCTGCCCCCATCATCATCCAGGGGGAGGAAGTGGAGAGGGTGGACTCGTATCGGTACCTTGGGGTCCACATTAACGATAAACTGGACTGGTCACACAACACAGATGCCCTCTTCAGGAAAGGACAGAGCAGGCTGTTCTTCCTGAGGAGACTCAGGTTGTTTGGCGTCTGCAGCAGGCTCCTGAAGATCTTCTACCAGTCTGTGGTGGCCAGCGCACTCTTCTTTGCTGTGGTGTGCTGGTGGGGTGGCATCAAGACTGGTGAGGTCAACAGGCTCAACAAACTGGTGAAGAAGGCCCGTTCTGTGGTGGGCCTTCAATTGGACACTTTACAGACTGTGGCTGAGAGGAGGATCAAGGACAAAATCATGTCGATCCTGGACAACCCCTCTCACCCTCTCCACGACGAGCTGTGGGACATGGGAAGCTCCTTCAGCCAACGCATCATCCCCCCCAGAAGCAGAACTGAGCGCTTCAGGCGCTCCTTTGTGCCCACCGCCATCAGACTTTACAACAGCAGCGGAGGCCACAGTCTGTCACTGCACTGACCCCCCCCCCCCGACACAGCAATGGATGTACGCAATATGACACTGGACTGCACTTTAATAGATTTATAGTAACCCTCCATATGCTCCAAACCACCTCTATCCATACTGTACTGTTACTGACTCATATCCCTGATCATGGTTCATTACTCTAGGTAAATAATTTGCACTGTTACTGTGTGGTCAGTAAGTGCTGCTACATTTCACATTGTCACTTTAATATCACTGTCACTTTATTTTTATCTTTACTGCACTGCACAGGAGGCTCAGCTGTTTTGTACTGTGTTAAATTATTATTTTAGTATGTTAGTTAATTTGATAATTGAACGCCACTTACTCTGTTAATTTAGTGCTTAGTATGTTAGTTAATTTTGATAATCGTATATATCTTCTATTCCTTGATCTATGTCTTATGCATGCTACTATCCCTGTACTTGTCCTGTACTGCTGCAATACCAGAATTTCCCCTTTGGGGATCAATAAAGGACTATCTTATCTTATCTTATCTTATCTTATCCCTTTTGAGGTTGCGGGAGCTGGAGTCTATTGGCTGGTCGACATGCCTTGGCTCTGCGTGTAACCAGAGTGTGTTACCAATCGGATGGTGCTGTGGGTAGGACAATGTTGGAGAGAGAGTAGATACAGCAGACGGAGCGGCATGGAGAACTCCGCTGGCATTGCAAGGGAAGCTGGGAAATGTAGTGACATAGGCTTGAAAAATGTTAAAGGCATAGTCAGCGATCTTAATCCGATGCACTGTTTGTCAAAATCACCGTATTTCTCCTCACCATCTGCAAGCTGTCACTTCTGAGAGCATGCTGAAAAAAAATCCGGTTTCAATACAAAGCCTGGGCTCTGAATTTCAGCAGGTAAATCCTGTGTGTCGGACCAAGCCACCAAAACAGGGGTACACCACCTCGCACCCAGGGGGTGGTTCATACTCGTGCGCGGGTCCGACAGAGGGGAGGGGGAGTAGTAGGTCATGTAGCGTGCGCAGTTAGCGTAAGAGAGAGACACGGTAGTTACCCTCGAGCATTGGCTGGTGTGGCCTCTGCCATGTTGGTCAGCTACACAGTTTCTACGTCCGTTTCCATGACAATGCGGGTCCGTGAACTTCGGGGGTGGAGCCCGGGGTTGGAGTATGAAGGGAGAGGTGGGTCTGTATTCGTTCACACTTAAAATATCAACAATCTCTCTACTTATTTTCTCCCAAATTGCTGACTACACCTTTAATGTCAGTTTGCAAATAAACTATATAACTTCCCATAATGCTGTAAATGAATGGGATTTGCCATTATAAACTACAATGTTTTTTGTGACGTCAACCTGGATCGGATCAGCACCAACCTGTATTGGCTTCTTCCTTGGACCAAATCACACCTCAGATAAAATTTTCATGTAAACCCATCCAGTAGTTTTTGCATAATCTTCCTAACAGACAAACAGACAAACAAACAAACTAACAGACAGACCCTGGCGAAACATGACCTCCTTGGTGGAGGTAATAATAATGCATTTTATGTATAGAAACCTTCAAGACATTCAAGGTTACAGCACAAACACAGCAACAAGAGAAATAGGAAAATAAAAGCAAACATCAGGACATACAATGAAGTAAACCATATGCTACAACAAACACTAAGATACAGAAAGCATTTGTGAGGTTTTAAAAAAGTACTGTTACAATCAAGGGACACCGCTCATAAGCTGTGTTTTCAGGTAGGATTAAAGAGTGTGTAGAGATTCAGATGATTAGTGGCAGAGTATTTGAGGGAGCTGATAAAAAAAGTTTATTTTGAACATGTGAGATCAACAAGCAATTTTTACCAGCTTCTTTATCCGTCTACCACCCAAAACTCTTCGTGATATAAAAGACAATGGATAATTATTCAAGACAGAAGTACACAACGCTGCCTCCTACTACTACTGTCAGTTGTGTCCCCTGAAATGACAAGTGGCTGCCAGATTTGGCAGCTTCTTCCAGATAGCTAATTAAACTAACAGCTCTGAGAGGTGGTCGAGAATGATCCCTCCAACTGACTCATTAATGTTTCCAGTCATCTAATTAATGTTTCTAGCCCACAACTGCCAATGGAGCAGCTTAGATGACAGTTAAGGCTGGCACATTTTGACAGTTGTAGCTAGCTCGCTAATATAGCTAATATTACCTGGATTTCGTCGTCATCATGGCCTCAGGCTTCCTATTCAATTTCTATCTTTGTTTCTTTTTAAAATGAGACTCTTGGTGAATCATTCTAATATTTACAAAGTGTAGGATAAACTGTTCACACATAAATCAATGTAAACAGCAAAAAAGGAAAACATTTGTAGCTGTGGCAGTTTAGTCAATTTCTAAAATACATTTCTTTTTCGTTTCAGCACAGCAAGAAAAAAATGGGCACCAAAGTAAGGACTAATCAGCGACTATGAATACAGCAAGCTTTAGGGCTGTGTTTTAACAATAGGACAGCACAATCGATCACAATACTATTAAAATGTAATATACTTCTGTTATATAGAGCACATTGTATTATAAGCATAAAATATACAGTTTCCCATATGCAATAACATAAAGGATGGTCCTTGTAACATGGGTGGACAAAATGTATCTCAAAAAGTCAAGTATTCTTCTTAGCAAGGCTCAAACAATAATTTAACTCAATAAAACACAAACTATAGACAATAATTAAGAAATTGTTTAAAGCAACAACTGATGAAAATATGCACAGTAGATTATTATGGATAGTTATAGCTGACTGAATGAAGATTTTTTATGCCAGTACTGTAGTCATATGAAACATCTGTACACACATCTGGGCTTTGTGAACACTATTTTGATAGCATAACACAAATTGTTTAAAGACGCCTGGCACACAGTGATTTAGAGCATGTTGGTCTTTATTTTTCTATTTTGAGGAAGAACGTTCTTGGCTGAAGTCAGGCGAAGGGTGGAGAGGGGATATAGATTATGTGTCTTGATTATACCAGTGTTAATTTTGTCGACTAATTATTTTCATCATAGTTTTCTTCAAAAACCTTTTTTCCTCTGACAAAAAGTAGACTATAACTAAAAAAAAACAAGTGCACATTGACAGAAACTAAAACTAAATTAACTGACATTTTCATCAACAAATGAAAACTAGACTAAACTGTTTGACAGAGACTAAATCCAATCAGACCTAATTTGGTCATGTAGAAAGTAGGGACAAGTTAGGAATCACAGCTACTTTGGTTGTGTGGAAAGGTTGGACGAGTTAAGAGTGACATCCAATCACAACTGCCTTAGCTTCATGGTGGCGGGATCCAAGTGTAAAACATGACTTCAGAAATTCAAAGACGCATAAAGAAAGTCTTACCCTTTACACTTTATATTTTAGTCGACTAAATTTACAGTAGATTTTGTCGACTAAAATGTTTTGAAATATCATCAGCTAAAACTAGACTAAGATTAAAACAATTTAGATGACTAAATTATGACTAAAACTAAAAGATAATTTAGACAAAAAACTAAAACTAAATTATAAAGTGCTGTCAAAATTAACACGGGGGTGTGTTTTGGACGTAACAAAGATCAAACCAATCAGAGTATCAACTCAATTTCCCTTCAAATCTGCGCTGGGTGGCTGTTGTACTGTTCGCTTATTGAGTTATTCACAAAGTCGTGAACTCCACCTGATTCTTGCCTGTGAACAACTGAGCCTTTAAGTGTTGTTCCTTTTATATCAAATCATGACGCTCACCTGTTTCTTATTAATCTGTTCACTTGTGGAGTGGTGGACATGGAACATGAAACATGTAGTAGGCATCAAATTCAAAGTGATTGAATATTTCCAAAATAACAGTGACATTTCAGTTTATTGTCTTTGCAGTGTTTTCAATTAAATTAGGTTGAATAGGATTTGAAAATGATTGTTTTCTGTTTTTATTTTCGTCCCAGCTTCATTGGAATTGGGATTTGTATACCCAACAGAGATATAAAACTGTCATGCAGTTGTTCTAGTTCTCTTTTATTCCTCATCTTTGTCTTTTTTAGATTTGGTATTGATGTTTGGTTTTTGGTACTGAAAGATGTCGAAGCACATATTCATGCACTGAAAAGTTACTTTTTTAAGCTAACTGTGATTGAATTTTCTATTTCACAGTGTGACTGAGTAATGAAATGTAGCTCTTGCTCCTGCTTTTGAAATGCAAACCCAATCTCAATCCATCCAAACAATTTGACATCCAAGTCAGAACAACAAGCACAGAGATGGCGTTAGTTCTTGTTCTGTTCATCCTGTTGTAATGAAGACACCCTAAATGAAATAGGACAGACTGCACTTAAAGCACTGTTGGCACTCTGGCATTTCAACAAAATGATGACATACAACTAATGAATGTGTGATCAAGCACTGACTGTGTACTGTCGTAGTGACAAAGGTTATATCCACGCGATTGGCCAGATTTAGTCTTTTTTATGAAGTCCTTTATCTGCCTTTTCTATTGGACCATCTGCTGCTTTCATGCTCACACATCTTAACTCATCTCACTGCCATTTTTCACCTCAGTTCAGAGTGGACAGCACAGCTTGTGATGTCTATATCTGTACTTTCTCACCCTCTATTTCTGCGTGTTTTTTCCTCGCCGTCTCTCAGCCACGTCTCTTCCTGTTTAGGAGCAGCTGTGCCGGAGTGAGTCAGAAACACGCACTGAGACACAAGCTGCATTTAGATTTACGAAGAAACCCAGAATCAGCCATGTTTCCTCTGAGGTCTTACCCAGTTTAAAATGTTTTTATGAACCTTTAATACCCTTAGACTGGCTCTATCCTCTGCTATGAATTAATAATGTAGGGAATTTCCTCTTCAGTCGTCATGTGCTACCCCCCCTGTGAAGTTATTCAGTCCCAGCATGAACCGGGAGACCACCTGGTATCAAGTTTCATGTTATATCATGCTACATGATGGCATGAAGATGCAAACAAATGACAGTAAAGAAAAGTTGTGGTTAAACTAGAAAGGAAAGAAGCAGGCACGTTGCACTCCACATGAAATACGCTCAAAGGGTTTATGATGTTGAAAAGTAAATGAGTCTTTTTATAGCTGTATTTAAAAGAACTTAACGTGAGTTGTGTGATAATATTGCTGGTTTACAGTTGTTTTATAGAGAAATTACCACAGAATAAGTTTTTTCTTAAGACACAACTCATAACAAATATTCCTTTTAAATGTATTTTTTCACTACTTTATAATGACTATCAATGGGTGGATGACTTGCAACCTCCTTTGGGTGCACGCTGGCAAACTTGGACAGTTTTCATTATTTCTTTCAGGTTTGCAGACATATAGAGTCTCATCCCTCAGATTTATGGAGAAGGAGCCAAGACTGATTTATTTTTTAATCAGATTTACATTTGATTAATTGCCTTTTAGTCAATATTAATGTTTCCCAAACTTTGATAATATTTGGGTTGGCCACTTATAGTGCTTTTCTGATCATGAAATTTGCTCAGCTTGGCTCATCCCCACACGGGTTGGATACTAGCCCCGTCATTTACCATTACAGTATAGAGTCAGTACCTCTGGGTCATCACTACTGTAGCATCAACAGTTAACAAAGGAGGAAACAGAGGTGATGGAGCTGCCAGTCCCTTTTATTTTTGTTTCAAATATGGTTGAAAGCAACAAAACAACATACTATCTAAAGCAGGGGAAAGTTTGGGAGGTCATTCTGCATCCCAGGGCTGACAATGGGAAGCTTTTTGTTTTCCTGACAGAAACCCCGGCCTTGTGGTGATACACTGACCCAGAGGTCAGCTGTGTCTCCACTTCACATTTAGTCTTAGCTTGCTTGGAAGTCCTCTGGAGGTGATACAAAAACTGTGCCAGGATGTATTAACCTGACACACCAGACTGGCAGTGCAATATATACCAAGCAGCAGGTATTTCACAAGTCCATCTTGGTAAAGCCCATAGAAAGTATTTGGGAATGGGCAAAACCTTTCAAAAGCATATCCAGCAGCGGTAGCGAGCATTACTGCTGTGGTGTGAAAATGAGAGCCACTTCTTAGAACAAACTGTTTCTTTTTCATTTAATAAAGAAATGTTGTTCAGACTTAATGAAGCTGTTAGCATCTACGCTAATCTCTGTGCGAGCAGTCACTTCCTGCTGTCGTCTTGCTTGTAGCTCTCATCTCTCCTGCTATAAAGGAATCTGCTGGGGCCATACTAGTTCGGGCCACGTACGATCACTTTAGATTGGAGCTTGGCAAGATGGATCTACCTGATTACAGACATTGGATCAGGCATATCCAGCTGCTGCGCAAGGTTAACTAGGCTCAATCGCTTATGAAAAACCAAAACAACTAAGTAAAGTCAAGCCAAGTCAGCTGATAGCACCTAGTGGAAAATCCCCATTGAGGAGCCATATATTTCCAGCCACCTAAGCATATTTGCCTGATTCTTTTACGTTCTTAAGAAAAAAAAGACTCAGGCCTGAATGACCCCAAAATGGCAAAGACAAAACCTCCTTGGCAGAGTTAATAAGCAGCTGTGGTGGGTGTAGTCGACAGACCATGTCTAGTTGCAATGTTGGAATTTCATCATGGTTTTGATAGATTGAGTGCCCCTTGGTGGTATTTGACATAATGTGAATGTAATGACTGTGAATTAGAATAGCCAATACAAATTTATAGGATCCAATACAGGTCCCTGAGGAACACCACAGGAATATGTACAGATGCAGCCACTTACAGTATTCCCCTCCCAGTCAAATGCCATGTGAGCTCCATCCAGTTACCAGCTAACTTCCAGCCACTGGGTGTATAAACAAGGGTTATTTTTGGTTTGTTTTTTGCTCTAAATTTATGTACATAATGACTTTTCCCATGCCAAGCAAACTTGTCATTCAAATATCCTGTAAATTTAAGTGTGAAGGGCTATATGTTTATTGTGTTATTGCGTTGGATCTAATATAAACCATTAGGGTGGGCAGTTTCAAGCTCTTTCCTGCCATGGATCAGCCACAACTCTGTCAAGAAAATTGGGGAAAATTTAAGTGGCTCCATCTGTAGCAGTATTAGTATTTGAGGATTGAGTTGCATAGATGGGATTTTTGGGAGTAGAGCAAGTCCAGGGTGCTCCCAGGGGCAGCCACCCTCTGCCATAGCAATGAGGATTCTGTCCAGGTTAACATGGCTGCGCTACTCTATTTGACCTCAGCTCTGAAGTCAGCTGTCTGTCATTTTGTCCTCACTCTGCCCTGTCCTTTTCTTGCCCCTCATCTGTCCGTCTAAACATTGACATACTTTTATATGTTCTCTTTCTCTTCCTGACCTCTTTTTCCTCCACTCTGCTCCTGCTACGTGTTTGATTAAGGTCATCAGGTTTCGGGTCAGCTCCACCACTACTGCTTCTGCCCTCCATTTCTTTCTCTTTTCTCTCTTTTTTGGGGAGTTCCTCTCAGTCGGGGCTTTCTTTGCTATTTCTTATTCAGGCCAGCTCAGCTTGGTGCGGCTCAGATCAGATCATACACAGAGGGAGAGGAGAGGAAGAGGCACAAAGAGATTCAGTAAAGATGGGAGAGGATCACAGAAGGGGAGGATAAGGCGTTGTGTGAAGACGGGGATTGTGTATATCTGCGTGTGTACTTTAAAAAAACAGTGCAACAGTTAGTGTTTATGTGAGAAAGCGTGCGGTCAGCATCACTTTGGTGGCACTTAGCTGTGATGACTCCAGCAGTGCCGACAGTTGCATCATACTAAAGCAGCCCTGCAGGCCAAACATTGTGTTTGATAGCTAACAACAGTTTGAATCATTAGCTCTGCTGCTGACCCATTTTCAGCCATAGCAGGTCAAAAATCCTCTCTTTTCTTAAGAAACATACATTCTGGATGTGTGGAAGATTACATAATATCACTATTGTCAAAATTAAGCCTATGAAAACTGTGCTGTGCCAGATGTTCATTCATTTTCTTTGACAAAAATGATTCCCATGTTTTGTATGCACCCGGAAATTTATCATTAGCCATTTGCAGATGGAAGGTCTGCAAATTTTTGCAGATATATTTCTTTTGTTAGTCTTGAGAAAATCTGCAAGTGTTCACTAAAGCAAATTTTCCTTTGTTTCCTTTCTAAGATGTGCTGTTCCACTTACTGGTGTCGCATGGTAATGATACCAATTTGTCTTGTTACATGGAGCAT
Source organism: Cetoscarus ocellatus (assembly GCA_037902135.1). Taxonomy (NCBI): domain Eukaryota; kingdom Metazoa; phylum Chordata; class Actinopteri; order Labriformes; family Labridae; genus Cetoscarus; species Cetoscarus ocellatus. The sequence continues at coordinate 982,556 of JBAMNC010000901.1, read as the reverse complement.
AACTTGGTGATGTTCACCACAGAGAACACAAATATGTAGTGCATTTGTCATTATTAGTGGTATTAGGGTAAGATTACAAACCCCTTTCCCTTGTCAGGGTTAAACAGGGTACACACTACACCAGGGATGGGCAAAATGTGGCCTATGGGCCTCATGCGGCCCTCCCTCCCACTCAATGCGGCCCACAAATTAAATTAAATTAGCATAGAATTGTAAACATGAAGAAGAAAAAGACAAAATCTGCCATGGAAATATGAAAAATACAATATGTCCATTACAATTTTTGGTTATTGGAATATATTTAACTCTTTGCAAGAAATAAGTGGTGTAAATGACATCTTGTCTCATTAAAAATCTTGTCTATGCATCACAAAATAAACTTGCTTAAATATTAAAAGGCCTTTAAGTCATACTTATTGGAAAAAATGTAATTATTATGTCTATTACACTGAAATAGTTGTTTCTATTGGCTATTATACTCAGTATAGCTTATTAATTTCAGTTTTATTATTTCCTTTTTAGCTTAATATGTAAATGTTGTGGTTTGGAAATAAAAGAAAAGCCATATATGGTTCTGTTGCGTATTTTGGTGAGCATATATGCAAAAAAATGAGTATCTTACAGTTTGTAATGTGGCTCTCCAGTTGTGTGGATAACATTAAAATGGCCCTTTGGTTGCCCAGTCCTGCATGACTTAATATGAAGCTCGAGCTTCAGCTTGGATCTCGGCTTCTGACCAAAGTCAGCAAAGACCTGATTACTTGGTGGTCCTAAAGATAATCTTACTCGATTATCCTGTGGTGTGAGTTGTGTTAAGAGTCATTTTCTCAGAAGATCCTCTCAGAAGAGGATCGGGGCCATCCCAATTTGAGGCCATAAATATTAAACGTTTCTATATTTACGACCAGTTATCCTGGTGTATTTTGATCAAAGACAGCTGAGCATGTCCTCTTTGATTTGTCACATGAACCAGGACAGAGCCAGTGTGGGAGCAAGCTGGATGGCACAGGAAGCAAAAAAAAAAACAGCTATGACAATGAGAGTAAAGGCGAAACATAAAGTCAGAAGGAAGTTGGAAATCGAGCACCCAGTTGTCGATTTGTGTCAAAAACAACGTTGCTCAACATGTTGATGCTTAAGTTTGAGTTCATAAAAAAATGAAAGAGGTATTAAGGGGTTTGTGAGCATTTAAAGACCCTTCAAGGAACTCTGGTTTGAGTTGATTTTGGGCTTTCTGAAATCTAAATAGGACAATTTACCTCTTTCCAATTTTGTACTTAACATCAGAAAGTTGTCCCGTCTTACACAGTAAATCTTTTTCATCATTTTTATATTTTTGTCAAGCCAGTGACTTTATTTCCAAACCTGCTGTAAAGGTACAGTTATTAAGATTCGCAGGCACGTCTGTCCCTACTCCCCAGACAGGTCATTTTAACTTGATCCGGTCACTTTCTTCAACATCTGTAATCGTATGATGGCCTTGGGAGTTTCCTGACTGAGTCACCCTTCCATGAGCTCAAGCTCTGAGCAGAAATAACAACCTCTCAGGCTTTTACTTTGCTGACTTGTTGGGCTGTCAGCTTTATTTTGATGTTTTTATTGTTTAACACTGAAAGCTTTTCCACTTCAAACTGTACACGCTCTGTTAGAGAGTCCATCACTTTCAAAACTGACAAGTTCCTGTTGGGGTAGAAGCGTTAGGTGAAATGACTCAGAGAAAGTGGACACATGCTGTGACCTCTTACCTGAAACAGGTCTAAGAGGGACCTTCTCTGAACCTTGAGTCTGATTTTTGTGGGCTTCCTTTTGGCCATGTTCCCTAACACGATTTTCTCTTACCTTTTCTGCTCTCCTGCAGATTCTGTTAAAAAAGCTGCAAGGAGCTTCATTTCTCATCGGACCATATCATGAGCTCACATTTGCTCTTTTTACATTTGATAGGATTGAATAATTAAAAAGAAATTAGCAGATAAATTGCCACTTTATCTGTCATGTTGTGCCAGACAGTTGCCTCATCACTAAGATGGCTGTTTTGATCAAATGTTTTGAGGTGTATACACACTGTTATCTACTCCAAGTGAAAAACTTGGCTGCTTGCGTTGACAGATATGACTTGCCCGGGTAATGTCTGGGTATTTTTAGGGTTTTTGAACGGAGTTTGCATTTTAATGTTCAACTCTGCATTCGTGGGTTTTCTGCGATTACTCTGATTTCCTCCTACAGACTTAAAACATGCATGTTAGGTTAGCAGGTGAATCTAAATAATAATAATAATATTAATAATACATTTTATTTGAAAGCGCCTGTCACGACACTCAAGGACACTGTACAAGATTAAAACAACAACAAAAAAAATCAACAATAACAATAAAATCAACAATACATAAATAAAAGGGACAAAGAGCTCAAGTTTCGGAGGTCAGGTGGGAGAGAGTTCCAGAGCTGGGGAGCAGAGTGACCGAAGGCCCTGCTCCCCATGGTGCTGAGGCGGGCAGATGGTACAGTGAGGTGGAGGAGGAGGATCTGAGGGAGTGGGCTGGAGTGTCGATGTGGGGGAGGTCGGACAGATGTGGAGGGGTGAGGCTGTGGATGGCTTTGAAAGTATACAGGAGGATTTTGAACTCTATTCTATGCTTGACCAGGAGCCAGTGGAGGTGCTGTAGGATGGGGGGGATGTGATGGTGTGAGGGGGTCTTAGTGATGGTGTGGGTGCAGCTGAGTTCTGGACCAGTTGGAGTTTATGGAGGGACTTTTGTGGGAGGCTGAAGAGGAGTGAGTTACAATAATCTAAACAGGAGGTAACGAGGCTGTGGTAAAGAATAGAGGCCTTAGGTCTAAGTGTGTGTATGATTTATTTTCTGTCCCTAAGTGACAGCTCTATGATTGGTTAGCAGCTTGTCCAGGGAGTATCCTGCCTCTTGCACATTGTCAGCTGGATAGGCTAAAGCCCCTCCCAACCTGAATAGGATAAGTGGTGTAATCTATATCCATGTAAATGAGATTGTCACGACGTATGTTTCATTTAAATATAAATCAAATAAGCTCAGAAATATGAGGATTTTTTTTAGCCCTAATGCTGTGTCAGTGTTTTTTTCCACCCCTATATTGTATTGATGTTGTCATTAAGCTCCTCCATTCTCTATAACTACATAACTACCATGTGCCTCACTGATCTTCCATGGCGGATTTTTTCTGTTCGGTGAGATTTTTACATCCATTATTGGCTTTCATTCTGCAGATCTGGGTTGCTTGATAAAAGCCTGGAGGGAACCTCTCTGTGACCTTGACTGTAGAAATGCTCTGCACAAATTGGAATAATACATCTGAGCAATAATGCCCATTACATGTAAGGGCCAGGCATGAGTAAACGAGCGCTGAAACTAGGCCGTGCATCTTAATGACCCTGCGTTAATACCAGCAGAGATGATAGACCTGCCTGTTTAATCAAATTGGAAACGCTGCACAACCACTGCTTAACCAGTCTGTGTGTATAAAATTAAAAATGTGTGCATGCAAACACACACCTCGTACTGTACATGCAGACACACACCCACATAAACGGTGGGAAAATGACAAACTGATTAGCTCCCTCTCACTGAGAATTAATTGGGTTTCTTCACGCTTAAAATTAATTCATTCTTTTATAATGTCCCATTTAAAGTGATGTGGAGGCTAAGTAAATAGAGGTGCTGAGAGGCTTGCGTGTGGAGGACAGTTGCAGCTCCTGGGCACACTTCCTGTTCCATCATTTGAGAATAACAGGGGGTGGCATGTGCCTGTTGGACTTGGCCATCAAATCGACCTTAAAATATGTGTTTGGTTGTCCTTTTCAGTGTCAGGAACAAAAGGGTTTTCTCAGAATACCAACACAAGCATTAAGATGTTTGCCTCTGGTCTTGTTTTAAGATTACCGTCAGCTGTTTTTATTACTTCTGATCCAGTAAGTTGTTCAGGGACATGTGGATATAGACAGAGTGCACCGATAGAGCTGTTTATTCTGTTGAAATAAAATGTGGTTATGTTTGGGATAAACAGAGCCCCAGTGGTTTCCTGCAGTTTTAATATTAAAGGGGTAGATGGTAAGTGGACTTTAGCTTATATAGCACTTTCTAGTCTCTTTGTCTACTAAAAGCAGCTTAACACTGCAGGTTACATTTACCCATTCACACCCATTCACTCCCTGATGGAGTGTCTATAGTTGTCCATCAGTATCAACTAACACATTCATGCCCTTTCATACCCATTTACACGCCACTTACGCAGCAGTGGGAGCAACTTGGGGTCGAGTCAAGTCAAGTCAAAGTTTATTTCTAAAGCATGTTTAAGAACAACCTCGGTTGACCAAAGTGCTGTACAGGGGTACAATATAATCATGCGTACACTTAATAATAATAGTAAAAACAGTAATGGAATAAAATAGAGCACAATATTAAATACAAATATATAAAAATAAAAATAAAATAAGAATAAAACCATTAAAGAAGAGTAAAAGAGAAGATAGGGAATGAAAGATACAGGATTAAAGATAAAAGCCAGGGTAACTCGTCTAGCTGGGACTGATGCCAAAGAAAAAAGATGGATTTTTAAGTGTCTTGCCCAAGGACACATCGACATGTGACAGCTAGAGCCGGGGTTGAACTTGCAACCCTATGATTATCAACAGGGCGCACTATCAGACTGCGTCACTGAGTTTGACTTCACCAAAATGTCCATATATTGTAGGTCAGTGGTCTCAAATGCCAGCTTCAAAATACTGAACTTGAAACTTTCCAGAGGAAATATGCAAATTTGTAAAGTTTTATTTTTTTTTCAACTGACTCAGGACAAAGCAACTGAGCAGTACGTATGAAAAACATTTTATAAACCTGGGAAGTGTCACATGGTGAGTATATGTTGCTGCAGATCTGGCAGGAAAGGGAATATAATATACAGAAGGAAATAATGGATGCCTCAAAAATCCTTCTGTGTTCCTGGAAGTCTAATCCTTCTGTTATTTTTCTTTCTTTCTGTCTCTAAAGTTTAGGATGATATATGTATTTTCATTTATTAAATTGCGTAGAAGTGATTGTATCTAAAATCTTCTGCAGGGGATTGAGGCCTACCATAACTCCTGGACTTGTTGTAGAATCTTTGCTTCATACTCGGGGTGGATTACCGCCTATAGAGCTGCAGTTGTGTTCGACATTGAAGAGATTTAACAGCCTGCCTGAGGATACACTTATTGTTATTCTCTTCATAACTTCTGAGCTTCAGTTAAACAGTAATATAGAGAAACAAAGACAGTGGGAAATGCAAATAAATCTCTTAGTCTGTTTTGTGAAACTTTCCCACATCGTAGCAGAGATTGTTTTAATGAATAATTGATTTAAGACAAGAGGCTAGATTTACTAATGATGTTAAAGCACATGGACTATTATAATTGCTTTGTGTGGTATGATTAGTTTTATTTAGCCAGGAGTTTTGTTTATTATACAGAACAGAACTGGGTTTTATCCTCCTCATGCAATAACACAAAACACTTTTAATTATTTATCAAAACTTCTGAAGGATTTTGCTCTCTGTGATTATAACCTAACAGAATAATTTATTCAGAAAATGCCATTTATTTTGTTAAAGCTCGGCACTGCAACATCATCAGTCAATTAGATGACATTTACAAGGAAGGAACAAGTATGAGGAGCACTTCTATTAGGAAAAGAGCATGTTAGAGATATTTTAGATTAGCAGCTTTGTTTGAAGTAGTCATATTTTTGGGTTACAAATAAAAGACCTCTGGAGCCACTGTAGTCTGTTTCTTTGACTTAATGGAGGCTGAATCTGATTTTCTTTTTACCATCAGGGCTTTATTTATCCTGGAGACTTTTCTTCTAGAGCAAGGCCAAGTTAATTCAATAGCATCTTTTAGAGCAGAGATTGCATGTTTGCAGTTGAAGACATGTTTCCAATTTGTAGTTCAGAGAAATCTGTCACCAAAGGCGGGCACGCAGCGTGTACTGTAATCTTGCTTTATGTAATTTTAACACGTTCCTTTAGCAGTTTAAAGTTTAAAGAGATCAAGATATATATATATTTTTTTTAATTAAAGTTCTTTAAGTTCTTCTGCATCCAATCAGTATTTGGCTTAGTCATTATAAACATTGATTTAGATCTGAAATCGGCTTACTAAGGACCTGACAGAACTTTTTTTTAATTCTGCCCTTTGAAATATCGATGAGATGTAGTTTTCTTTTCTTTCCACTAAAATATTTACTGACAGTCTCCCTTCCAAGTGTAAAAAGACATACAGAATTGAAGGTTGTTGTCCCGCACTGTGTGTTTGATCACATAAATCTGCCTTTATATAAACACACTGTATGTCCATTCAGACTTCTCCTGAGGACGTCTCCTCAGGTCCTGCCTCAACAATCTTGTTCAAACACAGTTATGTCATGCAATGCACACAGACTACAAGGCAAACGCTCACATGAGCAGCAGCTATTTCCAAACAACAGGAATAATTTATATGGAGAGATTGAAAACATGTAATAATATCTACAGCCAAGGGTAATAACTAAGTAGACAGTTTGTCAGGGCTTGCAGATTCCTCAGGATCTAGTCTCAAAGTTGTAGGTCTGAATTTAATGTTGCATTTTACCGTAATTTCTTGATTATAACGCGCACTTTTTTGCTTTTAAATAAGCTCTAATTTTCCAGGTGCATATTATACACGAGTACAAGCAAAATACAATATTTCGTCTCGCCAACATTGCAATTGCAACACATCTGATACAAAAAGCCGAAATATTTTCTTTTCTCTGCGAAAACACAGATAAATATAGAGCGCTGCCATCTTGTGAGCAAGGGCACACAAAGTAGCGAAGACATCGGCATGTTGATAGCTGCTCCCTGATTGGTTGGTACACTAGGAATGAGCATGCCCGGCAGAAATCGAGTAGTTGCGTATGTGTGAAATGAAAGGGGTTTCTGTATCCATTTGTGAGAGAAAATCGTGTATTTGTTGTGAAAATACTAAAATTTCATTGATTAAAACTTTGAATAAAGGTAATTTTTGAGTTGTCTGAGAGAGTAAGGTTTGGGCAAAATTTTATTTTCGAGTGAAGTGTTTTTCGTGAAAATATGGGGTGCGTGTTATTATCGAGTGCGTGTTATAACCTAGACATTACGGTATTTTGGCTACTGGAACCAATAAAGTGATACAGGAATGTGTCTTAACATGCAGAAGTGAGTTAGCATTTTAGCATGGCTGAAAGTATAAAAGAAAAGCACGGGGCCACAGTCAATACAAATGAGTTGAATGCCAACTACTGAGTGGCAAAAGCTCAGGCTGACAACAGCAGTCAGTTGGAAGGAAGCAGTTACAGGGAACACGCACAAACAGAATTCAGTCCTTGCTTTTGAATGAGCCTTTCAGGGACGCTCCTTTTATATCCAATCATGATACTTACCTGTTTCCAGCTAACCTGTTCACCTGTGGGATGCTACAGTGCTTTTTAAGCATCCCTCAACTTTCCCAGTCTTTCGTTGCTCCTGTCCCGGCTTTTTAGGAACACATTGCAGGTATCACATTCAAATGGAGTGAATATTAAAAAAAAAAAAAAGTTAATCAGTTTGAATATTAAGTATCTTATATTTGTCGTGTTGTCAATTGAATGTTGATCAAAAAGGATTTCCAAATCATCGTATTGTGTTTTTGTTTTGGTTTTACCCAACGTCCCGGCTTCATTGGAATTGGGGTTTGTAGGTGCTATGATTTCACGACAGGCTTCTCCTCCCTCCCTCGCTCTTCACGGCAGCATGTGGACTCTTTAATGTGATGTGAAAAGTTAATGCATGAAGTCTGCTGTTGGAGCAACAGTGACGCAGCACCTCAGCTCACCTGTCAGCCTGCTACGGTGCTCTGCTGAAGCGGCTGTGACAGCAGGTGTCCTCCATACAGCACAGTGTGTGTCACAGCTGTCAGTCTGCTGACAGAGACCTGTCCGCTCTGTCCGGCCTGCTTAAGGAGACACACACACGCTCACACACACACACACACACGGAGCTTAGCAGGGCCATATTTGGATGAGCTCACACATTCACACACATGTTAATATCACGTCAGGGTTTGTTAAGACTGATGACAATTGATTAGCAGGCTGGCAGGAGTCTGACTGTTAGATTTATGAACTGGTTTCACCTCCTTAATCTCTCTCACTCTCCTTCTTCTCTGTGTCTCTCTCCCTCTCTCGCGCCTCTCCTCTCTGTCAGTGGTTTCCCAGAATCTGTCCAGCAGTCCAAATTCATTTGGACTCACCTGGAGTGCAGCTTCCTTTTGTGTTCTAAACTGGAACAGAACTTTTTATTTTTAATGTTGACCTGCTTTATGTAACATATTTACACCATTTTTTATTAGTCTTTGTCGACACAACAGAGTAAACATGAACATTTCCATGACTTTGATCAATCTAAGTGTGTTTTCTGTGGGTTTCCTCCTCTGTGTGTGCTGCAGGTGGCTGAGATGCACGGTGAGCTGATTGAGTTTAATGAGCGCCTCTACCGTTCCCTCATGGCCAAAGACCACCTCATTGTCCAGATGAGACAGGAACTCATCGACCTGAGAGGACCGGTGGGTGACAAGACACACACTCACACCAACACACACACACACACACAGGCCACTTTATAAGGCACACCTGTCTCAAGCGGAGGTGGTGGTGGACAGGCAATGTGCGCATACTTATCCATAAACAACACTGAGATTTTTTTTTTTTAGAGATTGATGCCTTTTTATATCAGCAACAAATCTGCCTGTTCTCCTCTGACCCCTGCTACAAATGGGGCATTTTCACCCTGAGAACTTCTGCTCAGTGTGTATTTTCCCTTTTTTTGGACCATTCCCTGTAAACCCTGGAGATTATTGTGTATTGAAAACCCAGTGGATCAACAGTCTATGAAACACTCAGACCAGCCTGTCTGGCACCCACACCCATCCTACATCAAGGCTATGTCCACACATAAACCGCATTCACTTAAAAAACACATATTTTGGAAAACCCTTGCCAAAGTGAAGAAAATGCCGTTTAGGGTGTCTCCATGTGTTCTGGGCTTAAACATCGCAGTTTGTGCCAGCCTCTCACTGTTCTTTACATGTGTTGCAGCGGACGTTGTTACACTGTTGTTTTTATAAGTGTTGATAACTGAACTATTTATATGTTCACACAGACTTTCTGTCACTCACTATGATGCGGTTCAAAAGCTTGGACAAGACGCGGTGTTATTGTTTCACACATGACCCTGTTGACTAATGACCCATAACCGCTTGTGCCTGTGGTTACTGTGGTTATAAAAGTTGTTAAAATCAACAAAAGGACCCACAGAAGTGTTTGATTACAGGATTTGATCAGGATTATCAGATAAGCCTCAAAATAAGGTATAAACAAAGACATATGTACTCAGCATGCCTGCTAGCACCGGTTAACAAAGCCACAAGTTAAACTGTGACACCAGTCAGAGGTTGTTGTTGAAACAGACATGAAAATAAGAGTTTTTTCATAGACATTGGCAAAAAAAAAAGTTACATTCAGTTACATTCATGCGCTTGCATGTGGATGGGGTTATTTTTTGAAAAAAAGAGAAGAAAAACCTACATTTTTAGAGATACTCGCCTACATGTGGTTCTAGCTTCAGTCACTTGAAGATCTTGAATGCTGACTCTATTCTTATGCTTGAGAAGCAATAAGAAGCAGTCCAGTTCAGTTCGGTTCAGTATGGCACATCACTACAGGTGTTTCCACTGTCAAGTGAGGAGAAGGGGTGCCCACATAACCAACTCATGCTGTCCAACTTTTTGGCACCCCTCTGAAGGGTATACCAAACTGACCCTAAGGGGTAGCTCCCCTGTTCTTGTTGATCTCTTCAAAAATTGGTTTAGGCATGCTTGACGCAGGTGTTTCCAGGAGGCTGGTGGTAATTTTGCTCCAAGTGGTGAAGATGGCTTCATGAAGGGCATCCACTGTCTTGAACTGATGTCCATTTTCGTAAACTTCCCTTCCCCCCTTTCCTCAAATGATGTCCATTGGATTTAAATCAGGGGAACAAGCAGGTAGGTCCAAAAGAGTGACGTTATTTTCCTGGAAGAAGTCCTTTGTCAGGCGGGTATTGTGAACTGCAGCGTTGTCCTGTTGGAAAACCCAGTCGTTACGACACAGATGGGGGCCCTCAGACATGAGGGATACTGACACATAGCACCATTTGACGCCCCTGCACAACCTGAAGCTCCATTGTTCCCTTGTAAGAGAAAGCACCCGAGGTCATGATGGCGCCCGGATAGTAAAATGTTCTTCTACTTACCTCTCAATGTCCAATCTTTGTTTGTCCTTTGCAAAGTCCAAATGGGCAGTTTTATGGTGTTGAAGGAGATGTGGACTTCGAAGATGTTTTTTGTTTTTCAAGCCCTTCCCTTGCGGATGTCGTCTGATGGTTATTGGGCTGCAGACCAGCACCAGTAACGGCCTTAATTTGGGTTGAGGATCATCCCAAACAGCCAATTGGATCGTTCAGCTCAGTGCTGGTAAAATTTTTTGGGGGTCTACCATTCGGCTTTTTTGTTCCATAACCCTTAAGATCTTTCAAGAAATTCATACTGACTGTCTCCCTGCGTCCAACCTCAGCAGTGATGGCGCGTTGCGAGAGGCCTTGCTTATGCAGCTCAACAAACTTACCACATTCAAAGATAGAAAATTTTTCCTTTTCTTTCTTGTCGCATTTTGCAAAATGCAAGTTTTTTCAATTTTCAACTGGTCTTAAGATTTCGATTAGGAGTATATTAAAGTAAGAATTGCATTTATTTAGACAATGACAGACGACGTTTTGTGTTTCTGTGTAAATGATTAAGTTTCTGCCATTTGACAGGACAAGACTTGTGTTAATAGACTTTTGAAAAGGCATGTCCAGTAAAGTACTTTTAGTAGACATGACTTTTTCTGCTGTGTTAATGTTTTTTTCATCGTCCTCTCTGTCCCTGTCATTCCTGAGTACACTACATTGTAATTTTGTTGATTTTCATTCCCCACTTCTCCTCTGTTAATGGTCTTCTGCTCACTTTTCTCTCCGCTCAATGGCTGCAAACACACTTAGCAGCATTTTCATTGAAATTTTGATTCCTCTGTTTACTCTGTTCAATCTTTTTTGATGCTCCTGCTCTGCAGATAATCTGTCAGTCAAACAGTGTGTGCTCACATCTCTCCACTTTCCTCCTGATGAGGTTTGATTTTCTCTTTCAGCGTTTGCCTGAACCACAGTGACTCGCCTCCAACATTAACTATCCATTTGTTCTATTAGAGGCCAGATCAAACACTGCCTTTTTTGTCCTCTGCACTTTCAGAGAGTTGTCCCCTACAATGACAACAAACAGGCACAGAAAGCCAACATCTGGTCACGCTCAGGAGAGCTTGAAGCACTTTGGGCACGCAACAACAAACACACACACACGTTGTCCGCAGCGTGAGCTGATACGGCGGCAGTGATCGGAGCCTCGGGCTGGAGATAGGACCTCTTATCCCCAAGCTTCAGCTCTGCTCTGCTGGACCATTCACTCTTCGCTGGGTCACTCTCTCTTCGCCTATATAAACTGTTTTCCCTTTTTATTTTCCTGCCACTTATCTGTTTCTCTCACAGTGTGTGTGCTGGTGTTTGTTTGCCTGTTGGAGAGTCTGATCAAAGCCTGGATGTAGGCGACCCCACTGGACGGCGGCTGCAGTGACAGTGTTCAGTCCAGGTTTAGATACTCTCTGTGTGAGAGCTTAGAGATGACCAGCCAGCTCTGGACGACAGAGATGGAGGGAGAACAAAATCAAACACTCACTTTTTTTGCACAAATATGCTGTCATCCAGGGGTCCAACATCTGGGTCTGGTCATGTGATTCCTCTAGGGAACTGGATACATGCAAAGAGAGACTAAAATCACAGACTCTATTAACTGCACATAGAAAATCAGTAACTATTTTCTTGAGTGAAGCGATTTTGTAACCTGACACGCCAGATGGACCGTTTTCACTTTTCCTGCTGGGAAAGAGCCCATAGAAAGCATTTGGGAATGGGCAGAACTTTTCAAAAACACATCCCGCAGGTGATTGGGTATTCATTCCATCATTCACATTCATTGCTGGCCAATCAGATAATGTAGTAGGTAGGTGCTGCTGTTGCAGTGTGAAGGACAGAACGTGAGCCACTTTGTAAAACAAAGTCTCACCAAAACATGTTGGAACTGGAGCAAAAATACCCTTTCTATTGAGAAGTTTGCAGTCTTGTTAGTTTTTCTTCATTTAATAAAGAAATATAGTTTAGCTCTAATAAAACTTCTACTGAAGCTGTTAGCATCTATGCTAATATGTACAACAGTCACTTCCTACTGTCTCACTCGTAGCTCCCACCTCTTCCTTATCGGGGCCATCCCACTTTGGGAGCTCACAATCGTTGTAGATTAAGGCTTGGCAAGATGGATTTATCTGATTACAGACATTGAATCAGGCAGATCCATTGACATGGCAAAGTTGGCGATTTTGTGGAATACCCATTAAAAACAAATTTCCAGATTTAAAAAACAAAACGTTCACTAGTAAGTTTGGTCTTTCTGTGTCATAAATGCCGTTTTTTGTTTTCTGTTTTTTACTTCTCATCAGTCTTCACGTTTCTATTTTTTCCTAGGTACCCGGTGATTTAAGCCAGACATCAGATGATCCCAGCCTGTCGGATTTTGAGACGTAAGAATATTTGTTCTTTTCTGCAACATTTTTTTCTTATGTTAAAAAAACGCTACATAGTTATCTGTGTAATGAAGGATGCACAGCATAGGATATTTGCTCTAGTCTTCCCTTTCCAAGATTTCACCTCTTATTTCAACTTTGAGAGTGTATTTGTTTTAGAAACAGACATTAAACAAGAAAAACATGTGATTCTACAATAGCTGAGAAATATATAACATTACGAAGTAGTGCATCAAATGTGAACTCATATTGAAATACTCTTCATATTAATTCTTTGCAAATCTTTTTTTTTTACCTATATTTAATTGAGTACACTACAAAGACAAGATATTTAATCGTCAAACTTCATTTTTTTGTTGCAAATATTCACTCATTTTGAATTTAGAAGAACAGTGTTCCTCAGGATTAAATTGCAAGACAATTAGGGATTTCATCATCTTCAGTCCATAATTTCTAAATCATTAAAAGATTTAGAAAATTTGGAGAAATCTCAGCCCATAAGTGGCATGGCCAAAAACCAACATTGAATGCCCATGACCTGTTATGCGTCAGGTGGCACTGCATTAATATCTAACATTATTCTGTAAAGGATAGTACCGGGTTGGCTCAGGAACACTTCAGAAAACAATGACATTTCACACAATTTATCGTTGCATCTACAGGAGCAAGTTAAAAATAATATACAGCGCTAAGCCAAAGCCATATATCAACAATATCCTTAAATGCCCCGGCTTCTCTGGGCCCAAGCTCATCTAAGATGGACTGACGCAAAGTAGAAAAGTGTGCTGTGGTCTGACGAGTCTGCATTTCAATTTTTTTGGGGTAAATCATGGATGCTGTGTACTTCAGGCTAAAGAGGAAAAGGATCATACAGAAAGTTATCAGTGCAAAGTTCAAAAGCCAGCATCTGTAACAGTAACACATTCTGCACGTTACAACAGTGTGTCTTTTTAGTACCAAGAGTGCAGACACTAGACTGGCCTGCCTGCAGTCTAGACCTGTCTCCCATTAAAAATTTGTGGTTAATTATGAAGCACAAAGGAGAAGCTGGGCACTTGAGCATCTGAAGTTGAACATTCAGCAAGAAATGGGAAAGAGCTCCACCTACAAAGCTTCAACAACTAGTGTCCTCAGTTTCAAAATACTTATTTGGTGTTGTTAAAAGAAAAGGTGATGTAACACTATGGTGAACATGCCCCTTTCCGGGTTGTTTTGGAACATGCTGGAGGCATCAAATTCAAAATGAGTGAATTATTTCAATATTTGCATTGTCCAAACTGAACCACAAATTTGCTGAAGGATTAGCTAAAAGAATGACTAAGTGCTCAATATTACATGTCAGGCTCTTCTTCTAGCTGTAGTTCAGACAAGAAACTTCAGTCAGTTGAGCACACTTTAACCTTTTAAGGAATAAGGAAAAATAAAATCCTAACTCTATCTGAAGTAGAGCTGTTGGTTTTGCTTAAAATTCTACAAGCAAAATTCTCTAACTCGTGATGAAACTTGATTGTACAATGATTCACATCAGTAAGTAAGTACAGCCAATTTACCAGCTGGAACTTTCATATCCGATACTAATAGTTATTTTCAGCAATTATTTGAGGATTTTGTCATAGTGGTGATATTATCAGTCAAGGATTTTGTTTGTACATTTCTGTTTCAATCCTTTAACGGTTAAAATAGCATGAATTATTTTTTATTTCTCATATTTATTATGTTTTTTCTACTCTCAGACTGTGAACATTTGTTATTAGATTTTATACCAAAGTAAGTTGAAACCTGTTGCAGCTGTCCAACATAGCGCTGACTCGCTGTTGTTGTTGCAGCTGGGGGTAATAACAACTATTTAGCAAATAATAATGATGCTGATGTTGATGATAATTATGATAATGATGACTGCAGCACTGAAGATGGTGTATTGTGTGTCACGCAGGACTCATCGTGCTCTCGTCAACGTTTGGATCCCCTCTGTGTTCCTACAGGGCCGAGCTGCCAACGCCTACCATGTCTATCAGGTACACTCACCTGCCTTAACACATGTTGTTCTGAGCCTCGTCCTCTGTTCACCTGGAAAACTTTAAAGTCAAATAAGGACAAAACATGGAGAACCCTCCCCAGAGGACGAAGCTGCTGATTAAAACAGAGGCAGTGAGGTAGCGAGGGTTTTTAGTGATCATTTGTTTGAGTTAAACTACACATAAGAGTGATGGAGCTACAAGTTCATTAAGCCGGGCTACAAGGGAACAAAAGAGCAATCTGTGAAGCAATTATACACTGAACCAAGTCTGCATTAATACCTCATCATCAATGTTCATTAGCATTGTTGCACTCAGGGCTTTGTTTGGTGCTTAACTCTCTTCAACTGCCGTGGTAAAACACTCTTCAGGTATTTTTATGAAATAACAAATATCATATTTCTGTTTCTAACCATGCACTCTAAAATCTAACAAGTTGGCATTACTTAAAAAAATGTTGGAAACCGATTGCCTTAAAAAAGTTAAGTAAATATGATTAATAGTCTTAGATTACGTTTACTTTATGTTTACTTGTTTTTTGTACTCGGAACCCTGTTGTATTTACTTAATTTATTGAGTTAATTTAACTCGGATTAAAAAGTTATATCAACTTCCTATGTTAGTTATCCACCAGTATCAACTCACACATTCACAGTCTTTTATGACCATTTACACACCAGAACGTTGGGGTTAAGTGTCTTACCCAAGAACTTATCACCATTTGTTGCCAAGAGCTGGATTTGAACTTGTAACCTCTTGATTACCGGCTAAGCGCACTATCCAACTGAGCCACCAACACCTCACATACAAGCAAGCACAACAAAGGATGCTTGGTAGTTAAAATAAAAAATTGGCGTTTCGCTTCCATGTTGTAACTCACCTTGAGACTAAGAGAAATTCTGCGTCCCCCAACATCGAAATCAGTCTGCAGAGTAGTCTCCCGCCTGGCCTTGCTGCACATGTGCAATCCTGAACTCAGTGTTCAATCACCATGATAAAAAGTTTCGAGTCCAGCTTACACACAGGAATTAAGTTGTATAATTTTCTCAAGCTAAATGGGTTCCTTACTCATATTGATTGAGTTCAATCAACAGGTTATTTAGATTTAAGTAAAATGCACAAATGTAATTTAAGTAAGAATAGCTATTACATTTTAGAGTGTGCCCATGGTGTGGCTCAGTTTGTTTTCTAGTCAATCATTCACTCCAGCTCTGTAGTTCAAATGGAAAAGTCACTGCAATAATGTCCAAAAACCACTTCATATCAGCTTAGGATGTAATATCAGTCCTTGTGTATAGGATGTTAACCTGGCACAACAGATGGCCTGTTAAACATATCCATTGAATACATTTCTCTGATCCACCTGAGTAACATCCCATAGAAGAAGGTTGGGAAGGACTGAACTTGTAAAGAAAAACTAGAGGCTTGCACTGCTTCTTGCTTTCAGAACAACTCATAGTTACAACTTCTTTGTCCTCAAAATGACGTTGAAGTGCCTCGTCATTTTCTGACTAGGAACAATCGTTCAGCTTGAAGCTTTGCAAGATGGATCTGCCTGATGACAGACGTGGAGTCTGGCAAATCCGTTTGCACTGCAATGTTAATGGACTGTCTGACAGTAAAGGGCTCATTTCCTGGTGTGTTTGACTGTGTATATTATGTCTGGGGTGTCTATTAAGCAAGGATTTGATATAAGTTGAATAAAAAATAAAAAATTTCGTCTCTATAGAGACTTAGATGTACTGTATATTCTGGACTATAAGTTGCACCAGACTATTAGTCGCATTTATTTAGTGCTCTGATAGAGAGGTGGTAACCTTGTATAAAGTAGTAACACCAAGAAGGCCCACCTTCCTCACTGATATTCATGTCCTTGGCAGCTACCAGGGCGTGGAGATGTAACTGCACTGTTAACAAGCCTCTCCCAGCCGCATGTTGTTAAAGCATCTATCTGTGGACTCATTCATCCAGCTCTTGCCATCTTGCTTTCGGTGCTCGTTTAGCTTTCTTCATTTTCTTCATTGCAGTAAGAGTAACCTCTGCTTTTTGCCAGTCCCTCACGAGTTTCTCACTCACTCCAAACTATACTTCTGCTCGATTACTGCTGCATATTTACTATCTGCAGTTTGTTATCTGCAGAATTGGATTTTCATTTTGGAGGCATTTTGTTTATGTCTAGCCTAGCCTAGCCTAGAGCGCCCTCTCGCGGCTGTAGACGGTAATGTTTACTCCTAGTTTCATGTCAGTCAGTAAGAATTTACGTTTAAAAACATGTTAAATTATGTATATTTTGATATGTAAGTCGCACCTGATTATAAGTCGCAGGACCAGCCAAACTATAAAAAAAAGTACAACTTGTGGTCCGGAAAATACGGTAGCTCTTTTCCTTTCCCCTTTGGAAGTGCTTGGATCTGAGGGGACGGGGAGGCTACGAGAGGCTATGATCATAAGCTCGGTGCTCACTGGCTGCCCAAATGATGTCTGATGGGAGGGAGGTGGAAGTGTTACAGACCACGGAGAGGACATTCAAATCAGTCATGGCTTCTGCCTGTAAAGAGTAGAGAGCACATGTAGGTGGAGGCTGATTGGCTGTTACATCATAAACCACAGGGATTAAAAAAGAAGACTGTATTAAGGGGCCTTGTCTTTAAAAAGGTAAAGCGCATTTCTCAATGAACCAAAAGTTTAGTAAAAGGTATCATGTTCCTCCAGCCCCCAAACCCCTTCTAACAACATTAAAAGCAAAGAAAATTGATGTTTCAGTACATGAGACCTATAAGTATTAACCTGTTCAGCCCCACCCCCTTTTTTTAGCCTTCTGCTCGAAACCCTCAAAGTCTATTTGAATATTTTTGGTGTCATAATTAAAGTAACACTAGAGAGATTTGTCCAGATGTGGAATTATCAGTATATGTTTTACTGGAACAGAGTAAATGAAGATAGAAGTCAGAAGAATTTGAATATTTCGTCCTCGCCTAAAACAAAAACATTTTTTTTATTCTTAATATCTCTTAGAAATGATGCTGGAGTGGCTGTAAAACTCTTAAAATGAATAATGCAATGTTTTTACATCATCTCTGCAAAGGATTATTGTTATGAAGTGATGCAGAGCAAAATTAAAGAGGTTTTATAACAATATGGTCAGGTGAGGATTATGAAACAGTGCATATTGAGCCGAAGGTCAAAAATATATGTATTTGTCAAATAGAAGCCAACATAAATAAAGTCTTAAAGGCATAGTTCACTTCTTGTGCTGTCATGTCGAGGAGCTTTTCTCCTGAGCCCCAGCAGACCCAAATTTGGGTCCCATGGGGCTGAAGAGGTTAAGAAACACCCCTAATACTTGTTTTTTATTTACTGTATGTAAAATAAACATGATTGTTTTCAACAATCAAATCTGTCTGCATTTGGTAGTATATTAAATATGTGCTTTCTGTGAGGCCAGTCATCTATGTAGAAAGGTGCAGCAGGAAGTAAGGATGCACTGAATGCTGTTGTACCTTTTAAAGTGGGACACAGTGAAGTCATTGTCCTCCAAAAATCTTTAAACTAATGCTTATTCAGTTTTTGGCTGATGTGCAGTATGCCAGTGTGGTTCATTTATTTTTTGTTCAGCGCTGTTCACTAGTCTGTAAGTTGATCCTAAGACTCTGGGTAGTGAAGTATACACCGATCAGTGCTAGCATTCTTACACCCTTCCATCAGAACCAGTTTTAGATTCTTCAGCAATTTGAGCAACAGTACCTCGGCTGTTTGACGGGACCCCACGGTCCAGTCTTTGTTCCCCACGTGCATCAATGAGCCTTTGCTGCCTATGACCCTGTTGCTGGTTCACCACTATTCCTTCTGTGGGCCAATTTAGAGAGATACAGACCATGAACACCCCACAAGGGCTGCAGTTCTGGGCTGCAGATGCTCTGACCCAGTAATTTAGCCATTACACTTTTACCCTTGTCAAGCTTGTCCTTACACTTGCTCATTCTTACCTGCTTCTAACGTCAGTTTTGAGGACAAAATGTTCACATGCTGCCTGATATATCCCATCCACTAAGAGGATCCATGATGAAGAGATGATCAGTGTTCTTCACTTCACAGTCAGTGGTCATAATGTTATGTCTGATTGTTGTAAGTCACAGCAGGTTTAAAGTTTTAATCTTTGTGCACTTTCTGAGGCTTCAGGGGTTCAAAGTGTTGTTGCAGAAAGCATAAAATCAACATGAAGAGAGACTTCTAAAAATGAAACTAAGTTCCCAGTGCTCCTGCCTGTAAATAACAATCTGTCTGCTGGAGCCCAAAATAAAGTTTTTCTTGACCTGTAAACTAACTTTAATAATGACTGCACATGTCTCTGTAGAGTCATTTCAAAGTTTTAATTAGGGCTCATTAAAAAGTTCAGATAAAGACTCCTGTGACAGCAGCACATCAACACTTAGCTGTGACAGGCACTTATCTAATCAAACTGAATCAAGAGCAGCCTAACAAACCTTACAATAGCTTCTTATTGTATCATTCGCTCTGGAAGTGTTTGATATTTCTGTCACATTTAACTCTTTTTGAGGATTCTATGTCAAAGTGTGAAATCTGTACACAGGGTTTAGGGTTTTTAGAATGATAGGTTGTCTGTTTCATATTTCTAGTACACGTTTCTGAAAAATATTAACCAACAACAGATCAGCAGGTTTTGACGGAGAAAGTGAAGGCTGAATAATTTTTTAAAAATGTCATTGTAATGGTTTTTGCCCCCGCAATATTTGTTTTAGATATTCAAGTTGAACTTTGCAGGTAACTGCAGTGGTTTTTTTTAAACTTTTAATTCAGTAAGTACATTTTTGTTGTTTGGATCTTAAGATATTTCTTTAAATAAAAACCAGAAGTGCTCCAAGAGCACAAACTGACACCAAGGCATTTCCAACATTGTCAGGCGAGTCGTCAAAAAAGTGGAAAACTGCCCAATCTTGCCTTGTTAAGAAATCCTTGAAAAAAATTCCTGGATATGTGTCTGTTTTCGGATCACCGTCAAATCAAATCACTTAAAAGTCATGGGTCCTTTGGTGGGCCTTGGACCCAACGCAGTCCAGTGGCTCCTCAAGCGCCCAGCCCTGTGCGACTGCGTCCTCCTCATCAGGTCACCCACTAGAGGTGGAGAAAAGGCCATCACGGACAAGACTGCAATATACATATACAAGGACATGCAGCCCACCGGTGTGACCTCAAGAGGGGTCCATAGTCTTTTGTCTGTGTTGCAGCTGGGCCAGAAAGGGGGGATGTTCAAATATCTTTGGTAGCCTGTATTCACAAAATCCGGTTGAGTTTAAGTTTTTGGAAAAGTGACAACTCTACTTTCCAATATTGTACACGCTTATTTATTTATTTATTTAACTTTTTTTTAACCAGATAAATCCCATTGAGATCAAGATCTCATTTACAAGGGCGACCTGGTCAGGAGGTCAGCAGCACACATCAAATATCAATACAAAATTAAAAAGGTTTAGGCAACAAATTACAACCAATAAATATAACAGAATCAACAACTTGACAATGGAAGAGCAAAAAAAAATTGAGGACAGTAACAATTAGAAACACAGGGATTGTTCATAGGATTCTTGCTGCCTGGTGAGCAAAATGGAAGGAAAAGCATTGAATGAAACCAGTTCAGCCATTTTCAGTTCAGTCTGTATAGTGTTGGGGGCAGCATAACAAAAAGCTCCTTTCCCAAAATCACCTTTAATAGTACCTCTCAGGTAGGTAGGGTGGTTATAGTGTGTAAAGTTGGGAACTTTTCATGGATATAATGTGAATAAACAGGAATAAACCTGGAATTTACAAAACTAAAGTTGGGCCCTTTTACAGAGATTTTAAATATAGTTGGAGAAAATATTTTTTAGTATAATCTTAACTAAAAAAAAACAGTTTTTATGCAAGTATATTTGAGACTATCTATGCTGTTCCTCAAGCACATAGCATCTTACTTTCTGCAGGAGTATTAAGGCCACGTCCCTTTCATGCACTAATGATTTCTAACACTTCGGATTTCTGAGGCCACATTGTGCCCCAAGCACAAGACTACTGAGGACACACATTTGAGCCCATGGACTACTTAAAGTGAAGTGGAAATTGATTGTTCGATAAAAAAAATAAACACTGAACTTTTTAAAGTTCTAATAACAAATACATCTGTTGAAATGTAATGTTTTTTTTTTTTTTTTTTTATCATTTTGCAGCGATTTTTGTCTATGACAAAACAAAATCTTTATATTTAACTTTGTTTAAATCACCCCCAATTTCCTGTAAAATTCTGTAATTCACATGGAAAGTTTCCAATTTGGAATATTTTCAAAATTTCCCAGCTTCACTTTCCATGGAAAGTTTCTGAAAAGTTTCTGTAAATTTACCTGAAATTTTCCACCCCTTTGTTACCCTTATGTTTGGCAGAGCAAACTGCCAAACATAAGGGTAACTGCAAACTGTGGCATCCTCACCAAGTAGGAAACAAAGGCAACAGAGCAGATGCTGTGTAACGTCCATTCTGTTGTTGAACTGAGACTCAGGTTAAAGGGCACTACAGCAGGATGATGTGGATGAATAAATGACTGTTTATATTGCAGACATTAACACCACATAGAAAAGTTAGTCCTATCTGTAAGCTGTTTCACACTGACCTCTGGCTTTTAACTAAATAACAGAGAAATTCACACCTGTTGCTTGAGGCACGCCTTACTGGGTTCTGAGATCATTGTCCCATTAACAAGAGGTCACACTTAACCCCTTTGTAGGCATATCACAGCCTCGTGAGAGACAAAAACATAGACCAACGCACACACATCCCGGCAGACATGGAGTTGGTTCAGTTTTGTGCAGCACCTACGGACACAGGCTGTCACAATGACACACATGACTAAATACTCATAAATGCTGCGGTACCGACAAAAATATATTGTTGACAGGATGGAACACACACACAGACTCAGATATTCAGAAATACATACAAGCCAAGGTACAGTGGTCACACCTCTTCAACTGAACAGAGCCCACACACACGTACACACACACACACACACACTGAGCTGTTATCTGCTGTGTAGCCAGGAGCTACAACTGTAACGTTAGTCAGAGGAAACCATATGGGACGGCGAGAGACAGGTGACACATCCTCAGCTCACACTGATAGTCAGGACTGAGTGGCTGCACAGCTAAGCCCGGCTCAGCTTATACATAATGGATGTAAATTCACAACGTGGGGC
The DNA here is from genome assembly GCA_037902135.1 of Cetoscarus ocellatus. Taxonomy (NCBI): domain Eukaryota; kingdom Metazoa; phylum Chordata; class Actinopteri; order Labriformes; family Labridae; genus Cetoscarus; species Cetoscarus ocellatus. Next base: position 960,557 of record JBAMNC010000901.1, on the reverse strand, counting down.
ACAGGCTGAGAGCGCTCTGACACCTTTTTTTGTGTGAAATAATCTCCATCCTCCCTGCAGGAAGGAACCGGACAATTGCAAATGAGCTGCTTTGTTTGAATTCCTCTCAATCCTGCCAATTACATCCTCAGACCAGCACGCACAGATTGTTAGGTCTGGGTTCCCTGTTGAAAATGGGCACTTGGATAAAAATATCTCAATCCAAATGATTTCGACCAGGCGTTTTTCTGGCATTCACAGGGGTAAAGTGCCTGTGTGGAAACAGCTCCGTTTTAAATTGCAGTACAGTGTTAGAAAAGTGAGAGTTTTGCTGCAATTTGGGAGCGAATTTGTGTAGCAGGACATACAGGTGCTGAATTGGTGCTGTCAAAAAAAAATCACTGTTTTGGAGGACTCATTATAGAGACATGTGCCACTTATTCTGAAAATTGCAAACAACCTTCGGTCTGTACTTATAATGTGTTACTGTAACATTAGAATAACAGAGCTTAGCCTCCAGATATGTAAAAATGAATGATCTTCCAAACTTGTAAGCAACACTATGCACTGTTTGATTGGCTGTTGTCACAATTCTTTAAAGGATTTTTTAGCCATTTATATATCTGTTTATTTTATAATTAGATTTTAGAGCGAGACCGAGCTAAGATAAGCAGCAAATCACAGTTTCATTGACAAAAACACTATACACTATGACAACTTGTATAATAAGTGGATGAATAAATGGGACATTAATAAATATTTTGGTCTATGACAGAACTAAGGAGGAAAACCTTGTTTAAAGAAAAAAAAACAACCTTCTCAAACTAACAGTAGCATTGAATATTTTAAGTTGATTTATTGTAGCTTTGACTGTCAGTTACTGTTTTTCCAGTGGGATCCACTGTCTGCCCGGCCACAGCCTGCAGCAGTGCTGGCTCTCAGGGTAACACATGGCAAAAGGCTGGATATGCTTGGAAAAGAGAGCTGAATATGGAAGCACTGATTATTTGTTTGGAGGCAGACTTGGTAAAACTATTCCTGATGGCGATCCAGAATCAACTTCACATTTTACTGCAATTATATTAGAAACTCAGAGAAAACAGTTTGCTGCACAAAAACAATTTTTGAAGTTTTCTTTCATCAGGACAGTTTTGAACAACAAACTAATATGTGAGTTGAGGAGGAGAAACAAGTCAGAAAACGTGGGAGCAGCAAAATGACAGAGCATGCAGATAATTTGACAAGAAAATTCAAAGAAAATAAAAAAATGAAACAACAAACGATGACTCCAGACCTGTTGTCAAAACAGAACCAAAATCGTCCATCTTTTCATCAACTCTAAATTTGGCCCAAAAATACGATGACTCTGGAATTGTTGCCAAATTTCAGAGAAATCATCTAACTCAAAAAAAAAAAAAAAAAAAAAACCTTCAGAAACTGATGACTCTGAACCTGTCATCAAGGGGGAGAAGAAATTGGTCATCAGCCGTGCAGTAACTTCTGCCAAGGTTTTTCTGACATTCTTAGCCAAATTAAAAATATGGAAAACTGCGCTATCTCACAATGTTAGCAATAAAAAAAAAAAAAAAATCCTTGATGGGCATCTGTTTTTGGATCCCCACCAAAATCCAATCCATTTTCCCTTCTGCCATTCGCTGAAGACGTTGTCAAAACGCAGCAGCGTGTGTTTACATCATTGAGACCTGACAATGACAACATGAGAGAACCTTTTTAACTTCTAAAAACTTAATTGAAAGCCACAAAAAGGCTGATAAAAATATCACAAATTAATCTACAGACTCTACTTAAAGAGGGATTTTCAATGAGTCGAAGATACAGGCAGCCTTGTCCATAGGGGAGACCAGGAACAGTTGTAACATGTATTCAAATCCTTTCTTATAACTTACAGGTAATTTGATTCACAACTTATAATTTCTGCTGTCTTCATCTATAATGTTACCCAAGGTTCCTCTCTGTATCAGGCCTTTCATTTATACAAAGCAAAATAGGTTTCTAATTGGAACTGTACAATTTTTAACCACTCAAAAGTATATTTTACAGGAGGAAATTATTCATCTTAGCAACATGATGAGAATATGTGAATCTTCTAATATATTTTTTAAAGGAAATCACACACCAGTTTTTTTTTATGTTATTAAGATATCTTTATTTTGCAGCTGAAAACCCAAAGTAAATTAAACGAGATATGTGGGTATTAATATTAAAAACCCCTGTGATTAAAAAACAAAACAAAATAAAAAACTCAGAACTAAATCCTCTTCCCTTCTATGCAGAATCTAAGTCTTGAATATTTTAAAAATGGTTTCTGAAATGTATTATGAATGTATCTTATGGTTTGGATAATATGATGTAGTTTTGTAAGTTTGGGTCCTGGGAGAGAGCAAACTTCTCATTTGGGTCGTGAGCTGAAAAAGTTGGAAACCACTGCTTTTAGACAATAATCAGTGTCCGCCTGCAGTTTTATGTTTGTGGACTGTCTCCAGTGTAGGACCTGGACATTTTCTGTGTTTCACTGATTTAGTCTGATTTCTTCCACTGGCTAACGTTCTCTGGGAGACTGCTGTCCAGCCCTGGAGCTGCTTTAAAGCACTGCCCATCTGGTGTATTGGATACTTCTGTCCCAGAGCTATATCGGTCTAATGGCTCCCAGTGGAAACAGCTTTTGTTCTTAGACAGGCTAATGGATGGCCAAGGTTACTGAAGTCATTGTTTATTAAGCTGAGTTTGTTGTGGTGATTGACCGCCAGGCCAACAGCCTTAAAGACCAGAGAGTGTCAGGAGAAGAAGGCAAGGGTCTCTTTAAAATACCCTCTTGTGTCTGCTGAGACTTTTATTTCCTTCAGTATTTTTCTCTTTCTCACACTCACACACGCATATACTCACAAAATTGAACCGATGATGGGAGCAATGAGCCATAGCCAGAACCGGAGAGAGTTTTGGGAGCCTTGAAGAGTGAATGGGATTTCAGAAGCGGGAGCCTAAGTTAGGTCACAGCAACCTTGTGGTTTGGAATAATCACGCTAACAGCTCCGCTCTGCTGCTAAAGTCACCCACAGAGGAGGAAGGGTCATCTAGACATTGCCTCTTAAATGGTTTGTCCTACATTTGGCATTCGCTTTGATGCCTCCATGCCTGCAAAGCCGTGCATGGAGGAAGATTTCTGAGATGTTCCTCCCTCCATTTGTCCTTCTGTTCAAGCCCTCCATTTGAACAGGACTTCTCAAGGACAGTTTGAGAGACTATGGGTCCATCCCAGTTGTACCTTTTAGCCTTTGGTTTTGCGCGTTCATGTCTAGTGAAGGGATGTCCCAATTCTCCATAGGGCTAAGGGGAAGGAAGACAATGAAGACAGACCTTACTTGAAAGGAAGTGGTATGAGAAATTCCCATAATACACCGCGTCTGCTGACTAGAAGGCAGAATGGAGATTGAAGGAAGCGCATAATTATTAGTAATTATTAAATCATCAAGTAAATATTAATCATGTTTTGAATTGTTGGTCGTATTTTACATTGTCTTGTTATAACAAGCTAGCTTTCATAGCTGTAGCTACGGCTATTGTCGCTTCAGCCTATGACACAGCCAGCCAGCGGCTCTGGGTGACGACGTACCGGGAGTCGAGTGGCGTCTCGTTTCTTAGGGGCGTGTTTTCACCCCTTCACCTTGGCCCTCTGTTTTGAGGGCCAAGGGGAAGGGGTAGACAAAGGGGTAAGAGGAAGGGGAAGGGCTAAGTGGTACAATTGGGATTCACCCTAAAAGTATACTCTTATAATAAGTATAAGTCTATTGAGTATACTCAAACTATACTTAAGTGTCCACTGTGAAGTGAGGCTTGACAGGCTTCCACAAGTCAAAGGTTTCTGAGTCTCATTTTAATCCCTTTGTTGTGAATCTCTAGAATGCTTTGAGAGATTTTCTTCTAAATTTACACAACTCTCCAAACTGATTCAGGGTAATAACGTAGGTTTAGAGGTCAAAGGTTAAGCTTAACAAGTGTAATGCACATTCCCTGCAATGGTTAAGATTATAAAGTGTCATGTGAATGATATATCTCAGAAGGGTATTTCTTTGGAATTTGCCCCAATATCAACTATGACCCAAGGATACACTGTTTAGATTTTGGAGGTCAAAGATCAAGGTCATTTGGCCTCATGTTTATCCCTTTCTTGAATACATAAATCTGCATTAAAATTCAAAATTTCAACCTTTTCACATCTGTCACCTCTGATTCAAGGATAAGGACACTTTGGGACACCAAAGGTCAAGGTCATTTGCCATTGTGCTTGTGAAGCCTTTTTCTAAAGAATACACCAAGTATTTTGTTCACACTCTGCACGAATGACCTTAAGCAAAGATAAATTGATTTGACTTTTTTGGTCAAAGGTCAAGGTTGTTGGCCTTAAGGGCATCTCTTGCTCATGACTGATACATATCAAGAATGCTCTCACTGGTTCTTTCCATATCTGTAGTTAAATACCCACTGGGATTTAGGAAAGAACTACTTAGACTCTGAAGGTTAAAGGTCACTTTGCCCCATGCTCATCCTTTGCTTGTGGAAGCCATATCTCAAGAACACTTCAAAGATGTTTTTATAAAAAAAACTGAAAGAATGCTACATTAAGGCTGCATTAACTAGATTTTTAAGGTAATATGTTAAAAAATATCAAGTTAATTGAAACTCATGTCAATCACTTGCTTGTAAATGCTAAAGATGAAGAACAGCTACAGAGATCATCCCATATTTTTCACAGAGTATTACTTTGACTAAAGGGTCACCTGATTTGATTTTTGTTGGAAAAGGTAAAAAAAATAAGGTAACTTGTTAAATGGTTCACCTTTGCTGTTGAACACATATTTGCACAACTGTCTTCTCTGACTTGAGGATGAACTGAAATGATTTTGGGGGTCAAAGTTATTTGGCCTCAGGCTCATTCCATTCTTATTTACACAAAATCTTAATCAAAGTTTCAGGTATTGTTTTCAGACTTTCCCAGACATCAAACCTAACTCAAGGATAAACCTATTATATTTTGGATTTTAAAGGTCAAGGTCTTCTTGGCTCCATGCCCTCATGTTTCTGAAAGCCACATCTTAAAGTAATATTTCAATATTCTTGAAGCTGGATTGTGCTTGACAGCAGTCAGTGAAGTGGCTAAAAGGCTCCCAGCTGTACCTTTAAGGAGAACAGAAGACCAGTAACGTACCCTGCTTTGATGGGTACACATTATTTTGCATGGTTTTGTGAGCTTCACAAAGCTACTGTATGTTGGGTTGATCATACTTGGCCAAAAAACTCAGAACGCTTTGTTTTTCCTCCAGGAAGTCTCTGTGTTTGGCACTATTTTACACTGCAGCAGATGGCCAGGTGTTCCTCTACCTGTATGTATTGACTCTGCCCACTGAATCTCATTCTGAAGAATTTCCTTCTCTTTTTAGTCTGATTCATAAAGATAATGCCATGCATCCACAGTAAAAGGAACTTCATCGTTAATTAAGTCAAAATCCCTCATATCTTGTTCAGTCTTAACTTCCTTTTCTGTTGTTTTGCCTTCCTGAGTCCATGAAGTGAAGCAGCAGTTTGGCAAAATCAATGCACACAGGCATAAGAACACAAACTGTGGCCATTTGCTGCATTGTAAAATAGTGCTAAACACTGAGACTTCCTGGAGGAAAAATAGAGTGCTCTGGTATTTTCTGCCCAATTCAACCCAACATAGTTTCATGGCTCGTTTTAGAAAATTACCGACAATAACTGTGCCCATTAACTGCAGTGTACCTTACCGGTCATCTCAGCTCATTTTCCTTAAAGGGACAGTGCTGTTGGGAGCCATTTCTGCCATTCAACTGACTATTGTCAAGAACCTGCAGCCCAACTCATCAGAGGATTTTCTTAAACTTTGCACAAATATCCAGTCAGTTTCAGAGATGATGTCAAACAGATGAATTAATGACTTTTAAGGTCAAAGTTCAGGATATTTTTTTCATAACTGCTGTGTATTGCTTAAGGTGCTTATGTTTAAACTTAACAAAAACATTAACTTTGACTTAAGAATGAACTGCTGAGATTCTGAAGGTTATAGGTCAAAGGTCAAGGTCAGTGGGCTTGTAGCTATCCTTTGCTTTTGGAAGCCCTATCTCAATAAGACTTTAATGGGTTTTTTAATGTCCACTCTGACTTAAGAATAAATTCATTAGACTTTAAAAGTCACTAATTAAAGCTCAAGTTATTTGATTCTCATCGTTATCACTCCCTTGTAAATGACAAACTTTAAGGGCAGTTACGGTAATTTTCTTCTAATTTCTCAATAATGTTCACTTTGACTGAGGGATAAACTGATTTGATTTTTGTCATCAGTAATCACATGTTAATCCTTACTGTTGATCACTTTATCTTAAGACTCGAGGATGAAGTAGCAAGATTTTGGGGTTTAAAGGTCAAAATAGTTGAGATTAGATATTGGAAATCATAGTTCAAAGGTCAAGAATATTTGGCCTTTTGTTTTTCTATTACTTATAAGCATCTGCTTTTTAGAAACAACTGAGGGGGTTTTGCTACTTTTAATAGATATCCACTTTGACTCTAAGGGTGAAGTCGTAACATTTTGAAGGTAAAAAAAATAAGGTTATTGGGATTGTAATATTCAGCCCTTGCTTGTGAAGTGATTTCACACGAAATATAAAATGATTTTCTTTCAACTTTTTCCAAATTTCCACTTTCTTATGCGGATAAATGGATTAGATTTTTAATATGAAGGTCAAAGGTTAAGGTCTCAATTTCACCCCTTGCTGGTGAAAACTGTATATTGAGATTCATTTGATTGGATTTTTTTTTTTTTATCAAACTTTACACAATCCCCCTTTTACAAGTCGTACTCCCACACCATGAAGGAATGAGATTGCTACCAACTGCACTAACAGAGATACCCCCTCAGCTCGTTCTCCTTACCCATCACTGTGCTTTCACTGTCTGGAAATTGTCGAACTTTAAAAGTACAAAACCATCAGAAGTTGGCTCAAGTTTCTTTCTTCCTTTCTACCATTTATCTTCACCCTTTCCTCCAAATCTCCGCTCCTCCTCAGGACTGGATTGCCTTATTGTGCTGCTTAAACTGCATGTTCTTCATATCCTGTCTTTGCATTCCCTCAGTCACTTTTCTCTCCAAGCCCTCTGAAATAACTTCCATCTAAAGCTGTGTGAGGCCCATGAAAGGATGACAAGAGCAGACAGACAGAGACAGAAAGCGAGCGACTGATGGATTTGCTCCATTATCAGATGGTTTTTTTTTGCTCTTTGTAGCAAGTCATGCCTCTGGGCCTTCATTCCTCCATCGCTCCATCCCTCCCTGTGCTTTCTTTCCCCCTTGTGATCTCATAATGAGAGAATTATACCCGCCGCGGCAAATCAGTGTCTCCCTCCCACGCATTACCAACAATAGAGGTTATCATGAGAGGAAAGGAATAATCATTTGCACACTGCCGACGAACAGGAAGTCATTTGTTGGGTACAGGAGTGTGTTTGTTTTTATCACCTGTGTACTTTAGGCTGACATTATGCTGTGAAAAGAGCATCAGTCAAAGGCTGATGAGGAACTCCTTTCTTCTTCCACTAAATGAGGTGCGGGGGAGCTCTGTGTCATTAGGATGTATGGACTTATGTGTGCAGTGAGGCTGAAGCTCATATACAGAGGAAATGAAAACTGTGAGGGGAGCACATCTGAAGAAAAGAAGGCATTTAGATGCAGAGATGGTGAGTGCAGTTTGTTCTTTAAGGGAAACTTGTAGCAACTAGTTTCTATGATACATTAAATATGATGCACTCAGACACATCATTAGTGATGTTTCCCTGGGTCATCAGGTGTTTCGAATCTTTTTTTTTTTTTTTTTTTTTTTTTTTTGCCCCCCTTGTCTGCATTATCTTTCTGGCTGAGCACTGTGGCAGATGACAGCATTAAAAAGACTAATGCATTTTTTTCTTTGCAGTGAGAGATAAGTAAGTATGATTCACTGCTACCAGTGACCGTCACCAGCCCTCCCTGTAGGCTACTCCATCAAATCAAACTTATTTAACTTATTTAAGTGAGCTGAAGGGGAGGGCTGTGTTACACCACAGTGTGAAAGAAGGGGAAATAGTGACAGATAGGACGAGACAAGACAAACGGGGAGGAAGACAGACAGGTAATGCTGTTAATTTGAAATAGCGGTCCAAGTGCTGTACTGATCTAAGTTCATGAGGGAAGTAAAGGCTGTAAGAAACCGGGGACACCGGAGATGTGGGGTCTTGATAGTAGGGGGTGGGCCCACAGGGATGGGGCAGGGAGGGAGCATGTATCACAGGATGTGAGAAAATGTGTGAGAATGCCTGACTCAGCATGTTCTGATGGGACAAATCACTTCTTTACGGTAAGTCTCGACAGGAGCTTGAGTATCTGTACAGGCATGCATGTGAGGTGATCACCGAATACCCAAATAGTTGCCCATACCCAGGGAGACCACGGCCGAGGGCACCACCTGAGCCACCAGGGCACCCGAAACTCGCCACACTGGCCCCCAAAGCTACCGGACCCAGGAACAGCCCCAGGACCCAAAGGGGCACCAACCCGTCCCCACAAAGGCACCAAGGACACCACCAGGGGCTCCGAGGCAGCGCCCCCCGTATACGGCACGCGCCCCCGCCAACCACCCGTCCACCCGGCCCAGAGCCACCCCCACCCCCTACATCCAGCCACCTCCACCCCCCCACGGCAGGCCAGAGGCCCCCAGCCCCCCAGGAGCCAGATGCCCTGGGATCAGGCAACCCCCCCGGAGAAGGGGGCCCCCGGTCGATCTTATGTTGGTCCGGGTCCCAGTTGCAGCAAGGTTTTGGGTGGGGCGGAATGGGGCGGGATGTGCGGTGGTGAGGTCGAGCCAACGCCCCTCCCCCCAGAGGAGCTAGGGCCAAGAGAAGCACTGGAAACTGATGCCCTAAGGACCAAGGAGGCCCCCGGACCACCCGCACAGAGCAGCAACCCACAGGCAGCCACGCACACCGAGGTCCCCAGCGAGCGACAGGCCCATGGATCCCGCACCACAGGCCACCGAGAGACATGAAACCCAGCAGGGTGCACCCGCCCCCCAGGAGCCGCCCCAGGCCCCCACCCGCAGGTACCAGAGCCCAGCTGCGCCCGAAAGCCACCGACACCGTCCCACTTGATAGAGAGGTGCTTCCCAGCACAGAGTCCCAGCCATAAGGGGCCGGACCCCACCAGCCGCACCAAGCTTAAACTAGTGATCCACCCCTTGTCCCCCCTGTTATTCTGTATCTTTGATCCCTGACAAAGATACATTATCCCTTCACCGTGCCTAAGTGCAGTTCTAAGTGTGATGTGGTGCATTAAAACTGGGGAAAAACAGGTCGAGTGGGAGCCCTCCGACCCCCCCCCCTCTGCCTGCCCCAGACAAGTGGATGTCGTGGTGCAATAAAAACAGAGGGCAGGTGAGGCAGGTGAGAGGCGGGCAGAGAGGGGTCACAACCTAAACCAGATTGCGCTCCCCCTCCCCCAGCACCCCCACCCCCCCATCCCCCCAAGTTTGTGTATGTAGTGCAGTTAAAATTGGAGGGCGAGAGGGGCGGGGGGGGGGGGCGAGGTATTCGATCCCCTACCACCCCGACTCCAAGAACCCTAGATGTTGTGTGTGTGCCCAGGTGAAAATATATACAAGAATGCAGTGTGTGAGTACTGAGGTGCAAATTAAGAGGCTAGGCTAGTGAGGGCCGGCCCCGAACTGGCCAGGACAAGGTGGGGGCGTGGGAGCGGTGCCAAATGGCCCCCCGAACAGCAAGCCCCAGGACCCGCAGGCGATGACCCAGACGGGCCCCAGCGGCCAGGCGCGCCCACCAGGAACACACCCCCCAGCGGACCGCAGCACCAGAGCCACCGACCCAACACCCACTGAAGACCCGACCCAGGCGGACCACCCCCGGCCATCGTTAGGAGCCCTGATGGTTCCCCGTCATGTGGTAGGGTTCTCTGCCCAGCTTCGATGAAGAGGATGGTCCATTTTGCTGTCTTCTGGTGTTTGTTGCAGGCCACGACAGAGCAGATTAACTCAGCTCCTGTCTTAAGTACCTGGTCATGGCACCAATGGTAGCCATCTGCTCCCAGGGCTTTAGGAAAGCAGCTAAGGATGTGCTCAAGGATTCTGATCCCAGAGCACAGGACTCAGGTCGGGGTTTCAGCTAGGGCTGGGCGATATTACCTAATCTCAGTATCACAATTAATTGAAGCTCTTACCTCGATTACGATTAATGAACAATTATTTTATGCGCTGCTGGAACAAATTGGTGGTGTTACGGACTGTTCTTTCTGCTCCAAAATGTGCCCAGACTACGGAGATGGCATTTTTCTTGGCTACAAGGTACTCTGACAGATTGGCGCTTGTCTCCTCCATGTTGGCAGCGTGGCCTTCCCTCTTGGCAAAAGTGAACGCAGACTGTATGGAGGGGGCGCGGTCATGTGACTTACACAGGGAAAATAATTGAAATGAGTAAAATTACTTCGATTAGAGGGTCTAAATGTCGGTTTCGATTATTTTTCGATTAATTGCCCAGCCCTAGTTTCAGCTATGCCCCAGCAGTGGAGGTTTGATCGTGTTGGGACTATTTCAACAACCTACTTGTACAAGGAACTCGATCTGCTGGGCTTCAGCATGCCACAAGTCAGACCAGGATATCTACATTATTGTTTGTGATTTAATGTGACTTGAGCCTTCATGTCTTAAACTTCATAGATGGGTTTTACAGATTTTAATGATAGTCTTATAGGTAGAGACGATGATGCTGACACTTAGGATGTTTTTGATGATCATAAAACTGCCTCCCACCCCCCTGTTCACTGCCTCTGTGCACTGCCATTGGGCCCTTCACCACCTCACTTAAAATTTTATTGTTGGCAGTTACTGCTGTTGTTTCCTCCTGGCCAATTAGGCAGGGTTGTAATCTCTTTCAGATATTAATCACTTAGGACAAAAACATCTGCCAAATCAGTGTTTCTCAGGTAGTGGGGTACAGCCTACAATGGGGGCCTGGCCACATACCTTTGAAAACGCAGTCCGTCTGGGCAGGGGCATGCGTCCCTGGAATTGGATTGGCTACCCCAGGTAAAAATCAGAGTTGACTGTGTGACAAAGAGCAAGAGTTGGCATTATTTAGTTGAAGAAGTTGTATGTGGAAATATTTTTTAGTTAATTTATGATTCTGGACTTAAATATTGTCTTAATGTCTCCAAAGAGTCAGGTTGATGAGTTGTGACTTTGTTGTTTGATCTTTTTAAGATAGAATTAGATCAGTATTTAAGTTATAATTTATGCATGAAAATAGAAATGGCAAATGAAAATGGAAGATGTTGTATTTATACATTAATACTTAATTGAGAAATGAATATCCCCATGCTTGAATGTATTTAGAAAAATCTTTACTTTGCCTTTTCAGTAACTTTGTGGGTGATATATTCATCCTGAACAGGTGGCACAACAAACAGTGATTGAGAATTATGGTGCTGAATTAAGGTGAAATATTGCTTTTATATAATATTGTTTTTCACTGAAATGACTCAGAACCTTGGGTGGATTGTTATAAAACTGGTACCTCCATTCATGTCCCACATACTGTATGTTATCTTTTGTAAACTTAGCTTACTACCTCCTCCAAGGAGGTTATGTTTTTGCCAGCGTGTGTTTGTGTTTGTTTGATTGTTAGCAAGATTACACAAAACTACTTGATGGATTTTGCTGAAATTTTCACTATATGTTGGTAATGGCCCAACTTAAAAATTATTAGCTTTTGGTGGTGATACAGATAACCGCCATTAGTGAACAATGGTTTTTGCATAATTACTGTCTAACTAATAATGACATCAATGGGATTCCCAGTGCTTGGTGTGGGTTTTCAGGGTCAGTGAATCATATTATGATGGTAACTTTATCATGAAACTATTGCTTATAGATGAAACAGCAATATGTGAGCTCCCTTGGCAGAGGTTTGAGCTCTCTGAGTGCTTTCTAGTCAGATAAAGCAATAGTCAAGATTTAGTTTTGTTTGATAGTTTGAGCGCTAATTCATACGTCCATTCAATACAACAGCTACTTCATTAGGTACACCTCGCTAGCACAATGTTGGATCATCTTTTGCCTGGGTTACTGCCTTAGTTCTTTGCAGCATAGAGTCAGCAAGGCGCTGGAAACTGTTCTCATAGATTTTGGTCCATATTGACACGATAGCATCTAGCAGTTGCAACAGATTTGTTGGCTCCCTGATATGAATCTCCTGCTCAACTACATTCTATTGGATTTAGATCAGGTGACTGTAGAGGCCATAGGACAGTGATCTCATTGTTGTGTTTGAGAAACCTTTTTGGGATGATTTGAGATTTTGGCGTGTTATTGTGCTGGAGGTAACCATTAGTAAACGAGTACATTGTGGTCAAAAAAGGATGGACAAGGTCAGGAACAATATTCATGTAGGCTGTGGTGTTTAACCAATGCTTTGTCTGTACTAAGGGGCCCAAAGTGTGCCAAGAAAATATCCCCATAACATTACACCATTGATACAAGGCAGGATGGATCCATGTTCTCATTCTGTTTATGCCAAATTTGGACATGTGTATTCAGAATTGTCTTCTGCATAATGAGTGGTCATTTGAGTTTCTGTTGCCTTTAGTAACATCTCAGACTACTCTGTCCAGACTCCCCTGACCCCCGGCATCAACAAAGCGTCTTGGCCCAGAGAAGTTCTGCTCGCTGGATATTTTTTCAGGACTTTCTCTGTAAACTCCAGATATAGTTGTGCATTAAAATCTCAGTAAATCAGTAGTTCCTGAAGAGGTCCGTTGATCCCTAAGGTCTAAAACTTATATAACAGCCATGCCACAATCAGAGTCACTTAATTAACTTTTCTGCCCAATTCTGATGCTCAGTTTCACCTTCAGCATGTTGTTTTGTCCAGTCTGTGTGTACATTGAGTTCACTATCTTATAGGCTGATTAGCTATTAGGGTTATTGAGCTGTTGAACAGGTGTGGCTAGAAGTGTATGCATGACTAACTCCTGGATCTTAGAGGCTGGAGCTGATCCAGTGATCATTGGATGAAAATCTTTTTTCCGACTCTTCATCATATCTCAAACCTTTGTGTTCTTAAGCAGAGGCTCTGCATCTGATTGTTTTCATGTCACTTTATTGTAACAGTATTTCAGTCACTACAGGAGATGTCCTTAATTGCTTTGGTATTTTTGCAGAAAGTTAAAAATTAAGCTCAATATAGTTTTGCTCAGCTAAAACAACAGTTGAAGTATACAGCACAGCACAAAGACTAAATCTCACTATCTGACTCAGGTTATTTTACATTTTTGCACTCAGACTCTCTGGAGAGGCTCCTGCTGAGAAGTTCTTTGCTGTCTGATGGGAGCTTTCAGGTCGTTGATTACTGGGTGTCATACCTGTGGCGCTGCAGCAGGGGATGGGACACATTCTATATACAGCATCTGTCACTCTATGATAAAGTTTTGTTTGCTTACAAAGGACAAACAAATATCATATTATGATGAATCTGTAGTTTTTCACTTTGAAAGGGCTTTTGCTTGAGTCATTTTGCAAGAGATTTATGAAACAAACTCGAAACATTTGCTGTTTTCTCTGCTGAATCAGGAAATTGATTGCTTAATAAGCTACATGGAGCCTGCATCAGCTTTAGAGGAGTAGGTGAGCTGCTATTTTAATTCTCTAAACAGAGATACAAACAGAGATGCCAACAAATTTTTGCATCATAATTAGTTTATTTTTTTTAATTACCTTTTCATTAGTATTACTACCATGTCAAACAATCATAGCACATACAAGAGATATTTTTCATCTCATGGACAAAGACATCTGATTTTTCTTTATGATGACTCTTTCAGTTTAAGAGCTAGGTCAATTAAAACATGACACTGTTCTCTGTACAGATATATGGCCAGAGCAGCATCTCTTGCCTCTGACATGATTACGTCCTAATTTTCTATTTTTTAACAAAAAATAAATCAAACTATTCCTCCTTTCAACAGCCTGACAAAAATTTAAGCAATGCTGTTTTTTTTGCAGAATGCTATTACTCAATTTTGTTTAAGGTTACAAGCATTTATAACAGCTATAAAAAACATATGAATAATCTAGTTGGTTATGATCATGTTCGTTCATGTCATGTTCAGGCATACGTATTATTTTCAGTAAGTTTCCTTGCTCTGATAACTCAGTGTCATTTTCTGCTATTTTTGGTACACATGGATTTATGTCTTTTTGTTTTTTTTTGTAATAATGCATATGGAACGTCAAACCTTTCAAGCAAAATCAGGTTAAAATCATCATGTTTCTGAACAACCTGGACTATCAGAATATGGTGTCACATGGATGTGTCAAAAGTTGTTTTAGCATAGAGACAACGAAAAAAACAGAATTGGAACATCACAGAATATTTTACACATCACCCACAGATCAATTATGCACAAGCCTTTGCACATTTTAAGGTTTTTATCAGAGCCTTGGCTATAAGAAGGAAAAAATGAAAAATATGCGAAGAAACTTAAAGCAAAATCTGTTCACATATTTAGACTTTTTCCTCCAGATGTTTATTTTATTTATTTATTTTTTTCAGAAATGTAATTTGTGCTTCACTTGGAGGCAGTTTCGCTCTCATATATGACAAAGAAGATATACTCGCACCTTCTTTTTAATTATTTCAGTAACTGACAGATAACTGCCTCGTCTCTTGTTGACATTTGTCTGCTTCTGATGCTACCATCAAGAAAACAAGTGAAGAAGAAATTTTTCGAACATAGCTGGTCACTATACTGACAGGAAGCTGTAACTTTTCCAAGGGTCAAAATCGGGGTCTAATTCCATCACTTCAATGTTTTTTCATCAAGAAAATGAGAAAGATTTAAGTTTAGATGTTTATTACTGCGGATTCGCAAAAACAACATTTCTGAAAAAAGAAAAACAGTATTTCATGGCTGGATTAAAAACTTTTTGGAAAGGATATATTTCATCTGAAGCCACACAGACCAACAAAAACATGAGCACCCAAACACATGTCTCACCATAACCACCGAATATACAGTTCAAGAGATATAAATTAACAGCGTTAGAGTTAACAATTGGGGGTGCCACCAACCCCATGGAGCTGGGCTGGAGCAGGCTTAGAGAAAAGGTAACACACTGAAATGCATAAGTGGCTGTTACCATTCTTTGGCTGGAGATATACTTGCTGTTTGTCCTTGTGTTTACTGGCTTCATTAGCTCTGTTGTATGTGTACTTTAGCAGGTTGGTCAGGTTTCGCTGGGTGTGCCCTCTGTTGGATCAGACGGTTTACTGCACCACATGCTCTAATGTGATGCTGTTTTGTATATTTTCATTTGAATGCATATTTACAGTTTGAGTGCAGATTTTTACCCCCCATGCTCAAACCCATCATTTTATTTGTCATTTTTAATGCTCCTTTTCTAATGACAATAAAACATACTCTGAATAATAGCATTACTTCTCTTCTTTCCTTATACATCTCAAACTTAAGAAAAAAAAAAAAAACAAGTCAAAACAATATAATACATATGTACACCAAACAATTGTACTTGTCCGTCAAATAGAAATAAGGAAATACACATAATTCAAATGTTTTACACAGCTTTCACTATTCAAAAACAGTAATCGATATGTATGTTATAATTTTGGGTCAACATTTATAGAAAAATATATCTCTGTGAGCACCTCGATGCACAACCCCATTCTTCATATAAACCTGAAAGAAAAACAAACAAAAAACGCACTAATAATACAGAGATTGACACTTAAGAAAAAAGAAATCTCTGCTAGCACCTGGATGCACATACCAGCGCTGCTTGCGGAAGGACACGTAGGCTGTGCTGTGTCTCAAAGTAGTGCCAAAGTAGTTTCTTCAAAGCGGCTTGGTAGTGGCAAAATAAGCAGATATAAACAAACTGTTTGTAGCATGTGATGACCCCATGCTGTTTTTGTGGCTTATTTACTCCCATAAATCTTTGAATTGCATAAAACGCTTGGCACCATGTACAGTGATGTATAGCAATAGCATCTGTCATGAGATTTCTGAACAAAGAGAGAACTGAGGTGTGACATTGTGGCACCAATCAAGCTCATACCAATCAAGCTCATACCATGTACCACACAACCCCACTTCAAAAAACACCAACTGCCCCTTAAAATGGAAGGAGCTCATACAGAGTGTCTCAGACCGACTGAGGATGGAGGTGGATCAGGGGAGCTCATGATTGTGAACACACTCTAGCAGCTATTGAAATTTAGTACATGAATCTGAGTAAATGTAAAATATGAGCTCTTTGTCCCCCAAACAAACACACGAACAGCTCCAACATGTCACCGCAGAGTTAGAGGACAAGGTTTAACTCCTCATCACTCTAACCACCTTTTTAACACGCGATGCATAGTACCATAAAAGTCACCTTTTTCCTCTTATCTCTCCCTAAATGTCAACATTCACTCTGAGATAACCCACATTTTGGCAGGGCGACAGATGGCTCCATACCACTCATATTTCCACAGAGACTTGAAGTATTTATTTATTTTTTTTTACCTTTTCCCCTTTTTATCTATAATTTTCTTTGTGTATTTAGTTCATGGGGCAGAAAATAAGGGACTGTCAACTGCAAAAACCTATTTCGCTCAGATTTATGTGTACTTGTGCATCCATCCGACCATCTGTGCTCGAACACACAAACAAAACAAACACGGCCTAACACAGAAAGAACGCAGTGTGAATGAGCAGAATGTACATCACAGTATGTACAAATATTCATGCACCACTGCAGAGAATGAGCCAATTTGATCCACTGCTCTGTAGCAGGTTTACATATACATTTCATAGATATGTGCATATATTCCATATGAGTTATTCGCTTTGATCAGCAGAAAGCTGAGTTCATCATTTCCACACAAAGTCAGGGGCTGGTTGCAAACTTGTCACTGTTTTTTAATTATGACAATGCTGCTGAATAATGTTTACTGTAACTTCTTTTCCTCATTCTTCCTCCTCTCTGTCCTTCACATGTTTGTTCTGTTCCTAAAGCGCTGTGCTAGCTTTGAGAGATACAGCAGGTTGAGAGTACACACTGTTAGCACTTTACTGTATTTTTTAAAAGCACTTTGTGTTATCTCTTCTGCATGCGCTGGTCTTCTTGCATAGTACAGCACCTTTAAGTGTGGCTGTTTTTGCTCTCTGAGAGAAAACAAGTGATAGAAGGTCCCAATTAATAGCAGTTACATAAACCTTCTTTTCACTTTTACTGTGCCTTCCAGAGCCTTTTATATGCTCCATATGAAACCACATAAATCAGCCACCCATGAATAATTGATACGTCCTCATTGACACTCATTCAGATATGCACACCGCTGCCTTCAACGGTCGGACAGTCCTGTGAGAAATCCAACGTGGGAGATGTGTTAGCACCTGGAATTTTTTATTTTAGCCAGTCTTAGTTTAAAGACAGATTTTTTTGGTTTGCATTTAATCATTTTTGCTATTTCTAGTTTTAGATTAGTTTTTTTGTTTACATAACTTTTATTCATACAGGTAGTCCCATTGAGACACAGCCTCATTAACAAGAGAGACCTCATTATTACAGTCATAAACAACATTTATTCACCAAAATACAACTCCAACAATACAGTACAAACAGTATATAGATTAGAGTTCTTAAAATAGAGCCAAGCAAGTTTCCATGAGAATACACAATCTGGTAATTAGCGGAAAGATGTATAGACGCATCAGTAACTTTCTGACCCACATCATTGATGTAAATGATGAAGAGAGGGGTCCTAAAACTAAGCCTTGAGGCATACCTTTGAAGATGTTTCTGTAACTTGTTGACAGAAGCTTAAAAAAAACAGTTCAGTCTTAGTCTTAGTTTTATGTTATTTCTACTCACCCTTTATGCATAAACCCACCTAAAAATGAACTACCCATCACCCACGTGTAAATGAATGTAGTAGACAGGATGATCATCCAATCACTTACTGAATATGTTTTGAAAGGTCCTTCCTTTCCCATACAATTTCTTTGGACTGTTCCCCAATGGACTTGTAAAATATATCCTACTGTCTGTCTGGTGTTTCAGGTAACAATGCACTAGAATCTTAGATTAAACTGTGAAAATGAAGGGCTCCCATCTATCTGTCTCTCTGTCTGTCTATCTATCTGTCTATCTATCTATCTATCTATCTATCTATCTATCTATCTATCTATCTATCTATCTATTGGGCCAGCACAATATGGGAAAAATATTAATGTGAGACAATAATGTTCAATATTGCGAGAAATGTATAATTTAGGATCAATAATAATTTGTTTAATGATAAAAAGAAAGGAGTGCATATCAGGCTGTAACTTACAGTCTTCACCTTTGCTATTCCTTTTGTTTTGTGCAACACTTGTTGTAAAGAGTTTCTTCAGACTCTAAAAGAAACACAAAATATGTATTTTTCTCCAATAAAGTGGCACAGATAGAGCTAAAGGTAGCTTTTATCTAGCTTCAGCTTCACATCATTTTCAGATTTCCAGTCATGCCCAGTCCTGTTTTCATTCTCACACACAGAGTGCTGCTCTCTATCTATCCATCCATCCATCCATCCATCAGAGAGGGGTGGGAAAAAATTGACACACTATTTTTTTTTTGCAATGTTTGAAGTGCCAATAGTTTTTAATTTCAAGGCTGCCAAGTATTGATATGTTTTGTTGTATTAATTTCCAACATTTAATAAAGCTTTTGGTTCTACAGAAATAAAATCTATTGCTAGTTGGGTCCGCAAGATGGTGCTATTGAGCCCATGCAGTTGAGGATAAGAGGAGTAATATTCATCATGCAGAAGCAAGGTGCTAAACAAACATGGCAGCACAGGGGAGAAACAAAAGAAATATACTGTTGGCATTTAAATCAATTGTGTGGATTATTTTGGACTTTAAAAGGAAAGTAAGAGATAGATATGGCACACAAGGTTAATAAGAAGTGTCACAGGAGAACAACATACTGTTGGAACACAGCTCATCTCACTTGGCACCACCCAGGGAAAGCAAAAGCCAACAGCAGCAAAGCTAATGCTAAGATAACCTCAATGATAAACCAGCTGACATATGCTTGCCTTGTCTAAGCTACCTCCCAGTTCTGAGCCATCTGAGAAAAAAAGCTTAATCCATTACTAACTTTCTTGGCAAAGACTAAAAAGCTGATCATGTTGTGGCAAACAAGGGTTTCTGTTACATGCTGGTTGAAGCACAGGTATGTGCTGCCATCTCTGCATCATTTCACCATATAGTGGTTTCTAAGCTCCACAGAGCAGAAAATCGAGAAGCGGAAGAAAGCCAGAGTACAGCGGAGTGGGTTGTAATAACTGTCTATGGTTGGACATCAAGTCTGCGAGGTGTACTCCTGTTTTTAATAAAATACAAGTGGCATAATGACTGAGATATGGTTCTTATTAAAATTGAAAGAATTCTGTCTTCTTTTTCTTTTTGGATGTAATCGCATCCCAGAAAAGTTTGGAAATTGCAGATTTGTTTTATTTAACTAGTTCCTGTAAGTTTTCTTATAACTAGAATTTTGATATTAACAAAGTCATATTGTGTCTTATAGTGACTCATATTAAGTCATTATTGCCTTTTACTGCATAGCTTACCCAGGCCCTGAGGTTTAATAACTTTTCTACTTCATTGTTATTGTGTTTGTTAGGTGACCTTAAGTGTCTTGAAAGATGGCCATAAATAAAATGCTCTGTTATTTTAACCTGGTTCAGGGTGTTCCCTGCCTCTCATACAATGTCAGCCTATCCCAGCTGACACTGTGCGAGAGGCAGGGTACACCCTGAACCAGGTTAAAATAATAGAGCATTTCATTTATGGCCATCTTTCAAGACACTTAAGGTCACCTAACAAACACAATAACAATGAAGTAGAAAAGTTATTAAACCTCAGGGCCTGGGTAAGCTGGCGACTGGTTCAGGGTGTACCCTGCCTCTCATACAATGTCAGCCTGAACCAGTCGCCAGCTGATCATAGGGCCACATAGAGACACACACAACCATTCACCCTCACACTAAAGGGCAATTTAGAGTTGCAAATTAACCTGAAAAGCATGTTTTTGGTCTGTGGGGGGAACCTAGACAAAACCTACACAGGCACCAGGAGACCATTCAGACTCAACACAGAAAGACCCTGGTCAACATGGAGGTCAAACCAGCAATATTCATGCTGTGAGGTGCACGCACTACCCCCAGCACCACCATGCCGCCCTTTATCATTACCTCTGCCAAGGAGGTTATGGATTTGCTGGCATATGTTTATTTGTTAATCTGTTTGTTATTTTAGTAGCATTATGCAAAAATACTGGATGGATTTTGCTGAAATTTTCAGGAAGTGTTGGTAATGACCCAGCTTACAAATGATTAGATTTTGGTGGTGATCTAGATAACCGCTATTAGCGAACAATGTTCTTTGCTTAATAACTGTCTAACTAATAATGATATCAACATGATTCTGAGTGCTAGGTGTGGGTTTTCAGGGTCAGTGAATCATATTATGATGGTAACTTTATCATGGAACTATTGCTCATAGATGTAACAGCAATATGTGAGCTACCTTGGCGGAGATTTCCTCTCTCAGAGTGCTTTCTAGTTTCATATATCATTGTAGTTTCTTCTTAAAAACTGAGATGTCATGCATTTTAAGTATTAGAAAGCCCACCCCTAACACTAAAGTCTCATCTTTTTGTTTCTTGTAAATAATACAAACTTTTTATTGTCATACATGAATCTCATTGTCATTTCTTTTTATCCTGAACAAAAAACGTAGAAGACTTCTTTGACAAACATATTTTTCTTTAAAACTACTGATTTGTCATTAATTTTGAATAAGACCAAGAAATTGTTTTCGTCTGGTCTGTTTGATAGAAAGTAAACCTTTATTTTTTTAGAGTTTTTGCCATGAAAGATTTAGTTTTTCTAGTTGTCTTTTTTGCCATGGAAAAAGGAGTCACCTAACATCGTTGGCCACATATTTTGTTGACAAAGTGAACACAGGTAGCTGGGTTAGCTTTGGAGACCGAATAAGGATGAGATGGCTAGCTTTACATTAGAAACGCTCTGTGAATCTCTCTGATCAGCTTGAGGCTTCGACCGCATGCTGATGGAGCGCTTTAGCAATGCAGATGAGATGATACATCCATATGTATAAATGGTAACTTTGAGAACGTGTGTGGAGTTAAATGTGTGTGTGCCAGCGCTGCATTCAAAGATAGATGGATGATCTGTTTCGCTGATGAGTGTGTGCGTGCGTGCATGAGTGATTATGGTTATGATTATGGCTGGTTGGTGACAGAGGGAGATCACTGTTATGCAGATGATAGTAATGATGAATGTTTTACAATGATGATGATGATAATTACAATCGTTGCCTTGGTCTTATTTCCATCAGTCTTAGATTTAACACCCTCACTGAGCCGCTTTTACTGGCAAACACAGCAGAGCGGGCACCACATCAACTTCAGCATCACTTTAATTTACATTATATTTCCATTTCAGGCACTTAAGTCGGCGCTCTTATCCGGAGTGATTCACCATGGAGAGGATGTGGTGCAGTGTTGCATTCAGTGGCACTTTAACTTAATGCATTTGATAGATGTGCTTGGCAATAACATGTCTGAACTCTATGACCTTATAGGCAACATCTCAATTAGATATGTCACACTAGCAGAATTTAAACATATACATATGAAACATTACTCAGTGTTTCCCCAACCATAGATTTAGGGTGGAAGCCCACCTCTGAAGCTAAAACTTTGATATTGAGTCGAAGTTGCACATCTAAGATAAATCCTGCAGGTTATTGCATCATACTGCCTCCATTTGTCCCTTTTTTTATCTGAATTAAACCCTGCTTTAGCATAGCTGGGATACCTTAAACTGCAGGCCTCTCAGCAGTCAGATCCAAGGTGAAGTCCTGCTGATTCACCCTATCAGAGAGTTAAACCCTGCAGGAAACTTCAAAGGTCTGTGTAGTTATCAGGTGGAAATGTGTGGGGACTTTGCTCTGCCGTCTCTCCCTGCAGGGGTTGCAGGATGGTGGAATCAGGATTTGTCTGGCGACGGCGTTGTTCCTTTAAGGTAGTCTGGTGAGAAAGTGGTGATCTCTGCTTTAGCCTCAAGACACCGAATTACATCTAAGGCTGGAATAAAATGTGTCTGAGTTACTTACCTCACCTTCCTCTCTTTTTTTTTTCAACTCTAACTTCACCTCTACTACAAGTCATTTCAAGGCTGAAGAAGAGATACAATGCTGTGCTTAATAAACACTAATTTATGGGCCTACACGCGTGTGCTAGTACAAAAACCCTTCAAGAAAGTTTGTGTTTAGTAAATCATTGTTTTAGTTGGTATAAGTAGACCAGATTTTGACAACTTTAAAGCTGACAGAGCCTCACGACCCCCAAAGCCCTCTGGGGGGTTGAGGCAATGAAGGTGCTTGGACCCTATATACATCCTTCGCAAATCAATACTAATCAAAAACATCCAGTTTGACTCAAAGATTGTACTGAACAGACGTCGGTGATCAAAGTTCAGCAGCTAAGATAATTGGGCCTCATAATCATCCCTGATTTGTTCACGCAATATTTTGAGGAACGTTTGTAATATCTTCAAGACTGAGTTTTTTAAGAGTTTATTTTTTTTTTATTTTTAACATGTTTTTATTTTTTTTTAGCTTTTTATTTGTTTGATTTTTGGTTTTATTGCTTTGAATTTCCTCTTTTCTATTACATTTTAACAGCCATCATAACTTTATTAGTTTGTCGACTTTGGCCATTCTGGGGTGCATTAGTCTCCAAATCGTCTTGACATCCTACCTACTGTCATTACAGTTAAAGTGGAATACCACTTATTCCAGGACGGACCTCTGCTGAGCATTTATTTGCTAGGTAGTCGTAAGAAAAATCCATGATTCTTATCATTTTATATATATATATCTTTTGTCAGACATTTTTCTGCCTCCATGTAAAGCACTTTGAACTGCAATTGAGTTTGTATGAAATGTGCTAAATAAATGAAATTTGACTGATTGAGACAAGCTTTGCACAAATAATCATTTTTACTTATGATCCAGTTTTTATGGTAAAAAAATGACGACGCTTGGGCCTCTCATGCGTCCTTTGCTTAAAGAACATGTAAAGTAGTCTTAACAGGATTCACAGCAAACTTGAAAAATAAAAATAATGCCTGGTCAGGGTTGAGAAACCTGTGGCCTAGGGACCCCTGTATGACCCTCCTTGTCACTCATTGTGAGCCATTAGTTAATTTGAAACACTGATGGATTGTTACCGTGACGTAAAAAAAATTACATTTCTGTCATGGAAATATAACAAAATAAGAGTTTAATTTTATTCATTGATTATTGGAATATGTTTGGTTCTTTGTAAGAAATAAGACATGTATTCACTTTGTTTTTTTTCTCTATTAAATCTTTAAGATACCTCACCACATATATTTGTAAAAATCTAGCTGTTTAACTGATAAGTAAAAGATATTAGAATAAACAGTAAATATTTCTTACTGCAGTGATGAAGCAGGGCTCAGCATGAACACATCGTAGTAGCTCGCTGCCTTACACTGCCCAACATCTGCTCTGATCTTTGCTGCTTCTCATATCCCTAAAGCTTTATTTTACCTCTTCAGTCGATCAATCAATCAATCTTTATTTGTATAGCACCAGTTCGTAACAAGTGTTACCTCAGGGCATTTTACAGTAGAGCAGATATTTCTCCTCCTCCTGTTTCTGCTCTCTTTGACACTTTACAGGTTCGTTATTAAAACTCTGTTGACAAATGTATACATAAAGATGAAACAAAAATCCCCTCTGTCAATAAAACTGTTATTATGAACCACATTTATTAATATTATCAAATGATTATTATTCATTAGTATAGGCAAACTCAGAGATGCTACGTCACCACTTGTCGGCTGTTTTTAATGCAGAAGTAAAATTAAACGACTCCAGAGCTCACAACAGCGTTTTCATCTAAAAAAAAATCATGTAAAATTATTTTCCCAATTGCTTCTCAGCACATTATTTTGATGGGGTTTCTAACATGCACATTCCCCTTTAAAAACCACCCTGGCTCTTCCTCTTGACCCATCACTGCACATTCAACAGCTACCATAAACCCCACAGAGGCATAAACCTGACAAACAGTAGTTCTGTTTTTTTAATTGCATGCCCCTCAGGTCTCATTTTTCCCATCTCTGCCTCCCTCCCATTCAGCTCTACTTAACTCCACACTCCACTCCCTACCCTTACCCCCCATCATTTGCTTCCTTACTACGCTAAAAGCCACTTCTCAGGACTTGTCAGTGACTCATTCGTTAGCATGAAAGAGGAGAACGAGGGGAAGAGTCTCTCGCATTGACTGAGTTTTTAAGTCAAGTGTTTAAGGAGTTTCACACAGAGAGGAGGAGTAGGAGGGAGGAAGCTGAATGAAGCAGAAAAAAGGGAGCTATCACGATAAGAGACAAAGATAAGAGATCCAGCGTGTCGCATTTTCCTCCCGCTGTGGTCTCAGACATTTTTTTCATCGGTTACTTCTGACTCAGACGCTGAGTGCTCATATCTGCTGGCCACCTGCTGGTCTTTGAGGATTTGTGCTTAGTCATCATGTGATTAAAAGCTCATAGTTTTCTGCTTTTAGATGATTGCCCTCACTCTTTTATTTTCCAACACTCTTGCAAAACAACACGACAAATTGATGGAAAACCTTTTCCAGCCGCCTTGAAGCCTTCTGACATTTTTTTATGAGTACTCACTAAATACTGGTGGGTTAAAAATAACCCAATTTTGGCTGTTTTGTGACCCACCTACATTATAGCACAAGCCCTGCAGTAGTTAATTTGACCCAGCAAGATGCGTTGGTCCATTTTAACCCAACAGATGAGTTCAATATTTTACCCAAACTCTGGGTCAAATTAACTGCAAAACTGTGTAAATTCAACCACACATATTTGTTATATACTCTATCCAAATGCTGGGTCAAATTAATTTGGTAAATGGTGAATGGGCTTGAGCTTATGTAGCGCTTTTCTTGTCTTTTGACTACTCAAAGCAGCTTTACAACGCAGGTCATGTCTGCCCATTCACACCCATTTGCTCTCACATTCACTCACTGGTGGTACAGATTTTCTATGTCAGTTATCCACTAGTATCAACTCACACATTCACGCTCTTTCATACCCATTTACACGCCACTGATGCAGCAGTGGGAGCAATTTGGGGTTGAGTGTCTTGCCCAAGTCGCCCGGAGCTGGGCTCAAGCTTGCAACCTCCCGATTACTGACCAAGCGCACTTTCCAACTGCACCACCGGTGTCGTATGTAGTTGTTCCACCTACATATATTTCTTATATACTCTATCCAACTGCTAGGCCAAATTAATTTCAAGTCTGAGTTGTTTCAACTACATATATTTGTTGTATACTCTACCCAAATGCCAGAGCCGCTTGCTGGCTGTGTTTTAGGCAGATGCGACAATAGCTGTAGCTACAGCTGCGAAAGCTAGCTCATTATAACGAGAAATTTTAAGATATAGAAATTCTCATACCCCTTCATTTCAAGTATGGTCCCTATTTGTCTTTGTTCCAAGAGCTGTGTAGCCCTTCCCCTTAACCTTACAGAGAATTGGGACATCCCTTCACTAGACGTGAACTCGCAAAACCAAGGGCTAAGGGGTAAGACAAGGGCTAAGGGTTAAGACAAGGGCTAAGGGGTAAGACAAGGGCTAAGGGGTAAGACAAGGGCTAAGGGTTAAGACAAGGGCTAAGGGGTAAGACAAGGGCTAAGGGTTAAGACAAGGGCTAAGGGGTAAGACAAGGGCTAGGGGGTAAAATTGGGATTGACCCTTAATCTCCTTGGTAACTCATGTGCCTCCGCTTTAGTGAAACCAAATCACAGCTAAATTCATCAAGGATAGCTGGAAAATCCTGCCTTAATCCCCTATCTAGTTTTTGTGAAATACCCCTCTGGATGTAATATGCCTGGGCGCTCGATACATAGAAAGTGACTGGACACTCTGTTTTAAACTGGCGCGGTGTGTGGATTCATGGTGGAGCACGTCTGTCGACGTAATGATGTTTGAAGCACCAACCAGCAACAACCCAGGTGCTGAGTCAACTGATGTATGTTGGGTTGATGGATTTTTACTCAGCGTATGAGTTGCACAAAAATAATCTAAACCCAATATAAATAACCCATAATGGGTAAAACATTTCATAACCCCGCGGTTGAGTAGATGAAATAACTCAGCTGTTTTTAGTGTGTATGCACACATAGTGATGTTTAGACTTCTGCACAGACCTCACTGAACGTTTCTGTTTATTTCATTTTAGCCATGGCAACATGACATCAAGTGCCTCTTTAGAGTTTGACCTTACTTTGCAGATTAAAAGACCAAATAAACAGCCGTCCTCAGTCTGACTCAGCAATAATTTATCATCACGTTAACACTGCTCCCATGCTCTTATTGCAAACATTTACTGTATTATCTGCTATATATATCCTCATATACTTTTAGGCTTTAATTTACATTTTTTCATTTAGGATGAGTGATTCATCTGTGTCTGAAGACAAGGTTCATGTTTTTAAAGGTCATAAAACATTCAAGATGGAATAACTAAGGGCAACTTTTATTAACAGTTGACTGACGTTTGTTGACTTATAAGCTGCTTTAAGGGGCAGTTCAGTATTTTTCAAGTGGTGCTGATGTCAGCAGTCAGTTCAGTAGCCAAAGTTATATGGCTCAGCTCTGCCCTGAATTTTAAGTGCAAAAAACATCATTGGGGTGATTACTCTGTACTGAACACCATTTTAATGTTTTACTCCTCCGCTAGCAAGCTCCTATATTCTAGTACTACTTCAGCACAATTCAGAACATGTGTGTCTTCAGCCTGGAGCAAATTTGCTTCATTGATATAAACTTCATCCAACCCCATCCAATTTTGAAGTGTCTTTTATTGGTTCTTCTATATTAAGATTGCTTGTTTGACTGTATACTTAAGCTGCTTTCAAACCTCACACGTTTGGTCCAGACCAAACAAACTCCAAAAGTTTTTTGTAAAGTTTGTTTTTTTTGGGCTGGTGTGGAAGCTCACGTGATCTCTGGTACGGACCAAAGAACCAGACTCTTGTCTGCCAATAAACTGGAACTTGGTTCACTTCTGAACCAGACAAGGCAAGCAAACCAAAAAGGAGTGAATTGTGGGTTGAATTTTGACAAATATCACTACAGCGAACAGGCTAGGGCAGAATGTGGCTAAAGTAGTACTGCCAGCATCACCAGCGTCTGTTCCTCTGTACAGCTGGACTACAAATTTGCACAGAATATATTTATCCATTGCTCCAGTCAAAATTCAAGTGCCACCCAATGCAGCTGTGTCTGTATTTTATGGCACAGAATACTTGCAAACTGCTTCCAGCTAAACAGAAAGCCGGTTGTTTTTTCCAGCTCATGATGCAACATTGCCTTAAATGGCAGAAACAAAGGCCACAGCTACAGCCCCAACTAGTGGCAGGAGGCTAGATTACACAACATTTAACTTGTTTGGGTCAGCCTGAGCAGGTGCAGAGTGAAAGCAAACCAAACCTAGTGAAAATTAAACAGTGTTGCGTCTTCACCATTGAACCAAGCCAAGTCTGCCGAATTTTAGGTGTGAAAGCAACCTTAGTTTTGATGCACTAAGAGAGAGTTTAAGTACCTGTTCTCGAAAGACTTGAGTCTTTTACATATAATTTGACTCTCAAGCTGTTATGGCGCACATACCAGGGAGAGACAGGAGCAGAGAACGAGAGAGAGAGAGAAAGAGAGAGGGAGGCAGTGGCTGGGCTGGAGCGGTGTGTGCAGGGAGAGGACAAAATGAAGGAAGTGACAGTCATTATGGCTTCATTTATGTAGTGAAATTATACAAACAACCTGTGTCATCATTTTGTCATTGTACGACAGCCCTTGTGACCCCACAACCAGCCCGGCCCACTGAGCATTGCCCCCTGTTGTCCAGGTTTACCACTCCGAGCCTGGTGCCTTATTTTTAGACAGTTCACTTAAAAAAATGCAGTCTGCCCCTAAATTAGATTTTGCAACTTGACAATTTGACAACCATTTTTACAAGCCTTGCATTTTGTTGCTGTCAGCATGCATTTCTAATCAGTTCAACCAACAATCATATTTATAACAACAAAGATGTCTCTGTAATCTGCCGACCAGCCTAATCTTTTCAACTGAAAACTCAAATTTAGCTCAATTCTGTCTTTCAAAAACACAAACATGCACTCAGAAGTCACTAACAGGCTCTGTGTTTGTTCTTTTTTTGCAGATTTGTAGAGTAACATGACATTTTCTTTAATTCAAACTGTACACAGAAACAGAATAAATGAGTAAAATGAGGGTGTCACATTTTAGAGTTGTTTTTGACAGGGGTTCAGAAAAGCTTTGTGAGTCTTTAAAATGTGTAGAAAAACCCTTGCTTGTTGTTCTCTTTCAGTTTCAGTGATTACTTTTTAATGAGGAAGGTTCCCCATGAAACACCATCTGCCTCCTCTTTATACCATATTTTACTGATTAATGAAGGTAACACAAAAGGGATCTGGCAATGTTGTCCACCCAAATTGATTGTCTGTGTACTGGCAATGGCTTATTATATAACCGAATTAAAACCAGTTTCCATTGGTGCTTTTCAAAAGAAGTACAATGAGCTGATAGTTTTAGGATGGTGTCATTGGGTTATTAAATAGTGCCTGTGGCTCATTGTTGTCTGTGTTCACACAACTTCGGAACAAGATTGAGGAGCACTGAAAAGTAACTGCTCTTAGCTGCCAGTTCAGTAGGTTAGGGTAAAAAAGAGGACAAGTGCCATCCAATGGAAATAACAAGTGTCCATCATCACTGCTTCTCCATTACAGTTAGCTTGTTAGCAATGAAGAGACTCAAATCAGGCTGTTTTGTTTAATCTCTCCTCGGCTTTCTGACCCCGTTTACAACTTGTATATACATGCATGCTGGGTAATTGGAAGTGGTAATCCATAATCCCAGGTGTCATAAAATGGTGCTGGCAACCTCATAAATGTCGAAGCTGGCCTCAAGCCAACAAGGTCTTAGTCTTCAGCCTGCACACACTAACCTGTGAAGTGTCATTTCAGTGTAATCAGAACTTGGCAATGCTTTTATTTTTTATTTATTTTTTTTGATTAATTTCACAGAAAATCACTGATTGATGAAAAGCATGTTTTTGTGAAAATGAGGTGCTCGTAGTCCAAAGCTTGTTGCTAATTCAACCTTGTTTGTATTGTGAACAGCTTATAAGCTAAAAGCTAGCAGGCTGACAATAAACCTTCTAAAATGTTTTCTCTCTCGATCTTTGTAAAACATGAAAATTAAGGAAATGGGAAAATATTATGAGGAAAAAATCTTCAAAAAATGTGAAATTACAACCCTGCCCCCAAAAGTTTCTTGGCCTTTGAAAAATACTTCTGATGGAAGAAGGGCTTTTCAAGGGTTTCATTTTAGACTAAATCAGGAAACTGGTTTCTGTTGTTGATGTAAGGCCGAGTGATTTTTGGAAAAAATGGTATTGCAATATTTTTTCCTGCTGTGATCTGTATATTGAAATTTGAAAGGGACCTTTTCAGATAAATATTGTACCTTTTAATCTGCATTTCTGCCAGTATTTTAAAGAAATTCTCCATCCACAGCCTTTTCCTTTTTTAACCTTTGAAACATCACTTTTTTGAACCACTAAAGATCTGTGGTTGTTGCAGTTAAGAAAGTTTATGAGGATAAAAAGCCTCTTTACTTTTTGGGGATAGGACACGTGGCAAGACATTCCAAATAGAAAGATTATTTTTTAATGATTATAAATTGAGTATATTACCCATTATTGTAAAAAT
This sequence comes from Cetoscarus ocellatus, assembly GCA_037902135.1. Taxonomy (NCBI): domain Eukaryota; kingdom Metazoa; phylum Chordata; class Actinopteri; order Labriformes; family Labridae; genus Cetoscarus; species Cetoscarus ocellatus. Next base: position 930,536 of record JBAMNC010000901.1, on the reverse strand, counting down.
TACAGAAAAATAAGTTTAATTTAACCAGGACCTTGTATTGAATTAAACAAAATATAGTGTAGTGTAGAGAACTTAATGAATAAATTGAAGTAATTTATAAAATATATCCTTAAATGTAATTTTGTTACATGCTTTTTCCCCTTTCAGTAAAAAAGGGGGTCCCCAGCCTCTTGCACTGTTTATTTTGGAGCAGTGGGGTGATACGTTTTAGGAACCCCAGCTTTAAAAGTTCAGAAGGCCAAAGATAAAAAAAAAACAAAAAACAAAAAACTGCTAAAAGTCTTTGTTGAACATGGTCTCTCTTTTAACTATAACAGAAATGTATCTGCAAAGATGGTGATCCCTAGCTTGTATATTCTACATACAGGAAGCACTTCACTGGTTCATTCCATCAAGTAAACTGGACGACTTTGTTTCCTTCAAACAAGACAAATGGCTGCTGTCCATGCTGTGTAATTTGAATGTACATAGTTCCTTGAAAGGTTTCTAGTTCCTGGGGAAAGTTAATGCTGTCCGAAAGCACCTTTTCTTTGTTTTGATGTTCCGAAAATTTTACACTAAACTATAACATACGAGGGCGAGTCAATAAGTAACCAGCCTAACTTATTTCCGGTTGAGATCCACCTCTTCTTTTTCGATGTAATTGCCCTCTAGTGTGATGCACTTAGACCAACGGTGTTCAAGTACCATCAGCCCGGAACTGAAAAAGTCAGGGTCCTTTCCATTGACCCACTCCTCAACTGCCGTCACGACTTCTTGGTCAGACCGGAAATGACGTCCACGGATATCCTTTTTCAAGTTCGGGACTAGGAAGAAGTCACTAGGAGCTAGGTCAGGCGAATAGGTAGGATGTGGTATTAATTCATACCCGTTTCGCTCTACAGCATCCATTGCAACTTTGCAAGTGTGGACTCTTGCGTTGTCCTGTTGCAGCAAAACACCTTTAGAGAGTTTACCTCAGTGTTTTTCATGGATGGCGGTTCTCAGCTGGTCTAGCAAATTTGCATAGTACACTCCAGTTATTGTACTTCTCTTGGGTAAAAAGTCCAACATAATAACACCTTTTGCGTCCCAAAATACTGTGGCCATCACCTTGCCAGCAGATAGTTGCGTCTTGAAATTCTTTGGCCTCGGGGACCCCGGCCCTACCCACTGTTGACTCTGAGCTTTATTCTCTGGCTCATAATAATGAACCCAAGTCTCATCTACAGTCACCAGACGCAAAAGAAAATCATCTTTTGACCTAAAACGCTTCAACAAGGCGCTGCATACTGATGCTCTCGTTGCCATTTGCTCATCGCTAAGTGATTTGGGAACCCAACGGGCTGTTAGCTTGCCTATACCTAAACAATCATGTAAGATTGTTGAAATGCTACCATGTGAAATGCCTAATGCCTGCACTATTTCTTCCACCTGAATTCGCCTATCAGAGTATACCAGATCCCGAACTTTGTTACACATTTCTTCGTCGGTGGCATCCAGTGGGCGTCCAGATCTGGCTTCATCTTCTAAAGACGTTCTACCGCGTTTGAATTCCCCTACCCAGAATTTACCCTGAGCATAAGATGGTGCAGAAGACCCATAAACATCGGCTAACTCGCCGTGTATTTCCTTGCCTGTTTTACCTTTTAAATACAAATACCGAATTAGAGCACGGTACTCACCTTTAGATGAAAAGCATGCCTTTGCATCACTAGCCATGTTTGACATTCAGTATCTTATTAAAGAATGACCTGATACGGACCCATCGGAAATGGGATAGGCTGGTTACTTATTGACTCGCCCTCGCAGCATTAACTTTCTCTTCATCTTGATTTATAAAAAATCTGTCGTAAGTCAATTTCTTCAGCACATTAGAGTGAAGCCTTTCTTCTGTAATGTATTTAAGAGCTCATCTTTACCTTGTAAACCTCCCCAGAGCAGAGACGAGGACTTCAGGACATCATGAAGGTGAATGTCTGTTCTCCATCTGCCAAAATAAATATGCCAGTTTTTATCAGCACACAGGGAACAATAATTCCTCCACATCAGAGGAGACAAGGACATAAAAAGGAGTTTGTTTTAACAAATAGAAAGGGGTAGTAAGGCATGCTCAACTCTACCTCTCTCTTTAGCTGCAAAATAGTGTTTTGCTATCATTTGAAGCCGTTTTGTAGTTGTCAGTTTTCTATTTAGCAACAAAACAATATGGATTTCATTTTTTTCAAAGTGCCATCCATTTTTTCCATCAAAAAAATGGATGGCAGTGCCTCAACCATGCAAGACATTGTTTTTCTTGTGTGAGTCTTTGTTTGTTCAGTCATAAACCTGTCAATAGTTCCCCCATTAAACTATTCCTGTAATTTAAGACGAAGCAAACACATCAAAAGAAAAATGTCTTTAGTCCACAAGCCTCCATTTTCCTCCCCTTCACTTATTCTTTTCTTCCTCTACTTCTGCCTATTGTTCTGGTGTTTCTCCACAGGTTCAGCTGTAGTTGGACCTTGTATTGACTGTCTTAAGTTCCTCCTCCTCAACCTCCTCCTCTCCTCCAACATCTCTCTACCTCCTCTTTCTCTCTTCCTCATCTGCATCCATTGGTTTCTCTTTCTGCACAGTGTCTAATTCTGTGGGCTGTGAGGAGCAGCAGAGCTCTAAAATAGACATCTCAACTGCAGTCACGTTAGTTTAACACTCCCTCTGTGTTTAATGCATTCTCAGTTTAATACATGGGACAGTTTTCTCCCTATTGACTCAAACTTTCCAGTTTTGTCTCACAGTTTGGCCCATTTCCATGGTTCTTTTTAGCTTAATAAGAATGGTGGGAAGTTAAGTCCAGCAGTTTTCAAAGATCAAGTGAGTAAAAGAGTTGAGGTAGTTCATGAAAAGAGTCCTGGCCCTCTTGAGTGACAGGGATGTTGACAGGGATGCTAAACATCCTCCTGTTTCTCCTCTCCTGCAGTCAGTCCCTGTCTTCCCATCTCTACAAACCACCAAATGCTATTTTCTGCCTAATTGAGCAAATGTTTTGGCCTGATCTGTGAAGAGGGAGGGTGACAGGAGGCTCTGCTGGCTTCGCTTTAGTTTGACTTGGCTCACTCTTAATTTGCCTGTTAATTATCACTCTCTCAGCAAGCTCAAATCCAGTCTTACCTGTTTCACAGGATCCAAAGCTTTCTTTCCATTTGCTCGGCCTTTTTTAATTTCTCTTTTTTTAAGTGGCGCTTATCACTTGAAATGAAGACACCTTATTTTTCAGCACTTTGTTGCAGTGTTTTTTTATATCTCTTTTTAGCAGTTATTGATAGCTTTGGCAAGTATAAAACTTATTAAAGGAATAGTAATGTTAAAGTTGGGTAGTATCAGGTACATAAAAAATATGATTTTCCAAAGGGAGGCACAACAGAAACAATTGGGAATAATGGATGTGATCTAACCTGACACACTAGATGTACCATTCAGTATATACTATCCTGATTATATTCACCTACCCAATCTGAGCAACAGCCCATAGAAAGTTTTTGGTAATGGGCAGAACCTTTCCAAAGCATATCCAGCAGGTGATTCGACGCTCGTTCTGTCAATCACATTCGTTACAGGGGCCAGTCAGATAATGTAGTAGGCGGGTATTACAGATGCAGTGTAAAATACAAAATGTAAGCCACTTAGTGAAACAAACTCTCACCAAAAAATGTCAGAAGTGGAGCAAAAATATCTGTTAAAAATGCTTTCAGTGTTATTTTTTTTTCATTTAATAAAGAAATGCAGTCCAGATCTGAACAAACAAAACTGCTCCTGAACCCATCAGCATTTATGTTGTATTTTTTACAAGCAGTCACTTCCTGCTGTTTACTTGCTCATAGCTCACACAGCCCTCTTTGTGCTTTAAAGGATGCTGTTTGAGCCGTGCTGCTACCAAGCCAAGTACAGGCAATGAATCAGGCGGATCCAGCTGCACTGCAATGTTAGGTGTAAACAAACATGGCAGATGGACAACATAATGACCTGAAGCCAAATGTGGCAAGTGTTAAGAGATCTGGGACTTCCATAGCTTTCGCAATTTCAAACCAGCTCCTGTCTTTGTCACTCTGTTTATAAGTTGTCCAGACCATTTTGTATTAATGCTCTTGTTTTTTGCCATGATTCAGAAAGTTAGTTCTGCATTTCTGAAATCCATCGAACTTTATGCCTTGAGTTTACTACCTTTGCCATGACTTTATCCTATTTTAGCCAGCTTGCCTCCTGATTGGTGATTGTTCAGTTTCGTCATTTTTGGACCAATAGATGACCAGGACTTTGCTGAATTTGGTCAGAAGGGGAGGATCAGGGCTAAAATCTGAATGATTATCTTGTAGTGTGTGCCCCACTTTATGCATGAAGGCAGCGACTTCCTGAAGTCAGCCTACTTAAATACAAACTTTATGTGATAACCAACGAGGAGACTTGCATTTCTTCTTTGCCGTAGTGCAATATCACACTTGTGAACTGAGCAAGGAGGATCCCTGTGCAGGTCTCCAAGGATGTCAGAAATAGATTTGCAAACAGTTTTCACCACAGTAGGAGCTCCTTCAGTTTGGTTGTCTGTCAGATGGGAGAACAACAGAGCGGGGTCTTCGCACAGACATACAGCAGTGAAGGAGACATCATTATCCCTTCTCTCTGTAAGTCTCAGATGTGGCTCACGTCTAACTGTAGTTCCACCTGCTTGTTGTAAAACCCTCGGGCTGAAGTTGAATGTCAAGCAAAGAAAACGCTGCAATTATCCATTTACAGTATTCCTGTCTCACATCTCTCGCTCTGAAGTTTTCACAAGAAAGCCGTGGCACTGCGTCTGCTGGGCTTTTCTACCAGGTGTTGGAGCTTCCTCACACATTTCTCACACGCAATTAGAAACTTTGAATCATGCATCACCCTGGATGTGTCAGTGCGGTTGCCGAGGTTTTCTGCTAATGGGGAACTTCATGAATAAATTAAAGGACATACCAGCCTTTTTTAAGCTGTTTTCACATCCACAAGGGTGGAGAAACACAGAACATGGCTTTTGTTGTAGTGACATTGCAGGCGGGGCTCAGGCCATCTGATAAATGTTGTCTGACATCAGTGTTTAAAATAAATTATCACTAAAAGGTAAAGCAGAGATGACACATTTATATATGCACCCACAGTCAAAGGGAAGAGGATTTATATCTTTTTGCTCAGTTGCTTTCTGTTGGCTTATTTTGTTTGTAGTTTTTCTGAGGCGAGGCTTGAGGCTAAATGTCCTAGGCTGCTTTCACACCTAAAGTTTGGTGGTCTCAGTTTGGTTTGGGGTGAAATTACAACATTGTTTCATATTTCACTTAGTTTGGTTTTCTTTCACACTGCACTTCGACAAAGCCTGTAATGTGCTGTTTAGTATAACCACCCACCACTGGTTGAAGCTGTCAGTCTTCATCCCTGCCATCCTGCTTATTGTTGCACTATGACCCAGAAATTCACAACTGGCTTTGAGTAATACTATTGATGACTGAAGCTAATTGAAGTATTCTGTGCTATAAATTGAAGATAAAGCTGAAATCAGGCTGTATCAGTTGGCACTTGTATTTTGACTGGAGCAATTTGTAGCCAAATTCTGTAAGGATTTGTAGACATGTACAGAGGACCAGAAGCTATAGGTGCTGCAATGCTAATGTTAGCTGTAGCAGTGAACGCTTTGTTAGCTTGCCTATTGTAGTGATATTTGGCCAGATTTAACCCACAACTCACTGTTTACTGGTTTGCTTGCCTTGGTTGGTCCTTGTTAGATTTGGATGGCTTTCACACCCATTACAAACCAAACTCTTGTTTGCAGAGAAGTGAACCAAGACCTCCTGATTTAGTTAGACTGGTTTTCAGTTCTTTGGTCTGTACCAGAGTTTACGTGAGCTTTCACACCCCAAACGACTAAACTCTCCAGAAAATCAAACCAGAGTTGGATGGTTTGGACCAAATGTTTTGTGTGTGAAGGTGCCTTTAAATGTCATCCCTGATCTTAAAAAGTTTTCGTCTTGTTGTTTAAAAATGGTGTCTGCCAAGAGAATGTTCAAATATTTTAACCAATAGAATAAAGTTGTTTTGCTTAAAGTTCGATGTCTGTCAACAGAGATATGTTTCCTTCATAAGTTTGGGATTTTTGAAGTGGAGTTGCTCACCACATAGCACTAGTAAGTATGATTGCCTCTAAAGAAACTATAACATGCTGCTTTTGCTTGTTATGATCTTTACATCTTGTAGACATTTGTCACAATAAATCACTATGGACAGTCTTTTAAAAAAAATAAAAGTATCATATTAAAACAGGCATACAGTAATACGTTGTGACTATTTGCTTCATAACCAGGGGACTGTTTATCCATACAGCGCCGTCATGCACCTTCAACTTTTGACACAGACTATGTGCTGGATTATAATGACACAGATCAGCCTGATCCAGGGCTGAAGCCATTATATCTCTGTTTTAACTGCTGTGTTGAAAGCTTAGCTGTAAGTTTAAATCAATGTCTCTTTTGTTTAAGGCCGAAGTAATCCAAAGAAGCTGCTGAAAACACCACGTCCACAAACTAGCCACTAAACTTCAGGCTAGCAAAATTCTGTCAGATAACAGACACTTACACAACTATTTTCACAATAAAGGCTGTTATTTTTGCTTTTATTTTGAACGCATGAGAACAACCAAAACAGGAAATTGTGTATTTTCAGACAATATTTTAATATAACCAAGGAGATGAATGAACCGCTGGATCAGTCACAGATACAACAGACCATAACTGAGATTAGAGACTGATGGAAATATCTCAGTGTGATTTTATCACACAGGCACAAGTTCTTTGTGAAATCATGGATTTGTTTTTGAGGGTAAGAAGAGGTTGTAGATCTTGAAAATGCATTTTAAAATACACAATCTCTTTTTGCTTTGTAATGATATCATTTATGCACTGAGAAAAAGCAAAATAAATAAATAAATAACTGAATGAATGAAAATGCCCTGTGTTATGACGTTTAGGTCTATTACTCCACACTATCATTTAGCTGACTTTATTGTTATTTTGTTATTATTATTGATTTCTTGTACTTTTTCATACCGTTATGCTTGCATGCAGTCCCTCCATCTCCCTATGCACCATTTTATGAGTATTTTGCAAAAGCAGATACAAAACTTTAGGCTGTGGATTAATTGGAGACTTAGATATGTTTTGCAAAATGCTCTATCATTATCGCAATAATATTGTTATTGGGATATTTTTGGTCATGATAACCGTGAGCTGAAAATCTAATTTCGTGACAGCCCTAACTCAAATATATTTAAAATTATGTAAGATGCAGAGAACTTACTGCAGCTACATTTGCCTCAATAGACCAACATGTGATAAAATATAAGCACTTGCACACTTATATCTTTAACTGCACCTGAGAGACAGCTTTCCTTAAAAAGTCTGTGATAAAGACGTAAAGCACAGCTCTTCACTTCTAAAATACATTCTTATTGTCACAAATTTCATTTGCTTCAGTAACCAAAGGATGGTTTTACCTTTTTATCCTGTGTCATAGAGGTTACATTTCTATCAAATGTAATATTATGCTTTCTCAGATGCTCATATTCCCATTAAAATGCCTACAATAGTAACCTGCCCAGCACAGCAGAGCTTTCAAAAACAGCACAAACCTTGCAAACCCTTTTCAGAGGTCTCTCTGAACCATGATTACAGCCCCTGTCCCTGCTTGAAGATGCTTTCATGGAAAATATCAAAGCACCAGTGTTCAAATATTCAAGGATGCTGCAGTTTGGATGTCGATGAGATTTTTGTCTGAAATAAAGACAGAGTGTTTATATCAGACAGGAGGAGGGAGCTTTTAGCTGAGCACAGGGGCTAATGTGTTGCCATAAATAAGTTTGCTGATGAGACATACCATCACGCATGTGCGTCTGTGTGTCTCCTTTATGGCTACTAAATAATAAGACTACGCTTATGAGGATAAACCTCATGGTTCACATTCACACTAAGTGTTACATATTAAAAGTTGGGTATTCACGCACAACTGCTGAAAGTTTCCAATAAGTGACGTCAACATGGCCTTGAAATTGGACTTGCATTGTCGTGCTTTCTTCATCCTCAGTGACGATGGTGTTTTTGCAATCAATTGACTGCTGTTTTTTCGCAAGATCTTATTGGAAGGTCAAAGTTTTAACACATGTAATCACACCTTAATAAGTGTGTTTCCCAGCTTGTTCCAGAACGTCTCAAATTATCTTGTGTTTTCCTTTTGATCTAAACTTGCAGAGCAGATGGACCTGCCTGATTCATTGTCTGAAATCATGCAGGTCCATCTTGCCAAGCTCCAGTCCTCTACAGCTCCACTTGGCTAAAAGCATGTCTGAAAACAATGGTGGCATGTGAAAAAATCTTTATCAGAAATTGGCTCAATTTCTTCTTTAGAAGAAGAGGAAGGAACGCCACTTAAAGCTTTTCTTATGAGAAATCACGTTTTTGCTCTTCTCTCAACCGGGGATCACTACTAGGAAACTGGGAGAGATGCGGAAATGTTGCACGAACGTGGCCGGAAGTGTGGTAGCCCGGAGTTGTGGTTACTAAATGATACCTGACGAAATATTCTCTCCTCAGGAGTTCACCGGGAGAACTTGGTGGGGATTGTCGTTGGTGAGGTTCATGTCACATATAAGTGGTAAATGTATGTAAGACGATAGTTTAAGGACTGAAATGTAGTTTAAGCTAATGGCTAACAACAGAGTCTAGCTGCTACGCCCTTGCTGTGGCTTGATGTGGATTCGTCTGTGATGAGTGTGACAAGCAGAACGATTGTCCAATCACCCGCTGCAGTAGTTTTTGAAGGTTCTCCCCCTGAAAATATTTTCGAAAGGCTCTTTCCCAGATGAACTAGTGAAATGTTTCTGTGACCGATATATGGAACAGTCTGTCTGGCATGTCAGGTTACTTTTGATCAGGAGTCAGAAATTTTGGGACAGCGTTGGCAAACACTTTTGTCATGTTCAAATTTTCATTCCAAATTTCCCAAACTGTCTATTTATCAGTGGAGACCATTTCTGCTGTCATTCTTATGCTGAGTTGTAAATCATTTCGAATGATTTGTTCAGTTTGTTGAATGTTTGCAGAAGTTTTAGATGTGCATTGGCACCCAGGATGTTCATTCCTTGGACATGCTCTCTGCCTTCATGAAATCTTTTGTCCTGTTCAAACACGCATACACGTGCCATGCAGTGTTCTCGATACACTTCAGTTAATGTATGACAAGATTTGGTTGCTGTTCTGTTCAAATTCACCAAAAATGTCAAGGCAATTCATTGCTCAACTTTTAAGCTAACCATTTCCCGAAGCAGATTTGTGCACTTCACTTAGTGTCTAGCAGTGAACAACAAATGTAATTTATTGTAGGCTTTGGTTTTGTCCCATTGTTTGTACAATAAAACAAGTAGCATCCCATGTTCAAATGGGCATTTAAAGGGTCAACATCCTGAAAATGATTAAATATTAGGTAGTTTTGAGCAGAGCTGAAGTAGTTTAAGAGATTTATTTAAAAAAGGATATTGATATATGATGACCTTAAAGCAACTTCTTTACATTTTTGGCTCAAAGGTCCCCAGAGGGTTCAAAATTCTAAATTGTAAACCACATTGAAACACTAATGCAGTGAAACTAATCTTGCTGCTTTTTCACATATCTAAGATTCTAATCACTAGCAATGTCCCTCACCAACCACTATTCATAAAGTAAAAATTTTAAATAATTTCTTGTTTTTTCTTAAATTTCAACAGTGACATCATGTATTCAAACTGACATCTTTAGGGTTAAATTCCTGAAAATTATTGAATTTTTGATAGTTTTGAGAAGAGCTGAAGTGGTTCGAGAGATAATGCAGAAAAAATGTCTGAACATTTTTTAATGTATGATGATTTTTAGCAGTTTTTTGTACATGCACATTTATAATTTGGGAGTCCCAAGATGGTTGTAAATTAGAGGAATGCAGGAGGGTTTAACAACAGGCAAAGATGACTGTATTTTATGACAGGTCTTTGGAAAACTTTTCACCTGTGCAAAGCTAGGTGTAAGGTTTAAGTCTATGTTGAAAACCTGTGCAAATCCTAAATCTTAGACTGCTTAAACTTCATTTTTAAAGGGATACGCCAACTTTTTTTTTCGTGTCTTGCCTCCCTCCCAAGTCCATGACAAGCAGATAGACACCATTCTTTCAACTCCGCGAAAGAGACAGGCAGAGCTCGGCCACAGCTAATTAGTTGAGCTTAGTCAATAGGTATTGTTAGCCTGCCTCTGCCTACAGTCATTAGAAAAACTCACGAACGAATCAAGTCTTTCACTTGAAAGAGTCATTCAAAAGACTTGCTCAAACCACCACACACATGCTTGTAAGAAGGTCAACAAAACAAAGCCTCTGTTTAGGAGTAGAAGAAGATAATAGGGTATTAGTAGAAGATAACATAATGCGGTAAAAAAAAAAAAAAAAAAACTCACAATAAGCATACAGGACTGACCGTCTCTTTCTTGTTACTGGATGCAGAATTGAAAGAATGGTGTCTATCTGCTTGTCATGGTATTTGAGTGAGGTAAGACACGAAAAGAAAAAAATGTTGGTGTTTCCCGTAAGTATAAATTGCTGTCAAACTCAACCTAGTTTGATCTAAAGGGTTAACCAAGTTCACTCCAGTGCTGAACAATTAAGTCATGATGTTTCATTTTGTTGATCAATTTTAGATCCTGAAAAATGTCCTTTTCTTAAATAAATGGAAATGTGAAAATAGCTCTGATTATCTTGAATGAGGCAATCCATTTATAATGACCCAGTTTAGTCAGCATTTATGGAGGGCATTAGACTCACACACTCAAGGAGACCACACAAAGTCAGTCCTGCTCCTAACTTGCTGAGAAAAGTCTGTTGAACTCAGATGTACTTCTTTAGGTCAGACATAAAATGCTGAGATGACAAGTTCTCGTCCATTAGTGTCCTTGTCTGCTCCAATCTTATCAAACACGGCTGTCATTTAGCAGATCCAGGTCCTTCTTTTCATGCAGTTGCTCTTTACACAACAGGTTATTGCATGTGGAGGATTTTAAACTTTAAATCTTTAAACCCTCAAAACTAAACTGGGACAGCTACTTAAATTTTGTTGAATCGACAACATTTGACGGTCACCAAATTACATCATACCAGAAGAGCTACAGACCACTATTAGCTATTACAAGATTTCTAAGTGTCTCAGGGAATCTGTAAGTGTTATGTTTTTTTTATTCATATGTTTTTAATCCAGATTTGACTTCGTATTAACTAAGAAGATTTAACTTAAGAAGATGAATTGCCTAAGGGAGATTTATGTCTCAAATGCTGGCACTGCTGACTGTGCAGACAGTCAGCCAAATGAAAGTTGTACCAAACCTTGTGACTCCTGACCAACAGGGAAAATGCAAGCAAATTTGTGGAGACATTTTGAAACAAGAAAGCACTTGGAGAGCGCAAACCTCCTCCAAGGAAGCTCACATATTGCTGTTACATCTTATAAGCAATAGTTCCATGATAAAGTTACCGTCATGATATGATTCCTTGACCTTGAAAACCAGCACCTAGCACTCAGAATCATGTTGATATCATTATAGTTAGACAGTTGTTGAGCAAAAACCATCTTTCGCTAATGGTCGTTATCTGGATCACCACCACCCATGACCAACGTCTCCTGAAAATTTCAGTAATATCCGTCCTGTAGTTTTTGTGTAATCTTGCTAACAAACAGACAAACAAACAAACATACGTCGGCAAAAACATAACCTGCTTGACGAAGGTAAAAACAGAAGAAAACACAAAAAATGGCAAAAAACACAATATTCAAGGGTAGAGAGAGAAGTGGCTCATATTCATCATTACCTAAATGAGTGTAAGTTTGGCAATTTGATACCAGTTTCTGCTGCATCACGGCCTCATCTTTGTCATAAGCCTGATGATGGCTCTAAATGTTTCAACAACATCCGCTGAGGATCTCTGCTGCCCATGGCCAACATTATCAATTACTACCAGAAAAAAACTTGAAATTTTTCATTTCAATTAAAATATTTGACATGTATTACAATATATGTCATAATATTTGATATTTCCCTCCAATTACTGTTGTCAGTCTGTGCTCACTGCTGCTCAGTGGGTGACGTTCCATTCCATTGGGCTGACCGTGACGTCACGTGCATCCCCAGGATGATCAACAAGATAGTGTTATGATTCATAATCGACGAGTAAGCACTCGAAGAGTGCAATTCTCTGCCAAGGTAGCTCACATATTGCTGTTTCATCTATAAGCAATATTTCCATGATAAAGTTACCATCATAATATTATTCACTGACCCTAAAAACCTCCACCTAGCACTTGGACCAAGCAAACATAAGCTGGAAAAAACATAACCTCCTTGGTGAAGGTAAAAATGCAACTCAAAAGCAGTCTTTGTGAAGTCAAGCCATGACAGGGTCTCAACTCAGATAAGTCTGCACAACAAAGTGAAGCAATGATCAATGCACAAATGTTTTCAAAAGTATCTTCACTCAGGCTGGCAAGTCAAGTGCTGAAAAGAGACTTTAGAATGAATGCAGAGTCATTGAAAACATGGCACAGAGCTGCGCTGAATTACCACAGAGAAGAACAGTCAATTTACCAGGGCAGACTTGGCCCACTTGGGAAGGGGCCTTAAAGTGGCAGCGGCTCAAACAAAGATGCACTAAGAATACAGGGGGATCAGGACTACTCACTATGTGAACACTAGAAGATTTTTGGAACATTAGTGACTGTAGACATTCTCGACCAGTGATCATGATATGGGCTCATTAATGATGAGCATAGAGATGAGACAGCATTCGGTGAGATGTATAGTTCTTGATCTCCCAGTGGCTCAGTGGATAATCATTTGCCTGATGACACACGCTTCAGACTACTCTCTAAACCATACTGTGACTTGTCCTTTTCTGTACCTTTATACAACATCAACATGTCTAGACTCCATCCCTGTCAGTGATTCTGAAATGTTACCAGACAGACATTTAGAACATCTAACAAAGCCTCAGATGTCAGTCTCATTTTAATGGCTGCCCAAAATGTCACTTTTATTCATGTTTGTCATGTAGCCTCAGCTGAACAAAAGCTCCTATTCTGACCAAAAAAATCAGAGAAAAAGAGCATTCACCTCAAATGAACACGAGGAACTGTCATTATGTGCTCACTTTGATAGCTGTCAGAATATCCTTGAAACTGACGGGGATGTTAAATGCAGGAAGGCATCCTGTCCTGTGCTGTAGCCTGACAGTTGCTGTTCTGTACTCCTGAGAGGTACATAAGATGATGTCCAATTCCTTTGAAGACTCAGTATTCAAGTCCCTCCAGGGATATGATGGAATATTGGAGGAGGAGATGCATAAACATCTCAGCAAAGCACAGTCAATACATTTAGAGGCAGTCAGTTTTTGTGTCTGATTGAACAAGGCACGCAGCCAATGTTCTCTTGCTTGTATACACCAACACCTAAGCCCTGTGATTGGCTTGCAGCCGGTCTGTATCCTGCCTCTCAAGTTTTATGCACCTTAATTGGCTTTAAAAGACTGCTTCACAGTCACGTTGCTAGATCTTGAAGGAGAGTTTTAACTGTATTTGCCCAGAATTCTAAAAACACTTATGCAAGGATAAGCATTTCTGATAAATGCTTTCAGCAGAAGTTGTGTTGCTGTTTGTTGTGAGATGTTATTATGAGCTAGAAGATGGTGTTGATCAAGTAAAACATAGAGTGTTTTCAACTTTACAACGTCATCAATAACCAGTGAGTAGTGAATGAAAGTGAATTATATAGCATAACAATATGAGTCTTTGGTTTAACATCCTCTCTACAGAAACACCTCGTCTTTAAAACTTTAAAATAAGTTCAAAAGATAAGGATTACACAAACCCCAATTCCAGTGAAGTTGGGACATTGTGTAAAACATAAATGAAAACAGAGTACAGTGATTTGCAAATCAGTTTCACCTGTGTTCAATTGAATACACAAATAAGACGACATATTTAATGTCCAAACTGATAAACCTTATTGTTTTTTTTCTGCAAATATTCACTCATTTTGAATTTGATGTCATTCTAAAAAAGCTGGGACAGCATCATGGTTCATCATGGAGTTCTGGTCGCCCCAGCACTTATCGACCAATGAGTCGACCAGTCGACTAACACATTACAGCCCTACAACAGTCGGGGGTCTTCTTTGTCTTATTTAATGCTCCATAATAAGCAACACATTTTCAGTGGAGACTGGTCTGTCTAGTGCCTGCGCTCTTTTAATACACTGTTGTTATTATGCTGCTGAAGTAAGCAGGGATGCCCCTGAAAAAGATCTTGCTTGGGCAGCATATGTTGTGCTAAACCCTGTGTGTACCTTTCAGCATCAGTGGTGTCTTCACAGATGTGCAATTGACCCATGCCATGGGCACTAACACGCCCCCATACTATCACAGATGCAGAACTTTGTGCTGATAACAACCCAGATGGTCCTTTTCCTCTTTAGCACGGAGGACATGATGTCTATGATTTCCACAAACAATTTGAAATGTGGACTCATCAGACCACAGCACACCTTTATACTTAGCATCAGTCCATCGCAGATGAGCTCGGGCCCAGAGAAGCCAGCAGTATGTCTGGGTGTTGTTGATATATGGCTTCTTTTTGCATGGTAGAGCTTTAACTTGAACTTGTTGATGTATTGGCAAACTGCGTTAACTCACAATAGTTTTCTGAAGTATTCCGGAGCCCACTGGGCAATCCTTCACAGAATGATGTCAACTTTTAATGTATGAGGGATTAAAGGTTATAGGCATTCAATGTTGTTTTTTTGGTATTGCTGCTTTTGTCCAGAGATTTATCTGTATTCTCTGAAACTGTTGATGATATTACAGACTGTGAAGGCTAAAAGCTCTAAATTACTTGCAAATGTGCATACAGAAACATTCTAAAAACTGTTGGACTATTTGTTGACACAGTTGTTCACAAAGTGGTGAACCTTGTCCCATCCTTGTTTGTGAACGACTCAGCATTTCAGGAATGCTCCTTTTATACCCAATCATGACACATACCTGTATCCAATTAACCTGTTCACCTCTGAAATGTTCCACACAAGTGTTTTTCGAGCATTCCTCAACTTTCTCAGTCTTCTGTTGCCCTGTGTCAGCATTTTTTTGTCTTGCAGGCATCAAATTCAAATTGAGTCAATTTTTGTGGAAAATACGAAAGAAGTTTATTAGTTTGAACATTCAATGTATTGTCTTTGCAGTGTAATTAGTTGAATATGGGCTGAAAATGATTTGCACATAATTGTATTCTGGTTTTATTTAAGTTCTCAGCTTCATTGGAACTGGGGTTTGTACACTATAGCTTGTGTTAGTTCACTTTTAGGGTCAGTCCCAATTGTACCCCTTAGTCCTTGTTTTACCCCTTAGCCCTTGGTGAAAGGGTATCCCAATTCTCCATAAGGTTAAGGGGAAGGGCTACACAGCCCTTGAATTGAAGACAAACCGGGACCTCACTTGAAAGGAAGGGGTATGAGAAATTTCCCGTGATACACCTCTCCCACTGACAAGATGGCAGAGCGGAAACCGAAGGAAGCACATAAATGGAAGTAATTAAGCATAATTATTGATTGTCATAGTATTGTCGCAGACAGACGAAAGAAAATCAAAGGGGCTCAACAAAGGGTAAAATCATGGGAGACGGCACCTTGAAAGTGTATAAAGAAATGTCACATCTGCCTGTGACACAGCCAGTGAGCGGCTCTGTTTGATGACATAACAGAAATCGAGTGGCATCTTGTTTCTTAGGGGCGTTTTTTCACCCCTTCCCCGTGGCCCTCAAAACAGAGGGCCAAGGGGAAGGGGTAGACAAAGTGATAAGACGAGGGGGGACGGCTAATGCTAAACTGAGAAAGACGTATTTTTCATCCTTGCGTCACCTCCTGTTGAAGCCACTGTGAATGCCAGATTGTGGTTTTTGAAATTGTTTGATTCTGCTTCCTCAGTTCTTGACATCTGTATGGTGTTGGGGTTTCAGCTGTTGTTTGAATGCCGACCGACTCTTCTGTTGGAAAACTCTTGTGCCCCTAGATTCATCCCCCTTGCACAAAATCCATTCAATCCCCTCTCTTCTTGACTTTTTGTGTTACTTCTTCATTCTTGCCATCATGTGGAGTTCAACATTCCTGCTTTTTTTTGTTAACTTTCTTTTTTCACTTATCTGGTTGGGAGGCACCTTGCCTGGGTACATTGGTCAATCACATGATCAATTTCTGTATTTCTATTTACAGGACTCAAATCTGTTTATCTTGTGGTATTTCAAAGCAGAATTCTCGAGAGCAGCTCTTCTTTCTCCTTTGTGCCTTTGTGGTCCCTGTTTCTCCACTGTGAAAATGGAGCCCAGCACTCGCTATTTTCCTCCCTCTTTTTCTGGTAATAGGCTCATCTCTCCCTCTCTCTCTGCTCCCTCTATCTTTCGTGAGTCTGAATAAAGCAGGTAATGGTCCATGGAAATGGTGCCACCGCTGTCATGCCTATAGACAGACTCTTTGCCTCTTATGTGCTGCACTGTGTAAGTGAAAATACACATTTACAAGGATGAGAGGGGGTCCGTCTTTTCACCCATTCCATTTAGTTGTTCTTTGGCACTAAATAAAGCCTGAATACTGGTATTAGATCTATAAAAGAAGCTGTTTCCTCACAAAGCAGTAAATTACAGCTTTTCATTTCTCTTTTTTCACATTTGATGACAAGTACTAGTTGTTCAACTCCTCTTAAAAGGCTTTTCTGCTGGTTATTTCAGTTCATGTGTTGAGGGAAGGTAAACCAAGGACATGCATCTTTCCAAGTTTGCAAGAATAATTGAGGTATTTTTGTCCTTAGGTGTATATACGAATCCTGGACAACGAGTGGAATGTGTACAGGCGGTACACAGAGTTCAGAGAGCTCCACAACCACCTGAGGATCCACTTCCCACAGGTGGACACCTTCAACTTCCCACCCAAGAAAGCCATAGGGAACAAGGTGAGTAACCACAGCGTGTTGGGTTCAGGAATGGGGACAAAAATTACATCCCACACTTCTTCTCTATGTTCTCACAAAATTGAAATTGTCATGGGGAGGAGTGCAGCAGCCCAACAGGGTGTCATGCAAGCCCCCATCAGGGCACCTCACTCTGGTTTTATATTCCACATCCTCTTTCTGAGCTCTCTTCTTTGTTTTCTCTCTGTTTCTCTCCATCTGTTTCCTTATGTTCATTTTCCATTTGCTTGCATTTGATAAAAGGAGATTGGCAATGATTTTCAAACATTCAATCATTAATTTCTAAGAACTGAAGATGTGATACAACCATACTCTGTATTGTTAACTATACTTTTCCAATGTTTTTACTGTTGTTTTATGGTATGATACTGCCAGAAGGGGACCAATGAGCAGCCAAAATTGTTTCCCTTATTTATTTTGAAGAAAAAGAAAAGGTGCAAAATATTCATGTCTGGTAACAAAACTAGAGGTGTTCCGATACCATTTTTTCCCCCCTTGATACCGACACTGGGACTTGTGCTGTGGGTGTCGGCCGATACCGAGTACCGATCCGACACCAGTATGTTATAAAAAAATATCATACTACGCCTGCAAGACTGTGATATAATTATCATTGTGGTAAGGCCTGACTCAGGTTAAACCCTTTGTAAACATGTATAAATACAGCAAATTCAAGCCATTTATTTTAAAAAACAGAAGCCTGTACCATCATTTATAATTGTATTAAAGCCGGCTCAGAATAATTACATTGACTAGATTACCCAGAATGCTTAGCTGTAAAGGGAGCATGCGCTAAGCGGCTCTTCACCGTCCACTGTAGTTGTGTAAAAAGAGAAAGTATATAATACAACACAAAGTACAATGCAACGCTATACAATGGATTATGAACGAAATCACCGCTTACCCCCAATCGCGGATTGCAAACACGCTGAGAGCTCCAACCAGCCAGCGTTACACCCATACGGCTAATACACCCTTACGGCTAACATCGGTAGCAGAAGACGAGCATGCAGTAAGCTTTACCACGGACATTTGGAGCTCCGTGGTATCGGATGGTGCCTAGACTCCAGTACTCGCCGATACCGATGCCAGCATTTTCGGCAGTATCGGGGCAGTTTCCAGTACTGGTATCGGAATCGGAACAACTCTAAACAAAACAACAACCATGGTGATATATAATAACTAGGGATGCATGTTATTATCAGTTTGGTATTTGTATCAGAAGATAGTAGCATAGAGTAATATATCACATCTGCAGATTTTAAGAATTCTGCCGATATATCAGCCATACATATCGGACTGTATATAATCACTATATCAACTGAAATATTGGCCAAATGTTTTCATGTACCTCAATGCTTTACCTCATTTTCACTTAGTAACTACACTAAGATGCCCACAGTTTCATTTTTATAGAGTAAAATTATGTTTTCCTTGTTCCCCATCTGTTTCTATGGCACATAAAATGTCACAGAATAAAGAACAAGTTCATTTTAGTTAGATGAAGACTGCATACTTTGTCCAAAAAATATTGGTATCTATATCTGTATTGGCAGTACTGACTTCAGAAATAGCGTATCAGCATATCAGATATCAACAAAATATCAGCGTATCAGATACGACAAAAATTCAATATCCTGCTTCCCAAATAATTATTCTCTCTTATCTCCTTGAGCTGTAACATGAAATATGTGCCTCAAAGAGCAGTCATCTTTTGCATTCATGTGCATAATGCACATCAAATTAAACAGAACAAACTTAACTGCAAGCTTATACAGCCTATTTTTTTAACCATTTTCAAACATAACTACAACACCAAGCTGATTTATGACTACAAAATGAAAATAAGGAGTGAGTAGGAGCTATTTAACCCAGTATTTTTGCCACTATCAGCAAACTGCTACATGCTACACACAATATAGTCAAGCAGTAAATACAGTACATAGATAATAATGGTAAATGGTAAATTTACTTGAACTGATATAGTGCTTTCTAGTCTTTGACTACTCAAAGCAGCTTTACACCACAGGTCACATCTACACATTCACACCCATTCACTCACTGATGGTTGGAGTTTCTATGTCAGTTGTCCACCAGTATCAACTAACAAATCCACGCGCTTTCATGCCCATTTATGGCCCTTTTCCACCAGCCCGCCTTGGCCCTATTCTACTCTACTCTACTTGGCTCTACCCGGTTTGTGTTGCGTTTCCACCGGCACAGTACCTCCTAAAACAGACCAATTTTTAGTACCTACTCTGCTCTGGTTCTAAGCGAGCTGAGTCGACACTAAAAGGTGACGTCGACCGACTGCCGGCTACTGATTGGTCAGAGAATGTCGTCACCGATGGGTCTTGAGCGCGATGCCCAAAACAGGACTGCAGTACATACACTTTGTTACTTTATGGCAATAACTTGGTGCCATCACAATGTTAAACACGGCGCTTTATCATTACGAGCTAGCTAACAAGCTAGCGGTAGCTTCCATTAGCTTACCCTCATACGTCTTTTCTTTGCAGCCCGATTGCTCTCGTCCTTGGCTTCAAACTGTTGTATAGCTTCCAAAACTCTCCTGTACTTCTCAAGGGTATTTCTTCTCGCCGCCTGCAGCCTTTTTCTGCTTTCCTCATTGTAACAAAAAGCCACAGACCGAGCAGCAAGTACACTATTGCCTCCAAGTCCTCCATTGTTTTGGTTGTTGTGTCGCGCTCAAAATGACATGAACGCAGTGTCGCCCAGCTGTTTTACGGCGACCCCGCCCCCGCTGGGTAGGGGACCGGGCTGGTGGAAAAACAGACCAAAGCGAGTGGAGTAGAGCCGGGTAGAGTCGGGGAAAGCCGAGCCGAGTGGAAAAGGGCCATTACATGCCACTGAGGCAGCAGTGGGAGCAACTTGGGGTTAAGTGTCTTGCCAAAGGACACATCACCATGAGACTGGGCTCAAACCTGCAACCTTCTGATTACTGACCAAACGCACTATCAGACTGCAACACCAATGGCCCAGTGGATTGACAGAGTATTAAGATGAAATGAGCACCTATGATGACATTTCAGCGAGTTTCATTCCAAATGTCAGTCTCTCACAGGAGATTGCATTTTCTTTTGAACCCAAAGATTGTGAAATTGAACCAACTTCTGCCAACTCCACACAATATCTCTGTTACAACCTCTCTAAATTTTGTTTTTACTCTTTATGTTGGCATTATAATGGGCACTTTGTGTGTTTGCATTATTAAATTTAGTTGCTAAAGATCCAAATTCACATCTGCATCATTCTGTCATCTCATCATAATAGAATCGTTAGAAGTTGGGATATTTTAGGCAGAAGGTGAACATTTTGTCCTCAAAGTTGATATTAGAAGCAAGAAAAATGGGCAAGTGTAAGGATTTGAGGGAGTCTGACAAGGGCCAGATTGTGATGGCTAGACAACTGGATCAAAGGATCTCCAAGACTACAGCTTTTGTGGGGTGTTTCTGGACTGCAGTGGTCAGTATCAAAGTGGTCCGAGGAGGGGACAGTGGTGAACTGGCAACATGGTCATGGCCAAGGCTCATTGATGCACATGGAGAGTGAAGACTGGCCTGTGTGGTTCAATAGGCAAGCTACTGTTACTCAAATTCCTGAAGAAGTTAATGCTGGTTCTGATAGATAGGTGTCAGTATACACATTGCATCACAGTTTGTTGCGTGTGGTGCTTGTCGCATGAAACTCTGTAAGATGAAATGAATGAATGTCTACTAGACCACTTACTTTTAAGTGTATGATGAATGAGAAGTCCTTGATTTGCAAGACACACAAGACATAGTAGAAGGAATCGATAGAGAAACTGTTAAGTATTAAGACTAGTGATAGCGATTGCTTGGCCTATTGTTCTTGACTCTCAACTGGAATTGGTTTTTCATTCCCATCCCTATCAGGAGGTAACATATAGGCCATGGACACATTTTTGTATTAAAAAATACATCACAAAGGCTATTTGTGATAATATTCCCATAATACAATGGGAGTGTTTTCATGGCACATTTCATCATGTTTATTCATGTTTACAATGTTTACTTGAGGGATGCATTGATCACTCCCCCGAGGTCACCATTTACCCACCTCTGATATAAATAAATGTGATATTTATGTGTGTTACTATTCCACTATGATGTGTCATAAGTGTTTAAAATTCTACCACAAAACAAATCCAGTCAATTGCAGGAATGTAAGGTAACAAATGTGGGAATTTTGTCCAAAGATCTTGAAATAAAGGTCCCACTATTTTCAGCACACCAGTTGCAGTGCCCATGTATGTATTTGTATTATTGGGCGCTTGGCTGATAACAATGGAACAAAAATGAAGATATTTAATTTAGGTTCTGTCTAAATAACTATTGATTCATGCTCCTTACAAGAAGACAGATGGAACAGGGAAGATTTTTACCTCAGAGCCACAAAGTTAGCGAACTTTCAGCAATGAAAACCTGGCACGTACTTCACCTGGAAAGCTCCTTTGCTTCATTGCATTGAGGCAAAACTTCAAACGCTTCTGTGCAGAAAAGAAAAAGTTTGTGTTGGTGTTGAGCCACACCAACATTCTAGTTAGACTTTACAACAAGCGTGAAGTTACCATTTGGTGAGCTGGTACTTCAAACAGTTGTGTCTTGAAAATGTGGTCAGAGTGTAACTTAGCCAGGGCTGCTTTCCCTACAGAGATGGCTGACTTCCTGGAATTTATGAAAACCAGAACATCACACAAACCTGCTTTTTCAGATGCAATGATACAGCATATGTTTGTCTCAACTTTGTGGAGCAGGTCCTCTTCCTCATAGTACCACACATTCATGCAGACCCACACCCAGATACACCAACAAGCACATTCATACATGCATACACAACCTTTCCTCCTATTTACAGGTCTTGCCTCTTAGAGTTGGGCTGTGAAAGTGCTGTGTCTTTGAAGGTGAAGAGTCAGACCAAAGCTTTGGCTGTGGTGGCTTCAAATTCCACCAAGCAGAGAATTGGGGTCAGTCCCAAATTATCTTCCAAAGGTTGGAGGGGGACAGAGGAGAAGAGGATGAAAAGGAGAGGAAAAGTAGGGAAAAGCATCAGGGCTTTCTGAAAACTAAAGGAGTGAGTAACATATAGTGAAATGGAGCAGCCTTTGTTCTTTATATATACAGAAAGAAAATAGTAATAGAGGAGGTGAGATGAAGTGCTGGCTTCAGTCTTGTAGTATTTAACCTGACATACCTAATTTGCTCTACAGGGTTTACCATTTTACAAGCTCAGATAAATTTCAGTGGACGTAATAAATTTTTATGACTGGTTAAGGATGTGTTGGGACTGTATCTTTTATGGCTTGTAAAAAGACTCCATTCTCATCACCTCTCCCTTGTGCACAATCAGTGTCCAGTAAAAGTCCAAACAGCTAAATGACCGTGACTTTCTGCCATACATCTGTGAGCTCTGCCTTCTGCCTTCTCTAAAAATTAACATCACAAGGCCACATGTTAAAAAAAATCATGAGATACTGTTGTAGTAGGGAGAAGCGCCTGATTGGCCCATAGTGAATGTGATTGACACAATTATTGTCCAATCACCTGTCAGATACGTGTTTGAAAGGTTCTGCTCTCCCCAAACACTTTCTGTGGGCTGTTGCCCAGATGGACTTGTGAAATATATTCTGTATAGTCTATACTGAGTAGTCTATCTGGTGTGTCAGGTTACATAACCACAAAATATGAAACTTTTTGAACCAAAAGATTTGTACTCTTTCAGATTTTCTGGCTCACACAGCCATGAGCTTTCTCCACAGGGCCAGATATCCATCCAACTGGACATTGGCTGTTTATTTCATTTCCCCTCTGAGCAAGTCATAGTGCTGAATTTTCATTGACACATGAAGTGGCCAATCTAAGTTCCAAGGGGAGCCCAAGCCCCAATTAGGCCATATACCTGCCCAGATAAGTCACATCCTCTCTTTGTGGGCACATCCCACTATTTGAGAGACACTGACCTAAAGACACTAGCTATGATCCTGATGGTAAGTTTACCAGATGAAAACACTCAGTATGTTTGTTATTGAGGAAGAAAACTAAACTGGAATGACACCCTTTGCCCATTTCTGTGCTTGGTTTACTTGCTCATCTTTAAACACTTGTGAATTTAAAGAACTCAGATTTTTCCATGTGGCTCATATATTCAGTTGTATTTTCAGTCTAAGATGCTCCGTTAGGGCTCCTGCCTCGTCAAAGCCCCTTCCCCTCAAGAGCCTATTCTGCTGATTGGTTGACAATGGCTGAACTAATGCCAGTATTGTGAAGTCATGATAAAGTATTCTCAAAAGTGCTCTATAAGGATAATTACATTATTACTCAGAAATCCTAGAAATGACATATCACAATGGAGCAGTTGGTGAACTGTTTTGATTTGATTTACTTTTATATCTTTTTTCCTTTTTGCTGACTAATTAAGACAGCCTGGTAAGAATATAAAACTTAGAGGTCTAGTCTACACACCAGCTATTGAATTGAAGGAGAACTTTCCCAACGGTAAAGCTGTATTCACCATTTGATGATCAACATGTTAAGAGTTAATGAAACATCAGCCATATGTGTTAAAGCTTCACCAATTTCATCAAACTATATTTCCATTTGAGTAGACTCTTCCATACCCCTGAAGCTTTTGGATAATATGAAGTCCTCCAAGCTGCAAAATTAATTAAATTCAATCATTTCTTCTCTTTCCTACTACGAACCTCTCCAAGCAACAGAAGTTTGAAGAAACAATAAAAAAAACACTGCAGGCAGTTTGAGCCAGACTGAAATGAAATGAAGGAGCAGGTGGATGGCTTTGTAGCTTAAAGATGTGATGAGCAACAGATTGGTGAAGTATGTGTGCATGTTTAATATGTGTGCATTTAGAACAGGGTTTTCTCTGCCTGTGGGAGCTACATGGCATATAAGTGTGTGAGGCAGTAAGTCAATGCATTCAGGCATCTGGACATGGTTAGGAAGATCTCTGTGACAGACCCCTGACTTGTGGGGAGACCTTGACCCCCAACTTGTGGGGAGACCTTGACCCCCAGTGTCTCCATGCCAAGTTTTATCTTGGTTCAGCTTGCTTGGAACTTTTCAAGGTGATACAGAAATCTGTGCCAGTACCAGGTACAAAACTTTGCAGTGCAGTTGGATCTACCTTATTAAAAATCTGTAATCAGACATATCTACCTTGTAAAGATCCAATCTACAAAAACTGTGTTTGGCTTTCATCAGCATGGCCCAATCAGAGTCCTTTAAAGCCAGAAGGTGTGGGAGCTTTGAGTGGGACAAAATGTGAAGGTGACTGCTCATACAGAGATTAGCATGGATGCTAACGTGCATTTCCAGGTCACAGTCCAGCAATGCGCCAGATGGCAGAAGCAAGGGTCACAGCTACAGCCCAAACTAGTGGCCAGTGGCAATATTACACAACATTTCATAGGCTTTAGTCCACTTGACAAAGTGCTGTGTCACAGTAAACCCAACAAAGTGTAAAATTAAACAAGTCCGCAAATTTTAAGTGTGAAAATCACCTGAGATAATTAGGTAATTAAATTTGAACAGTCAAGTTTTCAATGATTTTTGACCACTGTGAGAAAAAAAACAACATCCAGGGATCAGTTGCCACATTGCTGGAGGCATTAGTGACTGATTTGCTGTCTAGCTTTTTCCTTTTGTTCATGTTTAAATCACAATCTCCCCTTCCACATGTCCCGTATAAACTAAAGAAATCTCCAATGTCAAAGATGAATATAAATAAAACCACCCTTTAGTTGCTGTTCAACCATCTTTGTAGTTCCTGTCTTGCTGCTGTTTCATCATTACAAGGAATTAAACTTCTAATGGACATGTATACTGTAAACACATCAAACTCCCTGTGAGCAATGGTGGGAGTCAACACTCGGTTAATGTTTTTGTTTGGATGCAGTGTACTGAAGGGGAGGAAAAAGATGACAGAAAATGTTTTCGCCTTGCTTGTTAATGATTAAACATGTGCAGTCTACCTAAAAAAGTTTGGATCCAGTAAAGGCAAAATGATACACACTTATTTGGAGCAACACAATAATTTTACTGCATGTGAACACACTAGCTATAGCCTGGTAGAATACGTAGCGCCAGGACTTGTTTCTGTGTGCAGAACAAGAACCCATAACAATGCTCCTATGGTATTGTTCAAAAACTGTCTATCGCCCAGATAGCATAAGCTGCACATGCCTGGAAAGACATAATGGAAATTCAGCCAAGCATACTGTATTGTTCCAGTCAGCAGCCACATGAGCGACATTTCTGTTTCCTTTAAAAGGTACCCATGTAACAAATGCTTCATTTTGGATGATAGATAGTGTCGATCATTTCTGTTACCCCCTGTTGCCAGCTTGTCAAAACATTTAGATTATGACAATGACAAAAACCTGTTCAGATAAAAGATGTTGCTGTGTAGTGTCCTCTCTCACAGTCCATCTGCTTCTGTTTTGTTCCCTTTGTTTCTTTGTTTGGTTTGTTTTTGTCGACTCTGTCTCTGCTTTACTATTATCCATCTCTCTGCCATTTTCCTGCTTTCATGTATTACATAATGACACTTTAGCTACAGTTTTGCACATAAAACTTGACTTTGACAAACCCACAAGTTAACATGCACTGTAGACCCTCTATGTGCGGGTAATGATGGAGAAATATTATGCTAGGAATGGTTTACTGAGAGAGATAGAGACCTTCAAAAGCCTCCTTCAGCACCGTGAATATCTGCTCTGGAAGGGATGAAACACATGAACTGTCAGCAGTGATCAGGTTGCAGGGTAGATGTGCACACTCGCATACACAAACCCTTTACTGTCTGTGTTACATGCTAGGACTTACTGATCATCACATATATTCACTTCTTGAAATGACTGACTGCTCAAAGAGAAACACAGCTGTAGTTGTCAAAAAGCGTCTTCATGCAGTGGATCTAAATCATTGCAAATCTTTCTGTTGAACATCATAGACATACCTACAACATGGAACAGCTTACCTTCATTAATCCTCCCACTTTTAGTTAGATAATGTATGCTAACTCTTGCATGATTCCTTAGGCAGCTCACATGCCTATGTCATGTGATTAGACGGTTTGTTAATCTCCTCTCATGTGTGATGTCAAGGCTCATCAGCACTGCAACTTGTGAGGATGCTGATTAGCAATGGTCTTGATTGGACGTGAGCCTTCTTCAAACACTTTGGACAACACGTAGTTTCTGCTAGAGAACACTTCAAGACCATGGGCAAGAGATGTCACGTTGTAAGGCTTGGGAAACATCTGAAAATCATTACAAAGGCATTTGACAGAAGCATTGATCATAGAAATTCACCAAAAAAAAGACATTCATATCAGTCAGGGATTGTGGATCGCTACAGACAAAACACAAGGAACAGCTCCATCTGTTTGCTTTTCATGGTACAAGACTTGCTTTTGTGATTTGACCACAAGTCTCTGTTGATGTTGGACATCATTTTGGTCTTTGTGGCTGCAAGACAATCAATTGTGCCCTAGGAAGGGAGGAATGAAAGGGAAAGAAATGAAAAGGATTTCTGTAGTTGGAGGTTTAAGCTGTGGAGGTGGAAAGCTTTGAGTCTGTATGTCAGGCGCATCATTGTGAGGAAGGAAAGGAACCCTCAGCCACCGTCGGTTGAATGAGCTGGGACCTGTGGGGTCAGTAGGATCCACGCCTTTTCATACCCATTTACACGCGACTGCCACAGCAGTTGGAGCAACTTTGGGTTAAGTGTCTTGCCTCAGGACATATCGCCATGCAACAGTCTGAGCTGGGACCTGCAACCTTCTGGTTACCAACCAAGCACACTATAAGACAGTGCCACTGATGCCCCAAAATACACTAATGTATTTTGAAGAGTATTTAAGCGTCATTTTCACAGAGTGGTCTAGTTTGGTTTGATACAGTTCAGTATGATTTAGAGCGACAAACCCTGATCTTGTTTACATTTCCACCACCAGCTGTAGCTGCATTTAAGGACAGGGATGTGGACCGGGAGGAGAGGGTTGCACCGGCTATGTAAATGCTTAGTGACACAGTGGTGAGGTCTGAAGTCGAGCAGGATTGTAAACAAAGAGCATCGACGGGGACTTCCTGCACTGCACTGCTCCATGAAGCATTGTTTCATGTCAGCATTCTTTACAGCAACACCAGAGAACAAATAACTCTAAATCCATGGCTTGTTTGAACATGACGCCGAATGTAATTTTGTTTTGGCTGCTGTCATATGGGAACTGACAATTTTGGGATCAATCAACATACTGCAGCACTTTTAGCTCCACCCTTTAGGGTGGGATAGGTGCCAAAAAGTGAGATGGCGTGGATCAGTTATTTGGGTACCTTTTGTCTTTATTTGACAGAAAACACATGTTACTAATGACATACAAAGCTGAACTGAACCAGCCTGCTAGGTGGAAACGTAGATTTAGTGTTTACACTGCTTATCAGATAGTCCTTATCTAATATATTCACTGACTATAGAGTCTACTGCGCGAAGTTTTAAGTCAGACATTCCGTACTAGCCAAATCATTTGGGAGGTTTGTATATAATAACTAGAAAAGCACTCAGAGAGCGCAGACCTCCGCCAAGGTGATCCGGATCAGTCCCAAAATTTAATCAGTTCTTCCATATCCCATTTCCAACAATTCCTGAAAATTTCATCCAAATCCGTTCAGAACTGTTCAACTTATTTTGAACACAAACAAACAAACAAACAGACAGGCAGGCAGATAAACACCGGCAGAAACATAACCCCTTGGCGGAGGTAATTAATCAATAGAAATGATTTCAGGAGCACTTAGGGTTCAGCATTCTTCCTGACTTCAGTACATGAGGACAGAACTGCTGACCTTACTTTTAATGGACAGCCTATTTATATATGTTGTTCCTCTATTAAATAGCAAAAACTGCAAGTATTGCAATATTCAATTAAGTGCTTCCCTCTGAATCCAGCTGTTGTGGAGAGTTTAAGCAGAAACCCAATTACTTTAACTTGCCCATGTTTGTCCTGCTACCACTATAGTTTATATTGACATCTCATTTAAGCCATCTTGGAATCAGATATGTTATATAATCTGCCAAAGAGCGTTTTTGTATTTAATTGGATCCACTCACTAGAGACAAATCTGATCTGTAGGTGGAAGTTGTCAAGCTGCCATACTGTCTTAGAGGCATGCATTTAACTCTGAAATGTATGTGAAGGATTTCGATTTGATGAGCTTTGCCAAATAATGACTCCAAGAGAACCTGAGGGACTCATTATATCTTTTACAATAAGTAAAAGTCATTCAGTAATGGCTTCAACTAACAACAAAACTTTTCAATTTAGTCCAGTTTGAGCAGATAACTGGGCTGCTTTCCATTTTAGTTTAAGGATTCTGCCTACACTCAGCCATGGTTTAAAGGCATCCAGAAATACCACTAACGAGTGTATTAAACCGTTAATTTCATAAAGTACAACAAATTACTTATTTGATGATCTTTTTTCTTATAGCCAGACTTTGGAATTTAGAAATACAGTGCACTTTTGATGTGGTACTCACCAGATTTGAGTCATTTCTGATTTCAATCCAGTATTGTAGGAATGAATCTGTTTTACATTCAACTGCCACATTAGTAATGTCTGATTTTTGTTAAATACACCACTTTACATCTCTGGAACTCTGATCACATTAGAGATTCACTGTGGAGTTTGTCACTCATTTGAACACTTGTTAAATGTGCCTCTCTCCCTCAGCGCAAACTTATTTAATTCAAAGCTCTTCTTTTGTGTCTCAGAACTTTCATAACTTCAGGGTTATATTCAAATCCCTCAAAGAGAAGGAGTTCACAGGGATACAAAGCCTTCAGGATTGATTTGAACACGAATTCATCTCGAACTGAGGTGCAAAATGATATGAATAATTTGGAAACTGTCATTGCAATATTTTCTAAGAGAGGATTCATTATTACACTATTAAAGTATCCAAGTCCAGGATGAATTATGCTCAGTCAGGTTTGAAATTGTGAGGTTTATATTTCAGCATTGTAATTCTCATTAATTCTGAAAGAGTGAGACCTCAGCAGGAATGCAATGAATTTTTTAGAAGGTTAAGTAAAGTAATTTAGAAACATTGGAGTAAATCCGGATATCATTTTGGATTCCTTGTTGAAGAATCTCTAATGAAGATGACTCTCTCTGAGCCCATCATAATAACTACAAAATATATCTTTTTGTTTGCAGATCAGTTATGTATATTTGTGAGTGTTTTTTTATCCTTAAAAAGTCCGTATTATGGTGTCTTTCAGTTACATAATGTTTTATAGTTTTATATGCCCTTCAGCATGTTTAGTTTTACATATCATCTCACATGAAAGAGTGTTTCTCAGAACAGGACATAAAGTCCACCGTCTTGGGTCTTCTCCCTCTTCCGCTGTTTACAGTGCCAGTAGCTGCCTAAAGTGTCTCATTACTCTGGTCCCCTCAGATGGACCTAGCATTGTGACGTCTTATCATTGTTTCACTGGCAGTTTGAGCCCATTGGCTTGGGCAAGCTAAATGGTGAATGAATGAATCACGCACTTAACAACTGGGCCTGATGTGGGATCACAGACCACAGGATTTGTCAAACCAACCAAAGCCCACTCGAGCAATCTTTCTTCCATTTCTGTGGTCCAGGTTTGCTTTGTTGCTGCTCTTCCTCTCACTGTTGGCCATCATTGTTTTGATACTCACACTATTTCCAGTTATCTTCTGATGCTATATCAGGTGTCCTACCCTTTCTTTTTCATTGGCTGTTGGTAACACATGTTTGCAGTTGGATTGGTAATTAATTCACGACCTGATTGTGTCCAGATTGAGCTAAAAATTCAAACATGTTTGTTTTACTGCGACTGAGGTGGAGTCAAGTCTGTCTCCGTCATACACTTGCAGATTGCATCTTCACCCCTCAATCACTAACAGGTTTTTGAGCCAGCTAGCCATGCTGACTGTCCCCAGCTAGTGCAGACTGGTTCAGACTTTGCCCAACTGGATTTGTGGGTATATATTTGTGGCAAAAAATTCTTGTAGTGCGTCCTTAGCCTAAATTGACCATCAGTATTTGCTAACATATCAGCATCCATTGTACACCACTTATGCAGGAGTTGGAGCAAATTGAGGTTAAGTGTTTTGCCCAAAGACTCTTTGACGTGTGACAGCCAGATATGCTTGATCCCGACAGCGTATTTCCACAGACACCCCAGTGCAGCAAGCCCAGTACAAAGTGTCACCCATAGCCACTGAAAACATGAGCAGCACTAAACTGACCAATCACGACATAGCAGAATGGTCAACCAATCAGAGCAGAATGGACCCACATGGTAAATGCTGTTAAAGTGGCATCTCCGATAGACTGACGATGCAGAGGATGTGTTGAGTAGTGATTGTGAACATACTCTGGCAGGCATCGAAATGAAATATGTGAACCCATGTTAAGGCAAATATGGGCTCTTAAATAAACAAACAAGGGAAGTGCACAAGGCGCCAACTGAATTTTTTAATGTTGATGTCACCCCTTAGTTGGTCTTTTCTGGGAGCACTTTATACAAGAATATCCTGGCCGTGTGCCCCGACAGAACAGATAATGTTGCACACTTCCTGTGGCAGCCCCAAACAAGAGTGTTTTTTTTTTTTTTTTTTTTTTTTTACCAAGGAGGTGTTTCTTATTGACACTAACAGTTTAAAGAGAGCAAGACTCATGATATTAAACATAAGATCAGTGTTTAAAATCAACATATCATATGCTCACTTACACATCAAATGTTAAAGTTTACACAGGAATACTGACAAACAGAATGGTATTTACACACAACATGCCAAGGGACTATAAACACAGTGATTAAATTGAATTCCTGATGCTTTCTTCGATATCAGATGTTTCTTAAACAGAATGTACAGTAAAACAATTTCATGACTTTTTATGAAAACCATTACAGTAACATTATACTGGAAGGTGATAACAACATTAAAATGGCACACAAACAACTTCTACTTCCCTTTGGCAGTCAGCCCATCTGCATACAAAGAGAGCGAAGCCCCCCCCCCCCCCCCCCCCCCCCATTAATTAATCACAAACTACAAAGTGAATTATTAACCAGCCTTAGCATGTTGTGTTCACATATTATGCAATATGCATGTTTTAGGCTTTTTAATTATGACAAAGAGACATAGTGGAGGTCTTGTATAAGCATTCCTGAACGGTGTGTGATGTTTTATGCATGTCCTGGACCCCATGGTTTGCTGTGTATTGAAACTCAACACAGAGAACAGTGTGCTCAGCCTCGCTGTGGTCCTGAGTGGGCTGACATGGTGGAAAAATCCTGACCTTGTTGAAGTGCTAGCAAGTACCTTTGTGGTCAGTGTTTGTTATAGTCAGTTGTTCCACAGGTTCAAATCAGATTGTGAGTCAATGTTCTAGTTCAAATGGTCACATGGGAGATTGTTTTATGTTTTTACCAGCACATGTGTATCTGAAAATGTTTGTTTTCTTGCAGTCGGCCTCTTCCATGTTTCTACATCTACTATACTCTCTCCATTTACACTCACAGCAAAGTTGAGCTACAAATAGCAGATACAATTATTCACCAGAACCCCTTCACACCATCACATCACCCCCATCCTACAGCACCTCCACTGGCTCACGGTCAAGCACAGAATAGAGTTCAAAATCCCCCTTTTATGCCTTCAAAGCTATCCACAACCTCGCCCCTCCATATCCGTCTGACCTCCTCCACATCGTCACTCCAGCCAGCTCCCTCAGATCCTCCTCCTCGCTCCACCTCACTGTGCCCTCTGCCCGCCTCAGCACCATGGGGAGCAGGGCCTTCAGCTCCCAGCTCTGGAACTCTCTCCCTCTGGACCTCCAAAGTTTGAACTCCCTGCCCCTCTTCAAATCCAGACTCAAAACACACCTGTTCAGGACTTACATACTCCATTTAACATCACCCTACCACTCCCTTCCCCTTTTTCACTTAGGCCAAAAATTGAGAAAAATCTAATTAATTAAACATGAATTAAAGTTATTCCAATGGGGAGTTAATTCCATTGTTTCAAATGGGAGAGAGGCCAGCAGCAACAGACTTTGTCTAACCTAATAGCAGTTACTAAGGAGGGTGGCGCTTGATTGAGGATCACTTCCTGCAAAATGCATAGCCTACTGAGCTGAGGTGAACTGGACTGTGTTGGTGGAAATGAAACTTAAGAGTCCTCAAAATCCAATACATGAACCTGAGTAGTAAGTATGGGTGTTTCAATGTTGCAAAAGGGGCCTTTGTGGCTTAGTTTTGTAGTATGCTCTACTATCAATTAAAGGGTTGAGGGTTCAGGGTCCTGTCACGTGAAGAGATTTTTTCTGTTAGAGACCCCACACATGAAGATAAAAAATCAGGCATTGAACAGTTTTGATCATTCTGTTTGTAGTTTGCTCTGATAGTCTCAACACAGCACACCACATACATAATGAATCTATCCAACCACCGATGTAGAATCAAGTCCTCCAAGCCAGAAATCTCGCGTGATCAAACGTGATCTAACAAAAACAAAGAAGAAACATAGCAAGAACCAGAAAACACAGCACGCAACATGGAAGAGGCCATACAAGAAGAGGGAAGGATGGTGGTCTTGGGACTATTTTTGACAGAAAACCCCCAAACTTAAAAAAAAAAAAAAAAATGACTGTGGAAAAAATCATGGAGACATTTCTGAGGTGCACAGAATTATTTGGACAAATTCACTCTTAACACACCTCTGACCACAGGATAATCTTATGGGATAATCCTATAAGACATTAGATTATCGGGCATTTGCCATCCTTGGTCGGGAAGGAGGAAAGTCGTGACAAAAACAGCCCGATGATCTTTATGTGTGTCCCCTGTTTAAAGCTGCTCTGAGTGGTCAAATAGACTAGAAAAGCGCTATGTAAGCCCAAGTCCATGAACCTTAAACAGATGCCAGTGCACTGCATGACCGTGAGCATATTCAGACTAACTCAGCGACGTGACTTTTTCTATCAGCGTATAAACTTTCTGACATTTCATGCAACCAGCATGTCTGTCTGGGGATTTCTACCACTGGGATCCCTTCAGCCACCATCACAACAAATAAAGAATCTAAAAAGCTAAAACAGGAGCAAACATCACTATTAACACAAGCAAAATCAGCTCTTTGGGCAGAAGCTTTGATTTTCTGTTGGGATAAAAAAAAATGTTGTTGATCCCATAGGATGCAGTGTCTTTTCTCTTTTTTTGTTGCCAGGCAACATTTAGCTCCTCCTACCTTTTTCCTCCTCTCTTTCTATCCTCCACAGACAAGAATGGCAAAGCTGGCAGCAAACTCACTGAGCAGTTGTGGAGACCCTGACTCTTTTTGTGACTTCTTTTTCCGCTTCTCCTCCATTTGACAGCCCCCCTCTCTGCTTATCTGTCTCCTCTTAGAAGTGACATTCAACTGTACTCTGTGTGTATACTGTATATATGTGTGTGCATCCAGTTTCTCCCTTTGCCGTGACATGACCATTCTATATATCGTTATGCACATAACTACAAAGCAAACACTGGCTGCAGATAAGCTTGCGCACAGAAATGTCTTATCTTCTAAAGCCCTGCTCGTGTGGCAGTACAGGAGAAGAGAGAAAAACTCTGAGAAAAACGTGAGGATTTAAGCAGACAGATACAACAGGGGAGAATCCGTTGTGTACCTGCAGCATCAGTATGCCACAGTAGTTCCCCTCTCCATCCCCTCTGCAAACAAAGAGACATCACCTGGCCTCCTCCTCCCTCTTCTCTGTCTCCACAAGAGGATGAATCTGTCATGATGTCCATTAGTGTTAATACCACTCTGACATCCATGAAGGCAGCCACAGTGTCCCTTTTTGTGTTGACATGGCATGAAACCCATGCTGGCATGCACAGTCTCATCTGACACATCAGATTTAGACGCTCCTACCGTGTCTATTTTACCCAGCATGCAGCACAACACAGCCTAGTTATCCTCTTCTTCAGTGGCCCCTTATACTTCCCCACCACTCGGGGAGACGGTGAACCTCTCACCTATTCTGTTGCTTCAAAGTTCTCTTTCTGGTCACTGCTTTTAATCAACAAATTTTTGGTAGGTGTGCTGCAGCAAATTGTGATTATAAATGGGCAGCAACAAGCAGCTGGTGTGTCATTGTTTTACATGGTTATTCATTTGTTAAAATTATGCCCACTATGTTTTTCCACCTGTTGTTTTGCTCACTCATATTAAAAAGTGCTGCACACACAGGTGTGTTGATGAGTAACATTGCGCACGCCTACGTCATTTGAAGCTTACCTGTGACTGTACGGCTGCTTGAAATGGTGCAGTGGTAGGTGTACTTTTTTTTTGGTAAAGGTAGTTGTTGATGGATTTTTCAAAAAGTTATTTTTCTGTTATAAAATAAATTACTTATTTTATAACAGCATTTCAAAGTTATACATTTAAAAATTTTGATTCTCACCTATTAGTCCTAATTTCCTCATGTGTTATACAGGTCATTTTTATGAAAGAAGAAATAAAAAGTCAATATCAGTATGAATAGCTGATGGAGTTCCTCATGGGTCTGTTGTCAGACCCACACTATGCCCAATTTATCATGTATCATTTGTATGCTGACCACGCAAATTACAGTAGACAACAATTAGTTTAATAAAGTCCAAATTTTAATTTTATTATTTTAGATATTACTCTTCCTATCTGCTTTAAAATGTACACTTGCTTATCTTATCTGCCACTTGATTGGTAGCACACAGTGGTAGCTCACATCCCTTACATTAAAGCTAAAAGGTAATCAGCTAGTCACACGGCAGCAAATCACCAAGGCATGTAGACATGATCATGCTGAAGTTGGAACTGAGCATCAGAATGAAAAACAAACTCAGTAACACTTTCTTTGAAGCCCCTCTTCAAAATTCATCATGAACACATTAGAAGCATATTTATAAGACATAATAATGTATTTATGGTGTTGTATGGTTGTAGTTAGAAACACTTATGTTACTTTATCATGCTCTGTAATAGTTAATGTGAGTCATTATAATGCATCCAGATATTGAGTTTAGTCCATCCTACAAAGTGCACATTTTCATTATGATCTGGCTATTCCTCCTTTAAGTGATATGGTATTTGTATGGCTAGTCACTGGCTGCATTGTGGATTTTTATTGAAGTTATTGTTTATTTTACCTGAAAACAAACTTCATTTGAAATGCGGGAAAGGAGGCTCAGAGGGAAAAATCAAAGGGAGCATCAGTGTGATGTTGGATTCTGGCAGAGAAACTAGAAATAATCCCCCCTGAGTCACACATCTTTAAATCACAGTTTGAAACCTTTTGCCTCGGGGCCACATGTGTTTATGAAACCAAACTTCGACTCTCTGTGCTGTGCAGTTCACATAAAGGAACATGCCAGTCATTCTGCTAAACACTTGACTTTAAAACAACTGGGAAGAAGCCAGAACGCTGAAAAATAATAGAATCAACTTTGCCAAACTGTTGTGATGAAGTCTTGGAAGTTGTTCATGATTTTATTCATTGTGTTAGAAGAGAATGATTGGGGGACAGGAGGGTAACCTGGATGGCCAGATGTGGTCCTGCTTCAGAAAAGCCGTGTAGTCAAAAACCTTTTTACTGGTTTTGTTGTTTTTGTTAGTTTTTTTCTTTGCTATTTGAGTAATTTTGTATACGTGCATGTGCTTGTTTATATTTCCAGCTAGTTCAAAATCACTTCAGTCCCACCAAGATGTTGCAGTGTTGTACTATCAGTATTTAGACTTCCTGTTAAACAAAATCAGGAATCGACGGCTTAGACGGCATCCTCCCCTTTGACACTACTGTCAGAGAGTTCAGCTACACCTCCACAACATCACTGACCTTGTGGATCAGTTTATCAAGTCTGCTGGAGTCTGCTACCTTGAACCACATGAATCAAAGGCAACAGTACATTAAAAAGGCTGGTTGGAAGTCGGCAAACAAGTATTCGTAATAAAAATAATGGGCGTGACTCAGCAGTGTCACTATAGATAAGAATACAGTGATCACAACTCATTGATTTTTTTTCCTGTGTTAAAGTGAAGTCACTGTCTTTTCACTGTCTTTGTTTATTATAGATTCTTCTGGCCCATGGCAGACATGATGCCACACTAGCATACCTGTGCACTCACTTGTTTTATAAGCCTGGTTGGCAAAAAATCACCAGATTTGATGGTCAAAAGTACATGACAGTCGCCCACTCAACTTCAACGTACATTTTTCATGTTTAATCTTTTGTTAAGACTATTTTAGACTTTAAAGAGGTTCAGATGCCAATTATGAATAAGGTAAAGTATGAGCACTGAGAGGTTATTATCTCCCAGTTATTCAGGGTGGGTCAGCTGCACAAGTGGGTGGATCCAGACCCTTAAAGCCCACCCATTTTGTGTCTGCTCTGGAATTTCTTTTGTGGAAATACTGTATTAGCAAGACCAACATAAATGAGACACAGAATTAAAATTAATTTCAGTAAGAGGTTGTCTTGCTCATATAACACAATTTCATATAAATGTTATACGTGTTGATCTGTGATTTTAATTGCTGTATGTCCAAAACTTAGGGCACTCTTATTCTTATATATTAAATTCACAACTGAATAAAGTTTGAATAAAACAGCAGTTTAGCCACTTAATAATCGAAAAGGTGATGTTGTGTCTGTAAATTTCACTGATAGAAACAGGAAGAATTTACCTGAAAGGAGGACATGTGCATAAACACACCAAACAAGTCACTTAAAGGTGTTTTAAAGCTTCATAGCTTTAAGAAATTGCAGACGCAGGTTATTTTTTAGGAGCATTATAATGCATGGAAATTATGCATTACACAAAGTAATAGAATGCATTATTTATATTAAAAGATCCATAATGGGTGCCTCAATGTAGCCTATTAAAATTTTATTATAATGCAATAAAAATGTGTTGCAGCTTTAACCTCACTTATTCATAGCTCCTTTTTCTACATACCCATGGTTTTCATTCTTCTGTTGTCTCGCTCTCTCCATAGGATGCCAAGTTTGTGGAAGAGAGGAGAAAGCAGCTGCAGGGCTACCTTCGCATGGTGATGAACAAAGTGATCCAGACATTGCCTGAGTTCACAGCCCGCCCCTCCAAGGAGACCCTGCTGTCTCTGCTGCCTTTCTGTCTGTAAGTGGACACATGCGGGCTTGTTCGATACCTCGTCTGGGCTTTTATGTGAGCCTGTGTGGATGTGAGTGTGTAGAAAAGAGAGGAAGAAAAGGAGTGCTAGTGTTTGTATGGAAGTGTTGGACGTCAACCTGTGAATGACTGATGCCATGTTACACAATCTAGATGGAAAGAAAGTTGAAATTTAACCAAAGTAAAGAAATAAAGGAATACTAAAACTTTTTTACTGTCTAATGTATATCTATAGCATCATAAGGATGCTTTAGCTTTATTATGTTTACTATGAGTTGTGAAATCTATAACATTATAGGTCAGTTTATTGGTACATCATGTAGAATTTCACAATTGAATTTCTGAACTGATCAAAAATAAGTAATCCTACATAATATGTGTATATTTATATATGCATGTTTAACTTATTTTACTATATCAGATATTCCCAACATTTTTTCAAATCCAGACAAAGCCTTACTTTTTGTAGTCATCACTGTCTGTGTTTTGTTGTGGCAGCCAGTGTAACAGCCACCACGACAAGACAGAACATTTTCATCATCATCATCAATCTTGTCAACATATGTTAACATTTGTGATTGATGTATCCACGCGTTTAGCAACCATTTAACCGTGTTTCCCCCAATTTATTTTTTATGTGATGCATGAACAGGTTGGATTATATTTATTTGATGAAAATAGAGTCAATAATTGACGAAATACTAACAGCAAAAAACTTGAAACTTCTCAGTTAAATCAAAGTGTTTGACAGCTTACTTCTGTCTGAAACTGTTGTCAGTCTGTACTCGTTGTCACTCAGTGAGTGTTCACTCATTTGCGGTGACCGTGACATCATGTGCATACGCTCTATTATCATATGGAGCTTAGAACAGGCATATGGTAATACTGTGTGACTGTTTGCCTAATAGCAGGGGACTGTTTATTCTTTTAGCCACAGTGACCGGCTAATACAAGCAGCTGTAGATGGATTTCTCTGCAGAGTGAAGCACACACATGCACACAATGACATGGAAAGACCAAGCGTCTACCCTATGTACTCTGTTTGTGTTTAAAATGTTCCCTTCTCTGTAAGCTTGATGTCCGTAAACAACATAATGTAGTATGTTCACTCTGCAAAGTGCCGTTGGGCATTTTTGGACCTTGACATTGACAATGTGCAGGAACATGTTGACGCAGATCAGCCTGATTCAGGCCTTCAGCTATTATATTTCTATGTGCCATATCAGCAGTTAAGATGTGAGTTTAAACAGATGTCTCTGTTGTCTGAAGATCTCATGTCCCATGCAAAATGCATTTTCTTTGCTTTTAATGTTGTTAGAAGGGCTTGGGAGCAAAAGAACATGAAAGCTTTTACCAAACTTTCAGTTCATAGAGAAATGCTAGATGCCTCTTTAAAGAAAATGCTATGTTTTTTACTTCCTGGGGTTTATTATGTAATAGGTGTACAACCTCCACCTGCATTGTGGTTTGTGCTTGTCAAAGACAGACACCATGCCTGTTTTGAAAGTCCGCTCCGTGGCCTGTAACCCCTCTTCCCCTGCCCATCAGACATCGTTTGGGCAGCCAATCAGTGCAGAGCTTATCAACATATGGTCCCCTCCCCCTCAGATCAGAGTGTTTCCAAGGGGGAGGGCAAATTGCAGCAACTGATGCTCTACAAAGACCACATTTTTCAATTTGAAATCGACTTAAATCAAATTCTTGCAATTACAACACCCAAGACATGATGTAAACAGTCAACACACCAGGACATAGGACTTTAAGTCCAAAATATTGCAAAGAGCCTTGGCTCAGCCAATGATAACAGAGACTTCAGGAAATGTTTTCACAATAAAAGTTCTGATCTGTAACAATGGGCAAATGTTTTTATTTTGAAAGCATGAGAACAATCAAAACAGGAAATTGTGTTTTTTCCAACAACATCTTAACAAAACTCAGGATATGAAGACTCACTGGATCAGTTACAGAAACAACTTTAACTGAAATCAGAGACTTATGGAAACACCTTTGTGGGATTTTTTTCACACAGGCAAAAGCTGCTTGTAATCTTGAAAATGTATTTTTAAACAGACTATTTCTTTGTGCTTTTTGATGATATAATTTCTGCACTGAGAAAAAGCACTTTGCCAAAGCAGAGTCAAAAAAATAGCTTATGGATTTATTTTGACACAGAGTTAAAAGTTCGTCAAAATTCTTGATTAATTTCATGATCATATAATTATTGTGATGTTTTTTGTCCATAACAATCCTGAGATAAAAATCCAATATCCTGATAGCCCTACATGACGGCTCACAGTGTTTTTATGGATCCCAAATCTAGCGCAGTTTTTATTAAAAAGAATATTGAATTCAAAACAAGAAGTAAGCAGAATAGGTGGGCAGAGCTAACGTGATGTCTCTACCTGGGATCTTTTACTAATGTTTTAAATAAGAGTCCCCGGCACAAGAGTTGACATACTGTACCCTCACTTATCCCAGTGAAACAGCTGCCTTGTCATTGTTAAAGGATACAAAACCAAAGGATTAATGTGACTGAGACGTGACAAATATCTTGTAAGAAAACTTTAGCATTGACTCCAATCATCCACAAACTCTCAGATTGAGATGACATGATTCCTCAGCTGACCAGCTATTGCTCAGGCTACTTCTGAAAATGAGATGCTTCAGTCAGTTCCCAAAAATATTTGCATCAGTTTCCAGTAAGTTCCATCAGTAAGTCAGGACGTCCATTACACTGTCTGACCAGAATCTTATGT
Organism: Cetoscarus ocellatus; assembly: GCA_037902135.1. Lineage (NCBI taxonomy): Eukaryota > Metazoa > Chordata > Actinopteri > Labriformes > Labridae > Cetoscarus > Cetoscarus ocellatus. Next base: position 890,409 of record JBAMNC010000901.1, on the reverse strand, counting down.
CCTCTTCAGAGAAAATCTGAGTCACTAGGGCGAGAGAAAAACAACAACATCACAGAGGACACACACTACAGTTGTGTGTGATAGTAAATATGTGATATAAGGACAAAATGAATGGACAAACCTCTACATCCATCTGTTTACTGTCTTGGAACTGATCTACATAATTATGCAAAAATCATTTGGTATCCATGGTAACATTTATTGCACATCAGCATGTGATAAGAGGGATTTTCTTGGAGCATCAGAGGAAGTGCTCTTATTTTTCCACACAGATTTTACAATCTGGTGCTTTGTTGCCATGCAACATTATATTTCTTCAAACTGTATTTTGATGTTTCACATCATTTATGACATATGTGGTCCAGTCATGGTCTTGAATAATAATGATTCTGATCAATAATTCCTTCATGAGCTCGTGAGACGAGATCAATGAGTTTTACAGCTGCATAAGAGCACCACAAGACCCTGAGTGGTGTCATGAGAGGCACTCAGGCTTCTCAGAATGCAGGATTATTCCTTGTTGAGTCGAAGTTGCCATTTCTAACCTATACGAAAAGCTCCTACAAGTTTTTTACCAGTTAACCAAAACTGAAATTAAAACCCTATTAACACTTGCAGAAAAAAACTGAAATTACCCTGACATTACTCGAGTGAGCCATATGTGTGAACGCAAACAGCTGAGTTTTTTTACAGCCTGACTTTATCAGGGTAGTTACCTTAATATTTTTCTGTGTTTAGTCTGGGTGAGCCGTGGTGTGAACGCAGCAGCAAATAATCAGGGTAATTCACTCAGGCGAGCGGGGAGGGATGATAGCTTAGGGTCATCCTCTGAGACCGGCTCATTTAAAACCTTGAAATCAATATTTATTTAGCTTATCAATACTGCCATTGAGTTTCATGGATCCTCTGACATAATGTTATTTAATCACAGCACTGGCACAAAAACATTTGTAGGGGAACATGAACTCCAAGCACATCAGCAGTGTACATCACATAAAACCAAAACTTAATACCTTTCAACTGCTGTCTTGAAAAAAATCAATGTACGCACACACCACTGGCTGATATATACATGAAACATGAATAGCCAAGAAAAATGCTCCCAAACTGTCAGGACCATCCCATCAGTTGAAAACATCAACTCATTATTATAATCCTCATCGTACATGGTAGGGCTCTCAGTCTCGAGCACACACATTCATAGATATTAATGTGGCATTACATATGAAACTTTCACTCTTGACTATGATGGCCTGATGGGGGCACCTGCCAAGGAGGAGATGGGAGTACCGGGCTGAGCATTTGACAAGGCACCACTAGACTGCAGTGGGTGAAAGACAGACAAATGGGCTCACGGATTTGTCTTAATGGGACAGTTACTTTGCACATAATCGACACACAGAGGAGCCCAAAGTGCTTCCACACAGCACTCCTCTAAGGTTTTGTTGTTGTTAATTTCCACACAGAATGGCTTTGCTAGTCCTGTATTATGTATCTTCTTTGTCTGTTTGCATCTGGCAGAGAAGATGCAGCTTTTGTTGAGGTCAAGAGAGTACTTGCTGATGGGGTTCTGCTGGGAGCGCCCTCTGCTGGATCAGGCGTTTCACTGGTCCAGGCACCCTAATGTGCTGTTCAGCTGTTTAATTAATATTAAGATGTTTATGTACTCTTAATATGCAGATTTTTACCCTCATTCTCAAATGGATATTCAATCACGTAAAAGGTGACAGCCCTGGTAATTTGGAGAGAAACAGGTGTTTAAGCCTTGTGCAGCCCTCTAATTTACTAACCCTCTGGGGACCCTCAAGCCAAACATGCATATTCTTAAAAAAACTGCAAAAAAAATCATCATCATCAACATCAATCAACAATTTGCCTGTATAAATCTCTCAAACCACTTCAGCTCAGCTCGAAAGTACCAAAAATCATTTTCAGGATTTTAACACTTAAATAGACCACTTTTTTCATAGTGGGGAGGTGGGGCATTGCTGCTGATTAGACTCTTAGTTCTACCCACAATCATGAACCACTGTTTTAAATAAGAGCCCCTTGGCACAATAATTTACATACTGTACCTATACTTAAACCCACACAATAATTTGAAAAAGGGAAATTCTCGTCAGTTTTTAACAACTTCATAATTTTCCAAAAAAAAACTGCTGCCTTGTCATGTTACAGGTGCTAAACAGGAGGACTGATGTGGCTGAGAAATGACACATACCTTTCTGAAACATTGTTCCACATCACATACAACCTACTCCCACTTAATTCTTTTTTAAACTGACAGATGATCATCTTTTTCTTACAGTGACCTCTGGCGGCTGCTAATTGTAACAAACAAACAACAGCAGGAGTAACAGAGGAGTTAGAGATCTGCAGATGTTTTTAATTATGGAAGCTGATGTGACAGTTTCAGGTTAATTGTTGGGAATCACATCATTTATAAAATTGGATCTAAAAGTTCAGTCCTGTTTCACATCCAGACAATCATCCTCATTGCATGAAGAGAAAAAAAACAATATTCAATGATGGATGTTACCAAGTCAAGTCAAATTAAGAGGTTCTTCTCTTAAGGCACAGGTCAGACAGAGACAGAATCTTAACATACGCAGGTGTAAACCCCCAAAGCTCAGACATCATTATTATGTCTGCCCTGAGAGGCTTAATAACCCCACCTGTCTCTCTCATATCTCTGAGCTGAAATAGAAACCTTTCTGTTCTCTGACTGTGAATGGCATGAAATATTACAGTGTCAACCTGCTACATCATCTGGAAACTTCATGACTTTACTTTGTTCTGCTCTTCAAACTCTAACATATTATTGGTCAAAGTTTGTTACTTTTTTAACCCATACATTTAGCATTAATTATGTTGATAGGACCCATTATACATTGGGTTGAGGATGCTTAAGTGGTTAATTGCACCCTACATATGGACTCTTTAGTCTGGAAACTGGGGTTTAAATCTGGTCAGTAAATTCTTCACTGTCTACCATTCCCAAATCATTCTACTGTCTTCCTACTCTATCCTCTGTCATATCTAAAAAATAGCCTAAAATAGATGTATAAGTTTTGAAAAACATGCATTGTGAGAGAAAAGACATGAACCGTGTGACTCATACCACAAAACCCAATTCCAATGAAGTAGTGACGTTGTGTAATACATAAATAAAAACAGAATTCAGTGATTTGCAAATCCTACTCAACCTAGATTCAATTGAATACACCATAAAGACAAGATATTCAGTGTTCAAACTGATAAACATGATGCCTGCAACGCGCTCAAAAAAGCTGGGACAGGGGCATGTTTACCACTGTGTTACATCACCTTTTCTTGAACAACACTCAGTAAGCATTTGGGAACTGAGGACACTACTTGCTGAAGCTTTGTTGGTGGAATTATTTCCCATGCTTGCGACTTCAGTCACTAAACAGTCAAGGGTTCCCATTGTTGTGTTAGCCTGTGACTGCGGGCGGGCCAGTCTAGCGCTCATAGCCTTTTACTACAAAGCCATGCTGTTGTAACATGCAGAAAGTAATTTGGCGTTGTCTTGCTGAAATAAGCAGAGATACCCTGAATAAGATGTTACGTGGATGGCAGCATATGTTGACTTAAAACCTATCTGTACCTTCAGCATTAGTAGTGCCTTCACAGATGTGCAAGTTACCCATGCCATGGGCATTGACACTCAACAAACTGATGGTCTTTTTCCTCTTTAGCCCAGAGAACATGGTGTCTATTATTCCCACAAACAATTTGAAATGTGGACTTGTCCGACCACAGCACAGGTCGTTTGCTTTGTCCTTTGCTTTACATGTTAGAGTTATAACTTGCATTTGTAGTTGTAGCAATGAAATGTGTTAACTGACAATGGTTTTTGTGAGTGTTCCTCAGCACACTTAGTAAAAATCTTTTACAGAATGATGTTAGAATTGAATGCAGTGCTGCCTGAAGGGACCATAGCCACAAGCATTCAGTGTCGGTGTTCCGCCTTACAGCTTACATGCAGAGATTTCTCTTCATTCTCTGAATTTTTGAGGATATGATGGACTGTACGTGATGAAATCCCTAAATTCCCCGCATTATTACTTAGAGAAACCTTGTTCTTCAACAGTTGGACTATTTACTCATGCACTCTAAGTGGTGACTTTGCCCCATCCTTTTTGCAAACGACAGGGCATTTTGGAACATATTGCAGGCATCAAATACAAAATGAGTGAATATTTGCAAAAATAACACTTCGTTTCATAAGTTCAAACATAAAATATCTTGTTTTGGTTGTGTATTCATTTGAATAAAGGTTGAATAGGATTTGCAAATCATTGAATTCTGTTTTATGTTTCATATAATGTCTACACATCATTGTGACTAGGGTTTCTTTACTGATCTAGTGATTTTAGCTTCTTTGCAAGACAAATTCTCACTGACTTCCCTTCATCCCTTTGGTTCTCAGAATGAGTGAAATATTCAGAAAGCTTAAAATGTTTTTTTATGTAGACATTTGTTCCAGTCTTCAACAGTTCAGAGTCACAAGCTCTGTTTTGTATTTGGTTGCATAAGCTGTAAAACTCAAATGTGACTTCAAATCCACCGATTCTGTGTTATAGGTATGGGTTGAAGATTGACTTAGATTTGGGTAAAATAAAGCTATGATCATTGAAAAAAACTATCAGTAGAGTTTTCTTAGTGTGTTTTGGCGAGTAGCTCTAGCTCTGTCTTCAAGCATCATAGGAGATCTTCAGCTGAGAAAGGTTGGTGACCACTGTGTAAAAGAGCCATTTAATGAAGACTTATAGAGACAGGAGACAGACCTGATTGTAGCAGACTTTTACCCTCATGTGCAGGTCTGTCTTGGTGTATTTTGGTCTTAGTAACATTATGTAATAGAATTATAACTGACACCAGATCAACACCAATCAGTATACAATAATACTCCTCCATATACAGTGTGCTCTTGCTTCCTACCTCTGCTCTCCAAGGCCTGCCTGGGTTGTCATGATGTTTAATGCTTTAACACGATGTTGCTGTCTAATCTGGACTCCATAACTGCCTGTTCAGTTAGGATGATCAAACTCGTGCTGGTTTAACGTCTTTAGTGGCAGATGAAAGCCTGATTAGTGTGGTCATTAACTCGACAAGTGGGGAGGGAAGAAACGTGGAGAGGATGCAGAAGCTCACTCTTTATGGCTCTGAATAGAAACCATACATACATGGCTGGGTTATGTAACAGCTGTGAATGCTCCAAATTAAGAAACATGGCATCCTGTGAATTTACAAAAAGGGGCCAAGTCTCATGTAATAGCCTGTTGAAAAAAAATCCCAGCTTTTTGCAAAAAATAGGGCGAAAAAAAACTGTAATTAACTTCAGCATGAAAGAAAATGGCTTCTATGGTAAATTCATCATTGTGTTTATTGCACAGTCCATTTCCGCTGTATAAATAGATTTAATTAGTGTAAACATTACCCACTGGATCCATGCCCACATACTGATATTTTCTTGAAGCCTGTAAAATATTCTACATAATCTGTGCACAGCTAATTATTCTTTTGTTGTGAGTTGCTTCTGACACAATGGAAATGGGTTTGAGATACTCCAACATAAGATGACAGATGTTTTCAGGACTAGAAGCCATTGGAGAGTGAAAATGACAGGAAGTAGTCAAGAGAGGAAGTATACAGAGGATGCAAAAGCTGAGGATGAAGGCAAAGAAAGCTGGTGTGGGGTCTGAGGAGGAGACAGAATAAAGAGGACAGATAAATAAAGAACAAAGAGAGAAGGACATTTTGGGTCCGGCTCACCAGATCTCTGGCTCAGGGAGTTGGTTCTCCAAGGCCAGATGGATCTCAAAACTCTTTAATGTTGCTCTGCTGACCTAAACTGCTTCAGAAAATAGTTTGTTATTGGAAACATGATTTTGAAAAAAGTTGCCTCTTTTCTTTGAATATCAGCTTGAAGTTGAGTTGTTTAAAAAGTGTAATACGTATCAGTCCTCTGGTCAGATTTTGTCCTAATTAGCTGCTCAGATTGATGTGAGCTGGAAGGAAGCTTTCCAAAAAGGAGTCCCACTGATTTCATTGAACTTAGCTGTATTTTTTTATGGGTACATGTAATTACAGTAGCTATTTGATCATTCTGTTTTTCACAGATGAGTCAAAAAAGCTGCTGTTTTGCCAAAATAACAGAATCGTAATCTTGAAAATAATGAAGCATGGCATGAGTTAATTCAGGCCATGGAAATCATATCCCTAGCTGCAATCAACTGCAGCCCACTGGTATAATAGAGTGGTGCAGAAATTAGTCCAAAATGCAAAAGTGAGTAACCATTTTAGTACTTGCGGTTCCCAAGGTAAAATGTTTACTGGACTTTGAAATAGCTTTTTGTATAAATGCCTGAAGTAAGGTCCATGGGGAGCAAATGCATTTGAAATTTCATTTTTCAGCATAATATGCATGTGATGTTGTAAAGCTTCTGAATTTTAAGGCATGTTTTCAAAAAGGTTGTTGCTAACAACTTCTAAAATAGGACTACAAAAATGGCCAGGGATTCAGTCACATTTGAACTGTTTTCAAACATATACCCAAGTAATCTAAAAGTAGGAGTTGTTCCTGAAGATTATCATGGTTAACAAAACCAACAAGTTTCATTAACTTTTGTTTGCCACAGACCTTATTATCAGAATTAAGTCAAGAACACAGTGAACACCCCCATAAGCCCATAATCAAGGGAAACAGCATGATGCTAGCTTCTCAATTGGCCAAAAGAAAGACATTGTCATCCCTTCACCACTTGTTTTTAAGGACCACTTTGTCAAGAAAAAAGACGCAAGGGCAGTTAATTGAATATCTTTATTTTCATTGATTTGCATATTTTTTATTTGGCGGTATTGCTCTGATGGGGGCTCTCCCTGCCTTTCCATACAGCGGTAGTGGATGTCCTAAGCAGGAACAGCACACATCCTACCCACCTTGCAGCCCACAATGAAAGCACGAGGCAGGGAGAGACAGCAGCAAAACCCCCCAGAGTAAACATCAGTGTCACCTGACATGGATAAAGCCAGAGAATAGCATAAAGGAGGAGCTGGGGTGGAGGAGGGTTGCATGCAGCTTGCAGCAGGAGCAGTGAAGAGCAGGCAGGCTAGGGCATCTTGAGTTAGGTGGTCTGAGTGCATTTAGCCAGTGGCAGCTTAGAGACAATCAGCTGGCTGTCGGCAGTGGCAGGCTAGTTTTGGATCGGCCATTAAACAATGCTGGCATGTTAGAAATCTTGACTCTGTGTCCTGCCAGAATTAACTCCATTATTGTCTCCTCTTATCCAATCACAGCTCTTTCTCCCAGCAAAGAGGCCTGTTTAAACACTACATTTTTACAAGCTAGTCTCTGCTTATCCACTAATGCACACATGCCTCTGCTACTGCCAGCCAGCTTAGCCTACAGCCTACCCCACCCTCCTCCTTTCAGCTTAAAGGGTTGGTTTTACCCATGTGGGGCTTTTTTTTGCATGCACTGCCTGGAAGTCAAAGAATGCTGTTGGCTAACCTTTGATGAGAGTGTGCCTGACTGAAGTATTTGTGATTGATGATGTTAAAGTCCCCGTGGAGCAATGAATTCAGTTTTTTGTGCAACCAAAGTGATGCTAACTTTCAACCATGTCCTGAAGATATTGTTAGAAAAACCAAACAACAAACAAAAATAAACACCTGATACTTAAACACCTCAGGGATGATTGGGGTGAGGTTATGCATAAGGAACCCCAGTGCATCACTAAGGTCATGAGGCACTGCCCAAAAAAGCTAGACCTGAGAATGGGGGGAACTCTCTAACAGTATGAGTCCAAAACTCAGTTGAACATGCAATCGATTTTTACATGATAATAACAGCAGCCTTCTGCTAGTATCTGAAGTGTTTATGGACAAGTCTCTGATTTAGTTTTTTGTCTCTCCTTTCCTTCGAACCCTTGTAACCAACTGTCATCCATGAGCATTAAAAAGTATGCTTTTGGACACCCCGTTCAGATCATGGATCTGAAATGTTGTGAAGCATCAAAGCTGACTTTCACCTTTGAAGTGTGAGTTATGAAACATTTCATAATCAATGTAAACTGATTAGCTGTGTACACAGCTTTCAACTCCATCACAAAGTCCTTGCCATGAAGGTTTGATCTGTTGACTCATGAGCTCTTGATTAACACTTTTATGATTGATCATCCTGTTTACCATTAAAGACTGAGTAACGTTCACTTTTATTTAAACTTTGTTTCTTTGATGCTTTTAGCTTTAATAAGAATAACAGGGTGTCAATCACAGAGTGACTGACATGATGAAGACTCAAACTGTGTTTTCAGACTATCCACACCGGCTTTGGGCACATGGGTAAATTCTATTAATGGCGCTTAAACATGTTTTTGTTTGTTTAACAGCACAAAATGGGGTCATGAGAAAAGGTGCTTGACTCAATCCAGCAATCAATAAATTAAAATCAATCTTCATTTGTATACAGAAAATATATAAGACTGTACAAGGTGTTTTACAGTACAAGCAGATCTGCTCTCTCTGTCACATAGTTCATGAGGACTAAACGTCAGTTCACCATGAGCACAGCACTTGGCAGCATAGAGCATGGCAACAATGCCAAGGTCATCTGCCATTACTGTGTTGTGCTTGAAAAGCAGAATAAAGGGAGATGCAGAGAGAAGAAATGAATCGAGACAAAAAGAGCAAAAACAGCAATGACTGAATACTGAATACAATAGATTCATTGCTGCAATGCCAGTAATAATGGAAATAAGATTGCATGATGTAAAGAGTAACATTATAGTACGATAACTGACAAATTCTTCTACATTCAATTTGTGTTACTCTGATGAAAATGAAATGGAGAGAACTTGAATTAATCACTAAAGTATCTGCTGTTGAGCAGATTTATGATTCATGTTTACATTATCAATTGTGCTTTATCTGAGGATACATAAATCTTTTGTCAATTCAGATTTTTGCTTCAAGATGAAATGGTCATATCGGGTTGTCATTCCCCACAACCCTGCAACTCTGCTCCAAGTAAACATACAGTATATTGTTAATTAGTTTATGGTTTGAAGCACTTTGGTCCATCTGTGTGTGAAGCAAACAAAGTGAAGGTAAGTTGGCACACCTCTGTGACTGTACGTCTTTCCATCTTACTTATTCACCCTCTGTGTAGCTGGAAAGACCACGCCACTAAACCAGGCAATGAGAGAGACTTATGACATAATGATGGCCGATATCAGACTTTTTCAAATCCATCCAATACTGATACTTTTTGCTGTAATTTTTTCGATAACAATACTGATACCAATACCAACCATCTCTCACAAGACATACATGATGTTTAGGAATCTGACATTTTTATTTACTGACTAACAGCACGTTAAGGAAACATGTAGTTCAAAATCAAGACCATCAGATCTTTAGATGAGTTTAGTATAAATTCAACAGATGTTTGACCCATAAAGACTATGTTTGTGTATGTTTATGTATATGTTTTTTTTATAAATTAATAACTGTTCCATTAAAAGGGAATGAGACCAGTATATGCAAGATATTGGTATTTAATATTTTTTATTCGTTTCAGATCCACTTAACATGGAAAGCTGCAATAACTCAGCATGGAGAAAGAGATGAAGACTAAAAACAGTCTGAAGACCTTCACAGATAAACATTAAGAGTACTCATTTGGTGTCAGTATTTTAGGGGAGTAACCAATACCAAAAGAGTACTTGCAAAAGTATCAGTACTTCAAAACTCAATATCAATAATCCCATCCCATTATGGTGCTTTCACACCATCACATTTGGTCGAACACGATCGTTACACTGTCCGACTGCTGAACAGTATGTACTTGTTTTTCTGTTTGTGAGTCCTCTTAAGGTGACCAGTCTCATCTGACAGACTCTGTGAAATTTTACTTTACTTCCATAATAGTGGTTCTTCTGTTACTTTAGTGGCTCAAAAATGCATCTTCACATAATTATCGGCTAAAGTATGTCCTAGGTTATTAACAATAGTGGTACTTTAGCCGACCACGGAACTGAGTGACGTCAAGTTGGTCTCGTATTTGCAAAGGGTCAATATCTATCCATGAATGTTCACTTACTAAAGGAATGAGACTGCTGATTTTGCTTCTATATCCCACTGCCACCTGGACAAACTAACTTTTGGTACTTGCTTTTCAGCTTTGGCCAATAACTCAGCATTTCTGAGTTGTTTTTTCCTTCCATATACCTTCCTAAAATAAGTCTTTGCCTGGAATTGAATTCTATGAAATAAACTATCTGCTGACTCGCAGATATGACACTATGTCAGGCCTGAGGTTTCTGCAAACTTTTTGTACAAAGTTTTCCAAAGACAAAGAAAGGTGCCAGGAAAAAGAGAGCGCTGTTGATGTTTATATACAGTCTCTGCCCTCTACATGCTTATGCTTCTACTTTGTACATGTAGGAAACAAAAATAAGTCACGATGAAGTCACCTTGAATTATTAACACTTAATCAGTGTGTACACACACAGTCATTCTAACCTCATCACAGATCTTGTTCTCATAGTCAAAAACATTTCCCAGAATGAGGATTTAATCCTTGTAACCATGATTCTAGCAGATGTTTAACTTCTGTTTACCTGTGTGCATGCATGCTAGTCTTTTTTTGGGAAGTCTGCTTTATAAGTGTGTTTAAAATGTGAAATACAATGAAGAGGGAGTAGCTTATGTTTCACCCCGTTCAACTCCTTTTTGTGTAAGATAATCAATTTTTGATGTGTCCTCATATTTGCGTACTCATTTGCTCTAATTGGTCTACTTTGCAGTAAAACTCTTAACATTCCAGTAGAGCCCTGGAAAGTGATTATCCTCCATAAGTCAATATCATGTCCAAACGGGGGACAAACACACGCTGAAAGCTGGAGAAAAAAAATCGATAAGCCTAATTAATTTAGCACATTTGGCTACTTTTCCCAGTTTGATATGAATAAATGAGACTGCTTGCAGTTTTAACTCCACATGCTGCTCCCAATTTAGTCTGATTTTTTGCTGATATAATTCCCCACAGCATCTCAGCTTGGCAAACCCTGATCACATTCAAACTGTGTGACTGGAATTGACCGGGCTTGCCAGGTGCAGGGTGTTCCTTTAGTGTCTGATAAATGTACATTTTGTGCCTGAGGAAAGGAATAATGTCACCATATTAAAAAATATCAGGGTGATCTCAGGCCACTCGGTCACACTGTCTCCCTGAAATTGTTTGATCTTGATGGTTGAGTCTCACTGCTGCCATACTATCTGTGCCTCCACACTGGTGATGGCCGGGCTGAAGACATTACGTTACTCTGTTCACACAGGGCATTCTTGTAGACAAAATTTCTCATGGTCTTCAAACTTGACATTTATGTCCACTCTGATTAACGGATGCGCTTGTTAGATTTTGAGGCCAAAGGTCATGCTACATACTACCTTTGTGTTATATACTTACTGTAGTTCTCATTACATACAAAGTTCTCTAGCATAATTTGTTCCTTTTAAATACTCAGTAAACTCTGTTACGAAGTTTCCCTACATAGTTTCTGTTACAAAAGTAGTAGCTGTAACATACTTAGTGCCTATTCTGAACTTAGTTCCACTACAAAGTTAATATTACATACTTCAATAGTTAGCTCCTGCTTTATACTTAGTACCTCTACACTGTTCCTTTTACATAGTGTCAATGTACTGATTCGCTGTTACATACCGAGTTTACCTATTAACTTGGTTCGTGTTACATACTTTTTATTGTTGGTTTTCATATTTTACTTATTTTCTGAGCTCACAAACTTAATTTCAGTGACATACAGTATGTGTTTTATGATCATAGTTCCTGATACTTAGTTGCTCTGGAGTACCTAGTCCCCCTACCCACATGTTTGGTCTTCATAAAATCTTAGTTAATGGTACGTTTTTATTTATCCTAATGAGTTCTACAGTTCCCTTGTGTACTTAGTTCCTGGAATATTCCATGTTCCTCTACATTGTGAATAAATACTAATCTCCTGGTACCTAGTTTGGTCCTGTGAGACACTCAGGCTACGCTCACACTGCAGGCAGAAGTGGCCCAGATCCAACTTTTTTCCCATGTGTGACCAATACCAGACTTTTTTATGACTGTCTGAACAGTACATATCCTATATACATATTTTTTTTCAGACTCAGGCTACTTTCATATGTGGTCCTACATATGACACATATCTGATATTATTCAAAGCGACCTCACTCTGAACGGTCATGTCACATTTCATCGGACTTTTTCGTTATTGAAGTGAGACAGATATCACAACTCTGCACCAGAGCAGTGTTAATTTTGTTGACTAATTATTTTTGTCATTGTTTTTGTCAACAACTTTTTTTCCTCTGATGAAACTAGACAGTAACTAAAAAAAACAAGTGCACATGGACAAAAACTAAAACTAAATTAACTGACATTTTCATCAACAAATAACAACTAGACTGAAATGTTTGACAGAGACTTAATCATTTCAGACCTAATTTGGTCATGTAGAAAGTAGGGGCAAGTTAGGAATATATCCAACCACAGCTGCTTTGGTTGTGTGGATAGGTTGGATGACTTAAGAGTGACGTCCAATCACAACTGCCTTAGCTTCATGGTGGTGGGATAAGTTGGGGAGCGATCCAATCAGAGCTACTCTCTTTATGAACTGATATATTCATGTAGAGCAGGTTCACTGTTTGTTGTCAGTTCTGGTATTGTAACTGAGATGCTCTGCCAGGTAGTCTAAATAAAGGTGACTGCATTTCACACAAAAGTTCAATTTGGATCTGTTAATTTATACATTCAAACTTTACTAGCATCCAATAAAGGGTTATTAGATGATTCATTTTATCCAAGTGTAAAACATGACTTCCTAAATTTAAGGAAACACAAAAAAAGCCTTACACTTTACACTTCATATTTTAGTCGACTAAATTTACAGTAGATTTCATCGACCAAAATGTTGTGAAATTTCATCAACTAAAATTAGACTAAAATTAAAACAATGTAGATGACTAAATTATGTCTAAAACTAAAAGATATTTTAGGCAAAAGACTAAAAAAACATTAAAAAGTGCTGTCAAAATTAACACTGTACCAGAGGAGGCAAGATCCAACATAAACAATGACCTAAACAGTTATGGATGAACTCTGTGTCAGTGAAGCCCCTCACATCACAGTCCCACCGCTCCTGTCTCAGACTCTGCATCCACACATACATCTGTCCAGATGTAGCAGCCACTGCTTCACAAAAGGCCATCTTTCTCAATCTTCTTCATCTCCTTATCACATAGTCATAATTTTATTCAAGATTGCACAACAGCTTGCAAACTGATCGGACACACTGACATGCGTAGCATCCATATTTACTTCAAGGTGTGAAGGCACCCTTAGCTCCCCTTCATAATGTGTTTCAAATTTATCACAAATGTAATATTGTACGTGAGGGCAAACTTATTAGATTTTGGGGGTCAAAGGTGACTGAGAACTAACACTCCCTCTACTGACCCCTTTTCCTAACCGACCACTGTTCTTTCACGTTCGGACTCTTGTTTACCTCCTGGAGGCATTAAACCACCAGGCAGCAGTTCTAGTTTCTCCCTGAAGTTTGGAGCCTTGCCTGTGATGTAACTGTCTCATCTCTGTCTCAGCCTATTTTAACATGACCGAGCAGCATGTCTTCTTTTTAACATCATCTGTTGCACATACAAGCATATGGCTCACATTGAGGTTCTCAGTCGACAGCTTGCTCTGAGTTTGTTTATTTTAAGCCTGTGCTGCTCAAGTGAGAATCAAACACCTAACACAGGCCAATGCAGATGACCCACATCACTTTCTTCACATCTCATGCAGCCACTTGAGAGACTGGCTGGCAGGATATTGAACATAAACATTTTTTTGTCTTTCTCCTTCAATCTCCACCTCTTTGCATCATCGCAGCACCGCATCTAGGTCTCCCACGAGTCAAAGCAGTGCAGTAGGTCTTCTTTAGACAGTTGTCTTAGGGCGCACTCACATGAGCCATTCTGTACTGTGCCCAAGTGCGATTCCCCCCTAAAGTCCAGATCCTTTGTCTAATTTGAGTGCTCCATACTGGGCTAAAGTGCAGTTCACTTCCCTGGCCTGGGTCTGCTTGGAGGTTGAGGGCTTCGGCTCATCATCAGCGGACTTCTGATCATTTGTTTCAGTGAATTTATTTGTGCTTGACCTTCAATCAATCAACATCGCCCTATATTTGGTCTTGATTTGTTGGTATTTCTTCATTCTTGGTGATGATGGTGTTTTCCAGTGGATTGGCTGCCATTTTGTCTCAGGATTGTATTGGATGATCCAAATTTAATCCCATGTAATCACTAATTCTAAAATAATTGGGTTTCCTTCAGTTTGCTCCAAAGTGTCGCCACAAATTTGCTTCAGTTTTCCTTTAAATCAGCAGTCAGAAGTTTTGGGTCGACTTAGGCACACGCTTTTGTAATGTTCAAATTTTCATACATCAGAATAAAACCATAACAAAGACATATTTCATAATAAAATCTATCATCTTTATAGATAGCCTTTACTTGTTGACTTAGAAACCTACAAAAGGTGAACTGAAAAGTGTAAATTCTGTCACATTAACAGAAATTCATTGGACATCACTGAGACATTTTGGACATGAACACTCCTTAATGAACAGCAGGAACTAACAGTCTATTTGATTGAATACTGTGTCTGAAACTGTCTCTTAGCTCTAAGTCAGTGTTTCAGATCATATTTATGTTTCATTGGAGCACTGATCCAAATAAGAATATCTAAAAATAAACAGTATATACTACATTTATTTGCATTTGCCTCATTTATGTATCACCAAACTGCTAAGAATTGCTGAACTGTATCAATATGCACTAAACTAAGAAATATAACATACAAAACACAGAAAAAATAGTCTGAATGTGTGATTAAATGAGATTAATTTTGGGCTAACTTTATAAAGCTGGAGATGGATCACAGCTGAAAATGTTGATCTCTCAGCAGCCCAAGTTCAAATGTAACTAAAGAAATGGTCATTTAGATTTGGGCTTGAGCTTTGGATGAATAGGACTGAGTAGTGGTGAAATTTTTGTTTTCTTGTCAATTTAACAAATTTACAACAGTTTCATGATGTTACAGAGTTTAACATAAGCCTTTGCTTATTAGACTATTTCAACTGTTTAGCCTGTTAGACAGATTCAATTCATCAAAACATTATCCCTCACTATAGGATATTAAATTGTTTTTGTTCTTCACTGTTGAGAAAAAACTCAACCAGCTGTTCTAACAAAACAAGACACATGACTGTTACCAGTATGAGCACTGGTATCAGTATCAGCTGATCTCACTAGCAGGTGATTAATATTTGGTGTGGGTCACAAAAAGTCTGGTCAGGTCATCCCTATTTAAATGCAAGTATTCTTATTTACCAGTAAAAAGTGCTTCTCCAAATTAGATACTAGGTTTGCTATCCTGACAGTTTTTTTAAGAAGACTTTTGTTTGTTGCATTGGTCTAAGGTGCTTTACTTGCCCATTGGCTGATATTTGTCAACAAGGCATTAGTTGATTTGATGCTCACCCATAAAACAAATGTATCTCATGCAATGCATTTCTTATATAATAATTTCCTGCACTCCATTTAATTTTTAATTTCCTTTATTTATGTATTTTTGTTGAATGTTATTATTTATTTATTTGTTTATTCTGTCAGCTACACTGCTAACTCAATATTTATTATTTTTTCATGGATTTTTTTTTGTTTTACTACTGTTATTTCTTCAGATTTCTTTTTGCTGTAACATATTGTATCATAAAACGTGATATTTTATTGGTGTCTCCGAGAGGTCCTTCTGTCTCTGAATGTGGATGGATTATATATTAGAGAAAATGCCTACCTGTCTGTAAATATTTGCTTTTTTATGTGCGTTTGTTATTTTTGTTGTGTTTTTTAAATATTTAAACCACTGAAAAAGAATGTTCCAAAACACGATAAACAAGTAAAGAGGCGATACCTGATGCTGATTACCATGTTTAAAATAATGAATCTTTGCCAAAGTGGCACTTGATGTTCCTGCTCCCATCACTTCACAAGTACAGAATCACAAACAGCAGGTCAGAGGTCAGTATCTCAGTCAAGATGTGCTTCAGCGAGATACAGGTGTGGAAGAGAAATCTCAAAGCATTTACTCTCTGCTTTTCATTTCCTCCCTTTGACAATTGCCTCTCACCCATCCTCACCGTTATCAGATAAGACTGAGGGATCAGCCATTCGCATGTTGTGAAGGCAGTTGTCATGGCAGCCTGGTCAGTGATGTCACCAAGTGGTCCAGGTTATAGCCTCTTGAGCTGTAAGAAGAGTAAACATTATCAGAAATGACCATATCTTAATTACATTGTGTCAGAAAACAGATTATACTCATGAAGAAATACGGAGAGAAGTGTGTTATTTTTAAAACTAGAAAATTGGTTGGATATGACCATAATGAAAGAAACAATAATGTCTGAAATGACAGCTATCTAAGTGGCCTTGCAGTTGTAATTAGGCACAAAGGGGCTGTCAAGCTGTGCTAAAGCCTGTGTTGATTATGTAGTAAAAACAGCACTCAGCATTGAAACAGGGTTATGTTCTGTTTTAGCCTCTCCAGAACCAAAACAAAACAGAACAGGAAGAAAGAAAAGTAAGATATCTAACCTGACAAGAGGATTTATAAATGGAACGGCATGCTAAGAATTACCTTTTCTAATTTACTGTTTTACTCTGTCTCATTGGTGGGGACTTCATAGCTAACCAGTATGTATCGCCAGTTTCCTGCCATGGTGCTCATTATTATTATTACTATTGTCAATATTAATGTTTTTGAACTGACATAATCAAGTCAACCTGCTGACTGTTAAAATATATCATTTGTTTTAATTCTGAGTAAAAACTGTCAGACAGGCATGCAGTGGGATTCTTAAAATACATCTGTAGATTATAGCTTAAAATTATATTTCACCTTTAACAAATTTTTATTGGAAATCAGCCTAATGATCAGCCTATCGATAAATCAATATACATTGGTGTTTTTTTTCTCTGCTAATAATTAATTTGCTTTTGAGTTATTTATTAATTTCCCTGTTCAAAAAGCTGATTAAAACAAATTTAGATTGTATATAGAAAAGGTCTGAGGCACTCAGACGGACTAATAGTAAAAAGCCTTTATTTAATCAGGGCTACAGATGTAAAATCATGCCAACATGTTTCAGCCATGAAGACTTTTGTCAGAACAGGTACAAAATGGCCGCTGCACTAGTTCCTCCAAAGGTTTTGGGCCAGTCACATTATCAATGAAAGTAAAATGATGAGGAAAAAGGTTACATTTCAATTGATGAAATGAAATATCAAATATGTTCATGAAAGCAGTGCAGTAACCAGAAGACTATTACAACAACAATAAATATGATCTAAAAGACACCAATTGTACGACTAAGTAATTCCTATAAACCAGCTGAATTATTTAAACCAGAAAACTACAAGAAAGGGGAGAAATAAAGTTCACTATTTAAATGTGGATATTTCATAGCTTTTAACATTTAAATCCAAAAAGTTTATCTTTGTGAAAGCCTTTTCAGTCTGTCCCCTGTGATTGAGTAAGGTGTATATGTTCGATGCTGATTATTTTTAAAGAATTGTAGCTACCATGATTTGCCTCCTGAAAGCGTAAAGCCCTGGTATGTTGAAGATTGCTGATTCTTATTGCCTGTTTATGTCTTGGATTTAAGTTTTGTCCTGCCTATGTAAAACAGCCACGTGTACACTCAAGCCTGTAATCCACATACTGTATATAGAGTTGCAATTTATGAATGCTGTAATGTTAAATTTAGAAGTTGGCATTCCATCTTTTTTGTAAATTTAGACTCAGAAACTTGTAAATATTACAAGTAATATAAGTACGGCCCTGACACTGAAAGCTGGCGTCGTGTCCACTCTGACCCTCACTGACAGTGTCCTAACTGAACACGGGTGTCAGATGTTGCTATGCCCGCTGAAAATCTAATTCCGTGCCCCACGTTTAGCTTGTAAATAGCACATCAAGTTATTTTACTGCACAGCTGTAGGAAAGGATGTGAGGTTCTTTGTAATGTAAGGGGTGGCCTCAAAGGCTCATCAATACACAGCTCTCTGTAAGACAAAGTTTCTCCCTCTGTGTTGAAAGTGAAAGTAAATCATTTCACTTACTCAAATACAAAAATGATCTTCTATCTACATCATGTTAAAGATGTAAACAAGCTCTGCTCAGAGTTAAAAGCCAGAAAACCATAAATATCCCTCCTGCACTTTGTCAAAATCTCTGTCCACGCTTCTCCGTGTTGGCCTGATGTAATGGAGGAAGAAACAGAAATGAGGTGTCAAGGTAAAAACGCTGCACCACATTGAATAGAAATGGGCTGTGCTGCACATGGTCAGTTTGGACACTTACATGATGTGTCTAATTATCCTGATTTTGTCTCCAATGCTCTTGTTTGTCACCTTCAGCTAGGACATGGTGTTAGCAGACCATTTATTTACAGATACTGTGATTCTTGGTCCCCTATTGTGCTTTCTTTTGGCTGTTTTCTGAAATTGTCCTCATTTTCAGATCAGTGCATTGGTCTAATTTAAATACTTTTTCGATCAACTTTGGAACAAGTAATCAAGGAGCATTCCCAGTTATACCAAGATCAGTTTGATTTTCAATGAAAAGCCTTCAATGCATCACAAATTAATGTCTCTAGATGAAGTAGCAGCTCATTGTTTGAATAATAATCCCAGACGCAAAAATCATCAGATTTTAAGCTAAGCTTTTCCTTCTTTCTCCTCTTTTTGTTGTTTCCTCTCCAACAGTGACACACCCCAGGCCAACGACAGCGGAGCCAAGACGCCTCGATCCAAAACATCATCCCGCTTCCCCAGACTGGGCCGAAGAGGCAACCAAGAAGCCAGACCTGAACCACAGAGTGGTGACCTTTAACCCTGTAGCATTTGAACTATTTATCATTCAAAATAGAGGACAAGGACCTCAATGTTCACATGTTCAAACACGCACTGAGAGACATGAATCAAAGCGTTTGAGGACAATAAGAGCGTGTGACGGACCTTCAAAGCCTTACAGATAAAAAGCCTCAGTCCTGGACAGGAGATGGATGCAGTGACATCACAGAGATCACTCAAAGAAATGTAAATGTTTAATTGCATTTCGTGACTGAGTAAATGATGAATGATTCCTCTGAGGCTGCCTAACAATGAACCCAATCATACAGCACCTCTTACCTCACTGAGAGACAACAAGACTGTTCACTGCACACGAACTAGGCTGGAGTCTATGATCTTAAACACAATGACATGATAAGAACAGTTTTTCTAACTCTGCTCATTTTTTAGTGAAGTGTATCTCACTATCTCTGTCACAGTGCCTACAGTGTTTTGTAGCTGCTTTCCTGCTTTAGGTATGGAGGGGTTGATAGAACGGTGGGGTAAGAGGGTTGTTTCTCAGCTGTTATGTCTGCATTATGGTGCCATTATGTTTTAGACAATAAGTTAAAAATCTGATGTGGACCAACTGGCAGTGAGCATTCCTTTGACCTGCTTGTGTTTTTTTTTTTTATCATGATTATTGTGGCTCTTGTGCATCATCTACAGGACATGTATCACACATCTAGCTTTTAAGTTCTATCTGTGATCATGTAAAAGGATCTGCTGATGACAAAAAACAAATCTAAGGGACTGTATGAAAATTCCCTTCGTGGAGGTTTGAAGCAAATATGATGTTTAACCTGGAATTTCCATAGTTCAAGCATAAATCAGGATGTGGCTCTGAAAGTAATGCAAGAATTGATTTAAATCTCAAAATTTCGTTTTGTTCTTTTTTTAATGAGCATAACCATAAAGTCATTATGGCAGGGCAGTAGCTGTTTACTACTCAAGTTACTGTAGCATCTTCCTGTTCCTACGTGAGGCCTGTCACATACATCCTACTTGAAAAATGCTTTAAAGTGCTCGTCAACTTTTGTACCTTACAGCTGGAAGTTAAATGGCAGTGTGCCTGTCAGTCAGAGGAGGGTGTCGGAGATGAAATACAAAGTGGCCAGCAGCAGGGTGATTTCAGAGTGAAGACCAGGTGAAAACACTGCTGTTTGTGTTCACACATGTAGCTCACCCAGGTAAATGCAAGAAATTTACAGTTTTTTTGTGTGTGTGTGAATACGGTCCATGCAGATTAAAGTGGATAAAGGCAAGGCCGATAACAAAGGGAGGTGTGGTGGTACGTGGCCTGGACCATCTTGAAATCTGCCACCAGTTGGCTATCTATGGTGCCAGTCCAAAATCCTAAACTATGATTGGCTATTTTTCTCTTTAGGTCTACACAGTATGTCGTTTTTACATTGTAACTGCAACATGCACATGCCAGATAGTCACATCGCAGGACATACAGTCTAAGGCTGGAAATATACTTGCAGGTTGTCCTTTCGTTTCATTTGCGTCTGTGGCATAATGAGCGTCTTTGTTCATATACTTGCCTGTAGGTGACACTTGTGTCTGGAGGGCACCACTAGAGGACGCAAGAGACTTGAGGTTGTATTTAGCCACCTGTTGTGTTAGAAGTAAACTGCAAACATGGCAGCAATTCTGAGAATAAAAGTGAAAAATTAACACAAATAATTGACATCATCATCAAATGTTTGTCAGCGACTGAGGATCAGTGGTCAGACCTCACCATCACAATCATCTGCTCTCCGTTTCTAGAACTTTGGTTTGGGGCTGAAGTTGCACATTGTTTTATTTTTCACTTGGTTTGGTTTTCTTTCACTTCTGCGGCAAGTCAGGTGGACCATAGCCTTCTAACACTAGTTGTGGTGATAGCTGCAGTCTTTGTTCCTGCCTCCTGGCCGGAAATACGCAACCGACAGGCCGGTTGGCGGTGCCTGAAATGCTAACCTTCTCTACTTGATACTATCAATTAATGCTAACTTGTTTGCTGTTGTTATATTTGGCCAGATTTAATCCGCAATGCCCTGCTTTTTTGTCCCAGTGCCTTTTTTTCTCCTTGATTGACTTTAATACCACCTTGCAGTGCAGTTGGATCAGCCTGATTCAGTGTCTGTAATCAGGCAGATCCATCTTGCTAAGCTCCAATCTAAAACAATTGTGAGCAGCCCAAAGCGGCATTGGCCCAATCCGTGCCCTTTGGGGTAGGAAGAGGTGAAAGCTACAAGTGAGACAACAGCAGGAAGTGACAGCTGCACAGACGCTAGCACAGATGCTAACAGCTTCACTAGCAGTTTTATAAGATCTGGACCTCATTTCTTTATTGAATGAAGAACAGAAAACACAGAAAGCATTCCTCAATAGAAAGGATATTTTAACTTCCCTTCCAACATGTTTTGGCGAGACTTTTTACTGCTAAGTGGCTCATGTTTTGTATTTTAAACTGCCTACAACATTATCTGATTGGGCGGTTATGAATGCGATTGATGGAGTTATCGTCCAATCACCTGCTGGATATGCTTCAGAAAGGTTCTGCCCATTCCCAAACACTTTTTATAGGCTGTTACCCAAATGGACTGGTATATAGTATCAGTTTAGTGAACAGTCCACCTGGTGTGTCAGGTTATGTAACATCTGTCATGAACCAAACCCTGGTCCACTTAGAAGAGACCAAGGTGGACCAGAGTTAGATTCTTTGGTCTGCCCCAGTTTTCATTTGGTCTGGACCAAACGTGTTAAGTGTGAATGCGCCATAGCATAAATAGATATAAAATGGTATCGAAACACTTGCACTCTTAGACTTATTGGAAAATGAATCCTCACAATATTGGTTACTTACAATAAATCTTTACATAGTCATCTCTGAGACTTTGTGTGGGTGGATAAAAGGCCTGCACAAAGATATGTCCGAGAGCTGTCTCAAGAGAGAATCCCTCAGATTTAATGTTAATGCTAACAAGGCCACTTATTCACACATGCAATCTTGACATTTACCAGAGATTGACTACTTACCAAATAATGTCCTGGCTTGTTTGTCCACACAAATCCCCCACACTGGGAAGCTTTCTTGCAGTGCACATGACAGTCAGTGGAAGGTGAGGGAGGGCAAAATTCAGAGGGGCTCATATGGCAACACTAGGGTGAAGTCATGTGGCTCAATTTGACAGTAGGGCCATCCCTCATGTTTCTGCTCCCCCTCAGGGGCCGTCTACACAGAGAAAAATTAAAGCGTGTTTGCTCAAGTTTTGATCGTATAGGTGCTTCGTCCACATAGAAACAGCATTTTAGGTTCCTGATTTAGGTTCCTGGTTTTGGTGTCTGTCTGTGGCAGCGTTTCAGCACCACTAACAGACCTGACATATGTATCACAGGGATTTCAGTGTTTTTGTGTGGACAGCCACATTTCTTAAAGCAAGGCCGTCTTTACAGAGAACAGTTTCAACACATTTTTTGTATCCATGTGGACAGGGCCTAATATTTTCCTACAGTCCCTTAAAGATGTTTGGAAATGTCAGAAAATTTCATTAAATAATAATTTCATGATGACATAAAAGCAGAAAGGAAGGGAAAACACATTTTTTCTTTAAATTATTTTGTAAGCTGTGTTCAGGTTGGGTATATCCAACAAAAATGAGGATCTTCTTTAAAAGTATATCGGCCATATTGATAAATGAAATGTCTACAGATTGTTTATCTAATGTGTCTTAACAGGATCTCATGCAGCGTTATGTTGCAAATGAATGTTTTAACAATGACTAAACACTTGAAGAAAAAGCTGCTTGTTTGGGTGCATGTGAGCGCTGTGGAGCACCGAGTGTGTAAACCAGAAGCTCATACATATGCATGGCTCACCTAAGAGCAGATACAGGCCATGTTCAAACGGGGAGTGATTGTGTTGGAGGGCTTTCAGCAAACTTGAATCAAAGGGTCGGCTCACTAAACGGTAAACACCGTCCTCACTGGTGACAGGGGGTGAACAAACACGCTTTGTTGGTTTTAATTAAGTTGTTTTTCTTACAGGAAGTTGACCCTCAAAGGAATCCAGCAACTGGTAAACATTGTACGGTGTTGTTAGGAAATCCATACAGGGACGGCGTCAAAGGTTTTCATTTATCACACTTCCTGAAGCCTTTACAGAGATTGTCAGTGGTAAATATTTGGTGAACTGGCTGTTGATAAAGTTAGAATGAAAAAAGGAAACATGGTATTATATCAAAAATTATTCATCATTGTACATGGGAATACTTTCATTTCCTGACAAATGGCCCTGCATCTGCACCCTGTGAAAACGATTTTTTTTTGTCATTTTTAGTTGAATTCCTCTGATTACTAAGTACAAATGGTGATATTTAAAGTGTAGCACTGCCTTGGATGCATTTTATAAATCAGCTCATAATAACAATGTCCTGTACTGCCTGTGTAACATTATTGTTTTTCAAAACAAGCAGCTTCATAGTATAGAATTAACTTTAACACAAAATCTATCTCTAGCCTATGGGACTGGATGTGCATCTGTTTATTTTATTTGCTGCATATTCCTATGATAACAGCTCATTTTTGGTTGTTTTTTAGTGTAACTAAACACCATCATGTTTTTTTTTTTTTTTTTCAGATAAAAACCTATGCCCTTGAAAATTTAGTATTCCTCTTGATCAGATACGACCAGATTCTTGATATTTAATACAAGGAATCAAAATTCCTATCTTACTAAAATTATGCCTAGTGACTACCCCCCACAGGTTGAAACACAGCTGCTGCAACTGACCCTTCGTCAACCCCTGACCTTTCCAGGAAGTGATGCTTCATCAAGCCACGCCCTCCTGGGTTACTGTTTGCACTCAGGTAATTCCCTGACATGGGGCGTTTCTCATGACAAAACTGTGTCCATCCTCACTTCCTCTCTCCTTTACCAACCCGGAAGTCATTCTCCCTCAACTATGATGAAGGATCCTCCAACTCCCAAAGATGCACCTGGGGGAGAGAGGAGACTTCTGGAGGAGTTCTGAGTGAGGATACACCAGTGTTTCCTCTGAGGAAGTCTTTCAACCTTAGATGCAATTTGATCAGTTTAGAGGCGTGGCATTGGATGAAATGCATCACATTTCTCTTTAAATTCAAAGGAGCTAAGATGCAGGTAAACGATATGAGTGAAGGAAGTAGGATGGAGAAAGTTATGTAATGATAAAAACCCATTGTTGTTTACACTTGCTTCTCTCACCGGGGAGTATGCCCTGCTCAGCTACACCCTTACATCAGTGATAAATGTTAAAAAGTGTATCAACAGCATTTATGAAAGAGTTGAGAGGAGTGTTGTAGCACACAGAGGCCAATATGAAGCAGCGTCAATGATAACACTGGAGAAAGAAAGCTGCAGTGTTTTAGCTCTGTATCCAACAGTAGTGTGAAAAGGCCTTGTCTTTCCTTGATACAGAACTCATCTTTGGAATAAACTACATACCAACAAATGTAGAAGAGACAGCTCACCACACAATTATGTGGGAAACAGTGAATCCGGTGCTCATGTTCATGATTAGATAGGTTTTTGTAAGTCTACAGTGGATGTATGATACAATGAATAATAGCAACAAACTAAGGTAGCATGGACTGAGAAGATGCTTTGGCTGATGCAAGGGGCACGAAGGCTCTGTTCATGAGGTTACTGGGGCATTTTTGGGGATTCCAGGGTGGAAAAAAAGGAAAACAACCATAATTTTCTTGTTATCATGAAAATGCAGAAGATAAGATTAATGAAATAATGAGCAATTGTAAGGTTTGACTTATTTACGCAATTCAATATTGTGTGTTCAATAACATACATTAGTTATGCTCAGTAGATTTTTTTAAATCATACCTCGTGGTGGACTAAAGTGGTGCAAGGGGTCAGTGCAGGCAGCCATCTTGCAAATATCAGAGGATGTTTAAGATGCAGTGTTTTAAATATTCAATTCTACAAACCTTACTATTGTTTTTATAGGAAAAAAGGCATTTAACACATGTTGTTTGAAGAAGGACTTTATCTTGAAACTGGGGGATAATTACGCATTTATTGAGATAAAGGGTTAGTTCAGGTTTTTTGAAGTGGGGTTGCTGGAGGCACATGGCAGTAGTAAATATGAGTGCCAGTAAAGGAACTTGCGAGCTTTGTCCCTGGGGGGAGATATCTGGGGGCGGATGCTAGCTGGTACATAGCAGTATCTGGTGCCACCAAAAGCCTCGTAATTAACCAACTGATATGTGAAATCTTCTCAAAAACTATGTTTGCTACACAATACGATACAGTAAGATTCTTCACAGTGTTTAACTTTTCTTCGACAAAGCCCCTGTGTTAAGAACTATTCTGTAATCGGGCAAAAATACTTATTCTTCCGCCAGCAACCACCCGCATTAGATCAGGTCAGAATACTGCAAGCAGCAGCGGGGTCAGTTAGCAGGAGCACAAAACAATTTAAATCTACCTTCTTGGATATTAATATAAATTTGGCTTGTTTTAATTTTTGGCTTGTCAAGACTCACCCCTCTGCGGCAACTGTGTTTGCAGTGCCCATTTTACTGCTTAGGACTACGACACAGGGCAGCAGTTTGAAGGCTTACTGAAATCAAAGGGCTCTGATAAAAGGTCTAGGAGATGCCATGTTACTAAATCTCACTTGTGAAAGCAATGTTAACATACAATAGTTTTAAACACAGGAGCTTTGTTAAGGAAAAGTTAAACACTGTAAAAAAAAATCTTACCATAGTGTATTGTTGAGCCAGTGTAGTTTTCTGTGAAGTTTTAACCTATAACTTGGTTAATTATGAGGCTTTTGGTGGAGCCATGTACTGCTACGGGCTACTTTCTAGCAGCTCCACTTTAAAAACCTGAACTAAGCCTTCAAGTATTTGCTGCTGCACATCTAATTCATAAGCATCCAAATCTTATTTGAATTAAGATTGTCCTAACATCTATAATATTTTGCCACTGTCTTGATATTTCAAACATATCAGACCCTGATTAACATACACCAATACAGAACTTGAATAAAGTTGCTGCCTGACAAAGACAAAGGTTTGTTCCTACATCGAATGTTTTTTTTATGTTATGATTACAAAAATCACTTTTCTTTCAGATTGCTCCATTTTCTTTCCCATAACCATCAAGATGCTGGATACAGTAACTCTGACTGATTCAAAGCAGTGACAGAAAGTGGGTTCAGTTCATTGAGAAGCAGCCAAAGTTTTGTCTTTACAGTTTGCCATGTCTGTATCTGTGGACTCTTGTGTTCTTGCCTTAGTCAGCAGTCAGGTTTTTATCTATCAGTGTCAAAACAGCGAGGAGCTCAACAATAAAGTGCAGTCTGTACAGTTCAATACTGATGTCTCTGTGTCACTGATGTCTTTGTAGCACAATGAAGGACTGAATTGAAGCAGAGGACTCATTCACAGCTCTTCTGAAGCAGGAAGGTTTTTTTTGGAAGCTTATGTCAGCATGTCTGCCTTTTGATATTTTGGTGTCTGAGATTTACTTCATTATCAGTATAGTCTGACTATTCCTAATGCAAACTAATACATTGGGAGGCTACTGATAAAGCAGTCTGACACCTTCTCGCACTTTTAGTCTACAACTCTGTTTTTAGACTCAGACTGAGATTTTAGCAAGACTGGAAATCTTAGAGCAGGGGTCGACAAATACCGGCCTCCAGCCAATTTGTAACAATTTCTGGCTTTCGCAATGATCTAGAACATGACTTTATATGCTTTTACTAATTTTCCTTAACAAACAAAACTTTACGATCAGCAACAGACAAATGTAAACACCTCAGGCAAAACATCAGCTGCACCTCCTCCCGCTGCAGCCACTCAGTGCAATCCTCCACAACAGAGTGATGTCAGTGAGCGAGACAGAGAGTTTTATTTCTGCAGATTAAGGATCATTTTTTTTAAGTTACGAGTCTGATCAGCACACATCTGCTTAACAAAAGTGCTTCTGTATTAAGAGAGTTTAAGGCAGACGTGATGAGGGACAACAAACATGAAGAAACCAAAAATGTGCTGCACAATGCCGGAGGAGATTGTTCCCATAACACAGAACCCGATGTTACAGCAGCTCACATTTATTGAGCCCTTATTAAAGTAATTATGGGTACATTTTATTTCTGTTAACCTAAAAGTGGCCGCTTTTTCCCGCCTACCCTCACAGATGAGAGATTGCTGCAAAAGAGAAAACAGCACAGAGCCATAATGCATTGAGTGAGCCATAGCGCGAAACAGGAGAAAAAAACGACAGCTCAAACAGGAGCAGACTGTTCATTGATTAACACTGTCTCATAGAAACATGCGCAAATGCACACGGATGAAATGGACAGCAGGGGATCATTAGTGATCTGTTAATTAAAAGTTCAGGAACACATCTGTAGGAACCTTCGCTGTGAAGTGTTTTTTATGGAGAGCTGTTAAAAGCCCCTTTCAGCATGATTTTCCCTCAATATTCCAATAAATTAATTAAAACTCATGACTTTCTGCATCCTGAAAACTGTCATTTCTGCCTGATAAATCCCACTAAAGATGTTACTTACTTACTTTTCCCCATTACACCACAGGACAGCAACAAAGTCCCTCCGCTTCAATCTGTCTTGGGCCATCTTCTCGATGGTTCCCCAGCTCTAATGGTGTTGATGCTCTTTCTGCCTTGTGTTGCCAGTAGTGGTAAATTTCTAGTCAATCACCATCTACATGGTAACAGGAGTTGATTGGGCTTGACGTGCCGGGGCAGCTTGTAGATGACCTTAAACCTGTCTGGTCTCATGTGGTGTGAGTCTGTAATCTGTTACCTGGAAGACAATAGGTTTGAGGATGAGGACTAACAAATCAACTCCACCTCCCTCCAATAGCTAGTAATGGCCAGTGGTTGGACACGGGGCTACCAACCCTATTCTGTAAAAACCAATATATGCTACGACAACAGCAGCAAAAGAAACCTCAACATCTGGATGTAAAGGCCCATTTTAAAGATGTTGATGGAGTGTTAATCTAAGTTTATCAGATTTCATAATACAAACAGCGTAATGACATATGATTCATGTCTTTTTGTCTCTTGTTCTGTGCATAATGGAGATACTGAGTGTCGAGAGCCACAGCACTCTCTCACTTTCTTCTTTTTGTACATTATTTAAATTCAACTCAAACTCTACCAAATTAATCTGTACCTTCATTAGGCAAACAGTGGTTTGCCAGATGAAGGTCTGAGACCGAAACGTTGCAAATAAATTAATTTCTTGCAAGTTAGACAGGAGCAGGAGTCTTTCTTCATGTTTAAATTGTATGAAAATAAAATGTTACATGTTTCAAAATCTTGTCAACTCCATATCTGCAACATCAATTACTCAAGTTGGAAATAAAAATGGTTGAATTAAAGTAAACACTAGTTTCATTACTGGTCAGTCTAGTTAACCTTGCAGTGCAGCTGGATCTGCCTGATTCAATGTCTATAATCAGGCAGAGCCATCTTGCCAATCTACAACGATTTGTAAGTGGCCCGTAGTGGCACGGCCCAATCAGCGTCCTTAAAAGCAGGAAGAGGAGGGAGCTTGGAGGGAGACATCAGCAGGAAGTGACTTCTCGAACAGGGATAAGCATAGATGCTAACAGCTTCAAGAGCAGTTTTTTAAGATCTGGACTACATTTCTGTATTAAATGAAGAACAAACAACAACACTGGGAGCATTTATCGACAGAAAGAATACTTTCACCCCACTTCTGATATGTTTTTGCAATAGTTTGTTCTACGAAGTGGCTACAGTAGCACCTGCCCACTACATTATCTGAATGCACTTTAATGAATGTGAGTGATGGAACGATCATCCAATCACCTGCCGAATCTGCTTTTGAAAGGTTCTGTCTGTTCCCAAACGCTTTCTGTGGGCTGTCGCTCCGATGGACTAGTGAAACATGTTGTACAGTCCATCTGGTGTGTCTGGTTGATATCAAGTCGTATTAGATTGTGACTCTTTGATGACCGTCTATTTCTTACTTTGCATGCCTGTGTCTTTTTATGTGTTAATGCATATTTAGGGACATGCAGTTGGTGTGTGCAGACCAAAATGAATGCAGACAGAAGGTGTGCTATAAAGCCTGCATGTGTTTAATGTCTCATTAAATGCTCCAGTGCTCAGTATGCCCTGATATGAAGTGTATGCATAAATGGACTGATGGATTCTGAGAATTTCATCTTCACTGCATCTGTGTCTCTCTGTGCATCTGTTCTGTTTGCCATACTCTTGTTTAGCCTTCACTACTCTTCTGCACATGCTCAGAGATTTCTACAAACTGCTGAGCCATTTTAAAGGACTGTGTTTGTTTTTATTTATTTATTTCTTGGGCTGGGTAATCCGTCCAGGGTCGTCAGACAGAAGAACAGTGAGGATGTACAAAATGCTCATTGTCTATTGACCAGAAAATTGGTCACAGGCCCATTTAGGATGTGGATGGTTGCTTTTGGCAGTGGCAGACAATAAACACTGACACATGCAAACAAATGGCTGAATGCAAAGCCAAGTATTCCACATACCTTCTGCAGTGATTGTACTGTTTCAGCAGAATGGACCAGCTTTGACATTTAAAAGTCAGGAAACAAGTACAAAAGTATACCTTAACTTCATCCCATCAAAATATGCAAATTATGAGAGATTGGTTTGTATAAAGTTTCATAAGTCTTAGTAGATTTGTTGTATATAAAGGGATTAGAGGGTCAGAGAGAGTGTCACACATGGAGGGACAAGTTTGATTTCTAATCAGAAGCTAATGCAGAACGCCAAGGACACAGGGACAAACAGCTACAATGATAGGGTGGGTTTTTAAATGAATATTTTTACCTGGAATTTTTTGACTATATTCATCCTGTAGTGCATTAGGAGAAAGATGGGCTGTTAAAAGAAAAAGGGGACATCCAGCCTGGGACATCTGCTGCAGGCATGTTGCATGGACAGATTTTGTGTTGCATGTGAGTCCTTTTTTTGTTTTTGGTTCTGAAATAAATCTCTCAGGTATTTTTTATCTTTTTTGACAGTAGAGAGACAATGCATAGACTCAGAAGGCAGGAAAAAACAAGTAGGGGAAGTCATGTGGCAAATGGGCCTCGGGCAAGGATCAATGGCTCCTGTGTTTTGTCCTTGGAGTTTGTAAAACAGTGAATCTGGTCTCAATGTTTATATGTGTCCTTGACAGCAATTAGGCTCTATGTGATGAGAGCTGCTTACTGCAAATGAACAAAGCTATTAGTAGCCTCTAATCCTGAACATCCTGAAGTACCTTGAAGCATTCTGAGGTGTTTTTTCATAGTCATACTCTTATTTCATCCAGTTTGACAACATGAGCTCATGATTTCTCCACTTGAATCAACACGTTTTGATGTTCCTCCGTTCCTCCAGTTCTCTTGGCAGATTCCTACGATTTGAATTCAGACCTGTTGACTTTCCATCTACAGAAGTTTCTCCTGCGTGTACTCCAGTTCTTATAAGTGTGCCATAGATAAATCCAGAGTAAACAGTGGTCATGCAAAAATTGTAAATTTATCCTATTTAGTGACAAATGTTTCCTCCTGTGAAGCAAACCAATCAGCGCTGCTGGCGAAAGAACACGTAGGCTGTGCCATGTCTCAAAATAGTGCCTAATCAAAGCAGCTTTGTAGCAGAGAACTAAGTAAATGTAAACAATCAGATAATGTAGGTAGGAATGAAGGTCGAGTGGTAAATCGAGAGCTTTGCCTTTCAGCTCAGCTCCCTCTTTACCAAGACGGACCAGTGTAGAGTCCACATCACTGACGATGCTGCACTGGTCCCTCTGTTGATCTCTCGTTCCACCCTTCCCTCGCTTGTGAACAAGACCCTGAGGTACTTGAACTCCTCCACTTGGGGCAGAATCTCATCCCCAACCCGGAGAGGGCTCTCCACCCTCCTCTGGGCGAAGACCATGGACTCAAATTTGGAGAGAGGTGTCGGGCGGGCGTGGCAGTACTTGTTGCTCCTAGGCTCAGTGCCTGTACATTGGGGTTTACCCCAGTGGACGAGAGGGTAGCCTCCCTCTGCCTTCGGGTGGGGGGACAGAACCTGACTGTTGTCTGTGCTTATGCACCAAACAGCAGTTCAGAGTATCCACCCTTTTAAGACTCCCTAGAAGGGGTGCTGGGGAGTGTCAGAAGGGACACTGGGGGACTTCAGTGCTCACATCGGCAATGACAGTGCGATCTGGAATAAATTAAATTCTCAGCAAAACATGCCAACATGCTGCTGCTGAAGCCGTTAGCATCTATGCTAATCACTTTACAAGCAGACACTTCCTGCTGTCATCTCCCTTGAAGCTCCCTACTGTTCCTGCTCTAAAGGACGCTGGACCCTGCTGCTTTGGGCTGCTCACAGTTGTAGATTGGAGTTTGGCGAGATGGATCCGCCTGAATACAGCCAATGGATCAAATGAGTCAGTCTGCGCTGCAAGGTTTGAAAGATTGAGCCTCTTTCAAGAATTTAAATGCAGTACTTACAAAGAAAAGATCCTGTAATCTCAATCATCATTCTCTTTTTATGCACCGAGGCTTTGTAAGAAAAGAAAAATGCTGCTGTTAACAAAATGAAAGCTTCCCCCCTGAGAGGTTGTTGATCTTTTGTCAACAGTGTCCTTGTGAAGATGTCCATGTAAAAATCTGAATAAATATCTTGCTTCAGCCCCTCTTCACTTCTACGTCTCCATGTCCCCCTCCCCTTCCTCTTGTCCTTCTTTTTGTAGGCCTGTATGCAAATGATAGAGCTCTTACATTTGTGTGAGGAGCGTCAAGCAGACAGAGACCCTGGTTTAAACAAGGTCAGTGAATAAGCAGCACCAGTATCTTTACAACACACAGCCCACAGTACAGCCTGTGCATCATGTTCATTAGAATGATAAGAAACAGGCTGCAGTCTCAACGCCCTATAGACTGCAGGTCTGTAAGGACGCAGCTGTATAATAAAGTCAAAGATTAGCCTGTAGTTTATGTTTATGAAAGCTGCTGCCGAAGATCCTCAGAGACAGAGGAGCCTTCATCAGCTCAGCTGCACCTACAAGCCCTCTGCTACTTTTGATCACAGGAGCTTTCTTCTTCTCCTTGGCAGATATTTTTCAATGCTGATGCATCCGGTTGCTTTATCACCTCTTAGTAAAACATTTTACAAACCTTCTACGTCTACGTCCATTGATTGTTTGTACACGCAGCCCTTAAAACTACAGATTAATGCTATATTCACATGCAGGTAGGTGGTTTTAAAATAGGTCTTTCTCTAATCTTGTACAAATTGATCAGCCTGATTTAATGTCTGTAATAAGGCTGATCCATTTTGCCAAGCTCCAATCTTGTGAGCAGCCCAAAGCAGGACAGTCCTTTAGAGCAGAAGGAGGTGGGAGCTACAAGTGAGATGACAGCAAGAAGTGGCTGCTCATAAAGAGATTAGCATGGATGCTAACAGCTTCAGTAGCAGTTTTTTTCACATCTGGACCACATTCCTTCATTTAAAGCTAGGGTCAGTGATTTTGGAAAACTAGCATGAATTTGAATGTAGCATCTCTTCAGGACTCCGCCTAGCCCCTCCCCCCCTTCTCTGGAGCTCCTCCAAAACTACGCCCCCTCGCTCACATGCACGAGCGCCGCTGATTCGCGACCGGTCCTCAGCACAACGTTTTAGTTTTGCACTACACCATGTCATGTCTCACTCAGCAGTAAGAAAACACCAAAACATTATCATAGTAGAGGTAAAAAAAAACCAAACAAAGAAACATGGCAAGTTAGTTAGTACTCACAACCCGATGTTGACTCTCGGTTTTGCCCTGGCACAAAGTGTTTATTTTAGATTTCTTGTACACTTGTCTTACATGTAAGGGATACTGGAGCTTGGTTGGGGTTGTGGGACGGCTCACAGCGGGCTTCCCTTATTTTCAAAGCCAAAACTTGACAGGTAAGCATTCTCCAGCGTACTCGGATCCCTCTCAGCTCGGCTATGCGCATTGAATCAGGGTCAGTGCACGCCGGCAAAGTGTATGCTCAGAAGGTGGGCAGAACAGCAGTACAGGATTTGATTGGTTTAATAAATTTGGTCCGAATCACTATGATTGGTTGGTGTTTTCTCCGTTTTACTTCTGCTGTAGACAGCGGCTATTTTTTGCTCTCTTTTAAGAACACATCATGCTTTGATTGCCATCGGGACGTAATGATCATTTTAACCAGTATAACAAAAAGTGTATCTAAATCAAATTACCAACCCTAGCTTTAAAAAAAAAATTAATAACAATGAAAGCATTACAAATTGGTTCATGTTCTGCTTTCTACATTGTATCAGTAGCACCCACTTACTGCATTATCTGATTGGCCCATAATAAATTAAAGAGATTGATGGAGCAAGAGTCCCCTGGACTGAATGGTATTGAATGGTGTTTGACTCCATTCCCAAACACTTTCTGTGGGCTCTTTCCCAGATCAATAAGTGAAATATGTACAACAGTCCATCTGATGTGTCAAGTTTTGCTCAATATGCATTACATTTTTTTTTTTATTCAAGGACATATCATTAAAGAAAATTTGAAAAGAAAAAAAGAAAAAGAAATCTTATCCTGATAAAAACAAGAGTTTTACACCTGCAGCACTCATCTGCCACTTTTAAGGTTCACTCATATGGCTGCTCTTCAACACAAATAGCTAATCAGCCAATCAAAAGGTAGAAGCTCAATGCATTTAGGCATGTAGACAATTTCTTGACAGCCTGCTGAAGTTCAAATTGAGCATCAGAATGGGGAAGAAAATGTTATTTATGTGACTTTGATCGTGGCATGGTTGTTTGTGCCACATGGGCTGATGTGAGTATTTCAGAAACTGCTGATGTCCTAAGACTTTAGCTCACATCTATCTCCACGATTGACAGCGACAATACTATCTGAATGTTGCAGCAAAACTGAGACTCATCAGACCAGGCAACCTATATCCAATTACGTGCGTTCAGAATTTATTTATTTATTTATTTATTTTGCATTTCTTGGGTTTAATTAGCAGTTACTTGAGTTACCGTTTCCCTTTTATTATCTCATACCTCTCTAGTCATTCTCTTCTGACCTCTGCCATCATTTTCACCCGAGAACTACCACTCACTGGATACTTCTCTATTTTGATCCATTCTCTGTAAACCCCAGCGATGTGCATAAAAATCTCATCAGATCAGCAGCTTAAATAATCACACCAGCTTGTCTGGCACCAACCACCATGCCATGTTTAAAGTCACTTGACCATCTTTCCTCCCATACCAATGCTTGAGTTAAACTTCAGCAGGTTGACTTGACCTTGTCTACATACCTAAATGCATTGAGTAGCTGCAATGTGATTGGCTGATTAGCTATTTGCATTGCGGTTGAACGAAGGTATCAAGTGAAGAGACTGGTTAGCAAACTGATTAAACTAGAATGTGTGTTAGCCGGTATACACACTGCAGAGGTGCATGGATGATTTTTATTTGTGTTTTCTTTCTTTCAAGCGTTAGTTATGAGTTGCCTGTATTTCAGCCCACTGTTTTTTTTCTTATTTTTCTTTTTTTCTCCCCTTTTCCCCCCAAAGGTTTTAAATAATTTGTCTGGAAACAAGTGTGTGAGTGAGCAGGCTCCTGTTCCTCAGCTGGCAGAGGCTGTATTAAAGGTTCACTGTTTTCCCTGCAGTAGTAAAAATACTCCTCTGTACTATGAACACGATACACACTCAGTCTTTGTGTGTCACTACGCTGATTTTTCCTGCTGTGCCTCTGTTCGCACACTCTCCCCTCTGTCTCTGTCAGCTGTCTTTCTCATTTCTACATAACTTTCTCCTGTTCCCTTTCATGAAGCTGCGATGTTATGAAAGTCGATAAAGAATCCAAAAACTATTGTGATGAGAATATGATCCATTTTTACAGAACTTAGATGCTGATGATTTGTTAGTTGCATCAGAGTGTTTTTCATGCATGTAGACTAATATTTCTTCTACTGAGTTTAATGTTTGAGTATTGAGCCATCTTTCATTCTTACTATCTCTGGTAAGAGTTAATTATGCAAAACAGCACCTGAAAGCAGTCTAATTACCGCAGTCAACACAACAACATTGCATCCTAAAATTTCAAAATTCTGAATGCATTTTACTATGTCCAAGCTGATCGCCAGCGTCAGATACTAATCACTTTACGAGCAGTCACTTCCTGTTGTCATCTCGCTTGAGCACCGACCTCGTCCTGCTCTAAAGGGCGCTGATTGGGCCATGCCGCTTTGGGCCAAACACAGTTATTATAAATTGGATCTTTGCAAGATGGATTTGCCTGATTGCAGATTACAGACTGTTTTATACCCCTTTCAGGCTGGCCAAAAAACCCTCGTAAATCCGCCAACAATCGGCTCCTGTCCGCAGTTTGAAAGGGTCTAATCGGCATTTCGACCTGGGTCGACTTACACTGCAAGCGACATGGGTTTTTATCGGCTCGTCTCCAACCGGCTTCAGTGAGAACATCACACCCGGTTCAAGCTGCTAAGTTACGGATGACGTTGACGTTACGTGCTCATGGCATAACATCGCGCCCGTCCCCTCTGTCTGTAACTTACTTGACTCTTTGCCATCTCAGCAACAAATTCCATCCGCCTTTGTATCATCAGCGCCGAGTTTGTACATTTTTAAAGAGGGACAAAAGTACAAGGTACAGAAAACCATGTCCACGGTGTCCATGCTCTTTTCCATTGTTTACGTGGTCGTGTTTTGTCGCACTGATGACGTCATCAACGTGACGACATCAGATTGATGCACCAGAGGAAAAAAACAGCCACGCACCTCGTCTGCTGCTGAGTAGACCCGGGTCTGCTGGCAGTGGTAAAGGAGTCACTTGCGGGTTAACCAGCATCGAAAAACCAGCGTTGACCCGCGGATTTTAGTGTGAAAGTGGAATTAGTTTTCAATGAGGGATAATGCGTTTGGATTCAAGTTGGTCCACAGCAGCAAGTCAGTTGTTAGTCACAGCAACAGTAATATATGTAGTTTGATTTGTCAGACACTCTGAGGTTGCTATCAGGAACTTTAATGGTAATGAAATGGGGCTAAAAGAAAGGCCACATTTTTGCAATTGTAGTAGTTGAAGCTTTGTGGGTCCACAGCAGCAGGCCATCCACATTCATGATCCCTAGCAGACAAATACAGAGATGGGTACAGGCAAAACAAAAAAGAGAGGGAGGAGGAGGGAGAGAGAGTTGTTTGTATGTATATATATATATCTATCTATATATCTATATATATACATATATATAATATATATATATATATATATATATATATATACAAAGGACTAAAAGTAAGAATTTATGATTTCGACAAACCCATGGATGCCCAGATCATAAATCTGTCCTCATCATATTTGTCTCTGCTGTATAGAAATTAGTTCAAGGTTAGCCCCTTGAGATGTGGCATCTCATTTTCAAGAAGGTCCTCATGTCTTTAAGGTTGTAAAGATATTTATTATGGAGGTAAAATCAATAACAACCATGAATAGAGAGTTTCATCTGATTTTTACCTTGATACTTATAATGATTATTAATTTTAGAGGAATTACTATGATTAATAAAGCAGCATCTACTTGAACTGGTCTAAAAGTGTGAATTTTTGTGAAATGATGTCATTTCTGCAGATGGCTGATGCAAGTTAAAGCACTTGGAGTTGAGCAGGTCTATGTCAGCAGGTCATTCATGATTTTTAGGGTTTTAGGGGTTTAAGTCTGATCTTAAATGTAGAGAGGGTGTCTGCCTCTCTGCACTGTAGCTTATAAATGATTCTAAAGAAGAGGAGCCTTAACAACTTAAGGCTCTACCTCCCATGTTACTTTTACAGACTGACAGCTAGGTGTTTTTGAGTGGTCCCAGGTGCTTTGCATATGTCCAAAGGGCCTACAACTTACAGTCAACATCAAATCATGGTCACATGAATGAAAGCTATTAATACCCTCTATTAAACATTTCATCTATCTTTACCCTCTCTCTCTTATCCTCTCCATTTTCTCTTCATCTCCAAATTATCCCCATCTCTCTTTCCCCTACTCTCTTTTCTCTCCTACTTCTCTCGGGGACTCTGTGTTTGTATTTGCTCATCTCTTTGGCTGCCTCTGTTTATCACATATTCAGTGCTGGAGCAGTGGAGACAGAGCGGGGCCGTCCCTTCAGAGTATTTTCCCTGAAACTCTCCCTCTGCTGTCCGTCACTGAATTTTAAAACACCATCGCTCCAGAAAATTGATTGTTTTATGGCTTTGTTTGTCTTTTATTTTTCATTTTCAAGTACATTTACTATTGAGCGAATGCATCTGCCTGTTGTGTCAGACAAAGTTCACATGACCTGTAATTATAGGAGGCAGATGGAGCTCATGAAAATGGATCACGTTAGGCCCAGAACAGAGGATAAGTCTCTGTTGAGTCTTATCTGAATGAAATCCCACATTTATCTGCAATGGATTATGTTAATTAATATGTGATCAGTTCAGGGAACATGGGAAATAAACTGTGTGTTATCGCTAAGCTGTTTATAAAGTTCTCATGCTTTAAGACAACATCCATCACTGTTAACACCAACTTAATTAGATAATGGATGTGCTGATTCTTAGCATTTCTGCTCAAAGATAAAAGGGGAAAGCTGACTAGCTTATTTAGCAAGTAAATATCAAGGAAATGTTAAAGCTTAGAGAAAAATAACACCCTGTAGTCTGCTTTGTCTACTTCTTAAAGTCATTACAAGACGCATAAAGGACTTCTTTGCTTATTTCATTACCTCCGCCAAGGAGATTATGTTTTTGCTGGCCTATGTGTGTCTGTCTGTTTGTTTGTTTGTAAGCAAGATTACGCAAAAACTACAAGAAGGATTTTACTGAAATTTTCAGGAGATGTTGGTAATGGCCCAAGTTAGAAATGATTAGATTTTTGTTGGTGATATTTGTCTGGATGCAAAAAATTCCAGAAATTTCAAAAAATACCACAAGTTAACATTGGGTGGATTTTTTTTTTTTTTTTTTAAATCATACCTCTGCCATTTTTCAACAAATTTGCTTCCAATTTTCCAGAATTATACGGGTTCCATGTCTCTATCATCAAGGTAAATTTCATCTGGATCGGATACAGATTGAGGTCACAAACAAAACATTTAGCTTCATAATGGGAAATCCAATTGACATTCAAAAGTTCATATAAAACACAAAATATTAAGTCTTGTTCCTAAAACTTGTTGTGCTCATACAGGATAACAACCTCCTTGTATGTGCTGAATTTGGTCCAGATCCTG
This sequence comes from Cetoscarus ocellatus, assembly GCA_037902135.1. Classification (NCBI taxonomy): domain Eukaryota; kingdom Metazoa; phylum Chordata; class Actinopteri; order Labriformes; family Labridae; genus Cetoscarus; species Cetoscarus ocellatus. The sequence continues at coordinate 852,040 of JBAMNC010000901.1, read as the reverse complement.
GCACTTTTTGGATCTGGTGATCCAGTCTTGTATCTTTTACAGGGGTTGTGGAAAAGCCACTGCCGTAACTTTGGTGCTTGGTGGAGGTCTGCCCTCTTTGATTGCTTTTCTAGACTGAGTAATTACACATGAACATGTAATTTCTCAGTCATTCAAATGGTTCAAATAGGGCAGCTGGACTTAATTAAGTTTCTTAGAGATGTGCCTTTCACAAAACAAAATGTAAACATTGTAGCTAATCTTAAACCTTCTAACACTTTAGACAAAAGCTTTTTCCTGCTGAGGGCAAACCACAGCTTCCCGTTCTTGGCTAACAAGAGTGGCCTTCTCCTACTGTAGCCCATCTGCTTCTACTCAAGATGTGAGTTGTTGTTTGTTTCAGGAATGGTTTTCTATGCCTTGGTTGTAATAAGTGGTTATTTGAGTCACTGTTGCTGTTGTATCAGCTGAAACCACTCTGGCCATTCTCCTCTTACCTTTGGATTCAGTGAGGCGTTTTGACTTGCAGAACTGACTTTCATTGGATATGTTCTCTTTTTCAGATCATTCTCTGTAAAATGATAGGGCGTGAAAAAACCTACCAGATCAGCAATTTCTACGATACACAGACCAGCCTCTCTGACCCTTACAACCTTCACATGTTCAAGTCATTTAAAATCACCTTTATTCTCCATTGTAATAACCGGACACACTAAATGGACTGTTCAGTACATACTATACATCATACATATTTTACAGGGGGCAGAACCTTTCAAAAGCATATCAAGCAGGTGATGAAATGATCATTCGGTCAGTCACATTCATTACGGGCCAATCACTATAGTAGGCGGGCACTTCTGTCGTGGAATAATGTACAAAATGTGAGCCACTTTGTTAAACAAATTCTACCCAATTATGTTGGAAGTGGAGTGAAAATACGCGGTCAAGTAATGCCTTCAATGTTATTTGTTTTTCATATAATAAATGCATTTCAGATCTGATAAAACTGCAACTGAAGCTGTGTCCATCTGTGCTAACATCCATGTGAGCAGTCACTTACAGACAATGAATCAAGTGGATCCAGCTGCACTGCAAGGTTAACTTGATTGACCAACAATAGAAGTAGTGTTTACACAAATTCATCCATTTTGTTTCCATCTCGAGTCACTGATGTTGTAATTATGGAGTTGACCAGATTCTGATGCTTGATTTGAAATCAACAAGTTGTCTTGACCATGTCTTTGTCTGTAAATGCATTGAGTTGCTGCCATTTGATCTGCTGATTAGCTGTATGTATTAAAGAAGCAGTTGAACTGGTGTTCCTAATAAACATCAGAGCACAGCACTGGAAAGCCAGAGCCACATCCTTTTCTTGTGAGGTGCTCATGAAGATTTACACCAAAACACCCTATTCTGTGTGGGGCTAAAACAGAGGGGTTTATGTGCATGCCAAAATCCAATAACTGGGATTTTTTTTCTTTCTTTTTGCCAGACACTTCAACAATATATATTCTGGGACATCTTAGACCAATGTTAACTTGTTGAAAGTTAATAAAGACTTGACTTTACTGCTATTCATAAAAGCTGCACCATTTTAAATAATTAATAGCTACACTATTCATTGCACAGCTGCACTTTCCTCCCATCAGTTGTAAATATTCCCGGATGCTGGTATATTTTCCTGATGTGCATTTTTATATTCACTGCATTTGTTAGGAGTTTTTCGTTTATATTTCTTTTTACTTTTTTTTTAATTTAATTTTATTCTCTATTTTTAAATTTACCTTTGTTTTTTATTTATTATTTTTTTTACCTCCTTGTACTAGAGAAAACTGTCAGAGTCAAATCCCTCGTATGTGTCGCATACTTGGCAATAAAAAAACAATTCTGATTCTGATTCTGACCTTTAAAGCTGTTAGGGGTGCATGAAGACCAATAAAGGTCCACATTAAATCAGATAATGATTTGAACAAAATGGGAAACCAACATTTTTTAGTTTAGTAAAGCACAAAGTTGTGACATAAAGTATGTAAATCAAGGTAAAGCAATGTAATTTTTCACACGAGAAATAAATCTTGACAGGCTAGTGGACCTTGATGACATACAAAGAAAACTGATATGAGGGAACTTTTTAGTTCCTTGAGAAATCGTTTATGTTATAATTGATCAATATATGTAATCATGTCTTCCAAAATTTTTAGCAGAAATGCTGATGAACTGGTATGAGACCTGCTTATTTATTGTGTGCTGTCAGACACAAAACAACAAAATCTCACTACAGAGACATGATATATATTACAGTTATAATTTCTGCACATTGTACTTTTAAAATTGCCTGAAGGTCATTGGCTTGGGTTTTCAGGGAAATTGACCACAAGGTGCTGTTTTGGGTGTAGGACCTCATCACCAGCCAGCTAACCATATGCTGAACAGCTGGAATGTTATTACATATCAGCAGAACAGCTGAGGGGGTTTAAGAAAGCAGACCTGTTTGCTGACAATACAGGTCTCTATGCTCAAGTATCTGGGTGACCTTGAACCACTGTGGACTCACAGAGACCATCTGAGTCAGACCTCCGTTCAACATTTTCTTTACCTGCATAATCCTCTCCAGGGTTACAGGGGTTGCAAGGCAATCCCAGCATCCTTTGTGTGCAAGGCAGGTGGTTTCACCGGAGCACTCCACAAACAGACGCACACACACAGTTCCATCTGAGGGTCAGAGCACTACATCTACACTGCTGGACCTCCAGGTCAGCTGTGGAGAGCTTAGCTAACTACTTACACCTGTGCAAGGACACACACCGCTCTGCTAATACAAAGCTAAAAAGTGTGTGTGCATGCTGAACCAGCATGATGATTTTTTTTTTTTACCAATATCGTTCAGAGTTCTTTGAAAAAGAGTTGGACTGTAAGGCTGTTTGCTGACTACCTCACTTTTGTTTCTGGCATGATAATTCTAGCTCATGCTTATGAATTGGTTTGTTTGCTGTGAGGAAATAATCCAGCAACCAGAACTTGAAGAGTCACCTCATCCCACTGCTGTAGTAGTGATAGCAGCAGGAGTAGGAATAATAATAATAACTGCTTTACAGCTACCAGGCAAGGCTGATCCAAACTAATAACGAAGTACTATGGGTAACAATGATGTTATTGTTACCACAGAGTCACTTTATGTGCTCAGGCACAATGACAACAACAAAAAAGAAAACATGTTGGAGAGAAGCATCAGAGGCATCTCTGCATCTTGGTGAGTGACTGCTTATCATCAAGCTAACATATCATTACAAGATTTAGGAAGACAAAAGTATAGTAATCTAAATACAGTATATCTATTTGCTGTCTTTGGTGTCAACTCTGTCTTAACATTTTACACAGTCTCCTCAGCAGAGCATCCCAGGACTAAACAATATCCACTTTTCAAAAACCTCTTTTAATTCCAAGAATATATTTCAGCATTTATCCCCTCTTCACTTAAGCCTTGATCTGTTTCAAAGCTCCTTGGTGCTTTTCCTTATCTCTCAGTTTCTCTGCCAATACCTACATAGGTGTTAGGATAGCAAAGGAAACCATGCTATCTGGTGTCCTCTGGGGTCTGCTGTCACTATCTGCAAGAGTTGACAGCCCTTCTTATTTGTGCACAGTATAAATACTCATAAGGCATCTAACGTCCCCTCTGCTCAAAGTTAAACAATGACTCATTTCCTTGTTTAGCAGGTAGTGAGACATCAGTTACTAAGTTATGGCAGTTGTTAACTCAGCTGAAAGGGGTTGGCGTCCCTTGCTTCCAGAGCCATGGGGCATAATGTTTGCACCCCTGCAACCTTAAATTATGTTGCAACTAAACGCAAATAAAAGACCCAAATGGGGGAATACTCCTTATGCTGCTCTTAGATGTCCTGTATGTCATATGAAGGCAGCCTGGGAAAGCCCCAAAGCCCTCAGGACCGCCTTCACCTGACAAGTGGGAAAGCCCTGTGCAACTAACGCAGATCAAGCAGGGTTAACATTGCTGGTAGTGTTGCGGTGTTGTTGACAAACAGTTCTCAATTGTTTTGGCTCAACCTGAGATGGTTGATCCAAGTTGGTGCCTGGGATGTGACTTCTTATCAGGATGACATATGCATACCTGCATTGTCAAGGGAGCTTGCCATCGTTGCCTTTTCTGAGGTAAGGTGCCCTGGGTCTTGCAAGAGTGTAGGTGGAAACACGTGTTACTGGTCTGGCTTGGAGATTGATGCCACACTGAGGGGGTTGCGCTGGCGGTTGCAAACTGACTCAAAGGCTATGCCAGTCAATGCGCTCATTCCTTAGTAACAGTCTCATTTGTTGCAGTCTATGCTCCGACAAGTGAGCTCTCTACAAAAACAGCGTTCTATACCCAGCTTGATTCTGTGTTAGGTTTGGCCTACAGAGGTGATGCCTTGATATTCCTTGGTAAATATAATACTACCACATGCACGGACATAGACAGCTATTAGACGTGTCAGTCTGCACAGCTCTGGACAATGATATGAAAGCTCCTGGATGCTCCTGGACTTTGCCTACAGTTGGTATGTGAGGATTGCTTGATCATGGTTCCAGAGACTTGATTTGAGGTGCTAGAGTTGGTACTCCAATGACAGTGAAGAAAGAGACCAACTGTGTGCCCATGAACAGACACTGGAGGCTGCCCAGGAACTGTCATCCACCAGCTTTTGAGGAAACTAAAGAGGCAGTGAACAAGCTGAAAGTCTAGAAGTGTGTGAGATTCAGGCAGAGATGCTCAAGGTGGGCCATGAAACCTCCCTCCTGTGGTTGAATGCTCTCATCTGCTCCATGTGAAGAACAGGCATCGTCCCTACCGGCTGGAGGGATCTTGTTGATCTGGTGATGTGCAAGTGCGTTACAACTCAATCAATCAATCAAACTTTATTTGTACAGCACTTTTCATACAGGACTTTGTAATACAAAGTGCTTTACGTAGGAAATCAAATAAAATAAAATAACAATAAATGAAATAAAAAGTAGAAAATTGCATAAAATGAAAATATAAGAACCCTGTCTTTGACGAGGTTAATGTCACATATAAGTTGTAAATGATATATCTGTGTTGTATAATTTAATGTAAAACGATAGTCTAAGGACTGAAACATAGTTTAAGCTAATGGCTAACAACAGTGTGAGCTGCTACGTCATACTGTGGCTTGATGTGGATTGGTCTGTGGTGAGTGTGACAAGCCAAACAATCGTCCAATCACCAGCTGCTGTTGTTTTTGAAGGCTGTGCCCCTGAAAACATTTTCAAACGGCTCTTTCCCAGATGGACTAGTGAAATATTTCCGTGGTGGATATATGGAACTGTCTGTCTGCTGTGTCAGGTTAATGACCACCATTTACTTCGGAAACATGGGAACACTATACCCCTTTCAGACTGGCCAAAAAACCCGTGTAAATCCTCCAACAATCGGCTCCTGTCCGCAGTTTGAAAGGGTCTACTCGGCATTTCGACCTGGGTCGACTTACCCTGCAAGCGACATGGTTTTTATCGACTTGTCTCCAACCGGCTTCAGTGACAACATCACACCCGGGTCAAGCTGCTAAGTTATGGATGAAGTCGGCGTTACGTGCTCACGGCATAACATCGCACCCATCCCCTCTGTCTGTAACTTACATGACTCTTTGCCATCTCAGCAACAAATTCCATCCGCCTTTGTATCATCAGCGCTCAGTTTGTACATTTTTAAAGAGGGACAAAAGTACAAAGTACAGAAAACCGTGTCCACGGCGTCCATGCTCTTTTCCATTGTTTACGTGGTCGTGTTTTGTCGCACCGATGACGTCATCAACGTGATGACATCTGCTTGATGCGCCAGAGGAAAAAAAACAGCCACGCACCTCGTCTGCTGCTGAGTAGACCCGGGTCTGCTGGCAGTGGTAAAGGGGTCCCTCGCGGGTTAACCAGCGTTGAAAAAACCAGCGTTGACCTGCGGATTTTAGTGTGAAAGCGGTATAACATGCATTGGAGTACCAACAGGAAAACTTGAAACTGTGGATGGAGAGTTGACAGGTCTGAATTAGAAGTAAAGAACACTGCCATGAAAACTTGGGTAATTGGAGAAACCAATGTTAGCTGTTGATACAGGTGTGTACATCATGAGCTCATTTTGTTGAACTGGATAAAATAAGGGCATGACTACAAAAAAATCACTCTGGAATGTTTCAGAATCAGAGGATACCAATGGTTTTGTACATGCCTCTTCAGTCTGCAGCGTTCAGCATGCAGAACCTCCCTGCTGTAATCAACATTTATACTTGTGCAGACCAGATGAGCAGAGTGAAAGATTATCTTCAAAGTTAGTATTCGGCTTGCACTGATTTCTTCTTGTAAAAGCCATGTAACACCCCACTTTGAAAGTCCTGAATTATCCCTTTAAGGACAGAGATTTCACCAGCCAGTAGATCCCTTCTTTTAATTTCAGGATTACACCTCTTTATTCAGACTCAATCAGTGAAAAAGGGCTGAGACATCCAGACAGTTTGATTTAAGTCTTTTTCATACAACCATTACGAGCTGTAGTGGGAGGAGAAAGAAATTGTCGAGGACACTTAATCACCAAAAGAGTTCTTTGTTTGATAGAACTGACGAGCCTTAATAAGAGCACAGGATGGAGGAGAAAGAAGAGTATCTTTGAGGGCAATGCTTTTGCACCCAGAACAACCAAGTTTTTATTCCTCACTGCCTCTCATGTCTTTTCTCTGACCTGGTCCCATTTTTAGGCTAAATGTGACAATTTTGAAAGTTTGTTCTGAGGTAAAATTCACTGATCCTGCACCGTGACCCCTGTCCTTTCATTTTACCTCTTATCTTTGTTTCTTTTCTGCCAGAACACATAGAAAAGGAGCAAAAAAGAGGGTAAAGAGAGGAGTCAGAAGGGGGCAGACAGATGAACAGATGGGGAAGACGAAGACAAATGTGGTACACCGGAAGAGGGGAGAGAAGGATAAGTTAAAGGACACAAGGGAGGAGAGGAAAAAAAGAAGACGTTACGAAGCAATCAAGACAGAAAAACTTTTTAAAAAGATGAATGAAGAAGAGAAGGGTTACGGGAAAGAAGGACAAAAATCGAGACAAAGGAAGAAGAGAACAAGCAGAGTACTCACTTTCTGTCTGTCCTCTTTAGAAATGTAAATGGAGCATGCAGAGGAGACAGAATTTAGGGACACGATTGAACACGCCACTGCAGATCCATCTCATGTGTGCTGAACGAAGGTCAGCCTCATTTGTACGCTGGAGGGATGCGGGGGCGGAGGGGGGCTTCATGAAGAACGACACAAGCAAAGTGGATAAGAGATGAAAGCGTCTGTGATGGGAACATGAAGGTTGATTTCATCTTCTGTGTCACACAAAATGGACAGAAGGGAATACATTTGACTGTCAAACAGGTATTTCTCATGAATGTGTAATTTTAATTTCTGTGATGTGTTGAATACAAACAGAATTTTAAAAGATAGCTATCAAAGGTGGGAAATGAGATTTTGATAAAGTTGAGCAACATTTTTCCCCCCAGGTTGCCCTTCAAGGCTGGGAAAAGTATGCTTTGCATGTTTTAAGCCCAAAGCAACAGCGCCAAATTGTAAAACTTTGGATAATTCAAGGCTGAAGATACAGGCAGAGAATAACTTTGGACCAAGGTGAACAAGTGAAAGATGTGTTGAATAAATCTCCCCATCGACCCTGGCACTTTGGTACTCTTTATTTTTTGATCAAGCAAGATCACCAAGGTCCTCAAATGCATTCCCCTACGGCATTCAGATGTCCAATATTACACAAAATTCCCTACTTGAAAGTTCTTATACAAAATATGTGTACATTTCCTTTCTGCAACCCTCTTCCTGCTCCAACACACAAAACACACTCTCTGACATTGTAATTTGGGGAAATGGCCACCTCACCTAGAGGAAGAACACAGGTGCTTGTACAGTACACTTAGGGTCAATCCCAATTGTACCCCTTAGCCCTCCCCGCTTCGTCTTACCCCTTTGTCTACCCCTTTGCCTTGGTCCTCAGTTTTGAGGGCCAAGGGGAAGGGGTGAAAACATGCCCCTAAGAAACAAGATGCCACTCGATTCCCGTTACGTCATCAACCAGAACCACTCTCTGTGTTGTAGGCAGATGTGACAATTCTTTATCCACTTCCAAGATGCCGTCTCCCATGATGTTACCCTTTGTTTGGGCCTTCTTGACTTGTTTCATCCATCTGCGATGATACTATAAAAATCAATAATTATGCTTACTTACTTACATTTATGTGCTTCCTTCAGTCTCCGCTCTGCCATCTTGTCAGCAGGCATGGTGTATCATGGGAAATTTCTCATACCCCTTCCTTTCAAGTGAGGTCACAGTTTGTCGTTGTTTCAAGGACTGAGTAGCCCTTCCTCTTAACCTTACGGAAAATTGGGATACCCCTTGACCAGACTTAAACACACAAAACCAAGGGCAAAGGGGCACAATTGGGATTGACCCTTAGGCTCCAGAGACAAAAGCATGTCTAGAGCACAGCATTGGAAAGCTTAAGCTACAAGTGTGGCATGATCACCACTGATGAGGATTTCCACATTGCAAGTGACAAAATAAAAAACAAGGCTGTGGGTTGATTACATGCAAAGCAGCTGGCTTACTCCTCATCCACGACAAATCCATAAGTCTGTTTGTCGGCCTTCCACCTAAGAGCAGCATGCAGAGGAGGGGGCACTTTGTCAAGTGTTCAGCCCTGTGTGACCGTATCGGCAGACCATCACGGACAAGTGCAAGAATCATATGCAGGAACAAGTGGCCCACCAGTGAGCCCCCTGGAGAGGCAAATAGTAAAATGATCTGAGGGAAATGCCACATGTTGCAGGTGTTGTGTGAAAACTGGTCAAGTCTGATTTTTGGGTAAAGTGACAGTGCAAATTTAATTTAATAAGAATTTTCTAAAAATGGCATTGGACGCCACAACAACTTTATATATGGAACTTAATACCAGTCAACACTTGCTGGGGATGTGACTGGAGTGGTGCCTTTAGACCACAAGTACTCTGAACATGTCCAGCACTGAAGGACTGGTGGAATAACATTCATCAAATTATATTTGAAGTCCTGCACAAATTTTTCAAATCTCTGCAAAACTGTCTTGAGATCAACCACTGAGCTTCAGGTCAATGACTTTTCATGTTTTGAGAAAAGATGGATTATTTTGGTGCTCACAACAGCGAAACAAATACTATTAAGACATTGGAGGAAAAAACACCAACCTCCTGATGAAGAGTGGACTACAACAATGGCACATCTAACTGCTTACGAGAGGGCGACATACTCCCTACTCAATATATGTTAACTTGGCGCCCTTTTACTGACTGGATGTCAGTAAGTTAAGGGTTGCCTTGATAATGCAGTGCTGTGAATGTTTTAGTATGCTTATCTATTGTGGAGTATCAGGGTGGTGGTCTACATTTTTTTGTTAGTTTTTTTTTTCAATTTGTTTAGTTTTTGTCTTTGTAGTCCCTATTTACTTAGGGAGTAAATTTCTGGCCTTGGTGGCTCCCTGATTGAGTGAATTGAACCCTCCCTGTCTGTATTATTTGTGTTTAAAACTTTAATAAAAATGTTCATTTACAAAAAAAAAGGATTTTATAAAGGATTTTTGGATAGTAGTTTTCTAGATTGAAAAAAAGCCTTTTTTATCAATAAAAAGAATGTTTTGGATGTTTTAAAGAAGTGTGCAAGCCAAACTTTTTACTTAATGCATCAGTAACAGACAAAAAAAGGGATTAGATTAAGGCTGAGGAGCTTCCTTACGCAGCTAATGAGCTTTTTATTTCCACCTTTCTACCCTCATACCAAATCAATTATCACTGAATATTCAGTGTGTTATTTCAAGGTGTGTTCATGAACAGACAGATATCTAACAGATACAGGAAAGTCGAAAGTTTTTTAACTGCTGACTTACAGGTGGAACCCGTGTGGTTTGGTGTCTGGGCTGCTAAATATTACAGTCTGAGTGCTGTAGACTTCCCGCTCATCTTGTCTCAGCTTCCCTTACATGCTTCAACACTTTGCACAGTGTGTGAAGAGGGTGTGTCTATTTATGTGTGTGTCTGCTGCTTTTGATTTAATCAGTTTGTTCTCTGCTTTTTTAAAGAACATCACAACATCTCAGGTCGGCCCTGCTGCATGACTTGTTTTCACAGTTTGTCTATACTGTTTGTTGTTTCTTACAGCAACTGTACAGCCCACAATTAGCTCGGTGACTCAAGAGACAAGTCCAAATAACTTGTGGTTTCACACAGAGAGGTGAGAGCACATCTAGCATCCTTTATCAGGTACACGTTAATCCAAAGTGATCACTGAGGACACGGTATATGATTTTATCCAGTTAAATTCTTAGGGTACAAGAAAAATTGAAGAGATATTAGAACATTTTTGACACCTTAGCCTAAGAGAAATTATAAAATATATCAAAAGTCTTCAGTTGTCTATTTGGAGTCCTCAAAAGTCCATGTTCCTTTTCTGAAGCCCCATTCACACACTGACATTTTGGCCAACTTTTGCCAACATAGAGGGAAACATCAAACTGTGTTGAGCTAAGTCATGCAAATTTTAAACATGCTAAGAATTTCCAGGACCTAAAACCACCCAAAAGTTCTGATGGCCAGAGTAAACCTATTTAATCACTTCTTCTTTTAATTTTTTTTAATTTTTAAGTTTTTTTTTTAAAGAAAATACTCACTTATTTAGAAAATCCCATTACACTGTAACACACGACCCTAAAAAGCCAATATTTTGCCTTGGAGTATGTTCACAACCACAGATTTTCAAAAAAATGTCTAGTTTGCCCCCATTCGAGCCCTATTCAGTCAGTCTCAGATGCTCTGTTAGATGTCCTGCTCCTTTAAGGCCATGTGGGCACAGTCTTCTCTGATTTCTTGACAGGTCTACTCTGCGGTACTTGGTCAGTTCAGCACTGCTTAACTCCATGTAATGAGTGAATGTATTTATTTTTCCATCTCTGTTCTGCTCTAGGCTTGCCACTCTGAGCCAGCATTCCTAAATCGTTGACAAAACATCAGTATGATCTCTGTTAGGTCTATTCAGGTGGGCTGGGGTAATGAGTAGCTTTAGCAGCTACTGGCACTGTAAAGAGGGGTAGAGGGGAAAGTCCAGATTTTTTGTCTTGTCAGTAGTAGGGATGTAATGGTATGAAAATTTCATATCATAGTTAATGTGACCAAAATAATAATAATAATAATAATAATAATAATAATAATAATAATAATAATAATAACAATGCATCAAATTTTTATAGCGCTTTTCAAAAAGACTCAAAGACGCTTTACAGAGGATAACAACAAAACAAAAAACCTATGAGAGGTTAGGGGTCATATGCATTTGTGAACAGGTAAGTTTTTAGTGATTGTCTGAATGACAGCAGAGAGTCCGAGTTTCTGATGTGGAGGGGGATTGAGTTCCAGAGGATGGGGGCGGCGATGGCGAAAGCTTGATCCCCCAAGGTCCGGTGCTTGGATTTGGTGATAGGCTTGAGGAGGTTGGAGTCGGCGGAGTGGAGGCTGCGGGAGGGGCGGTGGGGCTGAAGGAGGACTGTGAGGTATGGAGGGGCCAGGTTATGGAGGGCTTTGTATGTGATGAGCAAGACTTTGAAGAGGATGCGCTGTTTTATGGGGAGCCAGTGGAGCTGTTGGAGGACAGGAGTGATGTGGTCTCTGGAGCGGGTGTGAGTGAGGAGGCAGGCGGCAGAGTTCTGGATGTATTGCAGTTTTTGTAGATCAGAGGAAGGGAGTCCATAGAGGAGGCTACTGCAGTAATCGAGTCTGGATGATATGAAGGCATGAATGAGTGTTTCTGCAGCAGAGGTGGAGAGTGTGGGACGGAGATGGGTGATGTTGCGTAGATGAAAAAAGGCTGACCACAGTTATCATTATTATGACCAGTATCACGGTGAGTTATTGACAAAGTAAGGTAATCACACACGGTTTTGAAAGTAATTAAAATAGGAAATGGTTTTACTAACCATCTGAAATTTTACCACAGTTTATCATTTTATCATGCAAACCCTGAAAAGCATAATATGGGCAATCTAAAATCAATTTATATTATTGACTGCATATAAAGATGGAAAACCTACCTATCAACACCTTGTACCAAGACATAAAAGCCAGCTGATGCGAGAATCTTCCTAAATGATTTGAAGCTTGAGCCTGTCCAGTAGCAATAGTCTAGCAGTGAAAACAATCTGACCTTTTATGTAATTACCAACTGATAAATACAAGCTGTGTCTCAATTCAGGGATAGCATCCTTTGACAGACAAAGTCTACCAAAGACCTGATCTCTTCATTTGTAAGTGTAGTCCCAGTCACCCAGTAACCCAGACCACTGCAACAGAGCCGGCTAAACTTAATTTAAGTCACATATTGTGATCTTCATAACTTGTCTTTTTGAATCACTTTAGTTAAAAAGCCCTTTTGATTTGTTTTTAACATTTGAATTGGAAGCAGTGTATTTGATTGAGATGAAACCATTCAAAATCCGATTTTTAATTAATTTGGAAACAATTCAGGGGTCATACTTTTTGGGCCAATTGTGGATTGTTTTTGTAGATGGACATATTGGTCTAAAAGTTTGTGACAGGGCCAGGGTTAATGCTTTTTGGGCCTAATTTGGGCTGCTTTTGATCAAGACTGATTTAGGCTCAAACGTGGAGACAGGTTCAAGGTCAAAATTTTGGTGGCAAATTTTGACTATTTTAAAAATGTGGCCAAATTTATCTAAAGTTTGTGACATGCTAGGGTTAATGCTTTTTGGGCTAACTTTGGGCTGCTTTTGAAAATGATGGATTTTGGCTCAAATTTGAAGGCAGGTCAGGGGTCAATGCTTTTGGCCGAATTTGAACTGTTTCTGAAAGTTGCAGATTTTGGCTCAAATTTGGTGGCAGGTCCAGTGTCCACTTATTTTGGGCTTCAGGAAAATCTTTTAAAACTGATACCTTTAATTTGTTATGGGGAAAAGTAATTTAAAAAAGGAGAAGGATTACCCCCAATTTCCACATAGAGCGAACGCGCTGCGAGGCTGGCGACAAACCCCACTGGAAGCGCCGCAAAGCCCTGTGCAGCTGGAAGGGGAAGGGCACAAGATCCCCGGAGAGCCACACGCTCTTGTGTGAATTGCGATATCACAGGATTACAAAATGTGTTATAAACTAAGAAAAAAAATAAACAACACCTCACTTAGCTTCTCTAAGGTCGCTTTGCTGGTCCCAACCACACAGCTTCATGATTTATTTCACTTCTATCTACCTATGTCCTTGTAGAAAGGATGTTTGGTGCCATATATAATGTTATATACTTCTGTACCTCCACGATTAACTTTTCTTCGTCCATGGCACTGTATTGCCTCTGGGACCCTCTGACAGACTGTTGACCTGATGCTCATGTCTCCATTTGTGATGTAATGACAATCTATTGAGGGAATTTACGTTCGGGAGTCCCTGCATTGTGCTTTATTTTGAAAATACCGGATACCCCACATGTTTGACTTCCCTTTCTGGTGCTTTCTGAACGACTGTGAATTTAAGAGGTTTGGAAGCCGCTGCGCTGAAAATAGACCTTCAGTGCTTCTCGAGCGAGGTGGAGTGCACTGCCGCTTCAGCGACGCATCGCTGCTGTGCCGGAGTGCAGGCAGTGGAATTGCTCTCATAGACTAGACAGGGAACAAAATGCTCTGCAGTGCGATTCACGATGCGCGTTCGCTTTATGTGGAATTGGAGGGTTGGGAACTCCTCCATAAAGTTTACATAAGTGAAAAAAAATATTGACCCATAACTTACCTATAGTGACACAGTAAGTGAGTCACTATATACACATTCAACTCTCTAAACTTCCAGAGAAGGATTTTTTTGAAAGTACAGTAGCTCCAGCTGTGCCTCTGTTTACAGCAGTGCTGAATGTGAATTTACACACTGCCTAAGCCTCGGCTGTGACTGCATTATCTGTCTCTCACATTACATAAGATTCTCTCCATGAACCGTGGTGCTCTATGATCCCCTGGGAATCCAAACTGTGCTGCTGTTGTTGTTGTTGTTGTGTATTTTCTGACTGACTGAGTCATGTGTTACTGAGGGAGCTAGTGCTGTTACGGTTTATTATTTATGTGTGTGGATATGAGAGGGGGGGAATATTTGAGACCGTGTGAGGGAAAAGACAAATCTGTGGGTTGGACTGAGACAGATAAGAAATTCTGGCAGGCTTTGTGTCTTTAGTTGTGAGAGTAATTACATGAGGCCCAGGGCAGGAGGGGTCTCCTCTTTGTCTGATCTGGAAGTCTGCCACTGATCCACCTACAGCTGGAGCAGGACGTCTCTGCAGGGATTAGAGGGCAGATAAAGCACACAGAAAAGCGGTTGTGTGAATGTGACAGGGTCCTTGGAAAAATGTATCAACGGTATAAATGGGTAGACCAGATAGTTTAGTAGAGTTGCAGAACGTTGAGATTTTTCCAGCATTAGGCTCGCACGTGTCCAAAAAGCATATCTTTGTAGATGTGCTTCGGTTTTTTTTATTTCAAGCAAAGAATAATTCACCTTCTGCCTGGGCAAAATTGTTCTTTTACTCTACCATGCAAAGCAAAAGCCATATATCAACATCAACTAGAAACGCCAAAGGCTTCTCCGGTCCTGAAGCTCATCTGAGGTGGACTGAGACAAAGTGGAAAGTGTGCTGTGGTCTGAAGAGTCCACATTTCAAATTGTTTTTGTAAATCATTGATGACGTGTCCTTCGGGGTAAAGGCGAAAGGACCATCCAGACTGATATCAGTGCAAAGTTCAATAGCCAACATCTGTGATGGTATGGAGGTGTGCTAGTGCCCATATGGGTAACTTGCACATCAGTGAAAGCACTACTAATGCTGAAAGGTACATACAGCCATGCTGTTGTAACACATGCAGAATGTGGCTTGGTGTTATCTTGGAGATATAATCAGGGGTGTCTCTGAAAAAAACATGGCCGGGATGGCAGCAAATGTTGCTTCAACACCTGTATGTACCTTTAAGCATTTATGGCGCCTTCACAGATGTTCAAGTTACCCATGCCATGGGTCACTAGTACATCCCCATATAATCACAGGTGGTGGCTTTTGAACTTTGTGCTGATAACAGTCTGGAAGGGCCTTTTCCTCTCAACATCCATGATGTCCAAAAAACAATCTGTAATGTGGACTTGTCAGACCACAGCACGCTTTTCCACTCTGGATCAGTCCAAATCAGATGAGTTTGAGCCCAGAGAAGCTGGAGGTATTTCTAGGTGTACTTGATGTTTAACTTTTGCTTTGAATGGAAAAGCTTCCACTTTCACTTGCAGATGGAGTGACTAACTGTATTCACTGACAATGGCTTTCCAAAGTGTTCTTGAGCCAACATGGTATTATCCTTACAGAATGATGTTGGCTTTTAATGCACCTGAGGGATAAAAGGTCACAAGCATTCAGTGTTGGTTTTTTGGTTTTGCCACTTTTGTGCAGTGATTTCTCCAGATTTTCTGAATCTTTTATGACATTATGGACTGTAGATGATGAAATTCTTGAATTCTTTGCAAATACAAATTGAGAAACATTGTTCTTAAACTGTTGGACTATTTCCTCATGCAGTTGTTCATAAAAGGGTGAACCTTACCCCATCTGTGCTTGTGAATATTTGAGCAATTCAGAGATGCTTCTTCTATCGCCAATAGTAACACTCACCAGTTCACAGTTAACCTTTTCCCCTGTGTAATGTTCCACAGCTACCCAGTTTTTTGCTTCCCCATCCCAGCTTTTTTGGAATGTGTTGCAGGAATCAAAATGGCTGAATATTTGCAAAAAAAACTCAATTCATTTATCAGTTTGAACTTTGAATACCTCGTTATTGTAGTGTATTCAATGAAAAATAGGTAAAATTTTGCTCATCATCACTGTAATCTGATTTTATTTTTTGTTTGCAACTTCATTGAAATTGGGGTTTGCATATACAATGTCTGGTTACACAACCTGTCCTGCCTTGTTGGACAGGACTCAATAGAACAAATTTTTACTGTTTGTTGGTATTGCTGTTTTACAATCAGAATATTTTTTGGGGATTCCCCCCTCTGTGCCCCTGGTCTGAGGGGGCACAGAGGAGTTTTTCTTCTGAATCCTCTGGCCCTCTGCTCCTTGGAGAGTGGGCGTGGCTTCCCGTGCACTGATTCTCTGCAGCTACACACCTGAAGCTGATCACCTCATCACCTTCACCTTCAAAACTGGCTCATGGACTGCTCTCCACTGCCAGTGGTTTGTTGGCTGTCTCTCTCGCTCACAGTACTTTGTATTTTTGGGAGTTTTTTTCTTGCCTTTGTGCTTTTGTGTGTGTTTTTTTGGATTGACACCTGTATACTCACCATTGCCTCTGCTCCTTCTCTCCTCAGTGTCTACATGAGTCCTCACCACACCAACCACGTTTACACTCACCTTCTTCACGGACAAACCCTCACGTATCCTGAATTCCCCCTTTATCCCCTCACCTGTGCTCCCTGTACAATAAATGCTCTTTGTTACACCAACTATCTGCCTCCGGCTCTCAGCCTTTGGGTCCAACATTAAAAACATTGGTTTCATACCATCACAATTTTGTTTGTACCAAAAAAAATGTAGAAGTAATAGAAACAAATTCACTATCCAGAGTTGTCTAGTGTCACTCAGTTCTATGAACAGCTAGTCCTCAACATGTACTGTACATGAAAAATTACTTAAAAAGGAAGAAAGTTTGTGAAAAAAAAGTAAAAATGCCCCATCAGTAAGATAAAATGAATAAAATGATAATTTTCCCTTGAGACAACACTTTAAAAAGATTTCCTTATGGTCACAACTGAGGTCAAAGAAACAAATTCAGTATGTACCTTTCTCTTAATCAGCTTCCTCTTATCTAATCTGTATCTATCTAATCTACTTATATTATATCTCCTATATGAAAAACTGTCACAAGGTGACAAGCAAAGCTAAACTTAAGGTAAGTCACTGGGACCTGAAGAACATGGATGATAAGAAGAGGCATAAAAGTTTGTGAGAGAGTAGCTACACCAGCAAGCATGGCTGACCCCTTCCCAGTGCTCCTATGACCTGCATTCACATCGCTTCAGGTACAGCTGTGACAGAGCACATGTATGTCACCATGTCATGATATAACATGTATGTTAAAGAAGCACAGTCTCAGAGTCAGCACAGTGAAGAACAACAGAGAGAGAGTGACATGAACTTAACTGACTTTTTACAGATACACTTTTATTTTGATCAACACTTGTAATATAGATATCACAGTTTTTATTGCTGTTTAAGTTGAGATTGCTCAGTTTCTCTACCAAATACAGTAGCTACATTTTTTCCAGAAAGGTCAAAGATCAGTGAATTTGTCTGAAATTGTCACACATGATGCATTCAGCCAGTCACTCAGACAAGCCAGTGAGTGTAAGCGAGGAGGGTGTGTGAGCGAACAGAGGCACACATGGAACTGTTAGGACCAGCGGGAATATTGAAGGGAAAAGATTACATGCTTTTAAATAAGACAAGACGAAAGCAAAAAAGACAAAAATTGTCCAGTAAACACCAAATACCTGAGGGTGTTAAGCTTTTTATTTTGTCATATTCCCTGCAGGAATCCTTGGCTCTGTCCTTTATTGCGTACATAAAAACTCTGCACAGACTGTTTTATTATCTGTGAGCATAATCATCGATGAAATTCATGTATAAATATATTTTTATAAAAATAAGCTTTGTGTTGTGAGAAAACCTTTTATCGTGTGTGTGTTTTTCTTGTTTCTGGGAGTATTACACACACTGCAGCACACTTGAATAACACTGTCAGCTGTCTGTCCTGTTATAAACTTTAAACTGAATTTAACAACTGCTCTGATATTAAACTGTCCAGGTATGCTGCTGTGCATCCAATGTGGATGAAAAAAATCATTGAAGTGTGTTTTGATCTCATGGTCATGTACCAATCTCTCTAATGCATCCTTAAAATAGCAGAAACACTCCACAGACTTAAGCCTTTAGACCAGGTATAAGGAGGTTTGAATGCACAGTCCTGATCTGCGTCTTTAAGTTAGGAACACACCAGCTTTGTGCTATATTTCCAGACAAACACACTCCTGGGTGCAAACAGGAGCATGTGATCATTTGTTATTTTAACAGTGAAAGTGCACAGTGTCTAAATGCCACCTACATCAGGCAGAAATCCAAATAGATACCTTTGCTTCATGGCAACACACTGTGTACCAGGCCTAAGATAGGGCCCAATGTGTAAAAAGTAACTTTTGTGATTACAGAATAGCACCCCTAGATGCCAAACTTAGGCCATACCTGGTAAAGAATCCCAGGCATCTTTTTAGATTAGATTAGATTAGATAGAACTTTATTCATTCTTTTGGGAGACTCCCTCAAGGAAATTAAGAATTTTGCATTTTCAAGTATATTTGCCATCCATTTCTATTGTTCTGGTTTGGGATAAATACTGTGAGTAAACATGATGACACATGGTACCATTAAACCTGACCAACATAAGTATATAGAGCAGCGATTGGCAACACATGTGGCCCTCCTCCTCTGAATGTGGTCCGCCAGTAAGTTAGACATTTTTAAGCTGTAAACATGAAGATTACAATCTGACATATGTTTCATGTCTGATTGGCCATTACAGTACTGTGTACGAGACACAAGATACAAGAAAGTTTATTTATCGCACAACATGTTGCACAATGAAATTAAAATGTGTCTTCAAGACAAAACAAAAACAAAACAAAAACAAAACCATTAGACATGGAGGAGTGTAGATGATGCATTCAGCAATCTCAAAGCCTGAGGGAAGAAACTGTTCTGCAGTCTGGTGGTACGGCAGCGTGTGCTTCTGTACTTTTTGCCTGATGGCAGCAGGATGAACAAGCTGTTGCTGGGGAGCGTGTTGTCCTCCAGTATCCTCTGGGTTCTCTGTAGACACCTCACCTCTCTGATATTACCAATGCTTAGAAAGGTAATATGCATTAATGGTAGTATACATCAAAAATGACATCAAAAACTACAATATTTCTATTATGATTTTGTATAACTGGTAAATGTTTTGATATTTAAAGGAAATTGGCAGTTATGATATGCTATATGTCCCATGCCGCTTGCTTTTTAGCTCAAAATATTAATATTGACATAAATTCTGAAATTCATTTACTTCTGAATTCATTCAATGTAATTCACCGGTCCAACTGGGCAGCAGCCCACAGAAAGTATTTTGGGATGGGCAGGACCTTTCAATAGCATATCCTGCAAATCACAATCGTTCTGTCAATCAAATTCATTAAGGGCAAATCAGATAATGTAGTAGGTGGGCACTACTGCCACAGTGTAAAGTACAAATCACAAACCACTTCATAGAACAAACTCTTGCCACACCATGTCAAAGTGGAGTGAAAACATCTTCTGCTACTGAAGCTGTTAGCCTTTATGATAATCTCTCTGTGAGCAGTCACTTCACAGTAGCTCCGACCTCTTCCTGCTCTAAAGGCCGTCCTGCTTTGGGGCTGTGCACAGTTGTTGTACACTACAGTTTGACAAGATGGATCTGTCTGATTACAGACACTGAATCAGGTGGACCCAGCTGCACTGCAAGGGTTACTGTCGGACTGCAGTGATACATATTTGTTAGGTTACAGTTATTTTTAATTGTCTCATAGTTTGTCTGCATCGATTTGAAACCTTTTTGCTCATCCAAAGTAAAAACAACATTCATGTGGCCTTCACTGTCACCAAAGCTTTCCATTCTTTATATGGTGAGCATGAAAGGTAAAGCTAGTGAGGCACACACTAACTACTAGCATCACAAAGCTTTTTTTTCTTATTTATTTATTTATTTAACTTTTTGGGGCTTTAAAGGGTAAAATAAAACAATTCAGGGAGAGCTAAGCAGCTATCATCCAGAAGAAAGGTCACCTGAAATGGAGTGGATTAGCAGGGACAACTGGCTTGGCCTTTAGGAAGTGACTGTGAGCTGTTTGCACAAGAAACCAAAGTGGAGAAAATCCTTCTGCAAACTTGCAGAAAAGTGCCTGAACTATTCAGAGAGAGTAAAAATATAGAGGGAAACCCCAGAGCAGGCAGAGCTGGATAATAATGCATACTGATAGTCTGTCTATTTGACGACAAGTGAGTATTATTCTGAACACATCAAGGGGCAAATTCACTGTAAGTTACAGTACTTGTGGTTACAATAAACTAAGCATTATTGTTCCCGCTGAGCTGACAAAGCATGTAGTGCCAATACTTGTGCTAACATGCTCAAAAGGTTTTCCAGTTTTGAGCAGTTTACTAATAAGGCTTGCTTTAACTATAGTTCAATTTAGTCTCTAACTGGTCTTTTTCACTGTTTGTGATGTTGTGAGACTGCATCAGTAAAAAAATAAATCCATTCTGTACATTTATATTTCTTACAGTGTCCTGTGTGTGTTCTGTGTGTTTCGTGGCACATTGCAGGCAGAGGAATCAGTGATCCAGCTGAATTTAAGACTGGAGAATAAAAACTGCAGTTTAAATAGACAAATGCTAGCCAGCCAGTTAGCACAGTTATAAAAGGAATGAGCTTACACGCCGATTGGTTTGATTCATGTTACACCTAAGGGTGCTTTCACACCTATGTCATTCTAGACTTCTGGATTTTCAGTTTGATGTAGACCAAAATGGCAGGTGTGAACACCTCCTCGGACCATGGTCTGGACCAAGCAGTCATATTTGGTCTGATCTATCTAAAGAGGAATCTCGGTCCAGTTCAAACTGTACCATGGTTTGGTTCATGCCCGGTGTGAAAGCATTATTTTGTAAGATCTGGACCCTCGTACCAATGACAGGAAGTTACCACAGGGTAACCTAGAAAAAGTACATGCACCGTAACGTTTTCCAAATTTTACTGAGCTGCGGCAGCATTTGGAGAAAGGAAGAGAACAATTTTTGACTGTACAGTTGTTTTCAGCGAGGATGACAGAGGGGGGATACACTTACTTTCTTTTCTCCTGACACAGCGGGCCATGGGTACAGGACTGCATGCAGCATCCTCCTCCTTTCCATTTGAGAATGATAAAATTTACACAAAATCTGGACTCTCTCTGTGTCCAACAGTGGCTTTGGGCCTGGGATGTTTGTCACCAAAATAGCAATTCACAAGCCAAGAGGCCACAAACTTATGTGTGCCACACACTTTTATACAACACCCTTCATGCTATCAAAATAGGGCCCTCAAAGGTCATAGATAAGACAATGTACCAGTGTTTTTTGTGATAAAGATTGCTGTTTTTTTTTTGTCTGCTTTTTGATATATATATATATATATATATATATATATATATATATATATATATATATATATATATATATATATATTACTCCCAAATCAGTTTTTAGTTTCTTAGAACAGTTCTTGTCTTTTTTCAGGTATGTCAGGTTTTTTTTTGTGTGTTTTTGCTTGCAATTTCTATTTTATTGTCACACTTTTGCATTAAAAAAAGAAAAAAAGTGCCAAACTGAAACATAAAAAGCCATCTGCAGCCTGTGGTAACAAAGCCCACTTAATCTTAATTGAAACTTGCAGAAATACCTGAAATTATCTCATGTTCACTTGGATTGGGCTTAATTTGTGAATGGTCACAGCAACGCTTTTCACTGTAATGAATCTAAATGACAGAACGATTGTCCAATCACATGACGGATACACTTTGAAACTTTCTGCATGTTTCCAAACACTTTCAAAGGGCTGTTTCCCAGATGGACTTATGGAATATACAGTGATGGGCAAACTACTTGTAAAATGCAGTGAACTAAGTTACTTGTTAGAAATGAAAATTATCAGCTTCACTACACTAAAGCTAGTCTGGAGAAAATTAGCAAGCTAAGTTACAGCAGCATGACAAACGTAGCTTACTAGATATACACTTGCAGATTTTATCATAATTGTTCTTTATTATTATTATCATTGTTTTTTGTGTCATTACTATTACACACAACCAGTTCTCTTCTACAATTTTAGTTGAACTGTTGTGTTTGTTGTATTTGTTGTATTTTTGAAGTTGCATCTGTAATTTACATTTTCAATTTAGGTTACTTTGTTCCTGTAAGGTTTTGTATTAATGAACCTTATTTACATATTTTATTAATTACATCCATTTTGGAAAAATAGTTTTAATCTCAAACAAAAATCAACCTGATGCCCATGAAATGAGGGTAATTATCAATTGCTTAACTGGCGTACACTATATTGGTTTATTATTTTTGCCACTTAATAAAGACACTGAAATAATTTCCTAATAGCTGAACGCTTGCTTTGTGGATAAACAGCCTGATAAACAGTCTGTACACAAATAAACACGAAACAAGCTGATAAAGTTGAGACTGCTTATCTTACCTCATTGGTTAACCTTGTTCCTGTCTCCCCTAATCTAAAATCAACTTCTCTTCTGTTTCCTCATGAGTTGTGCTCCTCTTCTCTCCTCTGTGTTCAGTAGTTAGTGATAGACTGATTGCCAGCTGATTATTACAGATTACACTGGTGATTGTAAATTTAATACGTGTTTATTTTGTGATTAATTTTGTGAATCACTTCCAAGCACGGCTCTGCTAATGAGCCAAAGGCACTGCCAGTCCCCGGTGCCTTTGGCTCATTAGTTCCACTGTAGGACAGACACTTGAAGTATAAAGGATTAGATCTTGTAGTCACCGTCATGCCGAATCACGTCGTGTGCTAAAAACTGCACGCCAGCATGTTCGCTCACGTCATTTCCTCATCCTTTTAAGTGTTTTGGTGAGACAGGTCTCTTCTGCTGCTCATCCTCTTTGATGAGGGAAACATGTTGCTTGTTTAGAAGCTACTGCGCTGCATGGTCAATGAAATAACTAAGCTACTGAAAAGCTATTCAACTCAGATTGTAAAAATGAAAATGTAATTAAGCTACTGATGGTGCTACCTGTAGAGACGTTACCACCCATCACTGGAAATATATGCTGTTAAGTATACATTGAATGGTCTGTCTGGCGTGTCAGGTTACTGTAAATCAGGCCCTGAAAGGATTTAAGACAATATTTCATAAGCACAACTCATTTGTAGTTTTCCTTTTTATGCATAGTCTCTTTATTTCACGTGTTCGAATTTGCATAGTTTCTGTGAAAAACACTGTATTTAATTCTGATTTTTGAAGAACATACTGCGAGCCAGTGAACAAAAGCACAAAATTCACAGCAACAAGTCTTGCCTGTGAAGAAAAGAACTCCCACTGAGAAGGTCAAAAACTAACACGTCCTTCCAAGACTTTTGCACAACAAGAGGCTGAAGAAAAAGTACATTCTTCAACCGATGTAGTCCTCTATGGGGAAATATTCTTGTCTGCGGTCTTAAACAAAGCTTAAAAAGGGCCGTAATTTTTTGTAGTTGCATATTGCTCCTCGCAGTATAAATGTGTTGATTAAAAATCATAAAATTGTTTGCAGTTACTGTGATGATTGACATGCTCTTGTGTTTAAGACTGGCTCATTTACTCTGCATGTTAGTGAGTGTCATGGATAGGGTGAGTGTTTTTCAGAAAGAACAAAATCCATCAAGCCAGAGGCAGCATACTCCCTGGACCAGTCACTGGCCAATAACAGAGCCACACAAAAAGACAAACAACCATTCATGCTCACACCTGTGGGCAATGTTAGAGGCATCAATTAGCATATTTTTGGTCTGTGGGAGGAAACCAGAGTGCCCAGTGAAAACCCATGCAAGCTTGGGGAGAGCATGCAAACTCCATACAGAAAGACCTTGGCTGAACCAGTTATCTTCTTGCTGTGAGACATGTGTACTAACCTGCTGTACTGCCTCAAAAAGTAAACATGCAGAATTTTTCATTTGGAAACCTCTAAACTGAAACACCTCAAAAAATAAACATATCTTTGCCTGAACTAGGTGGGTAAAGGAAGAAGGGCTTTTTATGCATTTTGATGAAATTTAACATAGCCTTGAATTTGGACTTGCTTTGTTGAGCTTTCTTCATCCTTGGTGATGATGTTGTTTTCAATGCATTGACTGCCGTATTGGAAAATTCAAGGTTCATGGCATACAATCGGTTCTTCTAAAAAATATGGGTGTCCTTCAGTTTGTTCTGAAATTATCCCAAACAGTCTCTTTATCAACAGAGACCATTCCTGCTATCATTCTTATACTAACTCATATAATATCTTGAATGATTTTCACAACTGGGTGAATGTTTTCAAAAATACTCAATGAGCATTGGCACCCAACTTGTGTTGGCAAAACTTAAAACAATTAGAGTAAGGTCAGGTGTGGTCAGGTAAAGTCAGGCCAACTTCTGAGCACAGGGTTCAGACAAAGACAGAATATTGTGAAGACCCACAGGAAGTGGCCGCTACGAACTGAACTATTCTGTGAGACTCAATGGACCCTGGGATCATTCTGGGGTGTGTTCACTTTTTTGTGGTTCTACGAGCTACGCGCTGCTATGTGGGTGAGACCCCAGTTCTGTCCTGTTCATTGAACAAATTAAAGAGCCTGTCTAGCGTTTGAAGCACAGATGCTAACAGATAAGCCAAGGCATGTCTCAGATATTTTCTACAAACTTAAAGCCGCACTATGTAAGATTCTGGCTTTCAGCTCTCTAGGGGCCTCTATGGTCATTGAGTGTAACTGCACTGTTGTACACCAACGTGCATTTATTGGCACACAGAGGGAGGAGAAGCGAGCCAACAGGACGTCCCCAGAGACAAATAAACCATGTGGACTGATAAGGTACAGTCTGATCATGTTTCTTTTCGAATAAATCATCATGTACTTACAAGTCCAACAATAACAGGGCAAAATCAGCATCGGTTGGACATTCCTCCTCGTCTTTCAGCTTATGCCAGCAAGTGAATGCCAGGCCAATCTTTAGCCCTGTCAGAGCACTTAGCTTGTTACTCTCGCGCTTTCATTTTTTCGTCTCCTCCGATAAAACTTTTCTTTTCTTCGGGTTTTTCGCTGCTTCCGCTATGATAACAACTCTACGTTTGGCTCTCTTCTTCTTCTTGTTAACGGCGGGTGGCATCCAACGTCAGAGGAGCATTACCACCACCCACTGTGCAGGAGTGTGAGCCTAAGGTCCCTATTTTCATTAGGAAAAGAAGTGCATATTTACTTTAAACTAAATTCTGTTCATTAAATCTGTTTTAAAAATTCATAAACTGCTTTATATTCTCCTTTTCCCAACATTTAGTTTTTGCCTCGAGGGGGAAGTGACGTATGCCATAAAGCAGTCAAAGCAATAAAAGTTTGTAGTTTTTTAGTGTGGAAGTGTTCCTACCATCCACATCGAAGTTACTTAGTGCTAGAGAAGGTGATACAGAGCCCCCCCAGACCATGACAGGGGTGTCATTCAACCTGTTGTAAAGTGATGTACCATCACAGTGACTCTAGAAATATTATATTAGGGGTTGGTTTAAGCTTGCCTCAATAGCCCTGTGTGTCAGTCTGGTGCAGCAATAAGCAAATACACCCAACGAACAACATGTTTCAGTGGACCTGGGTTTAAATCCTGCCTGGGGTTGTATTTATTTAAATAGTTCTCTCAACTCAAAATTTTGAGTTTGGACCCAAAACTCAAAAATCTGGTGCAGACAGTTACTTTGAAATTTTGAGTTCTCTGGAAGCTTTTATTTTCACAGTGAACTTCTAATTTACATAATTATAACTTTTTTCCATTTTATTTTAAACACATTTCTGACATTTATTTTTATGAAATACTCCGGCAATAGTGCCCTAAAAAATTCATGCCGGTATGAATTCAATCCAAATGAACTGATTCTGTGTGTGATCTGTTTGTTTAGTGCCTAGAGACCCCTCAGTGTGTTGACGGTGCAGTTTGGGAGTTTTTAACTCAATATACGCCTCAAACCCCATGGCAACAGGGCCTTTTCATTCCTGTGCTCATCACCGGGGAAACACTGATTTTAATTGAATTTGAGCCTCGGGTTGAAGGTACTAAGACAAATTGAAAGTAAAAAACATTTATATATTCAAGCATACTAACCTTCAATGATACAAAAGAACTATAAATATTTGCTCTGCTTTGGCATGTCCCTCAGCCCTCCAGGGAGGCTGATTAATTCAATGCCATGAAGCTCAGGGTCTAAAGAACACCTGTAGTCTTTCACATGGGGTGATATTGGCAGCAGCATACTGGGTACAGACTGTACATAGATTCCAGCCTCATTGTGTGGCTGTACATGTACCCGGAGCAACACACATGCCCATCAATGAAAAGCGTTAGCTGCAGGAGCATTGTGGTCAAGCAGCTGAAAGCCATCGCTCTTTGGGGAAAAATCAATTTCCATACATTTGAAGATCAGTTTGTGTGTGCATGTGCATGTGCATATGTGTACGGTGCAGAAGCCAGGGTTTATTCTTTCTCCACTCTCAGAGGGATTTTATTAACCCCTGACAGATGTGCTAATCACACCGCTTAGAGAAACTCTGTGTGTACAAAAGTGTGTGAAAGTCAGCAGTGCATCAGAGCAGTGATACATCTTCTCCTGTATGAATAAGCAGGTGTGGGAAAGTCCTGCAGCAACCCACATGCATAAATTCACCCATACAGCACACTACAGATACCAATGCCAGAAGCCTACTAGAAAGACCTCCAATGTTTCCTGGAAAACAGCAGAGGCATGCACAGAGACCTTGCTTGTTAAGCTCTATACTGCCCCATTTCTATTTCATGGGGGCCTGAGATAACTACTGATTCAGAGCAGCAAAGATTTATGGTTTTCTTATAAATGACTGCATCCAACCCCACATGGATACACTGTCCATTTCTTATTGACACAGTATGTAGGCCGACCATAAAATCTGAAACTAGTTGTATCGATATAAATGAAGAAAAGGTTTACCAGAGGTCCCCATCATTACTGGTCTGTGAAGGAGACTAAAAAGCTCTCTAAATATTAAGTTCTCTATACATTCACCGCTGTGATAAACTAAAAAGTACAACTCATGATGAACTGTTGGTTAAATCTTGTGCTCATGTACTCATCCACCTGATCCCTGGACACAGTTGTTAACTTTAAGTGGAGGAAGAGTACAGGTACAGAGGAGTGCTCAACTTCCTGTGTGGAGGGATTCAACTCAGAGGTATGAATTATAAAATACCTGTTGGCAATGACCAGTGGATTAAATACACATAATAAACATTGCATTTTCAGCATTTTCCTCAGGGTAGAAGGTGTTAATTATAATGTCAACAAGTGACTTTCATCTGACGATGTTCCTGAACGTCATTGTTAAGTAGCCGATTAGTCCCCTTGAATGTCTCTTTATTGGAGTCTCGAAACAAGCCAATGACTCTCTCTGAACCTCTGCACAACATGGTTGTTTGAACCACAAAATAGTCTGCCCAAGTTTTGCATTGGATCCCAGAAGTCAGGTGCGTTAAGAGTCATTTTTATCTCCTCAGAAGAGAATCAGGGATGCCCCTACTTGATATTGTCAGTATAATATGTATTCGGTGTTTGCAATCAGAAATTCTGTTGTAAGTGGAGTGCACCAAGGACAGCCGAGCATGCCCTCTGTTTATTGTCACATGGAATGGACAAATCCAATAATGGGCCAAGCTGACTGAGGCACAAAACAACTGTAGCCATGGCAATGAGAGTAAGGTATAACAATTCTGGCCTTATCAGAACTAATAGGAGAGCTGCTACAGTGCCAGGGCAGGTGGATTTACTCTTGCCGACAACAATTACCCAGTGCTGACTGACTAAACCCCGGAAAAATTAGACTCTCCAAGTCTAAAAATATTTATTATACGAGTTTGGTAAATAAGCAGTGATTTCTAACAAAAAAAACTGACTGACTGTTTAACTCAAATATATTTGCAAGAAAAAAACATATACACAAAACACATCCCCCTGGGTGTGCATCAACACTCACTCTTGAAAATAAATAAATAAACAAAATTACTCAGTCCCAGAAACAAAACGAAAGTGTCCTTGTGTCCAGGGGCATCCACAGTGTGAAATGAGTCCTCAGTTCCTCCGCGGTTCAAATCCAAACAAAAAACAACCGAAGGGCCAGAACGACCTGAGGTATGCTCGCCCGCTCCGTTACCCTCCTCAGGTGGCTCCCCAAAAGAGTTGGCTGCACCTGGATTCTCCTGGACCATCTTTGTAAAGTCATTCAGTTCCTCGGCTTGTTGTCAGTCCATGACGCCACTCTCCACCGTTACGAGCCTCTGGTTCCCCCAACTGGTAAGTTCCCTCTCTCTTATATCATCTCCCGGGATCGACTGCAAAAATAAATACACAGGGTGACATAAAAAGTTTCTAAAATAATAAACAAAATGCCCAGTTTCTGTTCCAAAAACAAATCACAGGGCTTGATCTCCCTTCCTGTTCACCTGATCTGGCACTGTGTGACTTTTGTCTTCTTCCGAAGATGAGATCCTTGTTCAAAGGAACACATTGTGAGTTTGTGTCAGAAGGTTGTGAGACAACTGTCTGAAGAAGACCTGCTGCACTGATTTGATAGAGAAGACCTGAATGCAGTGGTGTGTTGATGTTGAAGGGGAGGAGACTGAAGGAGAAAGATACTGAAAAATGTTTGTTCATTAAAAATGTGGTACATCATCAGTCTCATTTTTCAATAGCCATCCCTCGTAATGTGAAAAAAAAAGAGAGAGTTACTAGGATACTGTTTTATCCTTTAAGTCTAGCACTGGTATCTGATTGATTCCAGCACTGGCTGATTGTCAGATTTATATCATCATCAGTACTGCAATGGTAAAATTGATATCAGCTCAGTCCTACAGCAAACACTCTCCCCCATTCATTACAACAGGCAGCTACACCCACACAGCGCTCAACCCACGCAGCAGCGCAGTGTCTCTCTCCTCGTCTCTTCCCACCAAAACCACACTGTGACTGCAGCAGCTGTGAAGCCTGGGGAACCTATGTTTATCTAAGGAGGATAGAGATAGATTGAATATGTAAAGCCAGCAGCGGAGAGGAATCACATATCACTGATTGCTTTAGACCAGCTGAGGGGTTGAGATGGATTTGCTCTGTATCGCTCCCTCTTCCTGAGGTGGAGAGTGACGGTGGCAGTGCGGGGTAAACACGAGGTGACTGTATGTGCAGGATGGGCATATTGGCTGGTGATTCATATGCATTACAACAGCTTCTCACTCCCAATGTAGACAATTACAACACAGAAAGAGCTTATTTGTGGAGCTGGGATTGGTTTACATGTGGATTGCTGTTGGATCAAAGCGTGTTGGATGAATTCATGGAGCATTAATGGGGATTTTGGCTCAGAAACATATAAATACACTTCGGAGCTTTTATGTTTGTTTGTCCTGCAAAAAGGAATTATAGTAGATAAATGAAGCGCTTTTGAAACGCACAACTGTAGAAGCTGATGAAGTAATTGAAATTATTCAAAATGCAGTAAAAAAGACTGTTTTCAGTTTTTATGTAAGACTGATCAAGCTCTATCTGGTTGCATAAGCTTTTTTTTTTATGTCCACAAATTCTCCCTTGGCTTCCAACTTGGTCTCTGAGTCAGACAATCCATAACACAAAATGTGCACTTTCTGAGCCATTTCTATGTTAATTCAGATTTGTTTTGCAGGTGTGAGTCAGGTTTCCATTCAGGTTTGCTACTAATTCAAATATATTTTTTTCAGGTAATCTGTGAAATAATTAAGATTTAATCCATTTTTTCATTAAACTATCATTACCCCAGCATTAGTAAGACGCTGTTTGTTGAGATAATCCTTCACTTGGCTGCTATCATGTTACTGAAGAAGACTGCATAATGAGATGACGCAATCTTAAAAGCCTCACTTATACCTTCAATATGCAAAAGGATATGTTAAAGACAGGATTTGGCTATCCATTTCAAGAGGGTAGGTTCTTACAGGTATCAGATGGTCATGTTCAGGACGTACATATGCTATAGAAAAAGCCAGTTGGTGCTTCATGTCATGATTCTGCCTGTTCTGTTTTGTTTTGTGTTGTTTTGCTCCTTGTGCTGTTTTATTTTGTTTTTGCTCCTTCTGGTTTTGACCTCTTGTCTTGTGTACTCCTGTGTTCCTGCTTTGGTCTTTGTTAAGTTACCCGTTTTGTTCATGTTTCATGTCTTGTTGTTACGTTTCCTGTTTCATTTTTGAAAGTTCACCAGTCTCTCCGTATTCCCGTGGGTTTTGCTTCCTGTCTCGTCCTGTCACACCTGATCCCTGATTGTTCTTCCCCACCTGTTTCTCGTCAGCCCCAATCATGTAGTTAACCCTCGTGTTTTCCCCTTGTCTTTCTGGGTTCATACTACTAAAACTACTACTTCTTTGTCTCCTTGTCCTCATGTCAGATTCACAGACGAGTGTAAGTTTTGAGGTTTCTAGTTTGTCTGCTTTTGCTTGCCGGTTTAATTTGTTACTTTGTTTGGATATTTTGTTTGATACTTTGACCTTTTGTTTGTACTTTTGGACGGTTGATCCCTGTTTTTGAGTTAGTTTGAATAAATCATTTTTATGTTAATCTGCATTTGGGTCTCCCTGCTTTTGTTTTTCTGGTTTACTCTGCTCAAGTATCCTGACACTTCAGTGCAACAACTACATTTCCTCAAGTGTCCACTTGAGATTGAAGCTCTTGCGGTCATGTACACACTCCGTGTTAAAGAGAAGGGCTTTTGTGAGAAATATTCACCATAATGATCTTCACAAATTTACCTAATGTTCAAGATTTTTTGTGATTGGTGTTTAAGTCTGGCAGTTCGGCTTAGAAGCAACTACCACACTTCCAATTCATGCCATGTAGCAGCCTCTTGTTTGGAAATTTCCTCTTTAGGCAACAACCTGAACAAGTTAGTGCCCATGGCTGTGGCTATGGTGTATTGTGATTGCACTGGCATCCACAAGCATTTCTTTAGTCCTTAACACAGTAACGCTTAAAAATTTAAAGTCAGAAGAGTGTCAGATGCATGTTGTGCTGCACACGACACATTGAAATCTCATTTGCATGTGCTCATTCAATTCAGTCTTATTTCAGGTATTTTTCTGGAAAGTTATCCCAATCCCAAGTACAGTTAAATACAAATTCACTTCCACATTTTAGTCTCATATCTCCACCACTCTGTACTTAACCCTTCCCTTTTGTTTGTTTTTCCCTGGCTTGTCTACAATTCCAGACACACTCAATCATACCCGCACTGTGGCACACAGCAGGCAGACAGGAAGGCAGCAATCAAACAACATGCATGAGTCTTTCTTCAACCCACAGAGCTATATATCATCCTCAATTACAGCAGGGAGCCATTTTTCCTTTGATGTGTGCACTGAATAACCCCAAAGAGAATATACACACGTCACACACTCAGAGAAACATATAAGGAGCTGTGATTATAATAGTCTGTTTTTTAAGAATCCTATTTCCAGAGTGAGGAAGCTTGAAAAATCCCTTCACCATTCATCCCAACCCAGCCTCTGAAGTATAGTCAACGCTAGCATGCGGCGATTAATTAGAGATTTGTCTGGATGAGGGGAGGTTTGGGAGGCAGAGGGATAAAGCAGGAAAATCTGCTGGCCTAATTAGGGGAATTTAATTTCTCACAGGCTCACATTGACTCAGACCTTGATGAGGCGCTTTTTTTTTTTTTTTTTTTTTTTTTTTTTTCCAGGGGAAAGAAAGGGTGTGCTGGGGAGGAACAACAGCTTGTTCATGATGTTAAACGCCTTAATTGATGTGTGAGGACAGACCATCAAGCTAAAAAGTGCAAGATGCTGTGAAATCATGCAGCATATCAACAATAGAACTCATCAGATGTACTTGTGTATTTCAGCAAAGTTGTTACCCTGCATGTCAAGAAACAGCTTCATAAAGTTTGATTACCTTTTGTCTCTTTTTGGTTTAACCCAACAGACTCACTAAGCAATCACCAGAGAGAGATTTAATTGTATTTTTGCATAAGTGTAAAAGAGATAAAGGAAAATCAATCTGTTTTTGTGTCTAATCTGTTCCTGTTCTGATTTGTTTTGTTTTTATTGTTACCAATTTCACTGAATTAGACTCTTTTTTACAATGTTTGGACTTTACAGAGTTTTATCAAAGTTTCTTGCAATCTATAGATGGCATAACCTTGCAATGCAGCTGGATCTGCCCGATTCAATGTCTGTACTCAGTCTGACCCATCTTGCAAATCTAAAACCACTGTGCTCGGCCTGTAGCAGCCTTGCCCAATCAGTGTCTTTAGAGCAGGAAGAGGTGGGAGCTACAGGCATAATGAGGGCAGGAAGTGACTGCTCTTACAGAGATTAGCATAGATGCTAACAGCTTACGTAGCAGTTTTGTCAGATCTGAACCACATTTCTTTATCAAATGAAAAAGAAATAACACTGAAAGCATTTTTCAATAGAAAGGTTATTTTTGCTCCACTTTGGACATGTTTTGGAAAGTTTGTTCCATGATGTGGCTTACACTTTGTACTTTACACCTTGGCAGTAGTGCCTGCATATCACGTTATATGAAAATAGAAAAAAAAGACATGCTAATGATAACAGCATCAGACTTTTCAATCCCATCAATCTATCACAGCAAACAGAAGAGAAATACATAATTGCATCTCTGGACATTGAAAAAGCTTTTGGCTAAGTTAACTGGACATTTCTCTTTCATACTTTTAAACAAGTTTGAATGCGAAGAGTCATTCATATACTGGATTAAAATTCTTCATACTTTATCCAAAGCCACACTTAGAAACAGAATTACATCACAACCATTTACAATCTACAGAGCTAACAGACTAGGAAGCCCACTTTTACCATCTCTCTTTGCCATTTTCATTGATCCCCTGGCTGCAGCCAAATGAAAATGCAAATATATATAAGGAATTTAGTTTAAGATTCACGACATACAATTTGTCTTTATGCAGACATTTTATTGTTTCTACAAGAGCCCAAAGCTTCATTACAAGAAAGTTTCAATCTAATAAATGCCTTCTCAAATTATAGCTGGAACAAATCAACATGACTCCACATTTCTGATTGGACCTGTGATTCTACAACTCAATACCAACCTCCCCCTTTTCACACAGGCAATATTAGATATTTAGGTCTGAATATATCCACTAGACTGTCAGACCTCTTCAACCTCAATTACATCCCCTTGAGAAATAAGATAGAAGATGACATAAAACATTGGACAAAACTCCCACTAATGGGCAGTTTAAATGAAAATTAAGATCCTCCCTCAATCTAACTTTATAGTTTCTATGCTTCTTGCAACCCTAACAGATTAAACATTAAAATCTCTTGACTCTAGTCAACTACTTTTACTGGAAAAATTAGAAAACAAAAATCGCACTGTCTACCCTGCTGACAAAAAACCTCATGGCACTCTAGAGGCAATATTTTTTAGCCAATCAACTACAATACACGCTTTTAATGGATACAACAACCACACAACAATTATTCATACCACATTGGCCTGTTAGGTTACGGCAGTTGTTAACACAGCTGAAAGGGGTTGGCGTCCCTTGCCTCCGGAGCCTCGGGGTGGAGGGTTTGCACCCTTGTGCCCTTAAACTCCTCTAGCAGATGGAGCTTGTTGGCCTTGACAGGCAGTCCATCTAGGAGAAAGAAAACTCTGATTTCAAACCCACGAAATACCTAGCCAAGGGGAAATGGCCCTGCTACCTTGCAGGTCGACTTGGAAAAGCCAAAGGCTAAGGGAGTAAATGATCACAGAAAATCCAGAGTGGAGCCCATAAGGTGGACTGACGATGAACTTCATCACCTTTCTGGCAACTTCTGCAATGGCGCTGGTGCCAAACTGTAATGGCCCTACATTTCCTTTGAGCCCATCAGTAAAGTGGAGAGGGGGGACGAGCTAGATGGGCAACAGCCTGTCCTCCATACAACAGTGCCCAAGCCTGCATCCAACACCAGTCACCTGGAACCTGCACCATTGGACTTTGGGCTAACCATTAGCCTGAAGAAGAGAAACATACTGGGACAAGACACACCACCACCAGCCATTAACATCGATGACTACGAAGTTGATGCTGTCCATCAGTTTACATACTTTAGCTCCACCATCACCGACAACCTGTCCTTGCACATTAAGATTGATGGGAGGATCTGGAAGGCAGCTACAACACTCGCTTGTCTCACAACTTGAGAGTGGACAAACCCCAAGCTGACGGTGAAGACAAAGATGACAGTGTATAACCCCTGTGTCATCAGCACATTGCTGTATGGCAGCAAGTCATGGACCGCATATGCTAACAGGAGAGAAGATTCAACACCTTCCACCTGAGAAGCATCTGCCATATCCTGGACATATCCTGGCAAGACAGAGTGACCAACGCTGAGGTCCTGTCCCGCACTGACCTTCACCCTTCTCAGACAACACAGACTGCGCTGGCTGGGCCATGTCCGCCCCATGGAGGATGGCTGCATCCCAAAAGACATCCTCTATGGAGAGCTGCCACCTGGGAAGAGAAGCACTGGGCGCCCACATCTGAGATACAAGGATGTCTGCTAGAGAGACATGAAGGAGCTGGACACTGATGCCGAGTCCTGGGAGGACCTTGCAGCTGATCGCACGAGGTGGAGAAGTACCCTGAACCAACACCTCAAGACAGGGGAAGAGAAGCTGATGAATGCAGCTGTACACAAGAGGGCACGCAAAAAGGAGCACAACAACTCCAACAGTCCAGAGACCACAGACAGATGTGACGTCTGTGACAGAGACTGTCACTCCTGCATCGGTCTCCTCAGCCACAAACGACGCTGCTCCAGCCAACCAGTCAGCCAGGACAATTAGGATGTACTTTCCATGGTCAACCCTGACGGACGGAGGCCTAAGAATTGGCCAGGAATGAATTTGATTGACAGAACAATCGTCCAATCACCTGCCAGATATGCTTTCAAAAGGTCCTGCCCTCCGTAGCTATTGAACCGTCTTTCTAGTGTACCAGGTTATAGATGGCAGCATAAGTGCAAAACTATGGAGAAATTCTCAAACTCTGAAGGCAAAAACGGTATTATTTCTACAAGACTGGGAGCTTTAATTTCACTTTGGTGTTATGCTGATTTATTAAATGCAAGAGCAGTGTGCTCCCATGACTGGTGACTGTCCCAGTATACGAAACCTGATAAAGTGCCTAACAGGGGTCTCTTCTAGTGATAAAATGTGAAAACTGCCTTCTAAGGTCCCTTCACATAGACCAATGTAATCAAGTGCCATCTTAGCTGGCCACCCAGTGGACAAAATGTAACATGTGTGATCTAAGTTGCCCTCTTGATGGACAATATGTGGAAAGTGCTGGCAAATGTGCCTTCCTAGAGAAAAAAATGGCATTAATTGCCCTGCAAAGTGCCCAACCATTGAACAAAAAAAAAAAAAAAATGCCTTAATATGTTCTCTCCAGCATCGCACCTTCATCAAATGCAATATGCATTTTAACAGTAATGTTAAAACTAAACCTCATATGCCTATTTAAAAGCTACAAACAGCAATATGACAACATGCTGGAAGAAAATTCAAAAATAATGCAGAATGCATATTATGATACAGAATAATTTTCAGAATTCAGCTACAAATTTGTAAAAAACCCTTGGGCCCCTTGAAAAGAGACCACATTAGGTCCCATCCCTCTGCATCTTTTTGCACAGTCTCTAGAACCAAGTGTCAAGCCAATGAATGAAGAAATAAATACGATGTCATTTCAAAAAGACAAAAAACACATAACTATCACAGCCAGGTTGTAATGTTTAAGTCCCCAATAAGGGAAGAAAACACACCTTAAATGAAAATTATACAATAAATGGTCAATTTAACTCAATTTAACCCATTTTATGCATTTAACATGTCTTGATTCATTTTGTCATCAGTCCTCACATTAAAAGAAACATTTCACATGTTGTTCGGACATTCCAATATCCAGCAAAATGTATAACTGGAACTTATGTCCTCTAGCAAATGATCTAAAGGGTTCTTTTTCATACAAATGTCATGATACGGGAAGTGAGAAAAACCCATTGTATTGTTTGGTAAT
Source organism: Cetoscarus ocellatus (assembly GCA_037902135.1). NCBI lineage: Eukaryota > Metazoa > Chordata > Actinopteri > Labriformes > Labridae > Cetoscarus > Cetoscarus ocellatus. Next base: position 815,916 of record JBAMNC010000901.1, on the reverse strand, counting down.
TAAAGTGTAAAATATTAAAACACCAGTGGTAAAATATTGCAAAGACTATAATATTTTAAGCACTTGCTAACGGTCATGGGCCCTAGGACACTTCTCTTTCCCTCCTTCACTGCGCCCCTGTTTGTCATACAGTTATTTTGTGAATCTCTTGTTGACCAAATATGGAAATACCAAACGTTGGTATGAAATTAAATAATCATACTTTATCAGCTCTGGGGTCTGGGGTCTTCAGCACATTGTGTCTCGGCTTCTCATGTTCACCCTAAACTGTTCAAGCAATTCATAGCAATTTGAACAGGTGAACAGGTCCAAACCGATCTTTTATGTGGTTAGACTTAGCCACAAACTTTGACCTTAGTTTGTTTTGTTCCTTAACCTCATCCCCCTTCAACTGAAACCATCTGAGTGTAGTCTGTTATTTTGCAATCAGAGGGAAGTGGTGTGTTCTTCGTCAGCAGGCAACCTCTTCATTCCTAATTCAAATTCCAATTTGCAAGCATATCATCAAACCCTAACCTGGGGAAAAGAAGAGCCAAAACAGCAGGAGACAATCAGCGCAGTCAGACTCCATCAGGAAGATAGATCCTGATGAGGAGAGAAACAAACAGTTAGTTTATTGAATTAACTACTTTAGTGGTAGGAGGGGCAGAGGGGGATGAAAGACTTGCTGTCAGGTGGAGGTAAAAGAGAAGATTTCAGGAGGGAAGCTCAGCTATTCTGTGCTTAAACAGTGATGGGGAGTGGAGCAGCAAAACAGCAATGGCTCATCTGAAGTGACAGGGCTCACAGCTGGACTCATCTGTCTTCTTTTTAATGGAGTAAACAGCTCATACTCCACCATATAAATACTGTAATTAGTGCAGGTCCACAAACAAACCTGACCCTTTTTCACACCCTCGGCCCATCTGTGAAGATGAGTCATGGTGAGTGTGTAAGGATGCATTTAAGTGATGTAGTCTGTCCTCGTACAGTACACTAACAGCACCCAGAGGGCTGCTTAAGAGAAGCAGAGTGAATGGGCCACTAACCTTCTTCTAAACACTACTGGCCTTTAGTGGCCGATGGAAAGCTAACCTGTCATTGCTTCTAGTCTGACTCCTATTCTTTCTTACACTCAGGCATTTATGCAGAACCTAAGGTGTCCCCAGGCCTAATAGCTCTTTCATTAGTGCCAATCCAAAGACAAATGGATCCAATAAACAACCCAGATCTACCCGTCCATGTTGGTTTACAAGCACCCCTGCATTCTCTCACTTTCCACAGAGCATTTGTGCAAGTGGCAAAAAGAGAAGGCAAAAAAAGATGATAAATAGGATGGATGAAACAGATAACAGATTGACAAATAGGGCATAATTGCCAAAGAAAAGCACCAGGCTGACAAGAAGCTGCAAACAATAGTACTGACTAAACAATTATCAGAGGTTTTAATGAGAAAAAGGTTGATTGAGTTTCATGAAAAATAGACGACAGTTGGGACATTGTTTTGTGGTGTTGCGAATAATTTTGCACATAAAATAACGAGATTCTTTTGCTATAACCTCCTTAAAGAGAATAAAATATTCACTCAGCAGGCAATTTATTAGGCATGCCCAACCTGCCCTTTTGCCGGCAGACCTGATGCAAATCTCCCATCCCACCACAACCTAGTCCCTATTGAACTTACATTCATGTTCAAGCAACCAGTTTGAAATGATTTGAGGTTTGTGACATGGATTTTTATCCTGCTAGAAGTAGCCATCAGAAGAAAGGCACACTGTGCTCATGTGGGATGGACATGGTCAGCAACAATAATCAGGTAGTTCTGGGGCATTAAGGTGATGCTCATTTGGTACTAAGAGGCTCAAAGTCTGCCAAAAAATATTTCTGCCCTGGGTTCTCCTCCCAGTTGGGATTGCCTGGAAAACCTCCACAGGAAGGCGACCAGGAAGCATCCTAACTAGATACCTGAATCACCTAAACCAGGCATCACCAAATGGCGGACCTCGGTCCAGATCCGGACCGAGTGATGGTTCTGTCCGGACCCGTGACCAATCTCTGATAAATTCAGAGGAATAGATTTTAACTGACCATTTCTTCCGACAGTCGCGGATATACACCGGGCGCTGCTACTCCAGTTAACACTAGAACCGCTACTGTGGTCTGATCACAAGCTGGTCATACCAAGAGTGTTCCTAAATATATGTTCTGTAAGTTTTCTGGAGCTTATACTGTTGTTTAATAAAGCACTAAAGAGGAACGAGACATGATTCGTTTTGCGGAGGTGATTTTCCTGCGACTATCGTGCTCACAGCACGAGCTGCAGCAGCCACACACACCAGCAAACAGGAGGCAGAGCCAATTTCACTGGGAAAAAACTGCCTGTGCAAAAAAATAAGACCCTTGTCACCTGCAAGCTTTGCCCCCGACCTGTGTGGGAAATGCTGATGAGGGCTGAGAGCTTTTGCGCTGTGGTGGCGCTGCGCTGTCCACGGGGCTGATCCTGTTCTTTTTCTAACTGTTTACTAACTTACATTTGTTCGTGTTATTTTCATTGTTGCAGTTCTACAGTTTTTTAGCACAGTTTATTTCCGAATGTTTCATATTTTGCAAGTTCTATCAACACTGTTCTGTTTATTTATTTATTAGCCTATGTGAGTGTGGGTTCGTGTAATGCGTGCAGCGCTGTTTGTGTGTGAGAAAGAGAGAGAAAGAGAGGGAAAGACTGAAAGACAGAGAGAGAGAGAGTTAAGGACAGAGAGCCAAAGAGAGAGAGAGCAAAATCTGAAACATGCGCAAATTAAATATTTATCTTCCTATCACTTTCTTGTTACATTATTCTGCAACAACACAGCAGAAAAGCAGTTACAGATGACAAATATGTGTACTTTTAAGAGTTAATTTCTTGTATTATGAAGATGTTGACTTTTTTTTACTGAAAGTGTAGGTCTTCATTTTTTTAAGCTGTGACCTCTCTTATTTAAGAAAAAAGAAGAGGAAAAATATTTAGTCAGTGCTCTGTATGCACTTGGTTTTCCTAAAAAGAGCCACCTTTTATTTATTGTTTTCTGAAGATGTTGACTTTTTTACTTGATGTGTAGGCCTTCAATTCTTGGCTGGGACCTCTTTCATTTAAGAGAAAAAAATGGTTATTTGGCTCTGTTTACAATTTTTTATTTATTGTATTTTAGGTTTTTCTTTTTTAATCTGAAATAAAAGCCTTAATTAATTTGCCTAGGACTATTTTTATTTATGGTAAAGGAGCTAGCTGTGCACTCAATAAAACATATCCTGCATTAAAAATTGACAAAAAATATTGTTGAAACCATAAAAATGTGGACATAGGGGATGGCTATAAGACAAAATTTGGACTTCAGTTCGGACCTTTTATTGGTGGAAACTTTATTAACTGGACCTCGGTGACTTTTAATTGAATACCCCTGACCTAAACTAACTCCTTTCAATGCGAAGGAGCAGCAGCTCTATATTGAGTTCCCTCTAACTGTCTGAGCTCCTCACCCTATCGCTTACAAGATTTTAACCTTTTGTATCTGCAATCTCATTCTTACGGTCATTACCCAGAGCTCGTGACCGTAGGTGAGGGTTGGAACGAAGATGGCGTGGTGAACTGAGAGCTTTCCCTTACGGCTTAACTCCCTCTTTACCACAACAGTTCGGTACAGGTTCTGCAACACTGCAGAAAGGACTCATTCCCCACCTGGAGGGAGAAATCCACCTTTTTCCAACAGAAAACCATGGCCTCTGACTTGGAGGTGCTGACCCTTATCTCAGCCGCTTGGCTCTCAGCTGCAAAACCCTCCAGTGCCTGCCAAAGCTTCCCAGCTGAAGACACCAACAGAACATCATCTGCAAAAAGCTGAGATGATATTCTGAGTTTACCCTACTCACCACAACTACTCCTTGAGTTTCTGGCAACCCTGGTGGGGGCTAACATGCACCGGCAATGTTTACAGCTTTTTGCCGAGGACACAGAGACTAGATGGCTCTCAGCAGAGGCCCTGGGACCCCATATTCCATACTTACAGGTCTTGTTCGCTTTTGTCAGCCATTCAGAAACTCAAGTGTTATGTTTGAGTTTGGATATAACTAGATAAAAATTCCTAGAAGAAATTTCTTGACTTTGCAGCTGAGTCAGCTTCAGAGGCTTTTGTGTTGAATTGATGGAGCCATAAAATCAAAAGATGGAGTAACTGATGGATTCAGAAGGCTTATTTGCATCCACATACTGTACAATCCATTCACCCATGGGTAAAATAAATCCTCAAACCCTTGTTGGTGCTTGTCACAGTTGAGCATCAGTGGCCTGTGTTAATTACATGCCCTAACCATGTGCAGGGCAAAAAGGCGTATCGGTGACACGCCTCCGTAGACGGTGCTCGCTCAGGCTCCATAATGGAGTCTCGAATTCCAATTTCCCTGCCGTGCCCTCTTTTTGAACAGGGGTCAAGCCTTCTTCGCTAATTTGTTTGCCCGCTGAAGCGAAAGAGATTCCGACTGGTGCACCGCCGAGAGAGACGAACCCCCGGCAAGTGTCAAGTAGAAGGAGCATGACGGGTGGCTTTAGAGGAGCTGAAGTTGTGTGTGTCAAGATTTTTCCTTATCGTCAAATGGTTTTTGGTGGATCAGTGTTCCTCACAAAGCCGCTAACTGACAGAGGAATTTCATTAGCCGGGGTTTTGCTGGAGAGTTTCATGTCTGAATGCTGATTTGGAGGCTTTCCCGCCCTGTCAGGAGTGAAAGATTTGGAAGATGTGTGTGTTTTGGTGTGGGTTGGACAGTGGGCAGCAACGTGGGCGGGGGATGATTGGAGTATGTGGGTGGCTGCTTTGGCCAGTGGTGGGGGCTCTCTAAATAACAATAATACCCCAGTGTGTGTGTGTGTGTGGACATGAGTGTGTGTGTGCTACTGATGTCGCAGGACATGAACAAAAGGATTTTGTTAGAATTAGACGAGGATTAGACGTCTATTTTAACGTCTTTTGTTGAGTCGAGTGTGTTATATGCCGCTCTGGCGACAAAGTGGGCCAAGCCACCGTGCTGCATACCAAGCATCTACCGCTGCACAGAAAAAGCCAACGCACACTCAAACATGCCACAAAGCGAACCACGTACCCCAACTATAAATCAAATAAACTTATTCATGACTTGTTGATGGCATCAGAATGTTAAAAAGTGCTTACATTTTCTTTTCTCATATAGCTTTTTTCCCTGCGAGTCTGAGTCTCTCACAGCACTTTTTTTTTGCATCCTTCAAAACTCTTTGAGCCTTTTGAAGGCCCTGTTTCCATAGCAACAAGGGCTGGGTGTATGTGTGTGTATGTGTGTGGGTCCAGCTTGACTTGTTGCATTAGGTGCTGCTCACAAGCACTGATCTGTGCCTGGAGCTGTGGAGGACAGCAGCTTAAGCTGGGTGATTGGTTTCTTCTTGATGTTACTGCAGTATTAGGTTGAGCAACTTGTGCAAAATTCCTTTAAGACAGGATGTGTTTGCTGAGACTTGAAACATTGATGTTGATACATTGAGATTAGGTTCAGATACTAACAAATTTATACAAAAAAAAATCTCATCAGATGTGTTTTTCTTGTTTAGGGCTCTGTAGTAAAATACCATTTCAAGGTGGAGACTCCTTGTTACTCACCAGGATGTCTTGCATTTTCTACAGTCATTAGATTTAGATTTAGATTTAGATTTACTGGTCCCTGAGGGGAAATCCATCTTCACTGATTGTACATTACAGAGAGACAACATTGCACATCACAGACAACAACGACAGTAAATAGCATCCAGCCAACATATCAGTGAGAAACAGGGACGACAACAATACAGTGACAGGCCAGACGGACAGATTAGCGGGCCTGTTGTTCAGGGCGGCTATGGCTGCAGGGATCAGGCTTTTCCCAAAGCGAGCCCTTCTAAACTTGATTGATCTGTACCTGCGGAAGTAGTGGGATGATGTATCGGTGTAGTGGGTGGGTGATATCCTGTACTATGGTGTTTGCTAAGCGAGTGATGGACCTGTTGTTTAATTCTGTCAGGTTGGTTGTGGGGAGATCGATGATTTTTGCAACTGTGTTTGTGATGCTTGTGAGTTTGGCCCGGTTGGTGACAGAAAGCATAGTGTAGAAACATGTGGAACAGTACAGAAGGACGGCTTGAATGATGCTTTGGTAGAGTAGCAACAGGAGGCGGGGTGCAACGTATAGTAGTTTAAGTTTGCTGACAGTCTTTGTTGGCTTCTTTTTTGGATGTCTGTGGTGTGCTGATCAAAGGTGAGTTTATTGTCCAGAGTTATTCCCAGGTATGTGAACGTATCTACTGTCTCACCTGTTTGGGTGTTTATGATGGTGGTGAGGGGGGCTGATCAGTAATTCTTTTGTTTTATTGACATTGATCTGGAGATGGTTGTCCGTGCACCACTTGGTGAAAAGTGTGACTGTGTTGTGATAGTATAGAGTGGGTTGATTTTCAGAGAGGAGTGCAAGAATGGCTGTGTCGTCTGAGTATTTGAGATATGTTTTGTTTTGGGTGAGATGCTAAGGCAGTCATTGGTGTAAAGTATGTGCATGTCATATGAAAGAAAGGGAAACCACTGCTTCTTTGACTGTTTCATTTTATGTATGTTCACAATCATGTTCAAAAAATCTTCTGCTTTTCACATGCTAAGTACTTTGGAGCCACCTGTCTCAGTCTGTCTGAAATGGTCTGTTGGGGCCCCAGTCACTCTGATTGTTTGACCGCTCTATGTTTGTAGGTATGACATAGGGAATATAAGGGGCCTTAGATTGTGGGCCTTGAGAGTTGGGGGACTACACCTGCATATGACAGCTTGCACCTTCCTTAATGTGCCCAGGGGGCCACAGGCCATTGGTGTGGTTTTGTTACGTTCTGGCCCTATGGGTTGGGAGCCTTTTGTGTTTTATGGACCGTATTAGGTGTTTGGGCCTAGATTGTCCCTGTCAGCTTTTTGGGTGTTGGCTTCTTCTCACTTTCCTTGAAATGTTTCACTTAAATGTGCGCTGTTGGTCTTAGGGACAGTAAAAGTTATCCTGGTATCTCTGGCTTAGGTTCTTATTGTGCTTGGGTTTATTCTGCTGTTTGTGTTTGTAAAGGTTGGTTGATTTAAATAGTGTTTTTTTCTGATTAGTTTCGTTTGTGCTGTTACTCTTGTGCTTTAATGTCAGTATGTTTCCGTCTGCTTGTCAGAGCACTTTGTTAACCAACATTTTAAAAAGTGCTATACAAATAAAGTAATTATTATTTTTTTTTTATGACTTAATTGGTCAGGTTAGCACTGCTTGGCGCCATGTTGTCAGTGACTCTGCATTAGTTCCTTCTTTGCTCTGCACTGGGCTTGCCACTCTGAAAACTAAACTGACGACAAAATCATAGGAGAGGATCACAGTGGCAGGTCTGTTGGGGGGTTGGGCAAGCTACTGGCAGCTACTGGCCCTGTAAATGGGGGAGAGGGTGACAACCTGATACCACAGATTTTTTTCTTCTGCATAGAACTACTCAGGAGGAGGCCTGTACTGCATACTAAGGGGCATAAGAAACTCAAAAAAGCAGAATATGGGCTCTCTAATGACATGCAGACAACTGTTCTGTTTGGATAATTTTATTTTCTTTTTGATCTCAGGTTATTACCTACCTTAAAGGGATAGTTTTTCTTAACTGGGGTTGCCAGAGGCCCATTACACCAGTCACTATAACTGCCAATAAAGGAACTTACTAACTCATCTCCTGAGGTATTAGTACCAAGTACTGATGCTAGCCCATGTATAGCAGTCAGTGGTGCCAACGAAAGCCTTTTATTTACCCCACTTTTGGAGTTAAACTACAAAATAAATTATGTTTGCTCCACTAGATGCTATGGTAAGGCTCTTTACAGTGTTTGACTTTTTCTCGACAAAGCCACTGTTTGGAACTATTTTATGATGCAATGTATGGGCTGTGTATTCATCTGCCAGCAACACGCTCTAATCAGCTGCTCAGGTCTGCACAACAACAACATTAGCTTCACTAAAACTGATATAAATATGAGCAAATGGACTTGAGTCGTTGGTACAAGAAGATATTTTTATGAACTGGAGTACACAGAGAGAACCTGCAAATGGAGTTGCAGGAAGAAAGATTGATGGATTGCCCTTAGAAGTAAATGTGTCAGCTGGTTCAGACTGTGCCTTGCCTCTCGCCCAATGATGGCTGGGATTTGCTTTTAGTCTGGTAAATAATAATACAAAACAATTTAATGAAGATCACCCCAGATTTGACATTTTGGGTCCTACCCATTCATCAGTTGGACCTGGAATATCACATCCACGTTGATCATCTTTAACATGTTTTGGAGCAGTTTCTGGTATAATGACTTTTCTCTTTTTGCAGCTTTTTGCATCATATCTTGCATCCAGTATTTAAGTTTGATGGATGTGTGTGCTATCCTTTCTTCATCCAGTACATTACTCTGCAGTCTTTTGCTTCCTAGATCAAGAAACCCATCTACATATCTTCACGTTGTAAATTAAGTGTTAAGATGCACAACATAGAACATTTAAACATGCCATTTAAACATAGATTGAACACGAATTAATACTGAAATTCAGCTATTAATCATGATTCAATATAAAATACTTTGTCAGTCTCTCAATGAAGACATACCTCCTGTATTAGCTGCAAACAACTGGCCTGTCTGGCCATCATGGTTGGTTATTCCCTCTGCTCCACAGTTTGATAATTTTCAATGTCGATCAATGTAGCAGCATCATGTTTTCACGCTACAGTTGGTTATTCGGTGACAGAACAGCATCTCACTCTTTGTTGCATTACCACAGCTCACTGAGCAAAGCATCTCTCCCTGTCTCTCTTTTCCCCATGCCGACGTCTATTCCACCCGTCACTTAAATCATTGTATCTACTTATCAGTTTGTGTATGAACATGCTCCTGTGTTCAGAGATTTATCAACCTGTCTCTCCCTCCGTCTGTGTGAAACTTCTCTTCCTTTCCCTCCAAATCACCTTACTTACAACAGCAACACATAAAACACACATGCGCACACACCAAGCATCTCCTAAGCTGTCATTTGTCACCAGTATCTCCTGCTGATGATAACATCTGTCCGTGTGTTGATAAATCACAATAGCTCAATGTGCAGAGAAGCTTTCACCTACAGGTATTTGTCCTTGTCATTTGTTCACCTGTCAAAGGCAGCCCTCCCACTGTCTCCTCCCTTCTCTCTCCTATAGACTGCCACCTTGGTTGATGACACCAAGTAAGAGATTCTTCAACACATGTCAGCAGTAAAATGTAAATACCAAGTCATTTAAGAGTCGTATATGGACTGGTTACGTTTTTACTGAATGATAATGGTCAGTAGGCCATGAATGATAGGTCTCTGCTTTTGCAATATTCTGAAATTAAGGGGCCCTGCTTCTTAATTAAACCCACTTGTATGCAGACACTCTCTTCATCATGACAGCTAGCCTATCAGGTCCTGTACCAGCTAACCCAGCTAAGCAACATTGTCTAGATACTCATAGGCCATTTTTGAAACTCCATACCATACTAGCAGTGTGTTTGATTTACCAAAATGTGTGTAGTTTGTAGAATGCAGTATGGACACATTTGTGAAATCTGCACTATGCACAGGGGTCAAAATGACCAACAGCAATCCTTAATAATATTTGCATTAGTATTAATTCCGTTACATAAAATCCTCTCCTGTCCTCTTAAACTGAATTTAGATAGCATCACTCCTCGAGACATGCTCTAGTAGTTGGCTAGATAGCTTTCTCTCGTCAGTCTAAGCCTAAATGTGACATTAGAGTTCATAGCATGCAAATTAATTTCCACTTCTTCTTTACTAACATCACTCTAATAACCAGTAACATGAATCATTGCAAATACTACACTTGTTAGACTTCTTTTACTCCATCAATGAAGGTTAATATAGTGGTGCTAGTCGTTACCTAAGCTACCATTTACTTAAATTTTATGACCAGACACAGAAATCAGCTAAATTATTGGATTGGAGAGGGAAATCACATAGCTAGATTTGCGTAAATAGATGGAACAGCACTTTTTAAAAATGTTTTTAATGTAGATTTACATTGTAAAAATAGTCACTCTGAACAAAACTTTAGACCAGTAGCTGGCAGAAATGAACTTACAATTCACCACCTGTCATAAAAGAAGAAGAAGAAGAATCAGTTTGGCCAGGTCTAGAGTACTACAAAATAACAGCCATTTGGCCGTCACGCTACACTAACGCAAATACAGGATATAATGCATACAAATAGTAGTATGTAGTAGGCGGTTTAAAAACAGCCATTAGATTTAAGCATCTTTTCTGGTGGGAAGTTGTATGTTATATGGACTTTAGCCTTTTGAATTATGTGGACGTGCTCTCATATGCCATTATTGTTTCAATAAAGTTTTTGCATTCCACCTACCCAGGAATGAGCCTCATGGCTGACTGATAAAGGAGGTGACAAACTAGTGACAGTTGAAACTCAACCAACCAATAAGCAAAATCTGCCACATTTGCCAGTTGAGAAGAACATCACCATGATTCATCGTCACAGATGGGCGGAGGATGTTGAGTTGTCACACTGCAGACTCGTACAGCTGCTCTCTAGGTGGAGAATCACATGCAGTGTAGTGTGCTAGATATGCATGATAAACTGGCTTACAAGGAAAAAAAGCTAGAAATTTGTCAGCATTGCATCGTTAGATAAAACTTTTTACAAAGCCCCTCTTTATAATGCATTATGAAAACATTGTAAGCACGTTGATAAGGCACTTTCAATGCTTCATAATCATAGTTATGACCACTCACTTTAACTTATAGTGCTTAGTAACACGGGTGTATTTTAGATTTGGAAAGATCAGGGGCTTAGGCCAGAATACCAAGGGCTGGAAAGTGTGTGCACATGCATAACTTGCTGATAATTTGGCCTGGTTTATGTGCGTGGCTGACTTATGAAGTGTCTCCAATTAGTTTTGAAAATGCCTCAACAAGGGTAACTTTTGCCCCAAAAACTGGCTACACCATTCAATCTCAATTATTTTCTCTTTTGCTCTCTGCTCTTCTCCTCTTCTCCGCAAGCTGAATTTAGATAGCATTAACTCCTCAGAGAGGCATGCTCCAGTAATTAGCAAGATAGCTTTCTCACACCAGTCTACAAATGTGACATTAGAGTTAATACCATGCACATGTTCACTTTATCAACATCACCCCAATAACCAGTAACATGATACATTACCAGTGTTGCCAGATTTTGCCACTGAAACAGGTAGACAGGCTGATGAAAACAAGCCTAAAACAAGCAACCTCCACCGCCTGTAAAATAATAATAATAATAATAATAATAATAATAACAACTAGAAAAGCACTCTGAGAGTGCAGACCTCCACCAAGCAGCTCACTTCCACCCATAAATTGCGATATCCACGCAACGTTATAGTCCTATATTTATTTTATACGCACATTGTGGAATGAAAAATATCAATCTGCAAGAAGTGTGATTATTGTTGAGATAAATATCATCCAATAAAGTGACCTAGTTAGTAGTGGGGCTTGTAACTCGTTGACTGAACCAATTTGCTGCTGCTTGCACAGATATTGATGTTGTGCACTCTGCGGCACTTCCAGTGGGCGATGTCGCCAGCCTGTTGGTCAGAGCAAAGCCACAGCGCTTCGGTGTGCGGCACGTTTGCTCTATGTGGAATTTGGGGGTTAGGTTTTTACACTCACACACACACACACACGGACTTCTGCTATGACAGACTATTTCTGTATTGACATTATCAGCAAGCTTCTTTCAAGTGATTAAACGGCACGTTTGGAGGGTGTGCAAGCGAGCAGAGCTGCTGCGGATGTTTCTGTAATGTTAATGGGCTCACAGTAATGTTACTAGTGACTTGTAGAGGACTGGGATGTTATTTAAAATTTTGGGAGAGTCTGCTGAGAAACCAGGGCTCCTGGAACAGCGCAGCCTTTCTCCATTGGCAAAATGTTTCCTTCTCTCCTCTGTGTTTGTGAGCAGAACTCTGCATGCCCCAGCTTTCACTGCTGATTGGCTGATCGCTGTGGCGTGCCTCTGCGTGTAACCACAGCGTGTAACCAATCAGATGGTGCCATGAGTGGGACAAAATATAATTGTATTCGAGCTGAGTGATCCGCTGAATGATATTGGAAATAAAAGCTAACATTGGGATATATTTTTCTTAAAACACAAAAAAATATTTTTTAAGTCGTAATTAAATTTATATTATGTATATGTACACTTTTTATTTTCCAATCAAACATTTAAAGTTTGGATCATAATTTATTTTGTATTTGAAATCCTGCCGTTCATGTGGTGCCTGTATTGAGCTAAAGCACAAAATGTCCGATCAAATGTCCTGTCAATAATGAAGTAATAACTCTGTGTCATTTATTTTTATCCTTAAATGTTGCAGCCAATTAGATATAAAAGTTTTTTTTTTCAAGTCCTATACAGAAAGGATAAAAATCTGGATCTTATCCATGCATTACAGAGCGGTATGAACCCCATTTGATCAAAAGAGAAAAAAATAATGTTGCTTCCAGGGATTTCTTTGTAAATAAACTCCTAGTGCCACTGAGCTTAAAAGGTACTCATTGTCCACTTTAAGTCTGAGCTGTCTGATTTAACTTTTAATCATCAGTATAGAGAGGGAGTGATGTGGGACTGTTTTATGGCTCTAATGTAATATCAGGCCTATGAAGATAATTGGGACGTATTAGCTTGGGCACATTTTCTGCCTTTGGGCAGGTGCAGCAGGATGTATCACTTTTTGGATTAGACCAGTGTTTGGTATTCAGGTGGACCGGCCCCATGCTTGGCAGTAAGAAAAGAACCAGGCAGTGTGACAATTAGGCTAATGGCAGCTCAGCGACTGGCATGGAGTTTGATTGTTGTGGGACTGAGGAGGCGGCAGAAAAGCAGAAAAAGGACGGCGAGGATTTGAAGGTGGCGTTGTTGTAAGACCCAGGCTGAGTGGGTCGTGCCAAACAGAGCAGAACGGTTGCCCAGGCATGGAAGGGCCTGGAACAGAATGGCTTGGCTCAGGGCTGATGTGACCTCCTGCCACTTCCAATAGCTAATGTGGGAGAATACAGAGGAGAGGGAAGAGACATGATAGTGGGAACGGATAAAGGGATAAGGCAAACATAAGAGGGATGAGAAACACAGAAGATGGAAGTAGGAAGAATTAGGAAGTGTTGGGGTGTTATGAGAGTTTAAAAGGCCAGAAGTGATCATTGAAAGAAGTAGAAAAATGGGAAATCAGATAAATCTGTAACAAACAAACCCACTGAAGATCAACAGCATGCTGGGGAATAAAACATAAAAGGGACAAATTACACAGAGGAATTGCACTTTTTTTTCCAACTGGATGTTTTGTTTAAACAATAAAAGTGACTACATACACAAAACTCCAATTTATCTTCACAGAGCCCTCCACTGTTGGTGTTTGGCATCAACTGGCATTGGTTAAGCAACCTGGGCCTTCCTACACATACTGTTTGTTTTGTCAGGCATAGGTTTGATTCCTGCCTGAGGCCTGTCCCTTACCAAAAAGTAGTATACTCAAGTATACCTATAAGTATACCTTTTATGAACTAAGTATACTTTCTGTGAACTAATACTTAGGCAATTATACTTTTCAGATTACTTTGAATGTACTATCAGGAATATACTTGACAAAAGTATACTTAGTTTATACTGATGAGTACACAGACAAAGTTTAAGTATACTCTAAGTATAATATACTTGATATACTTTAAGTTTAAGTATATTAGTAGTTAAAACTTAGTACAAGTATATAAAAATATTGTACCTGCTTGCATGCAACATGGAGTGTTATTTTACTGTATTATAGCTGGCTTGTTGCGTAGCTATTTCTCACATTCGCTGCTTTGAGGTAGTTGCCATAAACATACACTGTGAGTGAACCTGTAGTGTACTGCTTATCCTTTACTACATTTACACTTAAATACTACTATATTTACGTACGTACTGTTTATAGGTTCAAGGTTGTCACACACAAGGTTTGGAAGTACATAATGCTCAAATCACACTTCAACTCATACTTTAAGTACCATACTTCTTTCTTTATAAAACACATTTAAAAACAACAACATTGTGCCAAAGTGCTTTACAATTTAAAAACATGAGAATGCATAATGCACATAAATCATCACAACCTAGTCACCTTCATTTACATTTGGCAACATAAAAATGATCATTTTCAACCAAAACACATTTCTTCTGGACCATTTGGCCAGATCGCACAAACATTACCAGTCTTCTCAACAACGTTAATGAAATTACTCTCTACCCCAGAGATGAGCATCAGTGTGGATGTAGGACTGGATGGTACGTTGTAAGACCTGTCATTATGATGGCAGGAGTGTGTGTGTTCCCGCATTTATACATGCTTTGACAGTTATTTTTATCTGTACTGTTAAACTTGACTTGAAAAGATAATCAGTTTAGATAATGGTCCAAGGTCTCAGTGGGGTGAAAGAGAGTTTTCCCGCCTGGTCATTCATATTTATCTAGTTTGGTTCTCTGTTGGACCTCTTGACCCAGGCTTGAAGGGCCCTACACCCATAATGAAGGCTGTATATTATTTATTTTTCTTTTTGAATGTTATAATAGTAACATTATATAGACTTAGTATTACAGACAGAAATATAATATATGACTGATTGGGTATATGTGATACAATAGTATGTTATTATATAATAGAGTGCTAGAGTATGATATAATATATAATAGAATAGAATATAAGATTATAGAGATGCAAATATGATATATAATTATCCTTGTATAGATGTGTTATGATAGAGATACGGTATTATATAATAATAAATATATATAATATATACAAATTAATGGTAATTATGTATGAAGGTTTGACGTCTGCATTTGGATATCTTAAAAGGTAAACAATCAGACTTGTGGACTAGTATTAAGTTGTTTATTTGCAGTATATGAGTATGTAGTACATAGTATATACATAGTATATACATAGTATATAGTATATGAGTACTCTGCATTCAAGTAAATTGTAAGTAGTGTACTATAATTACTATAGCAGTATTTACTGCTAGTATAAGAATAGCGCAATTAAAGTGCATTGTAAGTAAACAGGTATAGTATATTTTGAGTATATAAATGGCATGCTTCAAGTATGAAAACAGTTTAATTCAAGTATGGTCGTAGTATACATCAAGTATAAGAAAAGTATATTTCAAGTACATTGCAGGTAAAACAGTAGTGCACTTTTAAGTTTACAAAAGTGCAATGGAAGTAAAGCAATAGTGTACTTCAAGTACACTGATAAGTATATGAATGGTTTCCTTTAAGTAAAGGAATAGTACTATTCAAGTACAGGTAATAGTATAATTTAAGTATACTCATATATACTTCATTTATACTTGAAGTAACCTTAAAGTTTACTTGAGTATACTCAAAAATGGGCCAAATCAGGATACTTTTAGTATATAAGTATACTTTGTAAGTATACTAACTAGAACACATGTAAGTACACTACTAGTACATAAATATAAGTACACTTAGTACAGTATATCAAGTATACTCGATAAAGTATACTCACACTCCACTTAAGTATACTTGGAAAGGTAAACTTGAAGTTTACTTCTTTTTGGTAAGGGGTTTGCTAAATGTCCCCCCATAATCTCTCTAACCTCCTTTCATATATCAACTATGACTCTTTAACTTTCCATCAAAGGCGGAAAATCTCCTAAATGATCACACCCAGATCATTTGGGAGATTTGTTCTGTTATGAGTTGGCGTTTCCTGTTTACCGTAGTTCATTTGAATATACAAGGTATGGCTATTCAATAATGAGACAGTGGTTATGAAGATAAATCCACCTGGTTGACAGTCACACTAAATGTTATATATTACCGGTTGGGTATTTACACACAACTGCTGTAGGTTAACAATAAGTGGCAATTGATTGAAGTGTTTTTGCTAAGGCATTGAAAAATGATTAGCTTTAAAGTTGAAGAACGCATTTACTTGAAATTTTGGGTGAAATTGAAGGCAGTCAATCAATCAATCAGTCAATCAATCTTTATTGTATAGGGCCAATATATAACAATTGTTATCTCAGAGACAGCAGCCGGATCTGTTGGTACATTAACTGAAGTGTATGAGCAACACTTGATGTCACATGTTCATGTGTTTGAATGGCACAGAAGATTTCATGATGGCAAAGAGGATGTCAGAGAAGAAGATGAACATCCTGGACGCCCATGCACATCAAAAAGTTCAGAAAACGTTCAACAAATTGGCCAAATTGTTGGAAATGACCAATGACTCAGGATAAGGATGATATCAGAAATGGTTGCATGAAAACCTGAACAGGAAAAAAGTGTGTGCGAAAACTTTCCTATAACTTTGACTTCTGGTCAAAGGAAAAGCTCAAGCACATTTGTGGAGACATGTTGACAAGGTGAAGGAAACACAAATGCCTCAGAAGTGATTACATGCAATGAAACTTGGATCTTCCAATAAGATCCTGAGACAAAACAGCAATCAGTGCTTTGGAAAACCTATCATCACCAATGATGAAGAGAGGACCACAAAGCAAGTCAAATCCAAGGTCATGTTGATTGTTTTCTTTGAAATTAGGGGTATAATTGTGGCCCAAATTCTGGCCCAAAAACAAATCACAGTGCTAGATCACCCTCCCTGTTCACCTGATCTAGCACCGTGTGTCTTTTTCCTTTTTTTTCAAAATCAAATCTGTGCTCAGAGGAACACGTTTTAAATCTGTGTCAGAAAAGAAAATAATGAGAGTTCTGAGACAATGGTCCGAAGAAAATCTCCACAAATTTGCTTGTATTTTTTGTTTTGATGGAAGTCTTTTAGGAAACATTAAATAAACCAACCTTTTGTAAAACACTCTTAAGCTAAGACATAATAAACAAGGAGATAATTCACCAACTGAATGTTGCATTTTAGATGGATCATCTTATGCTTATCAGTGTTTGTGTTTTTATTTACTAGAAACAATGTTTTTACTGCGCATTAGGCTTCACATTTATTGTTTGTATTGACATTGACGTTAACTACATTATATACAGTTCTGCCTTACTCTATACATTATCGCTGAAAAATACAGATATCTTAAAAATGTGATATACAACACTTCTCTATTTTTTAATGGCTTTTTGGTTTTTAGTTTTGTGATCAGTTTTGTTTTTCTTTAATCCTTCCCTTGTGTTTCCCACACTCTGAGTGCATATTCGTACCTTTCTATTCTTCATTTTAATGATCCATGTCCCTGTTTCATAATACAGTCCACCTGTTCCAGTGCAGCTCGTGTAGCTTCACTTCCACCTCCTCTTTAATTACCCTCATCAGTTTCACCTGTGCCTTGTCTGTCACACCTATGTTTGGTTACTCTCTCATTATTTAGGCCACCGTCTCACAGGAACGATCCTCTGATAACAGCAGGATTTTGCTTTTTTCATTTCTAAAGTCCACACTCAGATGATGACAGTGTTATGTCAACTGCTGTGCACGCAGACATGTAAAAATAACTTCAATCTTCTTTGTACACATTCAAGGCCAACACTTGTTATGGTTTGTAACTGCAAAACACATGCATGCACACACTCTTCTTACAAAAGAGCAGTGAAGTATGAGAGTGAACATATGAGTGTTGGCCTGAAAGGATGATTTGCGTGGTTGTTACCATGTGGTCGCACACTAGAAAGGAAAATCAATTTCATGAAAATATTTACTGGGTGAGAAAAACGCTATCAGAACCCAGGAGACCACCTTTTTCTGGATGTGCACTTACTTGTGCATGGCTAATGAAACTGTATAAACTGTGTACCAAGAACAGAGACGTTTCAAGAGGACAACATTCTAAGACCAATGTGTTAAATTTTTACTTTTAAGCTCCCAAAACCCTGGTTTCCAACTATCCATTCATCCATTCATTTATTTTCCATACTTATATCCCTTCAGGGGTCATGGTGGGCTGAAGCCTATCCAAGCTGACATTGGGTAAAAGGCAGGGCACACCTTGAACTGGATGACAGCTAATCGCCAGACCACATATACACCTATTCAACCCCACTAGAGCCGGCGTTAGACCTGGTGCTGAGTTGGTGCTAGCCCAAGCACCTCTTCAGACCCTGTTGCTTTTCCATCGGCAAGGAGCCAAGTCAAGCTACGTGATTACATCAACACATAACGCCACTGCATACCTATCTACTTACCCAGCAGCACTCGCACCAGAGCACCAAAACAATGAAAACGTAGAAGCTTGTTGCCATTATACAGGTGCTGCTGTTGTGTTTGCAAGCCTACAGTATGTTACAGGGAAGGAAAAGTCAACTTCTTCAGACCAGTCCTGCACCACAATCGCAGACAACAGCAATTACATGCCAGGAGACAGGTAATTATCAGAGACAGTTTGATTCTTAACCATGAATATAAGGTGTTAGCTGTTAACTCTGCTAATGATAACTCAACCGCTAATGGTAACCGTTAAAAAGTTTTAACTACACTTTAAACAACAGATAAAATTGCAGTTAACTGTAAGATAAAGAGAGTAATAATCACTGAGCCCAATAACTCTGCACAACACTCCCTTGAATAATTTGTCCTCGCTCTGGCACCAGTCTGGACTACTACTAAATGTAGTTACAAACTGCTCCAATGTGCCATTCTGACAAAGCTACAACGTTTTATTGTGAAGCGCTTTGTGGCCTCTGCTCTACAAAGGTCCTTGTATAGATAACCTTTACATCCTGCTGGTTTCCCCCTTAACTGCACAGTCCATTTCTGGGTCCTTGTGCAACAACAGGCCAGATGGCTGGAGCAGATGACCGTGGTTACTATGAGTTTATAGTAACATTATCTCTTTAGAACCCAGTCTCCCTATGAACGTTCATTATTGTATTATTTTTTTTCTGTAAATAATGGCACGTGAAATCCTACTTTTCAATCAAGTGGCAAGTGAAGGTGATACTTGGGGGGTTTAGACTCTTCACACAGAGAAAACATCCACAGGCCCGGGTTTGAATGAGACACCACTGTCATCATGATCAATTTGACTGGAATATACATTTCATACTTTGACACAAACAAGAGCCTCCAGGTGTGCATGTTTTTCAAACGTTTTTTCCTTTTATTGCAAATACAGAAACACAAGCCCATTAACTCAGTGTGGCTGCAATACTATCAGCATCTCGCTTTACTGAATATCATGTGCTCTCATTCACACACAAAGCAAAAATGTCTGTATAGAATAGAATACAATAGCCTTTATTGTCATTGGACCTTAGAACAATGCAGTTTTGGGAGCTCCACTTGCAAAACTTGCCCTGTTATTTATGCAAATTCTTTATATAATCTGCGACCTCACACAGTAAACATTAGAGCAGGCTCCAGGTGGTTTAACTTTTTGCTTCCTCACACTCAGAGTGCAGTTAGGTTGCAAACATATGTGCACTCACAGAGGTTTGCATCTCGCACAAACTCAATATTTATCTGTTCTGCCACATGCTTCCTCTTCTTCTTCTTGTGCCTAATCATTTGCTATTTTAACCGAAGGGGCGCATGGTGTATAAATGATACATGCCTCAGGTGGAAATTAGGGAAGATACCTGCA
This sequence comes from Cetoscarus ocellatus, assembly GCA_037902135.1. Taxonomy (NCBI): domain Eukaryota; kingdom Metazoa; phylum Chordata; class Actinopteri; order Labriformes; family Labridae; genus Cetoscarus; species Cetoscarus ocellatus. The sequence goes on along the minus strand of JBAMNC010000901.1, from coordinate 796,233 downwards.
CACCAAAACACTTTGCGCTGGTCAAAGGATAGGGCCCTCAGTGTTTGTCTTACTTCCTTTGTTGGTATGTCAAACTTTATACCTACTGGAAGAACTTTTCCATAGGGCCTCTTTAAAGCCACCTATCAAAGTTTATTGCATATTTGTGCTACACATCATGCTGGGAAAAATGGCATTTGCTGTTAGCCATGACAAAATGTGTCCCAGCACATACAGCCATGTCAGTTTTGTAGTGTTATCTTTGTGTGAACTGCTCACAGTGTGGTGTGCTGTGTCCACTCATAGAGCTGATACAGGTCTGAGCCGCTGTTCAAATGAACTCTGATGGGTCAGGACTTTATATAAACACAGCTACTGTTGATTTTTAGAGAGCCAAATGAACAGTGTCAGGTTAGCTGTTCAGAGTGACCTGAGAACTGCAAACACTCTGGCGGATAATACCTATGTCATTTTATTGTCTGCTACAATCACTCTAATGGGATATATTTGAGGTTTAAAGCTGGTACTTTCTCTTCGGCTAAAGGTTGAACTAATCTCCCCACAGTGTAAGCCATTTGTATTTAAGGGTCTGTTGCGAAGACATGAAGCTGAAACAATGGACTTCATTTTCACATCTTAAAGCCACAGAGTTTTGAACTGGCTTTGAAACAGTAAACTGACACACCAGATGGACCATTCAATATATCTCACTAGTCCATCTGGACAACAGGCCAAAGAAAGTGAATGAGAATGGGCAGAACAGTTTCAAAAGCATATTTGGCAGGTGATTGGATGATTGATTATGGGCCAAACAGATAATGTAGTAGGCAGGCACTACTGCTGTGGTGTAAAACACAAAACCTGAGCCTCTCCTAGAACAAACTCACCAAAACATGCTGGAAGTGGAGCGAAAATATCTTTAAATGTTTTCGGTGTTGTTATTTGTTTCTCATTTGACAAAGAAATATGGTCTATGTCTGACAAAACTGCTACTGAAGCTGTTAGCATTTATGCTAATCTCTGTATAAGCGTCTCATAACTCCTGCCTCTTCATGCCCTAAAGGATGCTGATGGGGCTGTGCTGCTTTGGGTCGCTAACAGTCATCATAAATTGTAGCTTTGTAAGGTGGATCAGTCTAATTGTAGGCATTGAATCAGGCGGATCCAATGGCACTGCAAGGTTTATGAACGGTATTATGACTTAATACTCAGACTACTATTAGGGTTGGCTACGGTTTCTCAAGTGCTTACTATTGATGTCATTATCTGAGTAATGTTTTGCCACAAGTGGACCCTTGAATGCGTTGTTTTAGGCAGGAGATAAACTTGCTCTTGACGTTGGAGATGCAGACACATGATAGCTACAATGCATCTCCTGCATCTGTTTCGTGTGTTGGCTGATGCAAGAAGCATTATAAACATAACCAATAGAATCATGATAGAGATTGAGCCATGTAAATTTTCCCCACTTTCCTTGACTAAGTCTTGACTTGTCTGTGACTAGAACATGCTGGGACTGTACTTTCCGTAGTGGTAGTAATGAGATCCCTGACATAACAAACTCATAGTGACTGGATAACACTAACACTAACTCTAATGATGGTGCATTTCATTTACTTCTGAATTCAGATGTAGAATCTTGAAACTACATCACATCCCCATAATTGTGTTCTAGCTGTGAGCTGGTAATATTGGCGTACTGAAGATCACCCTACCTTATAGAAGAAATCAGACTAAAGGGGGCTTTCCCAGTGATGCATCTAACCTGCAACTCGGACAATCTGACCTCCAAGATCAAACTGGATGCCTCATAAGGGCAAAGGTTGAAGCCCACTGGATGTGTTCTTGTGAGGGTGGCACCATCTCATGAATGGGCATGTGTATGACTGAATGTAGGCACACCCCCAGAGAGGTGGGGGGACTACAAGTGGCTGATTATACCACAAATGGTCGGCAGGCAGTTGGCTGGAAGGGGAAAAATTGAAGAGGCTGCATTAACAATTAAAATTGTTTTCATGTTTTTAGGTTACTTATTACATTAGTTTTGTACAGCCTGTGCTGTGGTGTGCCTTCTCCAGCAATATATGTCATGTATTAGCAAGTATCAATAAAACAGCTGCATAAAACTAGAAAACTCAAGTGCGAACAACAAGGACAAACAACTGTAAAAAGAGCAAGACATGTCTCAGTCAGTTGAAATAGGTCATATTATGCTTTTAGAGTCTTTATCTTCTTTTGTGTGTCTTACATGTCTCCTTCACATTGTAGAGTACTTCTAGAATCTAAGTCTGGGTCATCTTCTTCTTCTCCTGCTGTCAGTGTCAGTATCTGCCAAAAAGGACTGATTTCCTCAGCTCCCCTGTAAGACCTATTGTGATGCCCTACCACTGTTTTCTCTGCAATGCAAGCCCCTTTGCTCAGGATGTCAAGCCTTGTGCAGAGCATGAATTGTAGAAAGGGTTGTTGAAAACATGGCGTTGATCATGCCAACCTGACCAGTTACCACAAGACTAGTTAACCAATCTAAAAAGATGGGGCCTATGTGGGGAAAGTGACCTTAAGGTGAAAGTAGCTCCAATAGAGTGTCTCGGACATGGTGTGAATAGAGGTGGATCAGGGTGACTCAGTGGGCTCTAATTTCGTAGACCAGGCGCAGGCATGGCGCACCTGCCCTCGTGGCCTCCGATGTGCGTCACCATGTGGACCACCTCGCGGGACAGATGTAATCTGTTCCTGTGTCATAAATAGGAGTAGAAAATTAAGTGATAATTACATTTAAACACAGAAGCAGGCTCATCCATTCATCATGCTTGTGATCCACCTGCATTCCTGGTCTGTCATCGCCAAATAGCAGAACCTTTGGTGAAATATTCCTTCCCGATATCTTCTCCTCATCCTCCTTGCAATAATGTACTCCCTCTTTTTAGATCACATTTAGAATAAAGACTAAAACAGAGAAATATTGGCAATCACAGGTAAATCCTTAAGACACAGAGTGACATTTATTCAGCCAGCGTCTCTCTCTTTTTTCTTTTCTTTTGAATTTCATGAGATGAGAGAAGATGGATACTCCATATCAGATGATGTGGCTGTTTGTGGCTGGCTGAGAGATGTGAACTCATTAGTTTGTGTCACTCTTCCAGCTGCCGTCAGGTTAAGTTTCTATTATGACAAACATCTTTGATCTGACATCAGATGTGACAGGACAGTTAATATAGATACACATGTATGTGCTGGTTCAGACGATTACATTAAATAGTGGTACTGTGATGTTCATTGCATTGAAATGTGCCTGACACTCTGGAAAACCTGCCTGTGAGGTTTTGGTGATGTGTGTGAGCTGAGAGCCTGTCAGCCAAATAACCACTGCCCTGGGTGCGCCTTGCCTGCGCCGAGAATAGACCAGGTTGGGGCTGGCGAGCTTTCAGCGCACCTTCCGCGCATTTTTTTGGCACGAACTTGTCACTGCGCCAAGCTGAATCTTTCGACACCTCCCCTTGGTGCGCTGTCACACCCATCTCGGCACAGCCACTGCGCGGGGTGCGCCACCCTGAGTTACGCCAGGAAATTAGGGCCCAGTATGTTGAACATTACAGATTTTGAACATAGTCAATTATTCATCAAAACTGGATGTAAGAATCTGAGTTATGGCAAAATATAACCTCTTTCATATCCTGACCAAGCTTTAACTGTATCTTAGCTTTACTATTTTTTGTATTTCTGTATGCTTGTTGGTTATGAGCAGAAAAACTGTTCTCTTAACACCCACTCTGAAAAACTTACTTCACTGATTGTATTAATAAAATCATTGCCCCAAACCGAACACAAGTTCCTCACAGGGGAGTCAATTTTTGTTAGATAAAATCAGATTATTGTCCAAATACTGAGCTGCCAACAAAACTTCAGCAAAAAATCCAACAATAAAAGGTTGTCTTCCAACTTCTATTGGCATTACCATCCATTCTAATCTTGGTATAATTACATCTTTGCCTAATTAAATCTTGTTGAACAAATCAAAAGAAATACTCATGAGAACAAGCAGGTATGAACAGCCGGGCATAAGACCAGCTAAGGAGAAACTAATTTTCTTTACTGGATGGAAGAGGACTTGTGTTTATATCCTCTAAAAAGCCAAGACTTTGAATGGATCACAAAGCAGCAGCTGCTAGCTGGCTGAAGTAATCCTATTTTTCTCCAACATGGTTCTTCAAAACTCTTCAGAGAATACTTTCCCCTGGTACCTGGGCCTACACGACATTTCCATGCAAGAGACGTTCAAGAGGAATTTCTGCCAAGAGTTTCAGTCTCCAGAAAACTTTTTTTCCAGTCCATTTCCTGAATTATTTAACATGCAGGTTAAGGATCTATTTTCACATTCAAACTTTCTCTCTGTGTGTGCTGCTGATGGAGGAGAAACCTGAGCAGGACGAGGGCCATTTAAATGTGGAAGATGTGTTATTCTCTCTCAGTAAGAGACTTAGAATTAAGTTTTCTGATATTGAAATATATTCAGCTTCACAAAGGGAGCTCCCATTTAGTCTGAGTACTTTTATGTTTTTCTGAACATGTTCAGATTTTCCATTAGTAGCCCTGAACACACATGCATGATGATGGTTTCATAGAGCCAGTATGCGTGTGGGTTTAATAAAGAGTGCTATAATTTAGAGAAAGACCATGTGGGGGTATTCCTGGAGCAGAGAGCCTTATAAGAGCACTGCATCAACTGAGGATGTTAGACTGAAATTAGGGGAGTAAATCCCCAGTTTTATCACAATACCATATCATTTCGATACAATGTTTGCTAATTTTACATAACATGCCAATATACAATACAATTGAGAAACCTGCAATTGATATTGGATGACATTATGTACAAATTTAAGTTATAATTTTTCATTGCTAAAGCACTTGTATTGTAGTAAGAAAAAAGATCAACTGTCTTTTAAACAGCATGGCAAAAAAATACCATTTTACTGTTTAGTGCTTCATAACTGCAGCTTGAAAATAATAAATGTTTTTTTAAACATGATTTAGCATTAATGGCTATGGTATATCATTTGGCAGCAGTTGTAGCTTAGTCAGGGGTTGACCAGTTCAAGTCATGATTGAAACATTCTTGGAAGTTGGTTTGGTAGCTAGGGAGATGCGAGCTGACACGCTGGAGCACTACCAGCAGTTACAGCAGTTGGTAACACAGTTAAAGGGGGTTTGCGTTGTTGCCTCCGGAGGCTTGGGTCGTTGGATTTGCACCCTTGCAGCCTAAAATTCATAGCATGTAAACACCTATGAAGATGTAGAGTTAACATGGCTGGTGGTGCAGATAAGTCATCAGGAATGATGAATGGCGAAGTGCCGACCCGGCAAGTGCTCCTAAACCTGACCATGAACTACATCATTTGCAAAAATATGAATATTTGTGTTAAAACATGGTTACACTTGATCACAAAATAGACAAGGCACCGTGCACTTATGTGGATGATATTTCCATCTTGCAATGTCACTCAATTAATGCCATATAAAGTAGACCAAAATGCCATTTCACTATATGCAGCTGCACCAAGTCTCAGTATTCTGACATTATCTTAGTTTTTTGTGGCCTGGCGTAGCTCAACACCGAATGTCTTTAGTGTTACTTATAAATCAATACCTACAACATTTCCTGGCACCCTGACTTATACCTTTTTTCCCCATTTGTCATATTATTAAACTAACAAGAAACCTGAAGGACTGGCAGCTCCACCTTAGAGACTTCAGTCTTGACTTGGATTTGAGATGAGTGACTTGTGCCCATCTCAGTCAAATGAAGCCGAATTCACAGTTCCGCAACAAGGTTCAACTATATTTATGTGTAGAGATATTTACATTAATTCTGCAAGGCCACAACATCTATGTCAATTCATGCTGAAATTCAGGCTTGGATCCTCACGACAGGGCACATGCCCCCACATACACACAAAGGCAGAGAAGCTCACTCTCAGTACTCCTGTCTCAGCTCAGTCTGCGTGCCTTCCCCTCTCTCCATTATCATGCCTCTTTTACCACCTCTGGAGAGGGAACAAAGAGAGGGTCAACTTGCCCCCCCAACACCCACCACCCCAATTCCATCTCCAGGATGTTCACAGTTGAGACAAAAAGTTACAGAGGGGTAAATATTACCCCTTGAGATGGCAGTATGATTTGGACTGAACCAAACCAAAAAGGGAAAGCCCACATGTGTCAGAACAGTTCTCTCAAATAGTCAAGTTATGAAAAACCAACTTAAACCAAAGTGTGACATCATATTTACCTTTAGGGGAGCTTTCAAACCTAACACATTTGGTCCTCCACTTTTTTAGAACGATTGGATCTCCGGGGCTGGTGTGAAAGCTCACATGAACTCTAGTGTGGACCAAAGAACTGGACTCTGGTCTGCCTCAAAAGACTTTGCTAAAAGCCAGCAGAGCCAAACAAGGACCAAACAAGGCAAGCAAGCCAAAAAGCCAAAAGACATAACAGCTTCCACCATATTGACCGTTCAGACTGTTTTTATTGCAGCACTGCACTTGCTAATGAGTTTAAGGAGGAAGCAGATAAAGCAAAAAAATACTACAGATGTCATCCTAGGGCAGCACTTAATGGTATCATGAGACAAAGTTTGAAACTTGATGCCAATTTTGTTGTTCAGAGAAAACAAACAACTCTGTCAGAGGAGTTCTGTTAATGAGTGTCACGGTACAGGAGGAACTGAAGTTGTGGCAGTGTCTCACATTTAGAGGAGAATGTGTCCCCGACCCAAAGTCTTGTCCGACATGTCTTGTCTGGGCATGGGACCCAAGCTGTCAAGGTACATCTAAAACGGTCACCAGCCAGTTGCAAGATCATAAAGATAACCTAATGAGCATGTTTTTGATTTGTGGGAGGAGGCCGTAGTGCCCCAGAGAAAACCCACTCATGCACAGACAGAACATGCAAACTGGACACAGAAAGGCCCTGGCTGACCCGGGGACTGAACCAGCGACCTTCTTGCTGTGAGGCATATGGACCACCTGCCACCCCTGAATTACATACACTTCCTAGTAATTATATTTTTCATTTTTCCTGAAGAGGAAAAAAAACAACGGGCTGACTTTCGCTCTAATCACAACTTCTGATCAAACCTGGCAAAGGCTTGATTATCCGGTGGTCCTAAAGATGATCTAACCTGATTATCCTGTGGCGTGAAGCGTCATTTTATCCTTGCAGAAGAGGATCAGGGCCGCCCCTACTTGATTTCATTAATATAAAGCCATTTATTATTTATGACTGCAAGTCCTGATGTGTGTGGAGTGCACCGAGGACAGGAGAGCAATGACAGTAAAGGCGAATCATAAAGTTAGATGGTTGTCAAAATGGAGTTCCAAATCATTTATTTGTTTAAAAAACACGGACATCTAAACAGCTTAAGCTGTGAATTGTATTTAACACACTGATAAGAAGAGGAGCTGGATGGAAATCACAGCTGCCAAGGATGTTGTAGGAAGCTAACTGCTAGCTGCATTTAGCCTCCTGACATTGCCTGCCATGTTTGTTTACACTGAAGCTGCACTTGATCATGCAAGGACACAAGCTGCAAGAGCTATGACCTCGTTGGTAAATTAATCTGTTGGTTTGTGGTGTCCTCTGTGCCTCTCTTTATGGCACACCACTCACTACAGGAACAAAACTGATACATCTGACACTATCTGTCTTCATGTGTGGACTCTCACTGTTTCAAAATCTGTTAAGATTTTAAAAATCTTTATGTGTGTACCAGGCCTTAGTGTGCAAGAGGCTGCTGATGCAGGACTGAAACTTGACACATATCAGATATCCCAGGTGGACAGGAGCAGCTGACTGGGCTGGGACCTGTAGTTTTAAATCCCTGTGTCTTTTGTTCTGTTCATTTGAATCGGCAACCAATAATCAAAAAATAAAAAAGTGACTGCTTATTTTGTTATTTGATTTTTATTCTGAAACAGCAAACAAAATTATAAATTATTTTGCGTCGTAGGCTCAAATTAAAAATATGAAATAGAAAATTGGCAACAGGATCAAGTTTGATTTTGATATTTCAAACTCTAATTGCTTGGGTTTAAGTGATGTTGAAGTTGTAATGCACCAGGTTGGAGGCCAACTATGGTAAATAAATTAAGAAGAAAGGTAACATAAAAGGCATAAACCATGCACAGTGGCGCTACGGTTTACCAATAAGATAGTTAATCAAATTTGATACTGTCACCCGTTTTTCCATTTTGTATTTTTAATGTGAGCCTAAAATCTAAATGATGAAAAACAAGGTTACATGACTGTTGCAAGTTCAAGAAAACACACTGAGATGATCTCAGCTTTGTGATATTCTAACGAAATATGCTATCAGAAGGTAGGTGCACTGTAGTTATATAGGGATGTACATAATCAGCAACAATACTCAGGCAGGCTGTGGCATTTAAATGATGCTCAGCTGGTACTGAGGGGCCCAAGCTTAGAAAATGTTCCCTGCACCGTGTTTTCATTCTGAAGTATGTTCTGAGAGGCTATTTGAGTTTCTGTTGCCTTTTTGTCATCTCAAACCACTCTTGCCATTCTCCTGTAACCTCTTGCATCAACAACTTTTTTTTTTTTTATCACAAAACTGCTGCACCCTGGATCTTTCCTCTTTTTCAGACCATTCTCTGAACCCAAGTGATTGCTTTGTGTGGAAATCTCAGTATTCAGCAGTTTCAGTCACTTAAATTGCCTCTCTTCCTCAATCAGATGTTCAGTTTGAGCTTCGTCATGTTATCCTGTCCATGTCTACATTTCTAGTAGCATTGAGTTGTTGCTATGTGATTAACATATTAGCTTTTTGCATAAACAAGCAGTTACTGTAAGTCTTTTTAGGATCTGAGCCTCTTGGAGTCTGATCCTAAAATCGCTCCTGAATGCAACTTAAAGGAACTGGAATGCAGCCACTTGGGGTAGGGCAGCAAGAGAAAAAGATTTCCCATATAGGCAGAGTTGCAACAACTGTTTAGTAAATAAAAACAAAGTACCCGTGGCATTTTAAGCCACATCACACACAAGCAGGCACTTAATGATGCGCACCAAATCAGAGATTTATTAAGGAATCTGTAGAAGGCCATTAGCAATGCCTCTGATTTATTCTGTGGGGACTGAAGCAGCACAATAAATATGGAAATAACTCTCAGCCTTTTCAGACCACAGCGCACTGGGGAAGCCCGACCAGAATGAGAATTTGGATCCAGAGGGTGTCAATGTCTTGTTCAGGGATGAGCTCATGATGAATTCTCTGTGGTTCCTGTCAGTGCAGACTTAATCACTGATGGCAGAGGATTGCAATAAATTAACTTTGTTTCAATCCACTCTGCACACACACAAATCTCTGCAAACAGAAAAAATGTTAACTTGTAATGCAAATTGAAATGCACATAATTCAATTCTTAATGCTGTTTTATCTGTGTTTTCTACTCAGTGAGCCAAGTGCAGGCAAATTAATTTATTCCTTTAGATGTGGATACATTTCAATTCCCTCAGCCAGCTGAGTTTTTATGGTTATTTCAGGTTGTCGGTTTATACATCAGTACATTCATCCAGACTTTTCTTGTGAATATGAAATCTGAAGAATGGTTTTAGGTGTTTTCCTCAAACTTAGCTTAGATGTTTCTGACTCAGCAACTAAGTGATCTGATTTTAGAGACAAAAGTCAAAACTCAAGGTCTGGAAATCTCATTTTCCTCCCTTGCCCATTAAGGTAACAAAAAACAAACAAACAAACAAAAAAATACATACATATCTATATCTATATCTATCTATCTATCTATCTATCTATCTATAAATATATATATATATATATATGTATATATATATGTATATAATGTTGATGATAAATATAATGGTTGTAATATCAACTACTTGCTTTGACAGGCAAATCAAAAGCAAAAAAAAGGCAGAACTCTGGAAACAATAAATCAAAAATGAGGTCAAACAGAGGCCATAAGAGTAAAACAAAAGGACATAAAGGTTAATGTAACATAAAGCAAGAGAAGGAATGGACATGGTAAACTGGAAACGAAAAAAGATCTATGGGAAATATCTTACATTAGTATGCCAACATGTATGTATGAGTGACTTTAATAATTTTTTCATTTGATATGCTTTCAGGTCAAGATTTACGAGGCTTATCTTTATCCAATGCTAATTATTTCTTCTTTTTGTTACAAATCCCACCTCCTTCAATCACTTTAGCTTTTATACCGACCCTTCAATCTACTTCCTCTGCCCAGCATTTGTTTGCCTTGTGGAGGCATTAAGGTTTCATCTTTATCTGTGATTACTGTATCATATTAAACACAAATCAAATATCAGGTGCATATTTTAAACTGGACCCTGGAGATGTATCCAGATTGCTTTCATTGCTTATTTGCTGATCGCAGTAAGGGAATTAAAATATTCTCTGCCTTAACATTCGTGTATGTAATTAACCAAGGGGTTAATTAAGGCTCCAGAGCTCACATCTATGCTAATTTAATTAGCCTTTACTGTACTTGCACTCGCATGCACCAGGGTCCTCGTATGTGTGTACTGCATATAAATTTGTACATACTCGGCAGCTCAAACAGTTATATATTATCAGCCTTGTTCATTTTCTTCAAGGGTTGGTTTTTCATTAGTGTTATGATTTATTCCTTTTGTTTTGATTATTGTTTCTCTGCCTTTCAAATATGTATAACCATCAGAACTGGTAAGCTATATTTTAGTTTAAACAAATTCATGTTCAATAGAATTTTAATCATTGTAAAAAGAAATGCTCTAAATCAATTATTCCAAAGGTGCCTTTTTCATGATCATATTGCTTTCCATGCCATTAATCCTATTGTGTTTGTTTAAAAAGCATTTGCCTCTTTGGAGCTTGTGCCTCCAGCCGCTGTTTTTTTGACCTGCAGGTGCTCATACTCCACCGAGAACCAATGTAGTGCAACATTTTCAGCACTCAGCATCCTGAGCTAAAAATTGCCCCAGTGTCAGCTGCTCATGGTTGCCCCCCATTAAAAAAAAGATCAACTTTTGGAACAGTGCTGCTCTCTTAAGTGCCAATTCTCCCTCAGTGACTTGTCAAAAATCAAGAGGGGGTAGAACTTCTGATGTCTGCTTTGTAGGGCTACATTCACACACTGATTCTTTGGCCAATGTTTGCTGATGTAAAGGGAAATGTGAAGACGCGTCAAGCTAAATCAGGCTAGGCAGAACTAGGTCACTATGTTATTTCTGATGTTTGATCCAAAACACCAGCAATACTTGACCTCTGCTTACCTTCACTACCCACAGTTACAGCTACGTTCATCTCTGTCCGCACCAGCTGCTTCCCTCTAAGGACTTGAATCCTGTTGTAGGACTTGAGGCTCACCTTTGGGAACCAGCTGTCTTTAGGTATGGTGTTGGAAACTGAGACCAGATGCAGCAACACATGATGAAACTGCACATACGTCCACTTTAAATGGTGTTTGGTAAACAACGTCACAATACATTTGCACAACATTCAGCAGCACTAAGCTCCATTAGGACAAATCTCCTCTAAGTTAGACATTCAGCACATGCTTCACAGCTACATAGGTGAAGGTTTAAAATCCTTCTACAGTTAGTCAGGGAACCAGTGTCATACCAGCACATTGTTTCTCTCCCCTTCAGATACACTATATTGCCAAAAGTATTCACTCACCTGCCTTGACTCGCATATGAACTTAAGAGACATCCCATTCTTAATCCATAGGGTTCAATATGACGTCGGTCCACCCTTTGCAGCTATAACAGCTTCAACTCTTCTGGGAAGGCTGTCCACAAGGTTTAGGAGTGTGTTTATGGGAATTTTGGACCATTCTTCCAGAAGTGCATTTGTGAGGTCACACACTGATGTTGGACGAGAAGGCCTGGCTCTCAGTCTCCGCTCTAATTCATCCCAAAGGTGTTCTATCGGGTTGAGGTCAGGACTCTGTGCAGGCCAGTCAAGTTCATCCACACCAGACTCTGTCATCCATGTCTTTATGGACCTTGCTTTGTGCACTGGTGCACAGTCATGTTGGAAGAGGAAGGGGCCAGCTCCAAACTGTTCCCACAAAGTTGGGAGCATGGAATTGTCCAAAATGTCTTGGTATGCTGAAGCATTCAGAGTTCCTTCCACTGAAACTAAGGGGCCAAGCCCAGCTCCTGAAAAACAACCCCACACCATAATCCCCCCTCCACCAAACTTTACACTTGGCACAATGCAGTCCGACAAGTATCATTCTCCTGGCAGCCATCAAACCCAGACTCGTCTATCAGATTGCCAGATGGAGAAGCGCGATTCGTCACTCCAGAGAACGCATCTCCCCTGCTCTAGAGTCCAGTGGCGGGGTGCTTTACACCACTGCATCCGACGCTTTGCATTGCACTTGGTGATGTATGGCTTGGATGCAGCTGCTCGGCCATGGAAACCCATTCCATGAAGCTCTCTGCGCACTGTTCTTGAGCTAATCTGAAGGCCACATGAAGTTTGGAGGTCTGTAGCGATTGACTCTGCAGAAAGTTGGCAACCTCTTCGCATTATGCGCCTCAGCATCCGCTGACCCCGCTCCGTCAGTTTACGTGGCCTACCACTTTGTGGCTGAGTTGCTGTCGTTCCCAAACACTTCTATGTTCCTATAATACAGCTGACAGTTGACTGTGGAATATTTAGGAGCAAGGAAATTTCACGACTGGATTTGTTGCACAGGTGGCATCCTATCACAGTTCCACCCTGGAATTCACTGAGCTCCTGAGAGCGACCCATTCTTTCACAAATGTTTGTAAAAGCAGTCTGCATGCCTAGGTGCTTGATTTTATACACCTGTGGCCATGGAAGGGATTGGAGCACCTGATTCTGATTATTTGGATGGGTGAGCGAATACTTTTGGCAATATAGTGTATGTTGACCTGCAGTGAGCACAACTAAATCAACCATGAGAATGTTCTTTTGAAGAAATTTTCAGGATTTCTCAACATTGGTCAACCTTAGCTAATATACGATGAACTGTGAATGGGCCTTTAACAACAAAGGTGAAAGAGAAAATGATCTTACTCGTCTTTTCAAGGCAATAGTTTCCTGGGTTTTAGTTGTTATCAGTTGTGGGGCATGCTTGCTTAATTTTGTCATTATGTTTATGTGATATTTCCACGATTAAAGGAAAGTATAAACCTCACGGAGCAATTTTAAATGACCATAAGAATAGCAAAAGTGGAGCAACAGTCAATTCTTGTAACCTAATAATTTTAAGCACTGATGAGAGGGGCTCTGAAACTGAGGTTGAGAGTACTGTCAGTGTGGCTGCAGGCCCCAAATTGATTGTTTGCTATGATCCTTGAATTTAATGTAACCTGACCCCTCAAATATTGCAATTTACTGATATTATTAGCATGTTGTTAACATTTAAGTCAGTTTTTAATGTAGTTTCAATGTTAAAAAGCAGGTCTAATATCAACAAAAACACAGATGTTGTTGCTGGTGTTATCATTTAGTTTTGAATTTTCATCCATGTTGTTGTGCCTTAGCCTCCTCCAGCTCTCTGTTCTGAAGTTTATGCTGTAGTTTACCACAAAAAAAGAAAAATCTTGCATAAACACATTGTGCATTATTTATGCCAGGCATTGATCATGGAGAGAAGAGAATCTACCATGAAGAGTGGATAAAGTCCAAAGCAAAGCTCATTTTACATTACTGTCTTTGTAGAAGAACTGCTCTGAGGATGCCGTGTCTGTGGTCAAAATATAAAAAATGTATGAGAGATAAATATTTTACTTTCTGACACCTTTTCACATAATTTGTTGATTTTTGTTGTAGGTTACTGTATTTTCCGGACTATAAGTCGCACTCTTTTTCATAGTTTGGCTGGTCCTGCAACTTATAGTCAGGTTCGACTTATCTATCAAAATATACATCATTTAACATACTGACAGACATTAATCAAGGAGTAAACATTACCATCTACAGCCGCGAGAGGGCGCTCTAGGCTAGGCTAGACATACACAGAATGCCCCCAAAATGAAAATCCTATTCTAACAAACTGCAGATAGTAAAATATGCTGCGGTAATCGAGCAGAAATAAAGTTTGGAGTGGGTGAGAAACTCGTGAGGGACTGGCGAAAAGCAGAGGTTACTCTTACTCCAATGAAGAAGAAAGCTAATGATGGGCTGAAAGCAAGATGGCCAGAGCTGGAGGAACGAGTCCACAGATGGGTGCTTGAACAATGTGCTGACGAGAGAGACTTGTTACAGTCTCTCAACGTTATGCTCAACATTGAAGATGGATACGGATACGGATATGGGCGGAGCCTCCTGTCCGTGCTCTGCGTTTATCTCATCTGTGTTTCTGCATGTTTCCATAAAGCTTACAGATATGGGCCAAACGGAGCAGTACCACTGGAAACCGTGGGGGCAGTGTTGCTGTTACTACCCATTACGTAGCTCTAGTGAGACACAAAGAAGAAATAATAATGACGGAACTTTTTGAAGGGCAACTCTGAGAGTTAGTTAGAAATGACAAACATCTGTATGATGTTACTTCGCCTGGACACCAGGACAAACAAATGCAAAAAAGAAAAACAGCTGGGAGGAGACTGGAGGGCAATAAAGTATCAGTTGTTCAGTAGCGAAGGAGAAGTGGAGGTCTGTGCGAGACAGATTTGTTAGAGCCCCCCCCCCGGTGGATGTATTGGTTAACGGCAATGCCAACGGAAAGGATGCAGTGGGCCTTCTTGGTGTTGCCGCTTCATACAAGGCAACCACCTCTTCATCAGAGCACTGCGACTTATAGTCCTGTGTGACTTTTATATATGTTTTTTTTCTCTTCATGACGCATTTTTTGACTGATGCGACTTATACTCTGGAATGACTTATAGTTCAAAAAATATGGTAACTAAAAGCAGAAGTTATATAAAATTCAAATCAATGTAAGAAGAAAAAACTGATCACTCCAGCATTTCCAGGATAAAGACAAGGAAAAAAAGAAAAGAAAATCCCTGAAAATATTGTTAAAATTTTGCCTTTGCAAGCAAGGGTTCATCTAGAGGCTTAATGACCCATACCTTAGACCTATGATTTCAAAAATAAAATCACTTTTTCCTTGCAAATGTGAGAACATTTGTGCAAAGTTTATAAACATTCATCAAGAGCTTTATAAAAAAAAAAAAACTCTTGTCCAAGGGATGAACATCAAACTCATCTGACTCCAAATGCCTTTGACTTACAACCTTTAATACCAAATGATCGAATCTCTGAGTCAGGGAGACATTTTAAGCACAGTTTGACATATATCAGAGATGACATTAACAAGCAGTGACTGACAGATTAGGCTCTTTGGCTTTGACCTCCGACCTCTCAAATTGTACTAGTTTGTCCTTGAGACAGAGGGGGCACCTGGGCTGAGTTTGAAGAAAACCCCTCTGAGTATTCTTCAAATAATGTGTTTTTTAAGATTGCATTTACCATTAGGTTGAGAACACTGGGCTCAGTGACCTTCACATTTGACCTCCAAAACTGTTACAAATTTAGCCTTGAGGGACATTGAACATTTAGGCTCAGCTTTTGGAAAACCTCCCATCATTTGGAGAGTTAAAGAAACACAATATCTCGCCACATTTTGGCATATTTTATCATGTAAATGATTATGAATATATGATTTATTTTGTTTGAATTTGTATTGATTACACCATAACTTTCTTCCCTGTTTTTTACCACACACCTATCTAATATAAAGCTTTGGTATGAAAACTAAAATCGAACAATAGTGCTCATATTTATGTCAAGCACAGTTTAAAATTAACTCTTTAAGACACATAATAAATCATTAACAAAGTTTATGTTCTTAAACAGCTCAGATGTGACCACAGAACTTCCCTTCACTTTAAATCACTTAAAAAGCTTTAAGTTCCCTCCAGAACCTTATTCTCTGCTCCATCACAGAAGACATCTTTCCCAGCATCTGGAGTTCAGTCTTTATAGAGCCATACATCACTGTGACAGATCTCATCACTGAGCAAGAGCAGGCCAAGTGCTGCCTTTGTTTCAACAAAACTGGATTACTGGCTGATACTGTGTGCGAACTGTGGCCCCATGGCATTCAGAAGAGTGATATTACTCAGAGACAGGCTGGTTTACGCCCTGTAATCCTGTGCAGAAAGTCTGCTTTGAGAAATATCAGATGTGCATGAGTGTAACATCCTCTAAAGCACAAAGAAGAGAAGTGTGGGTGAGGACCTGCAGCACATAAAGTTCTGGGACATCAGTGAGATGTTGTTAAGCAACTGTCTCTTTGTCTTGCTTAACTTCAGAGACAGGGAAAGGACTGCTGGGTATGAATTTGGAGTTAGAAAACTACTTGCTTATGCTGGCAACACCCTGGACAAATTTAAGTTATGAGAAAGTTGGAAACACATTCATTAGTTGCTGTGGTTGCATAACTTACTAAAGCACCCTCCAACTTATCCAAAGAAACACCATTGTGCTAACCTGGCACACCAAATGGACCATTCAATATATTTGAGAAAGAGCCCATAGAAAGTGTTTGGGGATGGAAGAACCTTTCAAAAGCATGTCTGGTAGGTGATTGAACTATCTTTCCATCAGTTACATTTGTTACAGGCAAATCAGATAATGTCTTAGGCGGGTGCTACTGCACTACAGTATGTGAGCCACTTCGTAAAACAAACTCCTCAAAACATGTCAGAAGTGGAGCAAAAATCCTTCCTATAGAGAAGTTTGTAGCATTGTTTTTCATTTAATAAAGAAATGTGGTCCAGAACTGATAAAACTTTAACTGAAGCTGTAAGCATCAATGCTAATCTCTGTACGAGTAGTCAATTGTATCTCCCACCTCATCTGCTCTAAAGGACTTTGATTTGGCCGCCCAGCTTTGGCTGCTCACAACTGTTGCAGATTGAAGCTCAGCAAGATGTATCCGTCTAATTACAAACAATAAATCGGGTGGATCCAGCTGCATAACAAGATTAATCTTAACAGATCTAAAGCAAAAAAGTTTATGAATTAATATTTGAAAAAATGATCAAATGAAATTTGTTAGGGGCCCCTGTTAATCATTAGCTCTTAGAATCTAACTTTCCCCCATAGGCTCTAGTCCCTCGCGACCCTGAAAGAGAGCACAGATATAGATGATGGATGGATACAAGTGTTTCTATTTTTCATGTAATAATGCATTTTGCCTTTCTACATAGTGTCTTTGTTGCAAATCACACCAAAACAACAATTCATGTCATATTTTGACATTTTTATGGTTACAAATCTGGGGAAATTGAAGTTTGTTTGTACCCTTGTATCACGGTCCAGCATTCCTTCTTGTTCCTCGTTTTTACCTCTGACCTGTTTTCTAACCTTTTTAGACCTTGCCTCTTACCCTCACATTTTTTGATACCTCTGGCTGATTTTGACTGCCTCCCCTGTGTACCGACTACTTTTGTAAATAAACAGACTTTAAGTATTCTGTCACCGAGTGTCTGTCATGCATTTGGGCCCTTCAACCCAGTCTGTTACAGTTTCCACTTACTGAAGGTGTGCAGTGAGCATCTTATTCTCAAAAATCAAGACACAATTTAGACCACTTTTGCTTCCTGTCTGCCATGATATCTGACGTCTTTGAAACCATTTCTTCTGTCTGCCTCTTGTGAGACAGCATGCAGGAAAATGTGGAAGGAATTGGTAAGGGAATTACTAAGCAAAAAACAAATGACATCAATTCATTAAGGGACATACTATCGATTCTCAACTGGAAATTGGTTTTCAGTTCCCTTCCCTCTCCTACAAGCACGTCTTTGTCAGTTTGTGTACATGCTTGTAGCTCATGCTAGGCCAAATGGACTCTCAGACCACCTAAAAATATTTCCAGGACACAGTAGTTACAGCACAAACCAAAGTGAGGAGATTGTTATTGGGCACTGGTGATCAGTGAGCATCTTTTCCAAAGTTCTTCTTGGCCGATTAAAAGACTCAGTAAAGTGGGGTACACGCATAAGTATTTTCTAAATTTGAAGAGATTTTTCATCTGTTAGAGACCCCACACATGAAGATAAAAAATCAGGCATTGAACAGTTTTGACCGTACTGTGTGTGGTGTGCTCCAAAATCTCAACACAGCACACCACACATAACTATTCTGTCCCACCACCAATCCAGAATCGAGTCCAACAACCGGAAAACACAGCACGCAACATGGAAGAGGACATACGAGAAGAGGGAATGATGGTGGTCTTGGGACTATTTTTGACAGAAAAATCACGAACTTATAAAAAAGAAAAGGCCTGGAGACAGCATGAACATGTGAGCTGGTCCTCTACTTCTGAGGTCTACTGAACTTTGTGTTTCAAGTCGGACATGCTTGTTTTTATTTTCGTCTACTTCCTTGTTCCTCAGCTCGCTTCTTGATTGGCTACATTCTTTTCCACGTCACAATTAAAGGAGTAATGACATGGGAGTCCTCAGCTTTCCCAACACACATGAAGAGTTTTGGTCAGAAATATTTACGATTGTCGGCCCTGTCCTGTTTCAGAGGCAATTATTGGGACAAATTCTCTCTCAACACACCTCAGACCACAGGATAATCTCATGGGATAATCTTTTAAGTAATAAGAAAATCTGGTGTTTGTCATCCTTTGTTGGGAAGCAGGGAAGTGGGGACAAAAACAGCCTCATAATCTTTATGTGTATACCCCGCTTAATTTTTTGAATGTGATCATGAAGCTCTGAATAATCATTGCCTGAATCTTCTTCCCTTCTTCGCTTCACATTGCATCAGAGCCCCTCTCTGGCATAAAGGCCTGAGGTCAGATTTGTGTTTGTGTTTCACAACCACACTCTCAGTCTATACATCGCTCCCAGAGGACTGCATGGCTCTCCACATGCACCCACCCTGCAGTCATTTGCATTGTGGGTTTTTTGGGGCGTTTTGTCCCAGGACGCCTGACCTACAGAGGATCTCCCCTTCGTATGATTCTCCCACTTCCAACACCCAGTTCGTGTTGACATATGCTTCTGAATGCATTCAAACACAAACTGTACGTGCTCATACTTTATACTTGTCAATGCACAATCACAAAGCCCATCCACCTCGTATATATCCACATACCCGCCAACTTTCTCCGCTTCCCTTTCCCTCTGAGGAAATCTAAATAACAATTCCGTGTGTAATAATGCCAATAATACCAATCCACACCGGAGCGAGCACTCGGCGTCCTGCGGGAGTGAGCTGCCTCTGCGTTCACATCAAAGCTTTAAACAGAGAGATTGGCATCAGTGCAGGCTGCTGTGTTTGTCTATACGTGTCTCTTACGCAAAGTTTTTACTCCTGTGTGAGCATCCTGCAGGGCACAGACCTATCTGTGCAATCATCAGACGAATCCTGCATTATTAGGGTAGCCTTGTTTTTCTGGAGGATTTAGATGCAAGATACTAAGATGTTGCTCTTTGATCAGATCATATACTTTCTGTGTACAAAGGCAACATGAATGTGTGCTTTGATGGTTAGAAAGACCAGCATTGAATGTATTCTTTGCAAGAACATTTGACACAGTAATGGAGTCTGACGAATGCATTTTGAATGAGAGAAAAAAAGAATATCTGTGTCTGTAGATATCTTTGAGGCTTGTAATTAGATAATCTTCGTAAATCATTTGTTTGGGTAATTTATGCCCCTTGTTGAAAGACCAGCTGACCAGAGATTGGAAATGCTCGGAGGGGAAAGTTGGAGATAACATGAAGCAAAAGACAGACATGGTTTTTAAACCAACTCTGTCATTTGTACAAAGAGAGTGCCCTTATCCCCAAGAAAGAACGATGACAGTAATGACCAATAAATAAATAAAAAAAAGATTTAATTAAGTAATGATTCAATATATAGATAAATAAAAATTTGTAAAAAATTGTAATAAGCAAAGGCTTTGTCAGACCATTTAGCATCTTAAGTGTAAAAGCCTAGATAAATAAATATATAAAAAGAATAATAAATATTTACAAATAAGTATAAAATACAAATAATCAAAGGCTTCGTCTGACCATTTAGCACATAAAATGTAAAAGACTAAATAAATAAATGAATTAAATAATGACTGCAACAAAAAAGTACAACTGTTAATAAACATTAAAGGCTTTGTCAGACTGCTTGGCAACTAAAGTGTGAAATAGTAAATAAATAAATAGATTATAAAAAAACAAGTATGAAAAATACTCACCTTTTTTGACCATTAAGCACCTAAAGTGTGAAAGACTACATAAGGAACTAAATAAATAAATCAATAAATAGAGAAAAACAAGTTATAAAAATGAATGATTAAAGGCCTTATCAAACTATTCAGCATCTAAAGCGTGAATGACTTAATTAATGAATAAGTAAAGTAATTAATTAATTAATTACTCAATAATTAAAAATAAGGAACGAAAAATTCTAATTTGAAGTTTTGTAAGACCATTAAGCACCAAAACTTTCATGCCTAAGACTAAATCAATAAATAGATTATTAATTTATAGATAAATAAGAATAAGTAAGAAATACTTAGATTTAAAAGCTTTGTCATATCAAATAGCACTTAAAGTGTGAAAGATTTAATAAATGAATGAATAAATAAATAAAAAATACAAATAAATAAATAAATAAAGTCAGAAACAAGTTACAATTAAAGCCTTTGTCACACCGTCTTGCAAGTAAAGTGTGGAAAATTAAATAAATAGATGAATAAAAAGATTCATTAAATGGTAAAAAATAAAAATAAATAAAAAATACTAATGATTAAAGGCTTTGTTAGACCAACTAGCTCCAAAAGTGTGGAAGATGAAATATATACATAAAATAAATAAATAGATAAATAAATATGAATTGAAAAATTATGAACCATTTGATTTACTTTGGTGGACATCTCAATTAATTTTATTATATTTTTCATAAATGCATAGGATTATGTCTTTCCTGGTTAGAATGCGGTACCATCATTTTATTGTACTTATTTCTTATTCAGTTAATATTTTATATGGAATTACAGTTGACTGTTTTGTACAGTGCTGGTTCTACAAACAGAAAATGAAAGCTTTAGATTAAGATTCAGATTCAGACATCTAACTTTAACTTTAACTGTATTTATCCCAATGCCAATTCAGTGTTGCAGTCTACCAGGCCAGACATACATTTTACCAAGCAGCAAGACAAACCAGGTAGACTGTACACTGAGGCAGGGTGGTCATAATGGGAGTAAAATTCAGGAAAATTTTGAGGGTCTATGACTGTCAGGAGCCCCTAAAAATATGATAATGTATATAATGTAAATATGATATTTATTAACTTTTGCCATAGGTCTTTAATGATCTCTTTTCTCTATACATACAAAAAACATCAATCTTTCCTGTTTAACAGCAAAACAGTTAAAGTTAGGCATCTTTTGCATGGTTACCTCCCACAAAATAACATTTATATATACAAAAGAGGCCAAATTTTAACATTTATTGCAGAATTTTAGTTCTGTTTATGCTTTTGTTGTACCAAATAGTCTGTTAAAACAATTGGATTGTCAGACTTAGCAGGTTATAAAGCACCAGAATGTGTTATCTGCCACATTTTTTAATGTTTAATGGGGTTAAAAGATCAAAGAATTAATTAGAACTGATTGTGTAAAAATGATTAGAGTTTGGTGGGGATCCAGATAACACCATTAGCAAATGATCGTTTTTGCTCAATCACTTACATAGCAACTGAAATCCTACTTTTACCTTCATCTCCACCATCCAAGATTGGCTACCAAGCCCCAATAACACCAAGTCCTAACTCTGACACAGTGGGCACAAGAGCAGCTGACATGACCCCTCTAGACACCTGTAGCTCTGTAGCTAACCACCACAGCTGGCTGAGAAAGTCCCTCTGAAGTCTACCAGATGATGTAAATGCAGCATTGACTACCACACTGACTGACTGAGACTGTAACAGCTCCATGCTCTTTATCCAAGCAAACATTCACTCTACAAACTGGTACTTTAGATCTGGCTCTCTGCACTTTATAGACTCATTTGCTGCTATGTCTGAATGTGTATCCCCTGTCTTTTACTACTGTTTAACTTTCATCTTTGTATTATGTGATGTGTATGCCTATCTTTTCTTGTCTGGTCACCTGCCAAGGCACCATGAATGTAAATTAGCTTTTTGCTAACTTTGGCACATTTACGTTCATTCATGTACACCATCCCTTCTAAGTAAAGAAATAAATACATTTGTGAAATGTGCAACACAGCTAAATGTGTAGGTAAAAAAATATGTGCCAAAATCTCTGGAAAACCACTTCCTGGTCTGTCTTTGAACTCGGAACGCGGTCCTAAGTTTAGAAATGGTACCAGGGCTGACACCAAAGGATACTGACACTCTCTGCAAACCAGGACATCAGTTTCCAAGGGAAGAGGGGATTTGGGCATTTTTGGGCACTACCCATTGTTTAGCTGTGTTACTCATTTCACGATTGAATGATTATTACAAGTTTCACTCCACTGTAAAGTTGACTAATCAAGCCACAAATTAGTTTTATTGGAGAGGGGAAAAGAGATTGAAACAATAACATGACTAGGTCATTTAGTTCATCTCACGTTTATAAGCCTATAAACAGAACATCACCATTTTTCCTTGTCTGCAACAATATTTTGTGATCAAGCTTTGCTTTACCACCTTTTGGCCTTTATATTGAGATTAATACAAGAAAAACATTAAAAAGTCAAGTGTGGAAGCTTTTAGGATGTGAAAACGAGCTTCTCCACCTTTTTAAGACCAGCATGTTTGAGAGACCATTTGACAGAAATGTAAGAGGCAATGGAGGCAAAATGATCTCGTATGGCTCAGAGAGATTGGAGGCAACCTTTCCTTAATACCACCATGGTTTGTTTTTGTCATTGTTATGTATATCAGAATTCATAGTTTTGGGCAAGATCAATAGGCATTTGACTCCAACAGACAAAGAGCGGGAGAGCAGACATTTGCAACAAAGCATAAAAATCTATACAAACTAATGCACCCACATAAACACACAAACGCACTCCATAATAACAGATATCTGTCCCCCGGTCAGATATCATTGTTGTCACAAATTGCAATATCAAAAACAAACAACAGACCTGCAATTTCCAACAGTCTGATGCAGGCGGGGATGCGAGGGTATTTACACAAAGCAGTGTGCATGGCGGCTACACATCTCTGAGCTGCCGTCAGTGCCGATCACTGATAGAATTTAGCAGCATTGCTCTGAGAGTGTTTGCGTTTACATATGCATATAAACGCCACATGAGCCTCAAACACCACCGCCAGCTCCTGAAATGGGATTGGATCCAGCTGTTGCCCCTGGCTACAGATTAATATTTGTGTGTTTGTGCGAGTGTGAGTGAAGTGTGTAATTGTGTTAAAGGGTCCTATCTATCCCTCAAACACCTGTGATCCTCTCTAATACCTCCAACTTCCTCTGTGATGCATTTAGGACAAGCTTGAACATATGCATATGGACATTTATCTTCTTACCAACTTTGTTGTTGAGTTTTGCAGGTGAGAACAACAATTAACCAACAAAGGTAGTCCCAGCATGTCAATCAATGTATTGATTTGTGACTATGGATTAGTAAGTTTGCCTTAATTTTGTCAAAAAAAGGTGTTTTGCAGATCATTATCAGCCCCTTCCTCTTTCTGTTTCAAAGAAAGACACAGGGCTCTAATTTCCTGGCGCAACTCAGGGTGGCGCAGCCTGGCGCACCCCGCGCAGTGGTAATTTCGTCCGGCGCACCACCGTGCGCAGCCAATTTGTCAATTTGGTAGACCGGCTGCACCGAGATGGGTGTGACGGCGCACCAAGGGGAGGTGTCAACAGATTCAGCTTGGCGCAGTGACAATTTCGTGCCAAAAATCTCGCCAGCTCCAACCTGGTCTATTCTCGGGGCAGGAGAGGCGCACCCAGGGCAGTGGTAATTTGGCGGACAGGCACACAGTGCGCACACGTCACCAAAACCTCACAGGCAGGTATCCAGAGTGTCAGGCACATTTCAATGCAATGAACAATCACAGCAACCACTATTTAATGTAACCGTCTGAACCAGCACATACATTTGTATCTATATTAATTGTCCCGTCACATCTGATGTCAGATCAGAGATGTTTGTCATAACTAACGAGTTCACGTCTCTCAAGCCAACCACAAACAGCCACATCATCCGATACGGAGTATCCGGCTTCTCTCATCTCATGAAATTAAATAGAAAAGAAAAAAGAGAGAGACGCTCGCTGAGTAAATGTAAGTCACTCTGTGTCTTAAGGATTTACCTGTGATTGCCCATATTTCCCTCTTTTAATCTTTATTCTTGATTTGTGATCTAAAAAAGATGGAGTACATTTTTGCAAGGAGGATGAGGAGGAGATATATTTTCACCAAAGTTTCTGCTATTTGGCGATGACAGACCAGGAATGTAGGTGGATCACAAGCATGATGAATGGATTAGCCTGCTGCTGTGTTTAAATGTAATTATCACTTAATTTTGTACTCCTATTATGACACAGGAACAGATGACATCTGCCCCACGAGGTGGTCCACACGGTGACGCTCATTATGTCCTCTGATGCTCGGCTCGGTGGCCCCTGCGCTCTCCCAGCTGATGCAAAAGTGACAGCGGCTCTGACCTTCTTCGCCACCGAGGTGAAATTGTCACTGCGCCTCACCCGCCCATTTAAAGTCGAGGAGAGGCGTTCATTTGATTGGTGAAGATTACACCCGGCTGTGTTAAACCCACTCACGCCTACTCTCCTCCCTCTCTTTCATTTGTGCCGGTGGGAGAGACGGAGGCGTGGGTGCGCCTCCCTGCGCCAGACTGTGCCGTGCATGAAACTTGCAAAATGCCCTGGACACACCCCGTTGGCGCGGTGCAGGCGTGGCGCAGGGCACACTCTAAAATGTAATAGCTATTCTTACTTAAATTACATTTGTGCACTTTACTTAAATCTTAATAACCTGTTGATTGAACTCAATCAATATGAGTAAGGAACCATTTAGCTTGAGAAAATTATACAACTTAATTCCTGTGTGTAAGCTGATCTCGAAACTTTTTATCATGGTGATTGAACACTGAGTTCAGGATTGCACACGTGCAGTAAAGCCAGGTGGGAGACTACTCTGCAGACTGATTTCGATGTTGGGGGACGCAGAATTTCTCTTAGTCTTAAGGTGAGTTATTTAACACATCTGCATTAAGCTGCAACATGGAAGTGAAATGCCAGGTTTTTTATAACTACTAAACATCCTTTGTTGTGCTTGCTTGTATGTGAGGTGTTGGTGGCTCGGTTGGATAGTGCACTAAGTCAGAAATCAAGAGGTTGCAAGTTCGAATCCAGGTCTGGGCAACAAATGGTGATAAGTTCTTGGGCAAGACACTTAACCCCAAGTTTCTGGTGTGTAACTGGTCATAAAAGAGTGTGAATGTGTGAGTTGACACTGGTGGATAACTAACATAGGAAGTTGATATAACTTTCTTAATCCAAGTTAAAATAACTCAATAAAATTAAGTAAATACAACAGGGTTCCCAGTACACAAAACAAGTAAATATAAAGTAAATGTAATCTAAGACTTTAAATCATATTTACTTAACTTTTTTAAGGCAATCGGTTTCCAAAATTTTTTTAAGTAATGTCAACTTGTTAGATTTTAGAGTGCAGGTGAGCCCCGCCTGCGCCTGGTCTACGAAATTAGAGCCCACAGACATAAAGATCAGAAATATCAATATTCATTTACTGAGAACTAACAAATGTAACATGTGTTAAAACTGCTCTATTTTCCTAAACTTTGACCTGTGCAACACCGCTGCATGGGGTCAAAGTTTACGTTGATGCTGACACAAAAATAAATTGATTGAAGATGCATGCAAGTATATTGCTCTCCATTAATGTAATAATCTGTGGCAAAAATTATTGTTAGGAATAATAAAAGTAAAAAAGCATGCAGTGTCATATGTAGCCTATCAAATGCATCATATTTATTATTTTTTGTGAAATTATAACATTTTAATTACTTAAGAACATTAAATCAAGCAAGTGGCCCTCCATAACTCTCCTCATCTCTCAGCTCTTGGGCTCAAAAAGTGTTAGAGGATGAATGTTATTGATGTTCATACTTTTATAACTTTACTATTTGCTGTAGTTGCATTCACCAGGTTAGTTCTTGCTTAGAAATTTCACAGTGAAAGAAAAGTTCTCCTGCTGTTCATGTCAGAAGGAAGCTATCATCATTTTGATAATGATCAAGATCAAAAGCTTAAATATCTCTTCATCTGTGTTCACGTCATAATCACCATCAGCATCAGCAGACTTATCTCCTTCTGATCCTCCATCTTGTTGTCCTTATCATCCCTATATCTGCCCTCATCATTACATTTTCATGTCATCATCGTCCCATCTCATGCAGAACGCCTCAAAGTCACCTTCATGCTGTGGATCAAAGCTGCCCCCAGAGACTGAAGACCACTGACTGATGTTTGTGTCCCTCACTGAGCTCCAACTCCTTCATTGTTAGGGAGAAGTGGCTGACAGCAACAACACATCACACACCACTGATTTCAGCCCATTTCATCATGCATGTGCTCTGTTAGTGTCAGCTTCACTGCTGCACACAGGCAGATAGATTTTAACAGTTGGGATGAGGATCGTTAGATGATTGGTTACGGGTGTATTGTTGATTCTGGAGCTGCCAATAAATGGAGCGTGGCGGGCATCTCCGGCTCAGACAATTGCCTGGAGCTGGAGATCCTCATCACGCTCCATAAATTGATGGCAACTGAAATCCCACTTTTACTGTTTTGATATTTTTTCTGGGAGAAGAGAGATGTGTAATTGCAATGTGCCGCATGGATTTTAAAAGGCATATCTTTTGTTTTTGACAATGTAAAACAGATATAAAAACCCTTATCCTTTATTAGGGCTTTATCTCCCTCAAAGGACCTGATGTGCAGAGATATGAGCTGGATTTAAAAAAAAAAAAAAAGTGGCAGATTTTAGATTAATAGTTAGAATTTTGTATCCTTGGATCCCCTCTCTACTTCATATTTGTCCAGACATGCCTCTTTACATGCTCTGAGGTCCACTGATCATAACAATGATTTCAGATATGAGACTAAAAGAGCAAATAGAAGAACATTTTACAATATTTCATCCCACAAACAATAGCTCTACTCTCACAATTCTCAAGCTTTAACATGTTACCATTCCCTGTGCGACCAAGCTAAGAGCCAGCATCAAAGCTTTTTCTCCCCTTGGTAGTATTTGGCATGTTAAGTGGAAAAAACTCCCACAGTTTTTTGCTGCCACACTCACAGCACTCTGATTTTAATACAATTAAACTTTTGGAGCAGCGTTGCACACTTCGATGCCACCTCTTGTCATGATTTTGCCAGTTCTGTTTTATTTTGTATGCCTTTTCCTTGTGTTCTGTTCTACTCCTTGTTTCCGGTTTTGACCTCTTGTCTTGTGTCCCTTGTTTCTCTCAGTCCTTGTCAAGTTACCCGTTTTGTTCAAGTTTCTTGTCTTGTCCTTGTGTTTCCTGTTTTATTTTGAAAGTTCTCCTGTCTCCCCGTATTGCCGTAGGTTTTGCTTCCTGTCTCGTTCTGTCACACCTGATCCTTGATTGTTCTTCCCCAGCTGTCTCTCGTTTACCCCAATCACCTCATGTATTTAACCCTCCTGTTTTCCCCTTGTCTTTGTGGGCTCATTACCGTTTCATGTTCCTTGGAGTCTTGTCTTCAGTGTCTCTCTGTTCTCCAGTGTTCTCCAGAATTTTGAAGGTGGTTTCTGTTGGGACTTTTGCTTTGAACTTTTGAGCTTTTTGTTAAGGACTGTTTTTGTGTTTGGACTTTTGCTAAGGATTTGTTTTTTGAAGTTTTGATCCTGCTTTTAGTTATTAAATCCTTTTTTGGTTAATCTGCATTTGGGTCCTTCATCTTTTGTTTTTTGGCCTACTCGGGTCTTCTATCGTGACACCTCTCTCTCACTGACAAATCGAAATCATAAAGGGGAAGGACCTCTGATGTCCATTTTGTTTACAACAGTGTCAGAAGAGACACTGATATGACTTGTCTGCTTAAAAGATCATGTGCAATTTTTAAGGCCCTGTTTACACGACTCCGTTTTCGGCCGAATATGAAGAGTTTTGATTGTGTTTTAGCCTCCCGTTTACATGAGACCAGTGCCCGGAGTGCTTGAATCCGCAAACTTTTGAAACCAGAGTCCAAGGAGGAGAGTTTTCAAAACGCATCGCCACCCGGTCTCATGTAAACAGGATTCATCGTTTCAGGAGGAAACGCTGACGTCTACGCATGCGCAGTACTCTTTCACATGAAGGCTGCATGCGCATACCAGGAGCAACAACAGCTTTGGTTGTCTACCGAGTAACATGTGTGATGCTTACCGTGCTTGGTTTGTTATCCAGACAAAACTATCCAGACAGATTTGTTGTCCCGACAGATTTGTTTTCCAGACAAGAAACTCCTGTGTCTTCCACTCACCATTGTTGTTTGTGAAAAGTTTTCCATCTTCGTATGTGTGTTGTGACAGCGCTGTTTCTCTGCAAACCTACATCGCCATCTATTGGACTGGCATGCACGCTACAGCATTTTCAGTCCTTCTTGAGTGTCCGTCTGAACGCAGATCGTTTTTGAAGACACAAAGGAAAAACCTTTGCGTTTCAGGTGAGAGCGTCTCAGTGTAAACAGGGCCTTAGTTTGCACATGCAATTTAGTGCTTGTTATTTGGGATCTTAGTAGATCAAGCCCTAAGTCAGCTTTCTGGAATGATATGTAGTCACATCCAAGTGATGATTCACTCCCTTTTAGTTTGATGGCCTTGCTTGGTCCTTGTTTGATGCAAATACATTCACACCCACCTTGAATTGAACTCTGGTCTGCTTTAATGTGAACAGAGAGCCCCTGTTTTACTGGGGACCCAAGATTGGTTCTTTGGTCCTCACAAGAGTTTGTGTGAGCTGTCACACCAGCTCAAATGAAACGAACTTTTCAAAACAGCAAACCAGAGTTTGTTTGGTCTGGACCAAATCTGTTACATGAGAAAACCCCCTTAGCCTTAGCTGTTGCTTGTTACAGGTTGGGAGACTAAAACACACAAAGATAAAAGCATCTCAACTTTTTGCCTTTCACCAACTTTTTTCCTTTTCACCACACCATTAGCTGCTAAGTTGGTCAGCTATCAACCTTGCTGATGTAACTTCAGAACTGTGACCAAGTACGTGTAAATACAGTGAAATCTATTTCAGCATTTTTTCACAAAAATAGGGTTATCTTTGGTATTGAGTCAGTGACGATATCCTGCAATAACATCCATTTTGTAACTGCTGTTAAGCTATTTATAAATAGTGACAAAACCTTCACTGAAGAACAGGAAGCCACTGTATTTAGCCTGCAGTCTCTGCTGGAGTGATTCAGCCGTGTCTCCTGGAGGTGTCAAAGCCAACCTGCTCGTGTCAGGTGGGTTCCATTTCACAGGTTAACCTGATAACCCGCCAACAACCCTCTCAGGATTTGCTGTCACATTCAATTACCCCAAGAGCGGCTGTGTGTTCGTATGTGAGTGCAAAAAAAGGGAAAAGACGAGATGAAAACGAGAGAAAATGCTGCTTAGAGAAAAGAGATTGATGAGTGTTTGTGTGTCTGCTTGTTTGTCTGTTATTTACTCCCGATGTGTCAACTTTGTCAACCTGTGTGCTAATTCCCGTGCATCCATGCCTGCATGAGGCACATCCCAGCAGTGTGCAAAAAATGCTGTCAGAAAGTTAATGTGATTTCCAGCGCTGCCTTTGAAGTCACTTGTGTCATCCCCATCACATTGTGATTCATCATCATTCAGAGGAGTGTGTGCGACCTGCTCTGGCTTATGAAAACCAACTTTCTTGTGTCACATCTATTGAATCAAAGAGTTGGGTGTTGAAGACAGATCAGGAGGACTTCTGATTGTGTGTGACAGTGAAGGTTATAACCTGCTAGAATAACCATGAGGTTGATGACAGAGTCCTTTGTAACCTTCAGCATGAACCTGAGTCATCTTTGTTCTACAGACGAGCTCGTTACTTTTACAGAACAAAATTATAGGTTAGCTCCTTTTGAAAGATTCAGCAGGCAGCATTGCCACTAACTATGAACCTGATGAACCTGCTTGGACAAGTATGGTTAGGTACAATTGTTAAGCTGCCTATTAATGCAAAAGCTTACTAGAAAGCACTCGGAGAGCACAAACCTCCACCAAGGTAGCTCACATATTGCTGTTACATCTATAAGCAATAGTTCCATGATTAAGTTACCATCATAATATGATTCCTTGACCCTGAAAACCCACATCTAGCACTCAGAATCATGTTGATATCATTATTAATTAGACAGTTATTGAACAAAAATGATCATTCACTAAAGGCAGTTATCTGGATCACCACCAAAATTTAATCATTTTAATTTGGGCCGTTACCAACATCTCCTGAAGATTTCAGCAAAATCCGTCCAGTAGTTTTTGTGTAATCTTGCAAACAAACAAATAAATAAACAAACAAGCAGACAATTATACGCCAGCAACAACATAACGTTCTTGGAAAAGGTAATCAGCCAATCACATGACAGCAAGTCAAGGCATTTAGCCATGTAGAATTAGGAATTAGGCAGTGTGACCGTCTGGAGTTCAAACTGACCATAAGGATTGGGAGGAAAGGAAACCTTTAATGATTAATATCCTGACACATTTGTCCCTAATGATAAAAAATGTCAGCTACCTTAAAAAAAAATCTTAAAAATTCTATATATCAGTATTTTTTTTTAATTTTAAATGAGTCAGTTTTTTAAAGTACTCCAGCCTGAAAGACATACAAAATAAATAAAAAAGATATTGTATGTATATATATATATATATGTATATATATATATATATATATGCGTGTGTGTGTGTGTGTGTGTGTGTGTGTGTGTAGATAGATAGATATGTAGGCAACACAATGTTTTTGCTTTTAAAAAAAATAATTAAACAAAAACAAAAAACAAAAAACATAAAAGGCTCTGAGATGGGTCAATGATTGACAACAACATTAATTTTCATGCATTGTTACTCTTTTTGCAGGCACCCTTACAGAAAACATTAAAAGGTGTGAAATTTTGCTTGGAAGGGAAAAAGACTGTCATCATGAGGGCAAACATAAAATTTAAAAATTGAAAGCGAGTGGTCCAAAATGAAATCTTATCATACAGGAATGCACTACTTTATGTTAAGAAAAACAAGGGATAAAAAAAGGCATTTTCAATTATTTTTAATCAAACACTTTTTGTTGTTTGGAACAAATGTGTGTAGCTTAGCCATTTTAGGCTGAGTTGAGGACCTGAGATGACAGTTATAACATTGCATGGCTTGAAAATAAAAAAAGTGAATGGCACAAAATGTTCAGAGGGGATCTCTGAAGGGATGACTTTGAAGTGGTGCCAGATTGGCTGCTCGGAGTAATTCAGACACTGCTGATCTGCTGGGATTGTCATGCACAACGATTTCGGGAGCTCAAAGAGAATGAGCCCTGGTCCAGGGAATGGCAGTCAGAGGTGGATGCCCAGAGTGGTCTGAGTTGATGGAAAGGCAACAGTGGCAACAGTAACTTAAATGTAATTACTTGTCACATCAACAGTGTGCAACAGACCACTTCTGGATGCACAACAGGACAAATCTTGAAGCAGATGGGCCACAGCAGCACTGGAGCTTCAATTCAGATGGTGTTTATCAGAAAGTTTGATTTGTGAATCCACGATGAAAAGTCCAATTTTCTTGAAAAAAAAAAAAAGCAGTGATGTTCTCAGACTTTTATTTTGACCCTTACAAAAAGTGTCAACTTTCCAACAATCTTTTAAAACAACCAGATGGGTCTCATTTCTACCTCTCTTGCTTTCTTGACAGTAACATCAAATCAACAAGAGAAAAGAAAGTTTAGAAAGTGTGAATAATGGATGTTGTCCCAGGTGGCAACCTGGAGGTTAATACACTGCCAGAGCCTGCAGTATCTCGAGTGTCCACTTGAGGCTGGCTGCAGAAACCTGACACCTTAATGATTTCACAGCCTGGTTCAAAAAAACATCTTCAGTCTTAATATAAATCATATACCTATGTGAGCTCATTGTACTTGGGGTAAATTGTTTTTATATCTGGCACATTCTTCTTTTACGGAAAGCCTGTTTCTTTTTTTGAGGATTTATTGAGGATTTCCGATTTTGGGAACGATTTTGTGTAGCTATTGATCAGACTGCCTGAAGATCCACCACAACATCTCTCTGTCATAAAGATAAAGTTCAGTTGAGATTAAACGTGCAGTATGTCAGCGTCCATTATGAGGCATCCACAATTTTCAGAGGCTCCAATAAAAATCAAACATCTGACGTCACATGGCTTCATCCAGTTCTTTTAGAATCTATGTGTAGCCTTTTGCAACATTTGAGACAGAAATAGCATCCAAGAGAAGTTTAAATTGACACTATATGGCAAAAAATCTGGAGGAAAAAGTGTAAACGTGCATATTTTTTGCTGTGAGTGACATTGCATACATTTATTTTTTCTAATAATAACCAAGCCTTGAGGGAAGCATATTCACATGTGACATGACTTGGTCATCATTGATCAATGTGATTTAAATGCTGTTTGAATTTTCATTTTATCTCTACTGTCGTACATGTTTTCATACATCATTCTGACATCACTGCAGCATACAAGTTCTGACAACTTACATTGTCCTGAAAAAGGAAAACTACTTCACCTTGATTGTGCTCGACAGGGTTGAGGCTTTACTTGCAACACTTGCAGAAAATGGCTTCAAGTTGTAAGGGTTAAAGCGGGTTTAAGTTTTCATTCAACATCATATAGAAAAATACACCTGACACACCAGATGGAACAGTCATTGTATTTCACTAGTGACTGGATGATCATTCATAAGTCACATTCATTACAGGCCTATCAGATAATGTTGTAGGCAGGCACTGCTGCCTCTGTGTAAAGGACAAAACGCAAACAATTTCATAAAACAAACTCAGCAAACCATGTATTAAATGGAGTAAAAATATCCTTTCTACAGGGAATTTTGTGGTGTTGTTATTTGTTTTCATGTAATAAAGAAATACGGTCTGATAAAACTGCTACTAAAGCTGTTAGCATCTATGCTAATCTCTGTCCTAGCAGTCACTTCCTGCTGTGGTTTGCTTGGTGCTCCCACCTCTTTCTGCTCTAAAGGATGCTGTTTGGGCTGTCTTGCTTTGTGCCGCTCACAATTATTGTAGACTAAAGCTTGGAAAAGTAGATTACAAATATTGAATCAGGCTAATACACCTTATTTTGTCCTGGCCGTGTTGGGCTGTGAATGAAAACAACAGCTGTGTCAGGTATGCCGAGATGCTTTGTAATGGATGTATAATGGGGCCCTGAATCTGAACACTTCACTGAGTTGCTTTAAAAATCATATTGACAATGCACTCTAATTGATGTATGTATTGTGCACCTGCATAATTTTGCACCTGTTTACTGATTTTGCATTCGCATATAACACGTGGCAGAACACAATTTCCCTCCACCTTTCAGTTTTATAAATTTAAATGCTTCCCCACTAGCTTTTTCTGGCCAGTTATTTAACAGTCCCAAAAGACAACACAAAACAAATGTTCTCTCCTCCCTGCTTTCAGCACCGGGGAATCACAAAACGTACCATGACATTGACATATGCTGCTGTTTTTCAAAGCCTGGAAAATGGGTCTGTAATGTTCCTTTTTCCCATCGAGTGAGGCATTATTGGCTGTAATTCATAAATCTGCATGCTGAAAAAAGAGGGCTAATCTGTAACTGTAGAACAGATGTAATGCTTTTGAAGACTAACACCCATTTCTAGGGCAGCGTGTGTGTTTGTGGGTTGTCGCTGGAGTATTGCCACTAATTACTCCGAATAAATCCAGTGCTTATTAAACCATTTGACTGCGAGAAAGTGTGACAAGATGCATCATAATCTTCTGCAGTTTATCATATTGATGCAGTGATCTCACATATGATGATTTATCTAGATGCACTCAGACAGCTTTGTTAGGGTATAATAAAGTGTGTGACAGGTAAGGTGCCTGTGAATGTAATAAGTATGTCGTCATGCAGTCATATTGTTGGAATAAAAAGCTTTATAGTAAATGCATCATGTTCTTGTTTCAGTCGCAGTTTAAATATGTGACACAGCCCACACTCACTCTCATGCACTCAGGTGATTTCAACATTAAAATGCCAATAATTGTGAATGTGTTTGACTGCAGGAAAAGGTTACAACAACCCTCTCATTTTATCTAAATGTACGTTAAAAGCCTGTAAGTAAAATTGGAAAATGAAATAACTCATATTTATGGAAACCGTGTTTGTTCAAATGCGTCAAATTGGTTCAGAATAACTTCTCCATATTGACAAACTTTTAAAATCAAGTTGTGATTTTGGTTAAGGTTGCTTCCTCAGCAGTCTTGGTTCAGTTTGAGGGTGAGGTTGCAAAATTGTTTCATTTGGTTTTGGATCTTTCTCCCTGCATTTTGTCAGGCAGACCAAAGGCTGTTAAGTGATACCTACTATGGCCTCCCACTACTAGTTGGGTCTAGGGCTGCAGGCCTTGTTCCTGCCATCCAGCCCATTGTTGCACAATAAAACATGTTTACACATCATTCCTATGGCACAAAAACAGGTTTTTATTGAAGGAGGGAGCTGGGAACCCAGGGTGTGGGCATGGGTGATCCAGGTAAGGCTGCTTGGTATGGTTTTGGAAATATGGTGGGCCTTGATTGCCATTGAGGACTGCTCCAGGGCGTCTGCTTGCGCCTTCTTGGGGTGTAGTCACACACCGAGTCCCTGCACCTCTCTGTTGCTGATCCCAGGGTGGTGGCGTAGGCTGATGCCCGTTGGTGTGGCCTCTGGTGTTCCTAGCCATATGGGGCCCTTGTGTTTTTGAACCACGTTGGGCACCTGGATCTGGATTGTTGTGCTCACTTTTGGGTCTTAGGTTTTCCTCACTTTCTTTAAAATTGTTCCCCTTCCATGAGAATCAATTCTCTCTCCTCTTGGTTCTTTTTTCTGTTTTGGTTTGTTATGCAACTTGTGTGTTTGTAAGAGTTCTTTGATTCAGATTGTGCTTTTTGTTGGTTTGTTCCTTTTGTGCTTAAGCCCTTGTGCTTTGTCATCTGTATGTTCCTGTCTGCTTGTAAATGCACTTTGTAAACCTTTGTTTTTAAAAGTGTTACACAAAGAAAGTTATTAGTATTATAATTATCACTCAAGTCAATATGCAAGTGCCATCTGACACAGTTAAAACTCAAAGCTGGTTGTGTATTGTTATGGCAGGAACAAAGATGGCAGCGACAGCTCCAACTAGCAGGCTGGA
Organism: Cetoscarus ocellatus; assembly: GCA_037902135.1. Lineage (NCBI taxonomy): Eukaryota > Metazoa > Chordata > Actinopteri > Labriformes > Labridae > Cetoscarus > Cetoscarus ocellatus. The sequence goes on along the minus strand of JBAMNC010000901.1, from coordinate 760,791 downwards.
TAAACAACATTTGACAGGCCTTGACCCCCCTAACTAGGTGCAACTCTACCTCTGAACCCAAACAAGTCTGCAAAATTTTTGGTGAAAAATCGACCTTAAAGTTCAAGGGGCTGACTAAAGATGTACAGGTGGGTCTCTGGTTCCCTTGTCTATCTGTCTATCAGGCAGGCAGTGAAGAGTTAGAAGGAGATCCTTGCCGTGGACGACCTGCAGCTTGGACCCAAGTTCAATAGCGTAATTTTAGCTTCATTTCCTCCAAAGAAAGAAAATCCAATTTATCTGCCCTACTTTGAGCTGACTAGTCATCTTTAACCCATGACACTGCTGTGAGGGATCAACACCTAACATTTTCAAAAGTAACATTTTCTTTGCACCTTTACAACAAGGTCAGATTTTTCTATAAAAGCCTCAGTAATCTTCTGAGGAGGTAGGAGATTGGAAATAAGCTGTGATTAGAAGGGTAATCTAATCGGAAGTTCACTCTTCCATTGAATGGACTAAGGATGTGTGTGTGCGTAAACCTGTTTCAATCTGGTAGGGTTTTCCTCAGGCGCCTGAATTCATCCAGGTGTGTGTGCAGCATCGCTTTGGATGTGAGCATGAGAGTAGTAGCAGAAATTACTCCTGTCTTGCCAAAATTTGAGGCAGTGATTTCTTGTTCCAGGACTGTGTTACTGGTATTCATTGAACTTGTACAAAGATTTTTTTAAGACTTAAAATCACAGAAGTGGATTTATCAAGAAATACAAGTCATCTTTAGGAGAACATGATAGACCCACTCAGCTTTAGATCTCATCATACACATCAATAAACATCTTGTATAATCTTTGACTGGACCTGAAAACCTGCTGATTCAGATAAAAATGAAGCTCAGAATGTGAGTGTATTTCTTCAAAGATGATCTGCTGCTGCGGTGTCTCTCTGATTCAGTATTCTGCTGAGTAACTTTGTTTTGGATGAGGTTACAGCAAACTGTAAATTCACCCACGCAGTCACGCGTAATTGGGCATAAACAAGGCAGCAGTGGAGGGAATATGGGAGAGGTTGCCCGTTGTGTTGATTTTGAGCCACAAACAGCCCACTTCTCATCTGCAAGCAGGACTACAGTAAGCACTGATATGCACTGAGGCTGGCAGACACAGACACCTACAAATGTCATGTCTCAATTTTAACAACACTGTATTAGCATGTGAAAGAATTCGAATAATACTATGCACCTAATTTTGGCAGACTCCTTATTTAACATGGAACTCAAGGGATGTTATAAATCATGCAGGAGATTTAATTAAGGTGCATGTCCATCACTTAATGAGCACATATTTTGCCTTAACTAGGGTTCGTGTATTTGATTTTGATATCTGCTAGAGTATGTTCACAATCTCTCATGCTCAACAAACCCTCTTGTTTTTATATACTGAGCCCCCCTGGTCAACCTGTATTCTCTCTCTCTGTCTCTTAGCGCTCCTGACACTTCAGTGCCCCTTTTCCCCATGTGGGCAGAGGTTATTGGTCAGTGTCATATTTGCAGAAGCTCTGGATCTGTCTACAGTCCATGCTCTGCACTGGCCTTGCTTCTCCAAGCAAAAGGACTTAATTCCCGTGCATCTCTTTATATTACTACACTCTGGGGACCCTCGAGCCAAAAATGTTTATGCACAAAAACTGTTTTAAAATCATCAAACATACATTTTTCAGCATTTTTTTCAGCTTCAGTCTCTTAAACCACTTTGGCTCTGTTTAAAACTACAGAAAATGAGATCATTTTCAGAATTTGATACCTTTAAATGCCAGTTTAAATACAAGTAACCACTTGTTTTATGAAAAACAAAAACAAAAAATGAAATATTTTAATTGTAATGAATAGTGGTTGGGTAGGGCACTGCTTGTGACTACAGTCTTAGATATGTCAAAAAGACTATTAAAAAGAGCAAAGAGATATTTTCCATATGATACATGGTATATGCATTTTAGGGGTTTGTTTCATGTGTGTTTGAGGTAGACAGATAAATGGACCTGAGTAAAGTCATAACCCCCTGAACTTGCTGCACTCAAAGATGTTGTTGATAAAGCTGTGGAGAATACAAGAAGAAGGTTAGTTTGTTTTTGCACCTAGCTTCTTTCTCGGCAGTTAGGAACTTGCTTTTATCACTTGACCATTTGACCTCTCAATCTCTCTTGAAGTTCCCTCCTCTCAGTGTCATAACTTTGACATTGTAATATGGTGTTTTCTACCACCTCCACTACTCCAAAAAGGCCCTGTTTCTGGTTGGATGTTTTCCTATAATGAACAGTGTACTGTTCAATCCTTTAAGTCCAAAATGTTATCTTGAAACTATTGTTTCTTCTTTCCATCTTTCAGCGCTTCTCATTTTATTCACTTTTCTCTGCATTCTCTATAACTATCCACCTGGTCTTTCCTCTTCCTACTGTTTCTGCCACCTTTCTCTTATCTAGTGTTTGATAATACACAGCAAAATCTGCATGATCAAAGTAACACTACAAGAGTTAATATTAATACTCTTAAAGTGCCTTTTCGGGGTCCACACCACAGAGTGTTGAATTAACTCTTTTTGAAGGGTTGGTACCTTAACACTAATCAAGTGTAATAACTGATTGAATTTGAATTCAAGATTTAACACATAACACTAACCAGTGTAACTTTTAATTTATACCTCCATATAGAGTCAGAATGTACTCTCTGTGTTGTCTTAATATCAACACTCCAACAGGTTTGTTTGCTGATGTTGTTTTATTAAAAAATAAAAAATAAAAAATAAATAAGAAATAAAAATGACAGAAGTCTTTGGCCCTGTCCACACAGAGACAAAAACGCTGTCTTTCTTTAAAACGTTCTTGGTAAAGATGACACTGTTTCCACGTCCATCTACATGAAAACACTGAAAATGCTGCGGTATGCATGCCAGGTCCGTATGTGGCGCTGAAATGCTGCTGTAGACATACACCAAAACCAATGAATAAGACAAACATCATAAGAAAAGTAAACAAACACTGGTGTCTTGCCAACCTTTTTTAAGGGGAATATGTAAAGTTTTTTTTCCCAAATAATATTGTTGGCTGTCACATTAATGAGCTTGTTTTATTCCAGGGGGCACTTCATGTATCTGTGCCTTTCAAATTTTATATTCAATAAGTTTGTAAAGATAAATGTAGATATACAATTCTGAATTAAAAATGTCAAATTGGTTTGTTGAGCATAAAGTCAAATTTTATGTTACAAACTGGACAGCTCTTCAATTGTTCTGTCTTTGCTGATTAATTTGAGGGGAAAAAAGAAAAACCTTGTTTAGCTTGTTAAATTGAATGTACTTTTCCCAATCATGTTCAGAGGAATCGAATTAAGTAAAGTGAGTGAGCAAACTCAGGACAAGGCAGAGTGCGAAGTGGGCCTTACTTTAAATTATGACGATCAGTGTTCTTTCTTATTAACAGTTTAGTACACTCAGAGTTAGTTCATGCTTCTGACTTCAAGAGAAGCAAAACTTCTTGGTAAGATTTAAAAAGCAAGACAGAGACTTTAGTTTAGACAGGTGCAGTTACATTTAATGATGTTAAAAACAGAGAGCGGACACATTTTTGACAAAGTCAAGTATATGATTCATAATGAACACACCAGTAATGAGTGCTGCACAGTGTTGAGGATTGCTTGATTGACTCCTAATCCCAGGTTTGGATGTTCTCCCTGTGCATGCACAGGTTTCCTCAGAGAAGCGGGGGGGCGGTAATGGGAGCAAAAGTTTGGAAGATGCTCGGGGCCCATGACTGTCCAACAGCAGGAAGTGACTGCTTGTACAGAGATTAACAGCTTAAGCAGTTTTATCAGATCTTGGCCACATTTCTTGATTGAATGAAAAACATAAAGTATTTGGCAAAAGTTGTTCAACAGAATGTCTGTGACGCCTGCCAACTACATTATCTGGTTGGCCCGTAAGGAATGTGACTGATGGACAGTGGAGGATAAAGTGCTCAACCCCATTACTTGAGTGAAAGTATAGATACTCCTGGTCAAATACTGACCCAATACAAGTGAAAGTTGTTCAGTCAAATTTTTACTTAAGTTAAAGTACTGGAGTACCTGCACTGTAAAATGTAATTCTTCACTTTTGTTACTAGGACATAATAATCCATGTTGGTTTGACAAAAGATTACACAAGTTTTTCAAATAACATGGGACTTTTAGTTGACAATGTCTCAACTACCCTAGAGACACCTAACTTAAAAAATATGTCCATAAAAATCAACACTGTAGGTCAACTGAAACTCACACTAGGTGTATGGGTGTGGAGATCGAACGTATCTATGCAATGACGTCACGTCCCTAAAACGATGAAGATGAATAAACAACAAGAGGATGGTATCGCCATTTTAACCTTTTCAAAAGATTAATAAAACTACATTGGTAGAATGATGACGGTTAAAACAGCAGGTTACTTTTATTTGGAAGAAATTAATTTGCAAGTGGGCGGCACAGTGGTACACCAGCTAGCGCCTGTGCCTTACAGCAAGAAGGTTGCCGGTTTGATCCCCGGGTCAGGCAGGGCCTTTCTGTGTGAAGTTTGCATGTTCTTCCCGTGCATGCGTGGGTTTAAGACCAGTTCAGGGTGTATCCTGCCTCTCGCCCAATGACAGCTGGGATAGGTTCCATATTTCTGGCAAAATAAGTGAAGAAATCCAGATTAAAAAAACCCAGAATAAATAATAAGTACCCCAGGATACCTGTGGCTCTTCTTGATCCCAGTCATCATTTCTCTGACGCTCAGTGAGGTTGATCAGATAACATTTAGGCTACTAACCGGCGTTCACATTTCACTGCCTGCTGGGATGGCCACTTCATCTTCCACTAATGCCATCTGTGAGAACTGGCTCAGAGCCCAGAGCAGGACAGAGGAGCCCGAGGGTCCCTGAGCATGTATGTGTGAGAGGGAGTAAAATTAGTTAGCAGGTAAGTGAGCTGACTTAATGAGGCCATGTTTGTGAATTACAGCATTTTCTTTTTTAGCTCATGTGGAACAAAAAAGCAGCATGAATGCTTTCTTATACAAACACCTGTGACTTCTTTGTTGGAAACTGAATTGTTTAACATTTTATCCACAGGAGGGTAGGAGAGGAAAATGCAGTCTGCAGCTATGAAATGAATGTTGGTGAGCACCTACTCAGAATTCAGGAGTGGCATGAAACTACACACAGGACCAGACGCAATCTGGAATAATTTTACCCTTGAAAGCCTTCAATAACTTGTTTTTACCTTACCCCACTCATTCCACTGACCCAGATAAACAATATACTGTGTCTATTTTCTGACTTTTATTACATTCAGGAAATGACTAACAGAATTACAGCTAGTTCCAGTCAAGTAATCTGATTGAAGAGGAGCCCCTTGTGTGTTTATACACAATGCAGCAGCACTGGGACTTCTAATTCTTGTATCATTCTATGTTAGGCTTCAATAGATGATGAAATGCATGCAGGGCAGTTGTTTGTGATATATTTTGATGGAAGTTGTGCTGGATGTCAGTATTAAACATTATCAAATGACACATGGCACATCAGTGTAGAGGGCTGCATTAGGATCTCAAGGGTCCTGCATGACTCACGTCACACTACCATCTGATGACACTTCTGACGAAGGCGGAAGAGCTCAGTCGAAACATGTAAAGGTATGAGCCAAAAAACCTTACTTGTCCGTTAAAAAGAAAGTATAAGCATATTATCTATGGGGACATAATGAATTTTCTCGGACTATAACCTCCTTGGCAGAGGTAATACAAAAATTAAATAAAAACTTAAAAAAAAAAAAAATCATTGACCCTTATCACCATCTGTACAAATGCATGATCAGGTTATAGGCTAATTACCTCCACCAAGGAAGTAATGTTTTTTCTGGCGTAACTTTGTTTGTTTGTCTGTTTTTCTGCAAGATTACGCAAAAACTACTGGATGGATTTTGATTAAATTTTCAGGAGATGTTGGTAATGGCCCAGTTTAAAAATGATTAAATTTTGGTGGTAATCTAGAAAACCACCATTAGCTAACGATTGTTTTTGCTCAGTAACTGTCTAACTAATAATATCAACATGGTTCTGAGTGCTCACAGTGTTCTGTGTAGGTTTTCAGGGTCAAGGAAGCATATTATGATGGTAACTTTATTATGGAACTATTACTTATAGATGTAACAGCAATATGTGTGGAGGTTACTTAGATTTCACCAGTCTAGTTGGTTACTATTGCTCTGCTTGAAAAGCTCTAACACAGCTACGGCCCAATGTAATGAAATAACAAAACAGTACTCAAAGTTGCAAAGTAAGCAAAAAATGTCCAATAAACTGTATGTGTATACGTATGTGACACTCAGTCGTACATTGGCTGTATCAGATCTTTCCCACCTGAGTCCAATTGGCTTATTAAACAATACAGAACATCAAGCACTGTGTCTATTTAAGAACTAGTCGACCTGAACAGTATTTTGAACAACTTACGGTATGTGAGAATCTTTAGCAATATTTAGAGCAGTGTTAACATTGGCCTAAACAGTGCTCCCTCATATTGCTTACATCCTTTTGCCACATTTGTTGAGGATCTCTCTTCTTTGGCTTTTGTATCTGGAGATTTTTGGCATGTAGTAGGGTATTTGAAATCAGGAAGAGAGAGTATGAAGACTGACATGCAGGAGGGGAGCCACAAATTGGACTTGAACCCATGCCACCAACTGGCCATCTCTAGATTTTCCTACAACACTTATCACCCTACCTCCCCCAATCCAAGCTGTTCTTCACTGCTTGTTAGTGAAATTAATGCAGCAAATTTTAAGCATACAAGAATTTCTGTCTCTCTCAGTTGTTTAAACACATTTTTTCACAGCCTTAACATTTAACAACCACCAACTTTTTACTTTTGTTGTTTCCCAAATAGATCAGCCTCTTCACTTTTCTGACCCTAATCCCACTCACTGGTTGTTAATGAGCATGGTGACGCCTGCTAATTGCAAAGATGCTTGTTAAGTGTGTGATAAGTGGAGTCAATCATGCTTTATTTTTCCACCTTCATCAAAATCTCTCATGTAAGTGGATGTCAGGTCATTAAATATCGAACAGAAAACATGTCATCTGTTTTTGTTTACTCCACCCTATTAACTAGATTAAATTGCGTAAAAATAATGAAACAAAAGAAGGAAAAGCTAAATAAATCCTTGACTAATAAGATCCAAAATACTGTCTAGAGCTGTTGTGTCTTTGGTACAGCTTTACAACACCGATTTATTTCATTTAGATCTTTAAAAGGATCAACTATCTGTAGTTATGTACTGTATTTACACAGCACCAACAATAAGAATCATGATCTGTATTTATGGAGTATTTAAGCCTGTTTGAGCTCCTTGTTTCTGAATTTGGTCAGCAAAACCTCTTTTTTTTGCCCCCATGTCAACAACTGCAGATGCAATAGGCATCCTGCTTTTGGTTGTCCATTTTTATGTCTGTCTTTCACATATTGATGGAGCCACTTAAATTTCCCCCACTTTCCATGGCTGAGTCTTGACTGGTCCATGACTGGAACGTTGTGGGACCTGCCCACAGTCATGACTGTCATAAGATCCCCCGCAATGACATGACAGAAACATAGTAACTAGTTAATGCTAACATGGAAAAGCCCATTGGATGTGTTCTTGTGAGGGAAGCACCATCAAATGGACATGTTTAAAGTGAAAATTGGGCACTCTCTGGCCACCACAGTGCACAGATTTCAGACCAATAGAGCACATTTGGGATGTGGTAGAACTGGAGATTTGCAACATGCATGTGCAACCAACAAATCTTTAGCTGTGTAATGCTGTCATTTTATTGTGGGCAAAAACTTCTGGGGAATGTGCCCGGCACCTTCTTGCATCTATGTAAAGAATTAAGGCAGTGCTGAAGGCAAAAAGAGGTTGCACCTGATACAAGTAAGGTAATAAAATGGTCTAATAAAATGGCCAGTGAGTGTATTTCCAAGCATCAAATGAGACATTGTGGCAGTGAAACATCTACACATCAACCAGTTTATCATTGGACTAAAATAAAGAACTGGATGATGGAGGGGACATAGGGACTTTAGACTGAGTGATACATTGACAAAATGCCTACATTCAGGTAAAGATGAACAAGGTAATCAGTCTAAGTTCTCTATTCAAAGAATTAAATCAACCATGGTGATGAAAAAAAGGGGAGTTTTTCACATCACTTTGCCTGAGGGAGTTTGGTGACGATGAAATGCTTGACGTTAGACTGTCAAAACAAGTGAAGCATTTAGACATGCCATCCAAAAGTTGCTAAATTCTTTTTCAGTCATTTCTAAATTCCTTTCCCGTTGCTAAACTGTGGAGTCCTGGTCTTTCTTTGAACTCCAATTTCAGCCTAATCTAACTCTCAGGTCCATTTTAAAGGGAGCAGAAGAGGAGGCAGCAGGAGCAGCATTATCCTCCTCATTATCACTTCATCCAAGTGCACTTTTACCCCGGGCCACTGGCAGAGCTCATTAAAACAGGCCAACAATGGAGTCTCATTCTGACTCCTTCACACCAAACAGGATGTCTGAAATGTCTCTGTCCAGCTCGGTGAGGAATGTTTCTGGCATTTGGTTTGTTTTCACATACTTGTTAAAGTTGTTCCTGCGGTCATGGCAGGCGGTCATCTTGAGTTGCCATTCCAAGTGTGAAAGACGAATCTTCACCTCTGATGAGACTTTTTCAGCACCATTTTGTGTCCCCCGTGAAATCAGGTCAAATACTTGCCTGGCACTGCCAAGCCAATTACGAAAAGCAAATGAGTCTGGAATCTTGCTGTTCATTTTCATTTCCATGGGGTGTTAATTATGGGCCAGAACACCAAAAATACTTGTACCAATTAAAGCGTGGAAACTTTTGTTATGGTTCTAGGAGCTATTGGTTGCTAGTTTAACAGTTAAAAAAACAAGTCCGCCAACTCTCACCTCTAGATCAGTGGTTTTCAAACTGTTTTTACTCAAGGCACATCTAAAACCAAACAAAAACCTCGAGGCACATTATTTTCATATCTGTGCAAGATATCCTCTTTGACACAGGTTACAGTACCTTATCAGTCCTTAGATGTATTTAATTGGTATCTACCAATGGATAATATAATTTCACATTATCCATTAGTAGTAATTTCTGATGCACTGTTAGTGAAATGTTCTTTTAAAATGACTCAAGAGTTCATTAAAAACTGCCAAATTACCTAACTTTAGCAACACATTTAAACTTGACATCAATTTTTGAAATGAAGTAAAATAATAAAATGGGGCAAACCACAGCACTTTTCATCCACTTATTCTGTTAACTCAAAAGACAGTGTCTTCTTGGAGGTTTTTCAGATTCTTAAAGTTACAGAAAATATAGCTGTTTACGGAAATCAAGGTATCTTAAATACTGATTATATGCTGCATAGCCATTTTGATAACCTAATGCTAAAAATCCCTACATTTCATTTGTGTGTTTTTAGAATGTTGTTCTTAAAACTGTTTGACTACTTTCTCACTCAGTTATTCACGAAGTGGTGAACCTCACCTCATCCTCACTTGTGAACTACTGACCCTTTTGCGAATGCTCCCCTTTATACACAATCATGGCACTCACCTGTTTCTGGAGTTATGGTCCAAACAGTGTTCATTAAATATTCCTCAGTTTTCACAGTCTTTGTTGCCCCTGTTTCAGCTTTTAAGAACGTGTTGCAGGAATCAAATTTTAAATGAGTGAATATTTATACTTTTAGTGTCTTCAATTAAATGTAGGTAGAAAACATTTGCAAATCATTGTTTTCTGGTTTTGTTTACTTTTTACACATTGTCCCAACTTCATTGGAATTGGGTTTGTACTCTGTTTAAGAGGTGAGAGGGAACTGTTTATTTACATTTTTTTATACTTATTAGAACATAGCAACCCCTACCAACCAAGCGCACTATCAGACTGCGCCACCGACGCCCTAAACAATGCTAGCTATGTTTTCCTTCTACCCTGAGCATTAATATTTTATATCTGTTTCACTGATTTTCAATACAAGGAACTTATCAAGAAACTGTTTCCAGTTAACCTGTTCGCCTGTGGGATGTCCGTAACAGGTGTTCATTGAATATTCCTCAACTTTCACAGTCTTTTGTTGCCCAGGCTTTTTTGGAACATGTTTTGGCATCGAATTAAAAAGAAGAAAGTATTTAGTAGTGTATTCAAATGGATAAAGGTGGAAAAGGATTTGTAAATCATTGTTTTCTGCTTTTATTTACATTTTACACATTGTCCCAACTTTATTGGAATTGGGGTTTGTAAAATACCATCTCGCTGTTCAAGAGGCTGGAAGGGACTGTTAATTCACTGTTTATTGTACTCATTAGTTAGAACATAGTGCAATTAAACAATAATATGCTCTAAAAATGCAAGCTATATTTTTCTTTTACCCTGAGTCTCGATATTTTATACCTGTTTAAGAGATTTTTATTATTAAGGAACCTATTAAAAAGCTATTTCAAATAAACTTTTTCACTTATGGAGTTTAATAAACATTCTTCATCTTTTAGAGTCTTTTGTTGCTTCTATCACAGCTTTGAGCATGTTGTAGGCATCAAATTCAAAATGAGTGAACCACTGTTACATTATTTTTCACTCAATTGTTCTTTATTGAAATGTTACACAATGTTCCAACTTACAACAAGACTAAGATGCAGACTTTAGGACATGTCTAGGTGAATTTTGGGCAACAGAGGTTTGGTGTGGTGGTGCGCTTTACCCATAAATTTGAAGTTGCAGGTTCCAGTCCTGGACAACGTAAAAGGCAACTTCAACCATCAGTGAGTGAGTGAATGGGTGTAGTTAGGTAAATGTAATGTGTAAAATCACTTTGGGTGATCAGAAGTAGTCTGCTCACTAATGATTTGGCAGCTACTCCAATAAAGGCAAGGGTTGAAGCCAACTGCATTTGCCCACCCATCTGAAGGAGACACCCTGCAACTGCATGGATTGGTGTTTATGGTGGAATTTAGAGAGACAGGGTGGACTGCCAGTGGCTTTAAGCCAGCTGGTAATTGGCTGAGACTTGGTCAGCATTTGGCTGGAAGGGGAAAGTTGAAATGGTTACATTTGTAATTCTGATGCGGAGGCTTCAAACTTAGATACAGCCTCTGATTTGAGGTGCTGATGGGCTCACATGCTCATCCCTCATGAATCCCATTTTTACAGTGTGCTCCCTATTGACTTGTACAGTTTTGATAATGGCTGGGAGAGTGAGGGATAGTGCAGGAGGATACTTTAATGACAAAAGTAGCTTAAACATGCAAATATTTCCTAACAACATGTTAGGATTGAACGAATGCAGTTTGCTTTCTTGACAAACTCTCTTCTTTTTCTTGAGAACATTGGAGTGCTATTGATATTTCTTTCAGCAGAGACACGGGCTATTCAGTCCGTTCAGTTTAACATTGAAAAGAATCCAAACAAAGTTGCACTCTTAAGAGCAGACACACTCTTACAAAAAAAAAACTAGAGCACCTTTGTCAGCATGACCTTTCCACTTCTGAGGGCCTGCTGCTGTGTCTGGTTACATTTCCTGAATACTTTCAAACTGTGTTTCATTGATTCAGCCACATCTCATAAACTAAGGTTGATGTTTTCTCTGTTGAAAATTACAAGAAGAAACATATCTCATGACCACCACTTCAGCTGAGAAGACTTCCACCCCACTGAGGCTGATAAATATGCCACTTTTTGATGTTCAGATTTGAAACCATGCGGCTAAAACACTGTACATACATGTCCTTGCACCATGCATGTGAGATTAGCTCCAGGCAAGTGATTAATTAATAAAAGTGGGACAGAGATTTGCATGCTTAAAAAAGAGCCCTCCCTACATTGTCTCCGGGCTGGCCTTATGTCCATTCACGTTGTATTAGGGTGTTTGCTCGTGAATGTTTCATGTTGCTTTAGGATCCGCTGCCTGAATGGAAACTTAACAGCAAGGAACTGAGGAATCAAGCACAGCAACTTACAGCACATCCATAGAGGGTGGTCTTGTGTACATTATAAACGTGTATGAGCATTTTTATCTAAGCATAAGCATGTGTTTGATTCAGTGAATTCCAAAAATCTACTACAATACAGTTGCACCATTAATCAGCCATGACTGTTTGTTTGAACTGTGTGACAGAACAAATCATGTCTCATGATATAGTAATGATGCCTGTTTAAAATTAGAAACGTGCCTCTGTAGTCAAAATATATCATGCTCAATTCTGCTGAACGTTTTTTTCTCCAGACTTTCTATGTGGCTACTTTTTTGGTAGTTTCATTTTTGTGATAATTTTTTTTTTGCAGATATGCAGACCATGAGACCTCCAAGAGAGGTTTGAATGGATTAAACTGCAAAAAAAAAAAAAAAAAAAACACCCCTCAAATTCAGAGAGGATTCAGCTCTTCAAGGTTAAAGAAAAATACATTTCTGAAGAGATTTGTGAGGAGATTTCGGACACACTGTGACAAAGACAGAAAGAAAAATACAGAAAATAGTCGAACAATTTGAGTCCATTTTATCCTTTATGAAATTGTGATGAGGATGAGGAGGCTTTTTATTCCATTGTGTACAAAAAAACTTCAAAAATCAGGAAGTGGGAAAGACTCTGACCAAAAAGATAGATTATGAACCCAAGTGAGACGAATTATGTTAAATAGAATATTATTAAAAGAACTAGGATGAATGATACTGTAAAAAGAGGCTAAAAAGAAGTTGTAAATTATACATTTCGTTAATAAATAGAGGCTCTGTTCGTCAAGAGGCGGGGCAGGCAGCTGATTGCGTTGCACATGCAGAGACGGCTTACAAACAAAAACAGCACTGGCTCAAAATACAAATGTTGGAGCAAAATCTCCCAAAAGAGGCTCCTTGCACTGCTGAGAATCAACCTGATGACTCTTTAGTGTCACAATAGCAAAGAAAAGGCTTTATCCACGAGTTTCATCAAGAGCAGGTATGTAGGTCCCACATTACACAAAATAGACCATTTTACGGCTTTTATAAAAAAATATGCGGCAGTTTTTTGAGTAGTTATAATCTATAATGGATTAATATCAAGGCTTTTGGTGGCACCGTGTACTGCTATGTACCGGCTACTATCCACCCCCAAATACTGTATCTCCCCCCAGGGACAAAGCTCACAGGTTACTCATATTTACAGGTGCAATGGCCCTCTAGCAACCCCACTTAAAAAACCTAAAGTAACACTTGCAATAAAAAATGACACTAACACTTAACACTAAATAGGAGGGATATTTTTGCTCCACTTCTGACATGTAAAAGCAAGAGTTTGTTCTACAAAGATGTCCACCTTTGCGGCAGTAGCACCCACGTACTATATTATCTGATTGGCCCATAATGAATGTAACTGATGAAATGATCGTCCAATCACCTGTCACATATGCTGTGCAAAGGTTCTGCCATCCCCAAACACTTTCTATGGGCTGTTACCAGTGAAATATATTCTGTATTGTGTATCCACGGCTTGTTCAAACTCCCTCAGCTTGAGACAAACTTCCCCTAATGATGTCATCAGAGGTCTTTGCCACATCCCCCGCATGGGGGACACTCGCTGAGACAGGTGTTGTTCAGTCCACAGACGGCTAACTGGACACACCATAATGGTTCAATAGATCTGATTGGACAGTCATCCTGTCAATCACAGTCATCCTGGGCCAATCAGATGATGCAGTAGGCTGCTGACCCAAGCCAGTTTGTATTCTAACTCTTGCCTGGAACAGTCTGGAAAGGAGTAAAAAATATCTTTTCCCTAAAGAATTTAATAAGACTTTCTCTCACTCTGTCTTTGAATAAAGACTGAAATGAGTCCTTTAAATACCAACATGCCAGCTTGCAGGCAGACTTCTCTTTAAAAAGGACTGAGAGATGGCACCCCAATTGGCTTGATAAATGTTATGCTAAAAATACATTATTGTATTATGAAGCAATTTTGTCCAACCCAACCTCTCTGCAGACTTTTCCTTACTAAGTGTCTAGGTTGTGCACTGTGTAAACACAAGGCAACATTAATGGAAGCATCAAGCAGTTAACTTTGCCCTAAGGGTTTTTGCCACTGCATATTAGCTGTCAAAAAATGACCCAAAAGAGTCCAAAGACCCTGTGACATCCAAGGCAAAGCCAGTTGGCATCCCCTGTTCAAAACAAAATGAGACTGAACCAATCAGAGGAGGCGATAATCATTTTGCAGCCACACTATGATTCATTAAGTCTTTGCCAAGGAAAGGTAGCTGCCCTTTGGCTTCCAACCAATCAGATCACAGCATGGTGTCAATGTAGTTATCATAAGCAAGTGCAGAGAGGTGACCAGGAGTTTCTTTTAAAAGATAATTGACAAAACTTTCCCTACAGAGCAGCAACTAAAATTAAATCTGTAGGAGACCAGTCCCAAAACTCCAGCTATACAATCTGTTCACTGAAGATGACCTACGAGGACACTTTCACCAATGTTTACCAACTGCTCCAAGTTATGCTGACTTTACCAGTAACCAATAAATAAGCAAAGTATTTATTCCCAGGCTAGAAATGATTCAAAATAATTTGTTGAACATCTGGGGCAGAACAGACTGTTGTAAGTGATAATTTATAAACCGTGTTGTAAAATAAAAAGAATATTGTTTTTTAAGTTTGGAGCTTGTTTATGAATGTCAGATGCTTAGAGTTGGGTTTGCAGTTTACTTGTCTGATTCCCTCAGCTGGTACTGTATGCCATTGACGTAAAACCTCAGATATTAGATTACGTTTGAGAATGCTAACTATTCTTACCAAGAAGTAATTTCTATTGATGTGATCGAAAGAAAATAATTGGTTAACAAAAGAAAGCAATGGTTTTCAAATCCTTTTTTCACTTTTATTCAACTGAACACACTTTAAATTATTGTTCATTTTAAACTTGATGTCTGCAACATGTCCCAAAAAAGCTGGGACAGGGGCAACAAAAAATGTGAAAGTTGAGAAGTGATTATAAAACACCTGACTGGAACATTCCACAGGTTAATAGGAAGCAGGTGAGTAATTGTATGTAAAAGGAGCATCCATGAAAAGCCCGGCTGTTCATTATCAAGGAAAGATAGCTGTGTGAGTCCAACGGCTTCAGAACAAGCTTTCTCAATGTACAACTGCCAGGAATTTAGGGATTTCACCATCTACAGTCCATAACATCATCTGCAGAGTCAGAGAATCTGAAAAATCTTTGCACGCAAGTAGTAAGACCGAAAACCAACACTGAATGCCTTTGACCTTTGATCTCTCAGGCGTCACAGTATTAAAAACCAACATAATTCTGTGAAGGATATTACCACATGGGCTCAGGAAAACTTCAGAAAACCATTATCAAGTAACACTATTCGCTGCTACATCTACAAGTGCAAGTTAAAACTCAACCAAGCAAAGCCAAAGCCATATTTCAATAACACTCAGAAATGCCGCCAGCTCCCCTTGGCCCAAGCTCATCTGAGATGGACTGACACAAAATGAAAAAGTGTACTGTGGTCTGATGAGTCCACATCTCATATTGTTTTTGTAAAATCGTGGATGCCATGTCCTCTGGATTAAAGAGGAAAAATGCCTGCACATCTGTGAAGGCACAATTAATGCTGAAAGGTACATACAGGTTTTAAAGCATCATATGTTGCCAGTCAAATGACGTTTTTTTCAGGGATGTGCCAAGCCACATTTTGCATGTGTCACAACAGCATGGCTTCATAGTAAAACAGAGTGGGTACAAGAATGACCTGCTTGCAACCCAGACATGTCTCCCATGAAGCACAAAATTTGAGACCCGGACTGTTAAACCACTGAAATAGTACAAGCAAAAATGGGACATGATTCCACCTACAAAGCTTCAACAAGTGTCCTCAGTACCTAGATGCTTACTGAATGTTGTTAAAAGGAAATGTGGAGAAAAAGTGATAAACATGACCCTGTCACAGCATTCATAAATTCTTAATGAGTGAATATTTGCAAAAACAATTAAGTCAGTTTGAACATGTTTAAACAATGTCCAAACTTCATTGGAGTTGGGGTTTATATTATTCTCTGGATCAAACGGAATAACAGCAGCACCAAGATGAAGACAGATGGTATGCAGCCAGGGAGAAGGACGCCCCTGCCATGCAGAGCTCACCAGGGGACATGGAGTATATGGCACAGAGGTGTATACCTGGGATGCTGAATACACCGTTGAGCCCTCTGGAGACACTGTGGGCTTCAATCAACGAAACATCAATGAAGCAGGGTGCCCACCTGACGACCTCAATGATGTCCATACTCTCTCTTTCACCACTCCAGTCCCACTGCTACTTTTAAGAGGCAACTTCTGACCAGGGTCAGAATAATAGGACATCAAGTCCTATTAGCTTTACATTCAGTTTCCGTCACGTATCCATCCAGCTGCCCTAGTGAATCTGTCTATCCTTGTGCCCATGCAGGCCAAGTTTATATATGTAATTTTAGCTCTTAAACCAACTTTTGCAAATTTCATCATTTTCTAATGTATCCCTCGGTGTCATTTTGGCTTGATACACAGCTGTACACTTCACTCAACAGGCCTATGATCACTAGTATTACAGGCTTACAAAAATGAACACATGGGACAGAAGGCTCCATCTGTGTCTGTCTGTGCCAGAATATCAGTAGGTAAAGTTCCTCTGAGCCGATGTTATCAATCTTGAAACAAGAAGCTTTAAAACTCAAGTGGTAGGTACTTTCAATGCAAAAGTGAAGCCATTGGTGGATGGGCTCAATCAAAGTCAGGCCCCATAACGTTTAAAAGAGGCATTTAAAATAACACTATAGAGCTTCCAATTTTCTATTTGATGGTCTGATTGCTTTATAGGTCATATAAAAAGAACCAGATTGAAATTGAGACTTTTTAAGACCAGTCTAGGTCTTAGTGTATCATTAATGTGGTGTTCAATACTGCTAATGGGGACATAAATAGACCAATGCATACAAGAATAGAAGGAGCAGGCTGTATGTGGTTTTAGTGGAGGGTTAATGAGCACTATTCTCTGTGTACAGGCCAGGATCCGGTCGCAGAAATATCGATCTGACACAGTGATCTGTCTTTGTAGCTGAGACAGCAGAAGAGGCTCCACTAAGCTTACAGCCTTCTCTCATTGTAGGTGTGTTTTATGTGAGAGAGAGGTCTCTGTGGGACTGAAGTGGACTTAAGAAAGTTGATTTTTCACGTGTGTGTTTGTGGAGGAGTATGCGCGGTCACATGTGCAAACTGGAGAGTGTGTTTGCATGTCAGGAGTTTAAGCAGTGTGATCCCCCTTGCTCACCTATTCCCTAATCTCTGCCAACTCCAGAGCGAGATACCGGAGCTTAGTGGCATTTAAATATTCCGACTGCTCCTCTGGAATGTCAATTAAGGCTGAAGAGCGGTTGCAGACTCCTTTCTCCTGCTCTCTCCCGCTGTGCATGCTTTTTCTGTTGGACTGGTGACTTGATTATGTCCCAAAAAAAGACAAACATGTGTAAGAAGGAACGATAACTAAGATAACTAAAGCCCTTCGGCTGACCAAATCTGCACCAACAGGGGAGGTTTTAAAAGGTATGTCCTTGCATGTGGAAACTTAATTTTAATGCATGACTAAATAAAATAAAATGGCTGTCGATGTGAACTTGAGTGACCATCATAATTAGGATATCTGATCATCTTTAAAAATGAAGTTAACAAGGACCAAAATAATTACAGTAGACAAGTAGGTTATGTTTTGACTGAGCAGGTTTGAATCATAGTTGGCTGAAACCTCAATGGTAACTGGGGAACATGGGAACATCTAGGTTACCTGTGGATGCAGGTGTATATGTTCTGGGCTTATGTTGTCTTATTCGGTGAAATACCATTGCAGATCATCCCTGCTGTAATGAACATTTATACTTATAACACCCAAATCAATGTTTTTCAAACCCAATAGACAAACCAAAAGGATTGAATGAAAGGTCATCCCCAAAGTAAGTATTCAGCTTATGGTGATTGTTTATTGGTTAAAGAGACAGCCATGTTTTTAATGATAAGTTTACTTGATGATTGCAAGCATTAGTGTTGGACAAAAAAGTGTTTCTGTTGCAAATGATAGCTTTTAAATCACTTGCAGATATAAAACTGACACTTAAAGCCTTGTTAGAGTGTCCGCTACACAACAGTAGATAGTAGTGGTTTGATATGTAGGTTTAAGTTCACCACGGGGACATCTTTATTTATTATCAGCGTCCCATAAGCTACACGGCATCAGTTTTGACGTTCAGGCAAAATGAAACAGAGTCTGATGTAATATGCAAATGGTCAAAAGGGGTCAAACTGACCCATAGAGAAGTGATCCTTCACCTCCAAAAGCAAAGCAAGTCACACTCAAGTCCAAGCTAAGGTTTATAAAGATTTGAAGAAAAAACATTAATGCATTCCTAAAACAGGATTTGAGGTCACAGTGACCTTGACCTTGTACTTTTAAAAATGAATTATTTGTGAGTTTGAGTGGACAATTGTGTAAAAGATGAAGAAAACCCATCAACATGTTCCTATAAAAATATAAAGCATTAACAGAGCATTCACAAGTAAGGAATGAACATATAAAAACATTTTTCAAAGCCTTCTTGAGATATTGAGTTAACTAGAATAGCCTCAAATATAATGTCCCAATACGAAGGATTACTCTTCCAGAAGCAGTTAGAGGTTGGACACAGAATATTTTTGTACTGTCTTTAAGAACAAACATTTTGGTAGTAATATTTAAACTGTGATGTTTGGACACACCAAATGTGTTCTTCCCCACGTCAAGAAGAGGTGTCACGACATCCTCAGCACTGGTACTGAGCTCCTTTATTGGTGGGGCTGATTATATTCAGGCAGCCACAGTACAACAGTGGCAGATCTTGTGCAATTTCAGGGGATCAGATTCCATCAAGTCACCCGCTTATCTTACTCCCTCTAATCCTGCGTTTTAGAGACTGTGGTGCTGCATATCAGGTTCAGAATTGTAGGTTGGTAGATGGGCGGTGGAGGGTATGATTCTGAAGTAATTCCAGTCGATTTGAGTAATAAGCAGTCTAAAAAATGCATAAATCTGCATGCATAACCAAAATGTATCCCAGAACATGTTGATATAAAGTCATTCATCCTCTCTGTCAACTCCCTCAGTCAACTTCTGCTCTGTTGGATTTGCAAGAAAGCAAAATGACTCCATTATTCATCAGGTTTGTTGTAGCAGTGCAGAGATGGAGCCATTTAGAGGGGTGTTTTTTTTTTCTCACTCTGATACTCACTTGCCTATTATAAATCTGAAAATACTGAGAAGAGAGACTCCTCTTCTCTGCTAGATTTATGCAATCAATTCAGAGCCTGAAGCAAAGCAGTTCAAAAGTCATCAGAATGAGTCCAATAAATGTTATGGAGTCACTGCTCAGAGGTTTTAAAATGTGCTCTAAGGGGGAAAAGACTGAGCTAGAGCGGGAAGACGAAGAGAATGACAGATGGATAGTAGAGGAAGGGAAGTAAAAGATGGACAGAGGAACAATGTGAGGTTAAAGATCCCAAAATAAGACAAATATGCAGAAGTTGAAGCAGATACTTTCTCCAGCCTGCAGATATCCACAACGTAAAGCAATCATTGACTTTTTGTTTTCGAGTTGCTTTCTCAAAGAAGCACCGTTTCATCCTCATGACTCAAAAGAATCTGCTGAGTAACTTTGTTTGGGATGAGGTTACAGTAAAACCATCCATTCTTCCCACACAGTTGAGAATCATCAAGCATAAACATAGCGATGGTGGGAATGATAAAACTCAAACAACAGCAGATCACCTCTCCTCTCCCTCTGACCTCGTCTTTTTTACTCTCTCTTCTTTACAGCCCATCCTCTCTTTCCCCTCCTCCCTCCCTCCACACCTATCCACAGTTGTTGCCGTGGTAACAATACAAAGAGATTTTCTTTGCAGCTCTGTCACCGTGGCAACGCTTGGCTTTCCTCCAGGCCGTCGATGGAAGCGCTGGCGCCCTCTGGTCCGCTCACACTGACCACTGTTAAATAAACTAAATCTGTTAGCGAGAAACTACTGGAGTGCTGATGTTTGTGAGCTCTGAGGAGACACTGGAGAGATTATGATTGAGTAGAAGCACCTTAAGGTTTTTGGTTCAAGCAGTGAAGGTAATCATCAGAGTGTCTCCATGGGAATCTAATCAAAGTGTTATTATCTGGTAATGCTTAAATTGCATCAAAATTCCCCAGTCTTTTTTCTTACAATCCACGGAGGAGTGTCGACAGATGGTGTAAGAACTCAAAAGAAAAGAGGCTAATTTAGACTTTTCTTTCCTGATAATCATTTTTAGTACCTCAGTATTCCTTTCTGCAGAGTTCGACAAAATATCTTAGAATGAAGTCTTATTCACACATCAACATGTATCAGATGACATTGATTAATGTTGATAAATCATCAAAATTCCAGTGAAAGACACTTCTGAGGTCAATTTGCTGTGTTCAACACAAGCTGACATTTCTTGTAAAATACACATTTATTTGCTCTTAAATAAGGTCTAATTTTGGGTCGCATGTTATACACAAGCACAAGCAAAATATGTTAATTATTTCTTCTCACCAACATCGCGATTACAACACATCTGATACAAAAAGCCGAAATATTCTCTCTCTCTGCAAAACTTTACTGCCAAACTTTTGTAATTCTTACAAAACTGACTGTTAAACTGTTCTAATCCAGTACTTTGGGTCTTAATAAGTTTACCTTTGTGTAATGATCATGTAATTCTCAAGCGTTATGGTACCACTCATGTGTAAACACACTGGGCGCTGCCATCTTGTAAGCAAGGGGACCGAAATAGCTGCGTTGTGATTGATCGAAGAGATCGGCATGTTGATAGCTGCTCTCTGATTAGCTGGTACACTATGATTGTGCATGCTCTGGCAGAAATCAAGTAAGTGCGCATGCGTGAAGCACAAGGTATTTCCACATCCAGTTGAGAGAGAAAATTGTGTATGGTATTTGTTGTGAAAATACTTAAATTTCATTGATTTAAATTTTGAATAAAGGTAATTTTTCAGTTTTCTAAGAGAGTAAGGTTTAGGCAAAATGTGGGTGTGTGTTGAATACACACAACACAACTATGAATACAGTGTTTTTCCTGGACAAAAGCATGAAAAAATGGGGTGCGTGTTATAAATGAGGGCATATTATACACGAGAAATTATGGTGTGTAAAGTGGAGGGAAACGTTGTGCTAGTGGACACATTTGTCAGCAACCTAAGAGAACTTTGACCTCATGAAGCTTAGTCCTGCTGATGTGTTGTACAAATGAATTGCGTCATCCCTTGACTAATGCCGTATAGAGCACACATACGAGTATATGCTATTAACCACATGCAGTTGCAGGTAGTCTCAGTATTTTGACACCATATGATCTCATTTTGGGCTCAACTGCCTTCAGTGCACCATAAAGCAACCTATGTGGACGTTGCAGGTGAGAGCCCCTGCCCCAGGACTCCTTTCCCAAGTCTGCTCTGACTGGTTGGCCTGTCTACTCTGTGGTAACGGGTCACTTAAGCATTGCTCAGGGCCATGTTGCCAAAGATTCTGCTTTCATTCTAATGTCTCCAGTCTGCACTGGGCTTGCCACTCTCAGCAAGTGGGCTTAAACTGCAGAGGAAACAAAAGTGGGCTGTCACACTGGTGGGTATATCTGGGGGACAAGTAGCTGCCTGATAAGTTGTGTCTGGCAGCTACTGGCACTGTACACAGTGGAGAATTATGGGAGGAGTCCAGATGTTAAAGACTTCTTGTCTTGTGACTCTATCACATGGAGGAGACATGTGAAACACACATAGGGGCATGTAAAACCCCAAAAAGCATAATACATACTCTTCAATCTTATCCCTCCAATGTCTCAACAGGCTATGCTTGGGTCAGAGTGGACATGTGTAGAAAGAATAAAGAAAATCAGAAAACCTTTTTGAGATATTATGTTCACAAATGGGTGGGGAGCATGATGCCAAATAGCCTTTGACATTTAACCTCCAAAAAGTAGTCAGTTGATCATTCAGTGGGAGACAACAAATATGTAAAGTTTGCTGAAACCCCTAAAGCCTCCCTGAGAATGTCAAGGTTAAAAACAAAGTATGACCACAAAACTCATCCACCTTGACCTTTGAGGACTGATGTGGGAAATCTTGCAGGCTGAAGCTTATGTCATGTTGGATGCTTGTGCAATATTTAAGGAAATCTCTGGAAGCACTTTTGTGAAACAAGATTTAAAGGGATACGTCAACATTTTCTTTGTTTTCGTGTCTTGCCTCACTCCCGAATCCATGAAAAGCAGATAGACACTGTTTTTTGACAGTGCGTGCAGTAACAAGAAAGAGACGTCCAAAGCTCGCCCACCGCTAGTTAGCTTAGCTCCAACACTGGGAGTCAGTGGGCATAGCTAGCCTGCCTCTGCCTACAGTCTTCAGATAAACTCTTCAGCAACTCCAAACGGTCCTGTGTGCTTGCTGTGACTTGTTTTTTTATTGCGTTATGCCATGTTATCTTCTACCATCATCATATTATCTTCTTGATGTCATGCTCACAAGCAAAGGATGACCACAAGACTCCATGACCTTGAATTTCAACATGTAATGTTTAAATTGAATCATCTTCGAATTTAGCAGTGACACGTGGATTCATTTTGAAGAAACTCTAAGAAAGATGATAAACAAATGGCAAATGGACTTGAGCTTCTATAGCACTTTTCTAGTCTCTTCTGACCACTCAAAGCAGCTTAACACTGCAGGCCACATCTACCCATTCACACCCATTCACTCTCACATTCACTCACTGATGGTTGGAGTATCTACGTTAGTCATTTATCAGTATCAACTAACGCATTCACGCCCTTTCATGCCCATTTACACACCACGGATGCAGCAGTGTGAGCAACTTGGGCTTAAGTGTCTTGCTTAAGGACTCATCGTCATGTGCAACCTTCCAATTATGAAAGAATTGCATTGACAAGATTTAATACAGAATGCCTCTCAGGACATCTGTCTCTGTTGTAGAGGCATAAAAGCTATAAGGAATGGATCCATTGTGTGTACTGTAGTTACCTCTGGTCCATTATATATATATATAGGATGGCAGAGCTCCCACACCATGTATACAGTGAGTGTATAGAACTCTATATGACTCATGATTGGTGTATCTCTACAGCCCGAAGGATATGACACATACTCTTGGTTGTATCATCAGTCATCATGAAGAGTGGAAGCAAAGGTTTTGGTGCCAAAAGTGAATACACATGCTCATGTTTTGATCAGTTTTCTCAAAAAATTTTGTCGGTTTCAGCCCAAGATATACAGCTGTAAACCATTTGAATGCATTATAGCCAACCTGTGTGTCCTGATTCAGCACATCAGTTGTGCATGTTGACCGGAATTAACTTGAAGCTGCAGTCTACACATGACCTTGTGGGATCAGTGTAGAGGCAGAGAAGAGATGCCAGATTGATCACAGCCGCAGAAACTACAACAGAAAGTTTTAAAGACAAACTGAAATATCAAGATCACAATTAACAATATCTAAATATGTGTGAGACTGCATGGACGCAGGTATGACTGTTCATCCAGTTGATGACTGAAAAAATTCTCTCCCAGAAGTCAAGAAAGTTTAGTGTAATAATAGTGTCTGTGTAAACTGGTGACTTTGAATTGACTCCAAGGTTGACTTTGTTGGTGGATGTTTGTGTTAGCTTAGTTTCTTTGGTTATATTTTCAAATGCAAATTGCAGCCTTCATTACCTGTTCTTAGCTGGCAGGAGTGGCACTTGCCAATTCAGTGTGTTCTGTTTTACAGGAACGGTCTTCTTTATATCTTGGTTGTAACAAGGGGTCATTTAAGTGTTACCTTTCTACCACCTACATACACTTTGGCCATTCTCCAATAAAGCATTGTTCTAACGCAATAGCCTATCTGAATATTGACTCTTTTCAGGTGAATACAAATATTTGACTACCTTTATTGATTACTGTTGTCAGTCTTTGCCAGTCAGTGGCTGGAATTCCAATCACTCACCCTGAATGTGGTGCCATGTGCACACCCTCTCTTTAGCATAGCAACATTGATCTTAGCTGGAAAGGTTACATATGAGCCATTGACCAGACAAACTTGACTTTGTAAAAACTTTTCTGAAATAAAAAAAACCCATCAATATGTGTAACACTTGATATCCTACCCTACTCTTTTACGTCACTGTCATGAGGCATTCAGAAATATTGTTGAGGCTAAAGGAAGGTGCACATTCCTCTAGCACCTGAATCAGTATTTGTGTGAAGAATTTGGTAAATGACTGTTTACATTTTTCTTTAAAAGTATATTTGTGGTCTGAGTGCTGCACAGGGTGTGTGTGGATTTTTCCTTTTAGTGTATTCTGTTTTCAGATCTATTTGGTGGTTTCCCTTTTTGTGATCACTGCATTTCTTTCACCTGCATTGTCTGCAGGTGAGAGAGTAGTCACACCTGTATTCAGTGAGGCTGTGATTAGAGCTGCAGGTAGCAGAGTATATAAGGTGTGTGAAATCAGCAGTCTGGTTGGTGTGTGGCACACTGGAGGTGAGGCTATGAGGAGAGCCATTTTGTTTGACGAATGTTGGACTAATTTCTCATTTTTTCCCTCTGCAGGGGACATTTTTGGAAAGAGTTTGATTGATTTGCCATTTTTTTTGTCTTATTTTTTGATGTGGCCTAATAAATGTTCTCCTCATTTTGAGAATTTACAATGTGTTTGAGATTTTTCCTTCCACTCACACTGCCTGCCATCCAAGAGTGTAACATGTGGTGGCAGTGGTGGGATGGTAAGCCTTTGTGAAGTGGAAAGCAAAAGAAGGAAGCTGATGAGATGAAAGGTGTGGGACGTGGACGAGGCCGAGTCACAAGGCAAAACCCAGCTCAACTAGATGGCAATGGAAGTGACAGGGAAGAGAGAAGCATGGAGTTTGAACCTTCACAGAAAGGAGCCACAGCTGCTTTTCAAGAGCATCCAGACAATTACCAGATGAATGAAGCTTCTGAACCTGTTGAGGAGGAGCCAGTTGTTCGACCTAAAGTGGTTACTGTGAGTACTCCAAGAGCTCAATTTGCTGATGTCAACTTTATTAAAGAACTAAGAGACTTTATGCACCAATCTAAACAGACAGAAGAGATGCTGTTTGAAGAAATAAGACAGTTGAAAGACCAAATGCAGCCAAAACCAGAACAAGAGTGGATGTCAGAGGAACAGTTAAGTCAACATTATCCTCTTCCAACACCTGCTCGTTCCCACATTCCAACCAGCACCTCCACATTTATTCCTTCAGCCAATCCACATAGACAAGTGACTCAAAATCAACTCAATCAGCCTTATGAACCACAGCTCCCCAGTAATCCACCCAATCAAGCCTCAATCTCAAGGGTTTCAGAACCAAGGATTCCTGACTTCAGAGAAGGTGAAGATGCAGAAAGTTTTTTTGTGCGGTTTGAGAGGATTGCCAGAACTTGGGGATGGAGGCAGGAAGAATGGGCTGCTCGGGTTGTGACCCTGTTGACGGGCAGGGCCCTTGAAGCATATGCAGGCATGGATGAGGAGCAGGCAGAGTCTTATGAAGCTATTAAAGCTGCAGTTCTAACCAAGTACAATGTTACAGAAGAAACATATCGGCAGAGGTTCCGCAGTACCAATGTTCCAGCTGGCGAGACTGTTCGAGAGAGTTACAACCGTCTGAAGGGGCTATACAAGAGGTGGATGCGTCCAGACAGTCGTACCAAGGACCAGGTTGGAGAGGTCATCATTTTGGAACAGTACCTGCGTGTTCTTCAGCCTGATGTCCGCACTTGGGTAAAGGAGCATAATCCACAGACTGGAGAGGAAGCAGCAGATTTGGCAGAACGGTACATGGCAGCTCATCGAGACCCTATCAAGAAGGTGTCTTCAGTGAAGCTGAGGCATGAGGGATACAGACCCACCAACACAGCAGACTCCAGTAGTACTGACTGTGGGGTACCAAGACGGCCTACAATGTTGCATTCAAAAGGTGAACTTATCTGTTTCTATTGTCAGCAACGGGGCCATAAGGCTTCAGTGTGTCCTTTAAGAAAACCCAAAGCTGTAGAAATGAGTTCACTGCCTAGATTAGAGCCTGAAAGGAGCCCTTACGAATCCTTGTGTCAACATAAACATGTAACCAATGTAACCCTTAATGGTAAAGTAGTAAAAGCATTAGCAGACACAGGCAGTAATCAAACACTAGTTAAAGCAAGTTTGGTCAGTAATATTCTTCCCAGTTACGAGAAGGTTGTTAACATCACTTGTGTCCATGGTGACAGCCAGGATTATCCTACTGCTAATGTAAACCTAGAAATTGAGGGCCAAGTCTTCATGCTAACTGTTGGGGTTCTTGAGAATCTAGCTTATGATGTTGTTCTGGGGGAAGATTTACCCATTCTTGACAATGTTGTACAGCAAATCTCAGATGCCTGTGCATGTATGGTGGTTACCAGATCTATGACCAGAGGTCTAGAGCCATTACCCAATCTTGATGATGAACTAGTGCAGGGAGGAACCAAAGCCAGAAAGAGTCGACGAGTACGTCGCCAGGAAAAGAACAAAGGGTCAAGTAAAGTACAAATTCCTCTTGCTACTGACTTTAAAAACTCAGTGATAGACCCAGAGTGGCAGATTCCAGAAAATTTCTGGCAACATCAAAGGAGTGATCCATCCTTAAAATCATTGTTTAACAAAGTTTTTGAGGTGGATGGAGTACCAGTGGAAGGTGTAAAGGTGTTGTCTGGAGTCACTGGAGATCCATTTATCTTAAAGAATGATTTGTTATATCTTTCTGACACTGCAACACCTAGGTTAGTAATCCCTAAAGTGTACCGTCAGCTTATCCTTCATTTAGGACACACTATTCCATGGGCAGGGCATCTAGGACAAGCTAAGACGTATGACAGAATTAGTCAGAGATTCTATTGGCCTGGTTTGTATAGAGAGGTACAAGACTACTGTAAATCATGTCATGCTTGTCAAGTTGTTGCTCCAGCCCGTAAGTCTGACAGAGGTTATTTGCAGCCACTACCCATTATGAGCGTTCCTTATGAAAGGATAGCCATGGACATTATTGGTCCATTACCCAAAAGTAGCTCAGGGTACAAATATGCTCTTGTAATTTGTGATTATGCAACCAGATATCCTGATGTATATCCCCTGCGTTCTCTTCAGGTGAAACATGTGGTTCGTTGCCTTGTTGAGCTGTTCTCTAGAGTTGGGGTTCCACAGGAAATCTTGACAGACCAGGGCACCAACTTCATGTCTCACTTGATAAAAGTCATGTATGCTCAGCTGGGGGTCAAAGGTATAAAGACCACTCCTTACCATCCTGAGACTGATGGTCTTGTGGAGAGATTTAATGGTACTTTGAAACAGATGCTGAGAAAGTTCATAAATGAGACGGGTAAAGATTGGGATAAATGGTTGCCTTTCTTGTTGTTTGCTTACCGGGAAGTGCCACAGGCCTCAACTGGTTTTTCTCCTTTTGAGTTACTTTATGGCAGGCAAGTCAGAGGACCCCTGGACATGCTCAAGGAGAACTGGGTGGCTGGTGAGGCAACAACGCACAGCATGGCATCCTACATCTTACAGATGAGAGACAAGCTGGAAAATTTCCGGGAGATGGCCAAGCAAAATTTGGAGGAAAGTCAGAGCAAACAAAAGGTTTGGTACGACAAACATGCAAGAGAGAGAGAGTTGAAACCAGGGGAGAAAGTCTTGATATTACTGCCTACAGGACCAAGTAAGCTACTAGCCAAGTGGCAAGGCTCATATGTTGTGTCTCGGAAAGTTGGACCTGTCACTTATGAAATTCTCTGTCCTGATAAGCGGAAGCCCGAACAAATCCTCCATGTAAATCTGCTGAAGTTGTACAGGGAGAGAAAGTGTGAGTCCGCAAACCAGCAGGTCCTGTTGATCAGAGACATCCCGGTGACTGACGGTGATGCAGAGGAGACTGATGAAGCTGAGCTGACACCCACCAGGACAGGACAGGAGGTAAAACAAAAAGATTCTCAGAACATCTGAGTCCAGAACAGCAAATCCAACTGAGCCAGGTAAAGCAGTCATTCTCAGCATTATTTCAAGACAAACCCGGCAGAACAGATCTCATCAGCCATAAAATTGTGCTAAAAGAAAATAAACCTGTACGTTTGAGACCCTACAGAATCCCAGAATGATTGGTGGAACCCCTGAAGCAAGAAGTACAAGCAATGCTGGACATGGGAGTCATAGAACCATCTAAAAGTGAGTGGTCTAATCCAATTGTTTTGGCTCCGAAAAAAGATTCTCCTCAGCTACGATTCTGTTCAGACATGAGAAAACTCAACAGCATCTCGTGTTTTGACTCGTATCCAATGCCCCGCATTGATGAACTTTTGGAAAGACTGGGCAAAGCAAGGTACATTACTACTTTGGATCTTTGTAAAGGATACTGGCAGGTTCCCTTAGAACCTGCCTGTAAAGAATACACTGCCTTTCAAGTTCCAGGGTTAGGTCTTTTCCAGTACACAGTTCTACCGTTCGGCTTACATGGGGCCCCTGCAACCTTTCAGAGGTTAATGGACATTGTTCTGCGAGACTGTTGCAAATTTGCAGCTGCATATCTTGATGATGTTGTGATTTACAGTGAAAGTTGGGAGGATCACCTTTTGCACATAAAAACTGTCCTTGAGAAGATCAAGAGTGCTGGCCTCACCATCAATGAAAGAAAATGCTCCTGGGCTGAAGAGGAGGTGAGTTACCTGGGCTATCTGATCGGGAGGGGAGAGATAAAACCCCAGGTGGAGAAGGTGAAAGCTGTAGAAATGATACCAAGACCTGAAACTAAGAAGCAGTTGAGATCATTTCTTGGACTTATTGGGTGGTATAGAAGGTTCATCCCACATTGTGCCACTGTAGCTGCCCCCTTAACTGACCTCACAAAAAAATCCAGTAAATCAACACTACAGTGGTCAGAAGAGTCTGAGCAGGCCTTTAAGGCCTTGAAGTTTCTCATCTGCCAAGCCCCTGTCTTACAAAGTCCAGACTTTAACAAGAAGTTCCTTGTACAAGTGGATGCTTCAGATGTTGGACTAGGAGCTGTGCTGGTGCAAGGAGAGCCTGGTCAAGAGAGACCCATCTTGTTCCTGAGTAGAAAACTTTTCGACCGGGAAAAGAAGTATTCTACCACTGAAAAGGAGGGCCTAGCTATTAAGTGGGCCATTGATTCCCTGCGTTATTATCTCCTTGGAAGGGAGTTCCAACTGCATACAGACCACAGAGCGCTGAAATGGATGCACTCAATGCAACACCAGAATGCCCGGATCCTGCGATGGTGTCTTGCCCTCCAGCCATACCAGTTCACCATTGAGCATTGTCCAGGTAAGAAAAATCTTATCGCTGACTTTCTGTCAAGGTTACCTGAGATGTATAAGCCACAGGGAGAGGGGGTGAGAAAAATGTCATGAGGCATTCACAAATATTGTTGAGGCTAAAGGAAGGTGCACATTCCTCTAGCACCTGAATCAGTATTTGTGTGAAGAATTTGGTAAATGACTGTTTACATTTTTCTTTAAAAGTATATTTGTGGTCTGAGTGCTGCACAGGGTGTGTGTGGATTTTTCCTTTTAGTGTATTCTGTTTTCAGATCTATTTGGTGGTTTCCCTTTTTGTGATCACTGCATTTCTTTCACCTGCATTGTCTGCAGGTGAGAGAGTAGTCACACCTGTATTCAGTGAGGCTGTGATTAGAGCTGCAGGTAGCAGAGTATATAAGGTGTGTGCAATCAGCAGTCTGGTTGGTGTGTGGCACACTGGAGGTGAGGCTATGAGGAGAGCCATTTTGTTTGACTAATGTTGGACTAATTTCTCATTTTTTCCCTCTGCAGGGGACATTTTTGGAAAGAGTTTGATTGATTTGCCATTTTTTTGTCTTATTTTTTGATGTGGCCTAATAAATGTTCTCCTCATTTTGAGAATTTACAATGTGTTTGAGATTTTTCCTTCCACTCACACTGCCTGCCATCCAAGAGTGTAACAGTCACCCAAGTAATTAACTGTGTGTAATGGTACACAGCGTGCAAGTCTATGAAATTCTTGTCTTGGCCTGTAAATGAGGGCACTGTAAACTGAGAAGTTTTGTTGTGAAGGCCAAAACAAAATTCACCACCTGGCCTAGTTTCGGAACCAGTAGCTCAGACGGCTCCTTTGGTTTTTCTGACGAGTGATTGTTTGTGAAGTTCTGTAAGAGTTAGAGTTAAATCTCTGTGATGAAAAGTTGAGAACAGAAAAATGTCTGCCAGTGGTCGTCCTGCTCACAGGCCTGTAATTGCTCTTCCCTCTCCTGCTGCTGAAACACAGATTTTTCTGCATAAACGGTAATGCTGCACAGCTGGTGCTGAAACCACTCGCCACTCGTGAGGCTCCACAGCCAGTTGGCATCTGAGAGGCTTATTACAACAGCAACAGGAGACTTGACATTTTGAATGCATTGTGCCAGTGAGTAAAATGCACTTTTGAGATGTCACAGTAATGGGATTGTGTGTTGGCAGGCTGGCTTTTGGCTCAGCTTTGGGATTTTTGACGTTTACCAGCCTAAAAATCTGGCTTCCCTGCTCCGGGAAGTGATTATACTTGTGTAAGAGTGTCAGTTTTTTGTCATTTAAAACCTTTTGTTTGCCCGTCAGCGCTTCTATAAAACACGGCACGACTTTGTTTTTGAAAAGATTCCTCCTGGTATCGCCTCAGCAGATTAGTCTCCTCCTCACCCTCATTGTCACTGTGACTGGCAGGACACAATGACAACAACATCAATTCAATGCAGGCACCCAATCAAAAAAACAAAACAAAAGAGGAGTTATGTATCCAAGCTTTTATTCAACAATAAAGGGCCATTTCACTTTTTTTTCACGATTAGTTAGCCAACATAACATTCAGAAGCAGTTGTAAGATATTTGTTGCTTTGCAAGAGGTTTGCCACAATTTAAGACCTCATTGTGTCTCACCTTCTTCTTGCCTTGAAATTTAGGTTTTAAGTTGTAATCAACAAGCCCATGTACCAATGAGAGACATGAGTTATCAGAGGGTTAAGATGAGCCTTAGGAACCAGTCATGACCTTCACTCAACTGTAAAAGTCGGGAGTCGGGTTAAGCTTTACTTAACTTACTTACTAAGAAAATGTGCATTTTAAATCATGTTAGTGCCAACCTACCTTCTGAGACTTTATATACTAATATTTTGTTGTGTTATCCATTTTTAATTAAAAGTGACTGAAATTATTTAAATGTTGTTTTTATTAAATAAAAGCTTTTTACTGTTAAAAGTGTTACATATTGAGATGTTGGGATTAACAGAGCATATAATCTCACACATTAAAGGTCCCATATTTTACACCTTTAAATGTTTACACTTGTCCTAGATGCCTATGGGGCCTGTGTTTCAAAATGCTTTTTATTTTTTGATTCTGCAGAACTCCATGTGTCAAACATTTGCCTTCATTGTGGGAAATAGTACCCAAAACATTTATACAATGCCAAGGAACCATGTTCTACCACTTGAAATAGCTGTAGACCTATAAATTGCTCTCCTGAAAATATGAGTCAGATCAGTTTCTCCTCTTCCACTGTTGTTCATAAAGTTCCAAAAGTAAAACTTTTTATCAACATAGAGCATTGTCCCGGTGCTCCAGATTAGCCACTCTAGGCCTGGCGCACGTGGCAAAGACAGATTGAGGCCCAGAATGTGGAAACCAACTGATTGAAGAGACTGGAGGCAGTTTGCTGGAGTGCATACAGAGCTCCACGTAGGTGGCCTATGTGGAAATTAACTCTCTTCAGCAGGCATGGAGCCCAAACTCCTCTTTGTTGAATAGTCACAGGGTGAGGTGGGACTCCTGCACCCTGCTGACAGTATACATTTACACCACATAATGTGGCTGCATCACCATGTAATCCAGGCTTTAAGCAGAGCAATGCTCCTGTGCTGCTGTCACAGATCAGGAGTGCTGACGGAGCAACAGTGACACAGTGAAAACACTCAGCTGGAGGCTGCACAGTCACAGAGCCTCCAACAGCACTGATAAATGGGTTTAAAGTCGCTCTGTCTTCAGCACAGTCACCAACACAACTGTTGCACAAACACCATCAACTGTCAGATTTTTGTGTTTCTATGCTCGCTTTACTGTATCCTCTTTCATTGTCAGTGAGACAAAACAGAAAAAAGATTTGTTTTAATTACTGAAAAGAAAAATAAAGGTATCATAGTTATTCTGCATCTGTTCTTTTTCCTGTTTTGTTAAGTGCTGACAGTCATCGAACATCTTGACACCATGGTACTGCAATATTGTTTCTCCCTTTACAGTCACTTGGCTCCATTTATTTATGCCCAATGGTTAAAGTTGTTGCTTATTAAAATAGGTCTAAGTTCAAACCCTGATTGTACATGACATTTTTGTATGGAGTTGACATGTTCTCTTCATGCATGCATAGGTTCTCAACTGGTTCTTCAGATTCCTCTAACTGTTCAAAACATGCTTGTAAATTTGATTTAGTGCCAGACAGTGAGGCAGATTTAATGTGTCACTTGTTCTTTTTTTTTGGCTGCAATATGGAATATAACAACCCTTTTTAAACACACAATTTGGGCCCTATTTTTACAGTGTAAAGCATTTTGTCTAAGGTGTGTTTTAACACCTGCAGCCTGTTTGCTAAATTCAATTTAGTTGAAACCTAAAACTATAAATTTGCGCATTTCCTTTGGCTCATTTAATGTTCACAGGGCAGTATTTGATAACTGTGCAGTGCAGACGGATCTGCCTTATTCAATGTCTGTAATCAATCAGATCCATCTTGCCAAGCTCCAGAGTAAAATGATTGTGCTTAACCCAATACGGCATCCTTTAAAGCAGGAAGATGTGGGAGCTAAGTGAGACATGACAGGAGGTAGTGACCATTCGAACATTAGCATAGATGCTAACAGCTTTAGTAGCAGTGCTGTCAGATCTTGACCACTGTTCTTTATTTATTAAATGAAGAATAAATAACAACACTGAAACCATTTCTGTATTAAAAGGATATATGTGCTCTACTTTTGACATGTTTTGGTGAGAGTTTGTTGTACTAAGTAGTTCACATTTTGTATTTTGCTGTAGCGGCAGTTCTTCATAATCTGTTTGGCTCAACATAAATGTGATTAACAGACAATCATCCAATCACCTGCCAGATTGCTTTTGAAAGGTTCTGCCCATTCCCAAACACTTTTTATGGACTGCTGCCCAGAAATACACTGACCAGTCCATCTTGGTGTGTCAGGCTAGTGGAAAACTACCCTGTCTTGCAATATAAAATCCAAAATGGGATCACCACCAAACTCTTATCACTTCTTTCTTGTGCCACGAGCAACATTCCCTGTCATCAAATTCAACTGGAAAGTATTTTTTTTTTATCTTGTGTCTGAAAAACACATAACCTACTTGGTGGTGGTAAAAGCATGATGGGCTCTTGATCATTAAAAATATTCATTTAGTGCATTTGTGGTCATTCTCTAATAACTATTTAGTTAGATTAAAAAATGGTAAAATGCTGTTAAATATACTTCAGATTGTTGTTATTGTGTCTTTCCTAATATAGAGTTTTTGAATTCTAATAGGTCAATTTTTTTTAATCTGTCATGTAGTCATTTAAAAGTGTTTGAGAGTGCTCACAACTGTTCTTAGATTGTGTACTCAGCCAAGCACAAATCCCTGATAACAGACTTGAGCCTTTATTAGAATCTTTCTTAAAAAAATGTGGGTTTTGAGATCAAATTTTCTCATCCATCTTATTCACCAGTGAAAGGTTGGTGAAAGAGGCCCAATCTTCTTCTCCAAATGTAAACTTTAACACAGAAAGCGCTTTCTCCTTTCAGTCCTTTCCGTGTCCACTTTCCAGACATTTCAGATGTTAGACGTTGATAGAAAGTCTTGCAGTATCTTCAAAAACACATTTATTTATAGCCTAAAAGCAAAAGTTTCTGCATCAGCTGCTTTATACTTTTCATTATGAGGTTAGGACCTGTATGTCTCTGATGTGTCAATTCAAAAATAAATTCTAAAGCCGTTTTTTCTGTCTGTGTAGAAGTGCTGCTAAATCAGCTGCTTTTGCCATTTTCTTCAAAGTGAGCTGCTGACAGGTGAAAATGGAAATGCACAAGGTGACCAAGTTGTGTGAGCCATGACATGAACCCATAAAATCCAGAGTAAAACACAAACAGCCTCAGCAGCATCAGAACTTTTACTATAGATTTTTTTCAAACAGAAGTGACCTAAACAAGCTATGCCAATTATAAGACATTAGACATAACTTCTACCTTTCTGCTCCCTGGACTGATCCTTCAACAGTAACAGTTTTATAGATTCTGTGAGGGTATTTAGCTAGTCCTAAAACAGAATGATGCCTCTATGTGGCCCACAAAAGCAAACGAAATCATCAGCAACAACACATTTTTCTGTCTTTGCAGTATTTTAATAATCGTGAATGCTTCTGTTGGGTAGTTGTGATAACCTTGCAGAGCAGATGAATCTGCCTGATTCATTGTCTGAAATCTTGCATGTCCATCTTGCCAAGCTCCAATCATCTATAACTAAGTGCTGAATGGCCCAATCAGGGGAAAGAGGCAGGAGTTGCAGATGTGACGACGGTGGGAAGTGACTGCATGTTTAAAAACAATGGCAGCTTCTGAAGTGGTCTCCGTGGACGCGGAAATATTTGCTGTTTTATCAGAAATAGACTCTATTTCTTCCTAAAAGAGGAGCAAAAAAAGTCCCTTAAAGCTTTTCTTACAGGAAATCATGTTTTTCTCTTCTCCTGACTGGGGAT
Organism: Cetoscarus ocellatus; assembly: GCA_037902135.1. Taxonomy (NCBI): domain Eukaryota; kingdom Metazoa; phylum Chordata; class Actinopteri; order Labriformes; family Labridae; genus Cetoscarus; species Cetoscarus ocellatus. The sequence goes on along the minus strand of JBAMNC010000901.1, from coordinate 725,807 downwards.
CACTGCTGTGAAAATGGGAGAGATGTGGAAATCCTCTGGAGGATGCCGGTTAGTCCATGGTCGTCATAGTTACTCAGCGATACCTGGCAAAATATGCTCTCCTCAGAAGTTTACCCGGTGGGGATTGTCATTGACTAGGTTCATGTCACATATAGGGGGTAAATGATACATCTGTGTGGTATAATTTAATGTAAGACAATAGTCTAAGGACTGAAACATTGTTCAAGCTAACAGCTAACAACATGGTCTAGCTGCTACGTCATACTGTGGCTTGATATGGATTGGTCTGTGATGAGTGTGACGAGCAGAACGATCTTCCAATCACCAGCTGCTGTTGTTTTTGAAGGTTCTTCTGAAAACGTTTTCTATGTGCTCTTCTCCAGATGGACTGGTGAAATATTTCTGTGACGGATATATGGAACCGTCAGGCGTGTCAGGTTATCGTTGTGAGACAAGTGGTAAAAAGGTATTTAAAAAATCCTTGTGTGCATTGTCTAAGGCAAAGAGCAATGATGAGTGATATACATTTGACTTCCAGAAAGAATCAAGAATGACGCTTTCCGTCAGAAACAACAATTGCTTTCCATCTACATTTTCAATGTCCAACGCAGAGCAGCATTGTCGGACAGCAGAGGCCTCAAGACAGGGGAAGGGGGGGAAGGGTTTCCACCAAAGTACTTTTCTCTTTAAATATATGAAGTTGACCATTGACACCCGAACAATGGATTACTGATAAACAAAAACACATAGAGGAGCCCTGTTTCCTCTGAAGAATTCAAGTAAGCTTGTTGCCAATCAGGTGGACGGACCTGAGAGGTGTGTCATGGCGCGGCCAGGGGAAATGTGGTGGGCTTTCACGCTTACAGAGACAGATAAGGCATGGCAGAGACAAAATAATGCCCCTCACAATGACAACTCATGTAACCCATGTACATTGCCAACTCTAAAACAAACTATATACGCATCACATTAATATTTAAGGAATTTAATATTAATTTACATGTTATGGTAGCTGTATTAACCTCATATGATTGATTTGTGACATTTAATAACCTTAAAATAAAAGGAAAATTATGACACAGGCAACAGGTAGTGTTTACTTTTCACAAATGTTTTCACAAAAAGAGCAGCTGACCATATTCAGTTCACCCACCTCAGAGGCTGAGCCCCTTTTCGGCATGAGCTGGCATTAGAATCAAACTCAAGATTAGATTTTCATGAATTAATGTAAATAAAGCTTCCATTCACAGAATTTTACATAAAATGTTAAACATGATACACAAATGAAATTACAAGATAAACTTTTCTCCATTTGGAATCATGTTGCTATATTCATTGAGGACTTTTACAAACATGAGTATGTTGGTGACAGAGAGTGACAAGTGACACAGACAATTGTCTCAAATTGGGAAGACACAGCTTTGGGACAAGTACTGGGGTCTTAGCAAGATCCAGACTGAGCGTTTTTTGTTGAGTAAATTGGGAAGTGGAAGATGAAAGCTGACATCAGAGCAAGAGCCAAGGGGTATATGGAGTCCTTACTGAAGTATAAGACCATGTTGACTGCACGGATTTTTGAGATCACTACACCTCTGAACACTTCCAGACTAGTGATATGGACATAATCATTGCTTATTGGTTGGTAATGGGGGCCCAAGACAGTGAAAAAACATTCACCAGGGCCATGGATAGTGTCAGATAAACAGGTAAAGTGTTTGTTGAGAGGACCAACAAGCCGCAAGAGAAAGAGGACTGAATGGGATGCAAGTTGGGGCCTGATTAACCCCAGCTGGATTGCCCGAGCTGGGGTGCATGATGTTGCTGGACCTGAAACACCCGATGACCACCATTTACATCAGTGAGGATGCATCCCAGTACATCAAGGAGATGTTTCTTGCATAGGTCATAGACAAGGTAGCAGAGACTAGTGGATTGTTCCAATGTTGCTTGGGGGAAAGTTTTAAAGGGGACATATTATGCAAAAATAACACTTTTTTTAAGGCTTTTGAACACATTTTCGGGTATTTGGCCTTCCTCCCAGCCCACAAAATGTGATAGTAGACACCAAAACCTGTATTTAGCAGGCTGCATGAATGTAAACTCATGGTATTTGGGGAACTGTTGAGGCAATCTGTGGATATACTGTTACATAACAGTATATTTTCATTTGCATAAGCCGAACCTGATTCGTCTGAGTATCCCCCCCACCCCATACTGGAGATATTCCTGTGTGAAGTGCAGCCATATTGTTGGCTGTAAACAGCCACATATATCTTCAGATATAGGCTACCAGCCTCAGAGGACCAAAGAGCCCAGTGAATTAATTTTATTTTTGAAGGGAATGAGCCAGCTACAGTCGGCTAAAGCCTGTATGTGTGTGCCAGTCACTTCACTTCTAACTGCTTCTTCAACTTCAGTCAGTTCAACACAGGACTGACAACTAGACTTTTCCTGAATCCAGGCTCAGTACCAACAATCCATCGCCAAACCTGATGATGAAAATGTGAGTATTTTAATGCTGTGCATTATTTATTTTGCTCATTGCTACGAGCTAATGCTAACAGCAGGAATCAACAAAAGGTAACTTCACATGTTCGTCAATGTTAACGTTACTTGTTGAAAGTCTGAAGGAAAAACATCAAAGTATGAACATTCCCACATTAGTCAAGAGAAGTCCAACAGTTGGCTGAATATAATCAGTCCTTTACCCACCCCATTACTCCGTTTCCGCTAATGTTAGCCCAGAAGGTAGGCTAAGTCGCGGCTGTGTCCCACTGTGGTGACTAGGCCGCGGTTAGCATGTTGTGCATTAGCCTGTGATGTTTGGGGGCAAGAGCTTCGAGGTCATCTGGTAACTGGGATGAATTAACAGTTAGTGTGTGTTTACGACTGTAAGCGGCACATGGCTGGAGCGCCAGAGCACTCTGCTTCCCTTGAGTTACTCTTCAGGACTATCGTGAATTGCCTGCATGTACGCTTCTGTGCTCTGGCTCATTAGCATATTAAGGTGACCACCTTCAAAACCAGCCGTTCTGAAGAGAGGGGCTATGTGAGCATGGAAAGAATGCAGCTGTGCTTTATTCATAGGCTTTTTAGACCAAAGCATGTTACTAACGTTTCATGAAGACATCAAGGATCCATGTTAAATTGTAGAAAAGGAGCAAAATATGGGACCTTTTTTATTGTTTAGATCCGGTATCAGCCTGGACACACACCATACTGGAAGTTTCTATCACAGAATATTTGTTTGATTTTGTTGGTTCGTTGTCTTTTGTCAAGTTTGAATACTTCTGATTGTGAGTTTTCAAGTGTGATGCTGCATTGGAAAATAGTGTGGAGTAGGTGCTGAGTTTAGATTTCCAGTGAATTTAAAGACATATTCTTTTCCATGGGAATAACCAAATGCTTTTGTCACATATAAACCTCATGATATAATATTGAAGCCACTTTATCATAAAGTCCCTGGCTGAATTTCTTCCCCACCATAGCTTTGGATATCTGTTACACAATATCATGAGAATGAAGCCATTTTTGCTACTTGATAAGGTTTCAGGGTGCTACTGTGACTATGGTTGAGGAGGAAAGAGAAAATTTAAGAGTTTTAAACCAGTGTGGGTGTTGAGCTGTTTCAGCACAAATTATATTTACTTAATCCTCCCCTCTCCATTAGCTGACCTTTCAGCCATGATAAGTCAATTTGCACAGCAGCAGGTATGCAATCATCTAATAACAGAGATAATGGTGATGGCCAGTGTGACTGACTGAATGAGGCAGTGTGACGGCTAAAGACCAATTTTAGGAAGAAAAATAAATAAATAGATTTTATGTGAGTAAGCATTATCATATCTGTGTTGGTCAGGAATGGACAGTCTTGCTAACATGAAGGAACAAACATTTTATTCTCACTAGAAGAACAACTCTCTGGAAGGTTGGAGGCAAAACTACTATTTGTTTTTATTTGCATGTTCTTGGATTAGAAGAGTTGTTGTAAAAATACATTGAATTTGATTTAATTTTTTATATTTGATAGGGACAATGCAGTTTCAACATAAGAAATGAAGCTAATGTTGCACATAGACTTTATAGCTTTTGCTCATTTTCAACCCTTGTCCCTATTTGGACTTTTGAATGAACAGTTTGAAAAAGAAAGCTGAAAATACTACAGAAAACAACATGAATATTTTTTAACCATTATATATTAAGCAATGTCAAAAAACTCAACAATCTAGAATTTATTACAGCTATGTATTGCTTTTAACCTGCACTTGACCTTTTTGGTAAAAGATTTCAGATTTATAACGAGTTTTAATTCTGTTGGTAATGTTTTCCCGAGTTTAGAGCCTTCAATGGAAATATCTAGGACACAACACGTGTTACAAGAGCTGCAGTTTTCAAACTTATTTTGCCAAAGGCACATTAAAAATCAAGCAAATAATACAAAGCACACCAAATTGATTCATATGCAAAAAAACATCTTTACCACGAGCTACAATATCAAGAGTATTCTATACATGTTATTTTTTATTTACTAACCTTATCATAAAAATTGACAAAAAATATTATTTGAGAAACAGTTAAAATTGTATATATTAAGGTTTTCTGCCAAAATTGCAAATTTTCTGAGCTGACCATGAACATATCTTGCTGTAACAATATGTAAACTTAGTGAATTAGAAAATAACTTTTCCTGTGACCATTTCAACTCAGATTTCGACATGTTTGTACCTTCAGAAAACACACTGATATACATTCATCGCAAGGGATCTCCATCAATATTCAGGTGATTTGCAATACATTATGTAACATAAAATAATGGGCTTTTACTTCAGAAATAAGTCTTGTTTTTCTTTCGCTGCAAAAAAGCATCTTGTTTCTGCTACTTTCATGCCTCTGATTGACTATGGTGATGTTTTATATCTGCATGCATCTTCTCAATGCCTTAAATCTTTGGATACTGTTTACCATGGAGCTCTAAGGTTCATAACTAATCTTAAGCCTTTAACTCATCATTGTACTCTGTATGAGCGAGGTGGGTGGCCCTCTCTTACCATCCGTAGGCTGTATCATTGGCATATCCTTATTTACAAGGCTATACTTGGCCTGCTTCCATCATACTTAAGTAACTATATTCACGTGAGAATTTCTGGAAGCTACAGCCTTTGTTCTGTGACTCTGTCACAAAATCTACTTTTGCTCTCTGTCCCTAAAGTTCGTCTTGAAATGGGTAAAAGGAGTTTCAGATATGCTGCTCCTGCAGACTGGAATCTGCTACAAGAAAAACTGTGTCTTGGAGAACTGGTCCCTTTAAATTTTTTTAAGGGAAGGTTAAAGGCATTGGAGGCAGAAGTAGGCTGTAGATGCTTTGACTGATAAACTTGCTGCTCTGTGACTCTGACTTGATTGGTTTATATGTATGTATGTATTTGTGTCTGTAATTTTTTTTTTTTTTTTTTTGTCTGTAACTTTGTAAATGTGCTGCTGCCTGTCTTGGCCAGGACACTCTTGAAAATGAGATTCTTAATCTCAACGAGGCTTTTCTGGTTAAATAAAGTTCATTCATGTGTATGCAAATTTTCTTGGATCGAGACAGTTCGTGGACAATTACTATCAACAACTATACTGTTAACAGCCACATACAGTTTTCTTTATGTATTTTAATTTAGTTTTCAAGGTGTGCGTGGGGTGACTGGGCTTGGCAAACTGGGACAGTTAAAAAATAAAGAGCCATCTGACAGCTTGATGCTGAAATGCACTCTGGGTAAAGGAAATAGGACAGGGAGAGTGGCCTGGGTGACAGCCTGTGCAGAGCCTGTGCAGTGTGTGAATAAAAGTGTGTGTATTTCAAATGCATGCATTTCACCGTGAGATGTGTAGATTTGAGTGTGTGTCTCTGCATGTAAAGACGCATTTGAGCATTTGTGTGTGGTTCTATTTTTTGTGTGTGGTCCTGCATTTAGGTAACAGTTTGACGCTCAGTGATCCATTTCCTGTCAGTGAGGACAAAGAGAGACCTGCTGATGGACCATCTGCTGCACAGGTGTACCTCTCTCTCTCAATCTCACTTGCTCTTTCTCTCTCTTTCCCGTTAGCCGGACATCCGTCACTGCTGCTCACGCTTACCCCCCGGGGAAGCTGCTTGACCCCCGGCGGTGGTTCGCTCTGCTGTCCTGCACCGCATCGATCTAATCAACAGGAATGATTAAAGTGTGGTTGCTTTTGTCGTCCATTTTATTCTGGACAGCATCATTTGTCTCTGTTACCCCAGACAAAGCATTTCATCTAGTGTAAATAAGCAGAATGTGCAAGCTAACAGACTCATAATAGTAATAAAGGTGGTTAATGTGGAGCTGTTTTACTTCCTAATATCAGTTTAGTTTGCTGTGTACTTTTATAATAAATGAAATCCAGGTATCAACCTATGATTCATGTCTGTCTCCACAAGGACATTCCTGTGGATCTCGGTGCCATGACCCAACAACATGTGGTTGCACTCTGTATGCACTGCACTTTCTCTGAGTGATGCTGTGCTCAGCAGCAACATTTCCACAGAAAATCAATCTAGTCCATGGTATATGGTCGAAGGTCTGCCAGAGTCATTCCTCCTTACATGCAAGGATTTCAGCATGTGATTTTTTAAGCATTTTTCATATATATATTTAATGCAATAAGTTGCTGCAGGGTTGGATGCTATTAATCCTGTTTAGCAATTGGTTCCATCAGAATAATATTACCACCTGCACCATTAACAAAAAAACAAACAAACAAACAAAAAAAAACCTCAGATGCTCTCCTAAATCTCATCAGGATAAATATTAACACATTAAAAATTCCCCTAAAACTGGAAGCTGGTGTTCTGGTACACAGAGTGGCAGTATTATTTGGTGCCAGCCCTGGTGCCATTTCCAAAGTTCAATCAAGTTTCACAAGACTAGTGAAGTCAAAGAAAGACCGCAAAGTGGGCATCCCAGGATCTGAAGGGATCGGGCAGATTGTTCCAGTCTGATGGAGCTTTGAATTGAAAAGCAGAACATCCAGTTTCTTCCCTATTTCCCCCTAAAGTTCTTGTATTAATTTCCAAAAGTATTAGTTTCACAAAACAGAAGGGATGGAGCTGTTTGCCTCCTTCTGTTTTTGGCTTTTTGTCACAGTAAATTGACCAAATGGTGTTGTGTATGTTGTTATAAAGCCTGATTAGTCACCATATCACTGAGTCACAACATGTGAGGATCGTGTATTTGACAAAAATGAGCAATGCAGCTAAGTATGTGGGTAGCACCCAAAAAAATGGGCCAAAATCCTCCTGCAGCTGGTGTTCCGGTACAAAGAGTGGCCACATCTTTGGTGTCAGCACTGCTACCATTTCCAAACTTAGGTCCAAGCTTTGTTAGACTGGTGAAGTCAGAGACAGGCCGTAAGTGGACGTCCCAGGATGACAACACCCTAAGGAAGTGGTTCCTCATTCTTGATTCACTGAGGGATCTGAGGGAATCAGGCAACTTGTTCTAGTGTGATGGGGCTTTGAACTGAAAAGCAGGACATCCAAGTTCTTATATTAATGTCTGAAAGTATAGATTTAATAAAACTGAAGTTATGGAGCTGTGTGTTTTTGTTACAATAAATTGAAGAGCTTCATTCAAAAGATGAATGCCATAAGCAGAAAATGTACACACCTCAAAAAATGTCTGGAAACGTTATTTCAGTCAATGATTTCAACCCTTTAAAACCAAATGGTGTTGTTTATCATATTGTTGGAAAGCCTGATTGGTCACAGTTCTAATATGGCACAACTTGTAAGGATCCTGTATTCCAGAAACAGGCAAAGCAGCTAAATGTGTGGGTAGTGCCCACTTTGGTACACAGAGTGACGGCATTATTTGGTGTCAAGGCTGATATTATTTCCAAACTTAGGTTCAGGTTTTGTGAGACTGTTGAAGTCATAGACAGGCTGGAAGTGGACGTCCCAGGATGACAACACCCCAAGAGGACTCGTCCCTCACCCTTGATTCACTGAGGAACTGTATAGTCTTTTCCAGGGGAAGAGGGGATTTTGCTACATTGTTTCTGGGGGCACTACCCACATGTTTAGATGTGTTGCTCATTATAAAAATGCATGATTATTGCAAGTTGTACCTTAAAGCTGACTAATAAGGCTTTCAAATCAGGGCATCACCAAGTGAAGTCAATTCCTAAATTAATGACGAGATTAGATTACCATTGGAGGGAAGAGTTAAGGGTAGCACTTTCTGTTACTATTTCACTCTCTTAAAAGTACCTCTTTGTATCAACATAAGCCAGTAAATCAGTATCTCCTTGTGACATATTTTTTTGTTCTTCATATCCTGTTGCAGACTCTCTTTAAGTTATGTCCTGTCCATTTTGCCTCTACAGTATGCTTCATGGGCAGCATGGTGGTGCAGCAGGAAGTGCCTCACAGGATGAAGGTTTCTGCTACAAACCTTGTGTCGGTCAGGCCCTTTCTGTGTGGAGTTTGCATGTTTGCCATGTGCATGCATGGGTTCTCTCCAGGCACATCAGCTTCCTCCCACAACCCCAAAAAACATGCTTGTTGGGTTAACTGATGACTCTAAATCACCCTTGATGTGGATGAGGATGGTTGTCTGTCTTTCTATGCAGCTCTGTGATTGGCTGGCTTAGGTTGCCAGCTGATCCAGTGTTAAGTCACAGCTGGGATAGGCTCCAGCGCCCCCACAACCCTGAAAGGGATAAGCAGTATAGATAATGGATGGAGCATGGCTTATAAAGGCACTAAAGGAAAAAGAACTGTAAACATCAATTCAAAATGACCCTCATAAAAATGGAAAGTCCTTTCAAAAGACCACTCACTTACACAGTACAAGCTCCCTTTCATTTAAGACGTTTGAATGAATGAGCAAAGACTCTGACGAAGGGGAGTTTAAAAAGGGAAGCCTATTTATGCAACCCGTTCACATTATATGTCCTTCAAAAGAGCATGGAGAGGAGTCCAGCTAAGCATAGTGCATTAAACCCTGAGAGTCCACAGTCCACTCTGACTGTGTATTATATATTTGAGAGAGAGAGAGTAGGAAACAAACAAACAAAAAAAACTCCAGGGTGATTGTTCGGTCAATCCTTTTGACAAGATGACTCACTGAACCTTCTATAGAGGTTGGTCCTTTTATACAATTCTGCAGTGTGAGATCATTTACTGTAGCAGGGTCGTGGAGAAGAAGAAGAAACACTTTGTTCAGAGTGCACATGGTGACAGGAGTGACTCTGACTGCTCAACTTCAGTTTAACAATTACACTGACCTGCGTGACATTAACGTCCTCATTCAAGCTAAATTATCAGATGAAAACAGTTGAAGGTGAAAGGGCTCAGACTGAAACCGTCATCCTTATTTCACCCGCCTAATGGGAGAAAATCAACAAAGGAATGAATGGATGAAGGAAAAGGTAACAAGAATTATTCTGGATCTTAGAGTGATGATCCACTGCCTCACCACCGTTTTGTTAAAACATCTTGAAACTATTTTCTATTGCTGTCTAATAGGCAATCATCAGCAAGTAAGGAGAACGTGCAAACTCCATGTAAGGCCCTGACCAACCGATCTAACCGTTGACTTTCTTGCTGTGATGCACGTGCATTACCTGCTGCGCCACCGTGCCACCTGAGCTCATATTATGATTTCATTACATTTCATTTCATTTATTTATTTATCTCAAACTTTAAAAACAAACAAACAAACAAACAAACAAACAAAAGCAACTAAATCAATGCAAAGTACTATGCTCATCAAACTGTACATGTCCGTCAAACACATTCAGCATGAGTACATACACATGCACAGCAACCAGTTTGAGAAGGAACAGAAAGAAGCTTATCTAGTCCTGCCCCTTCCTTACAAATCAGATACAGAACTGAATTATAAATCAATACCCGCTGTCATTATTCATGGAAACAATTAAATTCATGGGTAATAGTAACCCCATTCTTCACATGCATCACCAAGAGAACAAACAAAAAAAACATCCTAATAATAAGTAAGCACTTCAGAAAAATCAGTATATACATTATTTATCCATATCATACATATCTACATATTACACATACAGTATATACATAATCAAACTATTTCAATGTCCACAGTATTCATAATCATCCATCTCATAATACTATATACATACAAAATCTTCCCCATAGTATATCTGTTCTAAACTACATTTTATGTTCTTTACTATAATTAATTACATATGTTAATAGTAATCAGTGTTAATATACATACCTACAATTACTTATATGCTACAAACTGTTTTGGTCTAAGGCCCTGTTATTGCTAAATTACTTGTATGAATTTAATAATACTTGTCTATAGTGTAATTTAGATATTTGCATGTTATTGAACATTTTTAAAGTGACATCCAGGCTGTTCCAGAGTTTGACTCCACAAACAGAAATGCACATACTTTTAAGAGTTGAGTGAATGATGGGACGAATGAAATGATTTATCTAATTGTATGTTGCCATTAGTGTGTTTACATGTCTCCTCCTCATGATAAAGTAATTCTTTGCACAAGCTAAAAAGTTTTCATCATCAGGACTTCTCCTTCTTCCCAGCAGCTACCTGAAATGGCTGATTCCCCCAGCCCTCTAAATAGACCTACGGCAGGGATGTTGTGTCAGCAGTTTTAAGTCCATTGGCCAGGGTGGTGAGCCAGGGCAAAGCATAGTGTAGACAGAATGCAGAGCTGTTGAAAACATGGTGATGAACTACACTGAACTGTTCAATTAGCACAGAAAAGCTGGGTAAACCAATCAGAATAAACTGGGCCCATGGGACCTAGGGGTCTAAAGTGATCCTTGCTTCCTTTACATACATCTCTTCCTTACATCTAAAGTCAGGGACACGCTGTTCACTTCAACACAGGTCTGGCCAGAATTTTGAGCTGCACGACAGCCTTTGAAATCAGGGCGGATTTTATCCTGACTGAAGTCTGACCAAAGGCTCCCAACTAGTCGGATGGATTTCTGACATATTTGATATTCTGGTCTGATCTTTTCTTCATTCCAGCAGCAGGTGTGTGTGTGTTTCAGAACAGAAGTGGGATCAGGTGTGCAGGAGCTGAGATGGACTATCTGCTGTATTCCATCTCCAGTCAGCTCTGCTAGAAATACTGGACATCAACTGCACCTCTCTGCCAGAGCTTTGGCTGTTTCAAAAACCACATACCACACGAGCAGTGCATACGGATTTCACTAAAATGTAAAATGTAGTAAAATACTAAAAAATGCTTGTGTGAAATCTCTAATATGCTAAAAAAATGCCCAGATGTCAGACATCTGTAAAAATTAGCAGTATCCATCAGAGCAGTCTACCTTGTGTATAGCTTCCCTCAATGCAGCAGGCAGCCACAGCACAAATCCTTAATATTACGGAGTGGTGCAGGAAGAAGTCCTAAGATGCAAAAGTAAATTAGCATTTTTGTGCTTCTGGTTTCCACATCCTAAAGTCTACAGAATTTCAGAATAACATTTTGGACAAATACCTGAACTAAGGTCTATGGTGAACATAAGAGATTTAAATTATTCATTTTACAACATAAAATTCACCTGACATTGCTCTGCATTTGAATTTTAAATGTTTTTGTCATTTTAAAAGAACGGTTGATAATAAACTGTTACAAAAACAGCAACAGACCCACTGCAAGATTTCTGAGGAAATTTGGCATTTATTTTGTATGTGATAATTGACTAATATTATACTATTACTATATATTCGGACTATTACAAATTTAATTTATATTTATATGATGATTTAGTTGAATAATTTATAAGTTTTTGAAATCTATTGTTTTTCTCGTAAATTATAATTTTGCTTATTGGAGCATACACACATAATTCTGTCAAAAGTTAACTTTGGAATTGTTTAGAAGAATTCCCCCTAAATTAATGTTATCTTGAAGGGAAAAAAACATATTTGTAAAGGCTTTTGGTAAACATTAAGCTAAACAAAGTCAAAATCAACATGGATTCTGTTTGGTATTTATAAATGGCATGGCATGTGGCCTACGAAACCAACAAGCATAAAAATGATAACAGCCTGAATCTGTTTTTCCACTTTGCCCTGGGTCTGTTTTACAAATCTGGCCGGATTATGAGCCAGAATCAATATGAAACCGATCCAGCTCTGGCCTTCATCTGAACCAAATGACATCAAAATAATCTCACCAGTTCTGCAGCTGGCCTGGGTCTGTTTAACAAATCTGGCTCAAATATGGGCCAAATCAAAAACAGAACCAACCCAGCTCTGGCCCACCTCCAGACCAAATGACTTCAAAATAATCTCATCTGTGTCAGGGATGGCCTTGTGCTGGTTCAGAGGAAAACAATAGATCTGGACTGGCACTGGCTGTTGGACACCAGCCCACCAGGTCTGTTTTGCAGAGCTGGACCAGAACTTATGGGGGTTGTGGGACAGATACATTTTGCTATTGAGGTGTACACCTCTCTAAGAGGCCTAAGAATCTGAAATTCAGACTAAAAATGATCAAGCAAAATGAAATAAAAAAAATAAATCAAGCCTCACAGAAAGTCTGTGGGGAGAAGCAGAAATGAGCATGGTCTCCGACTATCAGGGCACATTTCTAATTTCAAACAGACGGCATTACTACATTATGAGGCCAACTCCGTTGGATTTCACAGTTCAAACAAACAGAGTAAGAGACGACAAAGTGAGTCCCAGCTTCTCTGTCAGTGGTTTCCCTCCAGGCTGAACATCACTTTCTCTTCACAGATTAGAGTCTGACTCCTCCTGGTCTGGAGCTTTGGAGGAGAATGGCTCATTTTCACAGACGCTGATTTTCTTTTTTATGCTCTGGGCCATGAGAATAACATAAGCAATTTCTGAAAAGCTGAGTGCTGTTTTATTCCATAATTGATGCGCCGTGCAGTGAATGTAATGCTGTATCTGGATTCCCTCAAATACTGAACACAAGATTTGTATTCTTTACCAATGTGCACAGACAACCAAACAGAGTTATCTGTTCTTCTCACAAAACTTTGGAAACGTTATGTTGGTCAAGTATTTCTCCCCTTTATTAATACTCATAAGTATTATCCTATATATCAATAGAAAGCCTGAATAGTCACCTTTCCAACGAGGTACAACTTGTAACGACTGTGCATTTGATGAATGATCAACACGGATTAACGTGGGGGTAGTGTCCAGTGTCCAAAAAATATGCTAACCCAGAGAACATTTAAGATTTTCAAGTTAGAGGTCAAAGGTCAAGGCTGTGGGTCTCATGGTCAATCTTTTCAATATAGCGTATCATGCAGCCACATGGGTAGAGACTTAAAGGAATGTGTAGCTGAGAGGGCTTGTTGTTTATGGCTTTTTTTTAATCAACTCCTGGGGGGGAGGGGGAAAACGCGTAGGAATCAATGAATTTAAAGGGATATTTTGAATCTGATCTCAAGAACTCAATTTTGAACAAATGCTCACTTTGACCAATCATGAAAAAAATAAACAAGATTTTGGAGGTCACAAGTCAAAGGTCAGGATCATGGGTCTCATGCTCATCCCAGATCTTAAGACCTGTGTCACACTGGAAGTGTTTACCTTGCGTGATGGTAGCAGTGCTTGTGTGTTACATTTCAGTGAGCATGTTTTTTAGTCAGAGCTTTCAGAATGCAAGCATAAGCTGCAAGTACATTTCCTGTGCCAAAAATCCCAAGAACAAGAGGGCTGCTTATTTTTTTCTGCAGGCAGGTTTCTCAGCCAAAAAAAAAAGGTGATATTGAAAATAGAGAGTGAAATTTACCTTAATCCAGCTGGTATGTATGTGCACAGAGGTAGAATATGCCACAGACCATCAATAGCCTCCCAATAAGTCATCCTTTCTGTGCAGCATAATAAAAGCTCAGTTTGCTTCCTCTGTGAAGAAGCTCCCCTTGTTTTCTCCATCAGTTGTGCAGTGAATCAGGTTCCTTGTGGGGAGATTTATTGTAGTTCTTTCTAAATTGGGGTGATATATATGGAGGGATAGAGCTGTGACAGCAGGAAGATGCACTGCAACGGCAGGACATTTACGCACCTGATGTGAAAGCTGCAGCAACACTGGATTGAACTGACACGTACACTTTCAGTTTGGAACCAGCATAACAGCATTTGTCAAGATGATTCAATGATAAACTTTATGCATTCTTAACGAAAAAAAAAAAAAAAAAAGATTAAAAACCAGCTCAATGCCAGTTCATGCTCACAAAGAGCTAGCTCAAAGTCCAGTTCAGACCCTAAAATGAACCGATTCACATTCATGGCTCTTAATCTGAAAATTAAACTTAGTTAATTGTCCAAAAAATAAAACTGTTTGCATTCTCTTCTTTTCTTGTGGCACTGATTTTCTCCTTTAAATATTTTACCCAAATTGACGCCATTAAAAAGCTTTACTAAGAGAAAATTGATGAGTTATATTCAAAGGACAGATTTTTTTTTTTCAATAAAGAAAGAATGGTCATTGTGTTTATAGACAGGAATGATAATGACAACAACTATGATCTGGGCAAAAAGATAAAAATGATGTAAATATTGATGTAATTTACCTCCTGAAACTAAATCAGAAAATGGTGCTGTTGTTGATTGTGATGAAAGTGATGATGCCCCCGATGGCTGAGGCAGAGATCAGTGCCAGATGGCTTTCTAGCACACAGAAAGCTCTTGTTGTGCCGCTCCGCTTGGCTGAGCAGGAATTGGGGACTTCAGATAGGGGATTGGCAGGGGAGCAGGAGGAAAAGCAGGTTTGCTTTGTTTTTAGTTAAATTCCCACGACTGCCTCCTCGCTGCCAATAGTACTGGCAGCCTGAGTAATAAGAGTCAGTTTAACTTTGTGCAAATTCTGTTTCATAATGTGTACTTTCCCCTCAGAAGGGTGTAAAAGCAACATTTTTGTGCAACTAAAAGGATCACTGTTTTGTACTTTTTCAAAATTTTGCACGAATGGTTCATTGAAAGTAAAAACAAGAACTTCCACCTGACAGTTGTATGCTCCTGCAAAGTGTTGAAGTGTCAGACAGTGAAGGGCAACTGAAGTAGAAGGGCTGTGGTGGTTTCTGTGTTTGAATGACTCCTTAGTAGGTTTTCAAGTCTACAGCTTGGTTGCTTTGTCTCAAGTCATTTGAAAACTAGAAAGCACTCGGAGAGCACGAACCTCCTCCAAGGTAGCTCACATATTGCTATTACATCTATAAGCAATAGTTCCATGATAAAGTTACCATCATAATATGATTCCTGGACCCTGAAAACCCATACCTAGCACTCAGAATCATGTTTATATTGTTATTAGTTAGACAGTTATTGAGCAAAAATGATTGTTTGCTAATGGCGGTTATCTGGATCATCACCAAAATCTAATCTTTTTTAAACTGGGCCATTACCAACATCTCCTGAGAGTTTCAGCAAAATCCGTCCATTATGTTTTTTGTGTAATCTTGCTAACAAACAAAGACATAACCTCCTTGGCAGACTGAAAAACACTTCAAATTTGCAAAACCTTTTGATCATTTCATGTCCACAAGTATTTTGAAGTGGGGCCAAGTCCAGGACTAGTCTTACAAAAGACCAGAGCCAGCCTTACGTCATATATCACAATGTTGCGATGACTAGTCACGCTCAGCATCATGGGAAGGAAACTTGCAGGCTAACTACCCACTAAACAAATTACTGGCCTTGTTTAAATGGACACAAGTAATCGCAATAAATGTTTCATCAGAATATACACGTCATGTCAACATGTCAACCAGTAGATTCTGATCCGAAACAGCTCAATTGACCCTTCACTAAGCCCCTCCCACATATGGCCACTGTCCAATGCTACGTTAGCAACCGTAACTATGCACAAGAGGTCTATCAAGCATTCGGCAGAAAACAATATGCCTAAGCCGTGTGCATACGGGACCAGCAAATCTGACAGTCGAGATCCGAGAAGTTTGGAGGGTGCTGTTGATTTTTTTGCCTTCCCCAAGCCCAAGACCCAAGAAGAAAGATGCCGGATGTGGATAAAGCACAAGAACACCTACGTTTGTTCTAAAGTAAGGTGCTAAGTAATATTAGCTAACCGTAGCTCTGTGTGTTAGGTAAGATAACGTTAGCGAACAAAGACGTCTCAAAAGTAGGTTACTTCTATCAAACCCTGAGCCACTGCATGATAGTTGAGAAAAAGAAATACAAGCATATAAGGCTCCATGACCTCTGACCTATGGTTTCCCAATTTTAAGTTCTTTGTCCTTGAATCTGCGTGGAACTCTATGCAATATTTTAAGAAATAGATGCGCTACATGGACAGTTCCATATATCCGCTCTAGAAATATTTCATTAATCCATCTTGGAAAGAGCCGTTCGAAAATGTTTTCAGAGGCAGAACCTTCAAAAACAACAGCAGCTTGTGTTTGGATGATCGTTCGGCTCGTCACACTCATCACAGACCAATCCATATCAAGCAATGCTGCTACGAATGATGTACCAGCTCGTGCTGTTGTTAGCCCTTAGCTAAAACTACCTTAGACTATTGTCTTATATTAAATTATGCCACATAGATGTATCATTTAACACTTATATGTGACATGAACCTTGTCAAAGACAATCCCTGCCAAGTTTTCCCGGTACTTCTGAGGAGAAGATATTTCGCCAGGTATCACGGAGTAACCATGACGACCATAGACTAAGCCGGCATGTCCGTGAAGGATTTCCACATTCTCTCCCAAGCAGTGACCCCCAGTCGGGAGAAGAGCAAAAAACATGATTTGTCGTAAGACAAGCTTCAAGTGACGTTCTTTGCTCCTCTTTCAAAGAATAAGTTGAGTCCATTTCTGATAAATAAATAAAAAAAAACACCGATACTGAGACCGCTTCAGAAACCACCATTGTTTTCAAACATGCTGTCACTTCCTGTTGTCGTCACGTCCGCAGCTCCCGCCTCTCTTCCCTGATTGGGCCGTTCAGCATTCAGCCGAGTGAAGTCATTGGACAATGGAAGTTGGCAAGACAGACATGCAGAATTTCAGACAATGAATCAGACAGGTCCGTCTGCTCTGCAAGGCTAAAAAGAAACATCAGGGCATCATGACTTTGACTTTTTTCCCCCGATCTTAAAGTTTAAATTCTTCGTCTTTGAGTCAGAGTTGACTTTAATGCCAAGGTTGAAGAAAATCATTTGGTTGTAATTGAGATATTGGGTTCCAAAGAATTAGGCAGAGGTACAGACTGACATTTAGATAGAAAGCCTTAAAAAATATAGAGCCTCCAGACTTAATTGTTTCCAATGGTGAAGGATAGGAAATGACAACCCAAACATTAAGGTTTGATTTTGTCTGTTAGTCGTTGCCAGTCTAAAGCCCAAGGACACAGTTACTCCCTAGCTGCAGGTCTAAAAGCAGGAAAACAAAAACACCCTGAGTGAACCAAGGAAATAAATTCACAAGTGAACTCACCTCAATTTGAATATTGTCACTTTATAGACCTTGCCATCTTTTGTGAAATCTTTTCTCACTGGAGTTGTGTTATACCAAAAATAACCTTTTAGATGTCACGTTGACAGAAGTTCATGTCAAAAGATACAAAGTCAATGCAAATTCAGTGTAAAAATAAAGCTGTCAAAGTGTCGGTTGTTTTCATAAACACACAAACGCTAAAAAAATCATATTTGCCTTTGGTTACAATCTAAAATCCTAAAAATAATGTGCCTCTTATTTTATACAATAATATCTGTATAGCTCATAGTATTTACAGTTGGTTTTTAGAAGGGGTGGATAGAATGATGTTTCAGGATGTGTGGAAAAGATCACATGAACTTATTTTCCTGATTCCTTTTTAGTAATACTACAACTACTACCACTACTACTAATAATATTATTATTATTAATATTAATAATAATAATAATAATAGTTTTCTTCCTCTGTCTCCAGGTGCTTTTTAAAAAAATCCCTTGCCTCAGGAAAACTCAAAAACCCATAGATTAACTGTTAAATATTGTTCTTACCTTGTAACTATGTCTATGATATGCACCTTTTTATGCAATTGCTATGCAAAAGCATAGCAATTGCAAGCTTTATTTTCACATTTATTTTTATATCTGTTTTCTTTTCCCTCCACAACATTCGACTGGTGGTACAGTTTAACTTGTGTCTATGTTAACTGGTGGTAGCAGGTGTGTTGAGTAAATATTTTCTACTTATATTTCAATTTGAGATACATCGGATATTCTTGATCAAATCCAGTTATTCAACACTTTCATGAGTACACTTGTTGGTTTCAACAACTGTTATAACAAAAGCAACCACAGACGCAAGCAGCAATGGGTCACCAGTCAACGCAATCACTTGTGAAACAATTACACTGGGTCTTGTCCAAAACAACGGCAGATTTTACATCTTTAGCGTGTATCACAGTAAATGAGGCATGGTGGCAGAGCAGGTAGTGCATGTGCCTCACAGCAAGAAGGTTGCCAGTTCGATCCGGGTTGGTCAGGGCCTTTCTGTGGAGTTTGCATGTTCTCCCCGTGCATGTGTGGGCTCTCTCCGGGTACTCTGGCTTCTTCCTACAGACCAAAGACATGCTCATTAGGTCAATTGGTGACTCCAAATTGCCCTTAGGTATGAGTATGAGAGTGAATGGTTGTTCGTCTCTCTATGGTCAACTAGCAGCCAGTTCAGGGAGTACCCGCCTCTCGCCCAGTGTCAGCTGGGAAAGGCTCCAGTCCCTCCAAGACCCCAAAAGGGAAAAGCAGTATAGATGATGGATGAATCGATCAGTGTAGGAAGGACAGAAAGTCTGTTTTACCATATAAATAGTCAAGTTAACAACACTTCAAAACAGCCACAGTTTTGCAACGACTGCTACGACATAAAGCCTAACAGTTCAAGTGGCTGATGACTTCTAAATCCTCCGGTAGAATCAGGACACAAGGAAATGAGTTTGGTGTACGAATCTAACTGGTGACTGTGTACATTGGTGACTTGTTGTTGACAATGTGGTTGACTTCGTCCATGGGTATGTTTGTTTAGCTTAGTTTCTTTGGTTGTATTAAATCACATATTATCTAATGAATGATTTTTTGATACAACGATTACCAGAAATGAAGCACTGAAGGGAACACCCTCTTGACTACGCCATCTATCAGCACAGCTAGCAGCAAGTCATCATGTAACATGATAACTCATAACACAATAACTCTGAGACAGTTGTGATGGTGCATGGAGGAAAACATCATAGAAGAGGAGAGTGGACGATTCTGATGGCACACTGTCCAATAAGTGTCTTTAAGGCAGGAAGAGGCGGGAGCTACGAGCATGGCGACAGCGAGAAGTGACTGCTCATACAGAGATTAGCATAGATGCTAACAGCTTCAGTAGCAGTTTTGTCAGATCTGGAACGCATTTCTTCATTAAATGAAAAACAACTAGAAAACTGAAGGCAAATTTCAATAGAAAATATGTTTTAGCTACTCTTTTGGCATGTGTTGGCGAGAGGTTGCAGTATGTGTGGCAGTAGGGTCTGCTTACATCATCTTATTGGTCATAAATATGATTGACAGAACGACTGTCTAATCACCTTCCAGACGAGTTTTTGAAAGGTCTGGCACTCTCCAAACACTTTCTATTGGCTGTTGCCCAGATGGACGAGTGAAATATAGTCTACCTGGTATGTCAGGCTAGTCATATAAAGTTACATGAACAACAAGAAAACATACTTTTTAATTGGAGTGTTGGACTATAATCAAACCGCCTTGGTGCATCAGTGGCACAGTCTGATAGTGCGCTTGGTCAGTAGTTGGAAGGTTGAAGGTTTGGACCCAGTTCTGGCTGTCACAAGGCAATGTGTAGCAAGACACTAAACCCCAAATTAGTCCCCACTGCTTTATCAGTGGCGTGTAAATGGGCATGAAAGGGCGTAAATGTGTAAGTTGATACTGTTGGACAAATAACAAAAACTCCAACCATCAATGAGTGAATGTGAGAGTGAATGGGTGTGAAAGGGTAGGTGTGGCCTGTGGTGTAAAGCTGCTTTGAGTAGTCAAAGACTAGAAAAGTGCTTCATAAGCTCGAATCCATTAACCTTTGAATGCTTATCAAAGACGACAGCATGTGTTTAATCATTTTATCACTCCTTACAGGTATTTTTAACCTGAACCTTGGTGACAAATACTTTCTGTCTTTGTTTGTGTATGAGTTAAAAGCTTTTACTGGAAATGAAATGCTGAAAGAGGCTGGCCCTGAATGTATACTGTTGCTTGGAAACAGCGCCAGCAGTTCTGTCTCCTCTCCTCTTCTCTCTTATTCTAGTCCAGACTGGTTAACAGACTGGACCTACATGGTACATTTCTAATCTCAATCCACTCTGTGGACACATTTACTCAGTAATGACATATGATAATACACTAAGACGCAGCCAGTCTAGATCAATTATATCAGTGCATTTATTGCTATCCCTTGTGAAAAAGTGCTGTATTTCGTGTCTCTCCAAAGGCAGAGATAGATAGACAGACAGACAGACAGACAGATAGATTGATAGATAGATAGATAGATAGATAGATAGATAGATAGATAGATAGATAGATAGATAGATAGATAGATAGATAGATAGAAAGGACATTAATGTTTCATAGATTGTTTCTTTCTTGTAACAACGTTTCTTTGCAATGTTGGAAAGCCTGTTTAAACTGCATTTGTGGGATGAGCAGCAGAGCTGAGTTTGTTGGTTGTGCCCATGGAAATTGGCCAAATTCTCCCTGTCAGTGCCAATTGCTGTAGATCTGTCTGCTGCACATCCATGATGAGAATCTGCCGTTACACTACATCCCAGAGCTGCTCTTTTGGACTGAGATCTATCTGGTGACTGTAGAGCCTGGTAGAGTACTGTGTACTCATTGCCATGTTCAAGAAACCAGTTTGAGATTATTTGAGTTTTATGACCTGTCTTCAAAAGATGGGTGGATCCAGGCTTTCAAGGCAAAATTTGACCCTAACATCTGAATGTCAAAGCAAAAATCAAGACTCATCAGACCAGGAATCTTCCCATGTCCAATTTGGTGGGACCTGTTTGAGTTGCAGCCTTATTATCCTGTTCTAAGCTGACAGTAGTGTGGCACATATGCCTCAAAATTTGACCTTTTGCACGATTAGAAATGGTCTTCAGCATACAGTACCTTTTATTATAACAAGTGGTTATTTAAGTTACTCTTGCCTCTCTATAATCAGGATCAGCTCTGGCCATTCTTCTATAACCTATTGCATTAACAAGATATTTTCACCAATGAGAACTGCCTCTTATCCCATTGCTGAACCATTCTCTGTGTACTGTGGATATGGTTGCACATGAAAATCCCTGTAGATAAGTAGTTTCTAAAGTATTCAAAACAGCATGTGTGGCATCAACAACCATGCAATACGGATAAAATGTTTTCCATACAAACCTGTTGCTGCAGAGTCCTTCATGAAAAACACTCGGCTAAGGGCCCCACTTTCACCAGAGGCAGCCTAAAAGGACAACCCTGATGCCAAGCATAGCTGTCTTTAGTGTCTTTATAGTGTTGTTAATTCATCCATATATAACTGTTTATTGACGTGAAATAAAGCTGGGATCTCTTTGGAGTGGTTCATTTAGGTAAATCTTATTAAATTAATGATAAATTGTTGCTTCTATTTATAAATTTGATTCCAAAATTAGCTATTCTTTAAAAAAACATCTTTTTAATATAAAATGCTTGACACCTTGAAGTACGGAGCCAAGGGAATTGGATGAGTGAAAAGGGAAGAATAAAGAGGAAATATAAAACTGTAAATCATCTCCTCCTGAGGACAAAAGGACACAGAATTAAATAGAATAAAATGACATGAAAGTAAGGCAAAGAGACAGGCGATCTTACAGAAGTCATTTTTTTATTGCCACGTAAGAAAGTCGTATATAGAACAATGGTGATATACTGTCAGATGGCAAATCAACAACAAAGGAAGAACAAAAATATCCCTGTCATCCCTCCCCAAAAAGAAGATAAACAGACAAATTCATAGCAACACTATGGTAATATATTTCTTGGACAAAAACGTCTGCTATATCTCTTTTTCTAACAATATCTGAATAGTACCAAAATACAGCTTTTTCATAACTGAATGTCACAAATCATAGTCAGTAAACAGTAGAAGGACAATGGGGGCATCACGGTGCATATTATAAGCTACTGTGCAAACAATAGCAGGAGATGGGCTCTACCATAGAAAATATGCTTTACTAGTCACGCTTAAATGCAGTGTGGGGGCCATATGTATCATATACACATATGCATAAATACCACAAACTGGTCTCCACATCAAAAATAGAAAATTGGTTTCATATCGTTTTATATCTAATGCATGATTAACACCAAAATGAGTTAATCAATGAGTTATACTATAAAAGGATATGCTTCCTAATGGATAGTAGTCAGATCGCAAATAGCTTATTGATTCTTCATAGGTAACAGAAAATCCCTCAGCTCTGGATCAATGCTGAGGTCAGAGACCGTTTTTCTTTTTTTCACATCCACTGTGAGTGATATCATCCTGTTTACTTTAACTGTAATATTTCTAATAGATGTTTATGACAAAAAAAATCAGACATATTAAGCACACCAAAAGAGCAAACCCTTTTGAAAATGAATGTTGAGCATTACTGGACAACAAATACTGCATTTTCTCTGTCTGTGTGTGCATATTTAGACAGCTCTTTATTGGTGAAAACATTGCGCATAAAGACTGATGCTATACAAATTCGTAAACATAGCTGACAAGAACCCTTTGATAATATAGAGATCTATTAATGCTGCTTTTCAGAGGCTGTAATCCCAGCAAAGAGCAACAGAGGAGGATAGAAAAGGAAACATAATGGAGGAAAATCCAGTAAAAATGTTACTTGTGTTTGAGCCCTTTAGTGTCTTACCCATTTAAATGTACATACCCCATTTTCTGTCATGATCAATGCTAATCTTTTCTGTAAAATATATTCAAGTATAGAGAGGACGTACATGGTGACATAGCAGGCATGAGTCAGTGGAGTTCTAGCTGCTGAGTGGCAGAAAGCATGTACTGGTCATGAAACAAGTAAAGCAGAAACTTAATTAAGATGAAACGAGCCAAGTTTATGTAGTTATACTTCCAGTGTTGCCAGATCCAGCCAGAGAAAGTAACAAATTCTATGGTTACAACAATTCTGTGGACAAAGTATTGCATCCAGCTTTCTTGAAGGGAGTAAATAACAGTAATTATTTGCTGGTTTCTCATTTTCTCCATGATAATATTTCTGATATATATATATATGCCAAATAATAAATATTTGCTCCAAAAATAGTAGAATTTCTTTTTCCTCTCGCGCCTCCCAGGGTAGACCTGCCTCAGCCTCACAGTTAGTTGATTTATACTTTTGTAACACATAAAAACTGGAGATGTTCTGAACATCATCTGTGGTTGATATTGAGAAACAACCTTAATGGCAGGAGTAGAGCTTTTTTCTTCCGCCTTCATGCTGATTACTTCCACTACTAAATGCTTTCTGCCATTCACTAGCATTGAGCTGCAGTGTCTTACACCTACTGTGACATCGATGAATTCCCTCTACACTGGATTTAATCTGTTGTGATGAAAGCAAAAAACTTTTTTAACCTCCTTCCCCACCAAGAAATGAATATATACAAACTGCTTCATTGTTCAGATTCATATTAACATCAAGAGCAATCCATGATTCACATTTTCTTGCTTTAATTCAGAGTGTAAAGAAAACTGAGCCAAACAGGAGCTGACAGAAAACATGTTCCTCTGTGTGTTCGTAATGGCTGCTCCGTCTCCAGGAGCCAGTGATTGATTTGGGAATGTGCTAAGCTGCTGAATTAATGATCAATAGCAGTCAGTAACAATACTGTAACAACATGGCATCACTGGACAGACAGTGGAGTGTGTGAGTGTGTGAGTGTGTGTGTGTGTTTGTGTGTGTGAGCCAACGGTCATCTCTGATTCACAGTATTTTTATTTCCCCAAACAGAGCTGTTAGCGCTCATGCTGCGCTAAGCTAACACTTTGCAGCATCAATAATTCAATGTTTCCTATCTAGTGTTGACATAATGTCCCATTTCTGTCTTTGTGACTGAGTCCCAAATATTTTTTGCCCTCCTCTTCACTTAAAGACCACAGTGAGAAGTCCCCCCCCTCCCCAGGCCACTGGTCCCAGTGCAGCTCAGCTTCCCTCTCTTACTCAATATTCCTTGAAGATATTCCTCTGTGTGGTTTTCTCCTGACAGCAGGCTGAACAACAGAGCTGGGTTTTACTCTAATGGGGTTACTCTCACTCTCTTCTCCTCTTTCTTTCAGCTAAACTCAGAGCAGAAGCTGTGCCGAAATCCCTCGATTCATATCCCAATTACACTTCCACTGACTACCTCTCCCTCTCTCAGTCACCTCACACTTTTCTCTCACAGCGGAGACTGTGTAGGTGGGCAGGAGTATAAACTTTTGTACACTTCAGATGTGACACTTCTTTGTTCCCATCAATGTGTATTTTTTAAAGTGGGTAGGTGGTTAAGTTAAGTTTGCAAGGTGTTTGCCTTCCAATCTTGTTTTGTGACATTTCATTGAAGTCAAACTCTCCTTCTCTCAGCTGCTGCTCTTTCTGTTTGCTCTTCTTTGTACTTTTATTTTGACAAGCCTTAAAACTGCAGAAAAGCTCCAGAGAAAGGAGCACAATGGCTGTTATGTGGCTGTAAGTCTTGAAGAATGATGGCACAGGGAGTATGGGGAAAAAAGTTTGATTAAGTAGCAAGGATGGGTATGTAACACATCACAAGGTATGCCTCTTAAACAATGAGACTGGTCTCATGAGGATAAAACTACCTGGTTCACAGTCACAGAGTGCTTTTACATTAATAATTTGGTATTCAAGCAAAGCTGTAAGTTTACATTTAGTCTTTAGTTCACTGCTAGCAACTAACTGAAGTGAATGTGTTTTTGCAAAAGCATCATAAAACTAGAAAGCACTCAGAGAGCACAAACCTCCACCAAGGTAGCTCACATATTGCTGTTACATCTATAAGCAATAGTTTCATGATAAAGATGCCATCATAGTAAGATTCCTTGACCTGAAAAACCCACACGTAGCACTTGGAATCATGTTGGTATTATTAGTTAGACAGTTATTGAGCAAAACCGATTGTTAGCTAATGATGGTTATCTGAATCACCACCAAAATCTAACTATTTTTAAGGTGGGCCATTAACAACATCTCCTGAAAATTTCGGCAAAATCTGTCAAGTAGTTTTTGCATAATCCTGCTTACAAACAAACAAACAAACAAACATACGCAGCAGAAGCATCGCAAAAGATTTTCCCCCTCGTGGCAGAATTGTTGAAAAATGAGCGCTAAAGTTCCCTCTTGGAAGGCAAAACACGTGTTAAAGTGTCATCTTGGAAGGCATAACGCGCTCTTAAGTGCTAAACTGTTTTTAATGTAGGGGACAAACCCTGACATGTGGACATTTGGGGGTGAACAGAATGCAAAAAAGCAGAACTTGATTGGTTTTACACAGAAAATGAGTGCTTGAAGTGGACTCAGACCCTAAAGCTCCAATAAGATAGCTTTAGTTACAAAATAAGTTCCTACCATGGCAAGACAAAAGGGTCTTAAGGAGGTTCTTTGTGGGTTTTTATGATGAGGACACGGGTCTGGTCAAAGCAACATGGTAATTTTCTTAGAGATATACCTTTGCTATGAGGATAGTCCACGTTAAATAAGCATTTTCACATATCAGGTAACTGAGTGTAATTTTTTGGGTCTTGCAGACAGCAACTGGCTTGAAAAACCTTTAAAGTCTTTGAAAAGAAGCTCCTTGGTCAAAAACTTACAGCTAAGTGCAGCCTAAGGTAGCTGGACTGCAGCATACCTGCCATGTAACTCAAAAGAGCCCAAGAGAAAAAACAGCTGGTGGAGGAACATTTGTTTGTTGGACAGGAAAATTGATGTGCTCTCTTTGAACAAAGCACCTACGGAGATATTTCACTTATTAAAGGACTTGTACATTTCTGTCAAAATATTGAGTCAGTAAAAAACTCTATTATGCTATCATTAACTCAAGGTCTAAGGCCACATCATATTCAGCACAAAACACCATAAGTCTGAGCAGCATGGTCGACTGGTTTGATTCTCACTCCTGCCTCTGTTACAGATCATTATTCCAGTGAACCGCTGCACACCCTGACCTGGGTCTGATTCATAAAGTAAGGCCAATTGCACCTCCATTTATCATTTACCTTCTATTCACACTGAAGGAAAGAAAAAATACAGAAAACCTTTGCCTATTGGCAGGAAGTGGACCTACGGGGCAATCAGGAGCTGAATGGTTTTACAAAAAAGGTTCACACTGTGTGGCCTTTACTGAACTTGTAACTTATCCACGGTTTCATGAGCGGTTGTTGACCATTTGCGCCGTACTGCAAGATGACTGATATTACAGGGTGGCCAGCTGGGTAAGCTGATTGACTGGGTTGCTCACACCACCAAGGAGCACAGAAAAATAGTCCAGATTTTTGGCCTTTTGATAACAGGTCAAAGATGATCAGTCATAGCAGCTTTTCGCTCTTCTGTGCCATTTAAAGGATGGGACATTAATCAGTTCCACATTTTATATCATATGTAATATATAAGATATGGATGAACTCACTGATCCCTCATTAGCTGCATCAATTTTTTTACAGTTTGGAGTGTAATGTTAGTCTTATGCTGTGCAATTTATCGCCATTTTACTGGTATCCTGATATGAACCTTTGCTGTAAAGACATCATGAAATACTTACAATAAATAACAACTTTTTGTGATGGTCAGCAAAGTGTCGTTGTACGATGGCCTTTTGATGAAGTCAAATGCAGTCATTAAAATCAAATGTACAAATTTGAGTTATGGCAAAAATGACCACTTTAAGCATGACATAGATAAATAAATTACATAAAACTTTTTGTTAAAGTCGAACAAATTTTCATGGTTTTATGGCCTTGCTTTCATACCATTTGACTTAATCGGATGAGGGTAAAGATGGCTGATAACTACCTTACATTAATCTGTGCCATTTCAGTGGGAAAACTCTGAAACAACATGTTGCAGCTGTGCGTGTCGTGTAAAACAGGGGAAATAGCAGGGTAGAGGTAAGGGCACTAAGTTTAGACTTTTAAGCTCTCAAAATCTTTTGTTAAATTATTGCAATCCATATTATCATCTCAAGATTTAACACTGTTATCGCACATTGCATGTTTTTTCTCATATGATGCCGGCCTAACGCAGTCTTTTAAAAGGTTTGACCAAGTTGTTGCAAATTTATCTCAAATGAACATACATATTGTAAAGTATGTTATCAAAATACAAGGATGCACCAGGTCACATTATTCCCCTACTTAAGTTTGTGAGAGTTTAGGATTTGGATATGATTGATTATTATTAGCATCTCCGTTCCTTAAATAACAGAAGCAACATAATATTTAGATTCATTGTAGAAAACTCAACAAGATTTCTTATTTTCAGCAAGTATCAATGATTCTTCTTTCATTCTCACACAGTGCTGTCAAAATGTAGGAAAATATCATTCTTGCTGAATTTCTCCTGATGAGGGGCAGTGTGCCTCGGAGTGCCTTTTGTCTCAGTTACAGAGCTGTTTGTTTTAGCCTGTGGACCACCTGTGTCCTTTTGTATCCGCCGTGGCTTTTTTTGTGTGCGAGTGACTCGTCTGATGAAAAATGTCAGACATGAATGCCTCCAGAAGCCACTCATCTGTAGCCGCGACCCCGCCAGCCGCGACCCGCTCAGCGCTGCCATTTCCCTGCTTTTTTACCAGGTTTATTTTGGTTGTTAAGGATGACTGCTTTTCATGTTGTTGTTCACTGTTTTCACTGCAATGGATTCTTTTCATTTGTTCTGCTAGCTGCTTTTGTCAAGCTGATGGGCTTTAAGGACTGTGTGTGTGTTGGGGGCAGTGTCAGTGTGTTTCAAACAAGCAGTCTGGTTTGGTTCAATTCAGTTTGAAACAATAAAACTTGATCCTCCTTGTGTTTCTACAGCAAACTTCACCCTTATTTGACAGTGTGTCTAGCTCCAGCCCTCAAGGTCAGCATGATTAGCACCCTAACAGAAGAGTGCCAATAAAGTAGGGAGGTACAGATCAGTTTCATTGGAAGCTTTCACAACTTTGACAGAAGAAGTATAAATAATTGTGTACATTATGAAGCAAAAATCAACCAAACATATAAGCCTTTCATGGTTGAGGCTTTGTAAGGACCCACCATTTGGAGAGAGCTGTCTCACAGCAACTGTTGCAGGGCCACTTCCAGTGTGACAAACTTTCACCCTGGCCAAGTCTTTCCAGTAAATTGCAGCCTTAATTTTATAAAAACTAAAACACAACTGTAGCTGCCCCCTCTTTCCTTTCAACAAGATAAGTTATTTTCTGTCTAATTTTTTTGACTGGAACCAGTGTGTTAGCATGAAGCTTTGCAAGGTTGATCCACCTGATAACAAGCATGAAATCTGGCAGAACAGCTCCTTTGCAATGTTTGGTGGTGCGTTAACGGCTCTTGAAATGATACTTTTAAGGAACCCATCATTTGCTGAAACTCTGGTTCATATAACCATTTTGATTTATACAAGAGTATGACCATGATCACTAATGTTTAACTGCCTTGTTTTACTAACTAAACCTCATCCTGTCTTATCTGTGTCTGGAGCTCCTTCCACTCGATGTCCCTTTCAGAGCTGTGCTCTGTGCTCATTGGTGATCTCAGAGCTGCTATTCGCCATGTTTTCAACAACTCTGCCTTCATTCTATCATCTCTCATCCCTCTGCTCTGAGCCTGTGAGCTAAAACCGCTGTCACAACAATAGAATGACATCACACTGGTAGGTCTGTTCAGGGGGAACAGTGGAATCAGCTGTTTCAGGCAGCTACTGGTGCCATAAAGAGGGAGAAGTCCTAATTAAGCATACTTTTTGACATGTGCCTTGTACTTTATCAAACAGAGAAGACATGTAAATACACTAAAGGGCATGTAAAACTAAAAAAATGCATCATACTGGCTCTTTGGAAAAAAAAACAGCATTCAAAAAGTTAACTCTGGTGATAATGCTTTTGTTGCTTGTAATGTCTGTTTCTGAACCCCAGATGGCAATATTTAACAACTCACTAAGTACCAAAGGCAGAGAAGGTTCAGCATCTTTGACCTTAATCTTTGATTTTTGCTAGTTATCATAGGTGTTAGTACACACAGCCAACTAGATTTTGACAACCATTCTGGAGCCTTAACAAGCTCTGACATCAACTGATAACCTAACCTCTGGTTGAGAAACACTGCTCTAGCACTGCTCTCTGCAGCCTCCTACAGATAACTGATTCAGGAGTCAAACCAGCAACCTGTCTGTGGGGCACAAGCACTAAGCTGCTTCAGCACACATTTAGTATCAGTAGTCAGAAAAAAACAAGTTACAAGCTGGATGTGGATTTCAGACTTGAAAGATCTTCTGTAACCCAAAGTTTATGAGCTTGTTAGTTGAATGTAGTGGACGTCGCTGTGGCCTCATTCCCAGATCCATCAGTGGAGCTCTAAAGTGAACACATCACAAACCTGCCTCTCAACTCTGACACAATCAGTAACACCAGCTGTCAACAGACAAATACAGGGGAGTGGAACAACATTTGCAGAAGTATTCACCGAATGAAAAGAGATTTCTGGTATTGTGTACTAAATTTGTTCATGATTCACTTTGTTTGTTTGACTTTTTATGCAATAGTTGGCTTCTCACACACACAAAGGTAGAAAAAGTCATTTTGTGAGATGTGCGCGGTGTTCAAGAGGACACAAATTGGTACAAATCTGCAAACTGAATTACATTTTTTTGGCACACAGAATCTATCACCCCCTTTTCCTGCAGGAACAATGCACACAGAGAAAAACCAATCATGCCTCTCCAAGGTGGGGGTGAATTATTATTATTCACTGTCTCATCATGACTTGACTCCACTATCAATGAACAGATTCATCACAGTTCCATTTTTGTTTTCCGCAGGTATTTCTGCTCTGTAGGTCTTCCATTTCAGGCGTGGAGGGAGCAAAAAAGTAGTGAAGAAAGGATGAAAAGAAAGAGAGAAAGGCTATGTATACCATTATATATAAAAAACATAATGTCAGTGTTCGCTACAAAGGGCCAAGGTCTGGAGTTTCACAGTCTTTCATGTACAACAGGCGAAGTAACAGTTCTGACTCTTCATCTCCCTGCTGTGATGACGCCTGCCGCTCGGCACTGTGGGAGCAGAGGGAAAGCAGAGTCCATCCTGTAGTGTGTTTGTGTGTGTTTGTATCTGCTTGTGTTAGGAGCTGTGGGTGTATAGGTGACACGTTTTACTGCTTCTTAAACTCTGTTCCGAGCCTTCAGCTTGGTTGCATGTTTCCAGTTGTGTGACCATGAAGGCGGCAAGGGGGGGCTTCACGGCGAGAGGCAGAAATATCTGTTGCAGATGACCCCTCTGTCTTACGCTTAACTGGCTTATTTGTTTCAGCATTTGATTCAGATGCTGCAGCCTGCTGTTTCTGCAGCTCGGATCTGTATGCAGCCTGCAGGGGTAATATTACTGATTTAAAAGCCTCCGGTAAAGACAAATATGAGGCCCATTTTTTGCATTTTTGATTACGGAAACATAATGAACCTCAGTTATATTCTCAACCAAAAAAAATAAATGTTATCAAATCACCATTGCCTGCTGTGTATTAGACAACATCTGAGTTCTCTTGCATCATTTAGCTTTCTTTATAATAAAGGCATCATATACTTTGAAATAATTTGCTGTAATGATCAGTAAATTGCACAATACATAAATGCAGGAGCATTCCTCGCCCAGTTTATACACTTTCCAGATGTTACCAACCTATTTGTACAATTTGCAGAATGCAGAGAAATGCAGATATGAAAATTCCTTGCAATATCTTAAACTAAAAAGAGGAAAAGCACAGTCCAGTTATACTAACTGATGGAAACATTTGTTCAATTTTAATTCAGGACTAATACTTTCTCATTCAATCCACCATTTCAACTATTGCCAACCTATTTGTGCAAATTGCAGACTGTAGGGAACATTTCTTACAAAGCATTTAAGCCAAAAAAGAGTGATAATGATGTTTTAATTGCGCAAATGTGTTAGCAACATGTATGTAATATAACTTGATCTACACTCTTGCAGATCAAGTCTTAAAAGCAATTAAGACAATTCAAGGAATTCACATGCCACATCTTCAGCAAAACAAAGACAGAGCACCCTCTAAGTTGCACACAACGGTTGGCTACATTCGTGCAATATGATTTGAGGAACAAAATTAAGCCATTTCATCCACTCTTTTAATGTTGCCAAATTATCTGTGCAAATTTTAGTATTTCAGGGATGATTTTTCTTAAATATTTTCAACTGAAAAAGGGAGAAAGCAATGCTGATAGTGCACAAAAGTGTTAGTATGATTTGTTCAATATTATTTCAAGTTTGTTTTTGCTATGATTATCACTATCACTACCACTTTTATGAATGTGATCAACCTACTTGTGTGATATAGAGTCTGCAATAAGTTGAACTATTTCAGAGAGAAAAAAACGCCGAACCCTGTTGAAATTTCATAAATATGTTTGCACCGTCTGTGCAGTATTATGACAGGGGTGCTCCCTGCCAGTCCCAAAACTACCCCAAGTGTTGACAACATATTTGTGCAGGTTGGACACTGTGCTGGACTTTGACTGCCATACCTTTATTACTGAAAAAAGGTCAAATGTGTTGGCAACATTTGCGCAACTTTTTTCTGGGAGTGCTCCTTGCCAACATCATCCTTTTTTCTACATTTTATGCAGCTCAAACACTGCACAAATTTTTGCCAGTGGTGTTTTAGTCGAAACAGATCATCAGCTACGTCTAAGTGTCACAAATGCGTTAATATCATTCATGTAAGGTTTTGGTAGCTAAGAATTTGCCTGTAATTGTTTTGAACAAGAGAGAAAGCATTGTTGAAGCTGCACAAGTAATTTGGCAACATCCAATAAAAGCAAATACATTTACTTTAAAAGCAAAATAACTCATAGAAATGTCAATACTTAGCTAAAACCATACTAGAAATTATTCTCCTGACACTGGGAAAACTGCACTGTTAAGTTGACAATATTGGGACAAATGAGTAGAAGAGATTGGTTTTCTGAACATTGCCAGTCTATTTGCTCAATTTTGTCAGCCTGGAGTACATTTAATGTATTTGCTTCACTCACTGAAAATAATTTTGGATGCATATCTCATATAAAAGCTTCATCTACAGATGGAGCCACTTAAATTTTCCCCACCTTCCTTGTCTGAGTCTTGACTGGTCCATGACTGGAGCGTGCTGGGATCTGCCCACTATAGTGGCTGTAATGAGATCCCAAGTGACGACATGACAAACACGTACTGACTGGTTAACACTACTCGAATAAGGGCAAAGGTTGAGGCCCACTGGCTGTGTTTTTTTTGGGAAAGCACCATCTTATGGGGACACCATGCAATTGACCCTGTGTTGGCTTTCTAATTTGTTGACTGACCAACCAGAATTAGAGAACCCTCTTTCAAAGCAGCTATTGCTGGGTAACTCCTGTCAGACAAAATTTAATTTTGGCAGAGTCTATTTTAATGTCTTTTGGGGAAATAGTTTTCTAAAATGCCTACACTCTAAGGTAAGAGGAAACATTCTGGTACGGATAATATTTGGTGTTTTAGGTTATGTTCAGCCCACATTAATAAAAGCATTTTGTTTATGTAACCAGCTGATGTTAGATGACATCACTAAGGTCATGTATCGGGTTTTTTATGCACAATACAATATACAATAGTTTAACTAATTCATAAAGAATTTCTGTTTTCCTCATTCCCCCTACCGTAGTTTTGTGTTTTTACTTTCACATAGACCACATTTAAAATGGATAAACTTAATTACATATGACTTCAATTTAGTGAAAAAGTCGGGCATTTTCAGTGGTTTCAGCAGCAATAGATTTTGTCTAACCCACCAACTGTTTCCAAGGAGGGTGGAGCTTGATCACCTCCTGTAATTGGCAGGGCTTGACAAAGGGTCAACTGCATGAATGGACATGTTTATGGTGGAATTTAGGCACAATCCCAGAAAGGTGGGGGTAATTCCAGTCGCTGGGAGTTCACTGATAATTTGTTGGAATTCAACAGACATTTGGCTGGAAGGGGAAATCTTAAGTGGGTGCGTCTGTATAATAATCATTACGTGAAGTCCCTTGACACCTGAGGTGCAAAGTGATTGACTACTCTGCCTTTAGAAGTCTGACTACACAACCAAATCTGTCACTTTTAAATCCTGTGTCTTTTTCTTTACACAGATTGTCATGTTCATTTTTTCCTCTTAGTTACATGCTGTTAGCTCTTATTCTGCTTGTTCTGCATTTCCAAATGTCCTTAAAACCATCCTTTGCTGCACACAATTTTGAAACACCTAATTGGACTTTCTATTTACACAATCCAATTATCATCCATCCTCACTGTATTCTTGGTGCGCTCACATTTTAATTTTAATGTTGCTAAGCATTGTCTGATCACAGTCTGATTACATAAGACTGCATCCTAATAGCAAGTGTGGAGAGTATTTGAGGTGGAGGCAGCGCTTTAGATAACAAGGTTGAAACTGTGGCTGCAGCTGCTAATAAGTCTCACATCATTACACAACAAGCAAGCAGGCTCTGAGCAGCCCTTAGAAGATGTGGCCTATTTGTCAGACTTAAGGATTTATTTTTACGTTTGAGTCATGTAACCCAGATTTTTTTCCTACTGGTAGTGATGTTTTTTTCAGCTTGAGTACAGTGAATGATCTAATCAAGCCTAGTTTCTTCTGGCAGTATACTCTGCATCTGCTTAAAAAAAGTAAGTGGTATTTTTAATCCTGTTACACCCACTTTCGCAGTAGTTTCTTGCTTTTGTCTAGAACTAGAGGATAAGTTGTTATGCAATATTCTGTGCATACATAAATGTTGAGTAACTTGAGTTTACATTCGGCCCATCTTATGGATAAGTTAGGAATACATATGGTAAATGTACACATACTTTACAGTACTTGCTGTCTAACTTAACCTTAAACTAACAGTTATATAAACCTAGTTTTCATTAATTCTGGTATGATCAAGGCCATGTCTGACAACAGCTACATCTTCAGTTTTATTTCTTTGACATTTTTTTAACTCTGTTGAAGGAGTTTTTGGTGAAAGTCAGTTATATGCCTGGCAAACTACTAAACAAAGCCAACCTAAGAGTTGGACATAGCAAGCTAACTGACTTCATGGTTGATGATTAAAGGTATAATTTGCAACATTGAAGCATAAGCAGAGCAGATAAAAAAAAAATCTCCCTACTATTTGTATTTTTGAGCAATTACTTTCTTATTATGAATAAGATTTCTGTTTGTTGGTCTCAGCTAACAGGACTTCTTAAAGTTTGTGTTAGCTTTGCTCAGGAGTCACGTGTCATATATGTTCTTGATTATAGGAACACCTTCCTGTTTAACTGCCATGTAAAGGTATTCACAGTGACAGGACGGTGCTTCCTGAAAATGTTTGTTTGTTTAAAGGCTCACTCAATTTTTATGCATGAGCACCTTTCTGTCTGACCGCCGCACAAACTCAAGGAAATTGAAAAGGCTTCTGTTGATGTTAAAATGTCCAATTTGCAAAGCAATATGCATTTTACCAGCCTTGTTTGAGAACAATTTGGCTGTCAAAGTTAAAGCTTTTAACAAAATTTAGCTTTGCAGGTCATATATACATATATATACATATATATATATATATATATATATATATATATATATATATATATATATATATATATATATATATATATATATATATATATATACATACATATATATATATACATACATATATACATATATACATATATATATATATATATATATATATATATATATATATATATACATATATACATATACATATATATATATATATATATATATATATATATATATATATATATACATATATACATATATATATATATATATATATATATATATATATATATATATATATATATATATACATATATATATATATATATATACATACATATATATATATATATATATATACATATATATATATATATATATATATATATATATATATATATATATATATATATATATATATATATATATATATATATATATATAATTCAGTATGGTATATGGAAGGATACAAGTTATATTGAAAGCCAATGCTGGTACGACTGAAAGCTGTAGCTTTTTGTCAGGAATTTTGAGTCACACTTCTGGCAGTCCTCTTTGACCACTAATGGTTGACGGAAAATTAATTTGGGACAGTGTTTTCAATATGGCTGCCACCATGGATTGGCTTCAAAGATGGGATCTGCAGTCAATGTGTGAGGTCACATTTCATCCAATAACCAATAGTTTTTGGTGAGGGCACAACACCAGAGTTTTGCTGCAAAATTACCTTTTAAGGGTGCCAAACCCACAAAGAGACTTGATTTTGCCCAAAATTCATAACATAATCCAACTTTGGGACGCTGACAGATGGGTGGAAAAGCAAGGGAGCTGATTCACCTTTGTTTTGGTTCCGAATAACAGGAGCTTAAGTGCAGCATCTACTCTGAAAGCCACATATTATACCTTTAACATTTAACGAGCTACAAAACATGGGTTATCATTTCTAACATGTAGGTCTTTGCTGATACTGTCTATCCTAAATTATGAAACTCTTGCGCCCTGTTGTGAACATTTTCCCAATTTAAAGCAGGTCTGTTCTCCAAATACCTTGCTATTGACTAAGAAAAATATTTCTGTTGCCATTTATATTACCATTTTTGCCCCAAAAAGTCTATTCTGAGAGTTTGAGAATGTAGTTATGCTCTCATTGACTGATATAAATTGTGGAAATACTGAACCAAGTTCTAAAAAGCCACCTCAGCCATCTTGTATTTAAAAATGATTGGGATCCTCCTATTTAACCACATGTTCAAACCTCAGTTTTCTACAGTATATGTTACAATGTGTGTTTCTATGAATAGATGTGTCTGCATGGGCATGTGTGAAAGATTTGTGTGTTTTAGGATCATGCGCCGAGGATCCTCCACTAGCATCCTCCAGATGCTGTCTCCCTGCCTCCTTATCCTTCCTCTGGGCTAGCTGTCACCACACAGATGAGATCAGGAGAGAACAATGCCAGTGTGACAGTCTCCATTCTCTGTGCTGGAGCGGTATGAAAAAGGGCGACCTTCAGCTTCAGCTGCGGAGCTTGGGAAGGCGCTTCTGAATAGCCACAGTACAAAGCAGTCCAACACCTAGCGCCCTCATTATGTATGTCTGTTTCAAAGCCCTCAGGAGATTAAGAGGTTTAATCATAAGGGAATGTGATATCATCCAAACAATTCAACGCTTAGTTGGGTAGGTGAGCACAATTCTTGTTGTGAGATG
This sequence comes from Cetoscarus ocellatus, assembly GCA_037902135.1. Lineage (NCBI taxonomy): Eukaryota > Metazoa > Chordata > Actinopteri > Labriformes > Labridae > Cetoscarus > Cetoscarus ocellatus. Next base: position 689,244 of record JBAMNC010000901.1, on the reverse strand, counting down.
TAGAAACTCTTTTTCTTCTCTGTGATGGTACTTTACACTTGATCCCTTATATTGCTTCTCAGACTTTGTTTGTTTAATCCATTTTATTGGTTCCAGTTTCCAACTTTATCATCCTTGTGCAGCTGCACATTTAGGCTCAAGAATTGTTGCCATATCAATGAGAAAACACTCTCATATCCCCAAATGTGTACAGACATACTGCTTTGCAGGCTCCTTGAAGTAATGATTCCAGATGCCATCAGTATTGGCATAATCCTCTTGATAACAAAGGTCCTTTAAGTGATTTGACAGGTGAACTCTGCGAAACAAGGACCACCCTGATGCCGTGTCACTGTCCCACCACATTCACCATTGAGCCACACAAACACACAAAAATCTGCACCTTTGACCAACCAAAGGAGTCGGTGTCTCAACTTGGAGATTACTTGTGCCGGCCCTCCTCATGCATCCATTCCCCATCATTTCTCCTTTTCTCTCTCACACAGTCACTTCTGTCTTGCTGTTGGTCACAAAGTAGGGCTGTGTGGGGAGGAAGTGTTGGCTGTGGCTGTGAACTCTGGTGCCATGGAGCTGGTTGGGCTCCAGCACGGTACACTGAGGCCTCTTGTGCCCGTAACTCTTCCTCCGACCCACTGTCTCAGTCCCATCCCAACCCTTCATCCCCAGCCCCGTCCCATGCCCCGTCGCAATAGTGTTGGAGCTGTATGCCAACTGGCGGCCCATTGTGGCTGAGTTTGCGCCAATCACAGCGTTGGACGTCCTGGAAATACCCAGGGACGTGCCACCTGGCATGGTCCCCGCCATGTGAGCCAGGGAGGTAGCTCTGAGTCCTGGCTGCTTGCTACTGTGGCTGTGAGTGTGGGTGTGAGTGTGGGAGCTGTGGGAGCTGTGGGCAATGTGGCCATGACTGCCTTTGTGTTTCTGGCCATTCAGCTTGAGTCCCCCTCCGCCCCCCCCTACACTTGCAAGATGCCGTTCTGTTGGGAGGGTTGAGACCCTGGGCATCTCAGTGACATAGGTTGCCACCGGCTCAGGAGTTAGTGGGCCCAGGGAGGTCATGGGGGTCATAGAGGCCATCGGTGCATGGGAAGTCATGGGCGTCAAGGAGGTCATAGGTGTCATAGAGGTCATGGGAGTCATGGATGTCATGGGAGTCATGGAGGTCATGGGTGTCATGGAGACCATTGGGGTGTGGGAAGCCATTGGCGTCATGGAAGTCATAGGAGTCATGGAGGTCATAGGGGTCAGAGAAGTCATGGGAGTCATAGAGGTCATGGGTATCATGGATGCCATCGGTGTCATGGTGGGCATCTGGGTGATTGTGGGGTTCATGGTGTTTGAGGTCATCGGGTTAGAGGCCATAGGGTTCGTCGTCATCTGTGAGGTCATCGACGCCATGGTGCCCATGGTGGGTCTTGAGTTGCCCATTGGCTGGAGAGGAAGGCCGCCCTTGGTTGGCAGCTCCACCATCAGCCGGCGCTTGTAGAGTTCACCGTTGTACTTGGCGGCTGGTGGAAGATAGAAAGAGAGAACAACAAGGATGATGAAATTTTAAATGGAAATAAAACAGCAAAGACCTTGGGATAAATGTTTTGATATCTAAATGAGTTTGCTCTTTTAAGGATGTCTCTTATGAAAAAAACAATACCCACAGCTCATCTGTTTTTGCTGCTGTGGAACAAACACCAAATCTATTAGAAAAATGAGTCATATAATACTAGAACAGGCAAATCAAAGTGCATATACACATTCGCACACTCAAGCAGCAGTTTGGACTGAATACATCCCATCCTTTTTTACTCCAACACATGAACTTTGACTCTGTTAGTCATGTCAGTGTACCCTCATCACTGTAACTGACCACACAGTGTCTACAGCAGTCCTCTGCATGAAGAGGCCCTTTGTGCAGCTGAGGGGGTTGAAATCAAAAGGAAAAGCTAATGTCTTCACCACCTGCCTCTGCTTTCTTTCTCTTCTTCTTGCCCAATGTTAAATATGGTATATTTGTTCCTCAACTGATGCCTTATTAAGCCAAGAATTCAAGTACGCTGGTAACTGCACTTTGATGGGAAGAAACTATCAGCTATAATATAATTCATGCATCCAAAGTGTCTGCAAATTCATTGTTTTCTAGGGGGCAACAATTACTGACTAACCTGACACAAGAGGGATCGTTCAATAAATTTCACTAGCCCACCCGGGCAACAACCCATTGACAGTGTTTGGGAATGGGAAGAACCTTTCGTAGACATATCCGACAGGTGATTTTTCTTTCTCTCTTCCCCTGGGAAAAAAATGCATTATAAACAACCTCAACGTCCACTTAAATTAAATTTACTTAAATATGACAGTTCAATTTGCAAAACAAATTTGCAGTCATGAAGTGGATTGATTTTAGAAATTAGGATGATAATGTGGTAATGGAGTCTGAAATACACATGCATTCATTAACAGATAATTTCTGAGTCTCCTCTTATGACACTACAATTCAGGCACAACCCCTGAGAGGTGGGGGGATTCCCATTGGCTGGAAGTTGGCTGGTAACTGGCTGCAACTAGGCAGCCGTTTGATTGGGCGGGGAACATTGAAGAGGCTGCATCTATTAAGGTGTGTTCACACCAAACACGACTTGGCGACCAAGATCTCGTCACAAACCCAAGTCCCATCACCTGTTCTTAGCTCATTTTGTCGCTGTCGCCGTTGCTCAGTGATGTCATGCCCACTTGAGTTTCACCCCGCGATCATACCATATCATAGAATAGGATGTATTAACTGACATTATTCCAACTGTGTCCTTTTCACTCACCTACCAACCACAAAACACTGCAGCAGCATCGTTTGTGGGTTTTCAGTGGTCCGTATAGGCGGAACTAATGTACTCACTAACTAATGTTCCCCACATGGACATAGATTGTCACTCTGTGAACCGCAATAAAAACAGTCTGTCATGGGTATCGTCACGCACCCGTACAATTGACTAGCTGATTGGCTCTCGCAGCGACATCGCCTGAAAAGATCAAATTTTTCAACTTCAGAGCCATGATCTGGTCCACGTCCAAAGCGACCCCAGAGTTCCCGTGTGCATCAACAGGGGCACCGCGCCCATGTCTCCAAAGACGTGACCAAGTCACCCATATCACGTCCATCTCGTGAGATCTGGTCGTGCCTGGTCGCGGCTGATTTTGACTGTACATTGACTCTGCATGGAGCGTGGTCGCCGAGGTCACCCAAGTCGCATGCGGTGTGAACACACCTTTAATCCATTACTGGCATGGCCCACAATATGATATGACAGAATAAGATACCATTAGAAAAAATATGATTTGATATGATAGAAGAATACAAGATAGGGTCGCATATAATAAAATGTCATATGACACAAAAGGATACAAAACAATACCATCTAAAGCTTATTACCATTACATCCAGTTGCAATAAAACAGTGCAACAAACTTATGCATGCATCCCCTGTATTCAGCCACAACTATAAGGGCTATCTAAACCCACTTGAGCTTGAGTTTCTCCAAGTCTGGGACTTGGCATGTTTTTCCAGAGTACAGTCAACCAAATTTTCAGATGACCGGCAAAGATCACTGCCCTCAGTACAGTTTAAGGGTCCCCACCATCCTTAGTCCATTAGCTAATCCCATCTCTGTCCCTCAAGTTAAATGAGAGCTGATTTAGCAGAACAAAGACTGAAAATAACTTCTCTCACAAAAAAAGAGTAACATTTTTCACAGGCTAACTATTTGTATATGCAGCATCCAAATAAATCAAAACAGACTGAAAGCCCTAAGTTTCACATGTCCAAGTGTGACATGTTTTATAAATCCTTTATATCTGTGTGTTTTTGCAGCCTTGGAGCTGGCAGGTTTTTCCTCCCATTAATTCCTTTTTCTGTCAGTCACTGTCACCAGCCTACAGTTCGTCTTATCACAGAGAAACGTGACCTTTTTTCCCATCGAATCAAACCCACAGACAAGTCATTACTCTATAGCCCTTGTTGCCTGAATGTCCTTGAAGATAAAGTTAACACACTCAGCCAGTTTGCTTAGCGGCTGTAACTATAAATCTAGTTTATCGCTCTGTGAATGGGGAAGAGAAATGAGGGAGGGATCCTGCGAGGGGATGGCAGAGGGGTTTTTCAGCAAGGAGGGATGCGGAGGCAGAGCAGCACCTCACCAGCTGAGTCGTTTCTCGACTGCCCCCTGGGGATCGAACTTGTTCAAGCGACAGGTGAATCAATCCAGTGGCAGTCAGCTCGACAGTGCCCACATCCAGCAGCGTACGTGAGTGGAAATGGAAAATAGCCCTGTTGCACAGTGTGGGGGCCTTGCATGCATTTGCTAGAGAAAGGCCAGGGTCCCGCAGAGACTAACACATATTATGCATCAGGAAATCAAATCATGCATTGCTTCTCTGAAGTGTCCCAGTGCAAATAACATTAAGACCTTATAACTGTCAGGCTGGTTTTTATCAGGCTCTAAGGCTGTAAAATGCTGGGATGGAAAAGAGTTTAAAAGCCTTTAAAGCCCCCAATCAATTTCTGTTTAAATTTCATATCATGCTTTAACATAAATTCAATTTTAAAAGATTTTTAAGTGTTTCTAATTAGAACTTTTCATCATAACCAAATACTCTATAGATTGTAATGACCAAAAGTAAACATTTGTTCATAAACAGCCCTCTATAAAGCAGTTTTGATTGGTTTTGGGGCCTTTTTAGACACTAAATAATATATTATACACCAAGTAACCACCAAGATTGCATTTATTTCAAAGCACTAAAAGCAAAATATGCATTCACAATTATATTAAAAAATCTTTTCAGAGACTTCCCATCTTGTTTATATTGACCATTAATAATTCCTCTCTTCTCTCATTCACTCTGAGGAATCCGACTGTCAAAGCAGCATGCCTCAAAAGGATTGATTGATTTGATTTGATTTTTATTATTGTGTCATGCATATACAATATGCCCAGCCCAATGGGCTTACAAGACACCATTATTCAATAATCAAGTTCAGAGATCATTTTAGACGCTTACAAAAATAAATAATCTCACAAAAATGAACTATCCTGACGTTTTTTCCAGGCTCTAGATACAAAAGAGGCCAACTTGTAAATATTATAACTAAACAACCATTTCAGTCTGTCATCGTCAGTACACCAAAACATATCAGGACTTTTAACGTACATTGGTAACAACATTTTAACATGGCATTGCAATCAAATTTGTCTCCTAAAATGAAGATAATTGCTTTCTTTTTTCTTCTAATTCACTTTTTCCATATAGCTCTAGTATAAAAAAGCCTAGTTGTACTGTTAACCGTAAAAGTTTGCATCCAATCTTTCATTATTAATTATTGTCATTACTGTCTGTTGCATTCACGTTTACGTCTATAGGCATCATGAGTAATTTTGTTCATATATATGAATGTATCTGATTCGTGTAACAGGAGGATACCACTGAATGACCTTAGTCTGTACGCAACAACCAGCTGTGTTAAAAGTAAACTGAAAACATGGCGACCATTTTGAGAGTAGAAGTAGCAAAATAAACACCAACAATTAGTATCATTATTAAATAACTTGAAAACAAAATTTGACTCGAAACACGTTGACATGTCCCTAACACAATAAAGCATTTTAACTTCATCGGAGTGCCTCGGATTTTTATGTGTTTTCAAATGTACTGTCGTCCTTAGATCCTTGAAGAGCACCCCAACCCACCATTTTTTATACATTTTTAACCCAATGTAGCACTCACCTCTACATGTTTTTTCTGCATTATTAAATTCTTGTTGAGAAGTGATGACTAGTTTCAGACCTCATCATCAGCATCATCTGCACTGTGTTTCTGTAATTTTTTTCCTTAGCGGACTGTCATAACTATTTTGATATTAGGGCCTTAAGAGTAACTGTGTTAACTGATGACTTGCAACCAACTATATCTTTCAAAAGCTTGTTTCAACTAAATAATGGTATTGGACGTACAATTTGAACAGGAATGAGGACTTTGAAACTGAATTAGTCTTTGTTTACCCAAATTTGAGTGGCTCACTGTGCTTCTCTGAGAAATTAGAGATGAATCCAGCATGACATTCAACCACTGAATCTATTTTTTCTGTTCAGGAGTTTAAGTTAATAACTAAAATCTGACATCTTAATCAATAAATTATAAAGTACTTTAATATTTTTTGTGTATTTTGGTAAAACTACATTTTAAAATTCATGGATGGATTTTAGGGTCAGAGGGTCACAAAGCACATGTTGTGCACAATGAGTTAAGGAGGGGTACAAGGACAGTGATAACAGCCATATAACTAAATTTTACCATTAGTAAAAACATTGACCCAAAATCCTGTTAGTCACCTAAGTTCTTCAAGCTAAAAATGTATTCTGTCAAATAAGTGAGAAGCAAGATCTTGAAGTCAGTGGAATATTTAACTGGGAGCCAGTAAAGCTGATGAAGAACAGGAGTGATGTGTTTAAAGGAGGGGGTTTTGGAGACATAAGCAGCAGATTTTTGGAAAACAAATTAGGTTTATGGAGGGACTTCTGAGGGAGACCAGAGAGAAAGGAGTTACAGTAATATAAGGGATGGGCTGAGGCAATTAATGTTGTGTAGATAGAAGAATGGAGACCAAGTGACATTGATATGAGCTTGGTCAGAAGGACTGCCATCAAGGATGACACCCAGACTCTTAACTAATCTCACATACCAGATGGACTATTCAATATATGCCTTACAGGACAAATTTCACCACTCCATCAGGGCAACAGTCCAAAAAAGTGTTTGGGAATAGGCAGAACTTTCAAAAGCATTACCAGAATGTCCGATCAGTTCATCAATCACATTCATTACATTCATTAGTCAATCAGATAATCCAGTTCACTACTGCTGCAGTGAAAAGTAAAAAACAGAAGACATTTCATAGAACAAATTCTCACCAAAAGATGTTGAAGCAAAAATGTCCTATATGTCGAGAAATGCTTTCAGTGTTATTTGTTTTTCATCAAGTAAAGAAATGTGGTCAAGATTAAAAAAAAAATGCTATTGAAGCTATTATCATCTTTGCCAAATCTCTGTAGCGCCCAACTCTTCCTGCTTTTAAGGACTCTGATCGGGTCATGCCACTTCAAGCTGAGCACAATCTTTGTGGACTGGAACTTCACAAGATGGATCTGACTGATTACAGGTGGAATCAGCTACAATGCAAGACTAACTGAGACGTTATCATTGCTGAGGGAGAAGCCGCCTGATTTTGTTAAAGTGTATTTAGTGCAGACAAGAAGAACTGTTGTCTTATCACTGTTTGGTTTGAGAAAGTTGCAGGAAGAACAGCGTTTGATTTTATGTTGATAGCCTGCAAGGGAGGTGGGAGGGAGAGCTGAATTTGGTTAACTGGTTAAGTGGACAGGTAGAGCTGGGTGTCATCCACATTGTAATGAAAAGTGATGCTACATTTACAGAAGATATGGCCAAGTCGAGGAAGACAGATGATCAACAGAACCTTGTTTTCCTTTTAAAGATTTCAACTGATAGGATTAAGTAAAACTTGATAAAAGGCAACATCACTTTGTGGACTATTTGACCCCAACAAGCTAGCTTACTTGCCAGCTGTTACAATAAGCTTGGTTCAGCTGCTGCATGTCTGCTGCAGCAGCCAGGTACCAACATTCTTATTGGCCAAGGGGGATGTAAGTGAGGGCTGTGTAAGTTTTTGACCTCAGCAATTAAATGAACAATTACAGATGCAACCTCTTCATTTTCCCCTCCCTACAAATGCATGCAGAGTTCCAGCCAATTACTAGCCAACTTCCAGTCTATAAAAACCCCCCTGCCTGAATTACAGTGACAAAAGGGAGACTTAGAAAAGATCTGTTAATTAATGAATGTGCATTTTAGATGCTGTAACTGCATTATTAAAAGTGGGGGCACAAGTCATTGTGTCTCAGCTATTTAGGCTCTGTGCCCTAAAAACAGAATGAAAATAATCAATCTGCCTAATGACTACAATTTTTCAATGAAATGTCATATTTAATTAATAGCTGAGGGTGTTTATAGTGCATTTTCCTTCAAGGCAAAGATTAAGATAAATGTTTTTTGATGGGAAGAACCGCCGTTTTTAAGCCAAGTTATCACATCAGCCCCTGTGCTCATGATATCCTGGTGGATAGACAAAAGATTGCAACAAGTCTCAAAACGAGGGGACTACGAGGCATTAAAAGTCGCTATGAGTAAATCATAGTGGGGAATTTTATTACAGATACAAGGGTGGGCAGGTCCCAGCACTTTCCTGTCACAGACCAGCCAAGGCTCTGTCAAGGAAACAGGGTAAAATTTAAGTGTCTTCATCTGTGCCAAGGATTTAATTTGCAGATGCTCCTCAGACCACTAAATCAACTAACTTGTTAACTTTATTGCCTTTATCTAGCAGAGCTCATGCCGTTAAACATGAGACATAAAGGTTAATTTGTAAACAGTACACTGCATATGACTCTGCTCAAAGTAACAGGTCTGCAGCTAGGGGCCTTTTTTAGTTGGTTTTGCCTCAGCTGCAGTTAGAGTTCAATAAAGTAACCTTATATAGATGCACAGAGGGACAGAGGAGATGGCTATTGATTGACAGAAGTGTGGCTTATCAGGTGGGCGACAGGCCATTGGGAAAGTGGCTGAGGCAATTAAAGAAAGAGGGAAAAGGCAGCTGAGGAGGTGTTGGTTTAAGTCTTGCCTCTATTTCTCAAGGGGTGATGAAAAAAGTAAGACTGTGCGAAGAATAGAAGAAGAAAAGTCCATTTATGTGGCTAAAGATTAGCAGAGCACACAAAAAGGTGATCCCACAGAGAGTTACAAATGGTGCTTTAGATTTGTCCCTCAGTACCTCTTCTTCTTGCTCTTCACACACACACACATCTCACAGCTTGTTTGTGTGTGTGACAGTTCCCATAATCAGATTCTCAGTAATGGCACACATGCCTCCACATATCCTGGGCTGCCTCTGCTCCATATATCTCTGGACAGGCTTTCAATCTCTTCATAGGAACCTCTTTGAATACCACTTGTGGAATGGAAATCTGTCAGTCAAGTGTGAGCCCAAGGGTGGAGGGTGAAGGGGAGGGCTGCCTTCAATTACAGAAATGGAATCAGATATGTGCCGCCATACAGGGGGATGGAGATTAGCGGTCCAATGATTCTTTAAGGGGTGATATGGAGCATGATGGATTGAGAGGTGGGAGGGTGTGGGTGGGGGTGGTGTGTGTGGGAAAGAGGAGACAAAGGGAAGCCAAACAGAAAAGGTGAGGGAAAAATGCAAGAGGGCATGAGGCGGATGATGAAAGGTGTTAATATGAAAAGAAGAGAAGGAAATGGGGATATAGGGAGATGTGGGAGGGAAGCGGGTGGTAGGAAATAAACGGGGAGGATGAAATCAGGCTGAGAAAAATGACGACAAAAGGTTGGGAGAGCAAACAAGGGAATGGTTAAGTAGTCCCATAAAAGTGGTTAAGCAAAAATGATGGACATCTCAATCGTGCTGAACACTGTCTTTGTGACTCTGGCTTAGTCACAAACTGGCCAAACTAACTTGGTTAAGCAGCTGCTTGGCCGCTGCAGGAGTAGATTGTTGAGTCCTTGAGCCTTGTTAGCTTCAGACAATGCAAGTAAGTATGTATTAAAAGGAAAACATAATTTTGAGTTCTCTGAACACAACCTAGAAGAAAGAATTTATCAACTGGAGGTGCTGTAAAAGCACAAACCTCCACCAAAGGCAATTCTGACACTATTTGCCACTTGATTTCTTTCGTTATTCTCTTCACAAACTGCTGAATGCGGAAAAAGCATAACCTTCTTGCTGGAGAAAATTATGTCTGCAGCCATTGTATCCTGAAGGATTCTTTACCTAGGCAGATGCAGTAAAGAAGCAAATATGACTTAACAAAACCACTCACATAAGATCAAAATTACTCAAGACTTTGAATGCAGTCAAACCTTGTTAAATTGGCTGACTGTCAGATTTATCAATTAGCTTGATGTAGCAGCTACATGTCTGCTGCCACAGTATCCTAAAGGATTATGAGAATAAAAGGGTGCAGTAAAGACACAAATATCACTTTACAAAACTAGTCAGATAAGACCCAAATTACCCAAGACTGGTCTGGTTTTTATGGCCTGTGGAAGGAAGAGAGAGAGTGTGCAGGGAACCCACGAATGCACAGCGACAACATGCAAACTCCACATAGAAAGGCCTGGACTGAGGCACGCATGCTACCTGCTGAAACACCATGCCATCCTAAAACAGCATTAAACAAGCAATCTGACTCAATAAAAATGAGCAATCAAGCTCTAAATTACCAACAATATAGCCTACTTTAAAGGCATCCTTGACAACTAAATGTTGATCCTTTACACTAAATCCTCTGGTATAACAGATCACATTGCCATTGTTTTGGATATTGCTGTTGGTCAATCTCATTCATAGGTGTGCAGTAATAGCATCAACAGCAAAAAACAGGATTTGGGCAATTTAAGTTAACACAGCGATATGTACCATGATGGATAAAGGGTGTTGGGGGGTGTCGGAAGGAGGAAACAAAGGATGGGAAAATGTGAGGGGAAATGTAAGGTAAAGGAGGAGCAGGAGACAGATGATGATATATGAAGAAAAGAGAGGAAAAGAGGAAATATGGAGATGTGTCTGAAGAAAGTTGGTGGTGGTGGTTAAGGGGTTGGGGTGAGAAAAATGAGCTGAGACATAAGATTAGAAGAGCAAACAAGGGAAAGGAAATGGTCTCATTGAAGTTGTTCAGCAAAATTGATGTCCACTTTCGAAGAAAAAGCAGAGAAGAAGAGATGGGAATTACCTGAGCCAAAGGATTATTTCTACTGTGTTGCCTGAAACCCAATTCAATCTGTACGACAGTTTCTCTGATCTGAAGCTGTCCACATTGTCAATGTAAGACAACCTTACTACTAGTTTTGCACCTTTTATTCTACTAAGTTTAAAAACAGTACACTTTAAAGAGTCTATAAACAATTTTCCCAAGCAGATCACAGCTATTTAGATTTATTATATTCCCTGCAGAATGCTGACACAATATGTCAGTGCATTATAAAAATCAACCTGCAGAGGCTTAATACAGCCGCAGGTTGAAAATTTACATTCAGTCCAGTGGATATCCATGACAGTTATCTTAATATTTAATGCAACAAGGTTGTTGTTTCCTTTTTAATTGACCACAAAACACTGAAATTTGAAATATAAAGCACTTAATGATAAAGACCAACAAAGCTTCAGACTTGTTTTGAGTGTTAGCACTGAGAGTTCAGTTCTTTTGTTGTGGCTCAGTGTAAGAAAAACGATATGCTCCATTACTTTAAGTCCAGATCTAAAACAGTAGTGCACGTGCTTATCCCCTAAAGGGGGATAAGCGGTGTAGAAAATGAATGGATGGATGATTAAAGCTCTTTTGAGGACTTATTCGTGGGTTAGCAAACTAGACGCTAGTTAGTACTGATGTCTGTATGATTGAATTGACTGATGGACTGTATAGAGTGGTGCAGGAGTGAGTCTAAAAATGCAGAAGTGAGTTAGCATTTAACACTTCCTGGTTACCAAGCCTGAGAGTTTATGGGATTTTGATTTCTGATAAATGCCTGAAATAATAAAAACGCATGCACATGAGATTTGAATGTTTACTCTGAAATAGTAAAATACATCAGATATTGCAAGCTTTTTAATTTGAAAGTGTTGTTTTGTGTTCAAAAGGACGTTTGCTAACAGCTGATAGGACTACAAAAATGGCAGGGGACCTTAATGCAAGCTTTTCTGATCACTTTTAAATAATCAATATTGCACACACTATTACCACATAGGAACTAACTTGACCAGGTCACTTGATTATGAGGAAATTCTCAAACAAGAGGTCACAGTGTGACGTTACATGTTGGAAGTATTGTAACTGCTTCTAAGACAAACCAAATTTTGTAGTTTCATCCACCACTATATATACAGCTTATCCTTCTCTGGGTTGTGGGGGGCTGGAGCCTTTCCCAACTGACATTGGGTGAGAGGCAAGGTACACCCTGAACTTGTCACCAGCCAATCACAGGGTCACATAGAGACAGGCAACCATTCATGCTCACACTCATACCAAAAGCCAATTTAGAGACGCAAGTCAACCGAATGAGCTTGTTTTTGGTCTGTGGGATGAAGTGAGAGTGCCTGAAGAGAACCCATGCATGCAGATGAAGAACATGCAAACTTCACACAGAAAGGCCCCGACTGATCAGGGATCGAACAAGCAACCTCTTTGCTGTGAAGCACGCGCACTACCTGCTGCGCTACAGTGCTCCCCTGTTGTAGTTCCGTAATAGCTTTTTAGTCTTGCCAATTATGTATAACCTTAAAAAAATCACAAAAATGTGATAATTTCGTCAAATTACCACAAAGAACAGAACATGTAAGAGTCATGTTTTTTGTTAATTTTATGCCGTATTATAAGCAATTATCCAAAACCACAATGAAAAACCTCTCTGGCTTTTTCGTAGAGAGAACCAGCACAACGCTTACTTCTGCGTTGGCCTACAAAAATACATCATCCCTTCACCACTCTGTTGGCTAAACAATTGGCAAAGATTATGAAAAAGTAAAAATGATACAGACATTCAGAAGTGTCCTGAAAGCCTCTGATGTGGACTATTTGGTCCTCTAGTTTCAGAAGAACTTTTGTTCTTGTCGCATTCAAGTCAAAGTTAGGTCATTTCCTTTGGACTATCAGATTTCTGCTGTTAGTCACTTCATGATGGGGCAGGAAAAGTTCACAAAAACGTCCTCCTTGCCTCACAAAAACGATTAAGCAGTTGAAAATGCACTCTAATGCTTGGCTGCTTTGTGAATATCAAACACAGTTAAAGAAGCGTGTACTTTCTGCATTGTTCTTACGGTTCAATTCCAGGACTTTCCTGCTAACATAACTTCACAAACATTAACTGGCCTTTTGTGATGCCATCTAATACCATTGATCTCTTAATAATTTCTTATTTGATATTGACTATGTCACATTGATTTGCTGATTTACTGTTTATTCCATCTGTTTAGGGTATAATATTCAAACCTTATATAACTTTAAGATGTGCACTCACAAGGATGACTTTAAGAATGTGCTTACAAAAGTATGATGTGGAAACTTGCAGCCTCCAGCACATACACACTGAGAACAGGCTGTTCAGTGAGCTTCATTCTTTTAAAGGAAAATCAGCATTTATATATTCATAGATTCTGAGTTTTCAGATAACAGTACGGCTGTTGATATAATGTGCAGTTTGTCTCACCAGGTTATAAGAAGCACATCAAAAAATGTAATTTGAAGAATTTTGGACTGCTTAAAGATGCCCGAAGGGGACTCTGAATTCACAAATGCATTAAAAAGAGGATAGAGAAAGAAAGCATACATCTTAAATATCATCACTAAAACTCCAGCAATTATGCTAAGTTGAATTCCTTTGTACCCAACTTAAATTAACTTTTCTTTTTCCCATCAGAGGTTTGACCATCAACTCAGAGAGTTAAGGACTGTGAAGTCAAAATCTGTCCGTCTCTTTCATCCAAAAACAAGCAGACTACAGGTAACACTGCTGCCATTGCGAAATCACAGTTGACAAAACCCAAAGGACCTTCAAGGCACCTTAACCTGCCTGATTCAATGTCTGTCAGCAGGCGGATCCATCTTGCCAAGCTCCAGTCTACAATGATTGTGAGCGTCCCAAAGCGGCATGGCCTAAGCAGCGTCCTTAAGGGACAGTTCAGTTTTTTTGAAGTGGGGTTGTATGAGCTCCATATGGCCACTAAGTACCTTAGATGCAGTAGAGCGTTCTCTCCTCTCCCTCAGTAAGCCACAGTCTGTAAAAGTCTGTTATGCAGAACTAGCTGCAAACAGGGAAGTATTGTACCAAGTACAAAGGGTATTTTCTCTGCTTACAAGAACTCCCATCAAAAAATAATACCACAGTTTAAGAGTACGCTACCTATACATGCTTTTAGGTGCATTACCTTTTCGGAAATATAAAGTTTATCTGGAACCAACCGACTCGCGTCACATATTCCTCCACGCAGCGCTGCCGCGAGCCGCTGAATCACTCCGCCTCCCTCTCAGCTGTTGTTAACATAAGCTAGTGACTTCAGACGCTGGTTGTAGCCTCATGTAACTTTTATCAAGTATTGTAATTCTTTTGTTCTGACTCTTAGCAGTGTGAGGAAGAGACAACGTAGGAAATTAAAAACAAGTGATTATGACAGCGACGATGAAGTTCCATTCACTGTGGAGTCAAGAGGATATCTGTGTGAACCGGAGTTCACAGAACAAGAGCTGCTGCAGATGGAAACCGTCACACAGTCTGTATCACTCATCATACAGATTTTCCTGCTCTTCTGAATGCCAGAGTTTTGTGGACATTCTTCAATTTCCTGAAGATAAACTGGAAAAACGTTCAAAACCTTAAGGACCTAATGACAGTTTATCCTCAAAGTAATTAATAGTGATCTGTCAGAGACAAACAAGCAGAGTAAAGGAGGCTGTTTAACGTAACACTGCAGACTACTTGTGTGTGTGTATCTTTCTCTCTCACACACACACACAACCATTACTGTTGTGTTTTAGCATTGGGCGGCTCGCGGCAGCGCTGCTCGGAGGAAAATATGGGGGGGGGTCGGTTGGTCCCAGAAAAACTTTATGCTCACACAGAGATTAGCATAGATGCTAACAGCTTCAGGAGCAGTTTTATCAGATCTGGACCACATTTATAGGTTAAATGAAAATTATATCTTCATTCTACTTTCAACATGTTTCGATGATCGTTGGTCCTACATAGTGTCTTTGTTTTGTTCAGAGCAATCATCCAATCAGCTGCCAGATATGTTTTTGAAAGGTTTTGCCCCTTCGCAAACACTTTTGATGGGATGTTGCCGTGACAGACTGGTGAAATATACTGAGCAGTCCATTGTTAAGTTAAAAAAAAAAATGGGTCACACATTTAAAAATATTTGGCTGCAATGATCTCACAGTTCTGCATTTCACCCAGTAAATATGGGACCCTCTGAGTATCAGTTCTATACTTGGACTTTGTGTATGCTTGTGTGGTAATTGGGGATAGCAATTTTCTCTCAAAAGCCTGATATTTAGAGCAGGATGTGAGGAAGTGGAGCTCTGGCTCTACCTGCTCAGTGTCCCAGTTGGGGCACAGTCTGTCTTCCTCTGGGAGCAAGCTCTTTTAGTGACGACCCAGCTTTGTAGCTTATTTGTGGTTACTGAGTCTGTTATGATATAGGTCAAGTAATAAGACTGCAAGCCACAAATTTATCTACAAAGTCTCCCTCATTACGTCTTCTCTACTCTTCTGTGTGTGTGTCAGTGGGCTGTTAGAGGGCTGGAGCGATTGTGCCAGGTATGGCTATTAAAAAAACAGACTAATGTTTTAATCCAAAGTTATTAAACAAACATTTTTCAGTATCCTTCTCCTTCAGTTTCCTCCCCTTCTGCATCAACATAATGCTGCATTCAGGTCATTCACTTATTAAAGCAGTGCAGTGGATCTTCTCCTGACAGTTGTCTCAGAAGCTTGTTCTTTCTTTGTTTCAACTTCTGACACAGACTCAAAACGTGTCCACCTGAGCACGGATTGTATCTTAGTAAAGTTACACAGTGCTAAATCAGGTGTTCTTAGTGTTAATTCACCTTCTGGAAACTACTCCTCCAAAATTGTATCCTTAATGTCTAAGCAAATCAACATGGCCTTGCATATGGACTTTTTGTGCTTTCTTCTTCCTTGGTGATGATGGTATCTTCCAGGGCATCAACTGCATTTGCTTTCCTCCAATTTGTTCCAAAAATGTCTCCACAAATTTTTTGTTTTCCCTTTTGATCAGGAGTCGGAAGTTTTTGCATAACTTTGACACACATTTCTGTCATTTTCAATCAAAATTTGTGTTTTTATCAATGGAGACTATTTCTGCTGTCATTCTCATACTGAGTTGTCAATCATTTCAAAGATTTGATTAATTTGTTAAGTTTTTGGGCACCAAGGACGTTCATCATCTTGCAGTGTTCCCATCAGTTAATGTACAGAAAGATTCAGCTGCTGTTTTATTCAGTTTCACCCTAAATTTAAAGTTAATGTGTTGCTCAACTTTTGAGCTGCTAGCATTTCAGCTAGCAAAACATGTGCACTTTAATCAGTGGCCAGCAGTGAACTAAAGATGTCACTTATTGTAAACCTACAGCATTTTTGCGTCAATTTCTAATCTCTAACACTCAGTGTGACTGTGAACAATGTGGTTTTATCCTCATTTTATAATGACCATACCTCCAATTAGTTGAAGGAGGTTTAGTTTATTTATTTTAAAGTTAAGAAAGGTTCTAGGGTCAAAATGACAGATTGTTGAATTAATATTTTAATTGGTGTATAAGTAGATGCACTGTTTTGTTTGGTGTAATTTCCTTTAAAGAATCAGACTAAATATTGCTGAAGACAAACAAACACCATTTTTTCTCTGTTTCAGTCAATAAAATACAGATTGTACAGACTGCACAGCTCAGGCAGACAGACTTAATCACACTTTTTTTGTTAATGTTTCTGTGAGCTTGCTTTCTTTAATCTAACAGACTATGTGTTCATATATCACCTCCTATTCATCTGTTTCTTTGTTTTGTTGGCAGTTAAATTATCCACTACAGTAATTACACATCATCTGGCTTCCAGCACAAAACAGCGCTCAGCATAAACAATCCTGATAATCTATTACACTAACGTGTTTCAGGATGAGTCAGAATCAGCCACATGCGGTGTGTTGGAGGAAATACCAATTACATTTACAACTCAGATATTCAGACCTACATTTTTGTCAGGATAATAAAATATTTACTTTTGGCTGTCTGGAAAAAGAAAAAGACGGCAAAGAAGGTAAATTTGATTATTTTGTTTTGTATTGAATGATGCTCCAGTCAAGCATTGTGGCTGCATAGGAGGCATTAAAAGGGTGTTATTTAGATGAATTTGGTCACATACAGCAAGTATACGTATATGCAAGAGTAGCCTATCCATGACACCAGTGCACATATGCAAATATGAAAGCAAGAACAAACTGCAAATATATCTTCAACCTCAGTCTATAGACAACTAGACCGACCACAAAGGGGTTTGATGCCTCTGCCAGAGAGTGCAAGTACAGACCTTACACCTCTAGGACTTAGGGTCTGTCCCAATTCCAACCCTTAGCCCTTGTTTCACCCCTTACCCCTTGGCTTTGCGCGTTCATGTCAAGTGAAGGGGTGTCCCAATTCTCCGTAGGGCTAAGGGGAAGGGCTAAGACGAAGGGCTACACAGCCCTTGAAATGAAGACAGACCGGGACCTCACTTGAAAGGAAGGGGTATGAGAAATTCCCATAATACACTGCGCCCGCTGACAAGAAGGCAGAGTGGAGACCGAAGGAAGCGCATAATTATAATTATTAAATCATCAAGTAAATATTAATCATGTTTTGAATTGTTGGTTGTATTTTAAAATTTCTCATTATGACGAGCTAGTTTTTTTGCAGCTGTAGCTACAGCTATAGTCGCATCTGCCTATGACACAGCCAGTGAGCGGCTCTGGGTGATGACGTAGCGCGAATCGAGTGGCGTCTCATTTCTCAGGAGCGTGCTTTCACCTCTTTCCCTTGGCCCTCAAAACAGAGGGCCAAGGGGAAGGGGTAAGACAAAGGGGAAGGGCCAAGGGATAGAATTGGGATTCACCCTTAATCAGAGACAACATTTGTGCGAAGTTTGATGAAATACTTCAGAGAATTCTTAGCATACAAAGTGTACAAACATGAAAAGATTATGGTCTTTCCAGCTTGTACTTAAGCCAAAGGTGACATTTACAAAATGTATTGAAAATCAACTTTGAGATTTTTCTTTTTCACTCCTCATAGCAGTGACAGGTACAGAGAGCCTGTAAGTCTGCACAGTCAAGCTACAGAGAAAGATATGCAAGGATCCTGTCAAAATTAAACACCCTTTAGTTTGAGTTATTATTTCCACCAAGGAGGTCATGTTTTTGGCCCTGTTTGTTTGTCTGTTTGTTTGTCCATTTGTTTGTTTGTTAGTAAGATTACGCAAAAATTACTGGACAGATTTTGCTGAAATTTTCAGGAGATATTGGTAATGGCCCAATCATATATTTTGGTGGTGATCCAGAAATTTGTTTGGATGCAAAAAATTCCAAAATTTCCAAAAAAAATCACATCAGTTAATATCGGGCTGAATTTTAAAAAATCATATCTCAGCCATTTCTTAACGAGTTCGCTTCAAAATTTACAAGATAACATATATAAAATGTCTCCATCATCAAGGTAAATTTCATATGGATCCGATCCAGACTGACCTCACTAAATAACACTGAAGTTTATAGTGGGAAATCCCATTCATTTCTCCTTGGCTGCTGTGAGGGTTTCGCCCCCTTTTCTTTATTATGGGAACTGTAGTTTATTTGCACACTGATGTCAACCTTTTTTTAAGCCTATGTGACTCCATTTCCCAGCTTCCCTTGCAACGCTGGTGAAAGAGCTCTCTACATGCAGAGACATGAGTAGAGATTTGGTCATCCAATAGGAGCTTGTGGTGGTCCAGAATTGTATCTTCTACAGGAATTGTGGAAAAGCTACTGCAGTAACTGAGCAGCTTGGCTGAGGTCTGCAATCTCTGATTGCTCTTCTAATTCAAAAGAGTTAATAAAACTATTACAACCCTAATTCCAATGTAACTGGGACACTGAGTAAAACTTAAACACTGACTACAATGATCTGCAAATCCTTTTATTCAGCCTATATTTAATTGAATACACTGCAAAGACAAGATATTTAATGTTCAATATGATTATTATTATCATTTTTAAATTAAATGCCTACAACATGTTCCAATAAAGATGCGACAGCAGTAAGTTCTCCACATTGTTTCATCACCTTTCCTTTTGACAACACTCAACAAGCATTTGTTAACTGAGGACACTAAGTGTTGAAGCTTTGTAGTTGGAATTTTTTCCCATTATTGTTTGATGTACGACTTCAGCTGTTGGATTTTGAGCTTCATTATGCACCACACATTTTCAATAGGAGACAAGTTTGGACAGCAGGCGGGCCAGTTCAGTAGCTCCACTCTTTTACTATGAAGCCACACTGTTGTGAAACATGCAGAATGTGGCTTGGCATTGTCTCAAATAAGCAAGGAGGTCCCTGAAAAAGATGTTGCTTGGATAGCAGCATATGTTGCCCCAAAACCATGTACCTTTCAGAAGTAATGGTACCTTCACAGATATGCAAGTTACCCATGCCATGGGGACTAACACACTGCCATACCATCACCGATGCTGTTTTTTTAACTTTGCATTGATAAGAGTCTGGGTTGTCCTTTTCCTCTTAAGCCTGAAGGACACAACAAACTTTAAATGTGGACTTGTCAGACGACAGCACAATTTCCATATGAGCTTGGGCCCAGAGAAGCCAGCAGTATTTCTGGGTGTATATATGCCTTTGGCTTTGCATGGTAGAGTTTTAATTTGCACTTATAATGTTTTTCTGAAGTGTTTATGAGCCCATGTGGTAATACGCTTTACAGAAAGATGTTGATTTTTTAATGCAGTGTTGTCCAATGGATCAAAGGTCACAGGCATTCAGTGCTGGTTGTTGCCTTGCTGCGTACATGCAGAGACTTTTTTCTTCTTTTCTTTTTTTCTGGATTCTCTTAATCATTTGATTAAGGACTGTATATGGACAAACCCCTAAATTTCTAGCAACTGTACATTGAGAAATGTTCTCAAACCATTTCTCAAGCTACATCAGCTCCTTATTTCTGAAAACTAAACCTTTTGGGGACGCTCCATTTATTCCCAATCATGACACTCACCTGTTTCCAATGAACCTGTTCACTTGTGAAATATTTGAAACAGGTGTTTTTTTCAAGCATTTCTCAACTTTCCCAGTCTTTTGTTGCCACTGTCCCAGCTTTTTTGGAATGTGTTGTAGGCATCGAATTCAAGCACTGAACATTTGTAAAAAAAAAAAAACAACAACACTAAATATCTTGAAAATTATTTGCAAAATATATTTATATTTGTGTTTTACACAATTTAGGGGTTTGTAATTTTGTGGCCTGCTACCAAATGGTCAATGGCCTGGTACCAGTCCTCACACCTGTGGTTGGGGACCACAGCATTTTGGCATTTTAATCCAAAACTATCCAAACTGCTGGCCTCTTCCAGCATGCAGCTGACATGTCAGCGATGTTATGTTAGCTACAACAAGAATCAGCATCATGGTAACAAAGTCCCTCAAGTGCAGTTTCTTAACAACTGTGTAGCTTTTTCTGGCACCATCTGTTTACCATAATGAGCTGCATTTCAGCTTACTGCCAGAACAGGAATTTACCTGTCAGTCAGAAATGTTCAGTACTGAGCCATGTTATCAACTTTGCCTGGATACTTGATATCTTAGTACACATTTTGCAGTCAGAGCCAAAAGTAAAACATACTTTTCTTAGCATTTTGTGATGACTACATGGTTCAAAGAAGCACAGCTCGTGTTTTAGATGAAAAAAGGTGTCAAAGGAAGCTCACATCACCTTGTATGGTAATACAGTTGACACCATGTTTGATGACACTGAAATAATGTGTGTTACATAATTCTTAGAGAGCAAGTTTCAAGTGACTTTTATTTTCACTACAGTGAAACAAGCCCAATTAAAATAAATGGCTCACATTGTTCCTCCAATAAGATTAATTGCATCAGCCACCATGTTTGGCATGTTTTTTAATGCCACAGTTTCGTATCAGTGCCCATCTCAAAAACACATATTGGTCAGACTCTAGATAATTCTATCCATGAGTGGGCTGAATTTTCAATATTCACTAGGAAGGATACGCTGATGGTCACATACTGAAAAATTCACATGTCAATCTGAAATGAATTTAGGTTATGAAATAGTAATGCCACTGCCAATAACACACAGGCACATTGAGCCAAATTCAAATCAACAGCTCGAGCAACTGAGCTCATTGAATGTGGTGGCATGCATTAAGCTGTCAAACAGCTCAGTAAGCAGGCTGTTTCTGTTTCACATTGCGGACAGCGTTCAATAACAGCTGTCAGATCTGCCTGCAGGACCGCTGTACTCAAGTCAGATCGCTCCTGGAAACCTCAAATCAACGCTGGCCTTTGTGTTTTGATTGCAAAATGTGTAGTCAAATAAAATGGGAAAAACAGACTCTCTCCAAGCTACAAATTTAAAACATGGTGACTTGGAAAACAAAAATAAGGGCAGCCCTACAGCTCGGCAATATTAAATTCAAATGATGGTACATCTTTGCTGTGCCTAACAGTTCAGCCTATATGGTATTACCAAATCAAAAAGGATGATTCATCTAAACGCATTTTCAAGCATTATGACCACACATAATCCCCAAAACAAGCCTTTGATGGCATACTTAAAGATATATATATATATATATATATATATATATATATATATATATATATATATATATATATATATATATACATATATATTTTTTTTTAAGTTGGGTACCACCAGTAAGGTTCACTGCTGCTAAAGGGTACAGATATTTTGCATAATTGTGTGAGATTTGGGTAAAAACTAGCAACAAAAATACATTGGGTCAAATATACAATTGGAAGAGAATTTTAGTGTGGCTGTTTTTCCTCCAGGAAATCTTTGTTTGGCACTTTTTCACAAGCGGTAAATTCCTATTATGCCCATCGATACTGCACACTGAATCTTGTTCTGAAGACTTAAATCTTCTTTATACTCTGGTTCATAAAGGTAAACCTGTGCTTTCACAGTGAAAGGAATGTCATCGTCGCTTGAGTCAAAATCACTCATATTTGGTTCAGTATAAGTTTCCTCTGCTTTTGTTAGATCTTTGTGTTCATAGAGCAAAACAGCTTATTGGCAGAGTCAATGCACACAGGTGGCCGGACACATAGCCATTTGCTATACATAAAGTCAAACACAGAGACTTCCTGGTGGAAAAACAAAGCTCTCTGAAATTTTTTGTTTGATTGTATTTTCAACCCAACATAGTTTCTTGGCTCGTTTTTACGTTAAACCATCATATTTATGCAAAATAACTGTATCTGCCAACAGCAGTGTACCTTATTGGTGGTCTCAGGTCATTCCTCCGAAGGGGGCAGCCCTGCGGGGAGCCCTTTCAGCGACTTCACTGACTACTGTCAAGGACCTGATTCAACCAAACTTAGAAAATACTTAAGTATCCCTTTAAACCGTGTTTTGTAGACAGTATACAGAAGCTATTAAAAATAAAAACATTCAAACTGAATAATAGGTGGAGAGTTTTATTGAAAGCTTCGCTGAAAAAACGCTATTGATCAAAATACATTTTTCCGAGGTTAGCAAAGAGTGTAAATAGCCACATTGCTAACAGCAGACACTTCTTTGACCATGATCATAGCCACAGTCAGCTAATTTGAATAGTCTTAGTCTGGCTTTAAACTCACCTTTAAGCATTTGTTTAAGCCTTTATAATGGGGATGTAAATCATTGAAAGTCAAAACTCACTGATCCACTCCAGGATATAGCTTGCGTCAATAACACCAAAAGCCTCAAAATTAAATAATCTGACATAAAACGGACAACCTGACAAAGCAGTTGGATTCTCCAGATTTTGTGTCTGCCATTGCACTGATCCATCTTGCAAAGCCTCAAGCTGGGGTGATTGTCCCTGGTAAAAATTTGACAAGGCCTATAAGCGTCCTGACTGAAAGCCAGTTACAGACAGATCATGAGTTAAATCACCATCCAGTGTTTCATTTTCTACTCCTTCCATTCAATTCCTATATGATGCTATCCAGATGAACTTGAAAAATATTCCATGAAAATGTGAAACAGTCCACCTTGTGGTTTAGGTTATGGGGAATAAGGGAATGGAGCTTTTTTGCTCAGCCTTGGGGTGGTTTAAGTTAAAGCCGGGCATACACTGTGGGATTTTGACAAGATTTTGATATAAATTTTGAGCCACGCGACTGCCTTTAAAGTCAGAGTGTGTTTTAGACCAACAGTGCATTGTTTATCATTCAGTGTACACAGTGACACAAAAGCAGATCGCAGCCTGACCAACAGCTCCCAACAGGTCAGATGGATTTCTGACATGTTTGACATTCTGGTCGTATGAATGCATTCACTCACACAACCTTGTCCTGATCCTCTAACTTGTTTTTTTTCTTTTTGAGATGCCAGAGAGCAAGAATGTCTGTGTGATATGTGGCCTCCCCTTGTACCAGAGCAAGCCAAAAATATTACATGCCTGGAGATTCAGATGACGCCAGAGTCATCCGGAGTCGGATTTCGGTGCTGGCTGGTGATGCTGTGTGGGTGTGTGGGTTCCTGAGCCACAGCGTTTTTTGTTTGTTTGTTTGCTGCTTGAGTGCCATAAAAAAGTGATCACTGATATGATGCATGAAACTTTGAGGACTTAAAACAACATTTCATCTCAAGTTTAAGAGCATCAAATCGTACAGCATGAGCAAATAAACCATGTATATCGGTCGTGACTTTGTAAGACAGTGTGAGCACTGTTAGCTTGGAACTGCACAGTGTACGCCCCGCTAAAGGGACCTGGGCATGTATGGCAGTACACTTTACATCAAAGTCCGGTTCTTCTTATTATTATTGAAACAAATGCATCATATCCATCTATCTATCCGTCCATCTAGCCAGAATTACTCTGAGTAACACAAACCAGTGGTTACCATGGTTGCTACTTTTTTTTCTTTCTTACAGACGTGTATTAACCACAAGCATACCAAAACCTACTGGATCATACTGTGTACATGTGTAAACTGTGCTCAGGCACAAACATCAGAAGAAAACATCTAAGGCTCAATATCAGCTGTTTTCTGTCACAAATCACTCTAGTACAGGAACTTCTGCCATGCAGAGTATCCCCATAACAGGACCTGTCAGTGGGGGTCTCCCTTTCTGAGGCAGTGATACAGGCTAAGAGGTTTGGACTGTGGCTACCATTGGTTAAGCTTTGCATACGCGCTCCTCACAAATGCATTTGTTCAAACTGGTAATGATGGTGCAAAACTCCATTTTGTGTCGATAATAATTCTGTGACAAGTATTGATACTGGTTTCCCACCCACCCCTAGAAGGCCCCAAGACTGATGATGTATCCTGCCCAAACGCTGTCATGAATTCAACATTCATTTTTCAAAACTCAACAACATCAATCATGCTGCTTATCTTAAACTTTCACACATTCCTCTGCTCTTGTACATCTTAAGTTTGAAAAATGTTAAGATAACAAGAGAAGCTGACAGTCACTCACCCACAGCCTTCAGGGAGGCGTACTTGTTGATGTCCTTGTTCTGCTGCTGCTGCTGCTGCTGCTGTTGCTGCTGCTGTTCGTAGACATGAGCCAGCTGGCTGAGGGCAGGGTACGGGTGCTGCTGACCCACGTTTGAGCCCGGTGCCACGTTGTTGTTGATCTGACCTCCCTCTGTAGGGCAAGGACACACAACAGGACAAGGTTACAAAAAGGTTTCAGACAAGAAACATCATTAGCATCTTGACAGGACACTCATTCAGCACCTGCACTTTTAAACTGCATTCATGTAAGCAGTTTGAGATGATATCCATGCATTCTTCCATTCATGTCACGAGCATCAGCGGATGGACTCCTGCCATCAATCCACAGCTGTGGCTGTTTGTATGTCATGCTTCCTATTACACATTTGGACTGAGTCCAGAGTATGGACTCAGATAAGCTGCATCTGCTGTCTGTTAGTATACATGTCAGTACATTTATGTCACCGGAGCTTAATTATTCAGCCAGAATACACATTTCAATAGAGTGACAATTTAATTTACTTTTGACTCACTCAAAACACTGTTAGTGATTAAAATTGGATCTTTATTGTGATGCATGTGGTCTAAACTGAGCAAAAAGGTTATTTATTAACTTAAATAGATAATAGGTAAAGTTATTTTGACTTTAATTGTGGCTGAAACTAAAGGTGCAAAGTGTTTTGCTGTGAAGCTCAGGTGTGGTCCTTGATTTTTTTGTGATACCCAAAATGTTTCACTGTAAAATACCAGATATGTACATAGCCACCATATTTATATTATAATATCTCAAATCTCATCCTGTAAAATATCAACATGTACAAACCATCTGTTAAACAACATGTACATAGGACAGTAAATAATGCCACTTGCTATATAGTATATACTCTTTTAAATTTTTTTAAAAAATTTTATTTCTATTCTTACATTACTGTATTTGATTTGTAATTACATTTTTTTAGTATAATGCTTCTTTCTTTTTATTTCTCTTGTATCCTGCAGCTGCTGTGTATCTTGGAATTTCCCCCTGTGGGACTAATACAGGAATATCTTATCTTATCTTATCTTATCTTATCCTATTTCCTGCTGACGAAGGTGCCATTTAAACGCCATGTGCTCACACTGTTAAAATATCAAATGATCACGTGCTCCTGTTTGCGCCCAGGGGTCTGTCTGTCTGAAAATGAGGAGTGGTAAGGTGCAAAACTAGTGTCTTTCTAACTTGAGGACACAAAAATGATATGTTTTGAACCTTCATATACATGGTCTAAAGACTTGTGAGCTCATAACACACACTTTACCAAGCTTGTTTCACTCACATAGGATGCACAGCCGCACTTATCTACCACTAAGTAGCAGTACATTTATTGAAAAGCAGTTGGCACTCAGCAGTTTGGGCCTTGTTGGTCTGTATTTTGCTATTTAAAGAATGGATACTCTCGGCGCAAAGTCAGGAGCAGAGCGCAAAGAGGATCAATTATGTGCCTTGAGTGTGTTTTGGGTGTATCACAACTCAAACCAATCAGAGTGTCTGCTCTCATTCCCTTTAAATCAGAGCACCACAGGCAGCTGGCATTTTGCTATTTATACAGCTGGTTTAGCTTTTTGGGCTGAACCTCAGATGGATTATTTAAGTCTTCTCTCTTTATTGTGCCACAACACACAAAGAACAAACACATAACACAGCATAAAAAATGTGTATGCTCAGATTAAAAGGTGTTTTTCATTGAAGCATCCCAGAGCATAAGAAACAATTAAAAAGATGAGTCAGGTAGTCTGGCATAGACATAAAAGTGAAACCTCAATAATTATTTAAATCTCCAGTTAAACACTGACAGGATCAGGCAGATTTATGTTTACAATAGATCTGGTTACTGTACATCAAATACCTGTGAGCTTTAAACAATTCATTTCTAATTTTCCCGCAGGGATCTATGGCTCTGTACTCTGCAGTATGCCTAAAACACACCTCACAGCCTATATTATTTTCTGTGAGCATATTAATCTGTGAAATTCATTAGTACGTGTACAAGAATTACAGATTTATCTTAGTGTTTGGAGAAAATGTTTTATCCTTTCCATGCTTGTTTCTTGTTTGAGCATATTACTCATGCTTGAGTGCTTGAGAATATTGCACACCGAACAGCACACCAAAAATGAACTTTAAACTGAGTTTTTCTGTGTATCCTTTCTGGCTGAAATAAGCTCAGTAAAGTGTCTGTTATGATCCCACAGATGTGTGCCAATCCATGCATCCTAAAAGCAGCAGAATGTGCCACAGACTTCAGACTTTAGTCTAGGTTTGAAGGAGGTTTGAAGTACAGCCGATCTCTGCTGCCTCCAGTCAGGAACACACCAGCTTTGCACCAGATCCCTTCTCATTTCCAGACAAACATATCCCCTGAGTGGAAACAGAAGCACACGTTAATTTGTTATTTAAATAGTGTGAGCGCATGGCGTGTAAATGGCACCTGCGTCAGGCGGAAATTAGGGAAAACACTTGCACTTCATGCCAAAACACTGCACCAGACATACGACAAGACCCAAAGAGAAGGTCACACCACTCCAGTTTCAGCCTCGATTAACTTTACCTATTACCTATTTAAGGTTATAAATAACCCTTTTGCTCAATTGGCCAGGCATGCAACAGAGCACTTAGTCATAACAAACACAGAGTAAACTGAGCATGAATATGATTTATACAATATTGGAAGGTGGAGATGAGCATGTGGTGCAAGTAGAGAGTTGTTACGATACAGTTTATAGAATATTAAAATCTAGTGAAAATATGTTTTACTATTGTTCTCAACATGGAGAGATATTAAACAATATATTAACAATACATAGTGATAGTAGGGACCATAATGACTTATAAGCCTAGATGATTTGGGAATAAATGGATATTGCTTGGCTTTTGGAGCCTTCCTCTGAGATTTCCCTTACCCCCCCTGGAAGTTGTCAAGTAAAGACTGATCTTATAAATTAGTTTAACTACACAAAGGCATGCGTTTGTTTGTTTTTTCTCTGTGGCCACAGTATTTTTCAGGGTGTTCATTTGCCCAGATTTGCCCAGATTCAAAAGGGATAAATCATTTTCTCACTCAGTGCTTATGCTGCAGGAAGCAGCAGCTGTCTTACTTAAATAGCAATTTTGTTGTTGAAAATTGTCATCCCCTAATTCAATAAACGATAATGACATTTAAAAGCGTGCCTTGAATATAAAGTCCCTCTTTAACATTATTTTACATACAGCTAGAAATAATTGACTGTAAATTGCTGCCTCTCAAGCATAGCAAATCATCAGTCAGCGTGTGTTGACAGATTTACAAGGAATCCAATACTTCAAGTTTTAATTGTGATAAGCAGGCAATCAGTCTTTCGCATGCAGCATTAAAATGTAGCCTCGTTCCATGGTTTAGGATTGATAAATGAAAAAATAAGCTTCCCAATAACTGCCAGGAGCTTTCTGGAAGAACACGTGCGTGTGAATATGACGGGCAGCAGCCTAACAGAGTAGTCAGTGAGTATCCGGAAAGAGTAGCAGTCACTCAGACTGACTTTAAAGCACAGTTGCAGGAACTCTCTCTAACATTGTTCTTTCACTGAGCTCAGTCTGACAGATAATTGGAAATTCTTGTAAGAGGTATCCCTGCTAACTGAATATGTTCTGTTAAAATACCCCAAAACTGCCACTGGATGATTTAAAGAGGATGAAAACGTTGAAAAAGAGAAAGCAAGGGGGTGAAATTTGTTCTCGAGATGTCGAAGAAGAGGGATGAGGGATGTACAGTATAAGAAATGAAGGTAGAAACTATGGTCTAACGTTAATATGCTGTCTCAGGTTTACAGTTCATAAACAGTGAAGATGTAGTGGTAGGATAAGAGGAAGGGCTGGGGTGGTCCTCTAATGGTGTGTGTCCTGTATTGAGGTTTAAATTACAGAGCTATTTGAGTGTGTGTTGGTCAAACTGATGCATAAAACAAGTATAATTTCTATGTAAGACTGCTGTGACCTTTGAACTCCTAAATCCAATTAGTTGATCCTCAAGTCCCAGTGTCAGTGCCAAAAATATGATGTTCAGAAGATCTGAAGTTGCTATAACTTTGATCTTTGGCCTCCAAAATCAAATCAGTTCATTATGAAACCAAAATGGATATGAAGAGTTTAAACTGTCACATTCAAACACAAAGCAAGGGAGGAGCATATAGGATAATGGTCCTGACCTTTGACCTTAAAAATCTAGTCAATTTATCCTTGAGCTAGAGTTCACATTTGTGGAGAGAGAATTTTCCACTAGAATTCTTGAGATCTCTTGTTCACAAGCAAGAATGAACATACCAACACCAACGACCTTAACCTCTGACCTTTGATCTAAAAATCATCATAAGTTTGTGCTTAAGTCAGAGTGGCCACCATTGCAAAGTTTGAAGAATCATCTACAATGTTTTTAGATATCAAGTATGCAAAAGACAGTCAAAAAATGGGTCCAATAATAATAATAATTTAGAATAAAGCGTAACATTAATAAGCCACCAGGTTTATCAAATCCTCCCTCCCTCTTCCTGCTTGGCACAATTCAACAACTCCCTCCTTCTCTCTCTCTCTTTCTCTCTTGCTTCCTCGTTCATTCACCTGATTCAAGATTTCACAGAGGGTGAGGGGCATCAGTATGTGCATGTTTCTTGAAAGAGAAAAGGCAGTTTCAAGCCTCTGTTCCTAAAGAGCAGTGAGGGTTAAGACCCTGAAATCTCTGGGAATGTTGATTGTGGGCTTGCAGACCATGTACAGATGGGGGCATTTCAATTTTTCCCCAATATCCTTGTTTGAGTCTTGGCTGGTCTATAAAAGGAAAGTGCTAGGATCTAATGATATCTCAACGATGATGAGCATGTAACCGTAACTACTTATATTTTATTGGATATAAATGAAAATTTTGATTACCATAGAAAATTCCTCATAGTGCAGAAATTGATAAAGAAACCAAAAAACAAAACATTTTTTTAACCCTCAGTGGCTGGTTATTAGCTGGAACTTGGCTGGCATTTGGCTGGTAGGGGAAAAAGGAAGTGGCTGCATCTGTAAGCTGCTGTCACAATCTTCTGAACAAGTAATGATAAGTCTTCTGACCACAATGACAAGCCTCCTATTTTTACAGGGTGACCAAATCATAATTTTGCCTAGGACACCAGAACAGCCAGTGCCGGCTCTGCCTGTGACCTAAATATTTGTGCAAACTTTGCAGATTTCTTCTAACCCATGCTGATCACTGTTGAGGCATAAAAAGGAGGGAAAAGATTAAAAAATGGCATTAAAAGAATGCAGACAAAAGGAAAGCCTCACCACATTCATATAAATACAAACTCTTCTTAGCATCTCTCCTGTTATTGGTCCTCTAGGTGCCCATCCACAGGGCTTTTTGTTGCCTCACAGCGGACAGAAAGGGGAAATTGTGTGGTCACAACCTGACAATATTGATTTCCTCCACCATTTTCTCCCTGTTTCATCTCAGCGGTGCATTGTTGAGCCACAAGGTACGCTCTGAGGCTTGAAACCTGCCGAGTCCAACTGTCAGGGAAAAGCAAGTAGTGTTGTTTCTAATTAATCACAGAGCCCTGGCACTGACTGAAAGCAAACTCACAAACACACAGACATACTGACAGACAAGGTAGCGAGAGTGCACACAATTAAAAAAGAACATCAGAGTGAGAAACAGCACGAAGCTGAGAAAGAAGAAAGAATAAGAGGCTCCCCAATGTGATGAAATGTCCCATGGTGCTTGATGAAAAGTGCATGTAGACAACTGGTTCATTTAAGGCGACACAAATTCAACAAATTTTAGGCTTTGTAAGAGAGGGTCTGGGGGAAAAAAGGAGTAAAGACAGAGCTGAGGCCCCCTTTTTCTGTCATCCATTTAATAGAATTTCTGGGAAAACAACATTCAGTCCTATGACGATAACAGCCAGACCACTGCTTTATTTTCCACAGCAGACCAAAATGGCCAGCGCGGGGTCACCAATTTTTTCATTTCATAATGGATTTTGTCTGGTCTTTGAGCACAATTATGGAATTCAATATCCTATCAAAGCACAGGTACACCTCCTTCATTTCAGGCGCTCTGCCATGAAATGGGCTGTGGCTTTGTGAATCTGTGTTCAGTTTTGGATTCATGATGTTGAAAAGTCCACAGAAACAGACACATGGAGACAACCTCACATTTGTACTTTTTGCTAAATTACAGCTGTATGCAAACATGTTGGACAGGCAACACTTAAAAAAGCAAAAGCCCTTTTTTTAATGCTGATGTTGAACGCAAAGCTTTTTGCTGCTGTCATTAAAAAGATAATGTTTTCTTAAAAAGAACAGTCTCTGCCTGGACTCTGTATCCAGTCTGTCACTCTATATGCCCCATTTGAGTTTCTGATCGAGCACAATGCCAAGATATTTATATTCAGTGAAAGTCTGAATGGGCTCCCCATTTATGACCACTGCTTTACCAGCTTTAAAAATAGGAATAACGTCGTCCTTTTTAAATTGCAAGTGTGAAAAAGAAAAGCACCTGATGGAGTCTTACAGAACAGTGATTCATACAAGAAATGGCAGTGGTGTTGTTAGGGTTAGGATTACAAAAGGTGTGCAAGTGGATTCATCAGACTTAGAGGTGTTTTCAAGTAGAACATTTTGTACAGTTTTTCAGATTACAACACCAAATTGCAGTGATCAAGTTTATGACACATTTTCTGCTTTTGAGGCTTTCTTTGCCAGTTCTTTTGCTTATTTATACCATCTAAGAACTAATACTGTTTGCTTATCCTGCTTGTGAATCACCCTGTCCCACAGTTTTCTCCTGTTTACTCTAATACACCTCAGATCCAAAAAAAAAAATAAAAATAAAAGAAAATCTCTGATCCTCTGCTTCTGTTTACTTTCAGAGTGCTATAATTATTTCAGGTTCGTAGAGTGCTGACTCTCTTCACACATTCAGTTGACAAGTGACAAGATGATGGGATGATGGGAATTTGAGCCAAAACACGCGTAATTGCTCGGCTCTACTTATGTAATCAAAAGGGACAAAAAGTAAATCCATGTTAACTGCTTCTTCAAACACGCTGGTGGAATAATCCCACTCCTCTACTGCATCTTTTATTGTGGTCCCTTCAACCTTGTTCTAATGAAAAAAGCATAAAAGATGAGTAAATCAAACAGAGCCCCCATGTTGGCATCATTACATAATGAACCCATTCAGCAGGATGATTGACAGCTGTCAGAGGATGTACATCAGGATAATCCCCGAGATGCAGAGGGAGCCTCCTGATGTGGTCACGGTGTCTGACCAAGCTCAAACTTAGAACACTTGAGTCCTTGTTCACGAAAGGATTGCCCTGCTCTTGCTACAGCTGAGACCTGGCACACACATTAAGATTATTAAAATCTTAACTGACTTTGACACTAAAGACAGTTAATGACAGTGTGTCATGTGCACAACTCACACCAATCAACTCATCAACTAACAGGGTCTCTGCTCTTGTATCTTGTAATCTCACGCTCTTTAATGTGACTTCAGTGTTAACAAACATGGCAGACAACATTAGGAGGAGTTGAAGCTAAACGCGGCTAGCGGTTAGCCTCTTATGACAACCTTGACAGTGTTTTCCTCTCCTCTCTTTGTTAATCTGACCTGGCATATATAGAATTTACAAGTTAAACTGTATAGATGCTCGTGTTCTGCCACAAATCAACAATCTGTTCCTCTGTTTCTGACGTCCGTCTAAAGCAGGGGACACACAACACAACAATTGAGCTGAATTTCAGCTCGGATCCCAACTTTCAATCAAATTCGGCAAAGGCCTGATTAACTGGAGGTCCTAAAGATTACCTCACCTGATTATCTTGTGGTGTGAGGTGTGTTAAGGGTAATCAACGACCAAAGGACATCAAAATGGAGATCCAACCTGTTGATTTGCTTGAAAAAACGTGACTGTCCACAGCATAACCTGTAAATTATATACAACAAATTAATGAGCAGAGGGGCTGGGTGGAAATCACAACTGCCAAGGATGTTATAGGAAGCTAACTGCTAGCTGCATTTAGCCTCCTGACATTGTCCACCATGTTTGTTCATATTGATGTCGCGAGAGGAGAGACATTGCCTTCTTGGTAAATTAATCAGTTAGTTTGTGGTGTCCTAAGTCTCTCTCTTTGTGGCACACCACACACTACAGGACCAAAACTGACAAATCTGACATTTTCTGCCTTCATGTGTGGACTCTCACTGTCTCAAAATCAGTTGAGATTTTAAAAATCTCTGCGTGTGTACCAGGCCTAACTTTATGCCTTGCCTTTACCCTCATCGTCATGGCTACGTTTCCTTCCTGCTATAGTCGGCTTGCTCCTTGATTGGCTTTGCTTCGTTACATGTGACAAAACACAGAGGACATGACCTGAGGGCACTACACATAGATAAGGATATCTGGTCTTAATTATTGAGCACGTATAATATTTCTGCTTTGGAGTCAGGGCAGCCCAGATTTGCCTCTGAAAGGATAAAATTATTCTTAACACACAATGGGATTATCAGGTCAGATCATCTTTTGGACCATCAGATGATCGGGTCTTGGCTGACTTGAAGTGGGGATCCCAGCAGAAATTCTGGACTATTATCTTGTGTGTGCCCTGCTTAAGCTTGTGCAGATGAGGAAATATTGTGGGCTCATTTTTAGACTGCAGCTAAGGATGAAATGCAGTTAAACTTTACAGAGAGTTTGTGAGATATTAAATATAAATATTCCAGTTAAATGCAAACAGCTGCAACACAAAGGAATTAAGAATGCAAGAATCCACAACATGAACGGAAGTGGCTGAAACACAAATGCAAGAAGCCACAAGGAAAATGCAAGTAGAAACAACAGGATTTTATAAGGCCCTAATACAAATGCAAAAAAACACAACATAAATGCAAGGATCCACAACATCAAGGCAAAAAGCTAAAAAAACAAATGCCAACAGCCATATAAATAATGTCTAACAAAATGCAAACAGCTACACTGTAATTGCAAACAGTGACAGCACACACAAAGATGCAAACAATCACAACACAAAATCAACTGCAGAAAATGCAAACTGCCACAACACAAATGTAACACTCTGGCATTAAAATTATGTGAGAAGCCAAAGCACAAATGTAAATCTCTGACTTTGACAAGCGTGCAACTACCTAAAACACAAATGCAAGTAGCTACAACACAAATGTAACCCTCTGGCTTCAACAAGAGTGAAACTGACTACAACACAAATGCAAGTAGCCACAACCCAATGAAATGATCATAACAAAAATGTGTGTTACCTCAATATAATAGCAAAAGTGCCTCAATCTGAGCATAGATTTAAACTGTATTGACACAATTGCGATTCTAGTCCTGTTGCGCAATGGAAATAAGTTCAAAGTAAAAACAATGATGTAAAATTTTGGCAATTTGTGCAACAGGTTCATCACACAACAATTCAGAGCAAAATTGTTAGGTGATGAATCTGTTGTGACTGAGCAACACTAATTTCGGCCCTGTTCCCCCTTAAGTCAAGATAAAAATATTCAACTTTAGTGACAAATTCGTCAAAAGCTGTGGTGTGCCAGCCAATCTGAATCAAGTTGACAATCACAGACAGAGGAGGAAGTAAACTCTGCTGCATGTCAGCATCTGAGCTTCTCTACACGGTTATTTTAGAGTCTAGAGATCGAACCACAGAGAGGAAAAACGGGGTGAAAGTCATCGGAGAGTTATGAGTATCCAGGAAGTTCAGCTCAAATTTATTCAACTCATTTTATTGGTTGTATTGTGAATAAAATCAGCCAGCACAACAGCAGTCAGCACAATGTTTTACTGGTTGCTGGTGTGTTTTTCTGGCTCAATAGCAGTGATTTAATGTTTTATTTTTTTCACCAGAGAAATTATTCTGAAATTCGGCTGCATCAGTCGATGGCTGGGGAAAGAGAAGTGAAGCAGGGCAGATTTGGTGACGGAGAGGCCTGGACCTGGACATCATAATGACACTTCATATGAGGCTCTGAAGGATGTTGTGGATCATGAGATGGATGTGTTACTATTTCTACTTTTCTGGGACACTTAGATTCTCGTCTTTGAATCTAGGAAGTGGCCAGCAATTGAAGAAATATCCACCATGGTTGATCATGGATCAAGAAGGTGGGAACACTTCTTGTTGTGGCGAGGAGACATACTTGCCTCTTTCTCTCCATTTCTACATGCACAGAATTTTTCGCCAAGCACTTGATGTGAAGACAGTTTTAATTGACAAACAAACATGACACACATGGCTTATTGCTTTTCTGTTGTGTCTAAAATTTGCCTCAGATTTGTTGACATTTGCTCCATCTTATAATTTGTGCAAATCCTTTTTCCTGATAGGGTGCTAGAACTGGACCACAAGCTGGATCTCTTTAAGAGCAGTAAAAAGTCTACTATTGTTAACAAGTTATTATTTAAGCCATTAAAAAATTCTCAACAATTACAGACCCGCAACAAAAAGAAAGACACAATGGGGCATCAAAGGCATGGAAAGATATTAATCTTAAAGGGAGGGGGCACGACAGAGAGTAATTCAGAGCCATTGTTCTAAGATAAATGGAGATCAGTGATCACATAACCTTCACATCATGCTGAAGTTAGAGAATCCTGAGACAGATGACAAATATCCTTGATACAGCATTCCTTATTCAATATTCCAATTTGTTAAAGGCTGTACAGGGGGATGATTCAATAGACCTTCAGAAAATTAAATCTTGTTGACTTTTAAATGAAAGACCGACTATGCGTGCCTGCGGCTTTTAAATGTTACTGAAAGTGATTCTCTACCAGGGGCACTGTTTGATAGGGGGAAATTGATGACCTCTGCTATCAAGCTGCACAAATCTTATGAATAAGTCACTAGCTATGGTATTAGATCCACTCATTCAATTGCCTGTTACCACAGATAGCTGATCAACCAATCACATGGCAGGAACTCAGTGCATTAAGGCATGTAGACATGGTCAAGATGGCCTGCAAAAGTTCAGACTAAGCATCAAAATGGGGAAAAAAAGGCTCTGGTCTGGGCATTTTAGAAATGGGAATTTTCAAGCAAAACCATCTCCAGAGTTTTCAAAAAATGGTGTAAAGCAGCATGCTGCAGTTTTCTGGGTGACAGAAAGGCAACAGCAAGTCAAACAAGTACTTACAACCACGGTATGCAGGAGACCATTTTGACTGCACTACATGTTGCAAATTGAAGCAGAGCAGAAAAGCATACTGAGTGCCACTCCTGTCAGCATAGAACAGGAAACCCAGGCCACAACTCACACAGGATCACCAAAATTGGACAATAGAAAACTGGAATAATGTCCTTGGTTTGGTGAGTCTTGATTTCTGCTGTGAAATTCAGATGGTAAGGTTAAATTTTGGCATGACATGAAAGCATGCCTTGCTTTGTATCTGTGGTTCAGGCTGCTGGTGGTGTAATGGTGTCAGGGATATTTTCTTGGCACCCTTTGGGCCCCTTATACCAAATAAGCATGGTTCAATTACCACATACCTGAGCATTGTTGCTGACCATGTCCAGCTGGATAACAGCATGTCATAAAGCTTAAATCATCTCAAACTGGTTTCTCAAACAGGACAATGAGTGTATTGTGCTCCTGTTGCCACCACAGTCACCAGATCTCAATCCAGCAGAGCACCTTTGGAATGTGTTGGAGCAGATTTGCTTCATAGTTGTGCAGTTGACAAATCTGCAGCGACTAGGGCTGTCACCTTATATTCGAAAGTCGAATAACCGTTAACCGTTATCCGTAACCGAATAGTAAATAAATATTCGAATGTAAAATATTGAGTTTAGTGGCACGTCAGGGCGCCTGGAGCAGTGGACCGTTTCATCCAACAGAGGGCGCTCTCAGCGCAGCTTGACCCTAAGCCACATCCGCTGCTCTCTTGACCTCAGTAAACAAAGAGTTGCCACTTTAAGCGGACATTAGCAACACTGGATCATCTGAGGAGCACTGTGTGGTAGTATTTTGGGTTCTACACCGTTGATGGCAACTTTATAATCAAAGACTGGGCTGTGTGTCGGTTATGTCCAAAGCAGTTTACTCAGTTGTCCTTCACATCAGATTTGCAGGCTCAACTGTCGGCTTTCATCCAAGTTATACAGCCCAGTGCAGCGGCGATTCGTCAAGATTTAAACCCCGTTTTTTTTTGGCAGGGTCTTTACCAAAGGCACGGATGAGAGTCCCTGTACCTTACTGGGGGGGGGGGGCAAAATAACTGAATATCTTCGGTTATTTGGGTCTATGTTCGAAAACTGTTTGAGTTTGATTTTTGGGAAAGGTGACAGCCTTAGCAGCAACTGTGTGATGCTTTCATATCAATATGGGCCAAAATCTTTGAGGACTGTTTCCAGCACATTGTTGAATCAATGCCACGAAGAATTGAAGCAGTTCTGTTGGCAAAAAGGGGTCTAACCCAGAACTGGCAAGGTGTACCTAATAATGTAGCACAGTGTTTCTCCATTATTTTCTGCTGTGCCCCTCTCCAAGACATTTATTCTGATATTCGAGCCCCCCATCCCACCCCAACAACTCCCCGCAACCCACAAAGCTAGTAAAGGGCCAAAGTTAGAATTTCTCAAAATACATTCAAGGGTAAATAATCATTTTCTATTTGGTTTTATGTGCAAACACAGATATATATACATACATACATATATATATATGTATATATATATATATATATATATATATACTTGCATATGATACATCCATACATTATTTAGAATTTATATTTATGCCCCCATTTTATTTAAAAAAAAAGTTAAAACAACTAAACAGTAACTGATGTTTCTATTTCTGTCATAACTCAAGTAAAATATTTTAGTTAAATCACAATTTTCAGTTCTAACTAAATTTTCATCAATAACAAGATTGACCACAGAAATCCAACAAAAGCCTGAAGTTACCCAACCCACATTGATTTTTTTTTACATAAATCTTACCTTTGGCATAGCAAGTTGCCAATCATCTGATAAAGCAGAATTTGGGATTGGCACATGGGCAGGCCATATGAATTTCCTCGGGAGCCCATGCCCTAATATTGTCATGCCTCTGTTCAGACAAGTCACCCCTCCTCGCGCCTCACTATTTGACAAACGCTGATGTAGGTGGTGGTTGTATTTTGTCAAAGAACAACTAGACAGAACCCTGCCATGTTCTGCACAGGTGCAATCGGGGAAAAAAGACCTTAAGTCTGAAGGTGAAGTATATCATAATATGTGGAGAAAATCCTTGATGGTGAATTCTTTCATTTAATCTTTCATCTCTGTGAAGGCTTTTCAGATGGAAAATTCAATAGCTTTAATTAAATCTCTGTGACTTTAACATAAAAGACTGGCCATGGATGCCTGAGAGTCCACAGAGCCCCAGTCTTATTCTTTGAAACTCAGTTTTCTGTGATGCACTCTTTTAAAATCTTGAAGGTCTCCACCTTTATTCACTCCATTATTGTGACATGTAAGTCAAATGTATGAGCAGTGGTATGGGCTCAGTATGGCCTGGATCTGTTGACCCTATAGGGAAGAATTCACATCAGCACAAACCAGCTCTGTACATTTGTTCTTACTACATGGGGTTATGAGTGTATGATTGTGTATCACCAGCTAATTGTAGGGGGAAAAGAGCTTGTCAGTTTCCTCAAAGGTGAGTAACATCCACCTTGATAATTAATATCAAGCTCATGATAAAGGGTTATGTTAAAAAAAACAAGAAAAAAAAGCCATCAGGGCCCAGGGGACAAAAAAGTGAGAGGAAAAATGTAAAAAATACAGAAGTTGTATGCTGATTGAAGCCATTTGTAATCTGTTGTAGTTACCTCGGCCAATGAGGTTATGTTTTTGCTGGTGCATCCAAATAACCGTCATCAGCAAACGATCGTTTTTGCTCAATAACTGTCTGACCAATAATGATATCAACATGATTCTGAGTGCTAGCTGTGGGTGTTCAGGGTCATGAATCATATTATGATGGTAACTTTATCATGGAACTTTTGCTTATAGATGTAACAACAATATGTGAGCTACCTTGGTGGGGGTTTGCTCTGTCCAAGTGCTTTCTAGCTATGTAAGGTTACCCTTTCTTTTAGAGTCCACTAGTTACCAGGTAATAAGATATATGTTGGGAATTATTTGGTAATAACAATGATAATAAGGAGGGGTTCTCTGGCTGACCAGAGTTCTTGTGAGCTTTCACACTACGCCAAATGCACCAAACTTTCCAGTAAAGCAAACCAGACTTTTTTTAGTCCAGACTTAATGTGTTAGGTATGAAAGCACCCGTAGAAATTATTTTTCCCATTCATTAAATTTTGCCTTGTGGTTGATAACACAGTCTTTTGTAACATAACAAACATAAAGAGTTCATATTGTGTTTTCAAGTTTTATATGCCCCTTAGTGTGTTTAACATGCCTCCTCTTTAAATAGTCCTCGGCATCAGGACTTCTCCTTCCTCACCAGTAGCTACCTGAAACAGCTCATTCCTCAGGCAGTTCAGGCCCACAGACTTGGAGTGGCGAGCCCAGTGCAGAGCTGAGACAGTAGAATAAATGTAGAACTGTTGACAACATGGTGCCAAGCAGGGCTAAGCAACACTGAAGTGACCAGTCACCACAGATCAGAGCGTGGGAAGAGGGGTAAGGGAGCCTCAAGGAGCTGAAAACAAGAAGCTTTTTAGACATAAGTGAATGTGAACATGGGTGACATGGTGGTTCAACAGGTGGTGTGTGTACCTCACTACAAGAAGGTTGCTGGTTCGATTCTCGTGTTGGTCAGGGCCTGTCTGTGTGAAGTTTGCATATTCTCCCTGTCTATGTGTGTGTTCTCTCTAGGCTCTATGGCTTCCTCCCACAGACCAAAAAACCTTCTTGTGATGTTGATTGGTGACTCTTAATAAGGTGTGTGTATGAATGGTTGTTCTGGATGTGGCTTTGGGATCTGCTGGCGTACCCTGCCTCTCGCCCAATGTCAGCCCCCAGTGACCCTGAAAGGGTATAGATGATGGACGATTGTGAAGATACTCTTGCAGTTATCAAACTTGAATATATGAACCTGACTCAAGGTAAAATTCGTGCTCTCAGAAATGTATATTTTTTATTGCACCACAAGGACTTCATGGCTAAAAAAGGCATTTACATAAACTCCCCTGCAGGTCAAAGGTGCATAAACATCAGGATTACTGTAAGTGTGACTGCACAGCAGAGACAGTGCATGAATGATGAGCTTCTGACCCCTCAGGTTACAGACAGTACATTCAGCCATGCACATAACACTGCAGAGAAAGAGGCAGAGTCGTACGGCACCAAAACACAGAGTGATTTCAAAGCAGCACGGGGCTCCCTGGTGGGAAGCCAGACAACCTTGCACGCAGCCGAGAGGCAAACCTCCCGGGGACAGAAATGGTATCTGTGCTTTTCTTATGTCCCAGACAAGACTACACTCTGCAGGAACAGGGTAGACAACACATTCAGTGATGTCCCTTGATGTGCTGTGTGTTTGAGCAGGGAAAGTAAAGAAAAAGGAAGCCTGCACACATATATGTAGGAGTTTCTTTATCTTGTGCTGGCGTGACTCCATCACCACTGGCTTTACAGTGTAATTTCCCCGCTTGTTTGATTCAGCGTTAAAAGACTGTAAGCCGCTGAGTAATCTATTATTCCCTCTTTCTCCTCACTCTCCAAATGCATGAACCTGCTTCTTTTTCTTCAGCTGCAAAACTGCCTCTCCGTCATTACCCATCCCCTCTCCATCCCTCTCTCCGCTCTTGTCATGGCAACAGTATTCTCTGGTGTAGTATTTGCTCTGCAACACACGGCAAGCTCGCATTGTCCCGCA
This sequence comes from Cetoscarus ocellatus, assembly GCA_037902135.1. Classification (NCBI taxonomy): domain Eukaryota; kingdom Metazoa; phylum Chordata; class Actinopteri; order Labriformes; family Labridae; genus Cetoscarus; species Cetoscarus ocellatus. The sequence goes on along the minus strand of JBAMNC010000901.1, from coordinate 648,904 downwards.
GTCACCCACGCCCACATATCAACAGGCAGGGCTGGCTGTACTGTACTGAAAAAGTCATTGTTATGCAACCTATGTTGTGCTGCCTGCTGCTCCGTCGGTCTGTCTGTTCATCCCCTCTCCACTTAGTCTTCACGTGTCTGCTTTCACTCCTCTGAGCTCGTTCTAGGTCACATCCTAACAGCTTTGTCAGGCATTGTCAAAAAAGCGTGCATGTTTTATTGAAAGAGTTGCTCCACTTTGGTAGATAGGAAATTTTATGAGTCATCTTTGGGTATAGCCGAGGAGAGCGTTTTAACTTTGAATAGATGTTGACATAAAAGTCTGCACCGACAAATGAAAACCTGTGTAAATAGAGGCTGAACCTGAAAGATGAGATGTGTGCAGCTGTCCAGAGCGGCTGTGTGTTGTTTTGTGAAACTGCAAGGGAAGGCAAACACCTTTGTGATATTAGTTCAGAGGAGGGAGGCATCCTGAGACTGCAAATGGAAAATCTCTAAACATGTGAAGAAGTGCTGGCCACTATTAGTCAATCAAATAAGCCCCTGCTTACCCAGTTTACATGTTTAGGTTGTGGCTGAGGAGAAAAAATGAAACCCAGTCAAAGGGAGGCACAGTGTTATTTTCAGGGACATAGCTGTAGCCTGATTTATACCCCTTACTCCTCTCTAGTTTTTCTTGTTGGCTGCTCTGGATTGATAGTGTGGACAGCCTGCTGCTGTGGACCTACATACCCTCAACTACTACAATTGCAAAGATTTGTCCTTTCATGTGTTACTTTTCCATTAGCATTACAATTCATATTGACTTCAGGATGACCAATCTATTAAGATACACGGTAGTTTTTGCAAAAAACACAAATATATTACTGTTAGGATTATTACCAACATGGACCACCTGCCGCTGTGGACCTGTCACAATCCGGCTGACATTAATCAGAAGAAAAACACAATTTAACATCGATTCTCACTTATAAATCTATTAAACTTAATATTAGAACAGCTTAATTAAAATCTACTATGATAGTCTGCTCCATGTTATGATCGTCCATCCATCATCTTAACTGCTTATTCTCTTGGGCCCACAGGGGGATGGAGCCTATCCCAGCTGACATTAGGCAAGAGGCTGAGTACATTCTGAACCGGTCACCAGCTAATCACAGGGCTACATATACAGACAGGTGAGCATTCATACTCATACTTAAGGGCAATTTAGAATCACCAATAAACCCAACAGGCATGTCCGCAGTCTGTGGGAGGAAACCAAAGTGGCTGGAGAAAACCCACACAGCTGCGGGGAGAACATTCAAACTTTACACAGAAAGTGTTCGACGCAGGAGTTGAACCACCAACTTTCTTGCACTGAGGCATGTGCAATAACCTGCTGCTCCACAGTGCCACCCATTTTATAATTATTGTAGCTGTTAATGTTAACATTAGAACAATCTCTCTATTCATGGTTGTTAATGCTAAAACTACCACAACAACTACCTTTAAAACCATAAGAGGAGGACCCTCTTGCAAACAAGACACTGTATCTCATGGGGCTATCCTCTAATAAATCTAAATGAATAAAGGCAAATAATAAGGACAAATTAATGGTCTAGGCATCCCTAAAGATATAATTGCTGGAGAATTTAACTCTAGTTCCTCTGTTTCTACCCGCCTCTCTATCTTTATGCATCCCTATCTATCCACTCACACCCCCAGCACAGCTTCGCGGATCAGCACGGATCTGGTTCAAATTAAGATTGTCTTGCTATTTGTAACTTGGTTTACTACATAAAACCGGGCTGTGGTACAAAATGGTTGGGAACCACTGTTCTAAATTTCAGAGGCTTATCAACAGTACTGTATGTACTTCTGGGACAAGTTGGAAAGAAATATAATTCCCATTAGCACTGTTGCTAAGGACTGCTACCTTTTTTGTCATTTAAAATGTCTTTTTTGAAAGGCTTCTACTTATGTTGTACTAAAGCAAAATATATTCTAATGCTGTAGTCCCTAAACACATAAGACAATGTAGTGACAGACAGGTCATCACTGAGGAGGACAGTAAATGCTCAATATAACTCAGTGTAACACAGGATCAGAGAAAGTCATGGATTTGTTTTTGACAAAGACACAATCACAAGGACTCACTTTGCTTTCATCAGCTGCTAAACAATGACATTTAGTGACACAGTCGGCTGCAAGTTAACCACTAAACCACAAGACCTTTCTTATAAAAGAAGAGTGCTGTAAAAATGTTTAATACAGTGCAAACTGTTTGTTTCTCATTCATCAATCATCAGTCCAAGCTGATTTGAAGTTCCTATTGGTTATTAGTAGGCTTTTCATTAGTTGATCTTGAATTGACTCATTTAACATCAGAAAGTTGAGCATACCCTTGTGTATTTTGAGTGTTCTCTAGTAACACACATCATGCAGATTAAAATATACTCACAACTTCAGTCAAGGGTAGATGAATGCACAAGCACAAGTTTTAACAGCAAGGTTGTCTCAGGTCCTACTTTTTTTGTTCATCACAGGGGTGACAGACTGAAAGCATATATAGGCCACACAGACAAGCTGCACAGATGGATCTGTGATGATCCAGTCGTCCTTTCAAAATAAAACATCTTTCACTAACTGTTAATCAAAATAGGGTCATAAAATTATTACATTTCATTTCTACAGCCAGGCAGTTAGGGACCCTGTTTTGATACACTCAAAAGCATGTAGATTATGCAATTAATATCATAGCTTACAGCATATCGTTGAAAATATCATAACCCAGATTCAGGACTACAACTGAAGAAGGAAATCTTAATTTGCTGCCAGCCCTTGTGTGAAGCTTTCTGTATTTATTATGTATCCTGAAAGCTCTAGACACATCCGAATCATTCTCTGGTGTGTGACAGTGCACACACAGCCTGGTGTGTGTAGGAGTCTGGTCCTCTCTGTTTCTCTGCATATGCATATTTAGTCACACTAAAAAATGGTAAGCAGGTTATGTGTGAGCCTGTGTGAGGCGGCAGTGGAGAGAGCTTCCTATTTATTTGCCCTGCCGTCTGTTTACAGAACATAAGAAGCAGTGCGTCTATCTTGACCTCATCCCTTCAGCCCATATCTCTCCACTGCAGCATGGCGGACTGTGAGGATCACAGAGCAACCACATGCCTTGCTGCGAGACTGCTGAGCTCACAGGAATCTCAGCCGCGAGCTGGGTGTTAAATCCACTTTGTGCGGCTGGAGGTAAGGTGATGGGGTTCATGAAATGGCTTGGGCTGTGAGGAACCTTTCAGGCCTTAAGTGACCGGGTCAGACCTTCATGATTTTCTTGCACTGAGGGTGAAAATTAATTGAATCCTTATCTTTCAAAAACAAAGTTTGCCAGAGAGCAAGAGGGACAAACTGTGAAGACAGAACAGATGTCTAAGGCTGCATGGGTCTTGCTACCTGCTGGCTCTGTCAGCAGTCGGAGGTAAGCTTGAAGTCCAAGGACCAAAAAGCCCACGGTCAGAAACTATTTGACTCCAATACTAAATGTCTGAAAGAGAGCCAGGTCTGTGACAGCCAAGCTAACTACACACAGCTTTTCAAGGTACTTCAAAAGTCATGAAGTAGACTGCTTTTGCAGATAACACTCAATAAGAGCTATTGTACACTAGGGTTGCTTATAAAGAGAGAGAATATAAAACGATTAGTAGTGTGATCATAAAATAACTGTTGAGTATTTTATATAGAGCACCTTAAAAGAAAGACAATCAAAAATAACATTGCAGAAACTTCATATCTCCATTTTTGATGATTTTCATTTTTTCCCCAAGTCAGTCCTCTTGGTCACCTTTCATAGCTGTGAGTGGGTGTAATAAATTTACAAGTATCTAGAACAATAAAAAACAAGTGCTAGTTATGATGATACAGTGTTATTAACCGCAGGGGTCTCCATTAACGAGTATAACTTTAACAACGCCGGAGGACTGCAGGTGCCCCTGGACTTGGTTAAGACTGCTAGTGCCAAGCATGGCCTAGAGATCAACATTAAGAAAACCAAGTGCCTTGTCATCTCCAAAACAAATGACATATCTTTGTAAGCCAACCTGGAAGTTAGCATCACGCTGGTCCCAACCAATAAGCACAGTATAACCCAAAGTTGGAAATTTCCTGAAATTAGCAGCCAAAATCCAAGTGCTTTGTCAGTACTACACTCCCTCTTCCATGAACCAGCTGTAGTTCACTCTCTGACTGCTAGATGGCGGAAGAGTGCTCCTACTACAATCCTTGGTATCTGTTGAATATGCATCAACAGGCTCTAGTGGGATACATAAGCCACTTCTGCTAAATTCAGACCGGAAAGGGTTTAAGGTGAATTTGCAACATCTGTCAACAAGACGTGGCAGGATGACACCTACCCTGTAGCGCTGGTTACAGGGTAGTTTAAATTGCTGAAGAGAAAAAGTTCATGCCAATGCTTATGATGTTTGCTTGTGTAAGCCTGACAGAGTCATCAGTATGACTTTCAGCTTTATCATTTAAAAACTCCTTATAAGAGCTCTGAGAAATACATTAATGACATGACCACTCTTTACATTGTGTTGGTTAAGTTTAATGTTGAGGTTATTTGCAGCATGCTTGATAGTTTAAGTGAAGTGGTTCATAGGAAAGCTCTAGAGTTACAAACATAAACAGTTTTGGACCCATGTTTTAGGCCCTGTATACATGGAGATGAAAGCTATTTTGAGTTAAAAATGTTTTCTGTAAAGACAGCATCATTTCAGTTAATGTGACCATCCACACAAAAACACTGAAAATAATGTACTATATATATGCCAGGCCTGTAAGTGGCACTGTAACACTGCCACAAAAATACACCAAAACAAGAGAAGAAGACTGGAGCATCCAGATACATCATAAGAAATTTAACAAACACTGGTGTATACTGTTCTCTGTGTCCTCTTGTTGCTCAAGGTGGTCATACAGGAGCAGATTTTGTTGTTAAAGCCATAGTAGGCTCAGTAGCTTCTGTAGCACAAACGAGAAACCATATTTTCCCATTGTTTCTACCATAGTTGATGGTGTGGTATAAGGGAGAGGTGGGCCTATGACTTCATCCTTTCTGAAACTATTCGTATTTGCCTTCCACATGGAAACGCCCAGCCGGTTTTAGATCTATCCACTCCAGGACCCATTTTCAAAATTGTGTGTTTCAAGGCACCCATGGACGAAATTCCTATATGACTAAAATATGTGCAGATATGCCTGAATTCGTCTCCGTGTAGACAGCCCCTTAGATTGCAGGACTTTTCTGTTAAGTCGCCTTTTTAGTCTCATAATGAGATTTTGCAGAAGCACTTGGGGGCTAAAGCAGCATGTGCACTATGATAAAAGGATCTTACTGTATGAAAAACATGTCACTGGCTCCCACATTCATTCTTATTTGCCTGGAAACATGGCCTTGAGGACTTGGGTGCGCTTGGCCATGAATAATATATCTCATGTAGCTCTACCTTAAGGCTGCAGTGTGGCGCTCCATGCACAACGCTGTCTGCCTGCTCCAAGACAACATGTCATATCCTGATCCTTATATACGGCCATGTTTTCCAAACATTGTTCATCTCATTATCATCACCATATGCTGCTTGGCTTTGCCTTCACTCATTAGCGCACCAGTGCACTCCCATTTAGCAAGAGATAGAAAGGGGGTGATAACTCAGAGAGGGGAAAACAATAGAGAGGGTTCCTAAAATTGCTCAAAAGAAATGATAAAATGAGCAAAGCCAACACTTTTCCACTTCTCTTTGAGTTATTCCCACGAGGGCTGACCACTGAACTGATAGGAGTGCAATGCAGTGAAACCGTATTATTGAAAAGTCTGTCATGGAAAGTGGCGTCTGGGAACGATAGCTGAGAGAATAGCTTATCTAGCCCTAATTGTTCCTCCCCCAGTCTTTGAGAGCACAATGACTTCCTCCGCACCCTTTTATGATTTGAGCCCTCCGTCATACCTCCCTCATTTTGAAGTGCTATTGATTTCTATTGTTCCTTTTTTTGTCTTCTATTCACAGCGGAGCATTTGAAGCTGGACTCAACATCCATCTCCCTCTTGTGTTGCTTGTCACCGGACAATGCATGGCCTTGAGTCTCACAGGACATTATTAAGAGCAGTAACAAATCAATATGCCTGTGATATTTATAAAGACCTAAATGAATGATATTTTAACCTGAAAGCAAGTGAACTGAAGCTGGGGTTTGATCATGCACCAGGCTGAACCCTAACAACCCGGAGGACATTTGTGAGTCTGTATCTTAAAAAAAAAAGTCAAATATATGGAGGTTTGAAAAGACAAAACTCGAGTTCAAAATTGGCAGTCAAGCAGGGAAACAGACGCTCAATGAATAACAAGGCAGCACAAACAGCAATTTTAACTAAATTTGTTGTCATTTACAATTTGCAGACAATGTCAAGAGAGTGGAGGTCCTTAAAGAGGAAGTTAACAATCCAGTCTGTGTTTCTTCAAAGTCAAACAGTTTGACAAAAATGCTTGTTTAGTTTAGATCACAATTGTTTTACTGCTGCTGAAATGAAAAAAGAAAAACAACAACACTGCAAATCAATGTACAAAAGACCAAAGAAAGAAAAAGGAACAAAATGGTTGATTTAGCTACATAATGTTTATTTAAAAGTTTTATATTTCTATCTGGTAGAAATATAAAACCTGTGTAAATAACAGCTTGTACTTCATTGCTGTGCCATTAACCCTTAGCAGGTGGCAGCATTGCTCACCATGCTCGTGAGGGTGCCTCAAAGCCTGGAAAGATTTTTGGAAGAACACAACACTCCATAGTTTAATAAGGAACAGTCAAGGAAGAATGTGTCTCTTACTGTGTGTCCCTTATGGAGCCCTATTGTATGCCCTGCACACTGTTTTGGCGTGAAGTACAGGTGTCTTCCCTAATTTCTGCTTCACACGGGTGTCATTTAGACACCATGTACTCATGATCATGCACTGCTCATGCAAACAGTTGTTTGGTGTTCAAGATAAACTGATTTGCCCAGGAGTAGTTTGAGGGGCTGATGGTAGGTGGGCAAGAAGCTTGAATTTGTTGAATCTGTTGCAATTCTCTGACATGATCCTGCTTTTTCTTTTTGTTAAGTTACCTGTTTTGTTTCATGATTCCTGTTATAGTTTGAAAATTCATCCGTCTCTCCTTGTCTTCGTCGGTTTTGCTTCCTGTATGGTGCTGTCACACTTGATCCCTGATTGTTCTTCCCCAGCTGTGTCTCATCACCTCCAATCACCTCATGTATTTAACCCTCGTGTCTTCCCCTGTCTTGTTGCCATTTCATAGTGCCCTCAAGTCTCATTCCAGCACTCATAGTTATTGTCTTGCCGTAAATAACCTTGCTAGTTTTGAACTTGTTTTGTGCCTCATGTTTTTTGGACACTGTTGCCTGATCTTTTGGACTGCTTTTAGGTGTACCAAACCTTTGCTCAGTAAACCAATAAACCCTTTAAACCATCCTCGACTGCTGTGCGGTGTGTCTCGCTCAAGTGTCGTCTCTGGTTCAGGTTCTGTTCTGTCTCATGATATTCTCAGCTGAACACTATAATCCATTTGATATGACCTCTGAAGGTAAACTGGAACTGGGGGTCTTGAACATAAAGCCTGTTTGTGCCCAGGGGTGTATTGGTTTGAAAATGAGAAGTGGTTATGTGCAAAGCTGTTGTGTTCCCAACTTCAGGATGCAGACATTGACGACTGTAAACCTCTGCTTGGTCTAAAGACTGTGGTGCAGATTGAGGGCACATTAGGGATATTGGCACACATTCATAAGATTAAAACATACTTAACTGAACTTGTTCCACTTGCATGGGAAGCACAGCAACACACCTCCTCCATTAAACAGAGCATTGGTTGAAAAATTCAGTTTAAGATATATGACTGGACAGAGAGCTACGAGATAGGGTGCCTTTGTCTCCATGGCTCCTCCGCGCATAATAGCACAGGTAATGCTCAATTAAGAAGACAAGCACACTCAGGATTAAAGACTTTCTATAAACATAGAGCTACATTTATAATATTTGCATACATACCAATGAATCTCACCAATAATATGCTCACCGATTAAAAAAAAAAAAAAACAGGCTATCCAGTGTGTTTTACACACAGAATAGAGAACAGAGCCAAGGACTCCTGCAGGAAAATAAAAAAATTAATTGCTTAAAGTAAACAGCTATTTGATGTTTAGTAAAGAGATCTGTCAAAAACAAACACCTGCCTGCCTTCTCGCTGGAAATCTAAATAACCATATGGTTTTGCTTTTACATTTAGACCAAAATTCCTGACAGATCTTTGGGATTGTTTCTTATGCTCTGGGATGCTTCAGTGAAAAAAGCACTCTGATATGAGCATGAACATATTTCATACAGTGTTCTATAAGTGTTCTTTGAGTATAGTGGCACCATGAAATCAAATAATCCATTCAAACGTCAGACCAAACAGCTAAACCCGCAGTGTCTCTAGCAAAACACCAGCCACCCTGCACACACTGATTTAACAGGAATAAGACACTGATTGGTTTGATCTGTTACGCCAAAACACACTCATGTATGATGTAATCCATACCCTTAGTGGCCCACACCTTGCTTTGAAATGAAAACATGCATCCTTAAAATTTCAATACATAGACTGATCTGCCCCAAAACGCCTTTAGAAAACATGCTTCACGCCATCAAGATACTGCCCATGATGTTCTTCAAATCCATCATCTACTTTATGTTTTATCCTGAATTGACATTATAGCTAAAATGAGCTGAAAAAAGACTAAGAAAAAGGAAAAATGGAAACATGAGGAAAGCAAGGGCTTTACTGAAAGGTGAGGAGGCTATGGAAGTGTGCCAGAGAGCAGGAATGTTTGAAGACATTTGTGTTGGCAGGTTTAATGTGTTCCAGGGCTCATCGAGTCTAAAGAGCGAAATCAAACTGATGAAAACACTCCTCTGTCTGTAGTTTGAGATATGCAATATTAAATTCAGAATCGGTATGCACTGAATACACAAAGTATTAAAGGGCATCATTTAGTATCTCAATGCCGTATATGGATGTTAATGCACTGCTACCAAGTGTGAACCCAATATTAACAGCAACATAACCAAATATGGAGTTTTGTGACTTTCTGATATCACAAAATCTCCACAGCAGTGAAGAAACAGTCCAAAACTAATGCATCTAGCCCAAGTAACATCAGCTCCTATTCTACCCTATCATTGAAGAAAATCTGTGAATAATCCCTGGATCATCACTTTTTCTGTTTTTCAATGCAGAGGATACATGAAAATACTGTGCAGCATATTCATCGTTGCTCACATTGTTGCTCACAGTCTACTGACAGGTTAATGAATGTTGTGTCTTCTACCAGTGGATCTTAGTCAGTGAGGCTGCTGCCTTTAAAGTGAGCCAATAGCAGTTGGTCCTTTAGTGTAGTGATATGTGATTGATGTGAGATCAGTGAGAGACCGCTACAGAGCGAGCTAGGATAAAATGTGAACTCTGATAATGACTATCATCGTCCAATCTGACATTTTCTTTAAACATATTCCATCATTTCCCCTTCTAACTGCTTCTGTCACACACTTGGACAGATATTTATCTGCCTCCAACTCCTAAAACATAGCAGATGGAGGCAGCCATTTGTAACAGCATTATAATGTGTCATTACAACTGACTTCACACTTTCATTTAGCCAAGAAGGAATCCTACCTTGTGGCATCTGCCCTGCACGACTGATTGGAAACAGCTCAAACATGAAGGTTGTTCAAGCAAATAAAATGAAAAATAACACCCTTGGATAAACTGGACCTGTTCATCAGACGGTTAAAACAGTCCTGTGTGCTGATGAGCACTGACAGATGTGTGGGAGAGCACTGAATAGAAAACAGACTGGGCAAAAAGATGTTTGAAAAGCAAAGCTGCAGAATATTTTCTGATAACACATTTGGCATGTCAACAATGAGTCGACAAGCAAAAGCCTTGACTTGTTTTGTCAAGTGCAACAGCTGAATTAGTTTTAACTGTTACCAGGGGAGGCAACCAACAGAGAGGGTACAAAGATCTGTGACACATGATTTGTCAGAATGTTTACATGTAGTTGGATGTATTGGATTTGTTCAGTTGGTTGGAAAATTTAAAAAAATTAGTCCAACTGGAGGTCTACTATTTAGAAATCCTACTGCTGGTCTCAAGTGGTGTTGCTCAAGGACCCACGATCTCGTCCTTATTGAGAAACTGCAACCCAGATTTCTGATTTCTGAGTCTGATTTAATTTGTACCTGTCAAATTTATTTTATAGAAAAGGGTGCAGCTTGTTCCCCTAAAATCAATGAAAAGTGACTATAAAAAGAGATAAGATGAAGGAAATGTCCTGGAAAAGTGGGCAGGCTGACGGGCAGCATTGTCTCTGGGTGATCTGGCTTCTTTGCACAGTGTGTGAGTAGTTGTCTGTTTCTCTGCGTGGCCCTACGATTGTCTGGTGACGGCTGTCAGCTGGAAAAAGCTCCAGCCATCTACAACCCCTAAAGGAAAAAGTGGTATGAATAATAAGTGGATGGATTGATCCATATGTTACAATAGCATTATCTATATATTTTATTCTACTTAATTTTCCTGTAATTAAGTGTAACTTTTGTAAGTTTCCAAGGATCTCATGGAATTGCCCCATTTTTATATAACAGCCAAAAAGGAGTGAGAATAAATCGAGGCAAGATGTTGCGTGTGCCTCACAGCCAGAAGGTTACTGGATCATCTCTCCAAGTCAGTCAGGGCCTTTTTGTGTGGCGTTTGCATGTAGTTTTGGCACGTTTTTGCCTTCATCTCCCGTCTCTATTTTCCTCTTCATTGCATGTGTTGACACAAATGAGGTTCAAGGATTGAGGGATTTTGACAAGGTGCAGGTGGGATTTTCCCTGGGCTTATCTGTTTTTTTTTCTCACTCAACAGAGCCTGTTTATCTGTTTAACATGGCAGAGATAGCTGAGCATTTATCTCTTCGGTAAGTGAAATGATTTACTTTCACTTTCAACACAGAGGGAGAAACTCTGTATCTATGACCCCTCGTCAGTAAAAAAAAGCACTACACGTCAGGTGTGGCACCAGATTTACACATTTGAACGGGCCCCCCTACTTCTGGATGGGTCTTCCAATATCATAAGTTGTAACCATTTTCATTTGTGCAGTGTGTTTACATGCAGATTAATACGTCTTATATTGATGTATTAATTTATTGCAAGTTGGCTAAAGCAGCTTGTCTGTCTTCCAAACAGAACAACATGATCCTGTTTATTTATAAAAAAGGAAAGATCGAAGCAATAACTTTTTATACACTGGTATTGTCATCATCAGTAATTGTTTTGAGGTGAATGAGAGAGGGAGCGTCATTGGGCTATCAACAAAGACCTTTAAAGAGGGAGACGGTAAATTGCACTGTTATTTTGAGACTCTTTGTGCCCTATATGCCTGGCAAAGAGTGTTTTGATGTGAAATTTTATGCCCAGTGCTCAACCTGTTTAAATAGTGGCTGATCATGCACTTCCATTTGCACCCAGAAGTGTGCTTGTCAAAAAAGTGTGTCAGGAGTGGTCAGGTGCAACGCTGGTGTGTTTCCCCCATGAGGATGCAGATACCAACCGTGCAAAAAAACATTAGTTTGGTGTTATTCCAGCTGCACAGTAAAAGCACTTGATGTACTGTTCTTAATGCGAAACATAGGGCATGGAATTACAGTTCTAATGTTTGCGGCATGCGATGCAACGCAACATCGGGTGCTTGCTGTCAGTTAGGACTCTGTGTTACATTCTAGTCCCATACAATTCAAAATACATGTATAATAAACTTTCTGATATTTTAAACAAGTTATAATAAATCAATCATGAGAAAAAGAGGGGAAGACGAATGACGATGAATTTTTGCTGCTATGTTCTCATGGACCACTTACAAGTGGAACAGTAGCCATAGCCTTTGATGGAAACTATTTTGAGTTGCCATTTTGGGAAATATCAGAAGGCTGTTGTGCATGCTTTTCTCCAAACCCCAAAACAACTCAGGAAAGTTGACTTCTGTGGCATTTCAAAATATTAGATTTTAGGTATTAGTGACATGACTTTATCACACAAGAGCCCTGGGCAGCCGTCTCCGGTGGCTACAGTCTGGGGGATCCTCACTGTGACAGGCCTCATCAGTCACAGAACGAGAGAGAGAGAGTGATAGAGAGAGAAAACAGTACAGAGAAATAAATACCTGCTCCACTAAAGCCAATGACTGACAAAAAGGATCCTCCATTCATCATGATGATGGAGCACCAGTCAAGAACACAGAGCATCCACAATAACATCTGGGCCCATTGTTTTCCTGATGATCCACCCACTTGCCATGATTTTTTTTTTTTTTGCCTTTTAGATCATGCCCTGATTGTGTACTATATTTCTCACCAAAGCAGAAGGCAATTTCAAGAGTTTCCTTTTAAACCTTTGTTGTTATTCCACACTTCTTAAGGCTCTGCTCCTCGGTTAGGGTAATATGTTTTCTAGATGTCCGTCAGTCTGTTTGTACAGGCCACACTTGTGACCACAATATATCAAGGAAGCCATAAGCTTCCAACTTTTCATTAAAGACCAATCTGACCAAACAATAAACTTCCAACATTTTAACTGTCAAATGTTAATGTTGTCCAGACTCATGTTGATGCATTTAATGTCAGTGGCTGTCTTTGAAACTGTATGCTGTACTAGCAGTGCTCACTGATTTTACTAAAATTTAGTATGTAGTATTCAAACATCTGTGAAATCTGCAGGATGCCAAATGTACCCAGATGTCATACTACTTTGGAAAAAGTTAGCAGTATGCACCAGACCAGTCTACCACAGGTACTGTTACCCACAATGTAGAGACCCAAATGGCAGACAGCCAGTCTTGGCAATATTAGCATTACCATTGAGTTATATAACAATGAAGCGAATCAAACACTGTGAATTAAAAAAAAATTAAGTTGTTACATGGATTTTATACATTTCCCATGCGGTGTTCAGTGGTAAAAATCACGAAAATCCAAATTTATTAGTCCATTAATTAACATAGTGTTAGCAGCGCAAGCCTTTATCTAAGCTACCTGTTATTTGTATTTTAGGAAACAGATATCAGCTGTATTGTTGGGTTGGGTTGGGGAGGGTAATCACATAGCTTTATTTATGTTATTCAAAGACACTTGAGTGAAAGAAATGATTTCCTTTAACTTTGAAGAGAGAAACTTTGTTTGGCTCACAGAGAGCTGTGTATTTATGAACCTTTGAGACCACCCCTTGTCAATAAGCGGCACTTCATGTCAGGCGTGGCACCAGATTTATAATTTTGGACAGGCCCACTTTTGGATGGGCCTTTAAATATCATAAGTTGTAACCATTTTCCTTTGTGCCATGTGTTTACTCGGGGAATAAAGAGTCTAATATTGATGTTTAATTTATGCAAGTTGGCTAAAGCTGCAACCTTCATGCTGTGAGGCACACGCATTACCCACTGCTACGGCTGCCACAGGATCGCTATGAAAGATTCTTTTCAAACAAATTCCCACTTTGACACAAGCATACATTTTGCATTTGCATCATTCAAGAAACAAGATTTCTACCAAACACAACCACAATAACTCGCCAGTGCCTTGATATTGTTTGCCTGAGGATGGCATATGACTGTCAGGTGGTAGTTCTAGTTTCTCTGATGTTCTAAATGGACGCTGCCCTCACAGTGACACTGTAACTTACTGGTCTGCACTGCCCCCTCCAATCCCTCGTCCACTGTTATGAGTCAGCAGCGGGACTGCCGCTCCATCAACTGAGTGTAACATGCAGCAAGAGACAAAGCGAGACAGACAGCTGGGGAGGGAAACAGTGGGAGATGGTGATGATAATGATGTGTGTCTCCGAGGGGGGGCTGACAACTCTGACAACATGTCAGCAGAGCCGACCCAGATTTTACCACCAAGAGGCAGGGAGGACATTGCTTTCCAGTTGGTTCTTGGGGGAGCATGACAGGTAAGGGTGTTTAGGATACAGATTCACTGCAAAACACATTCAATTTAGTGTGATGGAACATAATGGTTGGTAATTTAGCTGAGTTAATTCTGTATCATTGCTTGGACTTCAGTAAAACTCTATAATAACAAAGTCTGAGCTAAAAATCTAAATTATAGTTTTGGACGTTTGTGAACAGCTAAAATCCATGTCGTCAACCTCACTTGTTGGCATCACATGTAGCCTACTGGTGGGCTTAATCAGTTATTCTTTTTTTTTTGTGCTGGTCCTTAATACAAATGAAATGACGTACTCAAATTTTAGCTTCCACTAGCCAGGGATGTTGCCATTTTTATTTCATCTTATTTTTAAATTTGAATTATTGTTTTCCTTTATTTTATTGTATTTAATTCTATTTGTTCAAACTATTATCCCTTTGGGAGTTACAGGTTGGGGGTCTACATTAACAAGGCAATGTTTAGTCATCTAACTTCTGACTGACGTCTAACTGACTTCTAAAATATATATTACTAGTACGTACCCCACCTCTCGACCGATGACAGCTGGGATAGGCTCCAGTCATTTTAATAACCAGTATGTGCTACAGTGACCACTACCTGACCGCTGCAGCACTGTGACCTGATCCAGTGAGAGGAGATGCTGGCGAAAGGATATGTTGTCCTTCATACATCACAAAATAGTTCTAAGCACAGGGCTTTGTCAAGGAAACGTAAAGACATTCACTGTATCTTATTGTCGAGCCAACATAGTTTTTCGAGTACTTTCAGCCTATAAGTGGGTTAATAACGAGGCTTTCAGTGGCACCAGATACTGCTATGTACTGTCTACCATCCACCCCACCTCCCACCCCCCAAGGGAAAAAGCATGCCCCACTTCAAAAACCCGAAATAACCCTTTGAACCTTAGAGAATATTTAATAGAGTGTTTGGGCCTGAATTACTAAGAAAATACAGAGTTCAGATAATCAACTTGTAAATCTTGTGCCATCTACTGCATTATCTGCCTTTAAACTCGAGTCAGCTAATTAGGTGCATATGTCTCAGGAACACACCCATACTGATTGCAGGATTCTCACTGCTGATTGTGCTTAATGAAGCAGTTTCTCAGATCATATTCCCCTTCCACCCTCAGTCTACTCCTCTGGCCCTGCTAAAGAGAAGCTTTATGTTTAAAAGCCTCAGTCTGCTGCACCTGGCCTCTGCACTGAATCCCTGGCAGGTTTAAGTGTCAAAGCACAGCTGTGAGGGGCTTTTCTTGGCCTCCCAACAAGACAGGGCAATAGGCAGATTCCTCCCCTTGCTCTTTCCCAAGTAGCCAGTGAAGCAGAATGGGAAATGCACGGTAATAACTACTGAATTTAGGTGGACCTGGGAGTAAAGCGTGGCAGCATACGGTGCATGCAGTTCACATGGCATCAGAACCATCTAATCAATCCCAGACTGCAATTACCAGGCTTCCTTTGTTTGAGGAACAAAGAAACAGCTTCTAGGTGTGTGTCTAGAGAGGCGCACTACAAATAACCTCTTGTTACACGCTTTCTGGAAATGGCTGGAAGCTCTGCAGCGTGATAACATGATGCTTTATCATCATCTACAGACATAATTTGTTTTGCTGAAAGACTCATAATTCCTTGACATTTAGAAGTTTCCTCAATAACAACATTGTAACTGAAATCCATTCCTCCTTTGTCTCTCTTTCAAAAAGCCACAAGACAATACTTCATTGATAAAGTGAGTCAAAGTGATGAAGAACAATAGCCCCGCAACCTGCAAATCACTCCATCTGTGAAGAGATTAGTCTGCCTTTTCTTCTTCTCGTTCTAAAAATCACAGTTTTAATTCTCCATTTGGGTTATGTAAAGACAGTCTAAGTGTCTCATGGCTTTTTGTGAGAAAAAAAATGCCACACATACCAGAAATTAGGTTTCAATATGCAGTAGGGATGGGGGGAAGATGTGAGAGGTTGCATTTCAAATCATTAAACCAGTAAAATTGCTGCCCATTTTTCTTTTATTGTGGAGTTATTGAGGATTTTACATTAATGCTTAAGTATTTTCAAAAGCAGGTACTTCAGTACTTTAATTTAAGTAAAAATTTGCTTGAACAGGCAATACACGAAAACAAAAAATAAAAAAGGAAATTTGGCATATCCCTTTAACTAACTTACTAATGTTAGCCTATGCGTCAGCAGTGGACACAGGACTGATCCCAATATTACAACTTGGCAAACAAATCCATTAAAAATCCATAAAATGTCATTTGACCAACCATAACGTAAAACTGCAACCATTACAAGCACAGAAATTTCATCTGCTGACTTTAGAGCTATACTTAAAAGTAACAAGTAACGTGACCCTTTATAAAAATGTAGTGGAGTTAAAAGCACAATATTTTTCTTAATGTTTTTATAATGACAAACTTACATTGATTTTTTCCAGAAACAATCACAAGGTGGAAAATTGTATTTTTAGAAATTCAGTGAATGATCTAAGTAAGCAAGAGCATTAACTGGCACTGTACACAAATCTAAGGTTTTGTAAGAACACTGAAAGTACCATATTGTGCAGATTAAACGTTTTATGTTATTAATACTAAAATATGTGTCTATAGCCTGTCTGCAAACCTCAGTGCCTCCTCTCTCTTTGTTGGTAGCTCCACATTTACAATTACGTGAACTCAAACAGTCCTTTTTTTTACAGTATGAAGTCATTAGGGGGTAATCCACCTCAACCAGATGGGAGACTCCCTCTGATGAAGGTGTTTGTTTAGCCTTCAGCCAGCTCGAAGGGAATGAACTTGTCTATGCAGAGGGGGTGGGAATCGCAAGTGGCTATGATACTTGAGGGTTTGACCCATCACACTGCAGATTTGCATTGACTTTACATGGAGGGTGGTCGCCCAGGTCGCCCAAGTCAGGTTTGGAGTGAACGCACCTTAAGAGCACAAGGGCGCAAACTCTACACCATGAGGCTCCAGGCGCAAGGGATGCCAACCCCTCTCTGCTGCGTTACCAACTGCAGTAACCAGTGGTAGTGCCCCAGAAAGTCAGCTAGCATCTTCCCAGCTGCCAAGCCAACTTTCAAGTATGTTTCAATTGGGACTTGAACTGGCCACCCTCTGGTCCCCAGCCCAAGCCTTTATGAGCTGAGCTACACTGACACTCACAAAGTTATTTATGGATTTTAATGACATTTTCAGGGAATGTCGGTCATGGCACATGGACGAACTGATTAGATCTTAGTCATGATCCAAATACCAATGTGCATCCAGTTACTTAATTCAAGAATTTTTAACATTGCCAGATAGGGCAAATAGTGTCAGACATGCCTTGGTGGAGGGTTGTGCTCTCGGAGCGCTTCTCGTTTATGTGTTGGACACTAGAGTCAAGTTTGGTTGAGCTGCAGCCACATATGAAAATGCACTATTGCTGTTGATGATAACTGGTCACCTTCCCCTAATGCTGAGTTACATCAGAAACAAGCACCTGCGTATAAATATTAAACAACAGCATTAGAAGCTTCTTAGCTTGGTCTTCAAATACAGGATAAGCACTGGGACAAGGGAAGTGCTGGTTGGAATGAAATGTGCATACACGCTCCTTAATATAGGCTGTCAAAGTTTAATTCTATTTAATTAAATGTGATTAGGCTCTATATTAAAGATGTGCCTTAAGTTTCCTAACAGGGACCGAGTTATCCACAGGACCAGATTGAGGGGCTTGGTGTTCAGAGTGATCTCCCCTCCCTCAATCTCTGCCTCTGCGTCGCTGCCATATGCCTGTCTCGATATCAGCACATGGTAGGCAGCACTCTCTTATCCGTGAGCCTGTTTATTTGTGTACCTGTTTATCTCACTTCTCCTTCTCCCTGCGCTCTCTCCTCTCTCTAAATCTCCCGCTCCTTCAGTCCATCTGTTGTCAAAAGAATCCCAAGTATTTATCAGCAGAGTGCCATTGTGCTCTCAAACACTTATCCACAAGGGTATCTGATACCTTTTTCGCTCCTTTCCCCAACAGCTCACAAAGATGTAAAGTTTGGGGAAAGGCACCCAAGAGAGCACCACAAAAAAGAGAGAAAGATTATCCCCTGCCTAAATCCAGCACTCAATACACTGCAGGACATGTCTACCAGCCACAAAGACGCCTCGATGACTTGCTATTATCAGTGCAATGTACACTAAAAATGGCACTTATTGATATTGAAGAAGACATCCATACTCCCTCGTAGAGTTGAGGACTCAAATGGAAAAAGGAGAAGGGGGGAGGAAAAAGTAGGTTACCGAATAAAGAGCGCCTGCCTGGCTTCATTTGTAAAGCAGGAGAACACGAGCACAGACAGGGTGTAAGTGTACAGTGTGAGTGTGTCATTGTGTTTGGAGCGTGTTAATGTGCCAGTGTGCCGTCGTGCCTCGCTGAGAAAGGCACGAAGCCGGCTGAAAGGGTTGGCCGTAGAACAAACACAAGTGGTGGCAAACATTGATGCATAAGTGTAGGTGTACTGTATGAGCGCACATGCTGTTGCAGATTGCTTTTTTGCTAATGAACGCATGCACATAAGGCTGGGCTATATACAGGTTTTAGATATACTGATGTGTTTTCAAGTTAAATTAGATTAAGACAGTACCATTTATATCTATGCAATCTATTTTGGTTGAAAAAAGGCCAAACAAGTTACTTCTGGTAGTGGGAAACTCTCAATGAGTATTGTCCTTAGTGAGAGTCTACCTCAAATGTCATGGTGACTCTGTGACTAAAGTGTGACCTGCAGCTTGAACATGCACACAGGGCACACAGACTCTCCACAAGAAGTTATCAGCTCCATGACTACTGATAGTGATACTGGGCAGACTTTCAGTGATCACAGGTCATAAGAATGTGAAAACAGGTGGTTAAACAACACAGAAGAGACAGCATGGCATGTCGGGTCTAGCGACTAACCTAGTGTTAAGGCTGCTCGATTAGGGCAAAAATTAGAATTGTTATTATACTTCATGCATCACATGCAATCAGTAAACTGTCAACACTTTCCAAACATTAAAGGACAAGCATTAAATGGAGAAATGTCTGAAAAAAACAATCAAATTAAGTATTATAGACTGAAAAAAACAAAACCGGTGCAAGATGCCATGTTAACAGTTAAACCAGCAGTTTTGATGGATCTGCTTGATTCAATGTCTGTAATCAGGCAGATCCATCTTGTTAAGCTCCAATCTATAACAATTATAAGCAGCCCAAACCAGCACGACCCATTCGGAGCCTTTTGGAGCAGGAAGAGGTTTGACAACAGCAGGAAGTGACTGCTCATGCAGATATTAACATAGACGCTAACAGCCTCAGTAGCAGTTTTGTCAGATCTGGCCTGCATTTTTTTATTAAATGAAAAACAAATAACAACACCACAAACTTCTCAATATAAAGGATATTTTCATTCCACTTCCAAAATGTTTTAGCGATAGTTTGATTTACGAAGTGGCTCATGTTTTACATTTTGCACCACAGCAGTAGTGCCCGCCTACTACATTATCTGATTGGCCCATAATAATTGTGATTGACAGAACAATTGTCCAATCACCTGCTGCATATGTCTTTTAAACAGTTTGCCCATTCCCAAACACTTTCTATGGGCTCTTTCCCAGATGGACATGTGAAATGTACTCACTGGTAAAGGTTTTCAGAAACTCAGTTTTGAATGTATCTGTGTAAACAGGAAAAACTGCATTTGGGGTATGAAATGTCACACTGGGCGTCAGTTTTCTCTCTGTGTGACATCACACTGTGTGACATTATCACTTCTCCTTACATAAGTTCTGACACAATCAATCACTATTTTTATGTGTACACATATGAGGTTAACCTGACACACCAGATGAACAGTTCAATATATTTCATCAGTACATCTGAGCGAAAGTGTTTGGAAAAGGACAGAACCTTTCAATAGCATATCTGGCAGGTAATTGGACCATTGTTCTGTCAGTCACTTTCATTACTGGCCTGTCAGATAATGTAGTATGTAGTAATGTCGTGAAGCACTTCTTAGCGTAAACTATCACCAAAACATGTCAGAAGTGGAGCAAAAATATCCTTACTACTGTAATTTCTCAATTATAACATGCACTTTTTTGCTTTTAAATAAGCTCTAATTTTTCGGGTGAGTATTACACACAAGTGCAAGCAAAATACTTAAAATATTTTGTATCGCCAACATTGCGATTCCAACACATCTGATACAAAAAGCCAATATTCTCTTTCTCTGTGAAAACACAGGCAAACACAGAGCACTGCCATCTTGTGAGCAAGGGGACGCAAAATAGCCTCACTGTGATTGGTTGAAGAAATCGGCATGTTGATAGCTGCTTTCTAATTGGTCAGTACACTACAACTGAGCATGCTAGGGCAGAAATCGAGTAATCGTGCATGCGTGAAGCAAAAGGTATTTCCACATCCGTTTGAGAGAGAAAATCGTGTATTTGTAGTGAAAATACTGAAATTTCATTCATTAAAACTTTAAATGAAGATAATTTTTCAGTTGTCGGAGAGAGTAAGGTTTGGGCAAAATTTGGGTTCATGTTATATTCGAGTACAGTACTTTTCCAGGCAATAATCGACTGTGTATTATAAGCGAGAAATTACGGTATCTAGAAATGATTTCAGTGTTGTTTGTTCTTCATCTAATAAAGGATCTGGTCCAGATCTGATAAAACTGCTATTGAAGCTGTTAGCATCTACGTTTATCTCTGTATGAGCAGCCACTTCCTGATGTTGCTTGCTGATCCCAGCTCTTCCTGTTATAAAGGACTCTAAGTGGGCTGTGCAGCTTTGGGCTGAGCACAGTCGTTGGAGATTGGAGTTTGACAAGATGGATCTGCCTGATCAAACTGTATTTAGTCAGTGTGCAGGAGCCAAGCTTACCTAGTACTGAGTGACTATAAGATCAGTTTTTGTTGCCATGGTATCAAACATGCATCAACATAGTTGGATTTTTATAGAATAATAGTTTGGTTTATGATTCTGGAAATGAATGATGGTTATATATTGTGTATTGCTA
The DNA here is from genome assembly GCA_037902135.1 of Cetoscarus ocellatus. Taxonomy (NCBI): domain Eukaryota; kingdom Metazoa; phylum Chordata; class Actinopteri; order Labriformes; family Labridae; genus Cetoscarus; species Cetoscarus ocellatus. The sequence goes on along the minus strand of JBAMNC010000901.1, from coordinate 627,803 downwards.
TACAATAAGGGTCTTGGTCCATATTGCAAAGCCCCACATAGACATTCACATGTTGGCAGCAGTTGCTCATTTTGTGCAACAGTTTAAGGATGCTTATGTGTCCCTTCATGCTTTGAATGCAAGAAAAACTGCAAGTTATGTGATAGCATTCATACGAGAGTCCTTGCAAGACAATACTCCTGCAGAAAGCAGAGTAACTGTCGACTCTTCTGCACCAATCCGTGTCTTGGCAACAGGGGAGCACGAGGGAACCAGTGCAGGCAGACAAAGACTCCTTCTGCTTGACGAATGTGGCTGAGCGAGGAGGCATGCAGGCAGGCAAGAGATGGTTTCAGTGCACCAGCACAGGGGGTAAGAAGTGGGTCAGAAGGAAATCCCAATATGGTCGACCCCCCCAATGCAATGTTGTACCCCTGCTGGGCACTGTCACATGGCCAGAAGCACCCTGAAATCAATTCAGCGCCCTGGGGGAAAAGCACCATGGGAGGCTCATTCTGGACTACATATATAGGAAGCTGCCAGTGTATAGGAAACAGATTTACAACCCTTACAACTCATGTCTGTAGACTGTAGGTACTTTGACAACCAACAGTTCTTGCATCTGTTGTCGTTGCTCTGTTATTACAACATACGATTTAAAGGTATGATATCCTACTTAGAAAAATCCGACTGACCCTATGGAAATTAGTTATGGAGTAATATCTTCATACAAAGGAGAGTCAAGTTATGTTTCAGGACAATGTAGAGTCACCACTTAAACGCATGAGAATGTTTTTGGTCTGTGAAAGGAAACTGAGTACCAAGGGAAAATCAATGCATGCATGGGGAGAACATGTAAACTCTACACAGAGAGACCCTGACCCACACAATGTGACCCACCGAGTCACATTGTGTAATAAATAAAATAACAGAATGCAATGATTTGTAAATCCTTTTCAAATAATATTCAATTCAAAACACTACAAAGACTAGATACTTAATATTCAACTGATAAAAAAAAATCACGACCAATACAGTGAGAGCACATAGATGGCCTACAAGGTTAGGCTGAAATTGTTTTTTAAACCAGGCTGTACACAATCATTTGGCTGTCAGGTTTCTGCAGTCAGACTCAAGTGGACTGCAGGTTCTGGATATTCTGCATGGACTTCATTTTCAGCCCCAGAGGTTGCTGCACAGTTTCAGCTGAGAAACTTAGCAATACACGGAAAAGCAGAGACCAGCTTGGTAAAAACGTAAGTTTAAGTGATTAAAAGGACAATAGAGTAAAACAGTAAAGAATCCTACAATGCCAAAATTATTTATGTCATGATCCTGCTTTTTTTTTTAGTTAAGTTAGCCATTTTGTTTTCGTGTTTCATGTTTTGTCTTGTTCTTCCTGTTTTATTTTGAAAATTCACCTGTCTATCCTTGTCTTTGTGATTTTGCTTCCTGTCTGGCATTGTCACTCCTGATCCCTGATTGCTGTTCCCCAGCTGTGTCTCATCCCCCCTAATTACCTTATGTATTTAAGCTGGCACTTTCCTTGACTGGCAAAATGTAGATCTAATAATCAGGATACAATGTTTTTCACTGAGAAAACATGATAAAAAAAAAAAAAAAATATATATATATATATATCACTATGGATTCACAAATGCACATTACTGGACTGAAAACTTTTGAGAGGGAATACATTGGCCAAATGTCCATCATTATTCATTAAAGATTGATCGTCCAATCACTGTTGTCCCCTTAAAGATTCATTTCACGTTTCCAGAGATATAACTAAACAATGTGAGTGTTAGTCTTTTGGGTTGCACGTGATCCCGTGAAAAGGTTAAGTAGTGCCTCAACAGAAAGTGAGACAAATACTGAATGGGGCATTCTTAGTCCAAACACACTGCTCAATGATTTGACTGGGAGAAAATCCAGACTTTTTCTTTTAGGTTTTCATTCTTTTGTTCCAAAATAGAGTTAAAATACCTTGTTTAAGTCTTACTGTACTGGGATAGTAAGGGAACAACAACCTGTTTCAGAAAACACTCACAGATTAATTTTCTTTCGACGGCACTAATTTCTGTGTATTCCTTCTTTTTCTCTAAATGATTTTGCTCTGCTTTTCATGCGTGCAAGCTCACTAAACACATTCTTACTTACACATCATGTAGCACTCACTTGCCTCATATTCCTGTCTCCCCAAATGAACTACATCCAAACTGCTTAATTATGAGATTCATGGCTGTTAGCACCTGTTTGGTAATTAATGTCAATCACTGCCTTCTGGGGAGGAAAATTATCCTGCATAAAAACATACTTTAGCTTACCCCCTGTCTCTCCCTCTCATCTTTTCTTTTCACCTTCTTCTCTCCCTCTCCCCTGCTCATCAACCTGCCTGCCCTGCGCCTGCTGTTCATAGATCATTCTGGAAAATAAATAAAGATGGTTATAAACAAACGCTGCAGAAATGGCTGAATCTATTATTACAGCAGTCTTGAAGTCCAGTTTGCTGCAGATGGGCAGATGTTGTGGTGTTGGAGTTTGTAAATGGTGATGGAAACCTGAGATATCAGTTAGCCACCAGAAAATGATCAATTATGTAGGATCGAGCTGATGATGGGATGGTTATGGTGATTCTGGATGGAGAAGAAGTGTTGACCTTGTGCAGCAGTTTCATGACTGTGTTCTAATATTCAAGCTAATAGTATTTTACACAATTTCACACCCATGCTGCAGCAAAGAATGCTTTAGTGTGTGTTTGATTGTTTTTGTTCATATATATATGTATATATATATATATATATATACATATATATATTAAGCTTAATGGCAATAAACAAGATAACAAGATAACTCTCACTGGGCATCTTATTACTTATGTACAATGTAGGTTGAAGAAAAGCTTCATTTCTTCAAGGCCTAAATTCAACAAGGGCGGCAAAGTGGCGCAACAGGTAGTGTGCATGCCTCACAGTAATTGGTTCAATCCTCATATCAGTCAGGCCCTTTCTGTGTGGAGTTTACATGTTCTCCCAGTGCATTCATGGGTTTACCAAAGGCACCTTAGTCCATTCCTTGTATGCAAATTCATACAGGACAATTACTGTGAAAGTAGTATTGCAAGAACACTTTCAGGAGTTATGTTCAAACTTTAAACAAACATCCGCTTTGATTCAATGATGAACTGAACTAATATTAGAGGTCACAGAAAAAGGTCAAGGTCATGGAGCATTCTGCTTATGAACCCAGTATCTCAAGAATATTGTCTGGAATTTTCCCAAACCAAGCTATAATATCCACTGAAGAGGAAAATGATTAGATTAAGGAGGTCACAGGTCAAAGTCAGAGAGCCCCATGATTATCTTTCACTTGTGAACATGATCCTTGGAATGCACAATCTCAAGAGTACTTATAGGAAGTTCCTTCAAACTTAACCTACGTGACTTTCCACTGTAATTCCAGGGTGTTGATTACTTGTTGAAAGACAAAGGTCAAAGGGAAAGCTCACAGAGCCTTGTGGTTAGATGTATAGTTTTGAAAAGGACAAACTAATAGATTCTAAAGGTTGTAGGTTAAAGGTCAAGGTCATGAAGTCTCATGGTCTTCCACTGTTTGTGAACACCATCATGTGCTTTCAATATCTCAAGAGGCCATTCTGTGATTTTTCTTCAAACTTTGCACAAATGTCCAACCTGACTCATAAGTTAGCTCATGGAGGTTATAGGTCAAAGGTCAAGGTGAGGAAGCCTTTTGGCCATCTTTGACTACTAAATGCAATCTCTCAGGGAAGCTTTGAATTGTGGCGTGGATATGGCTGAATATCACAACAGAAAAACTAACATAGCATTCAACGACAATATAAAGCAGAGTACAGCTAATGTTAGCATTGCTAGCACCACCAGCCTCCAGTCCTTTGTCCTGATTAACACCTACAAATCTGGTGAAATACATTTATACATTGCTCGATATGCAAGTGCCATCCAACGCAGCCTAAATGCACATTTATCTGTACTTAATGGCACAGAATACTCCCAAATTGCTTCCAGCTAAGGCTTGGCTCATTGTGAAAGCAAACCAAATAGCGTGAAAAATGAGCCAGTGTTGCAACTTCATCCCCAGGACTGATCCAAGTCCACCAAAATTTTGTTGTGAAAGTGACCTTAATAAATTCAATATACTACTCAGCCCTGTATGCACTGTGATGGTGAAAAATGATGAAACCTCATTTTTCCATTCACTGGTTTGTAGCTCCAAGACACACAATTGTTAGCAAATAATGCACCAGCAGAGATGGAGATTCATTGGAATCAATACACCAATTACACAGGCAGAACAGTGTTTATCACAGAAAATTGGCAGCTTCTGATGAGTCACGCTGTGCTCCGTAATTTTTCTGCTACATCTATTTTGCTTTGACAATCTATGCCAGGGGGAGATTGCTGCACAACAAAAGCTTTTCTTAAATTCAAAATGAATAGATATCTGACAACAAAAGGTTATCTTATAAGGGAGAGCAAAGTTTTGGATACAGCAGAGGTGCTTTCAGATTTTAATTTTCAGGTATACTCCTGGAAATTTAAAGAAAATATAAGATGACTTTTACTTGTTTGCACTTGTTCCCCATTGTGGAATGTTTACACTGTCAGATTGGGGTAAAGGGCTGGAAGGGCATAAAGATTTGTGATGCTACATGTAACTGGGCGCTCTATTAACATGCACTGTGGTTCAGCCACAGACCCTCCAAAACCAACGCAGCGACACCAGTGAAAAATACAGAGTGGGTTGATTCTTGGTTATATATTTAGGAAAATACCCGTTTAAAAAGGCAATCATTGCCACAACACATATTTAGAAGAGTAAAGGGGATACATGTGTACAATATGGCAAGACTGAAAGCCACAAAAAGTTATACAAGCTGAGATACATTACATGTGTCTGAAACTGCCACTGAAGCTGTTAGCATATGCTTATCTCTGTATGAGCAGTCACTTCCTGTTTTCATTATGCTTGTAGCTCACACCTCTTCCTGCTTTAAAGGACTCTGATTGGGCCGAGCCAGCACAATCATTGGAAATATAAGCTTAGCAAGACGGATCTGCCTGAATACAGACAATGAATCAGGTGCATCCAGCTGCACTGCTAGGCTATTTGATCACTGTTTCAGTACAAACAACTGTACAAAGTTTGCCTGAAAAAGTTGGTATCAACTGTAACAGTATAAGCAGCTGTCATGGTAATATATTAAATCTACAAGGCAACAAGACTGATGACAAAGTTTTTCTTAACAATGTTTTGGATCCCACAGAGTCACTGTCTCTGCACAGGTGAAGCAAACCTTGAACATAGGTTAAAACTCACTGTCTAAACAGCAGATCATCACAGGATGCGACAACATCAACTGACTCAAAAAGTCATGTACGCCCCACAGTTTAGCCCAGCTTGTTCAAGCAGAGGAATTAATCCTTTTTAAAGCTGCTTTTTTCTTTTCTGCACCGCTGACAGTTTCTCTGTGGGCACCTCTACAGGTGTTGTGTTGTAATATGTTACCATGCTATCTGGTGTCCTCCATGCTCTGCAGTAGACACCACTGAGCATTATAAACTTCTCTTCTTCCTGCACTAAATTTGTTAAAGCATTTCAAACAATAATAAAAGAGCCCATCTTTATAATCTCACGTAACGTTTAACCTCTGCTAATAATAAAGTGTGTGATTTTGTGGGTAGCTTAGCCTGCTAGCTTCCTACCCATAATGCAGAGCGCTACTACTTACAGCAGCGCTGTAATGACGTAAGGCCAGCTCAGGTCAGTTTTGGGATAGGCTGGACTTGGTCCACTTCAGAATTCTGCTGTGTGAACATGAAGCTATCGAGAGGAAATGTGCATTTCTGTAGCGTTTTTTTCAACTGAATCGTAACAAAGAAACTGAGCTGTTGGTGTGAAACCCTCAAAGATTAATCCATTTGAGTTCATAGAATAATCCAAATTACACCTCCACCAAGGAGAAGAACCAGAAAACATGTGACTCTAAAGACCCAGGAAGTGACAAACAGTCACACCTCAAGGGGTAAACTAGGTCAGCAACTTAGCCAACATCTCTCATGTGACAGCCCGAATCCATTATCTGGAGCCTATCTCAGCTGTCATTGGTCGAGAGGCAATGTTCACACTGAACCAGTCGCCAGCCGATCACAGGGCCACATACAGAGACAGACAACCATTCACACTCTCACCCATACATAATGAGCATGTTTTTAGTCTGTGGAAGGAAGCCAGAGTTCCCAGAGAGAACCCATGCATGCTCAGGAAGAACATGCAATCTTCACACAGAAAGGGCCCTGCCCAACCCGGGGATCAAACCAGCGACTGTCATGTCAGTTAAATTTCCTTTATTTTGCACATCTTTGTCTCAGATCTCATCTTTCCTGTTTTATTTTGTCTCTGTTTCAGGCCCATGTTCCTGTCTGTCCTGCCTCTGTCTGATTGTCACTCACCTGTTTCCTATCACCCCTCATTACCTCTTGTATTTAACCTTGTGTGTCTCACTGTCTTGTTTGCCAGTTTGTCGCACTTCACAGTCTTCGTCCAAGCATTCATAGTCATAGCCAAGCTGTGCATTACCTAGTCTGGTTTTCAACCTTGCCTCTTGTCTCTTGTTTTGGATCTTGTTGCCAAGCTGTGTTTGACCTCGCCTGTTTTTCGACCCTGTTTTTTGTCTCACGTTTTTGATCCTGTTGCCTTCTCTGACTGCCTTTCCATGTACCAAACCCCTTCTTGTATTTAGGGTTAAACCTTTTGCCTTTTACTCAACTGTGTTCTGTGTTGGGCATTTGTGTCCGCCTTTTCTGTGCCACGTTTCATGACAGCGGCCTTCTTGCTGTTAGGCACGTGCACTACCTGCTGCGCCACTGTGCCACCCGACAACCCAGATGATTTGCATATTAATGATCGACAGATGTTTTATATTTTAAGTTCTTTCCCAGTCAACTCTCAGAACTAAAGAAGCCTTTTTGAGAAGACACAAAACATCTTCAAGAAACTGAACCAGTCCAGTTGCCACTTTGGTCGGTGTTTTGATGAGACTGGACCTGGATGACTGAGAGCTCACTCAGAAATAGAGGAAAGGTTTGCTATATTAGATGAAACAGGAAGTTTTATTGTTGAACAGTCATCACAACAAATGTTTTTATTACATTTTAATCTACATCCCAACTTTTTAGAAACATGTTTCTAATCATTTTACGCAGACAACCAATTAAACTGCTCTCCATATTCAAAAATAAATAGAACTAACAGAGAAAATCAGCTTTTTCCACAATAACAACACAATCTCCATGAATGTGAGGTGCATTGTTATTAGGCGAGTTCTCAGAATTGGATACTGTGGGTCGGAGGGCAGGCAGTCATACATAAATCTAATCTGTTGTGCAGGCAGTGCTGCGTGGAATGAGTTATACATCATTTATGGCTTTAACTGTTGATCTAAGGGTGACGCACAGACTGGTGGAACAATGTACACAATCAGAGAGGAGGAGATGATGAGAAAGAGAGAAAACAGGGCAGGATGGGTGAAGAAGAGGAAGGGATGACAGAGTGTGTATTAAGGGTGCTGATTAAAATCAATACAAACGTGTGGCGGGGCAAATTGAGCAGGTGCAGGGGGATGAAACTGAATATGATGCTGAAATAAAACAGGGAAAAGAAAGGCAGTTAGTTGACATGGTTTAGCTCAAGGCCATGCATGTAAGGCATTACTTTAAGGCTTAAATACAGCAGAAAGTTCATACTATATATGAGCATATTGGCATGGGAGGAAACCAGTTGATCCATAGATCTAAGAACTTGAGATTAAACTGCCTGAAAACTTAACTTGAAGTTCTGACCTTTAAAAATCCCAGAGCAATGAAATATTAAAAGACTCAAATCAGGCAGTCCAGGCACGGCCATCAACCTTAAATATTTAATTACTGAGCCTGTGAGCTGTCTCTTGTAGGAAAACTTGTATGAAAACACCATTACAGCTTTGAAAGTCAATTATTATGTTCCAGTATCTATCTACAGCACTGCTCAGAATTAGGAGATCTAAAATTCATGCATCTTGACCTGTAATTTGTTAAGATTTAAAACTAACTTGTGATAATATTGCTCACATCAAAGAACAACACTTCAAAGTCTGCAGCATAAAAACTGAAGTGGAAGCAGACGGGTCATACATCCACAATTTCTTCAAATTATCCAAACTGCTTAATTCAAAGGTGGAACAAACTGTTAGCAGCCTAAAAGGTTATAATTTGTCCTTATAAATAGGAAATTTGTGCTATCAGTCAAGCTAAGTGGTCAAACACAGGGCCAAAACTTGCATGTCACCTTCCTTGAAATCTAACTGGACATCCGTAAAGCTACATGAACTATGAATGTCTGTTTGTTTAGTCAGATTTAACCAGGAAGACACCTCCTGGGGCTGAAAATGGAGGCCAATGCAGAAGTGCCGATACCTGTAGTACCCTGAGTGTCCACTTGAGGCAGGCTGCAGTCACCTGACACAGAAATGATTGTGTGAAAGGAAGAAACACTCATCTTTACAGCCTGGTTCAGTCATTACAGGCTAATCAGATAATGAAGTAGGTGTGCGCTACTGCCGCAGTGTAAAAATAAAAAAATAATTCACTGCATAGAACAAACTCTCCTCAAAACATGTTGAGAGTGGAGCAAAAACATATCATTTCTAAAAAAATATCATTTCTATTGAGAAATGCTTTTATTGTTGCTGTTTCATTTAACAAAGAGTCAAGCCCAGATCTGATGAAACTGCTACTCAATCTGTTAGCATCTATATTAATCTCTGTCTGAGTTACTTTATGCTGCATTTTTGCTCGGAGCTCCCACCTCTTCCTGCTCAGTGAACCATGTCACTTTGGGTAATACAATTATTATGGGTTGGAGCTTGGTAAGATAGATCTGATGATTACAGACATTGAATCAGGCAGATCCAGCTGCTACACAAGGTTATTCACTGTGAAGGGGGTGAATGTTTTCAATATCGCACCTGTTATTCTTTTATTAAGGATTTCAGGCTTTGAAAACGTGGTTTCACTACTGGACAGAAAGCCTGAAGTCTCGCCTCAACACGGCCTCTCTGTCTCTGAGGAAGTTTGGTAGAGATATTGTGTGTATATCCACTAGAGGGCATCCAGAGCGTTCCAGAGGCTCCATTGATCATCAAACAGCTGATGTCACATGGCTTCATCCAACTTTTTAACAGTCTATGGATGTAACCCAAGTTATATGATTATATTTAATTAGCCATCCTTTGTTGTGTCTTAGTGGCCCTCAAGAACCTCCATATCCTCAGAAATAATTTCCATTATTTTAATTTGTTTTGTTTTTGGTCTAAAATGGTTATTTAAGTAATTAAAAAGTCCCTTCCTTTCACTGCTTCCTGAATGCAACGCGCTAATTAGAGCCAAGAGCTACTTTGCCTTTTACCCGCACTAACACAAACTGGGCAGTGAGTTGAATTGTTCTTTTGGGTTATTATTTAAGTTCTTTGTAGTTTATGCTCTCATGTTGTTTAACTTACAAGAGTAATGCTGGAGATGATTCCAAATTGTATACTGTTATTCAAAGGGCCAGAGAAGACTGATTTCATGTTGTTTGACCTCTTTTAGGTGCACTTTTTTAGGTGCACTCATGTAATGTCAGGAGTGGTTTGGCCTGCTTTTACCATATGAACCCTCGCGGACCCTGAGCTCCTCTGGCACTGGCCTCTTAATGATTCCCAAAGCTAGAACATGGACTTACGGTGAGGCAGCTTTCCAGCACTATGGCCCCTGTCTGTGGAACAGCCTGCCAGAGGACCTGAGGGCCACAGAGGATGTTCATATTTTTAAAAGTAGGCTCAAGACCCACCTATTTAATTTGGCTTTTAACTAATGTCTTATTTTTATCTGTATTTTTATTTTATTTATTCACATATCTTAGCTCTGTTTTTACTTATCTTTATTCTATTACTTTTTATGATATTTTAGCCATTCATTAGTATTTTATTTAACTTTACTTATTTATTTAGTTTTATGACTCTTAGCCTATGTAGTTTTATGTTTTTATCCCACATCTCCAGTGCTTCCTCAGCGGGGGTCGCCTGCGCTGCAATTGGCTCTGGCTGGGATGTCTCTGTCTCGTGGTGGGCATCGTCTTGGCCAAGTGGGGGGTTTGCAGCACTGCTTCGCTTTACTGCTTTGGGCCCCTCGCTGGCCCTGTAGCGAGGTGCGCAGTACCCAGCGCAGTTGGCATCCTGGCGTTTCCTGACCTGGCTCCTCTGTACTCAGCCACATGCTTTTAAGATCATTTTATCTGTGTGCATGTGTGTGTGTATGTGTGTGTATGTGCTGGGGTGGAGTCTGAATGGGGGGGAGGGGGGATGGAGACTGATTTTAACATGTATAGCACTTTGTGCTACATTTTTTTTTCTATGAAAAGTGCTTTATAAATAAAGATTTGATTTGATTTTGATTTGATTTGATTTGATAAGTGGTCTTCATTGAAGACTTGCAGGCAAAAAGATATACCAGTGCGGAAACAAAGCCAACTCAACTGGTCTGGGTGCAGAACTTAGCAGCAGAACTTAAAGGGGTGTGCCAACATTTTCTTTGTTTTCATGTCTTACCTCACTCTTGAGTCCATGACAAGCAGATAGACATCATTCTTTCATCTGTGTGTCCAGTAACAAGAAAGAGACGGCCAAAGCTCGCCCACTGCTTGTTAGCTTAGCTCAAACACTGGGAGTCAGTAGGTATATCTAGCCTGCCTCTGCCTATAGTCATCAGATTAACTCTTCAGCGACTCTAAATGGTCCTGTGTGCTTTTTGTGACTCGTTTTTTTAACTGCGTAAACAGAGACTTTGTCTTGTGAACCTACTCCCGCAGTGGTTTGCACTAAAGTGTTACATTGGCGAATGAGTCCAGTCTTTTGAACAGCTCTTTTAAGTGTACGATGAAAACCAATTCGCAGTTGTGAGTGAGCCATTCATTTGCAAGACATTCTTAAAGTTGAAGGCAATTTACATTTAAATAGCTCGCAAATGAATGGGTTACTCACAACTTTGGCCGTCTCTTTCTTGTTACTGGACACACACATGAAAGAGTGGTGTCTATCTGCTTGTCATGGACTCGGGAGTGAGGCAAGACACGAAAAGAAAAAAAAATTGGTGTATCGCTTTATGGGCCTGACCTACTAAGATCCAAAATAACGAGTGCTACATTGCGTGTGCAAACTAAAAAAATTGCACGTGCAATTAGTGAATGTCTGCAGTGGTGAGGCTTGGTAGAAGTTCTTTGAAGTTTGGCCTGTATTTCTCAAAAAGGACTTCGGATTTTGTCAGGATTGGTGGTGTCCTAAATGCTGAGAAATACAAGCAGATACTTCTCCATCATGAAATACCATCAGGAAGTTGCCTGATTTTTGACAAGTTTACATACAGCAAATGTCATTTAGAACTGTTGTCAAGTATAAAGAAGAACATGGGGTCAACAGTAAGTAAGGCTGGGATAACATGAAGAGACAGAAAGTTTTGAGCAGGCTTATTTCACATACTTGTGAAATAAGTACGTGAAATAAGTATGCAGTCATGCTTCATTCAGATCCGGTCAATCTCCAAAATCAAATCCATCCTTCCCCCTGCCGATTTAGAAAAGGTCATTCATGCATTAATCTTCTCCAGGCTAGATTACTGTAACTCCCTCCTCACTAGGATCTCCCACAAATCACTCTCCCGCCTCCAACTGGTCCAAAATGCAGCAGCTAGGCTTTTAACTGGTTTTAACAGACGGCATCACATCACCCCTATCCTTGCTTCTCTCCACTGGCTTCCTGTCCATTTTCGAATTGATTTTAAGATTTTACTGATCACATTTAAAGCCCTTACTGGTCCGGCTTCAACCTACATCTCTGAATTATTGACGCCCTATGAGCCAGCCCGCAGCCTCAGATCCTCCTGGCTGTTCCAAAGTCGAGGCTTAAGACTAAAGGTGATCGAGCCTTTTCTGTCAGAGCTCCTCAACTTTGGAACGCCCTGCCCGAGGAGATAAAGCCAGCTGAATCAGTGACATCTTTTAAATCACATCTTACAACACACTTTTTTAGACTTGCTTTTACATGATCCTTTTATTGCTCACAAACTTGTTTATCATCCATGTTAGCTATTTATTTTATCTACATAGTTATTTTACAATTACCTATTTAACTATTTTTAAACTCTCCTGTTCTTACTCTCCTCACCGGTTTTTCATCATTTTAGTCCTGTTTTTACCATCTTTTCTTGTTTTAATATACTCCCTTTTTATTATTTTTATTCTTTTATTTTATGTATTTATATATCTTTTCTCCTTTACCCATCCTCTATCTGCCCTCTTCTTTTCCATCTTCCTGATGTGATGTCGTCAACTATCAACTGTCGTCAACCATCTATCTACAAATCTATGATCTATTTATTGTCGTGTTGTCTCCTTGTAATTGTACATAAAACGAAATACCTTCTTCATCAATGTTCTTCTTCTGTATGTGTTGTAAATTACTGCAGCTGTTTCCAGCTCACCAGTTCGCTATTTCCTTCCTTTTTTTTTTGCTTTAGTTAACATGACCCTCTGTGCTTTTTCCTCTGACTCTTTTGGTCTCTGTTTGACCTGATTGTGGATTTTATTGTACCCAGAGTACTGGGCTCTATCTGTTAAAGCACTTTGTAAACATCTGTTTTTAAACGTGCTATATAGATAAAGTTATTATTATTATTATCGTTATACACAAGCTTTGTTTTTCTTAAAATGATCATGAAAGATGGTTTGAAAGAAACAAGCAGAGAGACAAAAAATAATCCAAAACTCCAGCAAACCAAAAAAACACCCACTCTCTAACCCTCATTCCCCTGTCTCCTTCAGTCCACTCTCTTTTAATTGTCCTCCAGAAAAACAAGAAATCAATATCTCTCATCTTCCACCTGAACTATGCAAGACTGATGCACCTGTCACCATAACATCAATACTGTTTGTTCACACTTGACGTGTAACAGGCTCGCCGTTGCATCAACAAACAGGGCCTCCGTACACAGAGGAGCTTAAGACCGATTCAGCACTAAATGAACATCAAAGCTCAGATGCCACATTGTCACAACTGTGGAATTTCGCCATTGTGTGCTCGGAGGCAAATCCCAACAGGGAGCTTGGTCTGAATCCTATCTGCCCAGTTTCCCACTTTCATATCAGGAGGGGCCTGAAAGATCGATGGCCTCGCTATAGATTTCCTCACTCCATCTTTCTGCAAGCACTCTTTCTACCTCCTCCTCCTGTGGGCTCCATTCTTTCTTTTTTTTTCGTGTCTCTTCTCCTTCACTTGCACCCATCGAATTTTTTCATTTCTCCCGCTGTCACTTTCTCTCGGTCTCGATGTGTACCACCACTCTTCGTCAGACTCTGTATATCAGAATAGTAGTGACGGGGGAAAAAAGGCACTTTCAGATCCCCTTCTGCTTCCATTTCCCCAGATTCCTGAGAGGGACTGATTCAATCGCTGCCTGCTGGTTGAGGTTGACAGTGACATCTGAAGGTACGGCTCCCTCTGGATGTCTGTCTCGTATGATTCTCTAGGATTCCTGCTCCTCTTCTCGCTGCAGAACCCGGTGCAATTTCCATCTTTCTGTGGTGAAAAAGTACTTTTCTTGTGTGATTGGAGATTGTTATCATACGTGCACAGATGTCTACTATACCACTGTATGATTATAGACTGCATATAATCTAAAGTGACGCATTAATTCTTCACGCATGATCTTAATACATAATAACTTTAAAAGAGGATATGTGTTTAATCAAAGGCCTCATTCCTCATGTTATAAATCATCAAGCAGAGACCTAAATGGTCACGCTCTCTGATTTTCCAATAAGGTAAGACCTGTCTATATTATGAAGCTCATTAAGTTCCTTTGTGTAGATACACAGCGTCATGGGGCTGCCTGTAATCTGATGAAAAGATGCTCAAATGGTGCATTTGCATACAAGGAGCATGAGGCGAAGCACAGTGGCCAATGAAAAGGCAGGGAAAACAAATCTATTTTGAGACAACAGGTCCACCAAGGCAAAGAGAGTAAACACTGACAGGAAAGGATTCTTTATTCGCAGACTACAAATACGCATTCAGTTAATATTCCATGTTGCATTAATACATGCATTGTACATAACAAAAGACAATCGCTGTCTCTGAAATCACTTTATACTCAATGAAAAGTGCACCATATGATGAACAATAGGGATGCAACAATTCACTTAACGCTGGGACTGGTATGTTCCTTGTTTCTTCTTAACGCTTTTCGGTTTCATTAGGTTTTGACAACCTTAGCCACCAAAATGCTTTTTTGGTTTTCTTCTTTTCCATCCTGAGGTGTTTTAGGCCCATTTAACCACAAAAGCAGTCATGAACAATGTCTTTGAATCGCAAACATCTTCAGTGCAGTTTATTATATGATGTTATATATTTAAAGAATAATAGAAACTGTAAAAATAACTCTTATGAGTGCTGTCTAACACAGGTTTTATCTATACTCAAAAAAAAATTTGGAAAATAGTTTTCTGTTGATTACTTTTCCCCTCTAATAATACCAATTAGTGTTGTATTTTATCACTAGAAAGCCTGATTAGTCCCTTACAAGGAGGTATCAGTTCATGCATTCATGGAATGATCAACGCAACTAAACATGTACGTAGCACCACAAAAAAAGTGCCAAAATCCCCTCTTTCCCCGGGAGAAAACCTACGGTTCCTCAGTGAAGCAAGGGTGAGGAACTGGTCTTCTTGTAGTGTTGTCTTCCTGTGACTCCCACTTCAATGTCTGTCTTTGACTTCACCAGTCTCATGGGACTTGGTCCTTAGCTTGGAAATGAAACCAGGGCTGACATCAAATAATGCTGTCACTCTGCATACTGAAATATCAACTACAGTTGCAGGGGATTTCGGTACATTTATTTTGGGGAGGGACACTACCCATGGATGCACAATTGCTGTTGAAAAATCTTTGGCAATTGTGTGAAGCTATGATGTCATTATGGACCAGAATCTCTGAGGAATGTTGAATCTATGACCTGAAGAATTATGGCAGTTTGAGGGCAAAAGTTGGTCCCACCCAGTACTAACACGGTGTACCTGATAAAATGTCATGTGAGAGTATGCACAGATACAATTTTAAATTGTATTTACATTAATTATCTTTTGAATTAAACAGTTATATTTCTTTAACATTGGGACACTCTTACAGGGGTCTCAAGTTCTTCCATATTCCAAATCAAAATGTCTTCCTTTCATCACATTAAGTGCAGCACTGTGGCAAACATGCACATACACACACAGAGTAGGATGAGGCAAAGTGGATAGAGAAAAGGTGGAGAAACATGCCTCTCTACAGGTTAAACTTCACATATAAACTTTTAAAAGCTGCTTGTTGTCTGACTTTTGCATCATCAACCATTTCCAATTCTGTTAAAAGTCAAGATTGGTGAGAAAAGTTGCATAGCAAAGCTAGATGATGCTGGAAAAACTCGTGATTTTTGGTCCCAATTTGCACCTCTGAAAAACATGGGAGGGACTTTGTAAGGGTTTGTTGTATCTGATTATTTATACTAACTATCCTTCAATAAATATCAAACATATTTGATACTGATGAATAAGAAAGACGGACCAGGGATAAAGTGCATGTCAGCAAAAACCCCTCAGAGCATGCTTTTGCTAATGCAGGCAAATGCAAGACATAACCATGAGATTGACCTCCAAAATCAAAGGTAAATTCCATATGTTGTGTATCTCCTGGCAGAAAACACACAGCACCTGTAATGTATGAAGAGATCCTTAAATGGTGCATTTGCATACAAGAAGTGTGAGGAGAAGCACTGCTGCCAGTGAAAGGGCAAAAGACAAATGAATCTCCATTTTGAGACAGCAGGTCCACCAAAGCATAGAGGGCAAGCCTTGGCAGGAAAAGGTTTCACTTTTAGTAAATTGCAAATGCACATACATCTTTATTTGGGAAAGACTGATGGTGTGAATATTACATTTGCAAACAAAACTATGCTTGAATTTTCACACTGATACAGACTTGAGTTCTCAGCAAACCTGGAACTGCTGAATGTGTTATATATTTATAATCTTGTTGGAGTTTACATCAATCAGAATTATTGATAAGCAAAGGGTTTTCCACATTCACTTTCCACTCACAGCCTTTATTCACTTTGATTTTGAGTTTTTTTTTCTCTTTTACACTCTTTTTCCAGTCATATTCTTCACTTTTTCAATAACAGATACTGCCAAAGTTCAAAAGCTGTTTCTTTATGAATGATTTATACCTTAAATCAATCATATTTCCTCCCAGTTCAGTCCAGTCAAGTATGATTATCAAAAAACAACAATATGTCCCAATTCGGGACAGTACCCATTCCCATTTTAACTAACTGAAAAAAAAAACATTTCACTATGCTTGCAACACTGATTTGTCTGTATGTATTTTAATCAAAGGTGTTCCCAAATCTGCAGCTGATTCAACCAATAACAACATCATAAATGCATGGCACATTAATGCTCACTGCTGATTCGTCTTAACATATGTCTACCAACCTTAGTGTTTATAGCTAAGCTAAACCCAGGCCAAAAGTTTGTTAATTTGTAACATAATGGGATTGAAAAAGTAAATATGTAAAAGTTTAGTGTTTGATCTTCAATTAATAAAAGAAAACTTATTTAATGTAAAAACCAAGTGTAAGGGAAGATTTTTTTGAACTTATTTTTCCTCTTAAATATATTTCATATATGAGGTGATATATATTTCAGTTGCAGGTTTAATGTTTTCCGACTCAGTTTTAACTTAACTTTTTTTTACTTATTTTTTGTGGTTTCAGATTCCTTTTCCACCCTCAGACCTTTTTTTTCCACTTTCAGATCTTATTTTGTCTGTTTCAAACTTTTGGCCTTGTTCTGGTATGGGTGGGTGGAGGGGGGTGTATAGACTGAGAAGGGCATGGGATTGTGAGTGACGGCATAGCAAAGCCTTTATGTTGCCCTCAGGAAACTTGGGAACTTCAATAGTTATGACTCAGCACTTTCTCTACATTTCAATAACCTGTGCCTGTAATCAAAGTGATGCTGAGGACAGTTACAAGCTATTTTAGATGATTCTCGGCAATTATTAATATACCTAAACTGTAAATATGCCAGATTGTGAAGTTTCCCACAATCCCATTTGATTGTGTCCCATTTTCACACAAGATTATGACTACAGCACAGCATCACAGAATGGATTACAATGGCGTCCTCTCCACCGTATAAAGACACTTTTTTGTCTCAATGCAGAAATAGGCATAAGGTTAGCATGACCTACCCTTTTGCTATTAGCTGTTGTTCATGTTGTAGTCCTAAAATCACGTCAGGGTGTTTCCGGAAACAAACCCCACATCAAAAGTCCCCAACCCTCCTTATCTAATCCCCCATGGAGGAAAGGCTGAGATATAATGCCTTCTTGAAACAGACAAATGCTAACAGAGGGACATGCTGGAAGTAGCACTATTCCAATTAAGCAATCAATGCTAATATCCAAGTAATTTTGTCCTACTGGACGAATATAATCCCTATGTTTGTGTCGGTTGAAGTTGTGCTCTGTTCTTCAATTAAGTTCAGCTAGCAAGCAATAGCATAGTATAACAGAGAATATTTGCTTTTTATCTTTCAAGTTATTATATCCAAATGTAAGATCCTGTCCACCTACTTTAACCTCAAAAACACAACACAAAAAAGTGCAATTCTTAAATAAAATTTAGCAAACTAACAAAAAAAGTGATGCATTAGGAAGCTTCCAATGTTGATTACATCATTTATTTTTCTCATATAAAGCTTCAGTATTGTGTGTTGACAGCTTTTCCTGTTACAATCAAAATACTCCCTAAAACTAGACTATTACACAAGAACACAATTTTATTTTTAATGATCTGAAGCTACTATGGATTTGTTTTGGCAAAGGTTTTTTTTAAACATTCTTTCAGTCATGACTGATTTAATAAAACAGGAGTGCAAGCAACAGTTTTTTATTGATGGCATTCTTAACATTTTACTGAATTTGTGTATTTTGATACATACATTTAGATGTTGTCTAGGGTGTTGTACTGTTTTGAGAAGTTGACTTGTGCAGTTTTTTGGCTTGCTCACAGAATAAGACTGAAATCATGTAAAAGCCCATAACTAGTTGCTGTTGCACAAAGTGTTAGCAGACCCTTGATAAACATACATCCATACATTAAATCACTTTGTTCTGCCAGTAACAAGTATGAACAACTGGTAGAACAAGTGATTTCCTGTTGTTCTTATTCACGATTTTTTTCTAATGAGGGAAGCAAGGCAGGTTTTCCCATAATGATGACTTAATTTCCAGTGATTCACTGAAAGTAATTAATATTAATACACTATCACTGAAAAGCCAAAGCTGTTTCTGAACACAGAGAGATAAATAATTCAAGATCTCAAGGAAATAACTGAAATTTACCCATTTTCATGGGAAATTGAATAAAGTAAGATATCTACATTCTTATCCTGTGAGGGCTTCAAAGATATAAATCATGAATGTGTCAGTAAATAAAGTGCTAATGAACAACTCAGAGCTATCGCAACATGATTCCTGGGAGCAGTGGAGAGCAAGAAGACTGACTGTAAAACCTTTCTGCAAGCCATTTTTTAACCATGTATTTTATAACTCAAAGGTTTTAAGAGACTTTTCAAAAAAAAAACAAAATGTGTTGCTCTATCGGGGACAATTTCTTGATGCTGCATTTCCTTAATATTTACCCTGTTAATATGTGACTGTAGCAGCCAACAGCCCACCCATACATGATCTATGCCTCTGTTTCTGCTCAGGGTCAAAGGGCTACAGCCTATCCTAGCTGAGAGGTGCAGGGATGACGTATTTTTGTCAGCCAATGCAGCACTTAGCATTGTGCTTGTTCTCTTAACTTAAAGCCAAAGGGACAATTTACTGTGTTCTTGATCAGTTCTGATAATGGGGACTAAAGCAAACAAAAACCTCCAAAACTTACTGTATATGTTCTAATCTGTGTGAAAACCTGAATGAACAAAACTACTTTTCACGATTTCTTTAAGCTTAAACGTAATTGGCGAGAGTAACCCTGGATTTCCACATAGAGCGAACGCGCTATGCACTGAAGCGCCGCTTTTTTTGCTGCGACCAAAAGGCTGGTGACATCGCCCACTAGAAGCACCGTGCCGGGACGTGCAGCCCTGTGCAGCTGGAAGGGGACAGCCACAAGCTCTTGTGTGAATTGTTATATCATATGATACAAAACATACTAAGAAATGAAATAAACAAAACATCACTTTGCTCCTCTAAAGTCGCTTTGCTGGTCCCAGCCACAAAGCTCTGTGATTTGTACGACTTCTATCTGCCTATATCCTTGTAGAAAGGATGTTTGGTGTCATATATAATGTTATGTTTCTATACTTCCAGAATTAACTTTTCTTCATCCGTGGCATTGTGTTGCCTCTGGGACCCTCTGACCGACTGTTGACCTGATGCTCGTGCCCCTGGTTGTGACGTAATGACAACCTATTTCATATTGAAAGTACAGGATAATCCATGCGTCTGACTTCGTTTTCTGTTGCTTTCTTAACGACTGGAAATTTATGAGATTTGGCAGTGGTCGCACTAAAAATAGACCTGCAGCGTATCTCGAGTGAAGTGGAGCACGCTCCAGGCACGCGCCGCTGCTGGACTGTTCTGATAGGCAAGAGTGGGAGAAAAGTGCTCCGTGGTTAGATTAGCCGGCAGTTCGCAGCGTGTTTGGTCCATGGGGAATTTGGGGGTAAAAGGCTACTATTAAGCTAATATGGAACTTCAGCATGGCAGTCCAACTTGGAAATAGTGACAATAATTTTTGTGTATAACATCACGCTGTAACCTTTTGTTTGATGATTTGTTTGTAGTCAAGTGATCTGGTCAAGTTTGTCTCTGGCTGTGGATATGGTGTGTGAATTACTGATTATTAAGAAACAATCAAAAATGCTAAGGTTAGGGTCCCTGCCCATTTTTGTAGCCTAACTGGCAGTTTGTTAGCAAGCATCCCAAAATATACACAGGTCAGGTCAGATTTGGGAGCACATGCCAGGTCGCCACTTTGTCAGTTATCATTCCCGATGACTCATCTGCACCACCAGCAGCATAAACCCTACTTTATTCATAGGCATTTACATACAATGAAGTTTAATGATGCAAGGGAGTAAAACCCAACGCCCCAAGGCTTCAGTGGCAAGGGACACAAAACTCTTTCAGCTATGTAACAAGCCGATGTTATTATTTCAGATTAAACATTAAAATGTCATCTGCTTATTCAACATGAACATGATTTCAGTCATAAATCCACACAAGTATTCTAAATTCCGTCTACTTTCCTGCAAACCTGGAAATGCTAAATGTTAACTCACTTCCAACTTTTTGGACTCAGTCCTGCACCACTGTACTGGATTTACTCTGGACTGGTCAAGGACAGAAAACCATGTGGACAGACAACCATTCAAACACACTTACATCTCATCAATTAAGCGGCCGTCCACCTGGAGACGACTTTAAGAGTATCCACAAAAGGTTTTTAACATATGAGCATTTTGTCCACACAGATTGTTTTGGCATTTTGGGAGGCAGAGAATGCACATTTTTGAAAACAAGTCCCAAAGTGAATAAATCTCAAAATGCCACCGCACCTACCCAGCAGATTTTTGGACTGTGGGAGGTAACCAGGGTTAAAAGCCCAAGCTTACACGGGGAAATGGTGGCCTTGTCTGGTAGGTTACTCTACTATCAATTGGAACGTTGGGGATTTGGGAACATCTCTGTCTGTCACATGTCACTGTGTCCTTGGGCAAGACAATCAACCCCTAATTTCTCCCACTGCTGCGTCACTGGTGTGTAAATGGTTATGAAAGACCATAGATGGGTTAACTAATACTGATGGATAACATACTGTACATAGAAACTTTAATCACCACTGTATGAGAATGGGCTTGAATGGGTCGCTGTGGCCTGCAGCATAAAAGTGCTTGGAGCTGTCAGAATGACAAGAAAAGTCGATTCATGCTCAAATTGATTAACTGTTTTACAATGGGGAAAGCAAGCAAGGCCCTGCCCGAACCAGGAGTCCATAAAGCAACCGTACTGCTGTGAGCAAGGCTGCCCATGAGGGGGGATAAAGGGGAGCTTTCTGGGGCCCAGCTTCATTGGGGGCCCATGAGAGTTAAAAAATGTTCCATCCCATTTTTCCTAAAATATTTCCAGACATTTTCCCATGATAGTATCATTTTGCAAGGCCAGTTGGGCTTAAGCTCTGGGCCCTTAATGTTGGACAATGTATTGCCAATTAAGGACCAGAACAAAGGCTGGGATGGCACCAAATATTGCAGAAAAAAAGGGAAGCCAGTTTGAGGATAGGACTCCATCAGTGAGCTGTTTAAAGCCAGGCCTAGGAGCCAAATGTTAGGTTGGCTCTGGCGTTTCTGATTCAGCATACAGGTTTCCATAAAACCCCACCTGGAAAGGACCCCATCAGGTCTTTTAGAGGCATCAGCACTGCCTGCCTCACCACCGTGCAGCCTGCTAACAGTCCACTGATTGTCAAATTATCTTTAATACCAGAAACCAGACTGGGTTTTCTTAGATGCAACCCATTCCAAGTCCCTTAAGGTGATGACATCCTCCTTTTACCCTCCATATACACAGGGTGCAATATGTCCAGAGCCACATTTTGTAATAAGAATAGGTTTTCAGGCACCATATGGCTCAGATATGGGAGCTTTGCCAGATATTTTTGGTCTGGTGATTGCAGGAGAGTTTAGGTCTGCCCCTTTGCCCTTTCCTCTCTCTGCTTTGCATATTTGTCTCTTTGCATTATCAGTTTAAAAAAAAATGCCCATGGGGTAATGTTTAACAAAAGACTTTAATTAAAGCAGACCGTTAAATGATTTTAAAGAAAGAATGATTGCTTATTTTGTTGGTTATGTTCAATCAGTGTAGTCTCTGTTTTCTGCCAGAGTCAGGCTGTATGCAGGAAGAAGAAATTAAGTTGACATTTGACCTTTCCTGAGGGAAATGTCATGATCACAAACAAAACAAAATGAGCATATCTTTATTTCAGCCCCTCATAGGGAGGAGCTTTGTTGCTTATTTGAAGTCTCATTTCCCATTTCCCAGCACAAATTATTACATAATATTACTCTGAACATGTTTATCGTGTCCTCTCAGCCTGTTGCGTATACTGTAAATTGGGTCAGACAGAAGCACTTTAGCTTCTCTCTGGGGAAAATGGAAAGAATCCCTTCAAGAAACTACGACAGGAGCAAAACCAAGAACAGAAGAAAATCAAATTCTGTAACCAGCCACAGCCATAAGAGACAAAAACATGAAAAACCAAGAGAAAAGGCAACAGTTGCCAGAAGCTGAAGGGAGCTGAGAGCGGAGCGATCGCTGCAATCAGAAGGGCAGAAAACAAAACTCCCTCTCTGCTTTTGTGAGCCGTTCCAGGCTGGTAATTTTGCGGGCAGGCAGTCAGGCACAAGATCTGTCAGAGCGAAAGCCCAGCATCGTGACGCATTTCTCCCAGCCACATGTCCCCTATCCATGGGCCAGCGCCCAGCAGGATGGGGGACGCTGGGGGTGGGGGGCTGCAAGCCTGTCCATGTACATTCTAGTGTTTGTGTATGTCCATATGTAAGAGCGAGGATGGCAGGGTGAGCGACAGGAAGCCTGCCAAAGTATCCGTCCCTCCTTGGGGCAGGGTGGGGAGAGAGCCAGGCCATACTGACGGCCGCGGGCGAAGGGGAGCAAGAAGGTTTGCTCACTCTCCCAGAACAACACCAAAAGTTTTGAGGTGGGTGTGTGCGTGGTGAGGGGCTGCATGATGAGAAATGATGATGGATAGTTTTCATAAATGTGCCACCAGCCTGTGCTGCCTGTGACTTAACATGGCTGGTGGCATCCGTCAGCTAGCCAAGCAAATCTGCTGCCTGCCCCTGGGCCAAATGAGAGGCCTGAGAGAGAATCTGTGTGTATGTGAATGGTAGTACACGTGTGGGAGTCTTTTGGTGTCCATATGTATGTGTGTGTAAGGAAGAGGAAAGGAAAAAAAGAGCCTTTTGCACCTCAGGGACATGGGAACTGATATGTTTCTTTGGCTGGTTCATCCAAAACAGACTGTTCTCTTCCAAAGCCAAGACTTTAAACTCGCACACACGCACAAGAGTGACTGGCCAACACACAGCTTTACTCAAGACACTCTATGTATGTGATGGAAAGGCCTTTTTTTCTGTAAGTACTTAGATGTAGGACAATGCATCTTCATCAAACTATCCTGTCATATCTTGATCCTAAGTTATTTTATACAGGATATTACAGATTTTTTTTCAAAGTGAGCAGACTGGTAAGTTATTGCCTTGGTCATTGTCTCATGGACTGAGATGGGCAAGACATTTTAATCACTCATTTACTGGGCCTTACTTTTCTGAATATTGGAGCCCTTTATCGATACAGTTGTGTTCAAAATAATAGCAGTCCCACATCACTAGCAAAATAAATCCATGTTTTTGTTAGAATTTCAACTTCGACACTGCAAGTAAGTTTCTAGAAGGTTTAGTAAAGGTATAGAAAACCCACAGACCCAACAGGCATGATGTGCATGCTGCTGATTCTGTGAAACTGAATCATTAACTGAAAGGGGCGTGTATAAAAAAGTAGCAGTGCTGAGCTCAATTAGTGAGGTAATTGATTGTGTGAAAAAAATAGGTTTTAAACAGGTGGTCCTTATTTAAGGATCAAGGCAACTGACGCTGCATATGCTGGCTGTGCATTTGTCCTTGAAAAACAGAGTAAAATGGGTCGTTCAAGACATTGTTCAGAAGAAGAGCGTTCTTTGATAAAGAAGTTAATAAAAGAGGGGAAAACCTATAAAGAAGTTCAGAAAATGATAGGCTGTTCAGCTAAAATGATATCAAATGCTTTAAAGTGGCAGCCAAAACCAGAAAGGCAAGGAAGACAAAGAAAAACGACTATTCAAATGGATCGGAGAATAACCAAAATGGCAAAGGCTCAGCCAATGATCAGCTCCAGGAGGATCAGAGAAGATCTAAGGTTGCCTGTGAGTACTGTAACAATCAGACGACGTCTATGTGAAGCCAAGCTACCAGCAAGAAGCCCCTGCAAAGTCCCATTGTTAAAAAAAAGACGTGCTGAAGCGGTTACAATTTGCCAAAGAACACACTGACTGTCCTAAAAAGAAATGGAGCAATATTTTGTGGACTGATGAGAGTAAGATTGTTCTTTTTGGGTCTAAGGGCCACAGACAGTTTGTCAGACGACCTGAAAACACTGAATTCAAGCCACAGTACACAGTGAAGACAGTGAAGCATGGTGGTGCAAGCATCATGATAAAGGGATGTTTCTAGTACTATGGTGTTGGTCCTATTTATCACATACCAGGGATCATGGATCAGTTTGAGTACATCAGAATACTGGAAGAAGTCATGTTGCCGTATCCCGAAGAGGAAATGCCCTTGAAATGGGTGTTTCAACAAGACAATGACCCCAAACACACCAGCAGGCGAGCAAAATCATGGTTCCAGACAAACAAAATTCAAGTAATGGAGCGGCCAGCACAATCCTAGGACCTTAATCCCATAGAAAACTTGTGGGCTGACATAAAAAATGCTGTTCATGAGGCAAAACCAAGAAATGCAGAGCAATTGTGGAACGTAGTACAATTGTCCTGGGCTTCAACGTTGACCGGTGCCAGAGGTTGGTAGGCTCCATGCACCACAGATGTGAAGCAGTTATCAGAAACCGTGGTTATGCAACTAAATATTAGTTTATGATTCTCAGGAAAGTTGAATCATCAAGCAATTCTTAGTTTATACACTACATGTTTGAGTTTGTAAATAAAGATGTCAACACTGCTATTTTTTTTGAACATTATATTTCTTGACTTTCTGTAAAATATTATCAAATTCAATTACTTTTTCCCATTTTCTTCCTTTGAAATAGAATGTGCAGTGTCCCCAATGCATTTGTGTGCATTAAAATAAAATTTATGTGAAGAATTTTGAGGTTTACTCACCTTTTTAACCACACTGCTATTATTATGAACATAACTGTACATCACTCATTTGCTAATTGTAGGCCAGCTGTTTAAAATATGAATCATCAGTCCATTTAGGTTAGTTTCCGTTAAGACATGTTTGCATCTGTGAGCCAAGTATTTGTATAAGTGTTACTTTTGCTAATAAGGTCATGATCTTTTAGCTTACTATTTCAACAACTGTATTGTTACTCAAGCTAATTCAGCCTTTAACTTTAGCCAAATAAAAATTTTAAGTTAATATTTAAACTTTCTCTTAACCATTAGGGACCCCTCAGAACTTTTTGCTTACTTTTTCTGTTATTACCTCCGCCAAGGAGGTTATGCTTTCGCCAGGGTCTGTCTGTTTGTTTGTTTGTTTGTCTGTTTGTGAATCTGTTTGTCTGTTAGCAAGATAACGCATATTCTACTGGATGAATTTACATGAAAACATTACCAGTGGTGTGATTTGGTCCAAGGAAGAAGCCATTACATTTTAGTGCTGATCAGATTCAGATTGACGTCACAAAAAAAACATTTTAGTTTATAATGGTTAATCCCATTCATTTACGACATTATGGGAATTGGAGTTTATTTGCAAACTGAACGTTTTCTAAGCCTATGTCACTACATTTCCGAGCTTCCCTTGCAATGCCAGCGAAGGACTTCTGCTAACACAACGGCTAACAATAGCCTGGTAAATCTGCACATTTTTTCCTACTTTGTAACTACAACGCTGATAACGCAGCATTCTCCACATGGACTGACATTAGCGGAGACTCGGCTGTCCATGTGGAGCGGAAAAGCCACTGCCATAACTGAGCTGCTTGGCGGAGGTCTGTGCTCTTGGAGTGCTTTTCTAGTTCCTTTTCAAACTTGGATGTCATTTTGGCTTTTTTTACAGCTTATCGCATGAATTTATGCAAGAATGTTTCCTTATTGACGCATTTTTGAATCTAATGTTGGTTACTTTTAAACTGATTGTTTTTTTTTTGGGGGGGGGGGGGTTTGCTGTGTGAGGTACATAGAAGGACATAAAATAATCTCAAAATAGAGCATAATCAAAACGACATGGCAGTGGAAAATTAAGGTAAAGTAACTGTGATGACCCTACGCTGTTTTTTAGGATGACATCCTCAACTAACACGTTTGCACCCTTTGGGGACCCTCATGATGAAATTATAAACACAGTAAAAACTACTACATCAATAATGTTCTGCTTTTTCTGCATAAAATTCTTAAACTACCTCAGCTCTGCTCAGAACTACCAAATATTCAATAATTTACCTTTTAAATGCCAGTTTCCATGTTGCCACTTGTTTTATTAAAAGAAAAAAAAAGAGTGTCATGTCTCAAAAAGTTTCAAAGATTCAATGAGTTGGCTCAATCAGTTTTTAAAGGCTGTAAAAAGTTGTTATAAATAATGTGTTCTTTGAAAGAAAGCACAGAAACATATCCATTGTTCTCTATATAGGTGTGCATACATGCAGCAAACTGGCTTTTCCTCATTATTTCCAAATATGTTCAACACTTACTGTTATGACATGCTTTCTATGGAAAACCCAGGGATTATCATTGTCCTCCATTGTCCAATAGCATCCCCCATAAATCATGTCAGTCCTCAGAGCTTCAGTTCATTACACCATGATTGCTGCCTGTAACTTACATTAAAAAAACAACTTAAATGAACTAAATCATCAGAATTACAAGTCTTAGTGATATAAAAAATGCATTTTGTGTGGTTATATTATTTGTGAGGTTTTATATAGCTTTAAGTGCTGCTCAAAACTCCCTCCCATCTCAGACCTTTATGAGGCCTAGATTCTGTTCAGTGTGTGTGATTATTATAAACAGTGAGTAGTATATAGATTAGATTCAGTATGTGATTAACACTAACTAATACATAATCAATACACATTTTTCCACCACAAAAGCTTGTTTTATACATTTAACAGCAGGTTTGGGTGGATAAGCGCTGGTAATTAGAGTCTTGGAAATGTCAAATGCTCCAGTTATGAAGGCAAATTTATTACTGCTGTTACATCAACCAGGTGCAAAAACAAACTAACGCTTCTTGTTGTTTTCTCCGAAACTGTATAAACAACATCTTTAGCGCAGCAAGGTCAGGGGGTCATGATTTCACTCATGTTCATTTATCTGTCTACTTCAAAGAAACATGAAATACATCCCTGAAAATGCACAAACCATGTATTATATAGAAAATATCTCACATAATGAGTTGTTTTTAATAAAACGAGTGTTTAAATGTATTTAAACTGGTATATAAAGGCGCAGTGTGTAGAATTTGGCATTTGAGCGACATCTATCTTTCAGATTCTAGAATGAGCCCAACCGTAACCAAAACGTCACATCGCTGAGCAACGGAAGCCTGTGAAGACCAAAAGGGATCGTGGACACGGCATCATTTACTAAAGTGACAAGGTTTGTAACCATTATTTTCATAGATAAAAGGTCAGTTGTTAGCTGCCGTCCTATCTCCTCTTCTTTGCCTGCGTTCCAGGTAGATTCGCCTTTCGTTCTTTTTGTCCCTAAAATCCACCCGTAGACAACATGGCGGATCGTTATGTTGGCCTACATGAACGCGGTCCGTGGTAATGTAAATTTTTTGAAGCTTTTTCTAACTAAATAAAAATAAAACAAACATTTTATGGGGATGGTTGTACTCCTATTTTGACAGACTTTAAATACAAATATAAACATTATATCCCATATTCATTAAATTCTACACACTGTACCTTTAAAGGATAAAAATCTTGAAAATTATTGAATGTTTGGTGGTTATGTGCAGAGCTGAAGTGGTTTAAGAGGTTTCATAGAGGTTTATGTGCAATGACGTTTAAGGGCATAAGGGCGCTAACCCTACAACCTGAGGCTCCAGAAGCAAGGGACGCCAAGCTAGGGAAGTCAGCTTGCAATTCTCCAGCTACCAAACCAACTTCCAAGCATGGTCCAATCATAACTTGAACCTACTACCCTCTGGTCCCCAGCCCAGGCCCTTAAGACTGGGCTACAATAACACAACTAATAAAGGTGGTCATATTTTGCCATAACTTGGGCTGATAAATGTTCTTTATTTCAGTTGATTATTTCTCCACTTCAGTAATACAAATTGATATTATATTTTATATCATTGGAAAGCCTGATTAGTCACCTTTATAAGAGGTACAACTTGAAAGGATCATGCGTTCGTGGAATGTGCAACACAGCTAAACATGAGGGTAATGCCACCAAAAAATGTGCCAAAATCCCCTGCAACTGGTGTGTCAGTACGCAGAGTGGCAGCATTATTTGGCGTCAGCCCTGGTACCATGACTGGGAAATGGGAGTCCTAGGAATACAAAACCACAAGAAAACCAGTTCATCACCCTTACTTCACCGAGGAACTGTAGGCTTTTTTCAGGAGAGGTGGGGATTTTGGCACTTTGTGTGTGTGTGTGTGTGGGTGTGGGTGTACGTGTGTGTGTCTGGGTGGGTGGGGGGGGGGGTGGGGGGGTGGGGGTGGGGGGGGGGGGGTTTATTGTGTGTTTTTCTTCTTTGTTTATGACTTAGCAATCAATGCTTTAACTTGTTACTGACTTTCATTTTTAGCTAACGAGTCCAAGTTGTAACCTGTTAGCAAGACAAGCATTCATGTCTCTTAGCATAGTATCTCATGTGTTAAAAAGTATTGTAATTCAATCTAAGCATCTATTACTTTGCAAGCAATAATGCTTAGAGCAGTTCATATTCCGATGTCTTTTTATATAAAGTAAAAATAACACAGTATATGTCTTTTTTGCTATATTTATAAACCACTCTGCCCTTTTTTCTGCATTTGCAGGTGGTCTGCTGTGGATGTAGACTGTAATTTTAAAGTTTCCACTTTAAGAAGGCAACTTTTATGTTAACAATACATAGTGGAGCACTGTTGAAAAGTGCTATTATTGTCCATCATACAAAGGACCGAAGCTCTATTTTCTAGAAACTGTACAAAAAGAAAGCTGCGTGAAAAGCTGCAGATTACAGGGGATTTCACACAGCGTAATTCATCTATGTTGGGGGGCCTAACTAGAATCATAATTCCACTGTGGGAATCAGCTTGTGTCCCTGTATATCTGACAGGCTGTGTCTTCAATAGCTCCCCTTCTGCGGTAACCAATATGGAGGGATTCATGCGTTGAGCCGAGTGCCTCTCAACACAATCGCAGCCAAAATGACAAACAGAACCCTTGACTTGAAACGTTGTTTGCATTAACTCCTCTAATAATTACATTTTTGAGTAAATTCCTATGACAGGAAATAATCCCTATATTTGCAGAGGGCTTGACTCATTAATTTCAATAGTCGATTAAGGAGCGTCAGTGTAGCAGTTAATTAGAAACCAGTGGTGATAACCACCTGTTCAAATACACAGATGGAAAGTCTGTCTGCTTATCCCATGGCTGCCTGCAAGTGCTGCATTATTACAGATAGGAAAATGTGACTGAAATAGATGAAGATGGATGGATCAAATATGCACATCGTTCTTGGGTTTGATTGAGGCAACATACAGGTTATGTGCTTGACATGTACATGCACGCAGGCTTGTATGATGAGCAGGTAAGTGAACATAGACTGTGATACACATGCACGACCGCATGCACATACGGCTGCACGTGTAATTACCTGTCAAAAGCAAGATGTGACTTCCTGGGAGTAAATGAACTGATTAATATTCGTCAGGAGGGTAGGGGTAGCTGGCTGATGAGGAGTTAAGATATTCACTGTCCCTATTGCTTCTTTTATTACCACACCACAATGACAAGATGGGAAATTACACACCAGGTGAGGCGAATATTAAGGGCAGAAAAGGACAGGCAGCATGGATGAGACCGCTCTCTGCATGTCAGAATACACTTTGATTTCTTGAAATACCCAAAGAACGTGCTCTTGTTCCAGTTTAAACTAGCGTAGATTAAGAAGCTAATGCTTAGTAGCAGGATCTGATGCAGCAAAGGGTCACATGATACTTAGGCAGAAATACACTTATTTTTGAGTTCCTCTTTTCTCTTTTTTTTCTTTCCTGAAAATTTATCTTCTTTTTTCTCTGGTTTCTGTGCGTCATGTCCCTGGTTGGCTCCCTCTGAGCCTACAGTGAGTGGATGTCAGCCGCTGGTCGATGCTTGCAGGCTGCGCCGCCCCAGAGATCTGATCAAACAGGAGTCTAATAGTGTCCCCAGGCTGCTGAGGGGCCTTATATTAGGATAATTAGGCGAAGAGAGGGTGCAGGAATGAGACCCAAGAGAGGAAGAGGGGGGAGGCACTTTTGCACTTTCTGGGAATCTGAGCATATGAGTTTGGCCAGTTTTATGCCTTTATTTTTTTTTTCCTAAAGTAAGGACAGTGTTCTTTATAAGTATAATGGGTATATTAAAGTAATACAGCTATATTTTTACAGTGGGGTTGTATAATACCAGTCAGCATGCCCACTTATAAGGTGAGGCCAGCATAAATGCAGACTGAAGCTAAGCTAATACACCTATGCAATTGGGCTTTTTTTGCACAACTGCTGTAAATTTACAATATGTCTCTAGTATTTCTGCCAGCTACTGATTGCATGCGCTTAGCTATGATGTTGGAAACATCATGAGTTGCTTAACCTTACATGTTAAGCAACTCATTAACTCTAAATGTTTGTGAAATTAAACAAAAAAGCAGTCAGATCTTTTCACACATTAAATGCAGGGTTGGTGATCAGATTTAGATACACTTTTTGTTATACTGGTTAAGATGATCGTTATGTCCTGATGGCTATCAATGCATTATGTGTTCTTAAAAGAAAGCAAAAAATAGCCACTGTCTACAGCAGGAGTAAACCGGGGAAACACCAACCAATCACAGCGATTCGGACCAAATTTATGAAACCAATCAAATCCCGTACTGCCATTCTGCCCACCTTTTGCACGTACATTTTGCCAGCGAGCACTGATCCTGATTCAATGCACGTAGCCGAGCTAAGAGGGATCCAAGTACGCTGGAGAATGGCAGAGAAACTATCTATACCCGGATTACTGGTAACTCCTGCTAAGCAGAGCAAGAAAAGAAAGACGGAGGCAGAGAAGGCCGAAACAAAAATGAATTTGGACAAAGCCAGGGCAAAATTGAGAGTCAACATCGGGTTATGAGTACTAACTAACTTGCCATGTTTGTTTGTTTGTTTTTTTAACTTTACTATGATAATGTTTTGGTGTTTTCTTACCACTGATTGAGACATGACTTAAATGCACCAAAAGAGGTGCATTTAAAGGAGTAAAATTAAAACAAAGCTTTTATAGCATGAAGGACGGAAGAGGTTTGTTAAAAGGGGCATTTGTTTTGGTCATAAAATCTGTTCTAAAAGTTGCACAGTAGGATTTTAATGCAAGGCTGCAGCATGAGACAGATGTTGATGTCTCTAACACCTCAGAGAAAATGTAAGCCGGTGCAAAGAGCAAAAAGTTATTTAGAGCTAATGGTACATAGCTTTGATTAATCAAGTCTCAGTATGAATAATATCTCAAGGCTTTAATTTTGATCTTTATGTTATTAGTAATGTTGATTGATGGACTACATAAGTACAAATTTCACTAAAAACCAAACATCCTTTTGGGCATATTTAACCTGATTGACAAGTGTCCCAGACGAAAAAGTTATTAGCAGATTAACAAATTTAGCAAGTGACAGATGTTTGTATGTCTGGCACTTGTTTCACCTTTTAAACACCCAGTTATGTCTTCAGGCTTTGCAGTGGCTAAGCTAACCGTTTAACCTCATATTTAGCTTCCAGATATGGAGCTGTTTATACTTTACAGTCACAAGGGCAATTTAACTTTCTATCTCCACAAAATATACAATCACAAAAGAACTTATATTATGGTAAGATGAAAGTTTCAAACAAACAAATGACAACACTACAAACTTCTCTGTAGTAAGGATAGTTTTGCTCCACTTCGGACATGTTTTGGCAAAGTTTGTTCTATGAGGCAGCCCATGTTCTGTCCTTTACACCACAAGAGTAGCGTCTGCTTACTACATTATCTGATTGGTGATTAATAGAAAAACAGTCCAATCACCTGCCAGATATGCCTCTTAAAGGTTCTTCCCTCCCCAAACACTTTCTATGGACTGTTGCCCAGCTGGACTAGTTAATTATTTTGAATGGTCTACCTGGTCTGTCAGGTTACACTGGTTCATGGCACTGAGCATCTGTGGTTGTCACAGATGAGACAGTTTTTGAAATGTTAAGTACTCTTAAAATGTATCTTGATTTAGATCAGGGATGGGCAACTTTGGTAACCAGAAAGTCCACATTAAAGCTATATTAAGTTTCAGAGGGCCAAGTTGTTACAAGTTAAAGAATCAATTATTAAGATAATCAAAAGTACTTGTAATTTAACAAAACTACAGATATCTAGCCTTGTCAAAATTTATATCAAGATTTTCAAGCTCAAAAGCAAACAGTTAAGCTAAATTTCATTAACAGCAAATTAAATCCAATGAAAAGTACTGTCTAGTGTAGTAAAATCAGAGTCTGCCATCATTTTACCAGAATATCCCATTGAAAGTAAAATAGTTTTAACAAAGAGCCTGGCCGGGATGGCAGTCATAAAAACCTCAAGTCGTTCTGACTTACTTTGTTTCCAAAATAATTGCTAATGCTTCAAAAACATTTACAGAGACCATTACAGCAAATAATGTCTGTAAGAAATGAAATAAAACTATATTAAAGACTTTTAAATGAATTTCCAGTTGTTGGTTGTAATCCTATTTGTATATGATGTCTTTTTGGCAAATCAGAAGAAAACTTCTTGCTGCAGATTTTTACATCTTTAAAGTTGTAATTTGTTGACATTCAAAATGGCTGGTGGGCCACACTAGGAGAAAATAAGGGCCACTAATTGCACATCCTTGGTTACGATGTTCACGAAAGTTAGGACGGCTTTGAAAGGGGGGAGTTTTAAAGTTTAGAGAGAATTTATTTGATATGACATTTAAAGGCTCTTTGGTGGGCACACATGTTATGATCAACAGTTATAGCAAGACTGCAAGAGTATTAGGCATGTGTTTCTATTCATGAGGCCATACCCATGGGCCACATGTCCTTGTATAGAATCTTGCAATCCATGATGGCCTTTTCTGCACCTCTGGCAAGGTGCCTGCTGTGGAGGATGCAATCGCACAGGGCTGAGCACTTGACGAGGCACCACTGGACTGGAAGGCCAACAAAAAGGTCTATGGATTTGTAGATGAGGAGTAGGCCAGCTGCTTTGCACATAATTGACACACAGCCCAGTCTTTCTTTACTATTTTGCATCTGTGGTTGTGGAGCCCAAAGTGCTTCCACAGAGTGGTTTCGCCTGTCCTCCATTTTCTTGAGGTGTTCTTCCAATTGTTGAGGTCAAGAGAGCGATGGCCGATGTTTACAGTTCAATAATGATTTTTACCCCCATAATCAAATTGATACTAGAATATCAAGGATAATGTGACAGCCATATTACTTCCAGCAGAACAACACACCACATCACAAAGCTCAAATCATCTCAACAGTTTTTCGACATGATAATGTGTTTACTGTACTCCAGGGGCCTCCACAGAACACAGTCCCCAATCCAATAGGCCAACTTTTGGACGTGATGGAAGGGGTGATTTGCCCCATGAATGTTCAGCCAACAAATCTTCAGGAGATCTGTGATGCTATATTGTCAGTACAGACCATAATCTCTGAGGAATGTTTTCTGCTCTTTGTTAAGGCAGCTTTGAAGGTAAAAGAGGTCCAACTTGGTGCAAGCAAGTGCACCTTTGAAGTGGCTGGTGATTGTATTTTAATGATAAGATCTAATCTATTTTTGTGTCTGTTATACTTTGAACAAACATTTTATATATGTACACATGAATGAAAATAAGTCAAGAGAAGAAGGCACTATAAAAACATCCTCCTGACAAAAGCTGTCTGTATATATGGCAGGAACCTGACTGTCACACTGCAGATCTGAGAGCCTGAAAGACAAACTCAGGGATGACACCACGACTTCACCTGTTTTTCTTTGCCTGTTTGCACACGAGGACAGAAGCCGAGCTTCAAACGGGGCCTTCGCTGGAGTGACGCCTCACAGATAACTACCTCCAGCTCTGTCATTTTCTCTTTCACCGCATCCTTTCACTTGTTTCTACGGCCTGTGCTGTGGTGTGTAGGGTTCACTCGCATGGAGCTCCTCTTTTCTCTCTGACACTCTGCAATCAGATGTGACACGCTGAAGGCTTAGATGACAGCTGGGAAGACAAGGTCACACAGTCACCTACTTCTAACGGAGGATATGCACTGCTCCTCTTGACAGGCCTGCGCACGGCGAACATACACACAGCCTCGCTGTCACAGGGCGGAGCAGAAGTGTTCTGCAGACGGAGGCCTTTTCTCACGCCTGTTCAATCTCCCAAGCAATTACTTATTAAAATTTCATCCCTCCCATCTCAGAATGTTTAGCAAAAGATTATAACTGCTGGGGAGGTAATTAAGCCTGCAAATGGTGAATTGAGTTGTGAACACAGAGCACTGCATATGTGTGTGAGGGTGCGTCTCACTGCGTGTGTCTTTGTCTTAATAGAACTAATAGTGCTACCCACCTAAAGCTCAGCTGTGTGATACTTAAAATGACAATTATAGAATTAAGAGGCACTGTATTTGTCAGACTGAAGCGTTCAGTGTAATAATTCTTGAGGATAAATGCTATTTTCCAATTCAATTTCATGACTTGTGCCATCATTAGATTATAGAGTTAGGGTAGTTACAATGAGATTAGCTGCTGCTGCTTGTCAGTTACACTTAAGAAACTTAAGATTTGTAGTTCCAAAAGCCGGATGCTGAGGGTAGCGTCTGACTGAATTAAGAGGCAATGACTTAGAAAATGTAGCTTATGTGCTTCTTTTACTTTAATTCCTACCACACTTATTATTATGAGTCTTTTCAACTCTATCTTTATTAAGGATTTTATAGCTTGTAGTTAGACTAGTTCTCTAATTATTGCCATTATCCCCATGATAATACAGCTAGAGTGCATATTCATGTTGTTAGACCAAAAAGTTGGCCTAACTGCTCCTGCAATAAATAGATCTGAGCCCATTTATTTATCAGATCAAACACCTTTGACTAAACTCTCAGTTCATGGAGAAATGCACCTCTTAAAGAAAACGACCTTTAAAACGCTCATTTTTTTAACGTCCTGGTGCTTATTATGTAATAGCTATACAGCCTCCACCTACATGTGTTTTCTGCTTGTCACATGATGGTACTGAAAGTCCGCTATGTGGCCTGTAACATCTCCTCCCTCTATCCATCAACATATATCAAATCCTTGCTTATAGACACTAAAGACATGATAGACGGTCAAACACACCAGGACATGGGGCCTCTAAGATTGCTTTGAAGGCATCAACACAAACACCATCAGCCCCTCCTCTTTATTCATTGCTGTATTTTCACTAACCAGCAACAGCTTGAGTAGACACAAAACCATCAGGCAGCAGTTCAGAAAAAGATCGACATCTCTTTTCAACATGCTCCACTTTGTGCAAAAATTTGTTCCAAGTCAAACCATGCAAGTTCAAAATGATGTCTTTTTAATAAATTAAGGTAACAGCAACGGATTGTGGGATATGCAATTCCTTTACACGGCCAACCTCCCACAGTCTTGTACCTTTCCCTTCCCCATTTTCCAGTCACTTCTTAAATCAAATGTTTTATAGTCTATAGTATTCGGTTTCTGACTGGCTTTGGTCACTGATATGAAGATTTTCAAAAATGTCAGGCAGGATTTGATCAAGAACAAGAAGGTGGGGAGGGTAGCCTCTGCTTATCTATACTCTAAGAAGCTTTAAATACACATTGCAGACTCAAAGGAAATTTGAAGTGCATCTAGACAACTTTTTTGTCCAAGCAAAAATACACAACAGTGAGAAATGCTCAGAAATAAGGATGGTCATGTTGCTGACATGACAAGCACAATACACAAGACCATTTTGTGCAACCACAATTTAGTATTCAGACATAAATTTGCCTATAAATTTTGGGCAATAAAGGCCAATTGAAAAGTTGGCATGGGCAATACAACGAATATGAATACCACTATCCCTCCAACTCTCAAACTGAGCTCCTCCATCAGTCTGACTGCTGCCACTCACATTTCCAACTGTTTCCTCTCCGCTCTTTCTCCGTTCTCTCCTCTTTCTCCATCACACCCTCTTTGTCTCTTCAGCTCTTTGAAGCTGAGGGAAAGGCGACGCGGGATTTTCTGCCTTTTAAGGATTCAAACAAAGTCTCTGGGTTTGGAGATGACATGAAAGTCTGCCTAGCGGCCCACCTGGGGATCGATGGGCCGGCTGGTTTCTGGTTCACAAAGCAACCATGGCGTCCATTTTTAATATGTAGGGGGTTCACTAGGGGCCCAAAACAAAACAAACATGGACTTCAGGCTTTTGTATTACTGATTAATGATTTGTTGTTTTACTCATGTGGTGCATGTGATAATGATTATAAAGCCTGTTTACCTGCTTTTCTATTCTCCTTCTTATAATAAGTCCTTTCAGATGCATGCCAGGAGACTTCAGCGAGAGTCTTTGTCTTTGAAAATGGACCATATTCCCACAGCAGCCATGTTTTTCATGCTCAGGGTGGGAAGCTTAAATCTGGTCATCATGCCATGCTGTCATACAAGGGTGTTTGAGATTCTGGTAACTAGTTTTACAAACCCCAGTTCCAATGAAGTTGGTACATTGTGGAAAAAAACATGGATAAAAACAGAATACAAAGATTCTAAAATCCTTTTCAACCTGTATTCAGTGGAACGTACTACAATGGAAAGACTCCTGATGTTGAAACTGATCATTTCCAGTGTTTTCTTGCTAATATATTAACACATTTGAATTTGATGCCTGCAACATATTCCAGAGAGGCTGGGACAGGGGCAACAGAAGACTGAGAAAGTTGAGGAAAGCTCAACAACACCTGTTTGGAACATTTCACGTGTGAACAGGTTAATTGAAAACAGATGAGAGTCATTATTGGCTATAAAGGAGCATCCCTGAAAGGTTCAGCCATTCACAAGCAAGGATGAGGCAAGTTTCACCACTTTGTAAACAACTACTTGAGCAAATAGTCCAACAGTTCAAGAACAACATTTCTCAATGCACAATTGGAAAAAAGTAACATAGAGATAACAGTCTATAATATCATCAAAAGATTCAGAAAAATCCAGAGAAATATCTGCACATAAAACAGCAGAACACCAACATTTAATGCCTGTGACCTTCAATCCCTCAGGCAGCATTACATTAAAAACCAACATCAATTTGTTAAAGATTTTACCATGTGGGCTCAGGCACATTACAGAAAAAAAATATTGTCAGCAAACAAAGTTTGTTATTACATCTACAAGTGCAACTTAAAACTCTTCCATGCAAAGCCAAAGCCAAATATCTGCAAAGCCCTGAATAATTCCAGCTTCTCTGCGCCCGACCTCATCCAAGATGAACTGATGCAAAGTGGGAAGGTTTGCTGTTGTCTGATGAGTCCACATTTCATTTTTTTCAATGGAAATCATGGATGTCGTGTTCTCCGAGTTACAGAAGTAAAGCACCATCCAGATTGTTATAAACACAAAACTTAAAAGCCAGCATCTGTTGGGTTGCGTTAGTACCTTTGGCATGAGTAACTTGCATATCTGTGAGGACAACATATGCTGCCACCCAAGTGTCGTCTTTTTCAGGGATTTCTCTGCTTATTTTAGCAAGACAATGCCAAGACACATTCTGCACATGTTACGACAACGTGGCCTCATAGTAAAAGACTGCAGGTACTGGACTGACCTGCCTGCAGTCCAGACCTATCTCCAGACCTGTGTGGCTCATTATGAAACAGAAAATATGACATCATAGACCCCAAACTGGTCAGCAGCTGAAGCAGTACATCAAGCAAGAATGCAAAAGAATTCCACCCACAAAGCTTCAACATTTGGTGTCCTCAGTTCTCAATCTCTTCTTGAATGCTGGTAAAAGTAAAGGTGATGCAACACTCTGGTAAACATGTCCCTGCGCCGGCATCAAATTCAAAACAAGTGTTAATTTGCAATAAAAACTAAGAAGTGGTCAAAGGTCACTGAACCTATGTCTGTCTCTTCCTTGTGATTTTAATACCTTTAGAACTCTCAATTTTTCCTCAAACTTCAAGCAAAAGTCAACTTTAACTTAAGCTCGAATAAATTTGACTTTTGAAGTAATAGATTAAACATCATGGCCATGGAGCACCGTGATCATCCTTTGCTTATAAATTTAGTTTTTCAATAAAATAAAAAGTCCATTGGAGAGGATGTGGTCAAGGGGCAGTGCTGCTTCAACCTCGGAAAGTATTGCAGTAGTCATCGATGTTTTCAAGGAACTTGGTTTTGAAATGGTTTGAACTTCATATATGATCCCGATGCAAAAAAAAATTAGTTTGATATTAAAACAAGACAGTGGAAATCAGAATTTGTAGTTGAAGTCTAAGGGTGCTCTTATATCTGTGATGTTTGGTCCAGACTTTCAGACTTTTCAGTTTGACCTGGACCAAAATGACACCTCCCCCTGACCATTGTCCGGACCAAGCAGTCAAACTCTGGTTGGTCCTAAAGACATGGTCTCAGTCCAGACCAAACTGCACCACGGTTCACTTGTGCCCAGTGTGAAAGCTTTTTTGACAGGAAGCTACCACATTCTAACCAGGAAAAAGTTTATGTACTGCAACCCCAAATTAAAATGAATTTTTGTCTCAGACTTTGTTAAAGGCCAACTCATAAAGACTCTGCATGATAAAAAGCACATACTGCGGAATCGGGTTCCTCTGCTTCCTCTACAAAGCAGCTGTAAATATTTTTATGGTGGCGACAGAATTAATCCTCTTATTCATGTTGTATGTAAACACAGACAAGCCTTCATGCACATTTTCAACATGCTGACTGACATCTGATGTTCGCACGCTAACACACCAATTAATGTTAAGTATGGAGACATGTAGTCTACATGGTGACGATGTTATGTAGGTCTGTCATGAAAAGTCCATTAGTCCAGTCATAAAACTGCAATGTGAAACCAAGCCACCAAGACCAAATGTATAAATATGGCCTTGGTGTGAACCACGGTCATGACTTTTAGGTGTGAAAACACTCTTAGACTGTGTGACAGTTTTGTCTTCAGACCAATGCTACATAGACTTTGAGATATTCACTATTTAAAAGACGGCAGAAAAATAACATACAGTGGAACTTGGGTTTGTTCATGTGATGATACTTTTGAGTATGTGGGCCTCTTGAGGAGACCCGGTGAGACCCAGAACCTGCTGGATGGCTTTTATAGCCTGTTTGTCTTGGGAATGCTTTTGGATCCTCCTGGAGGAACTAGAAAGTGTTGCAGAGGAGAGAGAAGTGGATCTTCAAACTGCTTGGCCCGATGTCTTTGCAACCACACCTTGGATAAGCAGAAGATGGATGTATGTATGGATGTACTGTATGTATGTATGTATAGATGGATGGATGGTTGGGTAAGTGTGAGTGTGTAAGTTTGTGTATGTCTGTGACGCTGTATGTTACTTGAATTATGTATATATTTTTAAATGACGATAAGAGTACAATTGTTGCATACAGCATCCATGGAAAATTAGTAGAGGCATTTTTTTTCAAACTTTTTTTTAAGTTGGGGTTACTGAAGGAAACGCCGTCACCCTTTTAAACATGTTTTCAGGACATTTTTGATCATAGGAAAACAGTAGGGTTAAGTATACACTAATTTAAATTTGAAGGTCAAAAGTTAAGGTAATGGGGTTTGATGTTTTTCTCTCACATATAAGACTGTCATGAATCACACCTCAGCTCCTTTTCTTTATCAACCAGTGTACTTTTACGCTCTGACAACTGAATACTTTATTGAGGCATAGCTGCTCCATAACTTTTCATGTTTTAACATAAAATCAGCCTAATCCCTCTCCTGCTGCCTATTGTCCATTGTCTTTGTGGACGCAGAAGCATTAAACCAAGACAGTTATCGAAATCTAAATGTTCATAAGACAAACAAGCTTGATTGGACCACAAGATGATTTTAAATCTTCTATCCCTGAGCATAATGTCAAAGAAACATGGCTGCCATGGGAATATGGTCAATTTCTTTACAGACAAAAAAAAATCTTACATCGACAGTCACACAACACCCAAAGGAATTTTCTTCCTCTATTAGACCTGCCAGACAAGATTCACTGATGCCTGCAATTGGACAATCTTGCCATAAGCTATAATCAATACATGGTTAGCACTAAAAATAGATTTCCCAATACAGTCCTACTCTATATGTCAATAAATTTCAGCTTGTGCCATTGTGTATTGGCCCTTTTAACCCAAGCACTTATCTTTACATTGCACTAGGCGCTCATCCTCCCTCACTGCTTTGCCCGTTCTTAGCTTTTACTAATGCACTCAATGAGAAATCGTCTTGCCCTTTTCAGTCTGTTTATCTTCACTTAAAACAAGAATAACACATCCATTTCCAGGGGATCCATTCGCCAGCAAAGGGACCTGTAATCAGGTGGCTGTTGGCGAATCCCGCCAGATCACAGAGGTTAATAACATTGCACATCATCACCCACAAGCCAGAGGGATTAGGAGGTTCAGGCGAGCAGGTTACACATTGCAAATGATAAATGCTGTTTCACAGTGACCGCATAGGTGATAGGCCACCTCGCTGTCTCATCTCTCCAACAAAGCGGAAGGGAGAAAAAGGACCGGAGCGGACCCCATCACTGACTGAAAGTGTCAATTATCTCTTTCCAGCTTGTAATGGAAGCATTTTTTGAGACTGAGACGCCCCCCCTCGCTTTCTCTCTTTCCCCCACCCATGTGAAAGTGAACCATTTAATGAATGTAACCTTTCAGGCCCTGTTTCCACGAGATGTGCTCTCAACATGATGTTGATGGTGTCTGTGGGCGTTATGCTTCATGCTGAGTAGGGTTATGTCACCTTGTCGTTAGCCAGGGAAGTAGTAGGATCACATGCTTATCTTACTCTCGCAAATAGAGGTAGTTACTCAATACCACCCCCCACCCCACACACTACCACCATACATGTACACTTCCTCTCTGACACGTCCCAATATTTCTTGCCAGCTCACTGCTGATGGTTCAAACTCAACTGTGAACTCTGTGCTCTCCTTCCAAATATAATCTGGAAGCTGCAATGAAAAAAACTGCAGATTTCAGGAGGCTATTGATCGTTTTTTTCTGATATCCAGCCAAAGACGTCTGCCAATGTGAACAAAATCTGGAAGCCACAAAATTTTCATTGGAAACTTGCAGGATGGATTCATCCATGTTAGAAAAAATGTTCACTTCTCTTAATATTAGGATATTAAAGTTCCTGTGAGGAAGTTTTAATCCTTAGGGACCCCTC
Organism: Cetoscarus ocellatus; assembly: GCA_037902135.1. Taxonomy (NCBI): domain Eukaryota; kingdom Metazoa; phylum Chordata; class Actinopteri; order Labriformes; family Labridae; genus Cetoscarus; species Cetoscarus ocellatus. The sequence goes on along the minus strand of JBAMNC010000901.1, from coordinate 586,170 downwards.
TGCCATTTTTGAACATTTTTGCCCTTTTCTTTTTTAAATTTGGTGATCATTATGGCTGTGTTACCGCCTATGGCATGGATTTCTGCAGGACTATGTCTTTTTTGACATACATTTGTATCTAATGTATGTTACTCTTCCAGGTCCTTTATACAATACTGATACTATTTTACCCTCTGGGGACCCTCGAGCCAAAAATGTACACAGAAAGAAACTGCAATAAAATCATCAATATTTTCTGCTTTTTTTCTGCTTCATGCTGTTAACCATTTCAGATCTGCTCAAAACTACTAAAAATAGAATATATATATATATATATATATATATATATATATATATATATATATATATATATATATATATATATATATATATATATATTTTTTTTTTTTTTTTTTTTAATTTTATTTTATTTTATTTTTTTTACCCTTTAAATGCCAGTTTAAATATATGTGGCCACTTATTTTACAATAAGAAATAAAAACAGATACAAAAAATGTGATATTTTTATATGATGAATAATCAAGTTTATAACTGCTAATGCTTTTTGTTGTTTCTTGAAAATGTTTTGGTAACGTTAAATGATATTTACACTTATAAAGCGCCTGTCTAGTCCCTTTGACCACTCAAAGAAGCTTTACACCACAGGTCACATTTACCCATTCACACCACTTCAGTGTCACATTCACTTAATGATATCTGCACCTTAATAAATAAAGGGAGGGTTTTATTATAGTTAGAATTTGATACCAATCATTACTAGACTCTGAAGCACTTTGACAATGTAAGGTGCACAGAGCAGATACTCTATATGAATATATTTTGATTTATTCTGATTTTTTTAGGTCTCAATAAAAGTGGCACAGCAGTTCATGTGCCTCACAGCAAGAAGGTTGCTGGCATGAATCTCTTCACTGGGCCTTTCTGTGCACAAGTTCACTCTGGCTTCCTCCCATGGACCAGAAACATACTAATTAAGTCAATTGGTGACTCTAAATTTCCCTTAGGTATGAGTGTGAGTGTGAATGGTTGTCTGTCTCTCTATGTGGCCCTGCAGGCAACCGGTTCAGTCTGTACCTCTCCTCTGCCCCATGTTAGCTGGGATAGGGTCCAGCCCCCTCTGATCCCGAAAGGGAAAAGCTGTATAGATAATGGATGAAAAAAAGTTCTGAAACATTTTTAAGCTTTTTTATATTTTATCGATGAACATATTTCACATCTTCTTTTTAATAATCACAGAATTCTTGGATTATATGGTTTCTGGGTTAGCTTAGAGCTGTGCCCACAGATGGAGCTAACTGTGAGCTAAAATCCTCATTAAGTCGTTCTGGGGTGAGTTGTTTTACAGAACCTCAAGGCAAGACCAGTGGGTGAATCTGATAAGAGACACTTAGACACAGAGCTGATGTCATATTTGAGGACATTTTTGAAGTTTCTTGTGTAAAAATCCACACAAATATTGGATTTTGGCATGCCTATAATCCCCACTGTTTCAGTCTTACTTGAAGTATCCCATGCAAGTGTAAGCGGCTGTCCACACAGAGATGAGTTTAGGAGAATCTGCAAAAGTTTTATTATATAGAGCCCTTTCATCAATACGAAATCGCTGCCCTTGCATTTCTGTGTGTACAATGAATACACATATTTTCACCATGACAATCCCAAAAACCCACCTCTCCCTTAAACTTAAACACTGTTATGTTGTCAACACCTTAATTTGTCTTTTACATCATTTTGTTTGACTATAGACAGTAAAAGAATTTGATTTTGACTGGCAGGACACTCGGTCAACTTTCTCCTGCAGTTTAGTCTTCTTCTTCTTTTTGTGTTTGTTTACATCGCACATGCTTCATGTCTTCTTCTCTGACATTGGTGTTTGTCCGTGGCAGACTGGCCTGGCATATATACAACGGCGTTTACAGTGTTTTCGTGTAGACAAACACATTTCTTTAAATGACGTGGAGTTTAGAGAAAACTTTTTAAAAATGAAATAGATCATTTTCATCTCCGTGTGGACAAGGCCAAAAGCATTTTATGCTTGATGCGTGTTATCCATGTCCTCCCCGTGGAGATCCAAGTGACTTTCAGCTGGCCGCGTGCATCACCAACAATTTTAACAGATGTGGACACGGAAAACAATAAGACCAGACATGCCGAATTCGTTGTTGTAAACAGCAACACCTGGGCAACAGCCACTCAAAGACACACAGGAAATGGTGAAGACTGAGACATAGCTGTTATTCTACGACTGTTTAATGAAAGAGCATGTTATGTTTCTCCATTTTGACAACAAACGTTTTTCTTCTGTGGCATTGCCCATAACAACTAATTTTCTTCTTCTATGACTTCCTGGAGAACCATGCTGCAGATGAAAGTTTTGTGAGGACACTTCCCCTACAGTTTAGGAGAACATCTGTTTGCGGCAATGTGAGAGCTGCATGGAGCATAAATTCTCTGAATGTTGCTGCGTCAGCCGTTTGTGGCCACACGTCTGTCCATATAGAAAGTATGAAAGTCTTAAGCCCTCACAAACTGTGTCTGGCCATACCACTTTAAAGATGTGGATCTGTCTTTGGCTTTCTAATGCTGTGCTCTTATGTTTACTGTGGCTGCAAAGGCATGCTCCCTCCAGCTTTGAGTTGAACAACATCTGGTTCCAGGAGTCTCCCATCTGCGGCGGGTGACTTATCCCCTGATGACATCAGGTGGAGAAATTTTCAAAAGGACTGTTTGGGCACATTTTTCTGGAAGCTGGAGCAAGCTGCAGAGGAAGAGGAGGGATTACTTAAATCTAAACACCAAAAGTACTCAAAGAAGCTTTAAACAACCATGTGAAATTGTTTTACTCCACATCCTTTGTCTCCTAAGATGGGTCTTTTATTATTCGACTGCAGTCAGATTTAATTTAACAGGGTGCCATTTCTGTAAAGCTTCAACCTAATATAAGAGACAGGGTAAGACAGATGTCGTACTGGACTAAATATGTCTTTTAATGTGAAATTCAGCCTTGATCTGCTTTTGCTTTGGCACTCCTTTGAGGGAAACTAAATCTGTGTGCTGTCTGTTTCCATGTGTGCTTGGACAGGAAGCTCTGGTCTGTGCATATTTGAGCGTTTGGTGCCTTCATCTGTTTGATCTTCAGTGTTAAAACACAAAGAAGCCCGCTACCACAGCAGCCCACGGGACACTACAGAAATAGACGACATTCATACTCACTGTTTTCTACCACCACTACCCTCCAAACCCCCCTGTCACCCCCTCTCCACCCACCAACACAACACCACCACTTCCTCACCGGCTCACACACACTCCCACTTCCCTGTTTTTTCTCCTCTCTCTCTCTCATTATATCATGTGGGCATGAACCAAAATAAAACGGTGAATAATGGTCGGATTTGAAAGCTGCAGCAAAAAAAAAAAACAAGGCATGCAGGTCTTCTCTTTCCAGCGTGTTATGAAATGGATGGCTATCTAGCTGGTTGGAGGATAAAACAAAAACCAATGCTGCCATTTAAAACCAAACTGCCTGCAGGGCTTTATGTGCTCTCTTTCTTTGCTTCTCTTACCACACATGCACCATCAAGAGCCCAGCTGAGATGAGCGACTTTCTCCTCCTTACATCACTCCAAATGACTCCTTTGGGCCCTCTGACACAAACTTTCAACTCCTGTAAATAAGCATATTTTCTTGCTTACACAAGACACAATGTGCTTCTAAAATGAAGACACAAAGGACCTGCTCCACATACACTCTTCGATCTTTATGCCCCTCAAACAGCTGTGTTCTAGGGCTGGCCCTCCCTTAATTTTTGGAATTGCTGTTAAGTGAACACCTATATGTAAATGATTATTTTTACACATTGCACTAATTTCAGCATGAATCTGATCTAATTATTGATGGAAGAGTTTTAACTTGCACTTATAGATGTAGCAATGAACTGTGTGAACTGGCAATGGTTTCATGAAGTAATTGTGCGCCCAATTACTAATATCTTGTATAAATTGATGCTGGTTTTTAATGCAGTGCCACCTGAAGGACTGAAAGTCAAAGGCATTCAATGTTGGATTTTAGCCTTGTTGCTTATGCTTGCAGAGATTTTCAGGATTCTCTCAGTCTTTTGATGATATGGATCATCCTTGCTTGTGATTGACTGACCCTTTGGGAATGATCTATTATACCCAATCATGACACTCACCTGTTTCCAGTTAACCCGTTCACCTGTGGAATGTTCCAAACAGGTGTTTTTTGAGCTTTCCTCAATTTTTCAGTTTTTTTTTTGTTGCCCCTGTCGCAGCTTTTTTGGAACATTTTGCAGGCATCAAATTAAAAATGTGGGAATATTTGCAAAAAGTTTCAGTTTGAACATAAAGTATCTTGTCTTTGTAGTGTATTTAGTTGAATATAGGTTAAAACTGATTTGCAAATAATTGAATTCAGTTTTTATTTACATATTACATGACGTCTCAAATTCATTGAGGTTTGTAGTTTAGTGAACTGTCTTATAGTCAACTAGTGGCAAAATTTGACCAACCTAATTCAGCTATGTCAATCCTTGTCAGGAACATCCTTCATTCAAATATATGAAAATATGGGATTATGTCAAACTGTGGTTCACTTATATTCAAAATAGCATTTGACTTATTTTAATTTCTGATTCTGTTGTCTTCTCACAAAGACAGATGGGATGAATGAGCAGCTATTCACAGGGAACTCCTCTTCTCAAGGACAAGGGCAAGTCATGGTGAACATAATCTAAACTGAAAAGGGCTTCACACTAAAATCATCAGCTTTAGCAGCAGTACTAAAAACAACACAGCTCCAGCCAGTGCCATATTTTGTCTTCTGAACCCAAACAGAGGTGATGTAATGGATGACTTAAAGAGATCTGTCCCAATTTTTCACTCAGCAGCTTCAATCCGTTGCGCACTTATACCCCTGAGTGCACTTCAAATGCACGCTTCAAGGAAGACCTCAGGACAGACACACAAATATTGTGACAGGGCCACCATTCACAACCGCCAGTAATAAGCTTTCCCAGAAAATGTTCAAAAACTCACGGAGGTTTGTGGCCCTGGAAACAAAGTGCTGCGAATGCATCCCAAGGGCCTCCTCCCCCCGAAACTGCTCACCTGGGCATCCACCCTGCAGTACGCTGGCTACGGCCCTGTTAGATGACAAAAAAAAAAGAGAGAGACAAAGATGAGGAGAGAGACAGGGAGGCGGTGAAGGATTAGGGGGTGCAGACAAGAGGAACTGTGCATAACATGGTTAACTGAATTATTCAGTCAGGCTGCACAGCTGTACAGTATCCTTCAATGAAACAGTGAGGTGCAGCTGAGTGAAAGAAAAGGAGAATCCCTGAAGAATGGAGCATGTTTGTTTTTGTTGTTTTTGCTGTTTTGGCCTCAGCAGTTGCACAAATTAGGAGCTAAAGGGGGCTTTACGTAAATCAAGAACAGGGCTCATGCATACTCCTTTATTGCTGTTATTTAATCTCTAGAGGGTTGGCATCATTTTCAAGGCATTCTGAATGAATGAATGAATATTTTTGTTTTGGTTATGTAAATGTTAAGAACAAACAAAGAATACAATCATTTATCAATAACAGAAAAAGGTATAGGCTGAAGCTTGTGGCTTATTTTTGCCTGCCCTGTACAATCCAAGATAAATTTGATATGTAAGGGGAAAAAACATACAGGACGTGCTTTTTTTAATCATAAAACTGTAAAATCATTATTCCTTATAAGCATTAATTAGTTTATGCTGTAAGGTCTTTCAGAAATTTCTGATCTGTCAAAAATTGCTGGATCTGCATCTGGATCCGGATCACCACCAAAATCGTGTAACTCCTTCCTTGTGCAATGACCAACATTTCCTTAAAATCTGAGTTATCTTGCTAACAGTCAGACAAACAGGCAAAATTATAATCTCCTTGGCTGAGGTAAAAAAAAAAAATTGAATTAAGGCATTTCCAACTAGAAAGCACTCAGAGAGCGCTAACCTCCGCCAAGGTAGCTCACACATTGCTGTTATACCAATAAGCAATAGTTCCATGATAAAGTTATCATCACAATATGATCCCTTGACCCTGAAAACCCATGATTTTTCACTAATGGCGGTTATCTGGATCACCACCAAAATCTAATCATTTCAAAGTTGGGCCATTACCAACATTTCCTGAAAATTTCAGCAAAATCTGTCCAGTAATTTTGGCGTAATCTTGCTAACAATAAACAAACAAACAAACATACACAGGAACAAATATAATATCCTTGGCAGAGATAACAATGCATCCGTCCATCCATTATCTATACCGCTTATCCCTTTTGGGATAAGGGGTATAGATGACATTGGACGAGAGGCAGGGTACACCCTGAACCGGTCACCAGCCGATCGCAGGGCTACATACAGGGTCAAACAATCATTCACTCTCACACTCATACCTAAGAGCAATATGAAGTGGCCAGTCAACATAATTAGCATGTTTTTGGTCTGTGGGAGGATGTCGGAGAGCTCAGAGAGAACCCATGCATGCAACATTGCAACTCCACACAGAAAGGCTGCGCCACAGTTCACCTCCAACAATGCAACATGAGGCAATAAAGCCTGAACTACCATTAGTGAACAATTGTTGATGCTCAATAGCAGATTAATAATGACATCAACATGATTCCAAGTGCAAGGTGCAGGTTTTCAGGGTCAGTGAATCATATTACGATGGTAACTTTATCATGGAACTATTGCTTATTTGTGTAACAGCAATATGTGAGCTGCCTTGGCGGAGGTTAGTGCGGTCTATTTTTACAGATTGCATTTTGATTAGGCTGTACTAGGAGCTGAAACTGTGTCAGTCTGGGAAGTTGGGTTGTTACATGGAGTTCAGAGCACTCTAATGCTGTAGAGCACATAAAGCAGCAACCCAGTCAAACAATATTTCAATTTATTTTGATTTTCCTCTTCAGTTTGTTGCATCTATTATTTTGATGTTTTGTATTTTCTTGTCTTTGTGCTCTATTGGTTTGACATTAAATCACTATAAATTACTTTGTAAATGAAAAGTATAGCAACACTTTCTATGAAGCCTCCCTTTGCAATTAATTATAACTGTCTTATAAGCATGCTTAATATGCATCATTATGTGTTGTGTAATGTAAGATGCTATAATGCTGTAAAATAATAGTTATAAGCACTTCTGATCATTCATAATGCTTTTTAATAGAAAACTTAGATAATAATATTACCAAAGGCTATTATAATTTATAATTATACTTACAATATTGTATTGTGCATATAGCGATAAGAAATCATAAAAATTTAAAAAGCTTTAAAGACAAAAGAAAATCCGACACTGTGATCATTTTATAATTTATTGAGATTTTCATCTTAAAAATAGCTAATAATCAATTGTTAACATATTCTGAAGAGTTATAATGCATAATATTGTGATTTGAGTCACTGTGAGTGGTCATTAGATGCCCTTTGTTACCGGTCTCTTCACTTAATTTCATTCTTTTTTCACTTTACTTAAAGCATACAATGATTACTTATACCGCCTTCAGACCAGTGTGTTTCTTTGTTATATCTATATGCACATTATAGCACACTATAAGTATGCTTATAACTCATTATAAGCTCTGACATCAATGAGCAATGATTGATTTTAACAAGCATTGCAAATTATCGCAACTGCTGTGATTTTACAGCATTATAAGCACATTAGAACACATTATGATGCGTTACATAACATGCTTATAACACCTTTATAATGTAATATAAAGAGAGCTTTATAGAAAGTGTTACCAAAAGCTTAAGCAAAATTCTTACACAACAGGACAAAATCAGCTAAGAGCACTTTGGCCATGATGTTGCCAAATCCACACAAACTAAAAGTTCTTAACAAAAGCTTAAAAAATCATTATGAAACAGGTTTATTCCTCACCTTTTGTCTACAGTTATAGAGTCTTTTCGATGATTTGAACCAGTCAGATGTAATTAAGCAGAGCTGTTTGGGTCAGGCTTCATAGAAGATGATAAGAGATGTGGTTAAAATGTCTTTTATTGTGAAATTATTCAGCCTTGATCTGCCTCTGGCACTTCTTTGGTGGAATCTAACTCCTCAAGATGATGTTCTTGGATGGACTGATACATAAAATCCATTTCAATTAAGTGAGACCGGGTAACTCAGTGAGACTCTGTAGTCAGGGCACACCAAGTACCTACTTTGTGGATATTTGCATACATTGTGTATTTGAACTCTGGATTTTGCTTCATGTCATTTTCTTTGTTTGTTGTATCATTTTTTTCCCCATACATTTTGTATTCCAGTGTCTCTTTGCTCAGCGTAATCTCTCTCTGACAGCTTTTATATGTGATGAATGTTCATTTTTGATTCGGCGAGCCATCCATGATTGCTTTGTGTATGACTGGTGCTCACTGTGAGCGTGCAGCTGCTTGATAAATAGTCTATACAATGCCTTTACAATGCATCGCTGTGCATTTTGTATTCTTCTATTTATATATACACTTCCTGGCCAATTTATTTGGTACATCCATTCAAATGCTTGTTAACACAAAAAAAGCTAATTAAATCATCACATGGCAGCATCTCAATGCATTTAGGCATGTAGACATGGTCAAGAGGACCCACTGAAGTGCAAATCAAGCATCAGAATGGCAAAGAAAGGAGATTTAAGTGACTTTGAATGCAATATGGCTGTTGCTGGGATTTTCACACACAACCATCTCTTGGGGAATGTTTAAAAAAGAGGAAATATCCGGTGAGCAGTAGTATTCTGGGTGAAAATGCCTTGTTTATGCCACAGGTCAGAAGAGAATGGACAGTTTTTCAAAATGATAGAGAAGCAACAGTAATTTTACTGATCACTTGTTACAACCAAGGTACGCAAAGGACTATTTCTGAATGCACAATACATCAAATACTGAAGTAGATTGGCTAAAGTACTAGAGGACCACAGGTGCCATTTCTGTGAGCTAAGAACAGGAAAGTGAGGCTACAATTTGCATGTGCTTACCAAAGTAGGACAATAAGATTGGAAGAATGAACTGACGATTCTTGACTTTTTCTGCCAGGGTCAGAATTTGACACAAACATGAGATAATGGACCCGTCGTCTTTCGCATTAAGGTTCAGGCTGGTGGTGGTGTTACAGTGTATTTTCTTGGAGCACTTTGAGCCTGTTAATACCCATTGAGCATTGTTTCAACGCCACAGCCTAACTGACCATGTCCATCCCTTCATGACCTCAGTGTTCCCATAATCTGATGGCTACTTTCAGCAGTGCAACCTGCAGAGTCAAATCATCTCAAACTGGTTTCATCAACATGATAGTAAGTTCACTTCACTCCAGTGACATCCACAGATCTTAATCCAGATCTGAAGGATGTTTGCAGCATCTTGTTGAAGCTATGCCACAAAGAATAAATGCAGTTCTGGAGGCAAAAGGGGTCCACTTAACAACAGTTAGGTGTGCCTAATGAAGTGGCCGGTGAATGTTTCGTCTTTTCTTTAATTCCAGCTGATCTATACATAGCTTTATTATGTTTTGGGATACATGGTGCGTTAGTACTTATTGCGTGTTTCTATATTCTGCAACTATGTCTCTATTCTAAGTGTTATAATATGCATAAGAGCAACTGAACGGCCAAAGACTTTCTCCTTTCTGATTGTTCCCTTGGATAAAATTGCATTTCTTTGCCTTGCATGCACATGCATCCACTTTTTTCCTTTAGAGTCGATGACATAATTTGATCTGGTTGCCAAGAAACACCAGCCTGTGCGAAACAGAATATGCCAAATGCTTTTTACGCCCGTTAAATGTAAACCTGCAGCTGTTTGAACATCTATATCGGATTTGTGCAGAGGCAGATGAGGTAGAGAGGCACACTTTGCGCGCTCTAGATCCCTGTGTGCGTAGGCTACTACTGTCTCTTTGTAAACAAGCGCACTGAGAGAGGAAGGTAGAGAGAGAGGCAGGAGGAGAGGGAGAGGGAAAGAAGAAGGCTAGAGAGGAAGAGAGAGAGACCCACCTGGACATGTTCTCTCTCTGGGGCCGGTGTGCCTTTTCCAGCCCCAGTTTGGTGAAAATCCCCACGAGAGCCATAATGGCCACTACTCCACAAATGATGTAAACAATTAGGTTCGTCTTGTCTTTGGTGCTGTCGTGCATCTTGTTTATCTTTTTGTACGGAGTCTGCCCGGTCTGCATCCACAGCGGGGTGTCATAATTCTTGCAGGTGCTCTGGTCCAGCCGCGAGTGCTTGTAGGAGCAGCAGAAGCGGAAGCCACAGGTGCCGCAGCAGTACAGATAATTCCCCGTATTGCAGGTAAACGGCGGGTCCCACTGGCCCATCACGTCGAAGTAACCCCGGCATTTGTCCTCCGTGTGCGGGGTCTCCTCGGACACGCTCTCCTCCTCCCTGGAACCGTTGGAGGTGGCTATCATTACGAAGCCCCCGAGCAGCCCCGGCTCCCCGTCAGCCTTGCAGACGAGCGCCATAAGTTTGAGCAACAAGAAGCCGAGGAGAAAGTATTTTCCTCTCATGGTGCTTCCTCCTCCGTTGAACTTCACGCAGACTGGAAAATGCTTGGAGAGAAGGGAAAAGGCGCGCGGTCATGGTATGCTGAAAAGTCCACAAACGCGCGTCCAGATTGCGCCGCACCTTCATCCGCGCACATGAACATCTTTATAAGCATTTCATCATCCAAAAAAATCCCGAGCTTGACTGAAAGATATCCTCAGTTTGTGTAATTAATCTCACTGAGTGCTCCCTAACGCGCTCTCTGTTGCGCACACGTCAAGCCAGAAAGACATTTGAAGGCTCAGATTTTCAGGAGTGCACCACTTATCCACCGGTGCGCTCTTACGCACAGGAGTAGGCAGAGACACATGCCGCTCAGAGGATGAGAGCGCAGTGAGAGAATAGAGGAGCCGAGGGTGGGAGAGCCTGGTGCGCAAAAGGGAGAGGAGGAGGAGGAGGAGGAAAACATGAGGAGGGAGAGAGACTACGAGGGCTGAGGAGAGACAGAGAGTGAGAGAAACAGGGGGAGCCTTTGTTGTGAAATGTTACGATAAAAGCCCCAGAATACGCACATCACTACTCTGTTGTGCCGTCGAGGAAAGGCGTGGGAGCCTTTTTCCCCTGTTTTCTTTTTCCAGTTCATGTGTTTCCAGCCGTGGGATGCCTTTGTTTTAGAAACACTGAGATCAGAAGTAGCTTAACGTGCTGCTGTTGACAGAGGCAGGCAGAATTTCTAAAGGCACGAGTGGATTCCAGAAGGGGCCAAAATCACCAAATATCAGGGTCCTGCCTTTTGAAGCAAAGACCACTTCACCAGGAGACTCTCTGGAAAGTGTCTAAGAACCCCAAGTGGTTCAAATGTAAGATAGTATGGCCAAGTTTGCAAGAAGAATCCCCACCTTGATTCTCAACTAATGGGTCCGGGACCCAAATGTGGGTCATGGAGTCTTTTTTTCAGGAGTCGTGGATGTTTGCTATAGGCCAGCACCAGAATCACATTGTTGGATAGGCCTGTCAATATCTTAAGTTATAGCCATTTTCCCTGTCCTATAAGCTTCATCTTCAGCTTTTATCTTTTTAAATTAACAATCTTCTTCACAGATACAGAATGTTATTTATGAGTTTGCCTGAGAATATCGAGATGAGCCTTTTTGTTTCTCTTTTTTGTTTGTTTTAATTTTTTAACTCTTTTCTCTTTTAGTGAATCACTACATTTTCATCATGTTGTTCTTTAGACATACATTTACTAAGTAGCTTATCAAAATGTAATCAGACAGTTTATCCGGTCCCTGAATAATGTATTGCAGTAAAATTAACTTTTTAACCCATTACAACTTATCCTACTGAAAACTTCTCTTTTCATATGCGAAAGAACTGAAAATCTCATTTAACCTAAGACAGGACGTTCTGAATTTTAATCATTTTAAGTAGCTGCTCTGCAATAAGCAATTCAACCTAAATTGAGTCATAAATTGTTTCATTTATTTGTTCACTTATTCATACGTTAATAATTTTATGACTAAATGCGTGGGCCACCTGTCAATGGGGGTGAGTCTGTGCACGTTTAGGCACACCCATGGGTCTGCCCTTGATTCATAAATGGAGACCTGCAGACAATTAATGGTCTAATATTAATGCTATATTTATTTTTTGATAGGGACAATGAAATATAAAATGGTAAATAGTAAATGGACTGTTTGTTGTTGTGTTGTTGTCTGTTTGTTGTTGACTGCTGGCTGTGGAACCATTTGCCAAATTGGGGATAAAGTTAACCTTGAACCTTGAACCTTGAACTTAAAGCACCTTTGTAGTCTTTGACTACCCAAAGCAGCTTTACACCACAGGATACATCTACCCATTCACTCTTACATTCACTTATTGATGGTTGTAGCATCTCTGTCCGTTGTTCATCAGTATCATTTGACACATTCAAGCCCTTTCATACACATTTACACACCACTGATGCAGCAACTTAAGGTTAAGTGTCTTGCCCAAGGATACATAGCCATGTGACAGCTAGAGCTGGGCTCAAACCTGAACCTTCTGATTAACGACAGAGTGCACTGTCAGACCGCACCACCAACGCCCCCAGTAATAGTTTCAGTACAATACACAAAGCTGATGTGCTGATTTCCGACATGTGCCCCTAGTTGCCTGAGCCAGTAGTTCCCAAAGTTTTTCTGACTGGCCCCCCTTTGGTTTGAAAACAGTCAGTCAACAAACTTTTATATTTCAGATTCAGAATTTAAATTAAAAATAAAAAAATATATAAATTATTTTACAATATTTACAAGTGTTTACTTGTGGTGCATAACAGCTTGCATTGCCACGGACCTCACTTTGGGAACCACCGGGCTAAGGCATGCAGCTCTTACAAAACAAAAAGCATAAAAAGCTAATCTGTGTTTACTTAGAAGAAAGAAGAAAAGATCCATGAATAACATTTGAAGCATCATTATTTAATTTCTTTTTCAGAGGACAGAGGGAGATACCATTAATGGACAATCAACATAGACTTTTAAAGAGAGAGAGATGAATATAAACTGTAACTTTATGACTTTATATCAACAGAATCTGTGTTTCTGTGTTATCCACACAATGTATTCAATCAAATTACACAGCAAAGTGTGCATAGGCAAATTAACACTACCAGAGTTAATATTTACACTGCTTAGGTGTTTATGCATGTCCACACCACAAAGTGTTGTTTTGTTTTTTTGTAGAGTTGATACTTGAACTCTCATGAAGTGTAATTGTTGACTCTTTTTGGAGTTGTAATTTAAAACTTTGTAACACTTTTGATCAGTATGTCTATAGTATCAGGAATGTTCTCTCTGATAGTATATTTCTAACTACTTAAGTAATAATTCCATATTAACACTGGAAAGTGTAAACATTGCTGTATTTGTTTATTGTATATAAATGGGAAAAAACAGTTGGACTATAGATAACATGTTTGGTTGGAGCACATTTATTCAAAACATTTATTTGCACTGCAGCTTTCATGACGTGGGCTTGTGGCATTTGATGGTGGTTGTCCAATGAGGGAGCAGTAGGGATGACTGAATCTAAAAATGTCACTTACAGGTTTAGAGTTCAGAGTGAAAAGCTCAGTTAAAGATCTTACAGTGACACCTATGGGTTTGATGTACTGAAACATCAGTTTAACACTTGTTTTTGACACCAACTCTTTTTTAACTGACAGTAATTTTTCAGGGATTTGACTCCATCCAGAGTATGACTAACTCTGCACTCACTGAAATTTTGCCAACACCCTGAAATCAGTCCAGGTTAAACCCTACCTCTCACCCAGTGTCAACTGAGGTAGGCTCCACCTTGCTCTGACCCCAAAAGGGATGAGCAGTATAAATGATTAATAGATGGATGAAGCAAAATAGACTGGGGGCCAAATTGGTATATACAACCACAAAAAGCAAGTAAGATTGAGCTGAAAAGATGTGCAAGAAAGACTAAACTGAGGTGATGTCCTCTGTCTGTCCTTCAGGCTTTTCAGCACCTTGGACAACGCCGTGAAACACAGGTCTGCAGTCTAAAGAGCTTGGAGAGGTTTTTTGGGAAGGAAGGAAATTCAAAAAAACATTTTAAAATGAATATAAAACAGTTTGTCACTCAACTGAACAATAATTAAGGACAACAAAAACAAAACTGACTGACAGGCTATTTCATTGTGAAAACTAAAATAAAATAGCCCTCTTTTATCAATCTGAAAAAAGCCCTGTACAGATTTGTGTGGAGAAATATTACAGCAGCTCCCACATTTGATTCATTAAATGTGGGCCAATCCCAGTGTATGGATGACCAGCTAGTGTTGAGCCCATAGTTTACAACATGGATGGATCTAAAAAAGAGAGGAAACTTCTCTGATTTGTTACAAGAGTAGAAGAAAAGAATGAAATGTTGTTGTTTTGCAGCTTGAAAAGAGGAATAAACAGAGTCAGACAAAACATGTCTGCAAAGGAACACTAAGAAACTAATTTCTGTTTTGAGAGTAATATTTCAAAATTGGAAAGTCACACTTTCTGCAGTGCAAAAACATATTTTTTATTAATCATTTTGAATATTAGGTCATATTTATACCTACAATTTTAACTTATTGTAGAATTAAACCTCAGCAAACTCCCATTTAAAGCTGGAATATGTAACTTGAATGAGAGGAAGCAATTTTACTCTCTTCCATTGTTGTGCTCCTAGCCGCACCCCCTTACCTTTTGCACAATCAATCCACTGTGTTTGTGCCTTAAGCTACCATTAGCATTATGCTGCTGTACATATTTTCTGCCACAAAGTAGCCACAGACCACACCTCCCTTTATAAACATTACCTGTACAATTTAAGGGCAGCGTGATGGCTCAGCAGGTAGTGCACGTGCCTCACAGAAGGTTGCTTCAGGTTGTACCCCACCTCTCGCCCAGTGTCAGCTGGGATATGCTCTAGCCCCCAGTGACCTCAAAAGGGATATGTGTTATAGAAAAATGGATGGACGGATGCACAATTTAAGTAACACCTGAAGCTCATTTAGATATAAGGAGCACATATATACTTTAAAGGGGGATCCAATAAGAGTACTGTCCCTGAACTGAACTCTGAGTGGCCAAAAAGTGGGCATCCCTTGCGAGATTTTCTAAAGCTTTAATACAGAGTGGAGGGAGCACAGACGTTAAATGACTGTATGTTGGTTGAATTCTACTTAAAGGAAGCGAAACATAAATTTAAGAAGATCAGGTTCCTCGTGGCTCCTGCTGTTTACATTAGCTTGAATATATTAGATCTGAGTTACAAACAACAACAAAAGTAACAACAAAATGAGATCCTGGTGCTTTTTGACTGCATTGTATCACTGACAGCTACCACAATCCCATGCTTGTCAGAGAGAGCTCTGGTACTTGGATTGCCTCTATTGCAGGGGTGTCCAAACTATGACCTGGAGTCCAACTGCGGCTCTTGGGCTCTTTTTATTTGGCCTGCAGCAAGTTCCAAAACTACTTCTTTTGCTCACACCTGAATATAAAGCATTTATTCTACTAATGACAACAAACAGCATCTCGGTGCAGCATTAATTTCTCTCATTTACTTCACTGTCTTTTGCATCGCCTGTCTGCTTTACAAAGTATTAAGTGCCTGTTAGCTTCATGCATATTCCAAGCTCCTGTAAAGTTTGTTAGCTTTGGGCTGTTTGCTCTTGTTTTGAGTCTGAAAGTGAAGATGGGCCATGAGTATCTTGACCAGGGGCCCATCAAGCTGTAGCCTAAGCTGACTAGGACCTTGAAATCTGGCTTATTCAACAATTTAAGCATATCTTGGAGAGATTTTACTAACTCTAACACAAGTTACAGCAAAGTGGCCAAGTCATCCATTTTAATTTTTTGATGGTCTTAACCCTTTATTGATAGTGGGGAGACAGTGGATGGAGTCTGAGGTGGGGGAGAAGGAGCAGGGAAGACACAGGAAAACACGCCACAGGCAGAAATCAAACCCAGGCCCCCCACACAAGGCAAGAGCCTCCATGTATGGAAAGTGTAGGGTTCATTCAGGCACTGGCACGTCATCAACCTGATGTCTCAAAGTTTATTAATGTGTGGCCCTTGGTGAAAATTTTTTTGACACGCCTGTTCTATATTCTATTGTGAAGACCGCTTTTCTTTGAGTTCTGCAGTATTGTGCAGTACCTGCTCAGTGTAATATCACATGTGGTTTTCCAGCTGATCTAAATGACTGGATCCTCCTGGAGGACTCATGCAATGCTGTATTTAAATACATTAGCAGGCACACCTCTGTCATTTACTGTCTCTCAGCTCTTCTGTAAAATAATTAATTAAAAAAGAAAGTCATTAGTAATATGTTAAGGCATGGTTTTAACACGTCTAAGACAATTTTACATTGTTTATCTGCTTTTCTTTACACCGACTCTTCTATTTCTAATAAAAAAGATATTAAAAAAGTGCTTTTAGCACTATAAAGCAGTATTTGAGTGCAATATGATACAGGAAAAATGTACTGTAGCTGAATTGATCTGTCTTTCTGCCCTAATACTTTATATGACATATTACAGGTAGACTGACATTTTCTTTTTTTTTTTTTTTTTTTTTTTTTTTTTTTACTGTTAGGTGGGTCCTTTGCAAGCCCTGGGGCATTACTAGCCTTGAGATACTAGCCTTGAAAATCTCAGTTTGCATTCGGGGAGGAAGAAGGAAAATACTGGAATGATCATGTGCGTCCTGTCTTATTCCTGATTGGAGGAAATTTAGGTGTTATGGTGGGATCTAGCTGATCCCAGAACTCGGAGTCTGTGAGATGCAAATTAGATTCTTGACTGGGAACGCCCCTTTTAGTCAGAATTTCCCACAGGAATGTGGAATGATCTTCGGCTGCCCTGACTGTACCAGCTCATAACTGGAATGCGTCAGACTGGGATGTGACTTTGGCCCCGTTTACACGATAACATTGTCACCAGAAACTGAAAGGCTTTTCCGTTGCGTTTTCAAAAGTGCTCTGGGTTCACATGGAGATGGTGTGAAAACGATGCACGTTCACACAGATCCATGAGAACGACTGAAAATGCGCTAGCATGCATGCCAGGCCAGTAGGTGGCCATGTAGGTTTGTAGTGAAACAGCCGTATTTCAATGCATGTCTGCACACTAAGGCTTTCTGGTGAAGACAAACTTTTCAGTTATGTTCCCCAAGGACTCAGAATATAACAAAAGCGTCTCCTCTGGTCAGAGTATTACTGCAGCAAATCCACATTTTGTTGGACGCACGATAACAAACCGAGCACAGAAGGCAGCACCCATGTTGCTCGGTAATCGGCTTTAGCTGTTGTTCCCAGGTGCGCACACAACCTTTATCTGAAAGACTACTGCGCATGCGCTGCGCGTCACTGTTTTCCCTCCCAATTCTAGGACGGAGACAGATACATACACATTTTCAAAACTTTTCACTGTGGACCCTGGATTCAAAAGTTTGTGGATTCAGGCACTCCGGGCACCATTCTTGTGTAAACAGAAGGTGCCAACGCAACGAAAACTCTCAATTTTAGTAAGTTTTCATTGTTTTGTGAATGGACCCTTAATTTCCACTTCACTGTCTGAGTTCTGAGGTAAATGAAATACACTATTACAACTCTTCCAGTGGGACAACCATCCCTGGTCTCCCCTGTTTTAACAGCGTTTAATCACATCCATAATAAATCGACTAAAACTGTTTCTGTTTTTATCACGTTTTCCAAAGGACACAAACGTTGGCCGAGATGAAGAATCGCTCATTAATGTGGTTTTGTCGGCGTACAAGAAGTATTGGGACAATCTGAGTGCCGTCACCAGTGGGGAAGCCGCTGCAGCCTCATTCACAGACAGGCGTTGCAGTCGACAGCCGATAGTGACAAGCAGCGTCAGAGCCAGCTGGGGACACCCACCCTACAGCTCCACAACAAACACACAGCCCGCAAGACAGGCTAACAAGTCACGAAACAGGCTTCTCTGGACACGCTTTCACCTTTGGAGCTTATGGCTGGGAGTGAGGATATCTTTCTCAGGGCTAAACATCGGACATTCAGCGGACTGACTGAAGGTAGCACACTGTCGGCAGTTCACGTAGACCCGCCCGCTAGCTTCTCCACAGGCTAGCATGTTAGCTAACTGAGCCTCCAACTTAGCCATGCACAAGTTCCTGCCTGCTACAGGTTAACAGTCTGACAGCAGGGCACAGTGACAGCTTTGGTGGAGCGTTGTGTGATAACCAGGTCGCTGTTGATTGTCGTGGCATAGTTAGCCAGTTAGCCTGACAATGGGGTAAATGTCACGAGTAACCTAAGTGCTCTGCCCTTGCTGAGACGAAAAGAGTGACCGTGTTAACTGGTGACTCTCAGCCGAACGCGTCTGTGGTTGTCGTAGTTACAACAGATGTTGAAGACGGAAAGTGTTCAAACAAATACCTCAGTTGTGATATTTTATGTACTATTTCCCCAAAATATCACAAAACATATCTTTAATAGAATGCCCTAACATTTTAAAAACACTATACGTTTTCACGGTATTTATCAACCTAAACTTCCACAGACGCATTCGGCTGAGAGTCATCAGTTAACACGGTCACTTTTTAGAACGCATCACTTGTTCTTTCAAGCTGATAAATCTCAATAGTGCTTTATGCTATGCTCAAGTTGTTTGTTTCCAGGGGCGGTTCGAGCAGTGTGGACACCCAGGGCAAAGAGCCCTTATAAAACAGCATTTTGAAGCAGGCTGCAGAAACTTAATGATTTACAGTCTGTTTTAAGAGAGCTTGGCAGCATGATGGTGCAGAAGGTTATGAGCATGCATCAAAGCAAGAAGATTGATGGTTCGACTACCTGTGTCCAAGGGTCTGTCTGTGTGGAGTTTGCAGGGCTCTCAAGTTTTGATCTCAGAAGTGAGATTTTTGGTGCCTTGCGGGTCATCAACCATTTATATGCACTTATCATATTTTATAATTAAAATTGGTTTATTAATAGTCAGGTGCTTTTTTTTTGCAAAAAATACAAATATTATTTTTCTTTTTTTATTGTATACCTCCAACATTTGGCCATGCTCTTTCAAACTAAAAATGTGCAGTTTTTATTTTAATTATAGCCAAACATTTCTCATGTTCTTAGTATAACTATTAACTTAACTAACTTAACGTTGATGATTTTGTCTTAATGTGATGCATGGTAACCACAGTTTGTATGTCAGTGTGATTAGACTTGCTTTACTGTTTAATGGTAGGTGTGGAGGAAGATAAAGAATAAGCTCTCGTTGGTTTCCTTTTGCACAATAAGTAATCTCATGATTCAGTAGGCTACAAAATAAAATGATGAGATAACTTACTGTACTCATGATAAGGCACTCCTGTCGTGTGTGTGCAGTATGCATCCTCTGTGGTCAGATTAACCGTGTTTTACCCGGATACAGCAGTGCTATTTTCTGATTGGCTGATATATAGTTATATGTTAGTTTTTGATTGGCTGATGGGTAGTTGATCTTATTGACTGGGTTGTGCAAGCTCCCGTTTAGCTCTTTAGTGCTCAGAGCGTCTTGCTACACGTTCCAATGCATATATAGCTGTGTAATTCAGCGGGCGTTACATCATAAATTTTCATGTCTTTTCATGTACATTTCACATTGTCACTCTAATATCACTGTCACTTTATTTTTATCTTTACTGCACTGCACAGGAGGCTCAGCTGTTTTGTACTGTGTTAAATTATTATTTTAGTATGTTAGTTAATTTGATAATTGAACGCCACTTACTCTGTTAATTTAGTGCTTAGTACGTTAGTTAATTTTGATAATTGTAAATATCTTCTATTCTTTGATCTATGTCTTATGCATGCTACTATCCCTGTACTTGCCCTGTACTGCTGCAATACCAGAATTTCCCCTTTGGGGATCAATAAGGGACTATCTTATCTTATCTTATCTTATGTGTGAGAAATACCAGGTGTGGCTTGTGAGAGTGTGAAAAGATTCAAATGTGTGTGTCACATGCTGAATGTGCGAGACTTGAAAAGCTGGATAGGCTCCCTGTGTTTTCTCCTGGCACCCTAGTTTCCTCCCACAGGGCAAAAACCTGCTTGTCAGGTTAATTTGTGACTCTAAATTGCCCACAGATATGAAAGAACATGACTTATTGTCTCTCTCTCTCTAGCCCTGTGATTGGCTCTTGCCGAACTGAAAATGTTTTTTGTTATTGGACACACATTTTAACAGGAGTGAGGAATTTCAAACCAAAATAACCTTTTTATACCCAAATTTGAGCTGGCTCACAGGGCTTCTCTGAAAGTCAGAAATTAATCAAGCATAACAGTCAACAACTTAAACTGTTTTCCTGTTCAGCAGTGTAAATAAACATCTATAATTTGGCATCTTAATCAATAAATAGTAAAGTGTTTTACTATTGTTTTTTTTGTTGTATAGCAATAAAGTAAAATAACAACATGTACATCATTTTTTTAAATTTTAACATTAAAAATGTCAATTCTGCTCAGGATCTTCTACATACGCTTTCATTCCAACTTGTGCAAACTTGCTTGTGCTTGGGTTGAAAATACTTCCCATTCTTTTTTGTCAAGTTGGCCAGCATTACAATACCCCTGCTTCTTGCTAACTCATTGATTTTGAATGCTTTCAGAGGCCAGACTTCCCAGATGGGCAGCCAATCAGCCTGGGCTGCTCTGAACGATTAGCCAAGCAATTGTGAAATATTACATGATGTTTGAGCGAGGCTATGGGGCCCTACTGCACATCTTTTTTTGTGAATTAGATGAAACAGGCAGACACTTTAATGATGTGCTTATTTCATACCCAGTACAGTACAGGATGTTTCAGGCAATTTGACGGGCAAGGGCAGAGCCCCTTGCTGTACTGAGCAGGGATGTCGCTGGAAAAGACGTTGCTTGGATGGCAGCATATGTTTCGCCAAAACCTGTGTGTACCTTTCAGCATTAATGGCACCTTCACATGCAAGTTACCCATGCCATGGGCACTAACACACCTCCATACTATTGCAGATGCTGGCTTTTGAACTTTGCGTGGATAACAGTCTGGATGGTCCTCTTCCTCTTTAGCATGCAGGACACAATGATGATTTCCAAAGACAATTTGAAATGTGGACTCATCAGACCACAGCTCACTTTTCCGCTTTGTGTCAGTCTATCTCAGATTAGCTTGGGGCTCAGAGGAACCAGCAGTGTTTCTGGGTATTGATGATATATGACTTTGGGTTTTCATGGTAGAGCTTTTACTTGCACTTGATGCAGATGCACCAATGAACTTTGTAAACTGACAGTGGTTTTCTGAAGTGTTCCAGAGCCCCCGTGGTAATATCCTTTACACAATTATGTTGGCTTTTATGTAGTGGTGCCTGAGGGATTGAAGGTCACAGGCATTCAGTGTTGGTTTTGGTCCTTGCTGTCATGTGCAGCAGAGATTTCTTCTCTGAATCTTTTGATGAAATCCCTAAATTCCATGCAATTGTACATTGAGAAATATTGTTCTAAAACTGTTGGACAATTTGCTCATGCAGTTGTTCACAAAGTGGTAGACCACTGAGCCTTACAGGGATTCTCCTTTCATACCCAATCGTTACACTTAACTGTTTCCATTGAACCTATTCACCTGTGGACCGTTACAAATATTCCTCAACAATTCCAAGTTTCTCAGTTTTGACAGTAAATATTTTGTCTTTTTAGTGTTTTCAATGGAATATAGGTGGGAAATGATTTACAAATCATTGTATTCTGTTTTTATTTACATTTACACAATGTCCCATCTTCATTGGAATTAGGGTTTGTAGACCTTTAAATTGCTAAATACATGAGCGATATTTGGAAAAGTGATTGTAACTGTAATTGTTGTAGGGGTCATCACCAGGTCTAAGCATTTTTTCCAGATGTTGCCAACAGATACATGCAATCTTTGAAAATGAAAAAACAATTAATTACCCAGTGGTTGTCATTCAGGACTATTTCTTATGGTCCGATGGAGCACAAAGCCCCAAGCAATTGCCCTACCTTTTCTTAATGGTGAGATGTTTGTGCAGAGTAGAAGTGCTGTAGCCTTAAACCATAAGGGCACAATTCATTGTAAGACACTGCTCTAAACAGGCTAATAACAATTTAACTATAAAATTTGAATATAAAAGTCTTGTTTGTTTTTTAATTGTAAATAAGAGATAGGATGAGCAACCAAAGAGATACACTTGACAACATTTCTTAGTATATGAGGACCAATTTTGGCCCTGCTTGAAGTATTTTCACTTTGCCATGCCTCATTTAAGAGAATTAAAACCAGTTTGCATTCCACTGTGTAATAAAGCCTGCAGTTTACTCCCCGGTACAAGATATTCAGAGGCTCAGAGATGCAGTAACCGTTATAAATGGCCCAGTTGCATTGATTGTCTTCCGCATTTGTCTGTTCACTTCAGGAGAGTGAGAACTATTCGAGGACACCAGAGGACAGAAATTGAAATGTTCAGTATTTTATTTTTTCCAGCAAAAACTAGCCCCCTGTGCTTCCATCTCAGAAGCTGATTAGTTTTATTTAGAGCTCACAATGTGCCACCTTAGATATCTGTACGGGGAGGAATGTTTGAAGTGAGTTTGGACCTCAGAAGCCACACAAGGCTGCTGCCTCTTATCTCCTGTCAGGGGAGCTCTACAAGCTTCTGCAAGTCCTCATCTTTTTTTTTTTTTTTTTCATCTCTTTTCTCAATTGTCAGAAAAATAGTCCACACATCTGGCTCCAAAGAGAGGCATTCTACTATAACGTATGTGAAGTGCAACAAAAGAAATGTGAAATTTATTCGAGCGTTCCTTGAAGCTTTTTGAAATCTTTGCTGATCGTGTCTTTTGTTGGGGGTACTCAGAGAAGCATTAACTGAAGAGTCTAGGATCTATTTGCACGAGGATATTCATGCGCATGTACATATATGTGTGCACATCCATGCCTCTGTGATCAGAAAACAATTCTTCGCAGATAGAAATAGGTCTACACACACCTCAGTAACAAGTCTTACCTTCCTTATGAGCAGACATTTTATATGCCAACACTCACACTTTGAAACACAGCAAGGACAATATTCTGCTGAGCTGAAGGAGTTCATATTATGTAAATCAGAGTTTTTGCTCGGTATGAAAAATCTTTCCGGAGTAAGAGATTTTACCTACCTCATTTACGCCTTCCTGAATACCAAAATATGAAAAAGCTGGATATTATTGCCCCTTCAATGGTGAGAGATTGCAGTGGTAGCTATTTGGCCTGACCAAGTGCAGTGATGGATTACACTGTGTCCCAACACCATGCAAGTGTAGGTATGGCTTTGCAACGTACAGTGGAGCAAGATAACTCAAAAAGCTGTCAGGGATTTTTCTTGAAATTGTCTGGGAATTAGGGGTGATACACTTAAGTCATAGATATTTGGCATGGTCATGTTCTATTGATTCACAGCCGCCACATATCAATATTGTTTTGTGTATTATATCCAACATTTAATAAAGCATTTGGTTCAATACAGAAAAAAACAATTACTATAGGTCCACACCATGCTGCCGTCGAGCCAGGTCAGATGGGTGATGTTCATTGTGCGGGAGAGTCAGTGTTAGAATAAGATGCTAGTAAAAAAAAAGATATGGCTGCACAGGAGAGAGAGACAAAAGAAAAGCACAGATGGCATTTAAATTCATTTTGTAGACTTGTTTTAGACTTTGTAAGGGACATAAGAAGTGGACATGGCACAGGGTTTTTGAGGAGTGATGCATGAGAATGAAATGCAGTCAGCTCACCTCATGTGGCACCACCCACAGACAATGCAAGCAGCAAAGCTAATGTTAAGCTGACCCTGCTGATAAACCCGCGAAGCAGCCTACCAGTTTGGAGTGATCTGTGAAAATATCTCAAACTATTACTAATTTTATGAACAAAGACTCAAGACCTCCCCATGTTGTGAAAAGCAGGAACTTTTGTTACATGCTGGTTGGAGCACAGGCATGTGCCATCCCCTAAGTGTTACTTCAAAAACAGCAGCACAGAAGCTCTACAGAGCAGTGAAGCTGAAAGTTGGAGAAAGACTGATTATAGCAGAGCGGGTTGCATTAACTGTCTGTATGTTGACATCAGTCTGTGAGTTTTACATCTTTTTTTAAAAAAACTGAAGTGACAAATGGAATATAATGAGATATGTTTCTTATCATATTTGACAGAATTTGGTCATTTTTTCTGTTTCAATGGAAATGCAGACGATAAAAGGTTTAAAATTGCAATATATCACAACTCTAAGTGTCGAAAAATCAGCATATTGTGCAATAGTAAGAATCGCAATGAAATCAAATCAGGACTCAACTCAATATTTTTCTCTCAATGTTAGCCTTATACATATCTTATTTATGACCTTATTTTCATCTTAAAATCGAATTGCTAATTTCATATTCTTCTTTGTATATGTGTACGTCCTCTAGTCTTTACTTTGGGGTTAAAGTTAACCAGGGTCAAATTCCTTTTAAGTGTAACATACTTGGTAAATAAATCTCATTCTGATTCTGATTAGGAAACTTAAACTTCTGAATCCAGTGGTCAAAGCAGCTGTGTCAGCTGCAAAATCATCAGCATTCTTAAAGCTGCAGTGATGAATTAAGATCACTGTGAGACTAGTTTAGACTACAGGCACTCTGACGTAATTTGATTGAAGACATGATGATGATAATCATTAAAGTAAATTGTCTTTCCTTGCATGGTTTCATAAATGTCAATTACACCGAGGGGGTGATTGTTGAGCGTTGACTCATCTGGTTTCCCAGAGGAGAGAGTCCGTCTTTGTGGCTGCTTTTTTTCTTTATCCATGTGCTGGTTTCTTTGGAGGCAAGAATGATTATGAATTCAGTGGGGAGATAGATAAAATGGATCGCATGTTAAACACAGAGAACTCTGAACTGTCAGAGGCCCCTGTTTAGTGTGAGGGAGCCGACTGGGGCAGAATACAAATGCAAATATTTACAGCAACAGCTATGCAAAAGTTTATTACCTTAGGTGTAAGTGCTAATCATTAATTTATTTTTAAAAAATCATGGGACTAAGTTTTATGTAGTTTTGCATTATTTTTTAAGAAGGGACGAGAAATAATAAGATTTTATTGATACCAATGCCGCTAACCATTCTGCTAATCAATACAATTCTTTAACGATTCCTTTATCAATTCCTGTACATTTTCTGTGTAGGAAAAAAGTTAGCCAAAGTTGGTTTTCAGTGGAAACAATGTCAAACACATGACACTTTGGATATTTAGTGCCGTGCTGCATTAATAAATGCTTCTGCAAGTTGCTTGTTGTGACGTCCTCTGCCGCCGGTTTGACATGATTTTTGTAAATTCTGTCAATTGCCCATATTAGTGTGTGAAGTCCATGATTTGCAAGGCGTGCAGAACAAAGTGGAAGAAAATGATAAGGAAATTAATAAGCAAAAAGACTAGTGATATGGAATCCTTTAGGAAGTTGTTATTGATTCTCAAAAGAAGTATGTTGACAAAATTTGCAGAACATTTGATCGCCTGACACATAGTAATTTTTGGGAAACTGCTCTGCCCTGTACTTTGGAGTTAGACGGGAGTTTAATTGCTTCTTTGCCAACTTAGCCGGTGTCTCTGACGTTTAAGTAATTTCAAGTGACTGTTAAATAATCATTTTCCCTGCACTCAGCACATGTCCACTTGTAGGCAACAAAAGGACTAATTCTCCATTTACGTGGCAGGAACACTTCCTCTCTTGCCTTTCATACCAAACCTTGTCATTACCTTCAGCCAAGCTGTGCTGAGTGCCCGCTTCCGCCTGTTGCCACGTTAATGAATATTAAGAGTGATTAGATTGCCCGGCACTCGTGTTACGTAATTTCAGGATTATGCAAAACACTTGTTCTTTGCTCTAACATGCAGTTGTTTATTAATTTAGCATTGGTTACTTATTGAGCGAGGGTGTACAACTTAAACAAAAGAGATGCACATTTCATTTCAGTCAGCCTTGAATTCCCAGTGCTCCACCCTAATCATTTTATCGAGTGTTCATTCCAACAGTACATACAATGTTTCTGCATGAGGCGTTCACTGAAGGCCTTAAACTACCTGGATGACTAATGCTGTAATGACACATAATCCCTAAAGCTTTTATGTGTCTGTGTGCTGCTTTATGTGGTGATCTATGTAAGCATCCTGTGTGACCTTAACATGTTGTAATAGAAATGTTCAGATGCTGCCTGAATTTGACAGTAATACCCAGAAGATAGAACAAAAGGTCATCTGCTAATACGGACCATGTTTTGAAGATTTGTGTTTGGACAACTTTAAATCCAACCGACAGCACCTGATTAGTCCAAATAAATAAATAAATTAATTAATTAAAGACTGTCTAGTATATGTGAACTTAGTGTGATATACAGTTTTACAAATATTTTGAGATGCAGTAATGAATTTATCCTTAGTTTTGCCCCTCTCATGACTGAAAGTGATATGGTTTTAAATCAGTAAATCTTCAACCAAAATAAATGTAATTCCCATGTTCTTTCATTATTTGTAATACAACACTAATGTTTAGTTGCTTCCTATAAAAAAATACAAAGTTAATTATCTGTAATAGACCTAACAGTTTGATTTTGGATTTAAATTGCGTTTGGGGTTTTTTTAATTTGTGGATTGTTGTTTTTTTATTGTTTTATTTGTGAATTCTACTGTGGGGAACAACTAAAGTATGCAGTAGAGATGCATCAGTTCTTAAAATCAGGGCCAATACCAATGTATGAAATAAGAATTTTAACCGATACCAATAATTTTCTAGTTACCACTTTTGATGTAATTCTCCCACTATGCCAAAACTTTCTCACCTGTGTGATCATGGAAACAGATCAGTTTATTCTACAGGGTTGATATCGGCCGGTAATGATGTTGGACCTTTGGTGATATGCATCACTAGTGTGAGGCCCTCGCATTCATGACGAATGTCCCTAGGGCTGGGCAATATGGCCTAAAAATAAAATCCCAGATTTTTTTCAACAACACTCAGTTTATGACTTTAATTGAATTTTTCCCTCTCAGAAGAACATAAAAACCTCTCAGTGACACAAAAATGACATGAATCAAGTTTTGTCTTTATGTTGTCAAAATGCATTCTTAAACCAAAAAAAACCTCCCTCTTAAAGTTAAAGTGTGTGTTAAAAAATGTTGGTTATGTACTTCAAATGTAGGCGAGTTTGTCTATAGAAACACTGAAGGCTGAGGTATTTTTACAGCATATTAGCATGAAACTCTCTGGTCTACATTTAATGTAATTTAAAAACAGATACAAGCCTTAACATATGCTTGTGCAAAACCTGTCAGAGCCTACCATCATGAAAACTGTAAATTTTCAGTATTCATATTTTAGAACATTGCAACAACTTAGAGT
Source organism: Cetoscarus ocellatus (assembly GCA_037902135.1). Taxonomy (NCBI): domain Eukaryota; kingdom Metazoa; phylum Chordata; class Actinopteri; order Labriformes; family Labridae; genus Cetoscarus; species Cetoscarus ocellatus. The sequence continues at coordinate 558,682 of JBAMNC010000901.1, read as the reverse complement.
AAGTCAAGAAGAAAAATCTAGATTTTTAATTTTTAAATCTTCTGCAGAAATTAATCGATATGTTTCCCAGCCTTCAATGTCCCCAAGATGGCAAGAAAGAGTCTTAAAGGGCTTTTGCTTTTTCCAAAAATCAGACTCTATGGATCTTTAAGTATACATGCAAATAACTGAAGATAATCGAAACCTTACCTGCCTGGCTGCAAGGCATTTCCATTACATCATTTTGCTATTTACCTCTCCCAAAGTCCACACCAGTGGGCTGCACATCCTTGCATTTGAATCTTGCAGTCTTATCCATGATGGCCTTTTTCTGCACCTCTGCCGGCGGGCTTGCCGAGGGGCCTGAGCACTTGACAAAGCACTGAACTGCAGTGAATGGAAGGCTGACAAATGGTCCTGTAGATTTGTCGTAGATGATGAGTGGGCCAGCTGCTAAGCAAATAATCAACACATATCTTGGTTCTTTTATTTCGCCATTGGTGGTGTGGAGCCCAAAGTGCTTCCTCGGAATGCCTTTACATGTTTTCTCAAGGTTTAATTATGTTGTTGAGGTCAAGAGAGCAATGGAAGGTGGGGTTGTGCTGGGAGCGCCTTCACTGCACCAGGTGCCCTAATGTGCTCCAGAACTATATATTTCAATTGGAATGTCGTTCAGGTAGAGGTTTTTCCCCCCATGCTCAAACAAATACTCAAATATCAAGAATCAGATTACAGGTCTAGTGTCTAGTTCCCTGGTATGTTCTAATTGTATTCTGCTGTATCATATTTAAATGAATTATATTATGCCATGTGGTTTTGTGCCATGTGTATCATATGGGATCTTGATGTGTTACAGTGTGTCATCATCAAAACCTACAACAATAAAGTCGGTTCTTGTTTTGTTTGTTTTAGATGCAGAGCGCGAGTGGACCGGACCATTTTACTTCATCCAGGCAGCAGACCCCCAGCTTGGCCTGATGAAAGCCTGGAGGATGGGAGACTGTGATGGAGGAGGGGATGAATGGCAAGAGGAGGTGGAGCTCACGAAGGAGGCAGTAGAGGCCATAAACAAGCTCAGACCCAGGCCGAAGTTCATGGTGCTGTGTGGGGACCTGGTCCATGCCATGCCAGGTAGGCACCTTGTTATGAGGCTATACTACCACATGCAGGTGGCAGTAATGCAACCAAAACCTTTCTGTCTTTATCAAAAGTCAAAAAAGGAAAGCATTGCTCGGTGACAGTAAAACATATGTGGTTCATTGAGTTTAGGAATCAGAGACAACGTATCATATCAAAAGAGTGCTGTGTGGAACTCTAAACCCTTGGTGTGAAATTGAAGTAGGAAGAAATTCAGATCTGAAATAAAATAATGTAAAGCCCAAATCAGAAAAATATGATAAAGACAATAAAATCTGAGGCATCCAGACTTCTCCCTCTCCTCTTGTGAACAGCATGAGTTGCCAACCGAAACAGCTGCCCCCCCCCTCCAACATACCACCACCACCACCGCTGTTATGGCAGTAGTTTAAGCCCATTGGCTTAGGGTGGTAGGCCCAGTGCAGAGCAGGGTCTGTAGAAAGAATGCAGAACTTTTGAAAACATGGCCCAAAACCACACCAACAGAACAGCTCAAGCAGTGAGAACAGTGGTGGATCAGGTGACTCAATGTGGGAAAACGAAAATGGTTTTTGAACATTTGTGATTGTGAACACACACTAGCAGCCATTAAAATTGGATACATGGGACCGAGTTGAGGCAAATATGACCTCTTTATAACCAGTACATAGTAGGACTAAAGGATGAGCTTTGCATTGAGAGAAAGTAGATTTTTTTTTGTAGATTAGCTAGACAATATTTCTGCTGCTTTTCTTTAGTCTTAGTCGGAAGTTGCTCTGTAAGTGTTTTGGTTGGTTCCACTGTTGTCTTGAAAGGTTAAAATTATAATCCATTAAAAAATGATTTCCCTGATATCCTCTTCCTACCAACTGAGTTTTAAAAGGACCCATGTTATGCTTTTTGAGATTTTAGATGCCCTTTAGTGTGTTTAGTATATCTCCTCTGTGGATCGAACACTTCTCTGAACTATAATTTTGTTGTCATTGTTTTTTTCTAGCTTTTCTGAAAAGCTTTTAGCTAAAATGTTTATATTCTTAGATTGTAACCACTATTGCTGACATGCTTACTTCAATAAGATCTTTGTTGAGTCTGATTTATCATAGTAAAATGCCTATAGTATAGCATATTTGTAAAATGTATACTGAGATATGATTTATTGCAAGTAATATACAACTCTGGTTTATGCTACAGTTGTTTTATGGTGTATAGATTATAACTTAGGTAACTATTTGATTCATAACTGTATGTGGGGAATGCCACTTTACAGAAAGCCCTGTTGGGTTTTAAGGCTTTTCTCCTTCACATTTTATACCTCTGCCAAGGATGTTATGTTTTTGTCGGCGTCTGTTTGTTTGTTAGCAAGATGATGCAAAAACTGCTGGACAGATTTTGCTGAAATTTTTAGGAGATGTTGATAATGGCCCAATTTAAAAATTATTAGATTTTAGTGGTGATCCAGATAACCACCATTAGCAAACAGTCTTTTTTGCTTTATAACTGTCTAACTAATAGTGACATCAACATGATTCCAAGTGCTAGGTGTGGGTTTTCAGGGTCAAGGAATCATATTATGATGGTGACTTTATCATGGCGCTATTGCTTATAGATGTAACAGCAATATGTGAGCTACTTTTGCAGAGGTTTGTGCTCTCCAAGTGCTTTCTAGTGTGACCATTTTGTTGTCCTTCAAATTTGTTTTGTGTTAAAAAAAAAAGAAAACTAAAATTCTGTGGCGTCAGGACTTCTCCCTCTCCCCATGTCATCAGTAGCTGCTCATCCTCCCGCCTTTTCCATACAAATATACCAGTTTAATGTCATACCATTGTTGTGGCGTCAGTTCAAGCCCTGTGGATCATGGTAGCAATCCTGGTACAGAGCAGAGACAGTAAAATGAAAGCAGAGTTGTTGACAATTTGGTGCTGAGCAGAGCTGAATTTACCGGTCTCCACAGGGTTGACCTGTCAACCAGTCAGAGCAGACTGGGCCCAATGTGGAAGGGGGTTTAAAAGGGGCAGAAGCTGTAACAGAGCACCTCGGACAGAGAGAGAATATACTTCATCACTGGATATATGAACAAGCTTTCTTACACTGCTTTAAATGGAAAGAGGATCCAGGCTCACTTTTTCAAACACTGTTAAAAATGCAATATTCACATCAACTTGAGCAGCTGCCAGTTATGCCCCTCCTGTTTAAAGACATAATGTGAACTCACAGATGTCAGACTCATGAGCTTTAACTCTGTTCACACTCCCCTCGTCAGACGATGACAACGCAGCAGTTTTCCCCATGAGCCTCATTTCAACATCTGGTGCCCACTCATGCAAATGCTTCTCTTATTTCAAAATGTTTGAAAGTGCACTCAAATTAAAGATAACAGCTAAGTGTTTAGAAACACATGTTGGGTTTTTTTGCACCTTTCAACTTTTTTGGCCTTATTTGTATTCAGTACTCCACACTTTCACAGATATTTTTTTCTTCCTGCCCAGAATCTAAGAGCTGGTTTTACAGCAAAGGAGATCAAAGTGAGGGTGTGGGTGAAGAAGGAAATGATTAACCACACTGATGTAACACAATTACACGTTTGAACATTTTATCAGACCAAATTATACCTTTATAATTCACAGAAAACTGAAAAGAATACTCCTCTGACCTTTGGTGCTGTCACTGAACAAAAAAAAACGTCTTTTTCATCTTCTGTCAGGAGGCTTCCTATCACTTTCATACGCACATCACAGTGCTGTTACATGACTGACACCTGATCTATTTTCTCTAAAAGTTCAGATCAGAGTTTGAATGATCTGGTGTTTACTGTTTTAATCAGCCCATGCCACAAAGCTTAACAGATAATAAGCTTCGTGTCTTGGCTAATCTATTGCCCCACCACCAGTTCTTAATGTCTTATTGCTATTGCTGTAGTGAGCCTTGGTTCATGTGCACCAGATGTTAATGGTCTCTGCCTGATTTAGAGTCCTGGCTTGCATTTGACTCAAGAAAATCTACAAGAGTGCTAGACGGATGCAACCAGTACTGTACAATCTGATATATAAAAGGCACTTGTAGTCTTCCTTTGTTTCCTCCGAAAGGTTGGCTATGCCCAGAAAAGAGTTCTACAGCTAAGGAGTACCTAAACACAAATGAATCCATGTTCAAAGCTGCTTTCACACTTGAAGGTCATTGTTTCATTTTGCACTTGGTTTCGTTTGCTTTCACACTGCACCTAGTGGGGCGGATCAAAGTTTGTCAATTGAATGTAGCCTCCTGCCACAAGTTAGGGCTGTAGCTGTGGTCTTCGTTCCTGGCATTTGGCCAGAAATACCCAACAGAGAAAAGCACTTCAGATGCAGTCTCTGCCATTAAAGGGACATGCTAACATTTTCTTTGTGTTCAAGAACATCGATACCATTCTTTTGACTGAGCTCGCACACTTGAAAGAATGTTCTCTATCCTCTTGTCATGGACTCGGCAATACACGAGTACAAAGAAAATGTTGGCGTATCCCTTTAAAAGAGGGCACAGCTGCTTTTAGACCTTGTTAGGTGGTTCTTGCATATTGACTGGAGAAATGTGTAGTAATATTCCACATGGATTTGTAGATTAGCCACTCTTTGCTTGATATTGCCAGTGAACACTATGCTAGCTTGCTAACTGTTGTTATATTTGGCCAGATTCAACCCAACCCTGCAGTGCAGATGGATCTGCCGGATCTATTGTCTGTAATCAGGCAGATCTGTCTTGCCAAGCTCCAATCGGCAGTGATTGCAAGCGGCCAAAAGCTAACAGCCCAATAAGTAGCCTTTACAGCAGGAAGAGGTGGGAGCTACCAGCAACTCGTCCGTGTAGATTCTCATTCATCCAGGTCATGGTTATTTTGAAGATTCAAAACAAGTCAACTGGACTGTGTTGAGCTACCAGCAAGATGGTTTTTTTTTTAATGTTTTTGCTGTTCTCCCGACCGGGGATCACTTCTGAGAAACTGGGAGAGAACGCCGAAATCCTCCACGGACGAGACCGGTTAGTCTATGGTAGTCATGGTTACTCAGTGATACCTGGTGAAATATGCTCTCCTCAGAAGTTTACCAGGAGAACTTGGTGGGCAGTGTCTTTGACGAGGTTCATGTCACATATAAAAGGTAAATGATACATCTGTGTTGTATAATTTAATGTAAGACGATAGTCTCTCGAGCTGCTACGTAATACTGTGGCTTGATATGGATTGGTCTGTGATGAGTGTGACGAGCGGAACGATCATCCACTCACCAGCTGCTGTTGTTTTTGAAGAGTCTGCCTCTGAAAACATTTTCGAACAGCTGTTTCCCAGACGGACTCGTGAAGTATTTCTGTGATGGATATATGGATTTGTCCGTCTGGCGTGTCAGGTTAAACTGAGACCCCATTTTATTGTGAACCTGAGTTTGGTTCTTTGGTCCGCAGTAGGGTTTGTGTGTGTTTTCACACCACTACATATGAATCGAAATCAAAGGTGTTAGTTTTGGAAGCACCCTAAACCCTTTTGTGTCTTGATGGTGTTTCTTGAATAGTCTTTTAGTACGATGACAGAAAAAAATGTCTGTGGTAAACATGAGCTCAAGAGCGTGTGTACACAGCTGCTTTTTTGAGCCAATAGCATTTGGAGTTGTTATACACCTGGAAATTGTGCAGCAATTTCTTCTTTTGCTGAAAAAGCATTTTTTTAGGCTCAGCATTATCTCAATACAGTATTGAATGAGGAATACAATTCTAATGTTAACAGTTTACCAGATATTGAAATATTTGAATTAGAATAACACAGGGAATTAATGTTAAGCATTCAAACATAAATACATTAAATTTGCAGTAAAAAGGTCATAAATTAAAATAGAAAGCTAATTTATTTAAACATTCATGTTCAGAATGTTCAGTTCGTACTGTATTTATTTAAATAGCAGGGTTTGTACAGAAAGAAGGCTGCAGCTCTGCTCTCTTCACTTACTCTGTTAGTCTTTTTTTTCTGCCCAGCAGGAGATCAATTTCTGATTAGGCGAGAGAGCTGCTCTGAAAGGAGCCATTATACTGATGTCAGATATATTTGTCGTCATAGTAGAATATGACAAGAGTGTGTGTGACTGAGACCATTAAAAATTTCATGCCATTTCTGCCATGTCATTTTCAAAATGAATTTGAGTCTCATTGTGAGAGGCAGCTGTCATATTTGTGCTGCAGGCAGAGCTGTGAACTTTGACCCTGCTGCAGCAGGCAAGCGAGATGCATACAGGCCTGTTCAATCAATACATAAGTGGAAATATCAAATAGCTCCAACAAAAATGTATGGAAAAAGCATAATGGTAATTTTCCCCCTTGGATATTATTTTGGTGAATAATTAAAGTATATGATTTTTAAGCCAATTTATAGTACAAACCTCATTCAAATGAAGTTGGGACGTTATGTAAAATATACATGAAAACAAAATACAGTGATCTTCAAATCATTTTTGACCTATACTCAATTGAATGCTCTACAAAGACATAATATTTAATGTGAAACTGATGAACTCAGTTTTTTTTCAATACACGTTCCTTTTGAATTTGGTGCCTGTAATGTGCTCCAAAAAAGCTGTGATGGAGGTATGTTTACCACAGTGTTATCACCTTTCCTTTTAACAACACTCAATAAGCATTTAGGAACCGAGAACACTAATTGAAGCTTTGAAGGTGGAATTCTTTCCCCTTCTTGCTTGATGTACGACTTCTCCATTGTCATATTTTGTGCTTCATAATGCATCAGTGTGAGACAGTGAGACAGGTCTTGTACCTGCACTCTCTTACTACGAAGGCGTGCTGTTGTGACACATGCAGAATGTGGCTTGGCATTGTCTTACTGAAAGTTTGGATGTCCCTGAAAAACATTGCTTTGATGGCAACATAGATTCCTCCAAAACCTGTATCTCTCAGCATAAGTTACCCATGCCATGGGCACTAACACACCCCAATAGCATCACAAATGCTGGTCGTTGAACTGATAGCAATCTGGATGGTCCTTTTCTTCTTCAGCCCGGAGGACACTATGTCCATGATTTCCGGTAACATTTTAAAATGTGGACTTGTCAAACGACAGCAAACTTTTCCACTCCTTCGGTGGACAGGTACGATATTTAACGTTCTTTTCAATACACATTGCCAATGCGCTTGGAATATTAATATTATCATGAATGCTTGTGTTCCAGTGGTTTAAAACAATGATGCTCTGTCACATCACCAACAAGACTTCATAGCCATATTGATGATCTTGAACTTATGGCTTGAATGTAATTGATTTTCATGTTTTGCAAACGCTGAGCTATCTTCACTCCGTCTCTTTCAACAGATCCCCCCAAAATTGTAGCCTCTACTCTCATAGCAGTTGTGTGATAGCTTGGCCAAACTTAAGCACACTGCTACTCGCTGTTGGAGTTTCTTCACCCTTGTGCACTGACTCTCTGGCAGAAACACAGCAGAGCAAATGTGGATAGAAAAGGGCAACAGTAAATGAAAGTTGTTTGTACTGAACACCGGAAAAACTGCAATCAAAACATACGCATTGAACCGTGGACATCTTACTCTTTATTGGGAATTGTTGCATCCCTGACATGTGGCAGTCATTGTGAAAAACAACACATTATTCAGCCGTAGTTAGCAGTGTTCTAGGTGTAAAAGGTCATTTCAGATAACTCATTTTTGTTGCTGATGTTTTTGCTTGGTATATAAGGCTATACAGCAGCATCTGTGCCAATTTCAATCTGCTTTATCACCAGCTACTTTCACCTCACTTAGAAGATTCATGTCAGAGTCCATTACTGCAGATATTCAGCTTTGTTGTTGGCAGAAACTGAGGAAGTATTCGTCTTGTTTAAGCAGGATGTGTATTGACGGATGTATTCTTAGAGGCCTTTGGAGATAGTCCTGTTCTAATTAATACATCCTGTGAAAAAACATCAGCTCTTGGATGGTTAACTACAACATATTTCTGTTTGAGTTATGTTGGAGCATTAGCCTTCTCTGTTTCCCATTAGAGTTAGTAAACAACGCTCTCCCAGACGACAGCAGCTGATATTTATCTATGAAATAGCGCTGGCCTTCTGGCTGTCCCCATCCAAGTTTTGCTTCTGTGCAGATGAATATTTCAGCTGCTAAATAAATGAGACTCACTTTAAATTCATATTCAGTGCTCAGACTCTGTATAAGCTTTTGGCAGAGGTCGTTTCAGGTGCTGGAGCGCTGCAGCTTGAAGGTAAAGAAGGAAGTTTTCCTCATTGTTAGCTAACAAAAAAACCTCTTAAAAACATCCAGCTTGAGAGCTTATCTGTTGTTTTCAGATCGTCTTTGTTCCAGGATGTGGCTTTGTTGAACTGGTTTATCAGGTGGGTACTGTTTGCAGATCATTTAGTTAGTAACTAATGTTGAACAGGGCTGTGCATTGGTTTCTCTCCGTCAGTCCTATCCTGGGAGTTAGACGGTAGATGTCTTGGATCCAGGACAGCAAGCTGACTTAATTTGCCTCAGTGGCAGCTGGTTTCCCCAATTCACCAGATGCTCCCGCTGTCGAGCCAGACAAATTGACTTTTTAGAATAGGACTGGCTTTGAAAACAATTCTGTTACCTCCAGAAATGGCCGAACGAGAACAAATTCATCATTTTAAACCCATTTCTCACCTTGTTTTGTGCTGACACATTGGGTTTGACTCATGCTGTTTGTGTCTGTATCTTTGTAATGGTAGTGACAGATTGATGATGAATAATCCTTGTGAACATGAACCAACCAGTTTCACTCTTAATTAAAACAAATGTTGAGCCAGTAGACAGTATTATCTCTCTGTGGAGTGTCAAGCCAAAGTCTGGACATGTTTTCTTAAAGTCCAGCTGCCTGTTTGTTAACAGGGAAAGATTAACAAGCTGGCAGAAACCCACTGTAGAGTTAATGTTCAGCAAAAAGAGCCACAAGTGCCCCACGAACCCGAACCACCTTTGTATCACAATAAGCACGAGCTGCTCTGAGAATTGCAACCGGAAGCTTCACCTTGTGATTCTTATTTCACCACCCATCTATCATGCTGGCTTTCATGGCTGTTAGGTTTTAGCTGTTAGGTATGTATTCATGTCTCTGCACGTTTATTATGATGTATTAAGTAGTAAAGGAAGATTAATTAAGTTTCAGTTACTATAACAATAATAGCCTCCCTCAAAACAACAGGACCAATGACATGGGATGATTACGGTGCTACAATCCGTGTCTATTCTGTCATGTGTGGCAGAAGTGCTCTCCCTCTCACAGTACTGCTTTTCTTCTCTGAAGTGCTGAGCCTTTGCGTGTCGAAGAAACATGTTTTCAACAAATGTCAAATGAAACAGTTCAATTTTTGAGGACAAAAAGTGAATGTTGTTAACTCTAGAGACAAAAAACAAGTGCACAGTGCTCAGCGAAAATGAGTACACCCCTAAAGATTTGTCTGAAAACCTTTAGTTTCATTTCAAAATCAACGTTTTATATGGCATACTATACCACAAAATACTCCCCCAAATGTGGGCCATTGATTGCAAACAAGATTTTTTAAGTTGCACACAAAAAAGTATTTTTCTCAATTTTAAGATCAGGATGCAAAAATGAGTACACCCCAGTCCAAGGGGTGGGAGCAAAGCTAAATTTTAGCTATCATATTACCCTGATTTTCATCTTATGGTAAAAAAAGTGTTATGTTAAACTTAACTTTGTCAAAATATTTGGAAATTGTTCTTTTGTTCATTTAGATATTTATTAATACATTACTTTTAATAGGGGGTGTATTCATTTATGCCGGGCACTGTATGTGCTTCGATAGACATTAGAGTTTAAAGCTGTTTGTGTGACAGGGCTCATTCAGTGCAGGTATGCTCCCTAGATCCAGGGCACGAACATCAGGCACATCAAGACTACTATATTCCACAGAAGAAGCCTGGTCTGTTTTATTCAATAGTGAGACCAACTGCATCCTGAATGTGTTCCAAGGCCAGCAGTTTTGTTATTGATGTAACTCACAGAGGTCTTTTTAGCACTTTTCCCTTTGTGTTTTCAAAACCGTTTTCACAACAAAACATGAATTCCAAAGGAGATTGTGCAAAGTTTTAAAAATGTAAAGAATATCATGATAATAATGATTAAGGCTCATGTGAGATCTTCTCTTTCCTCGACACTGCCATAACTGCCAAAGCAGAATTCCGGAAAACTTGAAAACAATTGAACCACCTCTATATAGATGTAACAAACACTGTTTGTTCTGACAGCCTGAAAAAACAAAAGTGATGAATGTTTTTTTTCTGTATTAGTTATGATTTATTTGATCATATCAAACTTTAGTCTTTTACCTTTAAAGCCACTCCTATCTTGAAATAGTAAAAGAAAATTGGAAAATGATTAAAGACACAAAGTAACTTGCAGAATTTGTTACACAGCTGGGGCTACCTTTTAATGCTGAATGATTTATGTTGGGGTGCTTTCACATTAGGCCCACTTGTTTCGGACCGCGCCGCGGTGCGGTTCCCCACCTCCCCCTCCTCCACTTGCAACACCGAACCGTGCCTGGGCCCACTTGGGTATTTACTCTGTTTGAAACAGCAGGGGCGATATGCAGGTAACTGGTAGGTTACGTTATGGAGGAGAACGAAGAAGAAGCTACCAGTTAGCTGCTGAGCTCACCGGATCATATGGTGGAGGAGATGTAAACGGTGTCGGTGGGAAAAGGGGTTCCGACTCCAGTACATTAGCCTGACTTGTTGGTTTGTGGCCGATGATATTATCAACTGCATCATACCAAGGAAACTTTTCCTTTTCATCAGTTGAGCTGCCGGACTTGCGTAGCGAGTCCTGCGCTCTGTGACACTGCTGCCGGAGCTTCTTTATCTTATCATGGCATTTATCAGTGGTCCTGGTATACCCAAGTGACGGTAGTTTTTGAGATATGATGCTGAAAATTTCTGATTTTTTTATGTGTGGAATTCAGATGTTTTTGAATGTCCTTGTTAGCCCAAATTTCAAGTAAGAATTTTATTTCTTCGCTGCTCCAAAGTGAACCTTTGGCCGTCATGTTTAAAGAGAGAAGGGACAACCGTGACCCGTATCCTGGCGCGCTTGTATTCACATCTCAACCGAACCGTGCCCAAGTCCTCTTCAATCACACCGGAGACCACCTCCCCAAGTGGGCCCGAGCCCGGTGCCCGACGCGGTTCGTTTGCATTCACACTACCAAAATGAACCGGACTTTGGGCTCAAGTGCGCTCAGATCCAGGACAGGGCCCCTAGTGTGAATGCACCCTTATTATTTGAAAGTTTTGCAAAGATGTTGTACAGTGAAAAATGTTTTGTGTTTTATAATTGTGATCTTAAAATCAGTCAAAATAATCATAAGTTGTTAGAAAATTTGGATATTTCCACCGGTTACTTTTGTTAAGTGTAAACAAACTGCACGAAGGAGATGGATTTAACGCTCACTCATGTCTACAGTGGACCATAAAGGACACCAGATAGCATGGTTACTTATAAAAATGAAGCGTCTGCAGAGAAACTGCCAGTGATGTGGAAAAAGCAAAGAGCAGTTTTTAAAATGGATACATTCTCCTGCTTGGACAAGCTGGACCAAATTTTCTGAACTAAACAGCTTTTTAAACCAGACCATGTTTTTGAGTCCTGTGATGATCTGCTGTAGAAACAGTGAGTGTTGATAACCTGTCGCTTATTTCAAGGTATGTCGTGCCTGTATACAGAAAGTGACTCTGTGGCACCCAAAATATCATTAAGTAGTACTATGTAATCAGCCTGGTTGCCTGGTAACCACGATGCATTATTACTACTACTGCTGCTTATATCAGTATGATGAGCTAACTTGTCAACCTACTTGTGCTGGTTGCTGGGTCGATTTTATCCTTACTGGAAACAAACGACTCAAGCAGTCAATTGGACCAACTCAAATTATTCGCAACTCAGCTTAGGTGTGAAAACAACCACAGGTAAAGTTTTTTTCTCCACAACTGCACAACCTTAGTATAAAGTCTGTGTTCAAAACCATATTGCCTCTTGGAGACAAAACAGATTTCCCAATCCCAGCCCCAATTTGATAGATGATCTTGTTTGTGTTAAACAAGGAACACCCTGGATGCTTCTGGTGCCATATGGTTCCAAAGCACCTCCTCTCTTGCATTCTTGAATGGAGTGGAAATAAACCAACGCTGGATCAGATTGTGAGTCAAAGGTTTGAAAGTGCAAAGCAGAAAACCTGACGCAAGAAGGATGTGAGGAGATTTCTGTTGTTGCTAATGCTGCTTTTATTTTATTATTTATGACAAATGTTTGCCTTAAATTGCCGTAATGGTTTTTGTAAATCTCTTTTATGAAGCATTTTTAATCTATCTTAAAGAAAAGGACGTCAGATGATCTTTAATACCCATCTGTAACCAATACTTTTATGACTGACACCTAAAATGATTAAAAACGGCATTTGCAAGTTGACATAATTGAAAATGGATATTAAATTTTCTTTTATTCCAAAGCAAATTAATTTAATTTGTGTCAGTTTGGCCCTCTGAACTAAGGATAACCTTATTATTTCCCATCTCTGAACTGGAGGAATAGTCTTCCTTTCAATCATATGTACTTCAGCAAGGAATCATTTCTTCACCTTCCCTGCTGCATAATGATGAAAGTGTCTCTGGCCTGGATACCCTTTTAAATATTGCATAAGGTACATAGCAGAAGGAGGATATTTTGTCGTATGTGGTGCAGTATGTCAGCTGTGAAACATCCCTGGCCCCTTGTTTTTTAGAGTTCGACTGGAGGCAAACTATTTATATGCAGCACAGATTTTTCTTGGCTTAGTCACAGAACTGCTCTTGCCCTCCTCTTCTCTTTTTCTGGGTCATTATGACCACCAATTTTAGCAGCATATTAGCACCACTGTAGCTGTCTCACCCTATCATCTTGAACTCCTGCTGTCGGCATCCAAGTATCCCTATCATGTCCATGACTGCACCGATTTAGACCGAAACATGGCCGTCGTCCATTTTCCCACATCTCCCTGTCGTCTGCCTCTGATCAGTTGCGTTTATAGGTCACAGCGAGATCTATTTCAGATGCACAGTGGGATAGTAGATTGTGTTAGCATGGGGTTTAAACCGCGAGGCCTCGGGGACCTTTAAACGCCATAGCGTCAGCCCTTGTTACTGTCAGCTCCAACAGAGCAGGTTGTGTGTGCCATCCTCATTACGCTCCACGTCCGTCACTCGCCTGGCAACTGGGATGGAGCATCAGGAAGAGATATTTTAGCCGATGCTTCTCCTTCCATCTCTCGTCTGACATTTCCCCTTAAACTGTTTATTTACAATACAGAATGAATGGGTGGCGGCCAGAGGAAGCTGGCTGTCAAGCGCCATTGTCAACACTGCTGGCTGCCGGCGACAGGAAATTGGCAACTGTATTTTCTTTTCCCACGGATTTCACTCTCCATCTCTTCTCCTCTTGCTTGCTTGCTCTCGCTTTCACATTCTCTATTCTGTCTGTCTCTTGCTCCCTCATCTGTCTGTTCCCTTTAGTAAACAGCTGTGGTCTCATGCCTCATACCTTACTTTGACAACCTTCATTTGCAAGTGTGACAGAACACAAACAGGCTGATTTATTCCTGCCTCTGATGAATCTTTTTGAAGCATCCATTTGAATAAAATCTGCAGAAGAATGAAAAGTTCTGTTTGATCTTGTAATTGTTCTGTAACAACAATAGACAAACAACAGGACTGTCGCATTCGTCAGGATTGGCCTGTGCATTGGACCTTGATATGAAGCAGGAAAATGAAGGCTCACTATAGTAGATCCACTTACTATTACTCATTCCTTATCCAACAGGATGCTCTTTTACCTTTGAAATCAATTCTGCTGCTTATTACTCAGTATCAGCTGTTGAAATAATGTGTTTTTTTGCCGCTGTGGATTTTCACCTCATGTCCACACTGCCAACATGTCAGCTTGAGTAAGTTTAGCTGGTGTGTTGCTGTTATTTATCAGTTATCACCAACTTTTTAAGGTTTGACAAATAAATACTGCTCTCATTCTGAAAAAATAAAAGCCTTGGGACGTTGTCCACCAAATCAATCTTAATTTTTGGTTCACTAAGTTTGTTTGGTCGTTGTTTGGTTTGGATGACTTTCAAACTCGCCACAACTGAACTCTGGTTTCCTGTGAGCAGACTGAGTTTTCAAGGGGACCAGAGTTGGGTTCTTCTGTCTGCACCAGTTTGTGTGAGCTTTGACACCACCCGAAATGAACTGAACTTCCAAAAAAGCAAACAATTTTGTTTGGTCTGGACTAAAGGGTTCCCCAATTGTATCAGATGATTTTTGTCAGAAAAATGATTGTTTGATTGATAGGAATAATGCCAGTAAACACCAATACCTACCACCAATCACCTGTGTATTAACCTTATGTTTACTCATGGATGGCATCTGCTCGTCTGCTGCTCCTGATGCTCCTGATGTTTTTCCCGGTGGCAGAAGAAAACAACAGCAGTGCTTTTTGCACAACCTGTTCAGTGAGAGTTCTGAGAGGAGGAAAGAGGACTTCAAGATTTAACACAACAGATCTTATAGCTCACCTGAAAAGTCGTCATTGCAGCGAAGCGGTATGGAAAGAATACATTGCAGTCGCGGTAGCAGCTAGCATGCTAAGGCTAAAAACAACAACACAGAGCGTGGATGTCCCCATTCAACAGGCACAGTGAAAAGGCTAAAGCCATTAACAACATAGTGATAGAGTTCATAGCGCTCGACGACCAGCCCTTTTCTGTGGTTGAGAGCCCGGGTTTTCGCAAGTTTGGAGCCACATTACACTCTCCAAAGCCGTTGCTTCTTCTTGGATGTATCCCTCCATGCCCTCTAAGGTATCGTTGCCACACACATCCATAACTTGATAACATAACACAAAACAAGATCAGACCACACGTAAGTTTTACCACAGACATATGGACATCTGACGTTAGTCCAATCAGCAAGCTTAGCTTAACGGCTCAGTGGTTGGATCAAGAGTTGAACATGCAAAAAAATTATATTAAACATAAAAATCTGAACTTTTCGGTTATCGGTGTCGGCCATGAGAAGCAGGAAATTATCGGTTATTGGTATCGTTTGAAATGTTTCATATCGTGCATCACTAACAATATGTTAATGAGTACATATTTTAAGTGTATTGTTATTTTGCCTGTTGGATTGAATTTATAGTTTTAGTCAGTCTTTCATGACTTTGTTTATTCACACAATAAAAACAAGAGATAAATAAGTTTATTGTGTAATTCAGATGTTCCTCCTATATGGTTCTTGAGATTTGAGCCTTGAGATCTTTTTGTTTTGCTTTTCTGAGCAAACATTCCTACTAATTGTTTGTCAAGAAAAACATGAAACATGATTGGTATCAGTATCGACCGATCTCACAAACAGTTGATTGGGGTATCCCCAGTGTTGACCAAAATGTGTTTAGTGTGAAAGCAACCTTAAAAAAACCTGATCAGATGCTATATCAAAATATCTTTAATGCAACTAACAAATACTGAAGAGGCAGAGCTTAGGTTACTCTTTGCCTCTGGTTGAAAATCTAAAAAGCATCCACCTTTCAGTCATATCTGCTATGCTTCTGATTATACATAATTCCTTTGAAAATGCTTGTGAAAAGGTAATTAAAAATTCACTCCCTGTTGAGTTAATCCATTAAGGCTTTAGCTATTGAATCAAAACTGTGTTTTCTTTAACCAGGCTGTGAACATGTCTCTAGCTGCTGTCAAATGAGGCACTTAAACAGAGGTGTTCATGTAACTTGTGGAGCTTTCAGCCAGTCACAAGTGTCCCGTTAAAGAACTGCAGCTTTTTGCACTTCTACATTAGCTTCATTGATCAGCTGTGGAGGTTACCTCTTGGGAGCTATGGGTACAGCATCTTGCCTAAGGACCCTTAAACATGTGGACAGCGGGAGCCTGGTATTGAACTGCCAATGTGCTGATTAAAACCCACCCCGCTCTACCTCTGAGCCATAGCTTCCCCTGTTGAAGTGCTAATTAGAAGATCTTGTTCATGCAGGATAAGGAGGAACCCTTGTTGATGCAAAGACTTTCAATTGCTTCCCATAGCAGTTATCTACAGGGCGCAACCCAACTCGAAAAACTTTAGAATCTTGGTCCTGCTTTCTGTGGAGATGCTGGCATGTGTTTATGTCACTCAGACCTTTCCTCATACCATGTTCCCTTATCCCTATTCCCTCGTCTCCACTCCAATCTAAGCCAGCCCTCAAGAGACACTTTCTCATCTCAAGGACTTCCTTCAATCTCGTCTCTCTTCCTCTCCCTATGGCTGCCTCTCCCTCACTCACTCCATCTTTCCCTCGCTTATTTTTCTGAAGCTGACAAATGAAGAGGATAAAGAGCAGGGGGCCAGCAGGAGAGGGGGGGGGAGAGCAAGATACAGAGCTGATTAGATTAGAGAAACATGCTGGACTTAACGCTCTTCTAATGAGCACTACAAAGGATTCAAGGGGAGTCTCTTGGGCTTTTTGTACGGAAGTTATGCATGATACAGTGAAGGTCTTGTGAACATGTGCATCTGCATGTGTGTAAAACTCACAAAGGTGAAATAAAGGTTGCCATGAGATGCCCTAATCCTTCTCTTTATTTATGGAAACGTGTGAGATTTCAGTTGACGATGGCTTAAACAGGGCTCCCTGTGGGATTCAGAAGCAAAAAGATCCAAAAAGATGATGACTGGATTTGTTTTATGGGAAATATGGAAGTATTTTGGAGGGGATTTTCGGGGGGATGGTGTGTTTATCAAATAAGATGCTCCACTGGTGTGTGTCAGGAGTGCAGAAGTTTGGAAATATTTCTGTATTACCATTTCCTCACTCTGCTCCCAAGCTAGCTGGGATACTTAATTCATCAAGTGTGCTCTGGCTCTTCCCTGGAGTCTGCTCAATGTAAGACGTGCCTAGAAAACTTCTGCAAGGAGACATTCGGGAGGAATAGGTGCCATTGTTCTCCATCAGAGTACTTTAAATATGGTTCAATAATTGTAAAGATCCCCAAACCTTTAAAACACTGACAGTGGATGATTATATTTTGACAAGAACTTCATTAATGATATTTTGAATTCACTGGATGTTTTTGGGGCTTTGACAGATGTGTGGAGACAAGACATTTGTTGGGGGTATTAGTCATGCTTTAAATTGTCAATGCTAGTCAAGTAAATGCTTGAGGTGATGGCTGGCTCTATAGATAAAAGTATTATACCATTTAAAAGCATCCTTAATGTCAGTAAGAAATTATTCTTACCTTGACTGTTTAAGAGAGTTGTCCCAGTACAATTAAACATTCCCTGTTATGCTGAGTTCATTTTAATATATGAACACAGTAGTCAATCCCTGTTTCTGTAAAAACAACCATGTAAAGCTTGCCTGAAAGAGGTGGTCATGGCTCACCTTTGTTCATCCCCAGATGTTTGTGGGGTGCTTTAAAAAAATTTACACATGCTTAAAAATGTTTTATGTTTGGTTCAACACCCTTGTAAACACCAGGAAAAGTTCACCTCTGCTTACCTGCACTACCCTGGGTTACAGATGTGTTCATCTCTGTTGGCTCCGGCTGCTTTCTTCTCAGGACTGAACTCCTCTTGTACGATTTGAGGTGCCCTTTTGGAACAGCCATCTTTCTTCCTGTAGGC
Organism: Cetoscarus ocellatus; assembly: GCA_037902135.1. NCBI lineage: Eukaryota > Metazoa > Chordata > Actinopteri > Labriformes > Labridae > Cetoscarus > Cetoscarus ocellatus. The sequence continues at coordinate 540,865 of JBAMNC010000901.1, read as the reverse complement.
GTGGTGTCGTAATACTGAAACCAGCTGCCACTGCACATGGTGGAATGGCACATTTGTATGCTTTATTTTGTGTTTGTCGAGTAACGTTGCTATGCTTCTTCACAGCGTTCTACAAGCCAAGCAGTGTTAGGCCAAAGTGGATTGTGCTACCCATGCATTACATATATGTTGGCGAACATTTAAAATCCAGCTACAATTCGTCAGGGGCTAATGGGAAATGTCATACTCCACCAGCACAACATTCCTCGCTTTCTTACTTTAGATTTGTCAACCTGCATTGAACACAGCAAAAGTGACCATTTGACTGAAATGTTGATCAACGTCGGTTAGTATATGTTGAGTGAAGGGGCCTTTAATGACCCATGCTGAGAGGCATCACCTGTGACTGTTAAGCTGTGTTCACACCAAATGCGAATTTCAGTTTGTCAAAATACATTAAAGTGAATGGGAAGATGGGAAATTGATTCATGTGACTGAGCTGTCATGCAAACAATGCAAATTTTTGTGTGAGTGACGCAAATTTTGCCTCTTTCACTGCAGTTGTGAATATCCAACTCCTGCAACAAATTCGCCTGAAGCTGTGGCACGACAGCCAATCAGCATCAAGAGCGAATAGTGACCAAGATTACATCACAGACAGAGGAGGAAGTAAACAATGCGGCACGCCAGCATCAGAACTCTTTTACACACCTTAGTGTTCAGAGACCAAACCACAGAGAGGAGAAACGTGAAGAAAGTCTCTGGAGTTTTAGGTGTCCAATAAGTTCAGCTCATATTTATTTAACACTTTTTAAAGGCTGTAGCGTGAGCAAAGTCTGCCAGCACAACGACCAGCTGGCATCTGGTGTGTTTTTCTAGCCTACTAGCAGTGATTTAATGGGTATTTCACCAGAAAAAATATGCCAAACTTCACAGAAGAACCAATGAAGCAACCATTAGAGAAAGAATAGAGTGGGGAGAAAGGAGGAGTGGGTCTGCGATCGTACTGGGAAAAAAGGTGAGTGAAGCCAGGCAAGTTCAGCAATAGGGGGGCATCCCCCAGACATCCTGGTGAAAGTCCCCATGTGTGACTCCAATGGATCATTTAATGGATGTGTTTCTACATCAGATTTTTCTGTGAGAGTTACTTTCTCTTTTTGAGAACAAAAGGAAGACAGTGACTGTGGAAACATCCACCACAGTTGATCGTGGATCAAGAAGGCGGAAACACACAGAGGGCTTTCACACCGGCATGGCTTTGGTTCCCGAACCTAATTTCTAACCAGCCGGCTGTTCAGACCAAAAAAAAATTGGTTCGGAACCTGAAAAGTTGGTTTGCGGCTGGAACCAAAAAGAGTTTGTTCCAGCTCACGAACCGTGACATCATCGATGGGCATGTCGTATTCTATGTTGATAAAATGAGCAGGAAGTCGAGGACATAGAGGAACACACACACTTTTTACATATCAGATACTTTCTACATACCTCTTCTATGTCTCCTCATCATCAACAGTTGTTGTGCGCTTGATTGCTTGATGAAAACAAAAACCTTAAAGGTGCAGTGTGTAGAATTTGGCAGCATTTCGCCAAACAGAAACTGTGAATATAGGATATAATGTTTCTAATTGTATGTAAAGTCCGTCAAAATAGGAGTACAATCATCCCCATAAAATGTTTGTTTTATTTTTATTTAGTTAGAAAAAGCTTCAAAAAATTTACATTACCGAGGGCTGCGTTCACGTAGGCCGACATAACGATCCGCCATGTTGTCTACGGGTGGATTTTAGGGACAAAAAGAACGGAATGTGAATCTGTCCGCCAGTTCTGAAATCTACCTAGAATGCAGGCGAAGAAGAGGAGATAGGATGGCAGCTAGCAACTGACCTATGATCTATAAAAATAATGGTTACAAACCTTGTCACTTTAGTAAATGATGCCGTGTTCAAGATCCCTTTTGGTCTTCACAGGCTTCTGTTGCAGATTTTTGACGTTTTGGTTACGGTTGGTCTCATTCTAGAATCTGAACGATATGATAGATGTCGCTCAAATGCCAAATTCTACACACTGCACCTTTAAGTAAAGCAACACACACTTTTAGAATATTGATGCAACTCGCCATTCTGCTGCGTGTGTTTTTTACTTAAGGAATAATGCCCTCCCACTTTTGTTTGGCTTAAACTGGTATGAACGCGGGCATATTCGCTAGAAAGCACCAAGGGTCTGAGAATCCAGCACAGAACCGGTTCCAGAACCAGAACCGTGCTGGTGTGAAAGCCCTCACATTGTTGGGGATGGGAGAAAGGCCCACCCCCTCTGTCCCCTTTGTGTCAGAGGGGTGGAAGTTCGCCTTAATATATATGATTGATTTGAACATGTGAATACCTGCAACAAATATAGTTGTGCTATTGCGTTTGGTGTGAACACACCTTTAGACTCACTATTGACATGTGCCTCATGTAATAATGACCAAACTAAACCTTAAACTTTGAGCCAAGCTGTTGTGAAAATATATGAGAGATAGAGGAGCACAGCTTACTGTAATGCTGTGTGTGTGTGTGTGTGTGTGTGTGTGTGTGTGTGTGTGGGAAGGGTCATTGCCTGCATCTTCATCTCAGCCAGCACCTCGTCACGAGCTGCAGTCCACTTCAACATCAGCACAGCCTGTCAGAGCAGGTACAAACTCCAGTTAGTTGCAAATATAGAGGTCCCTGCACACCGAGAGTTGTTAAAGTGTAGAGAATGTATGCGACAGCAGGGACCCCACACTCCGAGGCCTGTGTGCAGTCTCCACAGTCTTCAGTGGGAAATTGAGTGGAGTGCTTACAGTGTTGGACAGGCTCAACGAGAACCTGCCAAAGTCTCCTGTCAGGGTTTGAGAATCACAGTGTGGCAATCTCATTAAACGAACAAGGCCTTCCTTTCAGTCAGAGCTCCAGAGAGACACGAGTGCTGCATTGTGTTTTTATTTCCATATATACCACTCTGTGCATGCACTATATTGCTTATTCAGAAGAATGAAAAGCTTCGGAAGTGAATGTGCATACAAATGCATTGGTTATAAAATGTTTAATGAGGCTCCATTATATCCCCTGCTTATGGAATCCTACTTATTAAAGAAATTATATTATCTGCAGCATGTTATTCCTATTTTGCATAATTCTATTTTTTTAAAAAGACTCAGACTTTAAACTAACAGGTTCTTATCACACGTCCTCTTCTCATTTTGCATATCTGCACTATTACCAGCAGAGGGTGACTACATATATAAGCAACATACAAGTCTTACACTGCTGCCTATTAATGGTGCCATGCCCATAACCACACCCCATTCATCTTAAGTGAGGGGGATCAAATTCAGATTGATGGGGTCCTGAATGCATTAGGATTGGTTTGCAGTTTGCAGCACAGTTGTATGATTCATGGGTGTAGCTGTGATGGTAGATGGCTGTAGTTGTGGGCAAGGAAGCTGGAGGTGTGAGGAAGCAGAAGGCAGCACAGTGTCCCTGCCCCACTGTGTCTGGCTTCTAGTGCTATTTTTTCATATCCATTTATCCAAAGAGAGCCACACCCTGCTTCACACTCACTCCATTACACAAATTCACACTCTGGTGGTGTCAAGTATAAGCCATTTTTGTCTGATTTCAGACTGCGACCAGCTCCATATGAGCAGCGGACAAGGTCAGGTCACTTACTAAAGGGCACGTTGATAATGTTAAAGAGCTGATTATTTCAGCTGTTATTTTCAATAATATTTGTAAATACTTTGGATAACTATATGGAAGGTAGAAGTTATCCACTTGTGAATACATTGTTCAGGCTAAGTTATCTAAACTGGAGGATTTTGCAGGGCACCTTGGGGCTAAATGATATGGGACAAAAAAAACTGGCGTTGCCATATTTTTTTCTTGTGAGATATACAGTACTGTATAGTACAATTGTGTTTTTTAGTAAAAAGAAGGAAACTACACAAAAGCAACTAGCATTAGCAGTCACTTTCTACTGTTGTTAGCTCGTAGCTCCCACCTCTTCGTGCTTGAAAGGGCACCAATTGGGCAGTGGCACTTCACACAGAGCATAGTCCTTATAGATTGGAGCTGAGCAAGATGGATCTAATGGATTACAGCAGAGGTGTCCAAACTATGGCCCGGGGGCCAAATGCAGCCTGCTGACCATTTTGAATTGGCCCCTGGAACAGTTGAATGAATAAAGACATTTTGATTACAGTAGCAAATACCATTAATCATGCACATTTTCTGCTATATTTACTTTGTCACAAGGTCTCATTTACAAAGTATATTGCAATATTCATCTTCAGGCACCAACATTCTTACAGTTTCCTCTTGTTTTGTGTCTGACAGTGAAGATAAGCCATCAGTGTCTCCCATCTCTGCTGCTCAGAAGGTGATTCTCACCCTGACTAGGTGTGAATCCAGTGATAACCCGGGGTTACAAGGGCCCCTTGACAGGTGATAACCCACCCCCAAACCCTAAAACTTTAACTCAAATACACTAAATGTGAGGCGTAGCAAATGACTCAGTCGTCCATGTATTCCTCTTTATGCGGCCTTCTATGTAAAAAGTTTGGACACCCCTGGATTACAGCATCTAGGTAAGGCAGGTCCAGCTGCTGTGCAATGTTAGCATAGATCTGCAGCAGATAGAATGGGCCTATAGACAATCAAATGATCTCTCCAAATTGATAGACCGCCGATTCATTTTAGTTCTTCACAACCTGTTATCTAACATATCACTCACCCCTAATGTAAATTTATTACATTTGGTTTTAACTGTTACATTTATTCTTATTTGGGTATAAATTTACTTTGTTTTCTAAATTATGTCCTTCATGATGGGCTCAGAGGGTGGCTTAGGCTCTGAATGTTTTGTCAAATGGCCTGTTGTTAATCAGTACGCAAAATGATAGTGGCACAAGAATATGTCATCCCTATTTTAGTACAAAACTAATCCTAAAGTGTCTTCTTCCTTGTTAGTCCTGTTATACACAAGGAAATAAATGTGAGGTAGTAAATCTTTAAATCTGAGCAGAGAGCAGAAAATGAAAGTTTTGCACAGATTCTGTCTAAAATAACAAAAATGCCTGTCATGTCTCCCTTTGTTTTTTGAGTGCCTGTTTGTTTGCTGTATTGTCAGCCTGAACCCTGACAGGGAAGCTTAATTATAGACAACAGAGGCAGGTTAAAACAACAGCCTCACCTTCTATCTGGTAACATTTTAAACCCTCCGCTCCCTCGCTCTGTCATGAACGAGATGTTCTGTCGGTGAAGGCTCTTATGTAATGAGCCCAATCCAAACATCCAAGAAAACGTTTGCTCCAAAAGTGGGCCAGTAAAATAATTACCCAGATGAATAAAAAGAGGAGAGAAATAAGCGAGGGGGGAAAGGAAGAAATAATTTAAGAGCAGGGGCTGCCAGCCTTGTTTGATATACATCCTAAATTATGAATTAATTAGAGTCTCAGCCATTCTCGGCCTCTTTACCTACAGAGAGACTGAATTAATTTCACTTAAAACATTTCCTTCTTTGTTGCACACTTTTCCCACTCTGTGAACTCCAATTTAGAGTCACAATACTCCAGATTTCAACACAACATACAAACCAACACATTGTGAAAGCCTGTAAAGCCAGTAGTCTGCTATGTCTCTACCCAGTGAATCTGATAAAGTTGAGTCGCTTGCAGAATTTGCCATGTGTACAGAGGAAGACACCAGAATATCTCTCATCATGCCCGTAACCATGGCGATATAAAGTCGAGCTGTACAGAGCATTGATCACTCCCTGAGCTGTCATCATTATCGTCCAAATAATCCCCTTCCCAAAGGCAACACTCCCCTGTAGTACCCTTCACACTCTGAATCTGACACTATAATTTTCTCTCTCACACTTTATTTTATTCAGATGTTCAGATCAATACTAATAATCAACCATGGATTTCCTGATTAGAGGATGTCCTTAACTACAAACCCATTCGTCACAGAGACTGAGCTTTTCTTTGTGACCATGACCTCTTTTTTTCCCCTCCCCAGACACCCCGTTCAGAGAAGGTCAGGAACGAGACCTGAAAGCGGCCTTGAAGGGGACGGATCCCTCCATCCCGCTGGTGTTTGTCAGCGGGAACCATGACCTAGGAAACACCCCCACCCCCAGGACAGTGGAGCAGTACTGCAGCGCATGGGGAGACGATTATTTCAGCTTCTGGGTAAGCAGGCACATAAGACATTTAGTAGCAGTGACGGCAGCTTTATCAGTGGAGGGGTTGTCGCACTACCAGTTTTTCAACTTTCTATACCATTTAAGTGAAAAACAAACAATAGTATGCTTGTTTCAATAACACAGCCACCGATGTCCGTCTCCTTGACACTTGAAACTTGCTAATTAGGTTTGTTTTGATGCTCAGCTTGAACATCAGAAAGGGTCGCTGAACTCATAATAATGATAATAAGATTTATTCATGAAGAGCTTTCAAAATCAGAGTAACAAAATACGTTACAAGGACAGCAATTGTCCAATACTGCATGACTTTTTGTTGTTATGCTGGTCACTACGTCAGGTTAGACAATCATGGAGCTATCTTTCTCCACATTCTGAATGTGAAGACTCTTCACCTCCTTGACCAACTCCAGGTTGTTTTTCTGTTACAGCCTGACAACAGAAACTTCCTTCATGAAGAAGTCAAGCAGCTTCTTAATGTCAGTGCCCTCGTCAGACCCACTTTGCCATCAGCGCTAGTTGTTTTTAGTACCGTCTTAGCTGTTTTAGCTGTTTGCTTTGTTAGCTGTCGGCAACTAGCTCTGCTAACTGTACCTGAAGCTTTGTCCAAATAATGTTTAATTCCAAGCAGGGACCAAACTGGAGTCAATGCACCAATGCAGTATTCATTCTCTAAATCATTGGTCGATATGTCAGAAGGGGGAAAAAAAAAATCCAACTTAGAAGCACAGAGTGAAACATATCAATCTGACCTGACTTGAAACTGAAGTGACACACACTGACATAAGGAGGTCTAAGGTTTCATGATACCAGAATTACAAGCTTCAATCCTATACCAGTAAAAGAAAATGATCTTCGATACCTGTTTTGATACTTAAACCAAAAAATAGAATGAAATTACAAACTAGACTTTGAGAAAAGTTATTTTAACAATCAGCAGTTGTTTTGTATCATTTATTGTTTGATCTATTTGTAGTTCAAAATCCAAATGTTTTTTGAAATTAAATATTTTCTGATTTCATTCAGTAGAACACAATCTTCAAACCATATTATTAATGTGAGGCAGATCTGTTTTTTAGAGATATAAATATTTAATGGTTTTGTACAATTGAATGAAATCATTTTAGTTTATATTCATGAGCATAAGTATTGAAAAATATTGATAATAATAAATTTTATTGATTTGTTGCAGCTCTAATGTGCACCTATGTGAGGTAATAAACAGACATTACAATCTTTTTCTGTTTTTTTTGTTGTTTTTTTATGCGGGCAGAAAGAAGAGCAACTTTAGCAGCTGTCAAAAAATCCTGCACTGTCCTGCATGTTTGTGTCAAGATGTTTATATGTTTCTGTTGACCTTAGCCTGAGCTCCGTGAAACAACCAGGGAACACTGTTGTATTTCTCTCTTTCACCACTTTGCTTGTTACCAGTGTGGTTCTTTTTGTTTGCTTTATATCGATATTCATTGCCTACTGCATACGCTCTTTCACTCTTACTCTCTTGCTCTCTTGCTCACAGAAACTTTCAATTAAAAATGTGACTGTATACCTATTTTTTCTGCTATGACTTTATTTGTTTCTGACACTATTGAACAGGGAATAACAGAAGCTATACTTTTTGAGCAAAATGCTTTCAAAGAAAATATTAAAAACATTTAAAATGCTGACAGCCTTGCAAACAATTGTAAACAACCCAAGGCTCTGAAACCTTGTGTCAAGTATAATTTTTTAAATAAGCTGATTCTTCATTTATCCTCTGCCTATCAGAGAAAGTGCAGCAAAACTGAATGCAGTTAAGAAATAAAAGACACAGTAAAAATATGTCACTATAATATAGTTTCCTGTTGTCTCAGGTGGGTGGGGTCCTGTGCCTCGTACTGAACTCCCAGCTCTTTTTCGATGCATCAGGCTGCCCTCAGCTGAAGGAGGCCCAGGAGACGTGGCTGGAGGAGCAGCTGAGCAAAGCCTCCTCCTCAACGGTAATATTGCATCAATGACATTATTCTATTCCCGTCTGATTTATGAAGACATTTGTGCGTTTAATGTCTTTCTTTGCTGTGTCTGGATGTTTAGAGAACTGTGTCTTTCCTTTGCCATTCAACAAAACAATTGAATTCAGTTTTTTAGAGAATAGCACCTCACATCTGTCTCTGCTTAGGAACCCAAACCCAAGCAAGTCCTGGTGTTCCAGCATATTCCTCTTTACCTGAAGACGCCTGATGAGGAGGATGACTACTTCAACCTGCAGAAGGAAGTCAGACAAAGCCTGCTGGACAGGTTTAAGAAGGCAGGTAGGACAAGAAATGATTGTTATTTAATGACATTTCCCTTGAGGTATTATTAAAGGTAGGGTCTGCAGGATTTTTCGTTACTGTTTACAAACATAAAATTCAAACGGAGCCCCTCCCCCTGAACTCCTTGCTACCTGATGCGGGGGCCCACCCTCTCCGGCAGCAGATGGAGAACACGCCTCCCCAGCCCGATGGCCCTGCAGCTGGTTCTGAGCAGGAAAATGAATCCATAACCTACTTGTCCAACCGCATGACAGCTAACTCCGCGTCACTTTCCATCCCGAGACGGTCCTTCGGAGCTCGGGAGCGGGTGAAAGCCAACCCTATGTTCACTCTGGTTTTAGACCGAGCTTTGTCCTCTTGGCGTTTTGCTTCTGCCTGATTGCATCTTGTTTTCTTCGCTGTAGTGTCTGCGATCTTTGCCGGTGTTGTCGAAACACGCTACCTGTCGAGACAAGCTACCTAGCGCTACTGCGCATGCGCACGCATCGACGGTAGTTCTGCGCATGGGCCTTACGTCTTCACTCTCTCTCTCTTGGTTAGGTGATTGGCTGGGGTATCCCAGCATACTCTCCACCCAAAAACGTCCCGAGGCAACCAAAACATCCAAATACAGGCTGAGGAGGGGGGTGAGGTAAACAAAGACACCATCACACATCAATAGAGACCCATAGGAGACAATTAAGCAGGATTTATCCTGAAAAAGTTGATATTTTATTTTTTAAGGAAAATCCTGCAGACCCAACCTTTAAGGTTTTCTGCCTGAAGGCACTGGAGCAAGATGTAAATATGTTTTCTCTTCTAGATTTTTAGCTCTGTAAAATCCGATTAAGAGTTTCCGTTGTTGTTACATGGAAAAGCATGGAAATTATCAAAATAAACCAGACATATGAACACATTTGTGACCCAAAGCTGTCCCAAATGTGAAAGAGTAGTAGTGGTTGATCAACATTAAGGTTAGGACAATCAGTTTGCACTTATTAAATTATAACCTTCATTTTCAAAGCACTCTGTAAGTTAGAAAGTTCCACTGCATGTATATGTGGCAGCTTCTGCCCAACTTCCTGTCATCCTAAATTTTTCAAACAATGCCAGCACAAGCAAAATAGTAAGATATTAGGATAGAGAAAATATTTACTCCTCTCTCGGTCAAAAAAGTACAACACCACGCTACCTAACACAATCTCCTCTCACTTTGCCTGTTGTTATCAGAGTATTGATCGGGTAAGTAACATTTGACATTAGCTCTACAGGTAAAAGTCTGTTGTCAGATTTCATTTGGGTTGCACTGAGTGAAGTGTGTTTCATGTTAAATACGCCTTAGCAGGACTGTTATGTTTATATTTAAGGAGACTGATTTGGTGGTGTTTGTATTTAAAGTGTTGTATAGCTTTCATTAAACTCACCTGTAGCCATAAAATGTAGTCCAGTGCAGAGTGTGTGCAAGGTGAACCCAAGGAGATGCAAGACACTAGAGACAATAAGCGGCAGTCGAGGTTATCACATTACTTGACACATCACTAAAATTTTAACCCAACACACCAGATGAGATGTTCAGTATATTTCACTTGTCCACCTGGGAAAAAGCCAATAGAAAGTGTTTGGAAATGGGCAAAACCTTTCAAAAGCATATCCAGCAGGTGATTGGATCATCATTCTGTCAGTCACATTCATTACAGGCCAATCAGATAATGTAGTAGTCGGATGCTACTGTCACGAGGGAATAAGGAAAGCTTAGGTTACATTTACACATAAAGTGCATCACCTAAGAAGAGGCATTAGGTTATGGGCTCAGTAGCCTTAGAGTGAGGTGACACTCTTAAGAAGGTGTTAGTCTAACAGCTTCGATCAATCCTTTTTCTTCCTTTTCTCACTTCATTTGAAACCTGAAAATTTGCTGGGTCTCACCAAACCCTCGGTCAACCTTAACATGAAACTCAAAGTATCTGCTACAAACCCCCTCAGACCATTTTCATTGACAGATTTCAGAAAGAACACTTAGTTTTATTTCTGTTTTCTTTCCAGACTCTCTTTTTGAACAGACTGTGGCTCTGCAAACTGTCTTTTGATACCTTTCATGCCTTCGAAAGCAATGATAAATTCTGAAAACCGGGAACCAAGCAGTGTAGTGAGATATTAAATGAGATGTTCCCAGTTAATTCAACACCAGCTAAACTGTAACACAGATTCTGTTTGTCAGACAATCCATCCATCCATCCATTATCTGTATCACTCATCCCTGTCAAGGTTGTAGGGCACTGGAGCCTGTCCCACACACATGGTAGAAATTCATGTTGACAGTGTGGAAATTATAATGATAATAATAATGATAATGTGGAAAAGATAAGGTAAAATAAACAGAAGAGTGCACAAGACTGCATCATGATAATGTGTTTTTACATGCTGTCAGGTATCATATGTTCACATTCATGGCTGCTCAGTGTCTTGAGTGAACTCTGATAACTATAACTGTCTTGACTAAGACACTCTTGAAAAATACTCTCAGTGGAAAAAACAATTAAACTATGGTGCAGTGAAGTCACTAATGTTTATTAAAATTTAACCAGAATGCAGAAAATTAATTTTTGGTGCTTTGTATTCAACATAACGATAAACAACTGAGCACATGTACCCACCGTCACAGAGGGACACTGCTGACAGCTTGATTCAGTGGATGGAAAATACCAATATTTATGAAGATCTGTCTGAATCTTAAGATCCATACATAACCATAATGTCAGCTGCAGACAGATAAATAACAGTTTCTCCTTTTCCCCAAAATCCTGACACGAGGCCTGTTGACAACTAAACATTGCCTCATAAACTCTGACTGTCATTTCATTTCCAAAAATATGGAAATTGAACACAGTACTGATAGCAGAGTGACTGCATACACTTCCTCTCGATTATTTGTTATTATTCTAAAGGTATATTTTAATTTCATTTTAAATAAGAAAACAAAAACTAACCTTTTTGTTTCACCATGGCATTAAAACAAATATCAGTATTTTTGGAAAATGAGTGCTCTTGTATTGAAATTCAGATTACGGTTTTGTTTAATCTCTATGGTAAATCTAGTTTGCTGTGAATAAATGCCTCCAAGAGGAAGGAGAGTATCTTCAGCTGCAATCACACAAAATCCTGTGCTGTCTTGCATGTTTGTGCAGAGGTGTTGGTATTTTTTGTCTGACGGGCTTATGCAGATCTTTTACATAAAGGTTGGGATAATAAAATGGCTTAACCCCTTAAAGCCTGTTGTATCATATTTGATACATACTTTATTGATACCTCTGTATAATCAATATGATCAACAAATTACACAAAAAAACATCTGAATACAATCAGATAATTAATAAAAATGTCCTCAAGTGGATTATCCGTTGCTACAAACACCTGATGTATCAAATAAGATACAAAAATATATATGCTGAACTTCATGAAAAGTTTGATTTTTTTTAGATTTCAGTAGAAAGTTAAATAAACATTTCAGCTCCAAAATATCAGAATTTTCTGGCTATAATTTGTGTTTTCAGGCTTTAAAGGGTTAATCAACCAGCTGAGTGTCCAGGCTATGTTGTGGCTAAATCTCCCTTCTGTCACCGCTCTATTTCTCCCCAATATTGAGCTTCTCTAGAAAGTCAAGGAAGAACCTCAATAAAGCTTGGCACAAGCGACCTGGTACCTTGAATAACTGACCTGGGAAACCTGCAGAGTGAACGCAATCCAAAGAAATGAGGAGAGTTTGTCCACTGAAGTGACAAACTGAGCTTTAACTTTGAGAGGCACCGACAGGACGAGTACACTGCAAAAGTGCCGATCTAGGCAAGGGTGTTTGTCTAATTTCACATCAAAAATATCTAAAACACTTATTCTTATCCACATTAACTCAACATATCCGAATAAATATCTTACTTTAAGGGATAAAATGCAAAAATTAGGTGCTGAATTTCTTGTAATGGTAAGAAAATATCTGCCAATGAAACAAGGAAAGTTTGACTCAGTAAGGGTTTAGAATTCAGGTTTAATATCAGCTCTGGAAAGAACAGTTCATTTTAAGACACCCTTCAAGTTAAATTTGTCTTGTCTCATTGACAGATTATTTTACTTAAAAGCAACTCAGGATTTATTTTTAGTTTTGAAATCTTCAATCAGGATCTTAATCCAGATATGTCAGGAAATTGGAGCGTAGAATCAGTCCAGTGAGATTTTTTTAACTTCAAATTGGACAAATACTCTCACCTAGATCTGAGTTTTTGCCGTGCAACTAAACATTTTCTATCTTTTCAGTTACATATTCTGCTGCTATGGACAAATATGCCTGTCTGTTTGGCTGAGACATATTGTAGCTTGCAGGAAAAATAGTGGAGCCTCCTATTCGGGAGATTTTCAGTGTGAGGGATGTGAACCTCAGACTGGTAGTCTGAAAGCTCTGACTTGATAACATACTCGCCAAAATGAAAACACGCGAGCACCACTGCCGTCACATCAGTAAAATGGATCCAGTGTGAAACGGCCCTTAGGGATTCTAGCCTAGTTTATTTAAGAGGATGACAGAGTAGCAGGAGCAGCAGACAAGTGGACGACTGGTAGCTGATTAATTGACATCCCGAAGGTAAGCTAAGAGTTAAACCACAGATCATCATATTGGTGACTACAGGCTCTGAACTTTAATGAGCAGATCATGTAATTTTAACAGATATCTGGCAACATGATCAGCCTTCACTCAACATGGCATCTTTACTATCCCTCAGTATTATTACCTCCGCCAAGCAGGTTATGTTTTTGGCCCCTTTTGTTTGTTAGCAAGATTATGCAAAAACTACCGGATGGATTTTGCTGTATTTTTCAGAAGATGTTGGCAATGGCCCAACTTAAAAATGATTAGATTTCGGTGGTGATCCAAATAATCATCATTAATAGTTTTTGTTCAATAACTGTCCTACTAATAATGATATCAACATGATTCTGAGTGTTAGGTGTGAGTTTTCAGGGTAAAGGAATCATCATGGTGGTAACTTTATCATGGAACTATTGCTTTTAGATATATCAGCAATATGTGAGCTACCTCGGCAGAGGTTTGCTCTCTTTGAGTGCTTTCTAGTTTTGAATCTGTTCACTTTCAGTGCATCTTTGGGAGGCACAATTCAGATCCCAGCCCAGAGGATTAATATGCCATTAGTGAGGACCACAGGAGAAACCACTGCTCTCACATAACACACGTGTAATTGAATTAATTATGCATCCACCCCCAATAAGAAGAATAATTACATAATCAGAGTTTATTGTTGTTGGCTTATAGGGGTCTGTTACAAGGATATCAGACTGAGAAACTCTGACAAGGACAAGAAGTCTGTAGGAAAAAGCATTTGCACGTTGCTTCATTGGATCATCCTGTTTACCTGATTGACAGGACACCTCATACAGACACGCATCCTTTCCATCAAGCATCAAGGTGATTGTCAGGGCGGGGTTTTAATTTCATTATCAGGCGATTATTCCAGCATGTTAAACCACGTTGGCCTGTTTTGGTCTGATGGTCCTCCTCTCTCATAATTGAAAGCTCCTCAAAGGGAACACTGGTTAAAGATTTAAAGGGCAGTCCGTACAAGCTTTTACATGGAGGAACAGAACGTGTGCTTAACATGTTCTTTTCTCATCCACACTCTTGTTCACACTTCCTCTGACTGTAATTATAAATTCAGACCACATACAGTGCATGTACTGTATGACTATATGCAGACATGTACTGCACATACTTATTAATAACTGATGACGGACATGCTTTCGTCTCTGTAAAGCTGCATTTAATACATGGCTTTGTCATGTTAGTTTGCACATATGTACGTGTGGGTAAGTAATATAAATGTCACTTCAGATTTCTCCAAGAGAAGAGCTGCGATTTCGTGCAGTGATTTTTCTGCAAGCGGTCCTACTTTCTCATGCAGCCTCTCTGTCTAGTACAGTCCCATACATAACAATAGGCTTCAGCAAAATGTCAGGCTCTGTCTCTCAAATTTATCTCCACATTTCTATCTCCCTACAGCACAGATGAAGGATTTTGGTCGTTCATAGGAGGACTTGGGCTGGGCTATAAATTAAGTTTTGAGATGTAGTGATATATTTCAGATGAGATAAAGGGTCAGGAAATGTTATTTTTATTAAAACAGCTTATGTTGACGTTGCTTTTAGGTGAAGAATTGATGACTCTGTAAAAAGGCTGTTTGTGGTAAGAACCACTAACAGTAATGTACAAATAACCAACAAATCCACTCTTTCCCAAACTTAAAACACTGAAATTTTAGGATTGATGATTTCAGGATGTTAAAACTATTTAGATTGTGTAAAAAGTTAAAAATAATCAGTTGCCAAACTATATTTAAAAGCTTTACAGCAGAGGGAAGGTAAACACAATCTCAGAGGTATATACACGTTCAAAATCAAACAGGACCCATATGAGACTACACTGTATCTCAACAATAGGAGTCAATCTATGGAACAGTAATACTGAAGAAATGAAAACATGTACACCGTTTGTAGGTCTAAGAATATATTGTAATATAATAAGACTAAAAAGATATGAAATGAAAGTCCACAACACAATGCAAGGTCAATGCCACAGCAGCTCTTAATTAGCAGCATTGGTAATTACCAAAATTATCTTTTATGCTTCTGTAATGTTAATACTCCAGGATGTAGAAGCTCTTTAACAGAATTTTTTTTTAAGGCTAAAATGTAAATATAATGTTGACCGTGAATTTTTTAATTAATGTTCCAAAAAAAAAAAAATACAGAAAAAAACAGTAAAGCACATTTTTATGTCTTGATAAAGAAGTCCAAATTATAGTTATTTACTTGCATTCTTGAACAGAAAAAAAAAAATAGTTTTATTGGTTTAGAGAGGTGGTCCAGTGAGTGGCTCAGTGAGTGTAAAAGGGTGAATTCACTTTGAAATTCCTCATTCCTGTAATAAAATGAATGTCCAATAACTAACATTTTTCCGTTTTAAACAGTTTTTTGAAAGATTTCTTATCTTGTTTCCTGGTTCTTGTGACAGGTGGTCTAATGAATTTGTTGAGCACATTATGTTAGAATTGTATTATTCTGCAGGCCGTAGGATTCCCAGATATTATTGGTAGGTGGTGGAAAGGGAAGACTGGGGGCTGTTGTGACAATTTGACATTTGCCCTATATCATAAAGATAATTTTAAATAAACCTATCATTCTTTAACATAAGCAACACAAATAGGTGCAGCAATAAAAACACCTATGTCCACAATTTGAATTATGAAGAAAAGACTATTTTGACAAATTTAATGAAGTAAATTAAAGTTTTATATTGACTGCCACCATGGGGGGCTGTTGTTATTGATCCTTCTTTAAGCTCACAACTATCCAAACTCTAGACAGCAGAAGAAAATACTATGTATCAATATAATAAAGAAATGATGGGAAAAATATGCGTATGACTTTTTTTTTCTTTTTTCCATTGAATCAAAAAAACAAAACAAAACCCTTAGGAGCTCTGTGAACCGTAAGACCTCTGCTTGTCAGTGTGTGAAACAGATTCCAGTATTGTTAAAGTTAATGGAGTTTTTTGGAAATACGTTTAATCCTAGCTTTTGGAGAGTCATTTCTGTATTTAAAAAAAAATTGAGATATTATGATCATCACAGCTAAAAATGATCAATATTTGGTTTTCAGGCCATGTTCCCAAGCCATGAGGAGAACATTTTCTGTCAGTTTTGCATCCTTATACAGATCCAGTCCTTTAAATTAAATGTAGGACACTTTTAAGTCGTCGAAAAAGTCTGAATTACACAATAAAAGCTCCAAATTTCTGTAAAATTCACACAGCTTTGTCATTGTAAGCAGCTCATGAAATGTCAGCTCAGTGTCTGAATCCAGTGACTTGACAGAAAAGCAACACTCACACAAAAGGAATCCTTCCAGTTATTGTTGAATAATCCAGCTTTTGTCTCACTGTTCTTTCTGCGCTCCTCTGATCCTCGGGCTTCTCTTTCATGCTCTTCATCTCCTTCTAGCAGTTTCTCGGTGACTGAAGCTGTAACGTCTGCACCCCGAGTCTATTACAGTATGTCCTTGAGGCATGATTGTAAAAGAGAGAGCGGTGATGAGCTGTGCTCCGTGTTTATGAAAGAGATGCTACCGTAAACCTTCACCAGATGTTGGGTTAGAAACCATGTTTTGATTCAAGTTGTATTTGAAGAGCTGCTTTGCTAAGAGGAGGTGGGGGAAATGGTTTTAATTACAGTTTTCAGACCTTTGATGAGAAACAAAGGACAATTCAGCTGTCTTGTTTTTATCAACATGGAATTATTACAAAACTCAAAGTAATAACTGGCAGTTTTATGCTTGCATTTTGAGGGGTGGGAGCTGTGGTACCGTTAAGTCACTACGGCTTTAGACATCCAAAATCTTATCAACTTACCCTCAAGGCAAGTTTGGTTTCCTCCCAGATTTGACAAAATCCATTATTGCATTCTTGAAATGGTGTACTTCTCATATTTTGGGTAACCTTTGACTTTTTTATCCTCCAAAATGAATTTTATACTTTGCTCACAATGGCCATTGGTGCAAAGTTTAAAGAAAATCTCTCAAAGCATCCTTGAAGTCTCACATTACCTCGCAATGGATGAGCATGTGACCTTTGACTCACTAGTTTCAATCAAGTCATCCCTGAGTTATACATCGTATCCTAATTGAAATGTGACAAGCATGAGCGTCAGTAACAAAATCTGATGAATTACAGTAACTGTGTTGGTTACGGTTCCCAAACCTAATTTTGAACTGGCCAGCATGTTCAGACTGAAAAAATACTGGTTCGGAACCTAAAATGTTGGTTCGCAAACCAAAAAAAGTTTGTTCCAACTCGTGAATCATGACGTCATCGGTGGGCATGTCGTATTCTGCATTGATAAAATGAGCAGGAAGTCGGGGACGTAGAGGAACACACACACAGTTTTTACATTTCAGATGCCTTCTACATATGTCTTCCATATCTACCCGTCATCAACAGTTGTTGCGTGCTTGATTGCTTGATGAAAGCAAAAACCTTGGGTAAAGCAACAAACGCGTTTAGAATATCGATGTTACTGATGTTACCCGCCATTTGTATTCCGCCGTTGCACGGAGGAATACGTGGCGCGAGTCGGTTAGTTCCAGATAAACTTTATATTTCTGAAAAGTTAATGCATTTAAAAACATGCATAGGTAGCATACTCTTAAACTGCAGTATTATTTTTTGATGGGAGTTCTTGTAGGCAGAGAAAATACCCTTTGTACTTGGTGCAATACTTTCCTGTTTGCGGCTAGTTCTGCGTAACAGACTGCATCTAACGTACTTAGTGGCCATATGGAGCTCATACAACCCCACTTCAAAAATACTGAACTATCCCTTTAAAGCCAATACAAGCGCAGGAGGTCCTGCAGCATAAGTGACTCTGCCATTGTTTCTGATGTCAGGATTCACGCAATTGATTTAAAGGGGAGGCGGGGCTATGACCTCATAGTTTAATCTAAAAATATCACATATAAATTTTCAGATTTATCCTCTCAAAGATGTGTGTTCTCAGGCACCAGAAATGCCCAATCCATGTGGACAAAACGCCCTTACAATTAAAAACATTTGTAGATAGTCCTGAATTAGTCTCCCTGTGGATGGCCCATTTGGCTGGACATTATGAAAAATCTGAGGACAATTCCTCATAATATTGTTGAGATATTTCATTCAGAAAAACGGCAGAAATGAATGGGCCGACAGACAACATAAAATCATTATGCCTGCCGCCCAAACTTTTGCTGGCATGGAGGCACAATCAAGTCATTTTTACACTAATTACACTCATTTTCTAAAAGGTCGCCCATGCTTTTATATCAGCGGGTTAGGGCCATGTCCACACGTAGGCGGGTATTTGTGAAAACAGAGTTTTTCTCCATCAATCCAAAATAACCACATCCACATGTTAAGTTTGCAAAAACACCCTCATGTCCATGAACGGCATCAGCACCTTAATGCATTTTTTCAGTGCTTACAATAACTGAACTAACTTACAGTAAAGTCTCTGACATGCTGAATTCCCCTTCTCTTTCTGTGCAGAGTCTGTTCTGTTGTCAAATTTACTTCAATTCTTGGTCTGTTTGGAGTCACGGTTTAACGTGATCATTTTAAATGGCGACATGAGTTCTTCATGGATGTTTTTTGATTTAGTTTCTCAATTCCAGATGTCTTATGAGCCAGATCATATGCCCTGATAATAAAGCACTCATGAGTACTCTTGGCATTCTCAGCATCTGCTTTAATTATTACAACCACAGACAGACAGTTGGCACAGTTACTGCTTAAATAGTAAGACATGGTTTTATCAGAAATATGAGTGTACCAAAAGAAACGTAAAAAGTCCAGTAAGTGGCCATTGTGCTTCAAGCAAAGATCAAATCTGCATCAAGTCTCAGATTATGACGTCCATCAGAGGAGAAATCAGTGCACAGTGTGACGTTTCAAACCCTTATGCCCTTACTCCTTTGAATAACTAACAACTGTATCTTTTCTACTGTTATTACCTCCGCCAAGGAGGTTATGTTTTTGCCGGCGTTTATCTGTCTGTCTGTTTGTTTGTGTTCAAAATAACTTGAAAAGTTCTGAACGGATTTGGATGAAATTTTCAGGAATTGTTGGAAATGGAATATGGAAGAACTGATTAAATTTTGGGGGTGATCCGGATCACCGTCTGGATCCAGGAATTTTTTAAAGGACTCTTTAACATTGCCAGATAGGACCATTTTCGCCAAAGTGGACCGAAGCTGCTTGGGGGAGGTCTGCACTCTCTGAGTGCTTTTCTAGTTAGGGATGAAATGGTATGAAAATTTCATATCACGGTTATTGTGACCAAAATTACCACGGTTATCATTATTGTGGAGGTATTGTTGCAGTGTGCTCAAAATGTTCAAAAAGTACTTTTACACGCACTTGAAATCATTTAACCCCTTTAATATTATAATTATGACAGGTCTTTTTGTCTTATTTTGTCAATAAATGTGTCAGGGAATGTCCTTTGAGTAAATTTTGTCACCCTTTTTTCATGAGAAATGAAAGTCAGAAATTCTGGCAAGAGTTTGTCATTATTATGTTATAAATGTTTAAACAGTGTGTAATTACATAAAAGAAATTTGGCTGAGGAGAACATTTTTACTGGTTTGCTTTCAATCAGTCAATCAATCAATCAATCAATCAAACTTTATTTTTCATACAAAGTCGTGTAGCTCAAAGTGCTGTACATGAAAAGAAAAATAAATAAATAAGTAGAAAATTGAATACAATGAAAATACAAGACAGAAGACTGAGGAAACGCTATCTTGAATTAAAATGAGGAAACACTAAGACTAAAATGACAATAAAAAAATCATGCTGCGCTTCCCCTGAAGTTTCCCCACAACTCCCCGGAGGGCCCCGCCCCACACTTTGAGAAACACTGTTTTAAAGGATTTGTCAACATTTCAACATGTTTTCCACATTTTGCAAAATGCTTAAGAAGTTCTCAACTGATTTGGATAAAATTTTCTGGGAATATTGGTCCCTCTACAAGGACATTAGTTTATTTGATAATTGAACAACACTTACTTTGTTACTCTGTTAATTTATTGCTTTAGTATGTTAGTTAATTTTTATAATTGTAAATATCTTCTATTCTTTTGATCTATGTCTTATTCAATGCATGCTACTATCCCTGTACTGCTGCAATACCAGAATTTCCCCTTTGGGGATCAATAAAGGACTATCTTATCTTATCTTATCTTATAAAGTCATTAGATGTTACAGATCCTTGAATATTTTAAGTATTTGCTGACATGCGTGATAGGTCAGTTCTTCACTATTTTGCTAATAATCAATCAATCAATCAATCAATCTTTATTTGTATAGCGCCAATTCATAACAAGTGTTATCTCAAGACACTTTACAATAGAGCACAAAGCTCTTCATATTATGGATACACATATATGCATGGATACACATATACATATATAAAATACACATATACATATATATACAAATATATACATCCAACACCCAACATGAATCCATATAGCCAATCGTGAATCCCTCCATCATGGCGGCAAGGAAAAACCTTCTGTTAAGCAGCAGGAAATCTTGAATGTGGACCCCAGTCTCATGACGAACAGCAAATCCACACGATGCTGTGTTGGGTGTGTGGGCAAAGGAAGGGAGGTAAGCGGAGACAAGTGGACTAAAGTAAGAACTAAAGCTAGTGACAGATCAAAGGACCAATCATAGACCTGTCGTCGTCAAATTTGTTTCTTCTGCAAACAAATTTATTAGAGGTTAGCCTCTTGAGATGCTACAACTTGTTTTCAGGAGGGTCCTCATGTCTGTGTGGTTGTGGTGATAATTTTATAGAAGTATAATCAATGAAAGTCTTACTGAAAATAAGAATTTATGGTAGTGACGAACTCATGGGTGCCCAGACCACAAGTGCATCCCTACCATATTTGTCTCCATTAAGTATAAATGTATTAATGGTAGACCTCTTGAGATGTGACGCCTCATTTCCAAGAGGGATCTCATGTCCATGTGGAGCTGGAGATAGTTACTATAGATGTATCAACCATGGATAGAAAGAGCATGCTAATATCTACATTAACAGCTATAATGATTATGAACTGGAATGAGATGGACAAATATGTGTTATGTCTGTAATAACTCTGCTAAGAATGTCAGAAATGCCTTGGTGGAGGTTTTTGCTCTTGAAACACTTCTAGTTATCATTTTTTGTATTTCATAAATTTATTGTAACCCTTCTCGACAGTAACCGTAATGTTTGGGAACTTAACCAGTGATGATGTTACACATTAAGAAATATGAATATAGATTTGAACATGTTATTCAAACATTCATAACATGGTACTTTACATGATGTGGAAGTAACTACAGCTCATGACAAATAAGAAAATATAGCCTAGCCTTAACATGTTTTACATTTTATGAAAGGATGTTCTAAAAAGATAATGAAAATTGACGCACATGGTTTAATTATTTACAGATGTGATTATTAAGTTCAAGCATTGAAAAGATTCAAGGTTGAAATTTTAGACAGGTTTATGCACAGATACCTCATTTTTTTCAGCTTTTATTTTAATGCAAATACAGAAGCATGGTCTGTACAGACAGGAAACATGATATTCAGCAACATTCATTTAATACACTCGTGCTTTTTTTGTTTTAACTCAGTGGTAAAATCAAGAATCTTTTTGTAACTTGAAGAGGGAGTTTCCTGCTGAGCAAACTGTGGTAAAAATATCCAAACAGAGACACTGTGGTCTTTTTAGAGGAAACAATTATAGAGCCAAGAGAGGAAATGCTGTTTTTTTCCACAGCTTCTTGAAGACAAAAGGCACTAAATAGAATTGCATCCATGTCAGTGCATTGCATCGAGGATCTGTGTTTCCTCTCATCCGTGCTAAATTACGTCTCTTCTGGACATCGGCTGTATTGGCCCTGGTGAATTTCCTTCCTCCTCTTTGCATTGAGTTATTCACGCATCATATGCCTCCCATGTTGGTCTGTGCTCACCGCTGCACCCTGTGATCCAAGCCTCCAGATGTGCTCTTGTACTCTGGTGATCATTACTGTCATTACTGTAAAGGGCAGCATCATTAGCCTTACACACACACACACACACACACACGCACACCCCCACATACGTTCTTGCGTACACACATACATACATTTCCTCAGTGGAGGAACGTTAAAGCACTGTAATAGATGGAGCATTCTTGCCATTTTTCTTGTGAGATTTTCACTGAAGTCAGCTGTTGACAAGAATAAGTCTCTATCTCTGCCTATGCAATTTTCCGAGGTACATATGCAGCTTTGCCAGAGTGGAAGATTATATGGTTCATTGAAAAGGAGAACCAAAGTTAGGAGGGCTTATGCCTACACAGGTTGTGTATTCACTGAGGTGGGTCAAGATGCTGAACTTGGTGTTTTTTGTGGTTGTTTGAATAGTAGAAATCTTACTCCTTCAATGATGTAGGTTAGGTATGTGAGCTGAGAACTGAGTTAAACCACTTTCAAGTATAGACAACATTTGCCTTAATGCTTAACTATTCCCTTAATAGCTGCATTTGTACTCTACGCAATTTCAGGTGTTTCCACCATCGCATTAACCTAACACGCCAGATGGACCGTTCAGTATTCACTGCCTGGCCAAAAAAAGCATCACCATCAAAAAAAAGGTCACACACTCTAATATTTTGTTTGACCGCCTTTAACTTTGATTACAGCACACATTTGCTGTGGCATTGTTTTGATAAGATTCTGTGATGTTACAAGATTTATTTCCATCCAGTGTTGCATTAATTGTTCACCAATATCTTGTATTGATGATGGGAGAGTCCGACCACTGTGCAAAGCCTTCTCCAGCACATCCCAAAGATTCTCAATGGGGTTAAGGTCTGGACTCTGTGGTGGCCAATCCATGTGTGAAAAGGATGTCTCATGCTCCCTGAACCACTCTTTCACAATTTGAGCCTGATGAATCCTGGCATTGTCATCTTGGAATATGCCATTAGGGAAGAAAAAATCCATTGATGGAATAACCTGGTCATTCAGTATATTCAGGTAGTCAGCTGGCACATAATGTTGCTGAACCTAGACCTGACCAACTGCAGCAACCCCAGATCATAGCACTGCCCCCACAGGCTTGTACAGTAGGCACTAGGCATGATGGGTGCATCACTTCACCTGCCTCTCTTCTTACCCTGATGTGCCCATCACTCTGGAACAGGGTAAATCTGGACTCATCAGACCACGTGACCTTCTTCCAGTCCTCCAGAGTCCAATCTTTATGCTCCCTAGCAAACTGAAGCCTTTTTTTTCAGTTAGCCTAACTGATCAGTGGTCTTCTTAAGGCTTCACAGCTGTTCATTCCCAATCCTTTGAGTTCCCTTTGCATTGTGCCTGTGGAAATGCTCTTACTTTCACTGTTAAACATACGCCTGAGTTCTACTGTTGTTTTTCTTTGATTTGATTTGGCCAAACGTTTAAGTGATCGTCGATCACGATCATTCAAGATTTTTTTTTCGACCACATTTCTTCCTTGAAGATGATGGTTCCCCACTGTTCTTCCAGTTTTTAATATGTTGGACAGCTCTTAACCCAATTTTAGTAGTCTCTGCAATCTCCTTAGATGTTTTCCCTGCTTGATGCATGCCAATGAGTTGACCCTTCTTAAACAGACTAACATCTTTTCCACAACCACAGGATGTGTCTTTCAACATGGTTGTTTAAGAAATGAGAAGCTACTCATTGCATCAGCTGGAGTTAAATAACTTGTTTCCACCTGAAAGATAATTGCCCATGCAGTAATTATCCAGTACAAGGATCGTACCTAATTGCTTGCTTAAATCCAGGTGGCAACTTTTTCTTTGGCCAGGTAGTGTATTTGCCAATAATTAAAGCTGATATTTTGGCACTACAAGCTGGTCATAAATATACCATTTACTGGCCGTAATATTGGCAGAATGTTCAAATGTACCATCATGATTTACCTCATCATCACTCAATGTCCACATTTAGAAAAGCCAAAGTATCATTTATCGAAGAATGAAACTTTAATTTTCTTTCTGTAACCATGAAAGGAATGGGTCAATCTTAAGCCCAATTCACAGTGTCTTTACGCAAAAGCACTGCAACGAGGCTCTGCTATAGTTACTTCTAGATACATTCACATTAATTCCC
Source organism: Cetoscarus ocellatus (assembly GCA_037902135.1). NCBI lineage: Eukaryota > Metazoa > Chordata > Actinopteri > Labriformes > Labridae > Cetoscarus > Cetoscarus ocellatus. Next base: position 516,592 of record JBAMNC010000901.1, on the reverse strand, counting down.
CAAGGACGTAATATCTATGTCGATTCATACTGCAATTTGGCTTGGATGCAGGGGACACGGCGTGTGCCCCCACGTACACGCCAAGGCAGAGATGCTCACTTGCATCGCTCCTGTCTCCTGCTGAGTCTGCCTCTGTTACTACCTCTGCAGACAGAACAAAGAGGGGCTCAACTTGTTCCCCCAATTTCACCTCCAGGACGTTCACAGTGACGCCGAAACATCACAGAGGGGTAAATATTATGCCTTTAAACAACAGTAAGAATTGGGCTTTAGTGAGGTAGAGACTTTGACCTCTTGACTCAAAATATTGTTTTTGGCAATTATGAGTTTGGAAATATCAGCATATCGGGTCTTGGTAAAAATCCAATATCATGCATCCTTTTTAAATACTTTTTTAGTACCATGTTCATAAAATGATTTGATAGCATCAAAATTTGCTATAGTACTGAAAATACCAAAGCTTACAAAACAGACTGTGATTTTTCAGCCCAGTGGGAATTACATCACATCCCAGTTAAAAGCACACCAGTTACATGCTGGTAAATTTGGGATACCTGAAGATTATCAGACATCCCGAGTAGAAAATTCTAACCAGAGAGGGCATTCCCAGTGTCTATTTTGCAACTTTTCAATTCAACTTCAGAGATCAAACCGTAAGGCATTGTGTGGTAGTTGGGTCACTTCAAAATACTGCCATGTGAACATGAAATGATCCAAAGGAAATAATCAAATTTGTTGCATTTTTTCAACTGAATAGGAACAAATCAGCTGAGCTGTAGGTGTGAAAGCCACATTACAGTCACTGTGGAAAGTTGTGAATTCTGAGAAAAGTAACTCAAAGCATCGTTGACATATCTCCTTTGCAAGCAAGGAGTAAACATAAGGTCCATTGACCATGACCTTGACCTTGACCAGGAGCTTAGGAACTCCAAAATGTAAGAAGTTTATTTTTTTAGTTGGTATGGAGATTCTGACAAAGTTTGAAGGAAATCAATTAATTTGAGATGTTGAGTTTACAAGGAAATGCACAAGGCCTAGTGCTGGAGGCTCAGTGACCTTTGACCCATAAAAGCTTTTTCCATTATTAAGTCTAAATGGACATTTGTGCAAAGGCATGTTTTGCATTGATAAGCAAACCTCGACCTTGAACCTTTAAAAGCTTATCTGTTTACCCTTGAGTCCAGGAGGACATTTTTACAAAATTAGAAGAAAACCACAAATTGTTATGGAAATACTTCACAAGAATGACAATATCCAACTCAAAGGCATAAAACGTAAAAAAGGGTGTTGCTTAAGGATGCTTCACTGAGTTCTTCATGCTCCTCTGTAACATTATTTCTTATTATCAATAGCACACAGACTTTATTCAAAAAAACTTTTCAAGGATACTTTTCATCCTTTGCTGCCTCTAAGTTCCTGTAACCACAGTCTGGCAGATTCAAAGAGGTGAATTGGATGGCTTTCCTTTCTCAAACTCATAATTCTTACGCTACAGAAAACAGCCTTGAAATGGACTCTCTAGATGTTCATAAACATCTCTTTGGCTGCACATCAAACCTCATAACACACTACTTTGTGTCCAAGTCTTCTGTCCTCTCTGAAGGTGTCTTTCTGTGGAGTCATTTGACTTAAAACAGCCAGGTTCAGGCTCAACATATGTGAGAGTGTTTTGATTTCTGCTGCTGCTGGGTTTGTTCAGCCCCCTCCCTCCTCTCCAGGGTGTGTGATGGAAATAGAAAATATAGTCCCCCTGCAGACAAAGAAATACATGTAATTGATTTTTCCTTACTGAGGTATTTTTCATTTCTCCCCCTACTTCTTCCTCTCATGGCAAACAGAGATGTTTGAGTAATTGTGTGTGCATGGCTGCTTATTTTGTACATGTTTCTTTGCCTGTGTGTGCATTTGCCTTTGCATATAAATCACTTTGCAGTTGTGCATTTCTCTCCGCTTGATATATTCTACAGTAAATATCTATGTGTTATCTCAGGCACACAGCTGCACATGGAGAAGGTGTGACACCAATTAGTCTTCCTGTGGCTCATCAGAGCATACAGCTCTACCTTCAGGGAACTGTTGACTCTGTTTCAGCTCATATTAATGATGCTCTGTTGCGGTGTGATGACCCCCTTCAGGTCAAAAAAAACTCTCAGGCAATCCCTGTTTTAATTGCATAAGCAATTTCTACAGTTTTTATTTGACACTGATTTGATTTGATTTCAAAGCCCGATTTTAATTGTGCACTTGCTCTCTGTGTGTAGTATCATTTGTCTCTTAGAAGTGGGTATTTTATTCATTCTTGCCTCAAACTGTTCTCCTTTTTTGTGGCCTGTCCAGCATATAAGCATAGTGTTAAAGCACTGAAATGAAGCCTCACTTGCATTTTTAGTCCACTTTTAATCGGTCTTTGGTATAGCACATTATCACTAAATTTGTGGTGTTTGACTATCATGAGAACAGATCACGAACTTATGATAAGCCCCAGAAAACGCACAGAATTCCTGTCATCCATCCACCCATCATTTATATTGCTTATCCCTTTTGGGATCACGGGGGACTGGAGCCTATACCAGCTACACCGTGAACCTGTTGCCAGCCAACCTCAGAGCCACATAGAGAGACAGACAACCATTCACGTTCACTCACACCTAAGGGCAACTAAGAGTCAGCAGTTTACCAGCAAGCAGGTTTTTAGTTCTGTGAGGGGAAACCAGAGCCCGGAGAAAACCCAAAAAGAGACCATGCAAATAGGGCTGAACGACTTTAGGAACAGATCTAATTGGGATTTTTCTGTCACATATTGCGATTTCAATTCGATTCACGATTTTCTTCAAATCAAGCTTCAGTGCAATATTCACTATGTTTACAGTATAGACAGCAGTAAGGAAATCAATGATCAAAAGCACATAACACATTATTCATCATCTAATATTGATGATAAATAATCTGTTATCATTATTTGAGGGATACTCCAACTTCTACTCCTAAATAGAGGCTTTGTATTGTTGATCTGCTCACCAGCACTTCTGTAAATGCAAATTGCCTGCAAATTTGTAAAATAGTATGTGTAAAATAGTTGGCACAACAGATCCTGGGTCAGTCAGGAGCACTGCAAAAAATTGCAGCTTTGGTGATCACATGATTGCGTCGTCTAAAATTACGATTTCGGTCTGAAAACGATAAATGGCCATGTAGGGGAGTTCAGCATGCGTTAACGTCACTGGGACTACACTGTTAAAGACTGTAAAACACAGCGTGCAGAGCTATTTATAGTACGGATGCATGATATCGGTTTTATATTGGTATCGGCCAATATCTGCATAAATAATAGGTATCTGTTTCGGCCGATACTGAAATTTTTGCAGATATTTACAGCGGATATATCAGCCTTCTCATCACTGCATGGGTACACTGAAAGAAACAAGTCCATTTTTGTTAAGTACAGAGCTTGTGATCTTGACCAGAAATATTGGTATCGGTATCAATATCAGCACTAATTAAATTAAAAAATATTGGTATCGTATTGGCGATAATGAATTTGAAAATATAGGCATATCCAATATTGGCAAAAATCCAATATTGTGCATCCCTAATTTATAGATCAGAAGAGAGGAAATATAGTTTTTCTTTAAAATGCTTCAGGAAAGACCTTCATAGAAACCAAATTTTATCTAGTCATTTCTTACAGGGAATTAAATAAAGTGAGTCGTTAAACGTGATTGAAGAAACATTTAAATTTTCATTTGGTTTTGCATTTTGTACACCGTTTTATAGTGGCAATTTAGACTAAAATACTTAATTAAAGTTGTTTTGTCTTAATGGTTGTAGTTTTTAGAAATAGGACATTGATTACATTGAGTGAAGAGGAGGGCCACATTGACCCCTGGGCCACCAGTTGCCCTCCGCTGTTCTACAAGCATCAACTGTAACCCTTACATTACACTGCTTTCTAAATCTGACCAGAAAATTTCCTTTTTGAATGCATAAATTATTGGTTATTCTGTGCTCTTTGATAATTAACAAATAAAACATAAGTAAACATTTCTTTGTAGAACACATTTGATCCTTCCATCCACTTTATTTCAAGAAAACACTGAAGCCTGAAAAACCCAGAGCACTTACTTTACTTCTATTATAAGAACCTCTGTGCTACCTCATCACTGTCACATCTATAATCAAACTAAATAATGCCCTTTGTTCTTTTTATACCGATTTCTTACTATTTGTTTGCAACTGGAGCTGCATTTACTTTCTGCAACCAGAGACACAAAAACATGTGAAATTGTCAGTTACCCGCTCGATGAGGATGTTGAATTTAGAGGGAACAGGTTTCATGCACATCCACAATCTCTTCAGAGAACATTAAACTCCCATCGCTGGGAACCGATGTCTCCTTTCCGAGAGGCAAGTGGAGTAGTAGAAATCCCAGCAGTGCTCTCAGGCTCTCTTCTCCTAGTACTGTAATTAGATTTCTTCTTCCTCCTCCTCCCATTCCTCTTCCTTGGTCTATATATCTTGCATTCAGCTTACCTTCAGCACATACAAACAAGGACAAATGAAAGCACGCTCAGATATGGGCAGATAAACACTTCCGTGCTGCCTCAAACCCTGTTTATGTATCAGGGGAAAATAGCGAACACAAGAGTGCAAGCTGAGAAATTTATCGGGATTCCCAACATTGCTTGCGGCTGCAGTGTTGTACATACAGTAGCTAATTAGAGGCACAGATAAGCTCTGTATAGCTGCTTCGTCTTTCTTTCTCCGTCTCTCAGTCTCTTTCTCTCTCTCTGCTGCTGGTTGTCTTTATCAAGAGGGTCCTTCTCTGTTCAGAAGACACATTTATCACCCACTGGGGATTTGATAAGAGGCTGGATAACACCTTTAACCTCATTGTTTTAATGATGAGGATGAATAATTCTTTAGCTCTTTCTGAGTCTTTCTCTTCTTTTCTTTGGTTCATTCAAGTACTAAAGGTGAGGGTTACGGGGCATTTAACAGTAAACTGGTGCGGCATGGGTTAGGTTGGGTGAGATGATAAGATACCAAGAGGCTAGTTTGAGTAATGGATTCACGAGTCTCAAGGCTTATCAGTTGTTTAACAGTGCATTGTGGTCTACAATGTAATGGGATGGATTTCTAAACTGTGGAAGGTTATCACTGTGGCAGGCATCTTATATATTGCTTCAGTAATCACCAGGTAAATAACAGAATTGCCTGGTTAACCTCTACTAACCTAGCTGCTGTCTCCTAAAATGTGGACTTTAAGGACAAATATGGGCATATTTTTAGTGATGCACCAATCATGAAAATAGGGCAGGTAGCAATACAGATGTTATACTAATTACCTCTTTTGGTGTAGATCTCTTTTCTCCCCCTGTTGGATCATGAATCAGTTTGTACAGTGGGTCATTTTGTTTAACGTGTAACACCAAATGGGCAAGTGAGATTGTAGATTGGAGCTTGACAAGATGGATCTGTCTGATTAAAGACATTGAATCAGACAGGTCCATCTGCACTGTGAGGTGAATTTTTGTTAATCTTTTCTAAATCAGCAGTTAATATTAAATCATTATGACATGACGGATGAACATCTGAAACTGAAATCTGTTCCCCCACATATGTTCTCTGTTGGCCATTGTGAAAAGGGTGGATATTGGCCAAAACAGATGTTGAACTGACGCCGATATGCACCTGTGGTATTTTAATTTCTTTATGAATATGTTATTGTTTTGGGAAAAAATGAAATAACCTCTGATAAGTGTCAGATCATATGAAACTTTACAATGCAGTAGGTCTATTTACATATCTATACCCCTTATCCCTTTTGGGTAGCAGGGGGCTGGCCGAGTCAAGCTGGTATTGGGCAAGAGGTAGGGTACACCCTGGACCGGTTGCCAACCAATTGCAGGGCTACATAGAGAGACAGACAACTATTCACACACTCACCCACAACTAAGGACAATTTAGAATTGACAGCTTACGTAACTAGCATGATTTTTGGTCTGCCGGAGGAAGTGGGAGTGCCTGGAGGGAATCTACACATGCATTGGAGGAAAATATATTTTCACACAGAAAGACACTGTTACCCTTTCAGACTGGCTAAAAAAACAGTTTAAACCCGATAGCAGTCGGCTCCTGTTGGCAGTTTAAAAGAGTCTAATTAGCATTTCAACCCAGGTCAACTGACCCTGCAAGCAACACGGGTTTTTATCGGCTCGCCTCCAATCGGTTTCAGTGGGAACATCACACCCGGGTCAACCCACGAATTTACGGATGACATCGGCGTGAAGTGCCAACGGCATAACATCCCGCCCGTCCCCTCCATCTGTAACTTATCTGACTCTTTGCAATCTCAGCAACAAATTTCATCCGCCTTTGTATCATCAGCGCTCAAATGTCGTTCAGTCTGCGCCGAGGTTGTACATTTTTAAAGAGGGACAAAAGGACAAAGTATGGAAAACTGTTGACCGCCGTGTCCACGGCTTCCACGCTCCTTTCCATTGTTTACATGGTCGTGTTTCGTCCCACTGATGATGTCATCAATGTGATGACTTCATCTTGATGCACCAGAGGGGAAAAAAAAACAGCCACGCAGCTCATCTGCTGCCAATTAGACCCAGGTCTGCTGACAGTGGGAAAGGAGTCACTTGCCGATTGTTAGTGGGTTAACCCGCGTTGAAAAAACCTGCGTTGACCCGCTAATTTTAGTGTAAAAGCGGTATGAGACAGGGTTCGAACCAGCACCTTTTGTGCTGTGAGGCACATGCAGTTTCTGCTGCGTCGGCGTGCTTCTGTTTTGATATTCATACCAAACTATCACAGTTGCACAACAAACACGTCTGGGAGAGCATCATATGTTTAACTTTGTATGCCATAGCTGTCCATGGCTATGTTAGACACATCTCAAAAGGAGAGGCAGTAATCACTGTTGCTACCTGCTTAAACAACCACTAAAGAGGAAGAAGAAAAGTCAGATAGTGGAGCTTTGTCAGTCTACTTGACTTTCAATCCATCTCCTCAACTCTTCTGTGCTGTTTTTACTAAGCCACTGGATGTAAAAGTGTTGAAGATTGAGATCAAAAAAGCTATAAAAGCAGCTTATCTGTGCATGGATTATTGTTTTATTTTTGTTGTAAAAAAGACTATGTATATATATAATGTTTAAAAAAAAGCCTGTTTTTTGCCATGTGCTGTTAATCATTTATTTATCATTCTTTCCATGTTAGTGATTTCAGGCATCAAAAAGAAGATACTTAAAGCCACAGTCAGACATCAGAATTGGTTTCTTTCAGTTAATAACCAGTTACAAACTCCATAAAGGGAATTTATGTTGTTTGAAAGTATTGTTTTATTGTTTGCTACATATAGGGTCCCTTACTGCCTGAAAGCTATAATATGGCAGTTGATTTAACTCTTGTCACAATAAACTTTAAAGTCTGACTTGAGCTGATTCATTTTCCTCTGCTCCTTTAAAAGACCTCACTATTGTTTACAGTACTGCCGCTCACCTCCTCACAGCTACAGCTCACCTAATTCTCCTTGTTCTTTCTCTCCTGCTGCAGTTCAAGCAGCGCTTAGAGCTTTTTTACTCATATATACTGTATCTACACTACAAATCTTCTGTTATAGGCTGTCAGCAGTGCCGAAACAGGGGTGACCTCCGCTTAGACCCATGCCTTAACACCAAATATGTTGACTCTGTCATAGCAGCTGTTGCTCTGTTCACATGCTGTTAAAGCCACAACTCAAGCTTCGAAACTGGAGAAAATTGGACCAGGAATAAAGTTGTTTATTACCATTCACATAAATTGTTTGTTGACGTGATAAGAGGCGAAAACTCCCTAAACTCAAAGCCTTCTGAGGTTTCTGTCCATGTTGGGATCCCAGGAATCAGGGTGCTAACTTTGCTACTAAGGCCCTGTTTACACAACAACATTGTCACCAGTATGGGAAAGGTTTTTCCTTTGCGTTTTCAAAAGCAATCAGTGTTCACACGGATCCATAAGTATGACAGAAAACGTGGTAGCATGCATGCCAGGCCAGTAGTTGGCGATGTAGGTTTGTAGTGAAACACTGGTGTTACAAGACATGCCTGCGCACTAACGCTTTCTGGTGAAGACAAACTTTTAAGTTGTATTCACCGAGGACTCAGAATATAACAAATGCATCTCCTCTGGTCAGAGTATTGCCGCAGTAAATCCACATTTTGTTGGAGGAGCGATAACAAACCTTGCACAGTTAGCAGCACACATGTTGCTTGGTAATCAGCTGTTGTTGTTGTTCCAAGGTGCGCCACAACCTTTTACCTGAAAGAGTACTGCACATGTGCCGCGCGTCACTGTTTTCCCTGAAAATGCTATTTCCTCTTTAGATCGAGACAGATGGAAACATTTTCAAAACTTTTCGCTCTGGAGCCTGGTTTCAAAAATTAGCAGATTTATTCACTGCGGGCATCGTTCTCGTGCAAACAGAAGGCACAAACGCAACGAAAACTCGCTGTTTTCGGCCGTTTTCATTGTCGTGTAAACAGGCCCTCAACCTTTGTACGGCCACTTGATTCTAAAGCCTCGTTTCCACTAGAAAGTTCAGTTCAGTTCGTCTCGGTACAGCTCGCTGTTGTGGCGTTTCCGTAGCCTAAAACCGGGACAGGACCCCTTATAAGCGAACCGTACCGTCCTACTTTTTGGGACCCTTCTGTTGGGGTGCCAAGCATACCGATCCGACCCCAGAAGTTGGAGCTAGAAACACTGCAGCCCGTTGATTGGTCGAAGGAGACGTCACTTCCCGTGCGACAGCGGTAATGAAGAACAACACAGCCCACCATGCTTAAATCTCCACTCTTCTTCGTGAAGATAACTCTCAAGGCTTTTCTGTTTGGAAAATGGCATCAAGATCAAGCGTCCCATGGTCTACTGTGGAGGTGCAGACCTTCCTCAGTATTCTCAGTGAAGAGAATCGTTGCTCTTTGTTTACTGTGTCGCATTTTCTTCTTCATTGTATTTAATAGCCGGGTACACTGTGTCGCGCTGCTATGACGTCATGCTATTGGCATCCGACTTACACGCCGCCTACCAAGTAGGGTATGGCTGGCTGTGGAAACGCAACCAGGATCAGGCTTTACCGATCCGGCCTGAGCCAAACCGTGCCGATCCATACCGGACCACTTGGTGGAAACGGGGCTTAACAGTTCCAAGACCAGTTCTACTTTGAGGATCTTCGCTCCGTGATGCAGAATGATTAGATACCATGTTTGGTCATGCTCTCTGAGGGGTAGCACTGAATACTTTCTTTCCCACTCCCTTTGTGATTGTGTGCATAAGCGTGTGTTTGATGTGTGTGTGTATATGACTGGAGGACACAGGAAGGGGATGCCGTATCGTGACTGATGGCTGAGAGTGATTTATGGGGCTGCACAATGCCTCACCACGCCGCATCATTTTGTGTCCCTCTGTCATGCAAATTATCAACAGCCATCCTTACATGATAAATGATTACCAGGACTTGCACTTTAATGACAGCCGCCCTTCAATACACGCACACATATTGCGTGTTCTCTCCCACACAGCATTAGTCTCATAGATGTGGAGATGACAGTGTTGTTCTGAGGCAGATTCAAGAGTTTTGGCCAGTATATGAAAGAGGAGAAAGGAATGATCTGAAGGAAATGGCTTCTGCCTTGAGGTGATTGCTGATTGAAGGTTTAGCCAGATAGGAACTAAGCTTGCAATTAGCAAATCCAATCAGTGACCAAGAGATGAAAGACAGGAAGATGGTGAAGGGTGGGAAGGTAAAGAGGGGATGGGCAGATTGGAAAAGAAGCATCAGTCTTGATTAAACATTGTCTGGGATTTCTTTTCTGCCTTTAATCTTTTGTTTTGTGGTCTACATCAGTGATAAGGTATTACCATTTGAATGCAACAGTTCTTTTGAAATGTATATACGTTTTTGAAAAGGTGAAATATGTATAATATTCATATTGAAATGTCTCAATCAGGGGTCTTCCATTAAAATCCAACACGAACTTACCTAATCAAGATGTTCAGGACTTCATAATGTCTGACTGATTTTACTTAGTCAAATTTAGAATACTAAACTGGCTCTTTTACATGTATGTATGGATGCATGCATCCATACATATATGTAAAAGAGCCAGTTTATATATATATATATATATATATATATATATATTAGGGATGCATGATATAGGATTCTGCTGATATCCCATATGCAGATATTTCTGAAAACATTATTGCTGATAACGATATTGATTCTGATATTTTGTGCCTAGAGCACAAAGTCTCCAACTTTACTTAAACTGACCTGTTCCTTTCATGGTTACAGTCTATTAGTGGTAGAAACAGATGTGAAGCAAGAAAAACAAGATTTCACTCTTTAATAATTGCAGTTTTGATGTATTTAAGTGGACAATGAGTGATGATGAGGTAAAACAACACGGTACATTTTACATTTTACCAATATAACAAACAATTTATGGTATATTTTTGGGTAATTTGTACGTTTAAATATTGGCTGCATATATCAGCAAAGATTTTCATATCTGCTGATACCGATATTCAGCCTATATTCAGCCTAATATCTGCCTATACTATATTGGTCCGATAATATTATTATTATATGTTATTATCGGACCAATATAGTCCGATAATAATATATAATACAAAAAATGTGCATTCTGTACTATGGTATAACATTGAGAGCTCTCTGAAAATAAAAGAGTCTGCATTAAAGCACGTCTTAATGCTGGATGGTCTCGGAGACTAATATGGAAAAGCACAGTGCTTCCTCACAGTGTGCTCAGGTATGCTTCAGAGGTGACACAAAATGCACCAAAGAGCAGGCAGGGAACAAAAGTTAACTGAAGCAGATGTCAGACACCTCAAGATTTAAAGTACCAGGGACAGAAGAAAGACAACTGCTAATCTTCAGGCAGAGATGAATGCCTCTAGACCTGAGAAAGTCTCTATAAGGACCATAAACAGACGCCTGACAGAACAAGATCTCAGAATAAGAAAAAAAGTCCAAATTCAGAAGTAAAAGTCAGAAATCTGAGATTAAAATCAAAATGTTGACCTCTTCTCAGAGTTTCGACTTTTTCACAGACATAAAACAAATTTTAACCCTTTAAAGAAGTTTGGTCCAGTGGACCTAATCCTCTTCTGTATCGTACACTTTTCCATTTTGTGGAGAAAATGCAGTCTTTCCTCCAAAATTAGGAAATGTTCCAATATCGTAATTTCCAAATGTTGTTTTGCCTCAGAAAGTTGGAGAAAGGCAGATAAATGTACAATATTTAAAATGTTTTTATTATTATTATTATTATTATTATTATTATTACTATTATTTTTGTCTCTATTATTAATATTATTTGACTGATTTCAAGTTAAATATTAACACAAATATTTCTTCAAGTCTTAAAAAAACAGAAAAATTATTTATTTTTGTTTATGACATGGCCTTTTAATGGCGATGTTTTGTTTATTGTTGCCATGGGAATTTGTAGTAATGCATGAAAGACTGCTGGACAGGAGAGCTGGACCTGCTAAGTGCTGCAGTCTGTTTCTGTATCTCATTCATATTTTGTGCTGCTTACCTTTCATGGACGGCCATTATTCTCTGCTGCTGTCGTTCTGTCAGCCAAACTTCCTCCTGTAATACCATACCCCAACCCCAGTAAAACACAGTTTCCTGTATCTGCCTTCAGTGTTACTGCTCTTTTAGAATTGAGGACTCTGATCAACAACAACAGCACTCTATAAGGTGTGTTCACAGCCAACCAACGTTTCTGTTTCATGGATACATTTCACAAAAAGAGGGAAAAATGCATCTGAAAGTGGACTTCCTAGATCATGTTCAAGGAATCCTTAGCAATATTGTTAATAGCACAAACCAAGTCTTTTTAGCATTTTTGTCTTTCATTATGCAAAGTTTTTCCTCGAAACGGAAACACCGGTTTTAGTAGAGTCAATTTAAACAAAAAATAAAGGGGGGTGGGGGTGATTGTGGGTCACTTGATCTTTGGTCTTGACTCATCCACAGTTGTATTGCTTACTTGAGAGCCCCTTGCTTTGTGTTGTTGGTACTACGCTTAGCAGTCAAGGATCACTTGCATGGCAAAACAGTAGGGCTTTGTAACATCTTTTCTCCCTCATTTTGTGAAACTAAGAGAAAAAAAAAAACTTTGGTCTGTTATTTGGTAAATACCCCTTCTGGAGTACATTTTCTGTTGAGTGAGGATGGAAATTAAAAACCAGTTTCAGTTAAGAATCATCATTAGTCTTTATGCTTACAATTCTCACACAAAAATCAAGGAGGACACAGTCTCATCCGAGGCAGTCAGTTGAAACAATAACAAAGAAGTCACAGATGTATTATTGCAGACAGGAAACAGAAATGGTCAAAATGGTGACTTTAACAAAAAATGCTGCTTATTGCACAACATCCAGGGTGATTTCAACCATGGGTGGTAGATCTACCCTTTTCCACACAGAATATTCACAGGAATTGATAAGGGAATCAAAAAAATAAGAATAATGGTATTGGTGTCAACAAAATCAGAGAAGGTAGGCAGAGTTTACAGTGTAACTCCTAAAAAACATCATGCATAATTTCTGGATTAGGAGCCCCCGGCAGAGAAATTTACATACTGTGTGTAAAAGACAAACAGTGTGACTGCAGGATACAAATATGATTATATAAGTCAATACGGTTGCACACTCTACAGGACTCCCCCTTTCCTTTCTGTGCATTTCTTCATTTCCATCCCAAATTTAATTTGACTGTGGGTAATTTCCCTCCGTTAGCGTTCAATATGTTTTCATCACTCTGACTGCTTACTCTGTGTATTTCCTCAGCACTGCTTCCCCCAAAGCCCACCTCCTTTTCCCACCCACCCACCCCCTACCTCTGTCTGTCAAAGCAAAGGCCAGTTTCCCAGAAGGGAGTCTTTATCACAAAGAAAAGCACAAAGGAACCAGCACTGTTTCAAGGCTGACAGGTAAATGGGATTTCCTTAGAGACAAGACGAGGAATTATCAGCTCAGAGAGAGAGAGAGGAGAGCGCATGCTTGAGCGAGAGCACCCACTCAGAGAGAAAAGGGAAACGAGAGTGAGCTTAAGCATGACAAGAAGACAAAAACAAGAGGAAATTGGACTAAACAACCTCATACTAAGCGTGACACTGCTATCCAACTCTCTCTAAAAATGCACTGTACCTCCAGTCAGGTTAAAGCACATGTATGTAGCAAGCTTATCAGGTGTATTGGCTCCATAGCTGAAAAGGTTTAGCATGTTAAGGGAAGATTCATTTTGGTCTTCATATATTCCAAAGACTGAAACCCTGTAACACTTGTGCTTTTAAACCCCAGGAGGCAAACTGCTCTGATAGTTCTGAGAAACAAGCTAGAAAATAAGCACAAAGAGCAGGGTGCTTTGATTGGAGTGAAATGTTAGAAATTAGCAACATATCGTATTTAACATTGTCGAATCAAGGCTGTTTTCTCAGAAGGGTGCCAGCCATCATAATCACAAAGGCAGTGGTAGACTAGAACAGGTCAAGTGAGTCCACAAGTTTTCTTTTAAAATAAACTACAGCAGCTGTTTGAGTTTCCTTTTCTTGTTGAAGAAAAGCACAGGTTAAATCAGCAATTACACCGTTAGCTGAGAATATTCATGGTTTCTTTCCTTTAACCCTTTAACGCCTTTTGTATCATATTTGATACATACTTTTATGATACCTCTATCTAATCAATATGATCAAAAAATTACTAAAAAAAACATATGAATACAATCAGATAAATGATCAAAAAAAATGTCCTCAAGTGGATTATCAATTGCCAAAAACACCTAATGTATCAAATGAGGTACAAAAAATATATATGTTTAATTGTATGTAATGTATTTTCTGGCTATAATTTGTGTTTTTAGGCATTAAAGCGTTAAGTGACTGAAAGAAAAACACAAACTTACAGTTAAAATTGAGAATTCACCCATGCTGGGGTGACTGAAGGGACGTCAGATGTGTGTTTTACCAAACAAGCATGTTCAGTTTTGTTTGATATTGCACAAATTATGCATATTTCTACTTTTTCTTTCTTCAATACCAGTGCTAAATCATCACAAGTACTTGTATGGTTGCTTCTGTTGCATGTAATGAACATTTCCTTATCCTGAGGGCAGTATGGGGCAGCTCACTTTCAGAGAAGGCAAAGACGGTTCAGCATCTTGGATGAATGGTGCTTAAATGGAGCACCTAAATCTATATTTGTGGATTTTTGCATCCATCCTTTTCATATAGTCCTACCTCTTTAACCACCAAGTACCTCTTAATATTCAACCATGCTGGAATGACATAAGGAAGTCGTGTGTTTTGCCAAGCAGTCAGTTCAATTATGTATGGTAGAATTAAAATATTATGCATGTTTACACTGTCAGATGTCAGAAAAATTACCCAAGTAACAAACCTATACCCGGGATATGTTTTGTTTTAAAATAAAAAAAATCAAATAAAACATTTTACCTGCCCATATGTTGATGTTTCTGTTGAGTGTAATGTACATTTCTGTAGCCAGAGGGCAGTATGGGGCAGCTCACCTGACACAGAAAGCAGACATGGTTCAGCATCTTTGGTGCGTTGCCATCAAGCAGTCTGGTTCAGTACATTTACTGGTGTTTCCACTGGATTTGGAGAAAAGGTACCCAAATAACGGACCCATGACGTTCCACTTTTTGAGCGTACTGGACCAACTCTACAGGTTGGAGCTGAAATCCCAGCAGTCTGTTGATTGGTTACAAAGATCATCAATTCCCATGCAAAAGCAGCTTAAAAGAAAACTTATATCTGGCCATGTTCAAATAAGCCATGGATTTGGAGTGATTTGTTCACTGCTGTTGCTCTAAAGTATGTCAGCATGAAACAATGCTCCATGGAGTACTGCAGTGTTAGCGGTCCTCCATTGTTGCTCTTTGTTTACGTTCACATTCTACTTCAGACAGCTTTACTTTGTCACAGTAACACACAGCTGTCTGCCAAGTAAGGCAACAGTTAACTGAAAACATAAGCAAAATCAGTGTTTACTGCCAAATCATATCAAACTATGCTGAACCAAACTGTAACACAGCATTAAATTCAAAAACTAGCATCATCTCTTAGAGTTGTCATCAGTTAATATCTCAATCAGCAAATCAAACTAATGTTTCAGTGCAGCTGGATCCACCTGATTCAAAGTCTTCAATCAGGCAGGTCCATCTTGCCAAGCTCCAGTCTACAACTGTGAGTGGCTCAAAGCTGCACGGCCCAATCAGAGTCCTTTTGAGCAGGAAGGGGTGGGAGCTACAAGCAAGACGGCAGCGGGAAGTGACAGCTCATACGGAGATTAGCATGGATGCTAACAGTTGAAGTAGCAGTAGCATTTCTTTTTGAAGTGAAAAACAGCACTGAAAGCATTCACAATGGGAAGGATAATTCTGCTCCACTTAAGACATGCGTTGGCAAAAGTTTGTTCTATGAAGTGACTTGCGTTTATATTTTACACAGTGGCAGTAGTGCCCACGTAAATGCCTACTTAATCTGATTGGTCTGTAATGAATGTGATTGATAGAGTGATCTTCCAATCACCTGCTGAATTTAGTTCTGCCCATTCCCAAACACTTTCTGTGAGCTGTTGCCCAGATGGATTTGTGAAAAATACTTAATGGTCCATCTGGGGGCTCAGATTAGAAACTGTGAGACAGAGGAAATGTTTGGCAAGCTCTGAAAATAACACCTCTGCTTTCAAGATTTCAGCTGAACATGTTTACATGTATTTTAAAAGTTTGGTTTTGTAACTTATTCCATAAATAAACCAGTCATAACTGCATAATCAAACTGCAGCACAGATTTAACTGGGCATAAATTGACTAAATATATTCAGCAGAAGTACTTGTCATTACATAACCAAGTCTAATGTTTTTCCCAGCAAGGTCAAAAGGACAACTTCAGCTCCTGCTTTGTTTTGCCAGCTTGAAGTTGGTTTAAGCACTTCTAAAAGTTGTTTTACAGGCAGTAAGCTCTTGGGGAGCAAATCTTGGCCAACAGTTGGTTCACTGTTCTTGGTCTGGCCTAAAATAACTCTGCAGCTTCATAATGGAATTCTCTGATATCTGGTAAAAATAATCAGAGTCGTCTAAAGAAAGATTTCAATATCTTTGATAGTTTCAAGATTTGATTTACTCTAAATCAGGTTGAAGCAAGTCATTGTAAAATAAAGTGCCTGTTGAATGGATCAACATTTGTAAGAGATGTATGGAGTATTGTATCGCTATTCTGTTCTTGCACCATCTTGCTCCAATCTCTTTCGCCATATTCAGCGTCCTCAAGTATGTCATGTAGGGGTGTCCCGATACAACTTTTTCACCTCCGATACGATACTGATAATGCAGCCTTGAGTATTTGCCGATACCGACATCGATCCGATACGATATCAGCAGGAATCATACATACTTTTATTACTTATTTTGTAGTATGGACTGTAAGAAAAGGCTTGATCAAGTGAGATTATTCAAACAGAGAACAGTAGTCAGCAATAGTAGGTATGAGAAAAACTGAGCCATTTGTTATTAACCAATGGGTTAAATAAATTTTAACCTTAAACATAAGAATATACTACAATTTAATAAAATAAATAAAAAATTAATTAGAAGACCCTGAAAAGTAACCTCAATAAATCCAATAAAAACAAAAACATATATTTTTAAATTGCAAAAAACCACTGTGTTTAACTTAAACATAAGCATATCTACAACTGAATTAAATAAATAAAAAATAAATTAGAATGGACTGCTTGTATCGGAGTGCTTATATCGGAGATTTTAGATGCAGGCTGATATAATCCGATATTTGTTTTTTTGCTGATATCGGACCGATATCAATATCAGATCGGGACACCCCTAATCTCATGTGTTAAGAGGGAAATGTTTACATGCTAACGTGCTAAACTAAGATGGTATTATAGTATTCTGCTCATGGTTTTTGGCCAAACCCGTACAGTTTTGCTGTGGAAGTCTTTTTTTCATTCTTAGGTGTTTAAGGTATTTTTTTTTAAACCAACAAAGAGTTATTGAGGAGACAAAGCCTTTTTTCATTCCTTAACAATTTCTTCATTTTACTTTTATGCAGACTTTATACGTTCTTGATGAAGTTCAGTATTTAAGAATTTAAATTCAAATAGTACAACATGGCAAAAAATCACTAACAAAAAAAGACAAAATAAATACAAGACAAAATAAAAATGAAAATAAATAGATAAAAAATGGTATGGCATCGGAAGTTTTCTTCTCTTAAAGAAAAGGTTGGAAATTGAATATTTTAATTTTCAAATTAATATGGTGTTCCTGCTTGACATAAGAAATAATCATAACAATGATCATTTCAACAGCATCTTATTTATCCTGGTATTACATTCAAAACAGGTCTCACTATGTCCCAAAGTCCTTCTAGACCTTGATCAAAGTTCATTAAAGTGGCAGCAGCTTGTTCCATCCCAATTACATCTATAAACTCTTCAAACTGACTAGTCAAGCTAGTTTGTACAGTATCTTGTTGTTGTTATGTCTCTTAAATCTCTTTTATAATGGAAAGACTACCACATTTGACCCCCAAACAACTGTAATATCTAAGTTTGTGAACAAACGCTTCTTTTTTTCCTTTCAACAAAGTCTGGATGTGCTTTTCGTTGTTTTTTTGAGCAGATGATGACTTTTTTCCTTGTTGTAGAGGTCAGTATATTATGAGTCTGTTGTGGAATTACCACCATTTTTCATTCTAGGCCACAGTGAAAAGGTAAGACATGTTCTGCTTAATCAAATGCACTGTGCTGATGTGCTTGGAGTTTATGCCCCCCCTGCAAAGCCTACACCAGTGGTTTAAAAAAAAGCCCACAAGGCTCCATAGCCTTACTGATGGGCTCAGTCATTATTGATATCAGGTTTGATAAATACTAAAATATTTTTTCTTCTATACCCAGACCACAGATTAGAAGAATGAGGGGTCCTTCATATTGCGAGTGTGAGTGCATGTTGCTGCCTCTTTTCAGAGTAGTGTTTCTTTGCTCACCTTTAGTGCATTTCTACTCGTGGCTAGAGTTTACTCAGCCCCTGCCCACTGACTCACAGGCTCAATCGAGCAGTACAAATTCAGAGGGAAGAGGGCGACAGTAAACAAATGCTGTTCATGTGAAAAACTGAAAATACTGCAAATCACGCATAAGTATTGAACTGTGTGTGATGATCGAACTGTTCAATGTTATTGAGAATTTTTGCATATCTACTATCCGTCATGCAAACCAAACATCAGCTTATAGAACTTTTCATCGTAGCTTCAGTACCTAACCAAAATTAGAGCTTTCAGATTTATGCTGCTAACCCCCACTCCTTTTTCCTGTGTTCAAGTCCAACTACAGCAAAGTCGGCAATTTCAGTAAACTGCTTTGAAGTGCTTGCCAGCCAAGGGCCTTACAAGAGGTACTCCTGTTAAACCAGAGTAGTTTGACTTGTGTTTCAACCAGGCAAATCAATATTTTAGTGTTTCATGAGCTTTGAAACAATGTCAGGGTATTCAAGCAGTTGTTCTTACTGTTTTTATGTTTCCCCCCATGCAAACTGTCTTAGTCCTCATACCTTACTTTAAAAATGCTTCATTTTTCTGACAGACAATCTCAGAGGTCAGCTTCATCTCCTGACTGCAAACAGGGCAGGTTTCTTTTACTTGTTGTTATTTTTTCTTTTATTCATGCAGACAATCTTTTGAGACAGAAATGCTTTTTTTCAGACAGGTTGCTGGTACTCTCCAAGTATTTTTTGTCACTTCTGGCCTTTGTGGATGGGTTTCACCTCTGAGGCCTGTGTAAGAAAGGGGTATGCTCAGATGAATTTAGCCAGGGTGTTATCTTTGGACCTTTGCTAAATTGTTTCTTAGGTATAGTCTTCGTACTGTCGGGGCCTGTGGAACAGCCCAGCAGATTCATTTTCACAACAGCTGAAATCTTCATAGGTTTGGTCCACTTTAAATCTTTACTTTACTAAAGACCTTGAAAGACTTTCTTAGTGTGTCATGAGGAGGATCCAATTTAGCCTGATAGACATTAGACAGGTTAGCCAAGCGCAACTCTCTCAGGGGCTCTGAGCCTAGCAGGAGGAAATTAGGCAGTGAAAGCACAGAAAAGAATCAGTTCTTCTGGTATTTGAATTGCATCATTTTTTGTAGAAAAAAAAGCTAATTCTGGTGTGCTGAGAGATTTTTAAAGTGCACAGTAGGATACCACTCAAGTGCAGATCTGAGTATGCACAAACATCAAAATATCTTTCGTCCAAGTCTCTACTTAGGTATACCTATTTTGTTTTGTTTTTCTTGGGTGATGAAGAAGGCTCAGACTTAAGTCTTTTTACAGTGGCTGCATATAAAGATGGACAGCACTTCTCAGTTTCCCTCCGCTGTACTGAATTGCAGCCAGAATGCAGAAGGTAGCTCCCTGGACTAAGGAAGGAATCAAAAAACCAAGTCCAGTTGAGAATCGCTAACGACTCCCTTTAGGAACGATGTCATTAGTGTTTTGCTTAACAATTCCCTCATCAGTTCCTTCCACTTTGTTCTGTCTGTCTGGCAAATCACGGGCATCATGCTCTCATCAGTGGCTGTAGGAGCCACATCTGTTTGTTTGTCCGTCTTTCATTGGTTACGTCAGGTCTCCATGGGTGGCAGTATAGCATTTCTTTATATGCACAGGGGCAGGTAATCAGGTGGCACATGGGGTGGAAGGTCATGCGGTTTTTACCACTCACCAGGCTAGTGTTAATTTTGACAGCACTTTTTAATTTAGTTTTAGTTTTAGTCTTTTGCCTAAAATATCTTTTAGTTTTAGTCCTAATTTAGCCATCTGAATTGTTTTAATTTTAGTCTAGTTTTAGTTGATGAAATTTCACAACATTTTAGCCGACGGAATCTACTGTGGATTTAGTCGACTAAAATATGAAGTGTAAAGTGTAAGGCATTTTTTATGTTTCCTTGAATTTCTGAAGTCGTGTTTTACACTTGGATAAAATGAAACATCTAATAACCCTTTATTGAATGCTAATAAAGTTTGAATGTATAAATTAACAGAAGCAAATTTAACTTCTGTGTGAAACGCAGTCACTTTTATTTAGACTACCTGGCAGAGCATCTCAGTTACAATATCAGAATTGACAACAAACAGTGAACCTGCTCTACATGAATATATCAATTCATAAAGACAGTAGCTCTGATTGGATCGCTCCCCAATTTATCCTGACACCACCAAGCTAAGGCAGTTGTGATTGGATGTCCCTCTTAATTCATCCAACCTTTCCACACAACCAAAGCAGCTGTGACTGGATATATTCCTAACTTGTCTCTACTTTCTACATGATAAAATTAGGTCTGATTGGATTAAGTCTCTGTCAAATTTTCACCTAGTTTTTATTTGTCGACGAAAATGTCAGTAAGTTTAGTTTTAGTTTTTGTCCGTGTGCACTTGTTTTTATTAGTTACTGTCTAGTTTTCATCAGGGAAAAAAAGGTTGTTGATGAAAACTATGACGAAAAAAATTAGTCAACAAAATGAACACTGGCCAGGCTCACTCACCTCACCTCCTTTTGCTTTCCAGCAGCATCACCTCGTCACATTGACATTTCTTTTTTTTACATCAGTTTAATCATATTTTTGCTGTAAATTTCCAATCATTAAATGGGAATATCACCCAAACATGGACAATTGTTTGTAAGAGCGCATCAAAAACAGTCTCCCACACCCATGCACGAGTGACTACAGGAGGGCAGGATAGTCACTATAGTGACAGTCAGCAGAAATGAAAAGAAAGGTCTAAGAAGAAATTCTGGAAGACAGGAGAAGAAGTGGTCAAAATAGTGGCTTAATTTTTGACAAAAGACACTTACAGCACAAACATTTAGTGGGCTGAAACACCAGCAGCTTGTAAAAGCATTTGTCAGCAGAATTGGGTATCAGGAGTGGCATGTTTTTTACTTTTTTGCCACTGAAAACATTTAGGGACCAACTTTTGTCCAAACAAAAAATCCAAAGGAATCGTTTAAGAATCATATCGATAAGCAGATTCAATAATGCCATTGTTATTAAAATCTTATCAATTCCCATCCGTACTCTGCACAGACCTTACCACTGACATGCCATGACATTGTTCATACTTTGTTAACTCTATAACTAAAGCTATGACCAATGAGCAACTGGCACCAGCCCTGAATTAGGGCTGAACGATATGGACAAAATTTCATATCTCGATATTCATGCCAGAAATCTCAATATCGATACGATACGATATAACTACGGGTTCGGTGAAAACCAAGCATTTTTCAGAAAAATAAAAACGGTTTGAAAATAAAAAAGGTTTGTGGTTGGCTGGCCTTAGCCGTGCATTCAAGGCAATCGTAAAAAGGAAATTTGTGGTGACTTCCAGAGCTGTACATGCAGGGCAAGCGCAGGAGAAATCTATATTGTTTATATCGTTGCATTTTCGATATTAATATCTTGAATGTCCACATGTCGATGTAGATGCGATAACGATATATCTTTCAGCCCTACCCTGAATGCATCACAAATATGTCACATACTTATGGGAGCTTACTGCTGTTGAGCGATGGTGTCATGTGGTAAACGTGGGATATGGATCATGACACACATGGCGATGAACTCAGTCCCACTGAGACATGTATATTCATATGCACACTTACACTCCCACATGCTTGATATGGCAGCATGATTAATCCTTGCATCTTTGGACTTATACAGGCGGTTTGCTAAAAGATAATCAGCTCACGTAAGGTTTTCTCCGATCCTGCTGATTTATTTGTCATCTCTATTACAGAATTTATTCCTGTCTATCACCTCCCTACTATTGCTGTCTCTGTGTCTTCCTCCCACCACCTTATTTCTCTGAGGTGACGGAGGAGTCACAGCCCTCATGTGGATAATGTAACAAATCCAGTGTTTTCACAATCAGTGTGGCTAAATGAGTCATCAGGTGATCCTATCAAACATTTTCTCTGCTTCACGCTTCTGCTGCTGCTTGGCTTTGTTTTCATTTTCAGAGTCTGAGTAATTGTAGATGAGCTGTGTAAACCCGTGTAGGACGATTAAGACACTTGTGTGTCTGTCAGCAGGGAGGGAAGACACCACAGAACACATGCACAATGGGTTTATGATTATTTGTCTTTGTGTTGGTGTGTAGACAATAGGGATGTCAGAATACCTCATAATACAATTGTTACGACCCGGCTCAGTCTAGGGGACAGGGAAGCAACATAATAAACCAGGTTTAAATTATAGTTATTGATTACTTAAAGAAAAAGGAAGTAAGTTAATAAATGAGGCCAAGAAAGGGCAAAGTAAGAAACACTAGAAAACTAAAAGGCTTACAAACTAAAATTCAAAACCTACAAAAAACCCTAAAAATCCATCAACACAAAGATAAATTATTCGAAAGGTGAACAAGGATATTGTAGCAACTAAAGAACAATTAAACTATTGCCTTTTTCCTGACAGGACCTAAGAAAAGTCAAGATAATTAATTTTTCTCTAACTAACAAGGTGATCTAGCTAACGTGCTGGCTCTCTTGAAAAGCTCTCGTCTCTACGGCATCTCGGGCTTCCTAAAGGGGAGAAACGGCCATTGGTTGCTGGATGATTGGCTGCCGAATGCCCCCTGCAGCTGCTCCAAATCAGATGATGACCTGTGACCCTCAACCATCACACACACACATATGCACAAACACAGAGCACTCCAAAGACAGGTTAGCACAGAGAGGAGGTGAGGAGTGGCAGCGGCCGTAACAACAAATAAAATTGATTTAAAGGTGCAGTGTGTAGAAGTTGGCCGCATTTCGCCGAACAGAAACAGTGAATATAGGATATAATGTTTCTATTTGTATGTAAAGTCCGTCCACAATCATCCCCATAAAACGTTTGTTTTATTTTTATTTAGTTAGAAAAAGCTTCAAAAGATTTACATTGCCGGACGCGTTCATGTAGGCCGATATAACGATCCACCATGTTGTCTACGGGTGGATTTTAGGGACCAAAAGAACGAAACGCAAATCTGTCTGCCGGTTCTGATATGATTGGCATTAATGCGCTAATGTTTGTTTGTGTTACTACAAGTTTACAATACCTCCAATCGGCAGCTAGCAACTGACCTATAATCTATAAAAATAATGGTTACAAACCTTTGACTTTAGTAAATGATGCCGTGTTCACGATCCCTTTTGGTCTTCACAGGCTTCCGTTGCTCAGCGATGTGACGTTTTGGTTACGGTTGGGCTCATTCTAGAATCTGAACGATAGATGTCGCTCAAATGCCAAATTCTACACACTGCACCTTTAAATATGGACAATCTGCATTAATTTGGCAAAATATACACTAATCTGTCACTTTATTATGTGAACCTCACGAGTTCCAGGTTGAACCACCTGTTGCACTTCTTATTTCTTCATGGCATAGATTTTTTTCTGTGACATTTTGATCCACCTTGACATGAAAGCTTCGAACAGTTGCAGAATTATGAGCTGCATGTTCATAAGGCAAATCTCCAGTTCCACCACATCACAAAGGTGCTCTATTAGATTGAGGTCTGGTGACTGTGGAGGCCACTGGAGTAGAGTGAACTCACGGGCATGTTCAAGAAACCAGTTTGAGATGATTTGAGATTTGTGACATGGCACTTTGTTCTGCTGGAAGTAGTCATCAGAGGACAGGTACACTGTGGTCAGGAATATGATCTGCAAAAATACTGAAGGAGGCTTTGAATGATGCGGTGCCAGGGCTGAACGATCTTGGGGAAAAATGATTAACAAAAAAAACTGTTTGTAAAGGTCAAACTTAAAAATCCATGAGACAGCTGCAGCTGAGTCCTCATCAATGCCAAGAAGGTAGACCGGATTACACCAGTCCTTAGACTACTACACTGTAGGGATGTCACTTTTCCCAAAAATCAAATGTGAACGTTCTTCAACCATACAGCCAAATATTCTTCGATATTCTAAAGATATTCAACCCCAAATCCCCCACCCCCTTCAGCCCAGCTGCAACACAGACAGAAGGCGTTTCTCTTCGATCATTTTACTGTTTTATCAGGTTACCACATCAGAAAAAAACACAATGCAGTTTTCAGCCTTCGATGAATTTTAATGAAAATGCCATCCTGCATACAAAATGCCACAGGAAAGAATTTCTAAAGCTTTAAACTCAAAATATTTAAACTTTTGCACAAACATGTAAAAAATAGTTGGTCTGATTATTTTTTTAATAAACTTCACCAGAAACGCAAGCCTATCAACGTTCTCTTTTTATTGGCAGTATTACCTGCTGAGAAGAACACCAGCTCAGAGTGCACTAATATACTTGGCATGAACAAATATTTACAAGCCAATAAGGAGAGTCTTGACTTGTCTTCTCGTATTGACGTATTGACGTATTGACGTTGAAGTTGGCCCAAGAGCGCCCTCTGTTGGATCAAACGGTTCCCTGCTCCAGGCCCCCTGATGTGCCACTGCACTGTTCACATTTGACTCAAATGTTTATTTACAGTTTGATTATGAATTTTTACCTCCAATTTCAAACAGATATTCGAGTATGAAGTATAAGTGACAACCCCTCTACGCTGGTTTATTACCTCTGCCAAGGAGGTTAGGATTTTGCCTGTGTTAGTTTGTTTGTTTGTTAGCAAGATAACGCAAAAACTACTGCACAGATTGTGCAGAAATTTTCAGGAGATGTTGGTAATGGCCCAACTTAAAAATGATTAGATTTTGGTGGTGATCCAGATAACCGCCATTAGGGAACGATAGTTTTTGCTCAATAACTGTCTAACTAATAATAATATGAATATGATTCTGAGCACTAGGTGTGGGTTTTCAGGGTTAAGGAATCATATTATGATGGTTGCTTTATTATGGACCTATTGTTTATAAATGTAACAGCCATATGTGAGCTACCTTGGCAGAGATTTGCGCTCTCCAAGTGCTTTCTAGTTTCTAAATCTTTCTTTGATGTCCACACTGTCTGTCTATTCTCAACAGCTAAACCTAATTAACTGCCAGCCAAGTAAATGTCTTTGTAAATGGGAAGAATTTCTAAAACTGTGCTCACCTCTGCTGATCCATCTCCTATAGAACAATATATATCACACCGTAACTAATTTATTACACTCAACTCTTAAAACAGAAACTTGCAACATCACAAAATTACCCCAGTTGTGCTTCAAACCGTTTTGTACCTACAGAAACAGCAAAACATCACATGGTGTGTGCTTCATTCACGGTAAAATTGAGTCTTTTTTTTTTTTTTTGGCCATTTTATGTGTTTAGTCATATCAGCTGCAGTGACACAGCGTCACAGCCGCAGGCCAAGTCAGACCTCCACTGCTGTGTTAATGGCGCTGTTTGTAATTGAAAATAAATTGAAAGTCGTGCTTCTGATGGAAGTTCGCCAGGTTTTTAAAATGTGCTACAAGTGGAAAGCTTCTAAATTTTTCATGTCTGTCTCTTTTTGACTTTCTTGATGTTTTCTTTTTCAATCCCAATCCACCTTCTCTTCTCACATCCATATTTCCATTTTATATTTAATACTTCATTTAACTATCTAATTTTTTCATTTCTAATCCATCCACAGGTCTTGTTTGCCTTTTATTTTTCCTCTCCTTTACCAGGGTTCCCACATGTCCTGGAAAACCTGGAAAATCTGGAAAAGGATTGACCAATTTTCCAGTCATGGAAACCATATGGAAACTGAAAAAAAAAAGTAAAATGTCCTGGAAAAGCTAGAATTGTCCTGGAAAATTATTTATCCTCCCTCTTGACCTTGTTAGGTTAAATAATTTGCACACAGCCTACATGTCTGTTCCATCAAAAGTGAGCTGCCTCTGGCTGGTCAGCCTGTGCAGCGCCCCTGGTGACACTACCAGATTTGATCTTGTCTCTAGATTTACAAACTTTTCAGACCTCAGTAAAGGCTTATTTTTCCCCAAAGAAGCCCCAGAGAAGAGATTAGCAACTTTTCATGCATTTTTTAGCTAGCTTCTTTCTAATATAAGTAGTTGTCAACACCCGTGTGACATCCTGGAAAAGTCCTGGAAAATAATTTCTAGAAAAGAGTGGGAACCCTGTTTACTTTTTTTGCCCATCTCCTCTCTTTCTCTCATTTCAACTAGCACAAATAAATTGGGAACATTGTGTTGTTGCTAAAAAAATTATTATTTTATACTTTTAATATTTCACAGCGGCAATGCACAGCAGTTGCCTCTGAGATCACTGGGAAAAAAACATGATAATTATGCTTCTTAAAATCCTCATTTCATCTTTTTCACTCCACTTAAAATGCTTTGAAATGTGTGGTCACTTCTTTACTGTAAAATCAGCACTAACGGCTTGATCTCTTCCATAGGGGTGAAGGCGGTCTTCTCCGGCCACTATCACCGAAACGCTGGAGGCTGCCACGGTGGTCTGGACATGGTCGTGAGCTCGGCCATCGGCTGCCAGCTTGGCGAGGACACACATGGAGTCAGGGTGGTGGTGGTGACTGCAGACAAAGTCGTGCATAGATACCACAGCCTGGAGCAGCTGAAGGAGCGAGGGATGGACGAGGACCTCAGGAAGCTCCTGCAGGCCTGAGGGGAGAACCAGGGAACATAAGGAACATCAGGACCTCTTTTCTGTTCTGGTTTGTTTGTAATGATATGTTTCTGACATTAAGTCTCAACCCCCTGCTCGAAGAAGCAAATAAAGATGTCGATGCTAAGGTTGTCAGAAAAAAAATGATACGTCAATACCTTTTCAATACCAGATTTAAGAAAAGACACAACACCGTAATATTGTCAATTCAATTATATTAAAAACATCGAAGCTCACAGGCAGATCTAGAATTAATTTTTTTATAAGTTTATTCACATAATAGAAAATATTTACTGAAACTTCTATGGCAACATTTTTTTTGTAATTTAATTTTAGTTTAGTATCTTTTCCCTTTAATTTTTTTTTACCTTATTTGAACACAGAAATGGTTGTAACAACTGTCCTGAGTTTACTTTCTGAACATTTAGTGAAAAAAAACATTTATAGAAAACCGTTAGTAATTTACAACACGTGGCTTCAATGTTCAGTTACTTGATCTGAATTAACTAAAATAAGATTATGAATGGAAAGGAGAGAAAAGATCCCTTTTCAAGGACTTTATTGTTTTATTTGAATTGTCTGCCTTGGTATTCTAAAGGGGTATCCAATATTAAATTCTTTACAGGTATTGTATCAAAGTTTACAATTCTGGTATCATGACAACCTTAGTTTAAACAGTGATTGGACAACTTGTAGCAAAATTTGCAAACATTAGGTGCAAATGTTAATTTTATTTTTTTTGTTCTACAATTATTTTGTTTAAAAAAAGACATAGTCTCCTCTGTAATCTTTTAAATGTCCAGAAATTCTCATACCAAACTCTTCAAATACGCAGCTTGGTCAGTGACCCTTAGCTTCATTATTGACTATCTTGGTATCACCATGCTATGGCTGCCCTAAACAGGGGTGTAAAGTTATGTTAGCAAGTATGAATTAACAGCAGGGTGGTTGGGCTTCATTTTGATCTAATAGTATCCATAAATGGTCTTTATTTCTCGTTTGATATTATGTTTATCCATTAATTGTACAATTGTAGTTCCAGCTGCACTGGCCAAGTATCGCTCAGCAGGTTTTTGTGTTTGCAAGGAAATCCGTCTGTATGGACAACAGAAAAACAGTTTTATCCATTTGAATGACACAACTCCTATCTGTGATAACCTGGAAATGATTTAGTTGTCTCTTTATCCTAACTGCAGCTTAAAACAGGTTTGAGATCCAAAATTGCCAAAGAAAAGCTTTCTGTGTTTTGAAAGTCTGTTGGTTCTCAAAAATGTGTCCCTGAACACGGTATCTCTGTCACTCTGAGGTCAGGGCGTAGGCTGTGTTCAATTTACATCCGAACTGGGAAGAGGGAAATGGGAATGACGTCATATCCGAGTTATCAGCGTTCCAGTTACAAAGTCGGAAAAAACTTGTTGATCTACCAGGCTATCGTTAGCCGTTGTTGGCACATCCTTCGTTGTGGTTTGAAGCACATGAAGAGTGTAAATAACACCATAGCAGCATTTCCATATATATGTCGAACAATACTATGTATACAGCTGATTTAGTGCGACAAACATGAGTCAGAAGTGCTAATAAAGTGAATGTTACAGGAGCTATATAGCTGTTTACACCCAGGGCAGCCATCTTCGATCACCAACCCTTGGGGGAATAGTCTGAGAAGAGTCTGAATTTAGTCTCAATCAAATCTTTATTTGTATAGCACCATATTTGTTGAATATAAATTTATTAAAGTTAAGCCCCTTAAAGTGTTACTATGTATTATCGATACAACCAGAAGAGATCAATCTAATATTAAAATTAATAGCTATAATGAAAATAATTTGGAGAGGAATGATGTTGATTAATGTACCAGCATCTACCTGAACTGCCATTAAAATGGGTTTAACTGGTCTAAAGGTAGGAAGTCAGTTCTCAACAGTTTATCAACAAAGATTTGATTATGTTTATATTTAAATGTTAAACTTGTTGCCAAGTAAGCCATTAAATGACACATTAAGATAAAATGTAAGTGGATAGGTTTCAGAAATAAGTCTTCAGGGGAAACTTTTTTGTTCATTTTGGGACACTGACCAACATGCAGTACTTGACTGTTTGGTATTGAGAACCGTCTGTGGAACGTTAACACTGAAGTGGGATCAAAACAAACAGCATGTGTTTACTATTAGTCTAAGAGGAGGTTAGCAGTGAGCAAGTCAAATATAAACCAAGGTGTGATTATATGCCTGTCATATAAAATGTACAGAATCCTATAAAAAGACTCTGCTTAATGTTTTCTGACAGACATTTCTCGAAAGAACAGATGCTGATCGCTCTCCCTGAGTGAGGGACAAAAATGGTAAATGTGTGCTAACATTAAATCACATGATCTTTCTCTAATTAGGGTTCATGTAAAAGTTTAAGGCAATACACTATTTTAAGGATGGAAGTTTCCAATGAATACAAAAGGTAATAACCTTTTAAAAGAATTTTCCACCTTTTAAAACTAAAACCTCAATCAACTATTTAAAGTGGATGCAGTTTTTTCTTTTCTGTTGTATAATTAGAACATAGAGTTTTGGGCAACTATTCATGTGGTCCTTGTAATAAGCAGGAATTGATAGTTAATGAGCCACTTATAAACCTTATTAAATACAAATAAACATGAATTAGTCGATGAAAGCAATAATAAATGCATATTAACACTTTATTATTGCTTCTTTGAAACATGCTAGCATCTTAAAGGGTCAGAGAGCACAAACCTCCACCAAGGTAGCTCACATATTGCTGTTACATCTATAAGCAATAGTTCTATGATAACCATCATAATAATATGATTCCTTGATCCTGAAAACCCACACCTAGCACTCGAAATGTTGATATCATTATTAGTTAGACAGTTATTGAGCAAAAACAACTGCTCTCTAATGGTGGTTATCTAGATCACCACCAAAATCTAATCATTTTTAAATTGGGCCATTACCAACTAGGGCTGAACAATATATCGTTATCGTATCGATATCGAGATATGAACATTCAAGATATTAATATCAAAAAGCAATGATATAAACGATACAGATTTCCCCCACACTAGAACTGCACTTTCCACATTCTTTTGTATTATGATGTTTTCATTTTTCTGAAAAATGCTTGGTTTTCACCGAACCCGTAGTCATACCGTATAGTATCGATATCGAGATATCTGGCATGAATATTGAGATATGAAATTTTGTCCATATCGTTCAGCCCTATTACCAACATCTCCTGAAAATTACAGCAAAATCTGTGCAATAGTTTTTGCGCAGTCTTGCTAACAAACAAACAAACATTTGTAACCTCTTTGGCAGACGTAATAACATTAAAGGATAAGTTCGGTTTTTTGACACCTGGACCTTATTTTTAGGATTAAATACACTCGTAGACTTACACAGACAATTTTGGCGGAGCTCGGAGCCATTTTCGAGCAATTTAGATCCATCGGACGGCATTTTTTCTCATGCCATAGTAGCAGACGGGGCCAGAAATCGAAGCCCCTAAATTAGACATTATCTGCTGCGAAACTCGCTCATTTCAGCGACATTTTATAAATGAATAGCCAGTGTTATCACCATGTCAGCTCAACTTTGTTGTTATGGTCATCCGGGGCTTCACAAGGATGGGTAACTTTTGGTGACGTCATAGACAAGAACATGAGTAGAGCCACTGTTGTTGCTAGGCTACACGGCTACACGGCTATTTTTGTGCAACATGGCGGAATATTTATCCGATATAGAAGTGTCTGACGACGACTTTGAGTATAATGGATGCCCTTATCGTTTTGAGCCAGAATATACCGATGAGGAGCTATTTGAAAGGAGGATGCAGAGGGAAAGTGCCGAACAGCTGGCCAGAGAACAAGCAACCACTGCACGTCCACGAATGGGGGCTAACTGGTGGTGTTGCTGTGGACATTGGGACTTGAGACCAGAGGAAACACGTATTGATGCCCCCCAAAATACGATTTCTGGCCCCGTCTGCTACTACGGCATGAGAGAAAAACGCCGTTGGATAGATCTAAATTGCTTGAAAACGGCTCCGAGCTCTGCCAAAATTGTCTGGGTGAGTCTACGAGCGTATTTAATCCTAAAAATAAGGTCCAGGTGTCAAAAAACTGAACTTATCCTTTAAAGGGAAGTAGTGGCAAAACCAGGGGGAAGGGCGGCAGGCCTGCAACACAGATATGGTTGAGTGAAGGCAAAAAACAGGATTCCCCTCAACAGAAAAAGCCCCGTCAGAGGCTGTAACAATTTAAATTACCTCCTCCAGGATGTATGAAGAACGCAAAACAAAATGGTTTGTGCTTGTGCCGGCATGAGTATGATGGCACACTGCATCCCCTCTTTTTTTTAAGTCTGGCCTCCAAAACTTTACATCATTCATCAAAACAAAATCTGGCAATGACTGAGAATTTTTAATCAAAATGAACCCTGCTTGCATGTTTGAAAATGGATTTACAAGGTCTAGTGTCTCATTAACTGTAAATGACAGCTTATAACAAGGCCTTAATACAAAGTGTTATGTAGTATAGTACTAAATGTACCTTTCAAGCTGTAGAAGGGTAGGTTGAACATCGTATGCAAACTGTAAAGAAACAAAGTTTTCAGTCTCAAGATATTTCCTAACAAACTGTTGTAGCTGTAGTTAAAGGTGGTGTTATCTTTATCATCCTCACATATCCAGCTAAGCAGCTGCATGTACTGTTGTTTTGTTTCTGCAGTCTACAGTAATGCCTTAGTAGCCATCCTATGCAAACTATTGACGTTGTGATGTATACGTGTTTTTATGTTGAATGTGGTACATGTCTTTACTGCCCTGAAGATGTTGAGTTGACTGCAGACCTCAGATCCGACTTTTTGACACCTCACACTGCCACACAGGCAACAGCTGAATGTTCAGAGGAAAAGTGTTAACAGTCTATGAATGTATGTTGACTTCTCACTTATTATAGTTTATTCATATTACATATTATTATCCATTTTGTCCACCTTCTGGATAAGCAACATTTGACTTTGGTATCACTGACATAGTTAAGTTGACTGTTCATTAAAACCAAAAATGACGACCATCATGCATCATTTGTTCAACCCTGTAGGTTCGTGACTGATCATCACTGTGGCCAAACATTCCTTTGAAAAGTTGCCACTGATATGATCAGTTTGGTTCAAAATGAGGTGGGTCAATATGGACTAAAATGTCAAATGAAGATATTCAATATTTTGCTCAATACCTAATTCAGGAAAAATAAGACTTGACGACATTAAGGCGTGTGTTAAATTATGAACCTTAAATTAGCAGTAGTTAAAGGTTTGCCGCATAGTGTTGCAAAAGCTTGAGGTTCAGGGCTGCAGTTTTACAGTCGTCATATTGCACTTTGTGGCACTTGTGTAAAATCTGGAGGTTCCATCTTGCTCAAGGTTTTTTGAAACCTGTTTTGGCATTTGCAGTAAAAAGCATCTCAGTCGATATAAAATAAACTGTCTTCAACTTAAACTAATGGGGATCCAATTTAAATACATAGATAAATGTCTTGTTTGAAAATGTATCCACATTTTTCAAAAACTTGAAACTCCTCCCAGCCCAAGTTCAGAAGAACACATCTGAAATCACAACTTGTAACCCTCTCTCTCGTAAGCATTTCTGGAGAATTTTGAGTTCTCTGCTGTACCCTTGAAAGACCTCGTGTCAATATGCAGATATTTCTGAACTTATTTAATAAAGATCTTTTTTGTTGAGAGCACAAAGCCTTTACTGAACTAAAATTGACATGTGTCTTTCATAGTGACAGCTTATTTGTGTTTTAAAAAGATGTGAGGCAAGAAGAGCATCATTTTATTCTTTGTTAAATGACATTTTTGATTCATGAAAGTGAAATTCAGTGATGACAAAGTGAACCATTGTGGTACATTTGTGTATTCTGTGTGTATTACAGCCAGTGCAGGAGGTATGAGCAGGCCTGGGTACCAAGAACCAAGTTCTTTAAAATACAAGGACTCAATAAGGGAGATGAGTTTTGGTTCTAAAAGGTGCATAAATCTGTTTTTTAGTGATTGAACCCCCATTTAAGTTTCATGCATGGAGTGCTGGTTTGGTGGAGTCGTAAGCAAACCAGGCACGACCCATGTACATGCTTCTGCCGCCCGGGTTTGAATCCAGCCTGTGGCCACTTTGCAGAGTGTCCTCCCCCACTCTCTCGCCCCTTTCACAGGCCTATCCACTGTCTTTCTCTCTCTCTTTTATCAATAAAGGCACAAAAATGCCCCAACAATAATTTTTAAAAAGTTTAATGCAGTAGCGTCATGTGTGACATAACGTGTACACTAAGTCCCTGTGTTGGTCAGGGCCTGTGTGGAGTTGGCATGTTCTCCTCATGCATGCGTGGGTTCTCTCTGGGGCCTCAGGCTTCCTCCCACTGACCAAAAACAAGCTTATTAGGCTGATTGGTGACCCTTAAGGTATGAGGGAGGGAACGTAAGGTTGCATGTCTCTCTATGTGACCATGTGATTGGCTGACAACTATTCCAGAGTGTACCCTGCCTCTCACCCGGTGTCAGCCAGGATAGGCTCCAGCCCAGCGATCCTTCATCTATGAGCAGTAGTCATGAAGGATGATGCATAAACAGTTTTAGTTAATAATTATTAGTGTTTATTGGTATACATAGAGGAGACAATTAAAATCTCTGTATCAGTAGATTATTGAGATCCTAACTCGACCAACAACATTAACTGCAAATTTTTTATCATCAAAATATTCCTCTTATTTTATTTTCAAAAATATGTGGAATCAGAATTCAGGTCCGTTATGAACCGGAACTTATAAGCAGGACCAGAACTGGAGCTGGGACTAATAAGAACTGAACAGTATCCAACCCTAGATGTGACTGGCCAATTAGTATGGCCATAATGTCAGCTGTTAACATCGACAAAAATTTTCATAACTGCCAAAACAGTTAAACAGCTTTTTAGACAATATATGCCTCAAGCGAAAGTAGTTGAAAAATATCTTGAGCATCACCTCTCACGACAGGAGTTCCTCAGCCACTGCGCATGGAGCTAAATCCAGGCCAAAAATTTCGTAATTTAAAAAAATGTGATTGAAAAATGAAAATTGAAAATAAAAGTGATCTTGAATCCAAAAAAACGACATGAATTAAAGATAAGTGTTAGATTTTTTTAATTATTATTTTAGTGTGGAGAAAGTGTTGTGTCATATCTATCAAAGTACCCACGTTTCCTAAAGGCAACATAACCGGGGAAGGCTTTGCTGTCAGTCACAGTCCCATTCCTCTCAGTTGATTCCCCTCACCACCGCCACGCTAGAACAAGGCTGAAAGTTACAATCTGAAGTGAAAAAAAGATCTGAAAGTGAAAAAATAAAAATATAAAACCAAAAAAAAGTACAATTTTAGTGTGAAATAAAATGTTTTGAATCTGAAAACATTAAACCTGCAACTGAAAAAAATAACACCTCATATGAGAAATATGTTTAAGAGTAAAAATGTCAAATTAATTGTTCATTCATTTTCTATACTGCTTATCCCTTTTGGGATCATGTGGGGGCTGAAGCCTATCCCCTGGAGCCTATCCCAGCTGTCATTTGGCCAGAGGAGCACCAGAAGAGCATGCAAACTTCACACAGAAAGGCCCTGCCCGACCCGGGGATCGAACCAGCAACCTTCTTGCTGTGAGGCATGTGCACTACTCGCTGCATCACTGTGCCGCCCAAAATTAAATATTTAATCAAAATAAATACAGAGTGGAATCTAAACTATTTAAATTGAAAAAAAATCTTGCACTAATTTCTGATTCATTTCATTTTATTTGTAATTCCAGACCAAAGACTAAACTTTCAGTTTCAATTTAAGTTTTTTCCAACCCATTTTTGTTTTTTTCATATTAGAAAACTTTTGGCCTGGATTTAGCTCCATACTTCACGCTGACTCACTGGCTCAAACCAGCAGAGCAAGTGCAGAAAGGAAAGGCAACAGTAACTGTACGCTCTTTGGTCTTCAGCTGAAAATCCTGCAGTTGGCATGTTTGTATTGAATTGTGGAAGTTAAATGAACTTTTTATTTTAGGAGCCTTGTTGCATACCTACTTCAAAACACTTCCCTAGTTTGTAGGGCTGGGCGATACGACCTAAAAATGAAATCCCTAATTTTTTTTTTCACAAAAATTGATTTGCGATTTTAATGGATTTTTTTCCCTCTCAAAACTAAAAAAAACACAAGTGACACAAAAATCACATGAATCAAGTTTTGCATGAATGTTATCAAAATACGTTCCAAAACTAAACAGACTTTCCCTTATAGTTAAAATGCATGCTGTAATTTTGTCATAAAATGTTAGTTATGTAGTCCAAATGTAGGGAGGCCTATCTACATAAAAACTGACGAATTAGCGTTTTTCACAGTATAGTAACATGGAACCGTCTGTTCAGTTATTTAATCTCATTTAAGTAACAAATTACATCCCAAACATGTGCTTTTGCAAAACCTGACAGGGCCTACCATCATGAAAACTGTCATTTTTCAGTCTTTATATTTTCAAACATTGCAACAACTTATGATTAGTAAGTTGAGAAGAAAAAATCTAGATTTGCAGATAATAATTCAAATTAACCAATTCAATTGATATATTCCCCAGCCCTATTAGTTTGTACTACTTATAGACCAACTTCAAAAATTTCCTGCTATTCACATCGAATTACAAATAATACTTCATGTAAATCCTGTGTTTGTAAAGCAGTACTGTACCAAAAAAATGAATTGTTACACCTATTAGGTAATTATTAGACAATTAAAATGCAGGTTACAGTCATGATGGAGCCTTTAAATTACCTCAGAAATTGGGAAACCTCAAGGAACTGAAGCTCTTGTTTTGTTGCAGATCTTCATTTTGTCTAAATCAGTTTATTGTGTATTTCTATTGATGCAGAAGCATGTAGAGAGCCGATTTTTACGCTTCTTTTGATGACAGTACAGCTCAAACTGGCTGGTACATCCCTTCACTGTGATGATTTTGTGATGGGAATATTTCATCATGAGATCAGAGATTAAATCAGAATTTATGATGCAACACTCGGTATATCAATCACGTCTAATGGCTTTAATCTGCTTGTGATCCTCGGTGTGAACTCTCAGAGACGCCCGCGGTGAATAAGACGAATAAAGTGTGATCTGTTGTTAAATGAGGACTTAAAGGACTGTTGTCAGGCTGGTAAAACACAGTGATCTGTCTGTGATTAATGGTGGGAGGTGAACAGTATTTCCTGAGTGTTTAGTCATCGCTGAGACACCCAAGCCGTGTTAGCGTGCGCCGTCGACTCGCTACAGGCAGATTTGGAAGCTCAGAGTCCTGAAATTGTCTTTAAAATGGGCATTACTGCTAGAAAATGACTTTCCCCGTGCGCCCCAAATGACTCGACTCCATTACACTTTCTGCACAGACTCTCACACTGACTGTCTGGATTTAAGAAAGTTGTCATGGCAACACGTCAGCGACACTTTTGAGATAGACTGAGTGCAAGGAGAGAGAAACTGTGTCCACTCCCCGTCTGTGAACGTGTGCGTCCGCAGTCTGGAGGGTAACATAGGTGATTTTTTTTTTTTCATCGCTGACCTCATTTGACACAGATGGATTCGTTCGACAAAAATTCTCCATGTGAAGGAGGGAGGGAGGAGGGGGCGTCTGAGAGGAGTGGGTAATGAGTGTGATGTGTGAAAGACGTCTCAGTCCATCTCCTTCATTTCCTGTTTGAGGAGGAACCTTATGTCCTTATCTATTTTTATATCCTCACAGTAGCTGAGCTCGGTCAAAGTGTTGCTTATCTCTTTGTGTGTTTGTGTTGTAGAGCACGTTTGCTCCATGAATCGGGGAACATCACACACTCTGACTTGTTGCTGTGTTGAATTTTAATGAATGACAGAACTGAGCACCATGACTGTGACTGAATAGTTGTAATTTTTTTAATAAATGTTGATTTGTCTATATTCGAGGTCTTCTTGTGCTTATTTAATTGTCATTTTTCACCTGAATATATTTAAAGAAAGTTCTTGATTGATGAGACATCAGCTCCATCTATAGTCAGGAAATATTTTATAACTGCTACCTTCTCAGATAAGCAAGGGATTGTACAAACCCATATTCCACTGAAGTTGGGACGTTGTGTAAAACATGTACAACTAGAAAGCACTAAGAGAGCGCAAACCACCGCCAAGGTAGCTCACATATTGCTGTTACATCTATAAGCAATAACTCCATGATAAAGTTAACATCATGATGTGATTCCTTGACCTTGAAAACCCACACCTAGCACTCTGAATCATGTTGATGTCATGATTAGTTAGATGGTGGTTATCTGGATCACCACCAAAATCTAATCATATTTAAGTTCGGTCATTACCAACATGTCCTGAAAATTTCAGCCAAATCTGTCCAGTAGTTTTTGCGTAACCTTGCTAACAAACGAGCATATGGCGCCAAAAACGTGTACGTACACAATGATTTTCAAATTCCTTTTGACACATTTAAAAAATATTTACTCTTAAAAATGAGAAACTTCATTGATTTTTTGCAAATATTCACTCATTTTGAATTCAATGCCTGCAACCTCTTCAAAAAAAGCTGGGACAGGGGCAACAAAAGACAGAAATTTTGAAAAAACTCCTGTTTGGTATAAATGGAGCATCTCTGAAAGGGTAAGTCATTCACTGAGGATGGGGAGAGGTTCACCATTTTGTGAACAACTGCATGAGCAATTAGTCCAACAGTTAAAAGCAATATTTCTCAAAGTAGAATTTCAAGGAGTTAAGGGATTTCATCATCTGCAGTCCATAATATCATCAAAGATTCAGAGACTCCTGAGAGATCCACAGGAAGCACAGAGGAAGCAAGACAGAAAACCAACATTGAAAGCTTGTGACCTTTGATGGACAGCATTAGAAACATCATTCTCTAAGAGGTCTTACCATGTGGGCCCAGGAACACTTAGGAAAACCATTCATAGTTAGCACAGTTCATTGCTACATCTACAAAAACAAGTTCTAACTCTAGCATGCACAGCAAAAGCCATATTTCAACAGCACCCAGGAACACCGCTGGCCTCTCTGGACCTGAGCTCATCTAAGATGGACTGACGCAAAGTGGAAAAGTGTGCTGTGGTCAGATGAGTCCGTATTTCAGATTGTTTTTGGAAATTATGGACTTCATGTTCCCCGGGTTAAAGAGGAAAAGGACCATCCACATTGTCATCAGTGCAAAGATCAAAAGCCAGCATCTGTGATGGTCTGGGGGCGTGTTGGTGCCCATGGCATGGGTAACTTGCACATCTGTGAAGAGAAATTAATGCTGAAAAGTACATACAGGTTTTGGAGTAACATGCTGCCATCCAAGCAATGTCTTTTCAAGGGACGTCCTAGCTTATTTCGGCTCGACAATACTGAGCCACAGCTGCGTTACAACAGCGTAGCTTCGTAGTAAAAGAGTGAGGGTGCTAAACTGGCCTGCCTGCAGTCCAAACTTGTCTTCCACTGAAAATGTGTGGCGCATCTTGCAGCACAAAAAAAATACGACAATGGCAATTGAAGTCATACATCAAGCAAGAGCAGGAAAGTATTTCACCTACAAAGCTTCAACTAGTGTCCTCAGTTCACAAACACTTACTCAGTGTTCATTGAAACTGGGGTTTGTAAGTTAGAAGCTTAAGGATCCAGGGAAGGCCACAGACTGTGAATTACACTGATTGTCAGTGATTTTTGCAGCAATAGCCTTTGGGGTGCTTCTCTTAAAAAAAACTTACATCTCTCCCAGAAACATATCCTGTGACTAAAGAGAGAGAATCTCATTTTAATCAGCTTTGAAACTTTTTTCTTCCCGTGCCAGACACCACATAATTTCATCCCTTCTAAAAAAAAAAAGAAGTTTGAAATCAGAGGATGCACTCAATTCACTAAACATTATTGATGACTCATCAGTTCTTTGGCTGTAATAGATTAATGGATTAATCATCCAACACTTGCTCGATATTTGTCTAAGACCACCAGAAGAAACAGGAAAGCTTTATTCTTTCCAGTTATGTTCTAAATTTGTTCCATCGTCCCATCAGTAGAAACTTTTGTAGAACAAGGGGCACCACTAATATTGAATTGACCTCCTCTGTGTTGTGTTTTGATGTGAGTTAAGAGAGCTGTTAGAGGGCAGGTTTTAGCAAAAGAGCATCATAAACAGTCAAATTACAAATACTGTATGTTAAAGGGATACTTTAGTTTTTTTCAAGTGGGGTTGCTTAAGGCCCATGGCTCTGGTTAATATAAGTGTCAATAAAGCAACCAGCCAGCTCCGCCCTTGTGGACAGATAACCAAGTATAGATGCTAGGCAATACATAGCAGCCTCATTATTACCCAACATTTAGAGAGGGACTCATCTGCAAGATCAACAGCGCCACCATCAGTCCAACCCATACTGGAAGTCCCAACTGGAAGTTGGTCATCTTTATGTATATCATTTGCAGCTCCATACCGGCATTGTGATCTACCTAAAGTTTGCAATCCATAAAACGAGAATTTAAAAAGTATATATATTAAACCAAGTAGATTGCTGAAATTAAAACTGTATAAGTATAAAAGATCTATGGCGGACAAGGGCGCCACTGTAATCCAATCCACAATGGAAGTCACAACCTCCATTCACTGCTCCATACCTGAAGATATATATATATATATATATATATATATATATATGTGTGTGTGTGTGTGTGTGTATATATATGTATATATGTGTGTGTGTATATATATATGTATATATGTGTGTGTATATATATATGTACATATGTGTGTGTGTATATATATATATAGTTTTTTTAATTTTGCAGTTACATATTTTCCGTAGATGTATAATTCACTAATTTTTTAATGTATAATATTATATATATATATATATATATATATATATATATATATATATATATATATATATATATATATATATATATATATATATATATATATATTTACATACATAACAGAAGTATACAAACTGTTGAAATTCACAAGTACAATTCAACAGTTTGTATACTTGTGTTGGCAGGGCTAAAAATTGAGCTGATGGCTTATAGAACTGTTGTATATAGAGTTGTACTTTTCTATTTATTTTGCCAAAGATAGCATTGACTTGGGTACCAAATTAATGTAACCTGACACAGCAGATGGACCGTTCAAATTATTTCACAAGTCCATCTGTAAAATAGCCCATAGAAAGTGTTTGTGAATGGGTAGAACCTTTCTAAAGCAAATCTGGCAGGTGAATGAATGATCGTTCCATTAATCACATTCATCATGGGCCAATCAGAAAATGTAGGAGGCAGGCGTTACTGTAAAATACAAAACATGAGCCATTTTATAGAACAAATTCTCACCAAAAGATTTATCCCTATGATTTTGTATTACTGATGATCGTACTTATGTTTTGTAAGGACCCCCTTGAAAGTGAGATGATGCATCTCAAGGGGTTATCCTTGAAATAAACAATAAACAAAACATTTTGGAAGAGGAGCGGAAATACCTTTTCGATCAAGAAATGCTTTAAGTGTTGTTTGATATTCATTTAATTAAGAAATGTGTTGCAGATCTGATAAAACTGCTACTGAAGCTATTAGCATCTATGCTAATCTCTGTACAAGCCGTCACTCCCTGCTGTCATCTTGCTCATAGCTCTTCCTGCTTTGGGCCACTCACAGTCATTGAAGACTTAAGCTTGGCCAGATGGGTCCGTCTGATTACAAACATTGAATAAGGCAGATCCAGCTGGACCCCTGTTGAACTTCTCCGCCAATGTCATGTGGATTGATGGAGACTACTGACTGAGCTCTACCAAAGAGAAAGTTGCAAACTATCCGATAAATTTTTCTTGTCCAATCCAGGGCAACACGGTGGCGTAGCAGGTAGTGCTCGTGTCTCACAGCAAGAAGGTTGCCAGTTTAATCCCTGGGTTGGGCAGGGCCTCTCTGTGTGGAGTCTGCATGTTCTTCCAGCTTCCTCCCACAGACCAAAAACATGCTCAGTAGGTTGACTGTGACTCCAAATTGCCCTTAGTTGTGAGTGTGAATGGTTGTCCGTCTGTATGTGGCCCTGCAATCGGCTGGCGACCGGTTCAGGGTGTACCCTGCCTCTTGCCCAATGACAGCTGGGATAGGCTCCAGCCCTCCGTGACCCTGAAAGGGATATCTGGTACAGAAATTGAATGAATGAATGAATATCCAATCCAGCATTAATCCAATGTAATCACATGTCATGTTCAGTAAACATGGCTGTTGTTTGGCTGTTTTTGAAAACCCTAGTTACTCCGGCTGTTGGATAGTTAGATGATAGTTGATGTGTTTAACTCTGGGAACAGCTGAACTTTAAGAAAACTCTAAATTGACTTTCTAAATAAACTTCAAACAGGCCCATTTTGAGGCTTACTGGAGGCAGTCTTCCTCTGAAGCTTTGTGTTGTCCAAAGGTAATTCAACAGATTTTAAACTATCAGCTGGACTACTAAAGAGTGGATAAAGCTGTCTGTATCTGACTGAATTAGACTGGGTTTTCTGTATGACATGATCCTTGGTGGAG
Organism: Cetoscarus ocellatus; assembly: GCA_037902135.1. Lineage (NCBI taxonomy): Eukaryota > Metazoa > Chordata > Actinopteri > Labriformes > Labridae > Cetoscarus > Cetoscarus ocellatus. The sequence goes on along the minus strand of JBAMNC010000901.1, from coordinate 475,258 downwards.
GAAGAACAGACCAAATCTAAATCATGTTGTTATTGGATAAGTCAGAGCTGCCTTTGGGAATCACCCTTCATGATGAATCAGTCAGAGCATGTACTTTGGATGTAGAGACAATGTGAGCAGCTGTTTCCTTTCTGTCTTGCATTGTTTAACTTTTCATGTGACACTGTTTGTGTGTGTCCTCATCAGAAAGCAAAAACAAAGCAAAAACATGTCTGGCTCCAAAATACGCCCCCTCAGTTCTGTGTGCTAAACGGATGATGATGACTCTGACTTCTCCATCATTTTAAATTTAGTCGCTCAGAACGTTCCATCAGTCAAAGCAGATGTCAGCGTATCATCGACTCTACAAACAAACAATAAACCACAAAGATGCAAATCCCATCAAACCAACGAGGCTGCTGATAAGATTTGATATTTCCACATGTAAATATCAACACAATCATCCTGGAATAAATTCAGCTCATTCACTCTTTGCTGTGTCAGAAAAACAAAGGGTAGCTGATGACAGTGGAGCTAGAAGCACTGAAAAAATGCTTGTTGAAAGACTGCCTGCAAAATGGATTGAACCCTAGAACTGAGAACTGAGTGCTTACAGGACAATAATTCATTCATAGAGTTCCTCACATCAGAAGACATACTCAGCATAAGGTCCTCAGCTCTTTAATAGACACTTGTATACAGTACGTGTCTGTTTATTTTACTATTTTATTTACATATATAATGGCCCAACTTAGAAATGATTAGATTTTGGTGGTGATCCAGATAACCACCATTAGCGAACAATTGATAACAAATTATATCAACATGATTCAGAGTGTTTGGTGTGGGTTTTCAGGGTCAAGGAATCATATTATGATGGTAACTTTATAATGGAACTATTGCTTACAGATGTAACAGCAATATGTGAGCTACCTTGGTGGAGGCTTGCATATATTAACCTCTGATTTTGTTATGGCCCGACATAAAGTGACCTTGAAAAATTTGGCCAACCCTTGGTCTTGAGGTATTGTGTTTACAAAATGTGTCTAGAAAGTTGGATGGATTCAGGACAGACATACAGACGGGCACATAATGCCTTTGGCTTTGTCTATAGCTGCCTTGAAGACATAAAAACAAACATGATAGATTTCCTGGCAGTCTTTAGGTCACTGCTGTGACCTTTGCCACTTCTGCATGAAATGTTTTCTACTGTGACAGATGAAAGCTAGTTCCTGTTCATTGATCCAAAGACCTGTGGCAGTATTCCCACAGTGCTTTCATGCGTAATAACACAGACATACAGGCAGACACATGTACACAACACACATAAATGGATCTCTGAGCAACACTTTCATCAGCTGCAAGGGTGTAAATCCACAGCACTGATGTTTTTCTCATAACACTTCAAGTGCAAGTGAAGAGGACTCAGGTCAAAGGTCAGTGTTCTTTCACATGAGAGGCCACTATAGAGTGCAGTCTGATAACATGAAGGGGATGTTAACATTTCACAAGAAAGCCTGAAGTGTATTTGATGTTTGCTTGAATGTTTTGGTTCCTAATGGAATCCAAGAAGTCATCATTACACGGTGGCGAGATCAATTTGGCCCTCAGATATGTTTTGGCCTCAGTGCTGTTGGCTGAAGAAACTAGTAAAGATGCACTCAACCAACAGGCTCTAATTTTCATCCAAGACTCATCCAAGTTTTCAAACTCACAGTAATGACAGCTGAGGCAGTTGAATTACATGCTTCACAAGCTCAGGCCCTCATTTCATAAATTACAACAAAAAAATCTGCTTTGGTAAAAAGCCAGAGGACCTTTTTCCACGTTATTTGAGAAAGCTCGAATAACTCCATGCTGGTGCTTTTGGCAAGGATGTTGTTTCGTATGGCATTTTAACAACAAGGTGTGGAACAAGTTTGGTTGCATTAGTATGAAAAAAGCTTCATCACACAGATAAAACGGAGGTTAGGAAATTTGAGACAAATTCAATCTAGTTCTTTAAATTGCGGTGAAGTTAATTCCAGGGAGAATGTCTCAGATATGTGGAGCATGAAACATGAATGCTACCTCTCTGTGTTTTATTTTGGCTCCTGGGACAGGACGCATACAGACCCCAGAGGAGAGAGTGGTGTACAACAGAGCTCTTACAACAGCAGCACTGTAAAAATGGTGCAGCTGGATTTTCATGAAATTTTCAGGAGATGTTGGTTATGGCCCTCCTTAGAAATTATTATATTTTGGTCGTATGTTTGTCTGAATGCAAAAAATTCCCCAAATTTCTAATAATCAATTAAAGGTCCCATATAATGCAAAAACAACTTTTTTAGGGCTTTTGAACACATTTTTGGGTATTTGGTCTTCTTCCCAGGGCACAGAATGTGAGAGTAGACAAGAAAACCTGTATTTAGCAGGCTGCATAAATGTAAACTCATGGTATTTGGTGAGATGTTGAGTTTGTGAATATTCTGTTACGTAACAAGCATTTTATTTGCATAAGCCTATGTCAGCCTGACTGAAATTTCTGTGCGTAGGGCCACCATATTGTTTACATTCTTAGTGAGAGAGCGTACACCATTTCTAAACCCAAAACCTATCACTGCTCAGTTGTTAGCTGTAAACAGCCACATATATCTCGACAGATAGGCTACCAGCCTCGGACGACCAAATGGCTCAGTGGATCAATTTTTTTTTTGAAGGGAATGAGCCAGCTACAGTCGGCTAAAACCTGTATGTGTGTGCCAGTCACTTCATGTCCGATTGCTTCTTCAACTTCAGTCAGTTCAACACAAGACTGGCAACTAGACTTTCCCTGAAGCTGGGCTCAGTACCAACAATCCGTCGCCAAACCTGATGATGGAAATGTGAGTATTTCAATGCTGTGTAGTATTTATTTTACGCATTGCTATGGGCTAATGCTAACAGCAGGGGGGAATGAATAAGAGGTAACTTCACATGTTCATCATTGTTAACGTTACTTGTTGAAAGTCTGAAGGGTAGACTTCTAAGTATGAACATTCCTACATTAGTCAAGAGAAGTCTAACAGTTGGCTGAATATAATCAGTCCTTTACCCACCCCATTACCTCTCCGTTTCTGCTAACGTTAGCCCGGAAGGTAGGCTAAGTTGCAGCTGTGTCCCACTGTGGTGACTAGGCCGCGGTTAGCATGTTGCGCGTTATCCTGTGATGTTTGGGGGAAACGAGCTTCGCTGTTATCTGGTAACCAGCATGAATTTGCAGTTCGTGTGTGTTCAGGAAGAGAAGTTTCACAGTTGGCTGAATATAATCAGTCCTTTGCCCACCCCATTACCCCTCCATTTCTGCTAACGTTATTCCGGAAGGTGAGCGAAGTTGTCGCTGTCCCACTGCAGCTAGAATGTTGTGCATTAGCCTGTGATGTTTGGGGGAAACAAACTTCGCTGTTATCTGGTAACCAGCATGAATTTGCGTTTCATGTGTGTTCAGGACGGTAAGCGGCGCGTGACTGGAGCGGCAGTGCTTGAGATACGCTGCAGGTCTATCGTGAATCCTACACTGTACACTGCTCTGCTCTGGCTCATTAGCATTAAAAGTTAGGTTAGGTGAGCATGGAAAGAATGCAGCTGTTCTTCATTCATATGCTTTTTGGACCAAAGTTACTAACGTTTCATGAAGACATCAAGAATCCATGTTAAACTGCAGAAAAGGAGCAAAATATGGGACCTTTTTAACATTGTTTGGAATTTTTAAAAAATCATATTTCTGCCATTTTTTTTTAACAGATTCACTTTCAATTTTACAGGGTTATATGGGGTTCATGTCTCTATCATCAGCTGAATCCGATCCAGATTGATGTCACAAAAACCATTGAACTTTATAATATGAAATCCCATTGACGACATTCGTTATTCATATAAAATCAAAATATTAAGTGATGTTCCCAAAATTTGTTGTGTTCATACAGGATAACAACCTCCATGTATGTGCTAAGTTTGGTCTAAGTTTGACACTATCCTGGATCTGGTGATCCAGAATTGTGTCTTAAACAGGGGTTGTGGAAAAGCCACTACTTGAACTGAGCTGCTTGGTGAAGGTCTGCACTCTGATTGCTTTTCTAGTTGGTTGAGTTATTTTGTGATTAAGTAGAAAAATATGTGGCAGGCATCTATACAAAATCAGTGTTTAATTCTTCAGAAAAAAATTGAAATACTTTAGTTTCATCTGATGTGCTTGTGCTGTTCACTGATAAAGAGGTTACATCAGCCAAAGTGACCTGTAGCATCCTATAAATAATCCTGTAACTGCCATTTGCAAGCATTCAGCCTTAATTGACTCTTTAAAAAACAGCAAAGACCATGCACTGACACTGGGCCAGGCTCCAACCCCACCGCCCCTTCATTTCTCCACACAGTCCACAGGTGCTGCGGGGGGACGCAAATGTAACTTGGTGTAACCAATCATGGCCTGACGTCAGGGTGCCTCCCCTTCTGGTGGCGCGCCCACTGACAAGAGCGAGCCATCTGGGCAGCAAAGAGCCCTGCGACATGCCCATCCATCCCTGTGCCCTGCCCTCTGGGCCCCCAGCCAGAGAGGCAGGCTGGGAAAGCTGGCAGGGTCCAGTGATGCACACACATTCGCCAAGATAGAGCATGAGCTGATGATTCTGGTGTTCAGAGGGGTCAAAGATGGGTGTGATTCACATGTTTTCAAGCATCAGGTCAGTTTTAGACACAGAAATTTGATTGGTCACAGATGCATCCCAACTGTTGCTTTGTGGCCATAAATATGACTTTATAATGTCAGTCAGTTGGTTTTTTGCTGTTGTTGTTGTTTTCGAGTCAGAATGCTTTCAAAATTTTTCTTCAGCCTTTGGACTTTTGTCCTTTCTAGCTTAAAGTTTGTTTTTGTTTTTTTTTCATCAGCTGTTCCGGTCAGAGTGCTGTAGCGGGGGTCTGGTGGCAGTCACTGGAGCAGAAACTCTTTAATCCAACCTGGATATGATGAAGATGGGTTGCTCCTGCATTGATTCTGGATGTAAAAACAGGGAGAAGTGATGGTCAAAATTCCAATTCCCCATTCCATGATGTGATGTGGAACTTTGCCAACTTTGGCCTGTTGTTTTGAATGTGGACACCAGGACTCACCCCTCTACAACAATACATGTTTGCATTGCCCATCTTACCAATCAGAACTATAATGCAGTAGTTATAAAGGCTTACTGAAATTAAAGAGCTCTGACAGAAGTTCCAGAAGAAGCATTATAACTGAGTCCCACTCGTGACTGCAAGGGGCCCCTTGGTTTGTAGATATGGGCTCACAGTTTACGCATCTAGGGCACTACAAAATCTGTTTAATTTTTTCCCAAATTCTGTTTCAATGTATCCCATATTCCTTTTTTTATTTTTATTTTTTTTTTGAGAACACTGTATAAGGTAATGAAATATAGACACCCACTCTTCAGGTAGTCCTCACACGTATCTTTATGGGTCATAAAGATGCGTGTGCATTTACAATGCAAACATACCATATCGATATGTTTGCATTGTTAATGAGGAAGAGGGGGGGAAGTGAAGCATGCAGTTTTAGCAACCCCTTGGAGCATTTTCCTGAGAGGTACGTTCCTTTTTATCTGGAAAAAAAAAGTTAACGTAAAATGTTGGCCATTTCCTTGATATTCCGTGTTTATATTGAATTCAGCTTTTAATATCCGATTCCATGATTCCGTCCGCGATTCCTCGATCCCGGATTGTAAAAGGCCCTATGCATGTACACCACAAGGTAACTTGTCATCTGTTCTGATCCTCAGTTTCCACAACACTTTCTCCATCCCTCTTTCTACCAATGACTCCATCTGCAAAAATTCTTCCTGTGTTCTCCGGTTCATGAAAATATCCTTTCATGCCCATGACCAATGGCATGTCGTCATCACTTGATACAAAATCACAGATTTTTAGTGAAGTTAGTGTTTGTTATTTCTGATGACCTGACCAGGTGATGGTGGAGGTCCACACTGTATTTGATATTAAAGGTCACAGGTCAGAGGCTTAGGTTACTGAGCCTTGTTAAGAGACATTCTTTTATTTAGTGTAATCAGTCATTATGATGAGAGATGTGATTGTTCTGTTGTTTACAGAGGTGCATTATTTTGTTTTCACCCCTGTGAGGCACAAGTCTGTGAGGCAGGGGCTTTTGCTGTGTCTTTGCATTTTTTGTTACAGGCAGGCACAGTTTTTTATCTGAGTTCAGAGTTCATCCCTCCATGACTGAAGAAAGTTTGAGGTCAAGTTATCCTTATATAAGCATGCCAGAAAAGGCCAAAGAGTATCACTGCCTCCGTCAAGCTATTGCCTGAGTTCAGCTCTGGTGAAGAAGCAAAGCTCAACAAGCCTGAGCACAATAACATTAGAACAGTTTTCAGTTTTTCCTACAATCTACCTTTACAAATGTCAAGGTCACGAAGCCTCATGTTTATCTTTTTATTGTAATTCCAAAACTTCTGACCCCTGATCAAAAGGACAAATGCAAGCAAATTTGAGGAGACATGTTGGAACAGATTGAACAACAATGGAAAAAAATTGGCACACAGTTTTGTCATGCTCCAATTTTACTGCAAAATTTGCCAAACTGTCTCTTTATCAGTGGAGACCATTTCTACTATTGTTCCTATACTGATTCGTTGAATGTTTTGAACAATTTTTTTCAATTTGTTGAATGCTTTAAAAAGTTTTTGATGTGCATCTACGCCCAGGAAATCTGTCATCCTGCAAAAAGGTGCCATTCAAACACACGTTCACGTGACATCCTGTGTACCTCATACACCTCAGTTAGTGTATGAAAAGATTTGGTTAATGTTTTGTTCAATTTCACCCAAAAAAATCAAATTATTGGATTACTCAACTTTAAAGCTTATGACTTTCCGTGTCTTGGTAAAACACGTGCACTTCAATCAGAAGCTAGCAGTGAACTAACAATGTCACTTATTGGAAACTTGTAGCAGTTGTGCATAAATACACAACCTTTAATGTATAACACTCAGTGGGACTGCGAACCCACGTGATTATATCCTCATGAGCACATTCTCATTCTTGTGCAGCCATACCTGGTATGTAATGCATACATGTAAGTCTATGAGACAGTAGTTTGAAAATGTTAAAGTAGGAGTTACATTTTTGAAAGAATTAATCAGATACTTGTATGTACTAATTTAAAAAATTACTGAAAATGTCTAAAAACTGAATAAGCATTGTGTGTTACAAACTTTAAGTGTCGGGAGAATTTAGTTCAAAGAGTATAAAAATAAAAACCTGACAAGCTATTTCATCAGCCTGGAAAAGAGGTTAGGCAAAATGTTCAGCTGTGCTCAACACTCGTGGTTTGTGATGCATCAGGGTTTAACTAATTTCACCCACAAATGACAGCCTCACACCAAAGACAGACACTGCCAAGAAAGGGTGAAACATCAATGACAGCAGAGGCACTCAGCATGTAAGACTTTAAACACCCCTCAGCTAAAATAATCATGGTTGACAGGAAAGAACGTGCGCATAACTTATTGAGTTCACTGGATAATAATTGGGAGGTGGAGACCGGGTGTGATGAGAAAATTAAAATGGTAATTGTCTTCCTTCTTCAACTAAAGGCTCCTCTTTTTTCCTGTGTTTGAATTTCAGAGGAAAGTTTTTGCTAAAATGTCACACTTGAAGCAGCCCAGATAGCAGCTGTGCTTAAGCATTCATGACATCGGGCGGCCTCCCTGCTGTGCCTTTGAGCCGCACGCTGACATGTTCTACATACAAAGGTGCTGATCCGTGGCAAACTGCTGGTTTCAAGGAGAAGAGCATGTGGTCACAATATTAATCTGAAAATTTATGATCTACTTACCGACCTTCAAACTATTGCACTCTTCCAGCTTTGACAAAAGGGAGAATTTGCTCAACAGCTGCTTGTGAATCAACCTTAACACTGAAATATCTGCATGTCTGTTTGAAGAACTGAAGCAGATCTTTGCTCAGACGCGGTCGATCTGTAGATGATGAATCCCTCTAAGATTGGTTTACACCTGTTCCTGCAATAGAAAAAGCAGGTCAGTCTGTTTTAGCTCAACTTTTAGCAGGACTCAATGCGCAGCAAGCATCAATAATACAAACCCCAATTCCAATGAAGTTGGGATGCTGTGTTACACAAAAATTAAAACAGAATTCACTCGGAGAGCGCAAACCTCCGCCATGGTAGCTCACATATCGTTGTTACTGTCACGATTCGAAACCCAAATACTAACAAAAAACAAGGTGTAGGACCTAAATGCAGATCAACAAAAAAAAGCTTTATTCCAAAACCAACAAAAAGGGAACAACAGTCAAAAAGCAATCCTCAACAAAAAGCTCAAAAATACAAAAGAAGGTCTCTACCGAAAAAGAAATCAACCAAAACAGAAAGTACCAACAAACACCGGAGAGCACTGGAGACAAGCACACGTGGTGAAACACAGAGGACGAATGACCCAACACAGAAAAAGGGGAACACAGAGACTTAATACATTGGGGAAACATCAAGCACAAGTGAGACAATCACACAAGTGGAGGGAATCACAATCAGAGGCACACGGAAGGGAGGGCAGGAAAACATCACAAGGAACACCAGGATTTCAAAACAAAACAGGAAACGTGATAAAACACAAAACCTGAACACAAAATGGGTAACTTAACTAAGACCAAGAACAGAATCATCACAGTAAAACAGGAAACACGAAACACAAGAGGTCTAAACAAAAGGAACATTATACAAAATAAAACGGGAAACACGAGACAAGAGGAACAAGAGGTCTAAACAGGGAAAAACATACTAAGTAAAACAGAACGAGCCATATCATAACAGTTACATCTATGAGCAATAGCTCCATGATAAAGTTACCATCATAATATGATTCCTTGAGCCTGAAAACCCACACCTAGCACTGAGAATCATGTTGATATTATTGGTTTGACAGAGACGGTGTGATTACGATACACGTTCACACAGATCCATGAAAATGACCAGTAGATGGTGATGTAACTTTGTAGTGTCCTTGGCAAGTACAACAAATGCGTCAACAAATGAGTATTGACACAGCAAATCCACATTTTGTTGGAGGAGCGATAACAACCTAGCACAGTAAGCAGCACACATGTTGCCCAGTAATCGGCCATAGCTGTTGTCGTTGTCCCAAAGTGCGTGCGCTAAATTTATCTGAAAGAGTACTGCCCATGCGCAGCGCGTCCCTGTTTTCCCTGACAACGGCGATTCCTGTTTACACGGAGAGAAAAACTTTCAAAACTTTTCACTCTGGACCCAAGTTTCAAAAGTTTGTGAATTCAGGCACTCCGGGCACCGTTCTCGTGTAAACGGAAGGTGCAAATGCAACAACAACTCCCCTTTTTTGGTTGTTTTCATTGTCGTGTAAAAAGGCCCTCAGTCTTTTTCATAACTAGCTAAAAGCTCCCCACACTAGCTTTAAGGCAATAATCCAGAGTCAGTTTTCTCAATAATGTGCTCATGTTTGCATTATGAAACATCTGGACAGTGTGAGCTGTTGCAGAGCACTACCGTGGTCACAGTCAGACATCACACTGCAGAATTTTGCCTCCGTTCCTGATTGTTGTTGCTTCTTCGTGTTGTCAGAGAGACAGAGTGCTGAATTAGCCCCGAGGTTTTATCCCCCTCACTCTCTTAGTCAGCTATGGAACAGAAGGCTCCCTGTGACATTCACCCACAATACTGTTCTTCACACCAACACCACCAACTGGACACCCACTCTCTCACAGGGAGGATGGGAGATTGTTTCAACAGTTAGTTTGGACGTCGAACACAAACCTCCCTGACAACAAGCCACCTGCTGACTAAAAATGGCCAAATGTATTTCTGTTTTTTTTTTTAATCCGCACACAGGATGTGGATGTAGTGGCTGAGAGGCGGAGAGAGACAGGAGTGGTTCATCAGGAGAACAAGGAGCACCTGCGCCCACCTGGCTTCATAACAGAGGGAATCTGTGTGGTTCACTGAGTGACTAAGAAAAATGTGTCTAGGATGCATTTGAAAAAACATTACCATGATATCATACACACGTGGACAAAATTGTTGGTACCCTTCTGTTAAAGAAAGAAAAACCCACAATGGTCACTGAAATAACTTAAAACTGACAAAAGTAATAATGAATAAAAAATTACTGAAAGTCAGCTAATGAAAATCAGACATTGCTTTTAAAGTGTAGTTCAACAGAATCATTTTAAAAAACTAATGAAACTGGCCTGGACAAAAATGATGGTACCCTTAACTTCATATCTTGTTGCACAAATTTTTGACGCAATCACTGCGATCAGGCGATTTCTGTAACTCTCAATGAGACTTCTGCACCTGTCCACAGGTATTTTGTCCAACTCCTCCTGAACAAACTGCTCCAGCTGTCTCAGGTTTGGAGGGTGTCTTCTCCAGACTGCATGTTTCAGCTCCTTCCACAAATGTTCAGTAGGATTTAGATCAGTGCTCATAGAGGGCCACTTCAGAATAGTCCAATGTTTTGCTCTGAGCCATTCTTGGGTGTTTTTAGCTGTGTTTTGGGTCATTATCTTGTTGGAGGACCCATGACCTGTGACTGAGACCAAGCTTTCTGACACTGGGCAGAACATTTCGTTCCAGAATGCCTTGATAGTCTTGAGATTTCATTGTACCTGCACAGATTCAAGACACCCTGTGCCAGATGCAGCAAAGCAGCCCCAGAACATAACTGAGCCTCCTCCATGTTTCACTGTAGGTGCAGTGTTCTTTTCTTTGTATGCTTCATTTTTGCATCTGTGAACATAGAGCTGATGTGACTTGCAAAAAAGATCTAGTTTTGTCTCATCTGTCCAAAGGACATTCTCCCAGAAGCTTTGTGGCTTGTCAATATATATATTGGCAAATTCCAGTCTCGTTTTTTTATGATTTGCTTTCAACAATAATTTGGGCCCACCTGATGTGTAAATGTGACATGATCTCCTGCAATTTCTGTGATCACACAAGCACAGATACATTTTAAAGATGGCCCAGTTCTCACTTATTGAAGATCCACAAAGACTTTATAAATGTGCCAGTATTTTCACATGTAGCTAGAAGGTTATTTCTCATGAATTGCAACAAGATTTAATAACTTTGATCATTTGACTTAGCATAAGTGAGGCATTATATAGTTTAACGTTATCATTCAATCACCTGAAGATTTGTGTTGTGTTCCTCTGATCTGCCAGCTCTGGCCTGCATCAGCACTGAGCTCTTTATTCCATCTATTGACTATTTGCACGACATCACACCCCGTTCACTTTCAACTTGACATCACAAGCAATGCTGTCCAGCATGTTACTTGATATGTGTCGACAGTTTGCACCTCACACCTCAAAGGATGCAGAAAAAGACCCTTACAGAGGTTGCAAAGGGCTGAACCCTTGACAAGTTACTTCCTCCTTTACCACCACACACTTAGGTGGATGGCTAAATAATGGGCCCTCAAATATGCCTTGGTCACTTGATCTACATCTATCCTTTTTTTTCCTGCACTTCAAAGGATGAAGAAAAAGACCACCACAGAGGTTGCGCTGGGCTGAACCTTAACAAAGCGCCTTCTCCTTCGCTGCCATTCTTGGGCAGGTGGCTAACAAATGGGCCCTATTTGTCATGGATGAGAGTGGACCAGCTGCTTTTCACATAATCAAAACACTACCCAGGTCTCTGAGTCTTATTCTGCCATTGGCGGTGTGGAGCCCAAAGTGCCTCCATGAAGTGGCTTTGCCTGTCCCTCCCTCCTTCCTCATTGTTGACATTAAGAGATCAATGGATGGTCGGGTTGCAGTGGGGGCACTCTCTGTTGGATCAGGCAGTTCACTGCTACATTTTCAATTCAATTGTATATTTAGAGTTGAAAACAATTTTTTTACCCCTGTGTTCAAATATTGAGTATCAGGTGACAGTCGTTCTTGTAGATATATTAGATAAAGCATGCAATCATTCTATGATGTTTTTGTGGCTTGTTTTCACCTAAAACTCTTTAAAAAAGAAGCAGTATGACAACATTTGTTTGAAATGTGTTTTAGCTTTACAGTTTGATCCAGGTCATCTTCATTAACATGTTTAAACAGAGTTTACAACCTGTACAGCAGCTAGTTTGTAGAGGGAGCTGTAAAACGTTGGCTTCACATTCAGACAGTAGCTGCTCTGTTCATCTTAACATCAAGCAAAAATCTTTTGGGGTTGAAAAAATAAATCTATTCAGAGGTGCAAAAACTGTAGTTCCTTTAGTGTCCACTTGAGGCTGGACACCAGCTTTTCATAACTCATTCATTTGGACCAGGGGTCAGCAAATGGCAACCCCCAGGCCAAATCTGGCCCGCCAGTAATAATTTCTGGCTCTCACCATGATCTGGAAAATAACTTTTATATATGATTTACTCATTTTTCTTACTAAACAAAACTTTGACAATCAGTAACAGACGGACTTAACCACTTCAGGCACAGCATCACTGCAGACAGATGATGCCTGCTCCTGCTGCAGCCACTCAGTGCAGCCTCCACACTAAAGTGAATTCACAGAGCGAGACAGAGACTTCTGCAAACTCAGGATGATTTTTTTTAAGTTATGAATCCTATCAGCGCATAATTGATTAACCAAAGTGCCTCTATGGTGAAAGAGTTTTAAGGCAGACATGATGAAAGGGAAAAAGCACGAAAAATATCCTGTGCATTGCCGGAGAGGTTGGCAAAGAGACAGACTTTACTCAAATGAAACATTAATGATGAAGACTTTATTTAATGCTTGTAGAGGCAAAATCAACTTAAAATGCTTTATTTTAGGAAAACAGGGGTAGCAATGTTTTAATAATCATCTCTACATATAAACCTCTGATTATGTTTTGGCCCTACATTAAGTGAATCTGAAAAATTTGGCCCAAGGCCAAACTAAATTTCTGGCCCCTGATTTAGAACTTATCAAGGATATACGTTATGCATATTTAGGGTCATCATATGATATCAAAATGGAGGACTTTGCTGTTTGGCATAAACCAAAAGGTGACATCACTGAGGCAATGTCCATGTTAATAAAAGTGGTTAATAAAATGCATAATGGTGAAATTCTCCAGCAGTCGAAGAAATTGGATACATGAACCCCAGTCACGAGAAAAAAATGTGATCACTTTAAGGCTTATACTCAATACACAGGCTATATTTTGAACAGCAGGATTAACAGAAAAATTCCACTTTCATGGCCTAAATAGCTGTGGTATCCATTTCACCAGGAACAAATTATAAAACAATAATTTGCATCACAAAAAAAGCACAATCACTCCTGCCTCTTCACTCATTTTACAGGGCTAATTGCGTGGCTCGATTATTAGTAAATTAGGACGTAATTACAAAATGATTGTGATAAATGATCTTCACCCAAAACACTTCATTAACTAATTGCATTTCCGCTCATCCTCCGATTAAAGTGCACTGGGTACACAGACTCAGAGCTACCAACAGAGGCCTGTGTTCATGCACACCACTTTTGCCCAGACCTTAACTCAAGAGAGCACGATGTACGACTTGTTTTAAAGCTGAGTGACTCTGGATTTGACCTTTCAGTTAGAGCTAACATAGTGTCAACATTAGTTGTCTTTTGACAGGGTGTGTGATGTGGTACACTTAATGAACATTTATTTGCATTTCAGTGTGAATCACAGCTGTGCCCCAGGACAGCAGGTGCAAGTAGACTAGAGATTATTTTGAAGATATTGTGAGAAGTCTTTTTGTTTCTGGCATGTTTTCCTGTCTAAAGTTTGTTCCTTTGAGGTGGTTTTCACGGCTCGGTTGCTTTCCTCCGATTCAGGGGAAAAAAGTGCTACAAATGCTCTCATTTCCCTTTCTCTTCCTGTTCATGTTCACACGGCAGTATTTTGACATCGTGCAGTCCTGAGTCGCACAAAAAACTAGAGCTGGCCTTAAGTGATTACATCACAGCCAGCATTGCTTTGACTACAAATCTAACTGCGCATTCTGGGAAGGAAGCCAGCGTGCTGAGCTACCCGCTAACAATAATAAAATAACAATAGCAGAAATTAAATTTCCAGTGTAAGACTATACAGATGAACATATTGAAAGAATAGAATAGACAGCCTTTGTCATTACACCACAATACAACAATTATAAAAAAAAACTACCTTAAAGTAGAAAACATGCAGACTCACAAAACTACAAATAAAAGAAAAATAAAGAAACAACTACATGAGAAACTACTTGTGTTCAAGTATGAAGAGATTCAAGTAGTATGGGGGGCATGCTGTGCACAGCACAAGGTATAAATCAAAATACACAACATTTAGTATATGTACAACAGTTTGTAAACATAGCTGCATAATAACCTAAGCCAAGAAAACTATAAATGTAAATATATCCATTGTACATATATTGCACAGATGATGAGTATTGGCACTGTATAGAAGAAGACTTCGAACACTGCACATTATCACAATTTATTTAATGTTAGACGAGCCTAAGTGTAATTAAACTCTGTACATGAAGAAGAGGGGCTTGGTGCCTGGTAGCTGTATTTCAAGTATAGCTATCACTAGAGCTGCTTATACTAGTACAGTGCGATGAGTTAATTTGTTGCCCTGTTTGTGTTGTTTGTTAGTGGTATTGTGTCCTCACTGCAAATGAAATGATCCAGAGGCTCATTGGAAGTGAGCTAGGATTACCTCTTTCAGGCGAGCACAGCAAGGTTGTTCGTGCCAAAACAGAAATCGATGGATATTCAAATGAATAATGCCAAGGGAATGGTTACATGTATCAGAGCAAGGCCCCTAAAAAATCTAGGTGTGAAAAAGAGTGTTTTTAACACCAGCCAGCTTCAAAATAAAAACAAAACAATGCAAAAATGTCTAAAGCTTTTAATGAAACAATCCCAAAAGCATAATCAATTTCCCTAAAACATAATAGCAGTTGTCTTGTACTAGTCAGAGGCACATGAGTACCTGGTTCAAACATTTTTTCCTGAAGCAAAGTGCCTCCTGTAATGAGGACTTCTCTGCAGCTGCTTCGTCTGTGCCTCAGCAGCACCATGGACAGAGCACAGTCATGCCATTGGCCAGGACCTGTTCTCACTCTTGTAAAAAAGACATTTTACACTCCTTTTCCACCTTTTAACACGGCTCCCCTGTGGTCTTGAATGAAACATCTGTACCATCACATGCTTGAAATGTAATATTGGTTTCTACGTTTAAAATAGGATAAGAAATGGTCAGATTCTTTAAGGATAGACCTTGTGATGTCTCAAATAAATGGCAAAACCAACAGCAAGAAAGGACACCTCTCCTGATGAGGAGTTTAGACATAAGCTGTGAGGGTTGGGGTTGAAAAAAAGGATGCAAAATGTGATTAGGGGTGGACATCTGAAAAACTCAACCCAAACACTAATGAGATGGATGAAAGGTCGGGGGTAGAGAAGGGCTGCAACCATCTAGACTGAAAAGACAAAGTGACAGCAGATGAAGGAGGAGCAGATGAAAATTTGACAGCAGCAAGATGACTGGTTTTTAAGGCTGTGGAAACACCCATATGAAGCCGATTTAACAGGCATTTGTTGTTTATATAATAAAAATATGACAATAACTTTTACTTATATAGCACTTTCCTCAACAAAGTCAGAAAGTGCTTTATAAAGAACACACATAATTCAAATCAAATTAAAGAATACAGATGCATAGATGAATATATAAAAACAGAGACAGTGAGTTTATATCTGGTTAAAAGATTAAGAAAAGAATTAAAAGAAGAGACAAAGGGCCTGATCTACTAAGATCCAAAATAAGGAGTGCTAAATTGCATGTGCAAACTAAAAAATTGCACATGCTATCAGTGGGCGTGTAGCGGATGATCTACTATGACTACATGCGCAATTGATAATAGGCGCAAAAGTGGTGCGGACCAACCCCTAAAATGAGGATTGTGCATGTGCTACCAACTGTCACCATAGAGAGTTTCAGAGAGCAGAGTTTCCATAAATGAAAAACAAAGTTTGAAGCCATGAAGTTAGAGGCAAATGAACACAGAGAAGGATGGGAAAGTGCATTAGACTCCAGGGGGATTACTTCGAAGGGGAAAACTTATTCTAAATAAATCTTTTGTGACACCAGTCCTGGAACTTTTCTGACACACTTTGTAATAAGGACTGTGCGTTATTTGACCAACAGTTGGCCACTTCGCTAATTTTTGCTAACAGTGACGTGTTGTAGGCCTCAGGTTTCAGTCTGAATCAATGTCCCTCATAGATGTTTTCATGATCACTGTGTCAGATTATGCATTCCAGAGCATGAATACAGTTGCAATCAAAATTATTAAACCTCCAATGCAAATTAGGTTTCCTGGCAAAATTTACAAACTTCCAGCTGTGTGCAATAAACAAATAAAACAAGAACAACTGAAATAGCTCAACACAACTAACATCACCAGTAGCGTCCTCAAATTCAAAACAAAATGCCACTTTTAATGACGACTGCAGTCTCAAAATCATTCAACCCCCTGAATAGAATCCCTTGTAAGAGCACAAATTTGCAAATCAGCTGTTGTCTTAAGCACACCTGATGCAGCTAATCAAGTGCTTCATTAGCTTCATCAGGTGTGCAACCTGAGGCACACTTCAAATACCTTCACTGGCTAGGGTTTTGTTGACACTAACGTTTGATTACATGTTAGAAATATGGCTAAGCCAAGAGAATTGTCCAAAAAGTTAAGAGACGAGATCATTGCCTTGCACAAACAAGGAAGAGGATACAAAAAGATAGCAAAATCACTGAATCCTCGAGTGACTGCAAAAGACCTGTAGCAACTGGATTTATGCAACTGGATGTATGGTGACTTGACCAATTACAACATGGCTACAACATGGTAGCCAGTGTTGGGAAGCTACTTTTAAAATATAGTAAGCTAAGGATACGTTTACACTGCAGGTAAAAGTGGCCAAAATCCTACTTTTTTGCCCATATGTGACCCATATCTGATTTTTTATGACAGTCTGAACAACACAAATCCATTTTTTTCAAATCAGACCCAGACCACTTTCATATGAGGTCCTAAATCAGATCCATATCTCATGTTTCTCAATGTGACCTCACTCTGAACAATTATATTTCATTTTTTTTCTATCTTGATGCATCACAGAGGAGGCAAGTTCCAATGTAAACTAGAAAAGCACTCAGAGAGCGCAGACCTCCGCCAAGCAGCTTCGGTCCACTTTGGAGAAAATGGTCCTATCTGGCAATGTTAAAGAATCCTTTAAAAAAAATCCTGGATCCAGACAGTGATCTGGATCGCCCCCAAAATTTAATCAGTTCTTCCATATCCCATTTCCCACAATTCCTGAAAATTTCATGCAAATCTGTTCACAACTTTTCAAGCTATTTTGAACACAAACAGACAAACAAACAGACAGATAAACGCCGGCAAAAACATAACCTCCTTGGCGGAGGTAACAATGGATGAAACAATTATGGATGAACTTTTTGTCAGTGAAGCCCCTCACGTCACAATCCCACCACTCCTGGCTCATCACCTTCTGCAGTAATGCGTCGCCCTAGCTTCCATGCTGACTATTTCTGTGCAGATGCAGAGATAAGACGACATTACATTACTCCAATTTTAACGTCCATTCACTGACTTCCTTACGATTGATTTAAAGGGGACATAATATGCAAAAATCACTTTTTGAAGGCTTTTGAACACATTTTTGGGTATTTGTCCTGCCTCCAAGCCCACTACATGTGAGAGTAGACAATAAAACCTGTATTTAACAGGCTGCATAAATGTAAACTCATGGTATTTGGCGAGCTGTTGAGTCTGTGGACATTCTGTTACATAACAAGCATTTTATTTATATAAGCCTACGCTACCTGAGTATCCCCGTCCCACCCCTCCGGCTAGAGAAATTTCTGTGCGAAATGCCACCATATTGTTTACATTCTTAGCGAGAGATCGGCGTACACCATCCAAAACCTATCACTGCTCAGTTGTTGGCTGTAAACAGCCACGTATATTTTCACATATAGGCCACTAGCCTCAGAGGACCAAAGAGCCCAGTGGATCAGTTTTATTTTTGAAGGGAATGAGCAGCTTAAGTCGGCTAACACCTGTATGTGTGTGCCAGTCACTTTATGTCCGACAGCTTCTTCAACTTCAGTCAGTTCAACAAAGGATTGGGAACTAGACTTTTCCTGAATCCGTCACCAAACCTGGTGATAGAAATGTGAGTATTTCAATGCTGTGTAGTATTTATTTTGCACATTGCTACGAGCTAACGCTAACAGCAGGGGGAAGTGGTAATTCAGAGCTAGCTGCACAACATGTTTGTCAATATTCACGTTACTTGTTGAAAGTCTGAAGGATAAAATTCAATTAATGAACATTCCTACATTAGTCAAGAGAAGTTTAACAGTTAGCTTAATATAATCAGTCCTTTACCCACCCCATTACCCCTCCGTTTCCACTAATGTTAGCCTAGAAGGTAGGCTAAGTCGTGACTGTGTCCCACTGTGGTGACTAGGCCGAGGTTAGCATGTTGTGCGTTAGACTGTGATGTTTGGGAGAAACGAGCATCGCTGTTATCTGGTAACCGACATGAATTTGCAGTTTGTGTGTGTTCAGGACTGTAGGCGGCGCGTGGCTGGAGCGGCAGTGCGCTCCTCTCTGCTCGAGATACGCCACTATCGTGAAGCCCCCATATGTACGCTGCTCTGCTCTGGCTCATTAGCATATGAAGGCGACCGCCCTCAAAACCAGCCGTTCTGAACAGAGGGGTTATGTGAGCGTGGAAAGAATGCATCTGTGCTTCATTCATAAGCTTTTTAGACCAAAGCATGCTACTAACATTTCATGAAGACATGAAGGATCCATGTTAAACTGAAGAAAAGAAGCAAAATATGGGACCTTTAAAGATTTTACTCATTACTTTTAAAGCACTCATGGGCCTGGCTCCTGCCTATATTTCAGAGCTATCCCTTATGGGCCAGCTTGCAGCCTCAGACCCTCAGGCAGGGGCCTCTTGGATGATCCGAAGTCAAAACTCAAACTAAGGCGGTCAAGCTTTCTCAGGCAGGGTCTCTGACTTCAGAGCTACCTGTAACATCTTTTAAATCCCTTTTGAAAACCCACCGCTACAGACTTGGTTTATGTGATGTGGTCTTCATCTCCATCTTTATCTTGATAATATTTCTATTTTACTGTTTTTAGCCTTTTCTGTTTTTGATGTAGATTTTATCTACTTTATCTTTTAACGTTTTCACTGGTTATTGGTTTTTATGTGTTCTCTTTCATAATTAAAGTCATTACTTACTTTTTTTTAAATCTAATAATAATTTAGAAATTTAATATGTTTATATTATGTTTTGTTTTTACTCTTTTTATGGATAACTTCTTAGGCTCTTGTATATTTTATTTCACCAATCTTTTTTTATCTGTATTTGTTATGAACAAATCATCATCATCTCAACATCATTTTATTACTTTTCTTCTTTTTCCATTTTCTTTTTGCTTATCATCTCATCCTCTTATATTCTCCGGCCTTCTGCTGTTTCCCCTTTTATTTCCTTTTCTTTTCTTATTCATTTTATACTTTTGGTCCTAATGGTCTCATTTAATGTTGTGGGGTTGTGGTGTTGTCTGGATTCTCCTGAGTCCGTGTGAACAGCTTCTTATTGTGTAGAGGGTGGGGTGCTTTGGGCCTGGGGAGGGGTTATGGTGGATCCTGGCTTGGGCATGAGATATAGTTTAAGGAATATGAGGGACCTTTGACTGTGGGGCTGGAGTCTTCGAGGACTGCAACTGTGTATGGCTATTTGCACTTTCCTTGGGGTACCCTGGAGGGTGCAGGCCAATTTGCTTGGGAGTGGTTTTTGGGTTTTTCTGGCTCTATGGGTTGGGGCCTTTTGTTTTTTCTGGACCGTATTGGGGGCCTGGGCCTGGATTATTTGTGCCTACTTTTTGTGCATTAGGTTCTCCTGACTTTCCTTGAAATGTTTTGCTTTCATGTGCACCGTTGATGTCAGAGACATTAGAACAGGGGTACTCGATTAAAAGTCACTGAGGTCCAGTTAATAAAATTTCCTGCAAGTAAAGGTCCAAAGAACATATACTGATGGTTTGAAATAACTCTAACCTGATTTAACCTGCTGGCTTCACAAACGTTCAAGGATGTAGCTACAGTTGAAGCTCCAACCAGCTTACTTTATTGTCAATTTTCAATGCAGGATATGTTTAACTGAGTGCACATCTAGCTCTTTTACCATAAATAAAGGTAGTCCCAGGAAAATAAATTTTAGGCCTTAGTTTCAGATTGAAGAAAACAAAAACCTCAGAATAAAATAGAAAAGTGCAAACAGAGCCATATAACCATTTTTTCTCTTAAATTAAAGAGGTCCCAGCCTGAAGAATAGAAAGCCTACGCTTCAAGTAAAAAAAGTCATCATCTTTAGAAAACAAAAGTAAAAGGTGGCTCTTTTTTGGACAAAAACAGTGCACACAGAGCATTGATAAAAATGGTTCTCTTCTATTTCTCTTATATTAAAGAGGTCCCAGCCTAAAAAAAAATGCAGACCTACACTTCAAATAAAAAAAGTCAACATCTTCAGAAAACAATAAATACACTTAAAAGAACAATCATCTGTCATCCTGTAACTGCTTGTCTGCTTTATTGTTGCAATACAATGTAACAAGAAAGTGAAAGGGAGAAAAATATTTTATTTGCACAAGTTCCAGGTTTCTCTCTCTCTCTCTCTCTCTCTGTCCTTTACTCACTCTCTCTCCCTGTCTTCCAGTCTTACTCTCACTTTCTGTCTTCCTCTCACATACAAACATGCGTATTGCATGAACCCACACTTGCATAATAAATAAATTAAGAGAACAATATTGCTAGAACTGGCAAAATGTAAAGCATTCAAAACAAACTAGAGAGAAAACTGTAGAACTGCAACAATGAAAATAACAGGAACAAATGATCAAATTGATTGGAATCTATGCTTCATTGGACAACCTGATGAGCTTAAGAAAATATACAGAACATATATTTAGGAAAAGTCATGGCATGACAGGCTTGTGACAGACTTCTAGTATTGACTGGAGTAGCAGCGCCCACTGTCTATAGCCGTGACCATCAGAAAAAATTCTCCATTAAAATCTATTCTCGTGAATTTATCAGCGATTGGTCACAGGTCCGGACAGAACCATCACTCAGTACAGATCTGGACAGAGGTCCATCATTTGGTGATGTCTGCATTAGAAGTTCTCCTGCTTGTTCTCCCCTCTGTTTGGGTTTGTTGTGCCAAGTGTTTTTTTGAGGGGTCTTTAGTTTAAATTGTGCTTTACTCTCTGTATGTTCCTGTCTGCTTGTCCAAGCACTTTGTTAACCTATGTTTTTAAAATATTACTCATGAATGTTGTAAATATAAATAAAATCATCATTCCAACCATCATATTATTGTTGATTCTCTACTACCAACAGTGACAACTTGAAGAGCTGTACAAAAGGCTGGTCCGAGTTCATCTTGTGAGTTTTATCATTAGACAACAATCTGATATCTGACCAAATATCTATAAGGCATTTGGTCTCCTCTTCTGCCCATGTGCTTCCATGGCTCATTTTGTTTTGGTGATGGATTTTCTTTTTCAGGTAGTCATGTCATAATTTCATGTCATTGATACGAAGGTCCGAACCTTTCAAAACAATGCTTTCACACTGGGTATGAACCAGACCGTCGTTCTGTTTGGTCCGGACTGAGACCACCTCTTTTGGTCTGACCAAGGAACGACTGTTTTGTCCAGACCAAGGTCCAGGGGAGGTTTCACAACTGTGATTTTGGTTCGGACCAATCAGAATGACGTTGGTGTGAAAGCCCCCTTAGTCTACCTTTGGGAAGAGTTCAGCTGATTAAATGTATTTATTTAACATGTTTTTGCTCTTCAAGCCTTAAAAAGAACATCAGCCTGGATGTATACTTCCTGTTCGTGGAGAAACTTTCTTTACTGGCGACTTCTGAAGAGTATAGTGTGGGTGTTTGCCACTTTATGAAGACAGACGTATATTTTACACCATGGAAGTTGGAATATACCCACTGAGTCTGAAAGTTCATGGTTCCTCCGGGCCACTCTAACTAACTTAAAGTTTCTTTGAGCCAGCAGAGCAATTTGTATCGAGGTGCAGCGGCCATTTTCTTCTGTCATCACAGCAGTCTGCTTTGCGCTGCTACGTTTCAATAAGACCCTCGAGGAGCAGCAGGGTGTAACGGCTGAATGGGAGCGAACATGTCTCTAAACCGCCTGCTATCCCCTGAGAGGAGACAACACAACACACTCTTCTTTTCTCTGTAGTACACACACACAGCATATTAAAAATCTCCCACAACTCTGACAAAATGCACAGGAGGACAAATCATTTGAATAAAGGTGAAGGCGGTACATGTAAATAGCTGCTGGCAGGTTTTCTTCGTGTTTTATACATTTTCTAACACAAAACACTCGCACACATGTACATCTACCTATATGTATTTAAATGCAGGTGGACATTTCATTTTCTCTCCTGCCTGTCAGTCAATACTCCACTCCCGACTCTCAGCACATGAAGGCCCATCTGCATACCATTACCGAGGGTTTCGACACTAATGGAGCCATTTCACCGAGCAATAAGATGTGGGGGAACATTAGTGCCAAGATGCAGGCTAACAACACACTAAAACTGACGGGTGCCGGCGTGTTGCGCATCGCTGAAAGCGCCTCCGGGGTGAAGCAATCCGAGCGAGGCAACAATCACTCTAAATATTAATATTCTTCAGTTTCTCAGGGAAGGAGGCAAAGAATAAAAAGAGAAAACCCAGGCTTAATGTATGCTAAGACACAGTCGATAGTGTTCATCCCTTGTTCCTTGAGCTTCACTCAAGGAACAAGAGGAAAATATAATGGAGGCTGCAGAAAAACACAGGACGTACTTTATTGCTCGTACATACATGCACTCACAGAAGATTTAATAATGTATGAAAGGATATAAAGGAAGAACCTGGGAAAATCACTTTAAAGATAAATCAAGCGTGTTTTATCTACAAACTTAAAGGAACACTCTAACATTTTGATGTTTTCGTGTCTTAGCTCAGTCCCCAGTCCATGACAAGCAGGTAGACGCCATTCTTTTGACTGTGCATCCAGTAACAATAAAGAGATGGGGCTCTAATTTCATAGGTCGCACCAACAGGGTCTGTCCAGGGCATTTTGCAATTTTCCTGCACGGGGGGAAAAAGCAACGAGGGAGGAGAGAAGGCGTGAGTGGGTTTAACACAGCCAATCAAATGAACGCCTCTCCTCGCCTTTGAATGAGCTGCTGGCGAGGCGAAATGACAGTTTCACCTCATCATGGACGACGACAGCAGCAGCTCCAGGTGGCCAAACTTCTCCCAACAGGAAACTGATGTGCTGGTCCGAGAGGTCCAAGCTCGCGGTACCAGAATATATGGTGGACCTCCACAGGCTGATGATGCAAAAACAGCTATTGTCCATCAAGTTTGCCCACATATTCTGAGAACCGCTGCCCAATGTAAAAAACAGTTCAATGATGTAAGGAGATGGCCAAACAAAAGCTCTCAGATCAAAGAAGGCACACGGTGGCCACGGGGGGGCGGCCCCTCCACCAGCCTGGTGGGATAGAAGTTGGGATTACGGGTAAGGCAAAAATATTTTTCTACTAATGAAGACACTCACATTTAGTAACTTATATTTAACCCCCACATAATAAAGATGAGTGGCGTGGACAGATCACAACATGAATAAGTTGTATAATGGCAATGAAATCAAAAGCACCTGTGCTGAAATGACACATTTTCATTTTTTTGCATGTGAAGTTAACTTGTTTTACCCTATTGAATCATTATCGTTTTGGCATCTAACTCCCGATTACACAAAACCAAAGATGTGAATACATTTGATTAACTGTTTATTGGCCGAACTGACAGCGATCTCAGTGGTGGTTGTGATTTCTGTCCAGCTCCTCTTCTCATCACTTTTTTATATATAATTTACAGATTACGCTGTTTGGACACTCCTGTTTTTCAAACAAATCAATGAGTTGGACCTCCATTTTGACATCTGCCTAACTTTATGCTTCGCCTTTACTCTTCTTGCCATGGCTTTGTCAGCCAGCTTGCTCCCTGATTGGCTTTGCTCTGATCAATGTAACAAACACAGAGGACGTGCTAGACTGTCCTCAGAGCACTCCACACACATCAGGACTTCTGGTCATAAACATGTTTATTTACGATTTCAAGTTGGGGCAGCCCTATTCCTCTTTGAAGATGACAAAATGACTCTTAACACCCCTCACACCACTGGATAATCAGGTATGATAATCTTTAGGACCTCCAGAAAATCGGGCCTTTGCTAAGTTTGACTCGAAGTGAGGATCTATAAGTCGATTGTCATGTTGTGTGTACCCCCCTTTAGCGATTGTTACATTCGTTTATACTGGAGTACTACCCAGGAGCAGCTCATGTATTTTTGACACGTTTGGATCATTATTTATTCTGTTTCTGAAGAAGGGAACTCATCTTCATCAATTCTTTGAGTAATAAGCTGACACTGGCTCATTAATGTTATTTATAGACTCTATAAGCATCACATTTTCCAGCATCTGTCAGTCAGTGTTCTGGGCGGTACTTCAACATGAAAAAGTAATATTCCCATCAGGAGTAGAAAAAGTGACTCTGCATTTGTGATTTACAGACACACACTAACAGCAACAGCTGCGATTTATTGCTTTTATAAAGAGAAATTTACAGTTTGTTTGCATTAAGTTTCATTAACATTAAATTTCACTAGAACAGTACTATTTTTCTTATGTGGCTCTTAATTTACTATTCAACATTATTTTTTTTAGATGAAATTGATTTTTTAAAACTATGAAATAAGTTTATATATCTATTCTCTTTTGCCCTGAGTTTTGGAACCTGAAGATCTTTATCATTTTATTGTTTTTAGTTTTTTTTTTTTTTTTTTTTTTACTCTATCTGGTTTTATGGGGTTATTCGGGTTAATTGATTTAAAATTTTCCTCTGTCGTGCTGCTCTGTGTTACATCTGTTTTTTTAATTTGTGTGTTATGATGAATGAAGCTATCTCTCAAGTTAATCCATGCATCAAATAAGTTATCTGAAACTGACCCTTGAATTTTAGGGATGTAAGGTATTATTGTAAAAATGTTAGTATGGGCAGATATGAACATTTTTGCTGATATTTAAAGCTGATATTTTAGCCATACAAATTGACCATAAAAATCCAGTATATTGGTTTTAATAATGGTAGAATATACAAATGTACCATCATGGTTTACCTCATCATCACTTAATGCCCACTTTTATTAATGAAACTTGTGCATCATTAAGCAATATAAACAGATACAGCCACATTAAACTTTCCCAGTTTCCCTGATAGGATCTTGGCTGGTCCATGGCAGGTCCTTGGGGGGGCTTAACCCACCATGAAAGTTTTAAATTGTACATTTCAGTCCATGTTTGTGTTCATTTGTGGTGTCAAGATTCCTCTCTGTTGACTTGGCAGTTACTTCAAACCAAAGCCTAAATTCACGCAATGCATAAATTAGCAAGTTTTCAGAGGAATTTGGGCACTTGAAAGTAGCCTGGTAACTAGCTGGAAACTGGCAGGTCGCTGGCAGGGTGGGGAAAATTGAAGTGGCTGGATCCCTACATTTATGTATATATATATATATATATATATATATATATATATATATATATATATATATATACACACACACACATATATATATGTATTTTGTTGCTTCACATCTGTTTCTAACAGGGCTGGAGTGGGACTCTGTTTCAGCCCTGGAGTTTGATGGTACATCAGCCCACTTTGGCTTGCAACTTGACAGTATAATTTTAGTATTATGACTATAAATGCCTGAAATCACTGCAATATTGTTTACATCCTCATTAGTTATGACTAGCCTGGGAGATGACAAAATTTTTTATTTTTTTTAAATGCGTACATGATTTAGTGTCAATTTAGTGTCAATTTTCAATTGGAGACTGGTCTGGACTGTAGGCAGGGCAGACTAGTACCTGCACTGTTTTACTGTGAAGCCACGCTTTTAGAACTAGTGCAGTGTGTCTTCACTGTCAGGCTGAAATAAGCAGAGACGTCCCTGAAAAAGAAGTACGACAGCATGTTGCCCCCAAACCTGTAAGGACCTTTCAGCATTGATATTGCCTTCACAGATGTGCAGGTTACCCATACAATGGGCACTAACACATCCCCATACCATCACAGATGATGTCTTTTAAACTTTGCACTAAGTACAATATACTGTATGTATTAGGAGATATAGAGCTGTGACAGCAGAGAGACACGCTGAAACTGCAGGACATTAATGCACCTGGCGCTGGCAGCACTTGCCAGAGGTGACACATGCAGACAGTTCACACGAACAAAATGCTTCCAGTGTGAAAAGGGCATAAAAAGCTTTATTTTGAAATTCTGGATGTTCTGAGTGCTTGCTTTCTTGTTTAAGGTTTATGTGCTTGACAGAAGCTGACGTGGGGTTGAAGCACCCACACCAGAGACAGGTAGATTCGCAGGCTGTGCAAACCAGCTGACTGACAAGGCTGGGGGCAATTATCTGCAGAGTGTGTGGCATATACAGAAAACCACGTTTATTGGGGGTAGTAGGCCCATGTCCTTATGTTGACGTACATTTGTAAAATTTGAGATTGTAATGCCAGATAATAATGCTCTGTCGCTAATTAAAATGCAATTGTGACATTAATAGGCGCAATCTATTAACTCTTCCCCATTGGATGGTATGCTGCAGATCTGGTGGGGGACCAAATCATAATCTTACCAAGGGTGCCAAAATGACTAAAGCCGGCCCTGGTCATCAAGTTATAGAATACATGCTAAATGCATGTCTTTGTGGCTTTTTCAATTTATGTGAACACTGTTACAATGTACTTAAGTACCTCAATGACAGATTACATTATGAAAACACATCAGGACATATGCGGGCTACATGATCCAGTGGTATTAACTAGGGACTTGATCCATTCTCTTTACACTCTGCACTTGGGTCTGCAAACCATTTGTGTGCCCTATAAATGGCATAATAAACATGAACATGTCCTGTCACACCACATAGCGTGCTTGAAGGGTGCTTGTAATAGTCAGTGAAGTAGATGACAGGGGTCCCAGAAGAGCTACACCTTTAAGATGAATGAGCTGAGACCACTGGTAAGCTCTTAGTTGTTGTAGTTTGGAGCTTGGCAAGATGGATCTGCCTGATTGCAGACATTGAATCAGGCAGATCCAGCTGCTGTGCAAGGTAAGATTTGGGTTCGGTAACCAGAAAATGCTAAATGCTAACTTCTGGTGTTTGGACTGATTCCTGCACCACTGTATGCTGTTAAAAAACGGCCCTGAATCCACATGTAAAATGGCACTTAACAGCACAAAATGAACACTTACAGACGTGTGCAAAATTGTTGGTACCCTTGTGTTAAAGAAATAAAAACCCACATGGTCACTGAAATAACTTGAAACTGACAAAAGTAATAATAAATAAAAATTTACTGAAAATTAACAAATGAAAATCAGACATTGTTGTGGAATTGTGGTTCAACAGAATAATTTCAAAAAACAAAATACTGAAACTGGCCTGGACAAAAATGATGGTACCCTAGAAAAGATTGAAAATGATTTGACCATAAGGACATGTCAAACTAAGGTGTGTCCTGTAATTAGCATCACAGGTGTCTTTAAGCTTGTAATTTTTTTTTTTACACACACTGTATTTGTTAAGAGTTTTGTACATTTATATTTCTTCATTTTGTTTATTTAATCTTATCCTCTATTTTTTTTTTAATTTTACATTTACCTTATTTTTATTTTGTCTCATTTATTTACGACTGTACTAGAGAGAAAACAACTGCTGAAGTCAAATTCCTTGTATGTGTCGCATACTTGGCAATAAAAAACAATTCTGATTCTGATTCTGATCGGTCAGTCTGCCTATTTAAAGGGTGAAAAGTAGTCACTGTGCTGTTTGGTATCATGGTGTGTACCACACTGAACATGGACCACAGAAAGCTAAGGAGAGAGTTGTCTCAGGAGATCAGAAAGAAAATTATAGACAAGCAGGTTAAAGGTAAAGGCTATAAGACCATCTCCAAGCAGCTTGATGTTCCTGTGACAACAGCTGCACATATGATTCAGAAGTTTAAGGTCCACTGGACTGTAGCCAACCTCCCTGGACGTGACCGCAAGAGGAAAATTGATGACAAATTGAAAAGACGTATAATACGAATGGTAACCAAAGAACCCAGAAAAACTTCCAAAGAGAATAGAGGTGAACTCCAAGGTCAAGGTACATCAGTATCAGATCGCACCATCAGTCGCTGTTTGAGCCAAAGTGGACTTAATGGAGGACATCACTGTTGAAAGCAAATCATAAAAAAACGAGACTGGAATTTGCCAAAATGCATATTGACAAGCCACAAAGCTTCTGGGAGAATGTCCTTTGGACAGATGAGACAAAACTGGAGCTCTTTGGCAAGTCACATCAGCTCTTTGTTTACAGACGTAAAAATGAAGCATACAAAGAAAAGAACACTGTACCTACTGTGAAACATGGAGGAGGCTCAGTTATGTTCTGGGGCTGCTTTGCTGCATCTGGCACAGGGTGTCTTGAATCTGTGCAGGGTACAATGAAATCTCAAGACTATCAAGGCATTCTGGAACGAAATGTGCTGCCCAGTGTCAGAGAGCTTGGTCTCAGCCACAGGTCATGGGTCCTCCAACAGGATAATGACCCAAAACACACAGCTAAAAACACCCAAGAATGGCTCAGAACGAAACATTGGACTATTCTGAAGTGGCCCTCTATGAGCACTGATCTAAATTCAATTTAACATTTGTGGAAGGAGCTGAAACATGCAGTCTGGAGAAGACACCCTTCAAACCTGAGACAACTGGAGCAGTTTGCTCAGGAGGAGTGGGCCACAATACCTGTGGACAGGTGCAGAAGTCTCATTAAGAGTTACAGAAATCGCCTGATTGCAGTGATTGCCTCAAAAGGTTGTGCAACAAAATATTAAGTTAAGGGTACCATCATTTTTGTCCAGGCCAGTTTCCTTGGTTTGTTTTTTAAAACGATTCTGTTGAACCACAATTCAAAAGCAATGTCTGATTTTTATTAGTTGATTTTCAGTAAATTTTTATTTATTATTACTTTTGTCAGTTTTAAGTTATTTCAGTGATCATTGTGGGTTTTCTTTCTTTAATGGAAGGGTACCAACAATTTTGCACACATCTGTAACTAAATTTAGTACTTCAACCAACCTGTTAACCTGTGCCATCAAATAACAAACTTGTGTCATTTAATAAATAGTGACGATTCTTACAATAGAATTTTGCACATGGTATAAAAAGGCACATGCTTAAAAGTCTAATCAAATATATGCATGTAGTCCTCACAAAGACATGGAATACACACCAACACACGCCTGAATCATTTCAGATGGTGCCTCTGGATTCCTCTGTGTGTGTTTATGGCCATAATTGTATGCCTTTAACATGTTGACATTCAATTTTAATCCGTCCTGGTAATTAACCAGGCCCCACCACTATAAGCAAAAATTAGAGTCAGAGTGATTAAAACAGGAAAATCCAATCAAACATGCTTCTTATAACGGCAAACATCCAATGATGAGGTTGCGGCTTCTCTTGTAAGATATTATAGAGTAACAATTACCGAATCACGTACTGTCAAGCACATAAACACTGGCACTTTAGCACATATGTGAATAAGCTATACATCCAAACACACACTCACACTGCCTTGACAACACTAATTAATCCAGATATCTTTTCTCACACAAGATATCCTTGGCTTTCATCCCCTCCTAAATTAGATTGAACTTCCTCCTGTTATGGTAGCGTTTGGATTAAGAGGAATTATGGAGGAATGCTAATGTTTGAAATCCTTCTTTGCCTTTGACTTTGTGTATCAGGATGCTTGACAGCTATCCTGCCTTTGTAAGGGTAAGTGTGGGTTTGTATGTATTTTTGTGCTGGTGTTTGTTTTGTGCATACGTGTTTGCTAAACCTTAGGTTCATGCTAGCACCTTCATTGGACCTTAGTAAAAATAGAACTATCCTGTACTTGCTATTTTTCTTGTTGCTTTATTTCACTTCTATCAAAACATTTCTTTCAACTGAATCCATCTTTAAGATATCATGCTGCTGCTTTTATTGACATACCTAAAGGATCTGATCCAGTGTATGAAGCAAACACTGTAACAGAAAGTCAAAGCAGCTTTTCTGCAAAGCCAGGCCCACAGTGCAAAGAGGATGGAATACATGCCTTGAGGATGCACAGATGTTTTCTGGGTGTAGCATGAATCAAATCACTCAGAGTGTCAGCTCTGAGTGATTTGATTAAAAAAATGTATCAAAATCCCCTCTCCCCCTGGAAGAAAGTCTACAGTTTCTCCATGAAATAAGGGTGAGGAACTGGTTCCTCTTGGGGTGTTAGCTACCTGTGACTCCATCTTTACGACCTGTCTTTGACTTCAGCAGTGTAAAGGTGTAAAGAGCACAGAAGTATGCTACACAAGTCGTAGTGAAATTATACTTAAGTACAAGCTAAAGCACGTCATTAAAAATGAATCAAGTACAAGTAAAAAGTAGCTTGATTGAAGAGTACTTAAGTAAAAAGTAAAAATTGCAGTCAGGTCCCACGCCATTTTTGTAGTCCTGGTTAGCAGTTAGTTAGCAACCCTCTTTTTAAACACACAACAAGGCTTTAGAATACAAAAGCAAGCAACAGAGTCATTTTACTATTTTCCATTAAACATTTAAAATTTCACATACGTGTGTTCAGCACAAGCCTTACTTCCAGCTCTAAATACCACTTACTCTTGAGGGTTGAGAACCAGGAAGTGCCAAATGCTAACTCACTTCCATGTTTTTAGACTCATTCCTGCACTACTCCACTCTTCAACTCTTGAAGATCTATTCTGATCTTGAAAAATCTAATAACTTGACAATAGTGCAATTGAGGAATTTCAATTATTTTAGGCAGACCTCTGCCAAGATACAATTCTGGATCACCACGCGCTCATATTTGACGGCTGAATCTCTGCTCATGTGTGTCCATGTGGAGAAATCCTCCACTGGCATTGCAAGGGAAGCTGGGAAATGAAGTGACATAGGCTTGAAAAATGTTGATGTGAGTTTGCACATAATCTACAATTTCCATAACAACGTAAAGGGGGCAAAACCCTCAGAGCAGCCAAGGAGAAATGAATGGAATTTGCCATTATAACTTCATTGTTTTTTTGACGTCAATCTGGATCGGATCCAGATGAAATTGACAGGGATGATAGAGTTATATTATATATATTACCATGTAAGTTTTGAAGTGAATCCAAGCAGTGATGTCAGAGATATGATTTTTTAAAATATGGCTAGATGTTAATTTATGGGATTTTTAGCAAATTTTGGGATTTTTTTTGCATCCAGACAAATATGCAGATCACCACCAAAACATATTGGCTTCTTCCTTAGACCAAACCACACCTCTGGTAAAATTTTCATGTAAATCCATCCAATAATTTTTGCATTATCTTGCTGACAGACAAACAAATAGACAAACAAACAAACACACAGACAGACCCTGGCGAAAACATACCTTCCTTGGAGGGGGTAATAAATCTGCTCTCATGGGTCAAATTAGGAGCTTACCATTCTTTAGGTTTTTCACATGAACTCTAACAACAGTCTGTTATTCAGTCAGGACTTAGCTAAAACCAGTAATCACAGACTGCGCCTGATATTTTCCCTGTTTTGTAGTAAGCCCAGCTGACCTTAATACAAATTACCCATGCAGAGCAGGACTGTATGATTATCTAAATAAGGAAACCTGCTGAACTTTGTATGAGATGACATATTTATGAATGAAAGACAAAATCTTTCATAACTTCAGCTCATTAAATTCCCCCTCGTTATTTTGCTGGTCCCCATATTTGACTGCTGCTCGCTCTCACTGTTGATCACTTTATATATAGACTGAGAAAGAAATCAGCTGGGCACTGTGCACCCACTCAGGTCTTTTCAATTGCTCTGGCTGATTAGTTCAGCTATTCCTGGTTCTGTAAAAAGTCACCAGTCTCCATGTAATGATAAGTATAAGTTGTCCTCGACCCTTTTCATGGCAGACATCTTGACTAGTCACAGCAAGAGAAAGCACAAGTGTAGCTAATGACGTTAATGACGGCTTCTTTCTTTTGTACTCTGGCAGAAAAATATGAGAGGGAGCCAGATTGTAGCAGAGCCAGGATCGCAAATTGAGAACCTAATGCTGATTTACATTTTATAAACGGGAGAAATACATTGTAAATGCATTATAAGGTAATATCTGTGTCATGAACAAGAGTCTTTGTTGGATATGTCATGTATATTGGTGTACCTATACTTATCTATCCACTTATTATCTATACTGGTTATCCAGCGTGGGGTCATGAGGGTCTGCAGCTGTCAGTGGGCGTAAGACGAGGTGCTTCCTGGACTGGTTGCCAATCAGTCAGAGGACTGACATGTAGAGACAAACACGCAATTCGAGAGGCAATTTGGAGTCAGAAATCAGCCACAAGCATGATTTTGGTCTGTGGGAAGAAGCTCGAGTACTTAGAGGAAATCTGCAAATGCACAGGAGTAGCATGCAAACTCCATACAGAAAGGGTTGACTTGTGCTTTATCCCAGTAGCAGGTGATTTGTGCATATTTGAGAGAGTGTTAAATAATGAGACTGCTCTTATGAGGACAAAACCAAGTGGTTCATAGTCACACTGGATGTTATAGATTAGAGACTGAGTATTCACGCACAACTGCTAAAAGTTTCCAATAAGCGACGGCTTCAGTTCACTAACTGCTGCTGACTGAAGTGCACGTTTTTGCCAAACATCAGAAAATGATTAGCTTAAAAGTTGAGCAACAAATTTACTGGATTTTTTGAGTGAAATTGAACAAAACACCAGTCAATTGTTTAGTACATTTAACTGAGGTGTATGAAGAACAGTTTATGCCACGTCTACATGTGTTTGAATGGAACAACAGGTTTCTTGAAGCCAGAGAAGATGTCCTAGCAGTAAAAGTCCTGGGTGCTCATGCACATCAAAAACTTCTGAAAACATTCAACAAATTGTTCAAGATGGTCTCCATTGATACACAGACAGTTCTGCAAATGTGGATAAACAACACAAGAGTGTGCCAAAGTTGTCAAAAAACTTCTGACTCCTGATAAAAAGGAAAAATGCAATCAATTATGGGAGACATGTTAGAAGAAATTTAAATAAATCACCATTTTTTGAAGGATTGATTACACTGGATGAAACTTGGATCTCCAAATGTGATCCTGTGACAGAATGTCAGTCATTGCATGGGGAAACACCGTCGTTACCAAGGATGAAGAAAGCAAGACAAAGTAAGTCCAAATTCAAATCCATGTTGATCATTTACTTTGATGTCAAGGGTATAATTTTGGAGGAGTGGGTCCCAGAACGGTCTACGGTTAATTTACACTATTGCAAACATGTTTCAGACAAAGTACAGAAAGAAATCTGAGGAAAGAGTCCACAGTTGTGTAAAATGGTTTTGTTCTTCATCAAGACAATGCACAAGCTCACACGGCGCCCTCTTTAAAGCAGTTTCTGGCCCAAAAACAAATCCAAGTGCTTGATCAACCTCTCTGTTCACCTGATCTAACACCATGTGACTTTTTCTTTTGACCTAAGATCAAATCCGTGCTCAGAGGAACAAGTTTTGAATCTGTGTCAAAAGTTAAGAAAAGAACGACAGAGGCATAAGGAAAGGAGTGGAAGGAGCAAGACACTGAAAAATGTTCACGTTCTCATACCTCACTTAGTATGTGTGTGTGACACTGTGCTGTGTCTGATTAGAGGCTCATCATGCGTCATCAGGAGTTGAGTTGGAGCTGCAGAGGTGTGTTTTCTACAGTCAGCTCTGTTACAAATAGAGGGCATCAACTCCAACAAACTACAAAATTTTGAGTCAGTCTATAGTTAAAGTCACTTTTTAAAATGGTCTGATTTGTTTTTTGCATTTTGACTTAAACTTTTTGTTCCTTGCTCAACTCCTGCCATTTTTCTGCACCACAGTTCCTAAGTTTTCATTTATAGTTAAGTTGCTTGACCTTGTCTCCACATTGGAGGCATCACAAATCTTCCATGAACACCACTCTGGCAGACTGCTCTGGACTGTATGGGTGTATCCTGGTCCCACTGGTTTCTATTAGTTCTAAGCCGATGGCACTGCTGCACATCTTCCAATTTTGAGGGGAGCTAAGTGCGATGTGACTTCAACCTGCTGCACTAAGTTTCGTTGGCCGATTATTGTGTCTACTTTTCGGATTGTTAGAGAGACCTTGCTGATGTATGTGACTGATTAGTGTGCTCAATATTGGGGTTATGAACAATCAAACTGCTCTACCTGACCTTGGTAGCAGAGTTTGATCACTCCTCAACTACTTTAAGACTCTTAATCAGCTGTTTTTGTTTCAGTTAATGACTGTGTTTCGACCTAAATTTGATTGTGATGATCATTGGCACCTGTTTGGTATATTTGGTCAATCACACAGCCAGTAACCCTAAATCCCTGGATTTGTGTTTAGTACAGAATTAATGCTTGTTGGATGGCAAAGGGTAGACACAGCATATATTGTTTGTTTGTTTGTTTCTTAAAACGGGGCATTTTGAATGAGTTTGTATGTGACTTATGGGGCTTCAGCAGTGAGCCCAAAGTGGACTCTTAAAAAATGCAGATTTCAGCACTTGGCCTCAGTTTTCAACTCCAGTGGTTGCTGCTTGGCTCTGGCAGCCAATGACAGATGGGCAGGAGGTAATTTTGGCACTATCTCCTCTCTGTTTGTCCAGCATTTTCCTCAGTACAAGGACTCACCTGTTCCAGACATATTTCCTCTCAGTTTAGCAGGTTTCTACAGCCTGCCTTCAGTCTGTCTGCAGGTATTCTGCATGCTTTCTGCTATGCAGGGGTATTGACCTTTTGAGCAAATTATTTTCTTTTATCTCTACTTTTGAACTAAATGGCTTCTGTCTTGCAACACTGATATTATGAAAAGTATACTGTGCATATCTAATTGGGCTTCTGTGTTGAGTCTCTGTAAAATGTGGCTGTCTAAACCTTCTCTTTGTCTTTAGTGGCTATAAATAATTTTACCATAAATTGGTGCTGTAATAATAAGTAACTAATTGTATGTAATGCATTTGGTGTCATGTTGTGTATGAAATGTTCTTTATAAATAAGCGTGACTGAGCACAACTTGATTGAGGAATCTATTCAATCAGACCAACTCTCCATGAGGTTTATTTACCTAACAATTGCACTGCTGTTTTTTTCATACCAGATTATGACCTGATGACAAAGAAAATCTACTTAAAAGTGGTGCTTCTGGTCTGGTCTATGTTACTATGCATCCCAGGGGATTTTGCAAAGCTTCCACCAACACATGCTTTTAATTTATTATCTCTATAAAATAGCTCCATAAAAGTTATGGACAGAACCGGTGACAAAGGGCAGCCCTGGCGGAGTCCAACCCTCACTGGAAACGGCTCTGATGTACTGCTGGAAATGCTGACCAGGCTCTGGCACCGGTTGTACAGAGAGCGGACGGCCCGTATCACGGGGTCCGCTACCCCATACTCCCAGAGCACCCCCCACAGAACCCCATGAGGGACACGGTTGAATGCCTTCTTCATGTCCACAAAACACATGTAGACTGGTTGGGCAAACTCCCATGCACCCTCGAGGACCTGATGGAGGGTATAGAGCTGGTCAATAGTTCCACGGCCAGGACGAAAACCACGTTGCTCCTCCTGAATCCAAGGTTCGACAATCCGATGGACCCTCCTCTCCAGTACCCCTGAATAGACCTTACCAGGGAGGCTGAGGAGTGTGATCCCCCTGTAGTTGAAGCACACCCTCCGGTCCCCTTTCTTGAAAAGGGGGACCACCACCACAGTCTGCCGATCCAGTGGTACTGCCATATATATATATATGTGTGTGTGTGTGTGTGGGTGTGTGTGTATATAAAATCATCAAATTGAAGTTAATGTTGTTACAGGTTGAATGAATTAATTTGAATAAAATAAAAAAGTTTTTTTCTTATATGCATTGACTGAACTTGAATTATAATGAAAAACTGTCACCTATTCTTTTACTGTCAAAACAGACATATAGCCTAGTTGTCCTCAGCATCCTCTGTCATCTTCCCTGGTCTCTCAATTGCAGGCTGAGTCAGAAGAGAAAAAAGTCCAAAGAACTTGATGCCTATTATAGCTGACATATTTCACTATCCAGTCAGGTAAATATGTACTGATGTGTGTGCATTATTGTCTTATGTTATGCTTTATAATTTATTTTCAGAGTGGACTGCTTCGGCCCTAGATGGACAGATCCTTTTGTGATACAGCAAGGTACATAAAAAGTAATATTCTACAAACTTGTCAAACTACAGCTCCTGGCTTCAAGGCAAGAAAATCAACATCGTATCCATCAATTTTCTGAGTTTCAGGATGCATGTAATGTGAGACATGAACGCCTATAGCAAGGATTTAAATTCAGCACAGGTTCTCTCTCCTCACACCTCCTCCTCCCTCCTGCAGACAGATTGGTGGGTTGCCTCTCCAGGACATTTCTGGTAGAGATCAAATCAGCCTTTGAGCTCCCTTGATCTCTGCTCCTCTGCTTTGGTTCGCTCTTGTTCTTCCTCTTCTCTCTATCACTTGCGCAGGAAGTGCAGTATTGTGGATGTGAGAGTCCACTGATCGATAATAGGCCTTGGATCTGTCAGGATTTAGGGTTTATTGGTGTATGGACGGAAGAAATGTGTCTGTTACATCAAACAGAACAGAAGCCTTGATGCTGCGGTGATCTGAACTGCGGGGAAATACACACGAATACAGTGGCCCAATGGCACATACAAGTGTTCGTACCGTATGCAAATATCTTCTGAACACTCTTCATGGGAGTCCCTCTGCAGTGGAGATATTCTCTGCACTAACACGCTCTCCCTTCTTTACCGTGAATCTGTTTCTCCCATTGTGAAAAACACTGACACTCAAATTCTCCACTGACATTCACTCCAGCTTGTAACATGTTTCCCCCCATCACCCCCTGACACTCCTCTCCAAAACCACCTACTGCCACAGCCTTGAATTATTCATCTGCAAGTATCAGGGTCAGGAGTAAGGAGGAGGATAAGGAGGAAGATACAATATGTTTCATTATGCATTTTTAGAAACATTAGAAGGAAATCATTAAGTCAGAATGATGATAAAATGGTGAAAGGTCAAGACTTAAAAAAACAATTTCAAAGTCAACTTGTTCTCAGTATTCAATATTTTTATGGTATTTATGACTTCTTTGGTATTTCAGTTTTTTTTCTCAACATTCTTCTTAAAATTTTGACATAATTCTTATATTGTTCATCAAAATTCCTCTTGACATATTGACTTTTTTCCTGAATAATTTCACCATTTCCTCAGTAATTGATGAATTTCAACATTGTTCCGTATGTGTTAAAGGTCCCAAGTTCTGGTGTTTGGATGGGAGTATCAATATTAAAAATGAAGTATGAACACCATAGTTGCCAGGTCTGCTTGTTATAAGCGATTTTGGGCTTCTTTGCTTGTAAGTATTTTCAGTTGCAGGTTGCATATTTTAGAGCTTGTTCATTTTGACTTTTTGTGCTCCCAAACCCAGGAGGGACATGATGCATGCTCTACTATCAATGAAAACTCAATTCAGAAATTATACAAATTATTTCCTCCCACTCTAAACACAAATGTAAACTTTATGGTCAAAAGTGAGGTTTTTCCCTCACCATGTTTCCACCAAAAAGAAGTCCTTATAGGCAGTATTAAGTTTATTTCTGACGTAGTTATCACTGTTTTCACCATAATAAAGTTGGAGAGGATCAACATAAAACTTTGGTAAAAGCCTGACTATGTCTGTTTGGTTACAAAAATCAAGGCTCAATGCCCCTTGAATCACTCTGTTTTTTACTTCCTGTGGTTTATTATGTCATAATTATACAGCCTCCACCTATAAGTGTGTTTTCTGCTTGTCACAGGCAGACGCCATGAATGTTTTAAACATTCTCTCCATGGCCTGTAACCCCCCTGCCCTTGTCCCATCAGACATCATTTGGGCAGCCAGTCAGGGTAGAGCTCATTATCATAGCATCCTATAGCCTTACATCTCCCTTGGATCTGAGCATTTCTCAAGAGGAGGGAAAAAGAGCTGCATCTGATCCTCTACAAAGTTGCTTACTTAAGCCTCACATAGCTTGGTACAGCTAAATGTACAAATGTATTGCGTTGTCATTCAGCAAACACCATATAAGCGGACATATGCGTCATTTCACCGCATGCAGTTGCAGCTGGTCTCAATAGTCTGACAGCATGCTTAGTAGGGCCCCCTGGATAGTCTCTATTTTTTGTGGTCACTGTCTGTAAGCCCTGGAGATGGTTGTGTTTGCAAATCCAAGTAGATCATCAGTTTTTTAAATTAACAGATTAGCCTTTCTGGCACTGACAACCATGCCACGTCACTTAATTTCTTTTTCATTCTGATCCTTGATTTCAGCTTCAATGGGTCATTTTTAACTCGTCTACATGTCTGAATGCACGGAGTCCATACCATGTGATTGGCTGATTAACTTTTTTTTATTAAATGTTTTAAAAAATTTGAACAAGTTAAACATGTAAAACAGTCACATAAAATAAAACAATATAGATAGGAAGAGAAAAAACAACAATAGAGAAACAAACTGAACAAACAACAACAAAAAAGGGGGGCACAGGCTTAACAGAGCAGCATTGTCGCTGTGACATATACGATACGTAAGGTATAGTTCATAAATCCAACAACTCAGTGTCATTGTAAACGGGTCACAGGCTGACTCACTCTATATGTCAAACCTGGAATTCATAATTTTAGCTGTTATGACTTAGGGCCTCCCAACTTAACAAGTGTCCTGTAAAGCATTACAGTCTTGCGACATCCTGGTAAACAGTAATTCCGCTTAAGGTCTGGGGGCTGGGAATGGTTCTGCTTGGACAGGGGGCAGACATGATGTATTTATGTCTACCGGAAGAAAACAAACTCCATTTCAGCGTCTCCAGCAGAGACACCTCATCCAACTTGGATGCTACAACTTTAAAAAGGTCAGCATTTTTATGCTTACATCCATCCACTCTTTTCATTGTTTCCAAATCTACTTAGGCTCTACTTAAATAAAATAAATAAATAATTAAAATAATTGGCTGGAGTCCAACGCTTGCTTAGGGTTAGGAATATAAATGTCCTGTCAGTGTGGAATATGTGCGTCATCGCGACATGACAAAGGAACGAGCATGCGCAGAACGACCAGAATTAATTTAAAGCTGAATGAACATATTCATGATCGAGGAATTACTCAGTTCGGATTTAAAGTCAGAATAAACCA
The DNA here is from genome assembly GCA_037902135.1 of Cetoscarus ocellatus. NCBI lineage: Eukaryota > Metazoa > Chordata > Actinopteri > Labriformes > Labridae > Cetoscarus > Cetoscarus ocellatus. The sequence goes on along the minus strand of JBAMNC010000901.1, from coordinate 435,672 downwards.
GCCACCTACTTTGGAACTAAGTTTAATTCAGAATGGTCATTTTCATTAGGAATTAGGTGTTTACAAGGTCATTTTTAATCTTTTTAAAGAGGATTTAAGTTTTATTCTGAATTTAAAGGGAATTAAAGCTCTCATGTAAACATAGTCATTTAATCTAATTTAATTTAATTTAGTAAAGGACAAAAAAAAATAGTCATTCTGATTCTTGATTTGAACTTCAATGGGTCATTTGTAACATGTCTACATGTCTGAATCATGTCTACATGTCTGAGTCCATGCTATGTGTTTGGCTGATTAACTATTTATGTTTATGAGCAGTGAATGCACATAGAGAAGTGGTCATGGAGTGTATTTTGAAGAATGAATCTGATGTTTTCCTCACAGTTGTGTTTCTTCTTCTGAATTGGCCTTACAACTTTAATTTCAACATCTCCATGTTCTTCGCATTTTAGTGCTTTTTACAATTCGACCTCCTTCAATATTTTGACTGTTGTCAACATTAAACATTTTATCTGTTCATTTTTACTTCTCTAACATTCAAACCCTTTATTGACATTTCAACTTTTGATCAACATTTCCTCTCATTTCCCGGTCTTGCTTCTTTCCTCACTGTATTAAGCCCAACCAACAAAAGCCTGCCGATGGGCTGCTTCGGCAAACATGAGCAAGAAAAATGTGTTTACCCGTTCCTCTGTGTCTCACTCCTTCACTTCCCCTTATTTTCCTCTCCATCTTCCCTTTGTTCCTCTCTCATCTTTCCTCACAAATGTCGCATTCCCCTCCTCTTTATTGGCATCTGCTGTCACAGTGATTTGCGTAAGTGGATGTGACGGGCAGCAAGCCTTGTTCATGCCTCTTAAGAAAGCCATACATCTGCTTCAATAGAGTTTCCTCATCTCGTTTCTTCAGTTTTTTCTGCATGCTGTGTTTGACTACGAGGTAGCTGATTTTGATTATCCTGCATTCGAGTTTATTTCCTTGCTTTGTCACTGATAATATATGCAAATTGCAGTCCTGGGAGCTTTTCTTTCAGCTCCCACTTTACATAAACAAGGAATTTACTTTTACGTGTCTCATTACACGAGGGTTCACAGAAGCTGCTCAGCTGGCTCTGCTTGACCCACCAAAGAGCAAAAAAAAAAAAAAGCTGCTGTTCCTCGTCTGCATTTCGACTCACCAAGGGTGCTCTGTAATAATGTCAATTTGTGAACATGCAGCTGCACCACTTAGCCATTAGCCAACGGCGTAATCTTTATTCTCTTTCTGCCAAGGTGCCGAAGTAACGGGGGTTACGACAGCCTGAAATGTTAGACTTGTTGAAACGGCAGAAGCCGTCCTCCGGTGCAGCTGGAGTACTTTTATAGCTATTGACACTCACCGCTGCTAGCAGTTTTCTAAACTCGTGACAGCTAAAAGGCTTTCAGTGAGTCATGCTTTTCAGGAATTGACCGAGAGTCTGTTGTTGGTTCAGCTGGAGATACAGACTCGGATTTTGGGCACATTAACTTAATCATGGACACCCTGATACTCCTGATATTCTAAGAAATGATCTCATCTCAGATTTAAGTGTGATAAAAAATATTTCAGGACTGAAAGCAGATCAAGCCTCAAAGGCAGAACGTCTTTCTTTTTTATCAGCTCTGCACCACTGTAATATACTACAGATATGTAAATTGACAATGATTACCTTACTGCGAGGGGAAGCTCCCCGCTGCTGTGCCAGAAAATCTCAACTCTGAACTCCTGCTTGAAAAGGAGTTTCTTCAAGAAGAGGGCAGCTTCAGAATGAGGACATCATGTCACAGATCAGATGGCAAGATGGCAGGAATAGAAACTACAAAATATAAGACAGCCAGAGTAACATCAGACATTTGGTCACTAGGTTCTTGCACAAATAAAGATTTTGATTTCAAAACCGATTCTGAAACTGAAAGGACCCCCCACACACACACAAAGAGGAAAAATGGCTGATTTTAGAGCTTTGTTATTACGGGGTGGGATGTGTCACAAAAGGATAGACCAGTGATGGGCAAGCTATGTCTACAACTTAGTTAAAGTTAAGTTAAGTCAGCTTCATTACGCTAAAGTTACACCCTGCTTAGTTACAGCAATATGACAAAAGTAGCTTACTACATTTAAGCAGTTTTCATTTAGCAAGCAGTCATATAAATAATAATGATCATGATAAAAAATGAAGAGTTATAAAAAAATAATGCTACTGTTACTATTCTATTGTTATCATTATCATTGCATTGTTATTATTATTATTATTATTAAATAATAATAATAATAATAATAAGAAGAAGAAGAAGAAGAATTGTATTTTTTTTTACTACTTCTTTTACTGAATATACTTCTTTGTTGAGTTGTATGATTTTGAAATGTTTTTTAAACTGCAGCACTGAATGCTGTCTGGTCTTCCATTTCTGAAGTCTGTCTAACTTTATACTTCTCCTTTACTCTCTTTGCCATGGCTTCATTTGCTTACTGCTAGCTTGTTCCCTGATTGGCTTTGTCCAGTCACATGTGACAGAGCACAGAAGACGTGCTCGGCTGGTCTAGGTGCACTTCACACTCGTAAGGATATCAAATTGAAAATATTACATGATTCCAAGTCAGGGTGACACTGATCCTCTTCTGAAACAATAAAATTATTCATAAAGCACTTAATACCGTAAAATAATCAGTTAAGATCATCTTTAGGACCATCAGATAATTTCGTAAAATAATCTTCAGAACCACTGGATAGTCAGGTAAAATAATCTTTGGGACACTAGATAATCTTTAGAGCCACTGGATAATCAAGCTTTTGTGACTTTGGTTGGAAGCAGTAATTCAAGCCCAAACTCAGGCAGATTATCTTGTAGTGTTTACCCCATTTAAGAGGAGTCCAGTTTAAATGAACCCAGCAACAAGCAAAGAGGCTGAGTTAAAGTTTGAAATGGAGTTGTATGGCGTATATGGCAATAGCCTAAATGTTATAGGCACTGTGGCAAAGCTCAGCTCTGCTCCTGTACAGAAAGAGCCAGCACAAAGGCCAGGGCTACAGTTCATACTGATGAAATAATAATAAGCTGACAGTTTCCTATTGTGATCTTGACAAGGCCAACAATGATATAAGGCAGATTTTAAATCTTGAAATAATTCTGTTTTACTCCAAAACTAAAATTCTCCTCATATCAGAATGAGTTACTGCTAAGCACCAGGAATGAAAGGCAGAAACTGAATCAGAACGAGAATTATACAAATCAAATCAGTATCCTAGCTCGCTCGCTGCTTCTTAAAACTGATCATGTGATTTCTGGTCCCAAGATTACACTTGAGAAACTGCATTTCTGCACTGGTTTGTTTCTGTGTCCCAGACTGCCTTCAGCGGCACTCTTTATTGCTTTACTTATTCCAAAACTTAACCAAACAGCATCGATTTGAGTTCTTTTTCAGCATTTGGGTCTAGTGCTTTCATCTCAAACATCAAATCCAAGCTTTATTTTTCACACCTCGGCTTCCTCTTTTGGAGTTCTAATGATGTTTTTTCGATTAATGAACAGCCTTTTTTCACATTTTCTTAATGGAGTGTTTCTCTTTTTACTTTTATTTGCTGTAGACGTTTATAAAATGTTGTATTTGACTTTATTGTAGAAATTAATGGGATTTAAAGTTTAAATGTACATGAATTATATATATATATATATATATATAGAGAGAGAGAGAGAGAGAGAGACAGAGAGACAGAGAGAGAGAAACAGCTGCAGTAAGCACCATATGCAAATATCTCAACATCAGTCAGGAAACCCACTGCCAATATGCACAATGACACATACAGGAAGACATGCTAGTCATGGCTAATGACGCCATCTGTAATCTCAAAACACAGTACAGGAGTCACAGATCCCCTCATCAGCCCATCCTGTCATAACCAGACCCCTCCACCTCTAAACTTGCATTAAGTCACCTGTCTTCTCCCCTGCAGTCTACCCTCAGGCCTCCTGAACCTTCACCAGGGATTCACTTATGTCAGCAGCCTCCACTCCATCCTAAAGCATGTTGAGCAGTGAAATGTAAAACTTAAAGTTATGTTCTGAATCATAGTTTGACATTTTGGGAGAAACATTTCTGCACTTCCTGGCTGTGAGATTCTGTAGATGAGAATATTGATTTCACTTTGAAGTCTGGACAGCATTTACAGAGGTTCTGTCAGCAGACTCAGAGTGGAAGCAGCAGAAAACAGAGCTGAAATCAGTCCACGGGTTAAAAAAAAAAAGAAAACAAACTTAATGTACTAGCATGTGTACATCTCATATAAAATAGAACAGAATAGAATTGCCCTAATTGTTATTGCATGCTGTATATACAACGAAATTTGTTTGAGCGGTCTACCATGAGTGCAGAACAAATAAATGAGACATTAGAAGCACACACAATCAACCAGATATTTAAAATATAATATAAATATATGTTAAAAACTAACCAGCATGTTCAAATAAAGTGACCTGAATGTATTGCACTATTGTCCACAGTACTGGTTGCACATTTTGTGACCTCTCACAGGAATTTAAAGTTTGATGGCCCATGAATAAAAAACTGTTTTTAGTCTGTTAGTCCTGCTTTTAATGCTTCTGTATCTCCTGCCAGAGGGCAGGAGGTTGAAAAGACATTACGGGGTGAGAGATTTCAGACAAGATCTTTTTGGCTTTGCACTGACAGCTGGAGGAAGCAATGTCATCAAGGGAGGGCAGGGAGCAGCCGGTGATTTTTTGCGCCGTCTTGACCACTCTCTTCAGAGCTTTCTTGTTCACGGCTGTGGAGCCAGTATATCACACTGTTATGCAGTAAGCCAACACAAAACGTTAATCGGTTCATCTCTTTTGGTTACAAACCACAATCCTAATCAAGTTGGGACATTGTGTAAAACATAGATAAAACTATATTAATTTTGACACATTACAAGGAATAGATATTCCTGTTCAGACTGATGAACTTCATTGTTTTTGGCAAATATTCACTCATCTTACATTTGATGCCTGCAACATGTTCCCAAAAAGCTGGGACAGGGGCATATTTACTACTGTTACATCATCTTTCCTTAAACAATAATCAGTAAGGACACAAATTTTTCTGATTGTAGGTGTAATTCTTTCTGATTCAGTGGGAGACAGGTCTGGGCTGCAGGCAGGCCGTTCTAGTGCCTGCACTCTTAACAACAAAGCCATGCTTTTGTCACACCTGCAGAATGCGGCTTTGCATTGTCACACTAAAATAAACCTGGGACAAACCTGAAAAGGAAGTCACCTGGATGTCAGCAGATGGTGCTCCAAATCCTGTATGTACCTTTCAGCATTAATGGTGCCTTCACAGATGTGCAAGTTACCCATGTCATGGGCGCTACAACCCCATACCGTCACAGATGCTGTTTTTTGAACTTTGATCTGATAACAATCGGGATGGTCCTTTTACTCTTTAGCCTAGAGGACACAACATTCATGATTTACAAAAAAAAATTGTAATTTGGACTCGTCAGACCACAGCACACCTCTCCACTTTGCATCAGTCTTTCTCAGATGAGTACGTAGCCATAGAAGTTATCAGTGTTTCTGGGTGTTGTTGAAATATGGCTTTTGCTTTGCATGGTTTTAATTTGCACTTGTAGATGTGTCGACAAACTGTGTTAAATGAAAATACAGTAGTTTTCTGAAGTGTTTCTGAGCCCACATGGTAATATCCTTTACAGAATGATGTCGGTTTTAATGTAGCGCTGCCTGAGGAATTGAAGGTCACGGCATTGAGTGTTGGTTTTTTTTGGCTTTGCTGCTTACATGCAGAGATTTCTCTGTTGATGATGAAATCCATAAATTATTTGCAACTGTATGTTGATGAATGTTCTTAACTGTTGGATTTGCTTACATAGTTGTTCTCAATCTTTGCTTGTGAAGTACTGAACCTTTGAGTGATGCACCTTAAACACTAAACCATGACACTCACGTTACCAATTAAACTTTTCACCTGTGGAATATTTTAAATAGATGTTTTTGAGCATTCTTAAGTCTTTTGTTGTCCCTGTCCCAGCTTTTTTGGAGCACGCTGCAGACATTACATTTAGACTGAGTGAACATATGCAAACACACAATGAAGTTTCTTATTCTGAACATTAAATATCATTAAATATCTTGTCTTTGTATTGTATTCAATTGAATAAAAGTTGAAATTATTTTGAAATCATTGCATTCTGTTTTTATGTATTACACAAAGTTTCAACTTCATTGGAATTGGTGTTTGTAAAATAACTTGATTTATTTTGCAAAGAGGAAAAAAAACAGCAATGTCATTTTTTTCCAAAGTCCTTGAGCCTGCTTTTAACAGTCCAGGCAAGACTGTTCCAGGTTGTCGAGAAAACTGACTGCTTTCTCTGTCGTCATATTAAAAAACAAACATAGAGATGCTTCAGTCTTTTGATGTATTCTCAGCAAGAAAGCGAATGTTTTTTTTCCCCCAAACCGTCAACCCAATCCTTTAAAGCAAGCATGCCTTAACCCCCAGAGACATCGAGTTTGGCCCTCAGAGCGTCGCCGGTTCTCAGGCTTAGCCCTCCATTTACAACCAAACCCTACTGCTTCTCTCTGTTCCTAATGAGGGCTGCAGGGATATACGAGCCCTTTAGCTGTATTCATTTCTCTGTTTTTCTTTCTCTCTCTCTGTTTTCCCTCCTACACTGCAGTCGGTGTTAAGTATCTCATCATATTTTATCCTCCAGCCTGCCATCAATTTCAAGCTGTTCTCCTCCCATTTACAACGGTGCATCAAGAGCAGAGATATCAGGATGCACATCAGCTGCCAAACGTACACTTTCACTCATCTCTCTCTCGGTTCAGTGAAAGTGGATGAACAGTTTCCCAGCCCTCAGTGGTAACATGCGGCGTCCTCCAAGCACATTTATGCATCGTTCAATTCAATTTCATGAACCATAAAACTGTAATAATAGAAAAATCAATTATACTGCTGTTTTTCTACCCTCTTTTTCTCTCTTGTCAGTCTTAATGGTGTCGTGTTACAGCTCCATCCCAGAGGCCTGCTTTATGTTTTCATCCTGACATGAAGCTCCTGATTGTCTCCCAGAGCAGAGCTGGGCTCTCACACACCAGAGGGAGACCTGATGTAAGGGGGTGTGTGTGGGAACAAAGCGCTCCACTGCTCTCTATAGGTCTGTTCGTGGCAGTGCATGAGTGTGATCCTGCAGGAGTTCCTCTGGACGAACAGTCCATCATCCCATAGGCCTGCTCTTCAGCTTCAAACTAAGTTATGTCCACCCCAACCTAATATCTCTGCATAAACCTGTCCGAACCACTCATTCTGTTAAAGCCCTTTGTCTTTCTCATGTTCTTTTGATACTCAGTTCTTCACAGTCCAATGGTTCACTGATAAAGTCTGAAAATAGAACACTAGTGCATTTTATTCCCATGAGGAAATACTATTTTGGTTGGTTTCCTTTTGTTCATCTTTGATTATCTTTGTTCCCTATTTTATGAGTTAATGGTGTCATTGTCACAGATAAAAGTGCCTCTTTTTGTGAATAACAGATTTTACGAGTTAATGCATTATTGTCCAAGAATTACGAGATACATTTTAAACTTAGCAGAATTTAATTTTTTCTCAACAATGTTTTTTGCACTTCCAAAATAATGATGCCATAAATCAAGAAAACCAATTCCAGTGTGGAATCACACATGCCTCTGTCCTTGTCTACTTTTTCACAGCAATATGACAGGGTAATATTTTGACAGGGTAAAAGAAAGGTGAGAATAAGACATGAGAGAAATGTGGTGTTCAAGAATGAACTGCAGTTGCACACAGCAGATGTTACAGATGGGATGGAATGCCTGATTCCACCACTAAAAGGGAAAACAATAAAAATAAATAAATATATATATATATATATATATATATATATATATATATATATATATATATATATATATATATATATGTATAGCATATTAATATAGCGCGTTTAAAACAGCCAGTGGTCTACCAAAGTGCTTTTAGAATACTATCCATCCATCCATCCATCTTCTTCTGCTTATCCGTGGTCGAGTCGCGGGGGCAGCAGCCTGAGCTGGGAAGCCCAGACTTCCCTCTCCCCAGTAACCTCGTCCAGCTCTTCCCGGGGGATCCCGAGGTGTTCCCATGCCAGCTGTGAGACACAGTCCCTCCAGCGTGTCCTGGGTCTTCCCAGGGGCCGCCTACCGGTGGGTGGTGCCCGGGACACCTCACCAGGGAGGCGTCCAGGATAGAATAGGCACTTTGAAACAGATAAATAGAAACAATAAAAGCAGTAAAAACAACAATAAAATCAATAAAAACGATAACTAGAAAAAAAAATAAAACAATACAGTATGAATAAATTTCAAAAACAACAAATATATTTAGTATTATAATTTATTTATTTTTGAGATTTTTGTAATCAGAGCTCAGTTTTCTTTCTTTCTTATAAGGGTGCAAATGGACTGCCATACAGATGTTGTGTGTGTCAACTGTAGAAAAAGATGAAGTAGACACGTACATCCCTGGTAGGGTGCAGGATCTAAAAAATTCACATGCAAAAGTAAAAAAGATCCACACACTAAAAGGGCCCCCTTCACAATTTATTTAACAAACAGTGGCATTTCGAGCTGTGTGGCTCTTCCTCAGACTTGACAAAGTGGTAAGTGAGTGGCCACTTTATACCTGCCTTTATTTAAAATGGCCACTCAAAAACCATTTTGCCAAGTCTGAGGAAGATTCGTACAGTTCAAAACGTCACTGTTTGTTTAATAAATGGTTGAAGGGAGCCCCTTTTGGTGTATGTCAACTGTAAAAGGAGAAGTTGTAGGGCACAGATACAGTATATATTGACACAGGGGTGCCGTATTAGAGGGAAAATTTTGGAAGATCCAAAGGGACCATAACCAGAAAGGGCCCTGAAAGGATACTGATATCGACTCATTTTTTTCTCAACATCAATTTAGTATATTAAAGCCATAAGAGAGGATTTCCTTTAATCCTTGCTGACAAAAAAAAACAGTTTCAAATTAAAGTCCTCAAAATAAGGTTGGAAATGTTAATTTTGGTAGATTATTTCTTTCCTTTAATAATACCAATTGGTTTTGTACTTTTTATTGTGGAAGCCAGATTAGTCACTTTTACAAAGAGGTACAATTTGAAAGAACCGTGCATTCATGAGATGAGCAACACAGGTAAACGTAGGTAGAAAAAAAAGTGCCGCCCTCCTCTAATAGGTGAAAGCCTACGGTTCCCTCAGTGAAACATGGGTGAATAACCGGTCTTCCTGGGACGCCCACCTCACAGTCTGTCTTTGACTCCATCAGCCTCACAGAACGTGATCATAAGTTTTGAAGTGGTACAGGACTGACACCAAATAATGCTGCTGCTCTGTGTACCAGCTTCCAGGGGATTCTGTTATTTTTTCACTTCCCACACATTTATCTGTGGTGCTTATTCCATTAATTCACAACCCTGACAAGTTGTACCTCGTTGTAAAGGTGACTAATCAGTCTTCCTAATGATATAAGATACAATAGCAATTGGTACTATTAAAGCAGAGAAAAAATCTACCAAAATAACGTTTCCAACCTTATTTTGAGGTCGACATGGCTGAGACTGTACCTATGTCTTATATAATCTGTTGTTAAAACAGTGAATGACTGATGCCACCTTGCCAGAGGCCCACTGCCTTGTTCTTATTGGAGAAAAGGCACATGAACAGGCAAGAGCCTATAGTTTGTTATAAATCAACCATATTAGACTTCCTTCAATTGTTGACAGCTTTAATGAAATTCATTAGTGATGGAAGAGCTGCTGAAACATGAGTTTTAATTAATGCTTTCTTAATTTTAGAAACAGCCCTTCATCCCTCATTTATTCAAAATCAGGATATTAAAAGAAATTAGTTTCACTGACACACACTGAGTTTAATATGTCACTTCAAGGTTAAATCTAACCAACTTTGGAGGAGATAGAGTGAAAATAAAGCATATATTGTCTGGATGATTCACTTTTAACGAGTCCCACTTTAACGGTCCATGTGTTGTTTTATATAATCTGGCCCCACACAGTCAGAACATCTGAGCAGAGTGACGGATATTAACATCAAAGTGGCCAAAAATTCAAGCCTGTCGTCCCGAAACCATGAGTCATGTTTGTCTTTCAGTAACCAAACCTCTGTGAGTTTGTTTATTTGTTAGTGTTGTTTTCAGGGGGGCTCAGCATCGTCCTGCTCCTCTGTTGATCGTGAACACAGACCCCTCCTGCTCCCCTCAGCCTCCTTTCATACAGCACAGAAATGTGGGCTGACACTACAGAGTTTTACAAAGCCCAGCTGGCTGGCTTTGTTATGCAACATATTACAGCTTTGTTCCTGTCGGTGTAATACAGGAATAATGCACTCCAAAACACATTAACACTGTTGCTAATAAAGCTTTGGCACAGTGTTCTCTGCATTTTTGAACCCATTTTACTGTTTGATAGAGCAATACTTCTTTGTACAGGAGAGCTTCAGCATGGAGGCGTTTGCAGACATGCATCCATGTATTTTATTACCCCCGCCAAGGAGGTTAAGTTTTCACCAGGGTCTGTCTGTTTGTTTGTTTGTTTGTTTGTTTGTTTGTCTGTCTGTTAGCAACATTCCGCAAAAACTACTGGATGGATTTTCATGAAAATTTTACCAGAGGTGTGGTTTGGTCCAAGGAAGAAGCCATTACATTTTGGTGCAGATACGATCCAGATTGACGTCACAAAAAACATTCAAGATTATAATGAAATCCCATAACTTAACACTGGGCCGTATTTTGTCCCACCCACAGCACCATCCAATTGGTTACACTGAATGCTGTGCATGCAGTTCTGCTCACAGACACAGCGGAGAGGAGGGGAAGTTTTGCCAGTGGAGAAAGTCCGGCTCTGTTCCTGGAGCCTTAGTTTCTAAGATAAATTAAGGCAGCAGACTCTCCCGAAATTGTAATAAACATCCCAGTCCTCTACAACTCACAACTACTTGTAATATTACTGTGAACCCTTTAACGTTATAGAAACATACGCGGTAGCTCTGCTTGCTCGCAGTCCCTCCAGCCGTGCCTCTTAATCACTCGAAACAAGGCTGCTGATAATGTCAATATGGAAATAGTCCATCATAACAGAAGTCTGTGTGTGTGTGAGTGTAAAAACCTAACCCCCAAATTCCGCAAGGAGCAAACACGCCGCGCACAGAAGCCCCATGGTTTTGCTGATAACATTGCCCACTGGAAGCGTCGCCGCGTGCACAACACAAACATCTGTTGCAAGCTGCAGCAAATTGATTCAGTCAGCAAGTTACTAACTAGGTCACTCTATTGGATGATATTTATATCAAAAATAATCACACTTCTTGCAGATTGATATTTGTCATTCCACAATGTGTGTATAAAATAAATATAGGCCTATAATGTTAGGTGGAAATCACAATTTATGGGTTGAACTGAGCTGCTTGGTGGAGGTCTGCACTCTCTGAGCGCTTTTCTAGTTTGATCTGTTTTCCTGTACTAACAAGTCATTTCAAATTCATTTTTAAGATCTTGACTAACATGTGCTGCTATCTCAGATTATCGAGCTTGTTTTCCAAATATTATAGTGATCTATTTTTTTTTAAGATCTCAAGAAAATATCTGAAATAAACTTGCATGCAAAAATAATAATGATAATACTAACTATCCTGTGAACATAAAATAATGGCTGCAAATCTTGGGGAAACAGGCACTAAGCTGTCACACCAGATGAACTGTTTAATATATTTCACTCCTCCATCTGGGCAGCAGCTCATAGAAAGTGTTTGGGGAGGGCTGAACCTTCCAAAGCATATCTAGCAGGTGGTTGAACAATTTTTCTGACAATTATGTTAAAAAAAAAAGCGTTGGTCTTTTCAACGCTGTCATCGGACACATTGCTTAGCTAGAAAGATTATGCAGACAAGGGGGGGAAAAAAAGAAGCCACTGGAGTACATTGAACTCCCTGTCATATTCAAAAACCAGTTGAAGATCATTGTGACATTGCATGTTGTTCTGTTGGAAGTTTTCTCTTTTCTTAGAGAATTTTTTCATTTAAGTATTTGGTGTATTCTTTAAATTCACATAAAAAATAATTAAGCAGGGTGTAACTTTGGTTACTCTACTTTTGTGCGGATGAAATTTCTCAAACAAAATCAAAAAGCTTGTGATAAATCAGCCTGGTCATTGTAATGAACAAAATGTGATGATATTTTTACATTCAAATTTTACAGTATATTTATTTTTGCACAACATTCTTCCAGTCAAGACCAAAACTTAATTTTAATATGTACAGCAGTACAATAAATGTGTTAATGATTGTTGTTAATATAGAATCAAAACGGTAACAGCCATGCCCTCTGCTGTATAATTCATTCAAAGATGTTGGACGAAAAAGTTTTTCCTCTAAGAGTCATTTACCTTTTTTTTCGTAGAAAAGGTTACGTTTATGTTCATTATTACATTTAATGTCTCTGACACCGATGCCATTCATCATCAGAAGGGAATTTACCCTTAATATTTCTTAAAATTGCAAATGACCTTTCATTAGATCAATAAGACTGTTGAAAGATGCAACATGTTTCAATAGCATTTTTTTTCCCTGTACGTCACGACCTCCGCCTCGCTAGATGGCGCTGTTTTGATGTCACCCCACACTGACGCGCCATCTTTGTTTTCTCTGCTTCTGTGACGTCACCGGATGTGCAGCATCCAAACATTGAAGCACAGAGGTGAGCAGCCTGTCAGTGGCTGCCTCACAATGGGTTTTCTATCTGTTAGCTGATGATTTTGTTTTGAGTGTGAGATAAAGTGTTGACTTTGCGGCCTACAGTCTGTTTTAGCGCCCCTCCAAAATGGCGGGCCCTCTGCTGGAGTTTGAGACGGAGATGTTTCTGAGTCTGTTCGGCTCTGACGGGCTGCTGGTGGTGGCAGAGGGGATGGGGATAGACCGCATCCTGCTGCAGTTCCTGAGGGTCTACTCTGAGCCGGGGAGCCTGGTCCTGCTGCTGAACACAACCACAGCCGAACAGGTGAGGAGCATACCGCCCTTCGCGCTTCATGTTTCGATAACTGTGTCTGTGATCGTGCTAAAAGTGTGAATTTTGGCAAGACTGTGTATTTTTTTATCTGATCTTGTTACTTCCAGCTCAGCTCCTCCAGTAACTCTTAAATACACAGTGGACAAACAAGTGTCACACTTACACTGCTAAGCGCAAAAAACGTCCAATTGAAACCCATTCAAACTGCAATTTTTGAACTCACTGTTAGTGAAGCTAGACATTCACGATTTAATCGTACCAGTATCGGTATCTGCAGATATGAAAATGTTTGCCGATTTGACCATAAATGTTGTAGGAAATTGTCTGTAAAATCTGCAAAATGTACAATGTACTGTGATGTTTTACCTCATCATCACTCAATTTCCACTTTTATAAATCGAAAGTATCATTTATTAAGGAATTAAACTTTGTTTTCCTTGCTTCACGTCTCTTTCTCACAAAAATAGACAGTGACCATGAAAGGAACAAGTCAAATTAAGTAAAAAAGAGACTTTGTGCTCTTGACACAAAATATTGTGATTGATGTCAGTATCAGTAATGATGGCATATCGGCAACAATGCAATATCATGCATCCCTAATTAAAGCATAATACATGCATTTTATTATATTTAGATGTTAATCTGGGCTTTTGCCTGGGAATAAATCATTTTCACTTCTCTTTTCATACTGCACAAAAAGTAATAATGCAGAAAAATCAGTGTTCCTGCTAGATGTTGACATCTCCCAGGCTGTGATGATTTGATGTCAAAAATATGCTTTCCAGATAGGAGACTGAAAGTAAGTCATTTTTCACTTTGTACTTATCCTAAGAAGATCTACACTGCCTGTAGTATAATGAAATGGGTTTTTTTAATCTGAAAATGTCTTTATGACAAAAACCTGTCATTCAAAGTGCTAAAATCTTTATTTTATATCAACAATTTGATGAGATTAGGTGAAACAAATTAGTCAGATTAAAGTAGAATATGATATAAATGTATAATATTTTTCAAGCTTGCTTTTTAAAAGCAAATTGCTGTGCCCCAACAGTAAACTGCAGCAACATAATAACCTTAACAGATACTTTCCTCTCATCTTTTCTTCTCAGGAATATTTCACCGAACAGTTGCGAGTGGAGGGAGTCACCCACCTGCCAAGGACCGTTACCAGCGATATCCAAAACAACGAGCGCTATAATGTTTACACAGAGGGAGGGGTTCTGTTTGTCACCAGCAGGATCTTAGTGGTTGACTTCCTGACGGACCGCATCCCTGCTCATCTCATATCAGGTCAGATAATTAACTGCCTCAAGGCAAGAGACTCATTTCTTTTGTAACGTACCAGACCGTTCAATATATTTCACTCGTCTATCAGGGAAAAAGCCCATAGAAAGTGTTTGGGAATAAGCAGAGCCTTTCAAAGCATATTCGGCAGGTAATTGGACTATTGTTCCATCAGTAACATTGTTACGGTCTAATCAGATAATGTAGTAGGTGGGTACTACTGCAGTGGTGTAAAGGACAGAACAAAATAAAACTTTAAAACTTTACATAAATAAACTGTTGGCAAAACATGTCGGAAGAGAATGAAAATGTCCTTTCTATAGTGTTGTCTGTAGTGTCGTTTGTTTTTCATTTAATCACGAAATGTGGTCCATATCTGATAAAACTGCTACTGAAGCTGTTAGCATCTATGCTAATCTCCATGTGAGCAGTCACTTTCTGCTGTCATCTCGCTCTTTGCTCCCACATCTTCCTGCTTTAAGAGAAGTTGAATGGGCCGCCCTACTTTGGGTCGTTCACAGTTTTGGCGTAACTGCCCGGTCTGATGGTCTGATGTGAAGCACTTCGTAGAACAAACTTTCAGCAAAACATGTTGGAAGAGTAGTGATAATATTCTTCCTAAAAGAGGAGTTTGTAGTGTTGTTATTTGTTTTTCATTTAATAAAGAAATGTGGTCCAGATCTGATAAAACTGTTGATGAAGTGGTTAGCATCAATGCTCATCTTCCTTCCAGCCAAAACCAACCCACCTCCTCCTGCTTCAAAAGACGCTGACTGGGTCGTCCTGCTTCAGGCTTAGCACAATCGATGCAGATTGGAGCTTGGCAAGGTGGATCTGCCAGATTACAGAAATTGTATCAGGCTGATCCATCTGCACTGCAAGGTTAAAGTAATATACTTGATTTTGAAATAGGGCAGAAAGCTTGGTGCTAACTGTGAATTTGAGCTTAAAAGATACTATACTACAGCCATCTCAAAGGGATGATCAGTGAGCTCAGTGTAAAACAAAGGTTAGTCCTGTCTAATGCAGAGGTCAAACTGCACGATTTATGCATGATTACAGGCAGTCGTAGGATTTCAAGACCCTTCGGCCACAAAGTAGATCCTTTCATCTTGTGTAGTGTCCCATAGTGACCGACAACAAAAAACCAGTCTTGATACTCAAGACTCTACGACAGAAACTCTGGCAGGTTTGATTTTTGTCCTGCTCCCTACGATTTCTTTCTTCAGGTGAAAGAAATTTACCAATGAGAGCACTGGGAGCTCTGCATGTGCGACGTAGACAGATGAGAACAGAAAGAACTTGTTGCCTTGAGAGCCATGGGAACATTTGTCAAGCTTTGAATCAACATCCTTGCCTTATGATATGTTGGAGAGGAGCTACCACCTGACTGTAAAAGGAGAAATGCTGGAAAGAAACAGCAGAGAAACAGCAGTGAGTGTCTGCTTGCATTTACCATCTAGGAAGCATCACTCATCTTAATGTTGGTTTAGACAAACAAAAGTACAGTAGTCTAAATACACTATGACTGTCTCCAGTGCCAGCCCTGCTCCTCCCGCCATCATGACATCGGTTGTTAAATGCTGTCAGTTTCAGTCTTGTAGTCTGTCAAGCTTGACGGGCAAGTCACAGCACAATTGTATGGCTCTGTGGTTGCCTAATCTGACATATTACCAATGAATAATATCACGTAATCTGACCTCAGCATAAGAAAATTCTGTCATTGGTGCGTGCTGTAACTCACAAATGAATTTGCACAAAGGCAAGTGCTAGTGAGAAAACATTTAATCTAGTCTAACAATTACTGGGGAGGTGGGGACTGGACCCCCAGGAATTCTGGTCGGCCATTTCAGGTGCCAATCCAAAATTCTGCACCATGATTGGCTATTTACTGTGTTAGAGGTAGGATTTATGTAAAAATCATTATGGGGTAAGTAACAACTGGTTCTTTTAAGTTTATTTGGTTAATTTTTTAAAAATGTTATTTTTATACAATTTTAGCATTTTATACGAAACAGGACATTAGGACAATACAAAGGAAACAAAACTCTGGAGAGTTCAGGACTGACTCATTTTTTACAACATTTGTTACTTTGACATTTAATAATGTAGTCATTTAAATTTAAACATTGTCCATTTCTCTCACTTCTTTTATAGGTTTTATGTCCTACAAAATCCTTATTTTTGCTTTTTGTGTTGTTAGAAGCAGCTTGGAGAGGAGAAGAACATGGCACATTTACTAAACTCAGTTCATGTAGAAATGCTTCATGTCCCAAAAAAACCCTTAAACACTCTTGATTTTTACCTCCTAAGGGTCTATTATGTAATAGCTTTACATCCTCCACCTACATGTGTATTTTCTATTTGTCACAGGCAAACGCTATGCTTGTTTTGACAGTCTGCTCTGCAAGCTTTTAGCCCTCCTCCCTCTCCCATCAGGCATCGTTTGGGCAGCCAATCAGAGCAGAGATCATTATCATGGCCTTCTGTAGCCTCCCTGCCCCCTCAGACTCAAGCATTTTCAAAGAGGGGGGAAAAAGAGCTCCATCTTGTCTTCTTACAGAGAACTTAACTCAGCTTAAATTGAATCCTTGCTTAATTAACACTTGGGACATGACCTTAAACATAGCTCCTCTTGGTAAATGTGATTTACCACCAAATGTTTTTGCCGGCGTATGTTTGTCCATTTGTTTGCAAGATTAGGCAAAAACTACTGGACGGATTTCACTGAGAATTTCAGGAGATGTTGGTAATGGCCCAACTTAAGAATGATTAGATTATGGTGGTGATCCAGATATACGCCGTTAAATGAACAATCATTTTTGCTCAATAACTGTCTAACTAATAATGACATCAACATGATTCAGAGTGCTAGGTGTGGGTTTTCAGAGTCAGTGAATCATATTATGATGGTAACTTTATCATGGAACTATTGCTTATAGATGTAACACCAATATGGGAGCTACCTTGGTGGAGATTTGCGATTTCCGAGTACTTTCTAGTTGTTTCTGTCTTTGGTAGCATGAGCATATACATCAATATTCCTGTGTGTAAGTTAAATGGCCAATAATATTATTGATCTCTGTGTTAAGACACTTGTACTGCAGCCTTTTTCCTTGACCTTACGTTGGTGAGTGTAGGGAGGGAGATGGGGCATGAAAAATTTTAATCTCAAAGAACGGCCTGACAGAAAGAAATTGAGAACCACTGGGCTAGGATAACTTGAGTTGCCATGAAAGACAAAAAATGTTGATTTAAAACGAGCTTGTAGTAAAACCAAGACCACTGGTCCAAATGTTCATTTGCATCAAATACCACTGGGTGCCCCCTTCCATCAGGAAGTCATTTGTACCAATGTGAGACAAGTGGCAAACCATAGGCTGTATTGGCACACAAGTTATGTGCTCCTTCCCCGTAAGATGAAATGTACTTACTCAATAAAACTAGAAAAACATGGCATGAAAACATGTATCATTCTCCAATCTTTACTGCTGGATGTTTTTCTGTCAGTGCTGTGCTGTCAAACCCACTAACATGCTCACGGTCTGTCTTTAAACCACCGCAGGCATCCTGGTGTATCGAGCTCATAAAATTATTGAGTCGTGTCAGGAGGCCTTCATCCTCCGCCTGTTCAGACAGAAGAACAAGACAGGCTTCATTAAAGCCTTCACTGACAAGGCTACATCCTTCTCTTCTGGCTTCTGCCAGGTGGAGCGAGTCATGAGGAACCTCTTCGTCAAGAAGCTCCTTCTCTGGCCCAGGTATGACGGAGTTACAAGTCCCTTATTACACCAGAAATGTTCTTCTTCTTTTTTAATTTGAGGCTGCATTTTCTATCATCTTATATAAAACGTTTCTCTCTAAACCTCCTTTTATCATCAGGTTTCAGGTATCAGTAAACGCAGCTCTGGACAGGCACAAGCCAGAAGTGGTGGAGCTCCATGTGTCGTTGACGCCAGCTATGAGGGCCATCCAGAGCTCCATCCTGGACATCATGAGCGCCTGTCTGAAGGAGCTCAAACGCTACAACCCGACTCTAGAGGCTGAGGACCTCTCCTTGGAAAACACGCTGGGCAATGCATTTGAAAAGGTCCGTCACTGTGGTAATGAGATGTATTTCTCTGCTTTGGCCTGGACAGACTTCTGCCTCTAAAGCTGCGTTCACACCGAATGCGACTTTGCAACCAGAATCACGTCGCCCACTTGAAGTCGCATGTCCATAAATACCTCATTTGGTCACCGTCGCTGTCGCTCAGTGACGTCACGTCCACTCGAGTTTTACCACAATCATATCACATACCATATAATTGAATGTATTAGCTGACATTATTCTGACTGTATCCTTTTCACTCATCTACCAACCACAAAACACTGCAGCTGATGGCCCTGCAGCAGCTTTGTCTGTGAGTTCTGTGGTCTCATCTAGGCAAAACTAATGTCCTCACTAACTAATGTTTCCCACACGGACATGGATTGTCACTCTGTGAACTGGAATAAAAACTGTCTGTCACTGGTATAGTCACACACCCACACAACGCTGATTGGCTGTTGCCGCTCAGTCACACGCGGCATTGCCTGAAGAGTTCCACCTTTTCAACTTTGGCGACGAGCGGAGCAGTCGCCCAGAGCGCGTTCGTCTCATCACGGGAGGGTTAACCCTGCCCCATCGCGGCTGTAAATTGACTTTACATGGAGAGTGGTCACCGAGGTCGCAAAGTCACGTTCGGTGTGTAGGCGGCTTAAGACATCTGAAAGCAAGAGCAGCAAACTTTCTGAAAAATTAAAGAATTGTCCCAAATTAGCACAGACGTCATTCATATGCCAAAAATGAGCTTTTTTTTTTTTTTTTTTTTAACTTTTTACAACAACAGCATATACCAACAAATAAAATTCGGACATTGCACAAAATAAAATAAAAAAACGAAAGTAATGTGTGTGTGGGAGGTAGTACTGTCATCTCAGTTAGGTTGTAATGAATCCATCTTTAGTTTTATGTATTTTGGGGCTTTTTATGTCTCAGTTGGACGGAGACACAGAAGATAACATTAGAGATGAGGTTAAAGAGTGAGGAAAGGCTTGAGTAAAAGTCCTTTTTTGAGGTTAGCATCATCTCTGTTCAGGGGCATGTGGACATAACTGCATGGCTGTTGGTGCCCAAATTTGAGCAATTTTTGTCTCTAAAGCAGCCGTTCTCAATGGTGTCCTGGGGTGAAATGGTGGATCTTTAAACAAGTCCAGGAATGCCTCTGGACTTTGTGCAACGATATACATTGCCAGGCCAAAAAAAAAGTCGCCACCAAAAAACAGGGTCACACACTCTAATATTTCATTGAACTGCCTTTAGCTTTGATTACAGCACAAATTTGCTGTGGCATTGTTTCAATAAGCTTCTGCAATGTCACAAGATTTGTCACAGATCATAGCACACTGCCCCCACAGGCTTGTACAGTAGGCACTAGGCATGATGGGTGCATCACTTCACCTGCCTCTCTTCTTACCCTGATGCTCCCATCACTCTGGAACAGGGTAAATCTGGACTCATCAGAGCACATGACCTTCCAGTCCTCCAGAGTCCAATCTTTATGCTCCCTAGCAAACTGAAGCCTTTTTTTCCAGTAAGCCTTACTGTTTAGTGGTTTTCTTGAGGCTACACAGCTGTTCAGTCCCAATCCCTTGAGTTCCCTTCACATTGTTTGGTTGGAAATGCTCTTACTTTCACTACTAAACATACCCCTGAGTTCTACTTTTGTTTTTTTTCTATTTGATTTGGTCAAACGTTTAAGTGACCACCGATCACGATCATGCAGGATTTTTTTCAACCACATTTCTTTCTTGAAGACGATGCTTCCCCACTATCCTTCCAGTTTTTAATAATGCGTTGGACAGTTCTTAACCCAAGTTCAGTAGTTTCTGCAATGTCCTTAGAGGTTTTTTTCTGCTTGATGCATGCCAATGATTTGACCCTTCTTAAACAGACTAACATCTTTTCCATGACCACAGGATATGTCTTTCCACATGGTGGAAGAAATGAGAAGCTACTCATTGCATCAGCTGGGGTTAAATAAGTTGTTGCCAGCTGAAACATAATCACACGTGCAGTAATTATCCAACAGGAGGCCCGTACCTATTTGCTTAGTTAAATCCAGGTGGTGACTTCTTTTTTGGCCAGGCAGTGTATTATTACTACAATGATCAAGCAGATGATGATTTAGTTTTTAATTTACTGTTAGCATTATTTCATTTGCTTTATATTTTTTGTTCAAAAAAATCCCTGTAAAACTGTAAAATTCTGCAGTTTACAGAGTAGAGTTCTGACGCAGGTCAGAATGGAGGTTGAAACAGACCCTGTTCGTCATTTTTCAACACCCAAAAATCTGAAAAGTTTGAGTATGTTGGTAATTAATGATTATCGAGCTCCGAGCATATCAACAGAGACGATCAAATGAAACCAAAATGCCTACATTTTAACTGCTTGGTTAAAAAACTTTTGAGTTTTGAAAGAATGAGAAGACCCTGTTATTTGTGTACGTCAATACAGTGTTAAAATCTGTGTAGAAATTTGCACAGTAAAAGTTTATTTTTTTACTTTGACAAGTTGCCGTGTGGTTACGATATGATGCATTTTGGGTCAGCGCTGAAAAATGACTGTAAGGTGAATTTAAATACGTATTCATAATGATGTGTTTTTTATCTATTCGAAAATGAATGTTTCATTTTGGTAAGAGATTTTAACATGCCCTTTTTTAAATATATCACAAATAATACAGCTTTTTGTCTATTTTTATGGTGGATTTATTGGTGGATAAAATTAACATGTACAGAAAAATCTGGTTCTGTAAATTTCCCTTAGGTGTGAGTGTAAGTGTGAGTGGTCGTCTGTCTCTCTATGTGGCCCTGTGATCAGCTGGTGACCAGCTCAGGGTGTACCCCACCTCTCGCCCAATGAATGCTGGGATAGGCTCAAGCCCCCCCAAGACCCCGAAAGGGATAAGCGGTATAGATAATGGATGGATATATGTTTGATACTCACAGTTCAGACCTGAAATTCTCACAAACAACAGAAAGATCACAGTAATTACAACTGAAAGGATCTTTTTCAAATCTGTTTATTTATTTATTGTACACTGTTGATGCTTTGTTGGTCACTCGGGTAATCTCAGTTTTAATTTTATCTATGTGTTTGACCTTTCCCTCTCTAGACCATCCGTCACTACCTGGATCCTCTGTGGCACCAGCTGGGAGCAAAGACAAAGGCCCTGGTGCAGGACCTTAAGGTCTTGAGGGTCCTCCTCCTCTACCTCACCCAGTACGACTGTGTCACCTTCCTCAACCTGCTTGAGTCACTGCGCTCCAGCCAAAAGAGCTTTGGATCCAATTCAGGTAAACTAGATGGGTATGCTTATCTTGGCAGGGCTCAAGGGGAAAGATGCTCCTTATCTTTTTTGATAAATCACTTCCATCCATGTTTGATCAAATTTGTCTGATGTTATGATCACCAGGGTGGCTGTTCCTGGACTCCAGCACCTCCATGTTTGTGAATGCCAGAGGTCGAGTGTATCACATCCCTGAGAGCAAAAAGAAACTCAAAGTGGGAGCAGAGACAGAGAAACAGAAACCAGCAACAACCTCAGGTAGGAGAGCAGTGATCAGATATCTGACAGCCAGAGCAGATATCCCCATGTTTATGTTTATGTATACTCATACTGAAACCACCCAAGGCTAAGTGTGTTTGTTTGTGTTTGTGATTTAGAGGTGAAGCGGGAGCTGGTGCTGGAGAAGAGCCCAAAGTGGGCGGCTCTGACCGAGGTACTGCAGGAGATTGAGAGGGAGAACAAGAGCTCTCAACATGAACCAGGTGAGGGGTCTTTTAATTTAAAAACATTATGAAGATACATCATGTCAACAGTATGCCATCTCTATCCTTCAGATTTGTATATATTTACTTTAGGAACAGAATCATCCAAAAACTGCCTTTTGAGTTTCAGAGGAGGTTTTGTTTTCTGCTCTCTGCATGAACCATTCGAGCTGGTGTAACAGCTCAGAGTATACCCCTGGCCCAGACTATACCTGCGGTTAAACTGGACTAGCCCAGAATATATCCATGGTATACTCTGGGCTAGTCCACTTTATAAGGGGTGTAATCTGGGCTAGGCCAGTGTATACCCCCCTAGTCCAGATAATACCACCCTAAACATATTTTATTTTATTGTTGAAACATATGAGGCATATCACACTTTTATATATCAGTGTGATTTCATAAGCAACGTTGAGTTGTTCAACTATTGAACAGTTGTCATATTAGACAGTCATACACTGATGACAAGACTGAAGTGATATACATCCAAGTGTTCAGAGATATCAGTCAAGTACAAAGCATAATCAGTCATATTTTTTAATGTGAAGCTCGCAGGGTATGTTAACCACTGCATCGAAGGTCCAACTTTGCAGTATATGCAAATATCACATCCCAACAAACTGGCAGTGGACATGACCTCATATGTTTCAACAGTGGAAAAAAACATATTTAGGGGGGTATAATCTGGACTAGGGGGTTATTCAGTTGCCTAGTCCAGAATATACTCTGGGGTACAAAGTGGACTAGCCAATAATAAACCCTGGGGTATAGTCTGGGCTAGCCCAGTTTAACGCCAGGTATAGTCTGGCTGGCGGAGGGTTAATCTGGCCTGCTACACCTGGCTCTCACTGAAGTCAATTATTTTAAATCCGAACAGATGTTTGTGAGACCCCACACATGATCCCATCAAGTCGTACATTCAGAAGTTTGTTCTTATAGTTTGTGCAAAGCATGGTTGTTATCATTAAAGAAAAACTGAAAACTGAAGTGGAAAAATCATGTAATCATCAAAAGATATTAGTATGTCAGAAGTTGTCTCTGTCTGTCTCTAGTATTTCTTTTGCTCAAGTATTATACAGTGGCTCAGGGTTTAACAGAAGTAACCTATTATTGAGACGTCTTTGTTTGCTAACATTATCTTACCCAACACACAGAGCTATGGCTAGCTAACCTTAGTTAGCACCTTACCTTAGAACAAATGTAGGTGTTCTTGTTGATTTTTGAGGGATTCGGCTGTTCATGTGGTCTTCCACACTGCTTTATCCACACCTGGTATCTTTCTTCTTGTGTCTTGGGCTTGGGGAAGGCAAAAAAAATCAACACCACCCTCCAAACTTCTAGGATATCGACTGTCAGACTTCCAAGTCCTGTATGCACACCACTTGGGCATACTGTCTTCTGCCGAAAGCTTGACAGGCCTCTCGTGCATAGTTACTGTTGCTAACGTAGGATTGGACAGTAGACGTTTGTGGGAAGGACCTAGTGAAGGGTCAATTTGAGCAACAGTAGCTTGTCTGTTTGATCAGACCACTTGGGCATCAAAGAGCCAAGACTCTGTCGTCGATTCTTTCTCAGGCCACTTTTGATAGATACTGACCACTGCAGACAGGAACACCTCACAAGAGCTGCAGTTTTGGAGATGCTCTGACCCAGTCATCCAGCCATCACAATTTAGCCCTCGTCAAACTCATTCAATTTCTCACGCTTGCCTATTTTTCCTGCTTCTAACATCAACTTTTAGGACAGAATGGTCACTTGCTGTTGAATATGTCCCATGATAAAGAGATATCAGAATCAGTGTTGCTCACCTCACCTGTCCGTGGTCATAATGTTTTGCCTGATTGGCGTAATATCACTGTTGTGTTTTATAGATAGATAGATAGATAGATAGTTGTACTTTATTGATCCCAAGCTGGGAAATTGTGGTATTACAGCAGCAAGTTTCAGAGGAAGTAATAACATATACACTAAAAAGAGACTAACAATCTTAACAAAATATAATTTACAATATACCAAATACCATAAATAAAATAAGGCAATAGGACTCCACTATTGATTAACTGGTTAACACTTGGTATAAACAGGGCAGAGTAAGTCACAGGGATCAAAGTGCATCTTTTACAGTCATTATTGAACAGTCAGAGTGAAGCTTCTCGTTGCTTTTATAGCGTGTACATATATACAGTGCTATAAAAAAGTATTTGCCCCCTTCCTGATTTCTTACTTTTTTGCATATTTGTCACAATTAAATGTTTCAGATCATCACACAAATTTTAACATTAGACAAAGATAACCTGAGTAAATACAAAATGCAGTTTTTAAATGATGATTTTATTTATTAAGGGATAAAAGCTCTCTAAACCTACATGACCCTATGTGAAAAAGTAATTGCCCCCTGAATCTAATAACTGGTTGTGCCACCCTAGGCAGCAATAACTGCAATAAAGCGTTTGCGATAACTGGTGATGAGTCTTTCACATCGCTGTGGAGGAATTTTGGCCCACTCTTTTGCGCGAATTGTTTTAACTCAGCCACAGTTGAGGGTTTTCAAGCATGAACTGCCCGTTTAAGGTCACACCACAGCATCTCAATTGGATTTAAGTCCGGACTTTGACTCAGCCACTCCAAAACCTTAACTTTATGTTTTTAAGCCATCTAGAGGTGGACTTGCTAGTGTGTTTTGGGTCGTTGTCCTGTTGCTTAACCCAAGTGAGCTTGAGCTTGAGGTCACAAACTGATGGCCGAACGTTCTCCCTCAGGATTTTCTGGTAGACAGCAGAGTTCATGGTTTCATCAATCACAGCAAGTCGTCCAGGTCCTGAAGCAGCAAAGCAGCCCCAGACCATCACACTACCACCACCATGTTTGACTGTTGCTATGATGTTCTTTTTATCAATTGCTGTGTTGTTTTTATGCCAGATGTAACGTGACGCAAACCTTCGAAAAAGTTAAACTTTTGTCTTGTCAGTCCACAGAATATTTTCCAAAAGTCTTGGGGATCATCAAGATGTTTTTTGGTAAAAGTGAGACGAGTCTTTGTGTTCTTATTGGTCAGTAGTGGTTTTCACCTTGGAGCTCTCCCATGATGCCATTTTGCTCAGTCTCTGAGTCATGAACACTGACCTTTACTGAGGCCAGGGAGGCCTGCAGTTCTGTAGACGTTCTGGGTTCTTTTTGACCTCCTGGATGAGTCGTCGTTGTGCTCTTGGTGTAATTTTGGTAGGCCAACTACTCCTGGGAAGGTTCACCGCTGTTCCCAGTTTTCTGCATTTGTGGATAATGGCTCTGACCGTGGCTCTCTGGATTCCTAAAGCCTTAGAAATGGCTTTGTAACCCTTTCCAGTCTGATAGATTTCTATCACTTTGTTTCTCATTTGTTCTTGAATTTCTTTGGATCGTGGCATGATGTGTTTCTTTTTGAGATCTTGCAGCCTACTTCACTTTGTCAGACAGGTTCTAATTAAGTGATTTCTTAATTCAACAGGTCTGGCAGTAATCAGGTCTGGGTGTGGTCAGTGAAATTGAACTCAGCTTTCAAAAAAATAATCACAGTTAAGTCATGATTTAACACGGGGGGGCAATTACTTTTTCACATAGGGTCATGTAGGTTTGGAGAGATTTGTTCCCTTAATGTATAAAATCATCATTTAAAAACTACATTTTGTATTTACTGAGGTTATCTTTGTCTAATATTAAAATTTGTGTGATGATCCGAAACATTTAAGTGTGACAAATATGCAAAAAGATAAGTAATCAGGAAAGGTCTAATACTTTACGCATTTTTTAACAAAATGATGGGGAAATATCATTAAAGAGCCCTGCTAGCTTCTCAGCTCAAGGCTATTCACCCAATTTATTTAATTCTACTGCACACAGCATGACAGGGGCAGACGTTGAGTTCTGATTGCAGGTTTTTACTGAAGATGTAATGCAGTTTCTGAAGATATGAAGTTAGCTTGGAAGTCAGCATGGTTACCACTAAAATGATAAAGCGTGGTAAAATTTCAGACGGCTAGTATTAACTATTTTAACTACCATTAAAATCGTGTTTGATTACCTAGCTTTGTCAATAACTCAACGTGATATTGCTCATTACCGGGAAGAGCCAGAACTGTGTGTCTCCTCCTCAGCAAAGCAGCAGTGGTCCCTCAGACACAGGCGCGCGTACGCAGTTTCCAATGTTTGGCCTCTGAAAACAAAAGTATGGCAGTTGGTGCCCGCACGGCACTGTACCAGAGATTTTTTCCCCTTCGAAACGGACAAAGTCTAAAGTCTGGATGTATTTTGGATTTTACAAGGATGCTGAGGGGAAAGTAATTGAAAGACGGTTCCCGTCTGCAGAAAATGCTGCAAAGGTCTACGGGAAGGGAGGCAGGGAAGAACCACGAAGCACCAGCAGCACCTCCACTAAAACACCCCCATAGCAGCATCAGAGGGGAGCAGTCTGGCTGGACTGTTGAGAAAGACCTCAGCGAGGAACCAGAGAGGTGAAGAGGGTCTTAAATTCACATTATTTTTTAGTTAAATAAAACTTTGTTAAATGATTTCAGTGTGTGTAAAAGTACTTTTTGAACATTTTGAGCACATTGCAATGATACCGCAATAATGATCATAACCGTGCTAATTTTGGTCACAACAACTGTGATACAAAATTTTTTTACCATTACATCGCGAGCTTGGAATCCAAATGACCAATATTGATGATAAAGTATGTTAACACGTCATATTAACAGGGCTTATAAGAACATTAAGGCTCACAAGAAAATGGAAGAAACATAAGGTTCTCCTTGTTTAATTATTACTAAAACATCTCTATGCATCAGTTATGATAAGATCAACATATCCAGACTTTTCATGATTTGATTTCGTTGCAATAAATTCTGTTACTGATGAAGAGATGCTTGAGTTTGTCAGTGTAGTAAGCCATGGTAGGGGGGAAAGTTTTCAGACGCCCCATGCAGCTGTGATATATTTCATTAGGAAATACTCTTGAGTCTCCAAGTGTAATGTCTTTTAGTGCAGTCACAGCCAAAACACTAAACAAATCATAAAAAGCCATAAAAAAAACTCCAAATTCATTGGTTCCATAGAAATAATTAAGACATTTTGAGTATACTGTAATTTTGGCACCACTACAACTAACAACTAAAGTTGTGCTTTTTATTGAAGACACTGTTTTTGTTGCCGTGCTTTGTGTCTATATAAAGCCAGCACGCTTGAAAGTTTTTCTCAGACAAAAATGGCCAAAACAAGGAACCAAACACAGGAAACACGCTTGAAGATCCAGATTCTCAGCCAGGAAGGGTACAGCTGCCACCAGAGAGCCAGAAAGTGCAGATGCAGTCACTCAGCTTTTGGATCCACTCTGCAGAAATACAAACAAGCCAACAGCTTGGAAGACAAACCAAGATCTGGGCATCCAAGGGTTTCTTCAGCAAGGAATGTGCAGGGAAAACCACCAAACGACATCACGTTAGCTTTAGCAGCAGTTGTCAAACCAAACTGTTGTTCAGTGTTTCACTCTCACTGTACGTGGTTTCTGTGTGAAGATTCTTTGGTCGGATGAGCTCAGTTTCCAGCTTAACCCCCCTCCTGCTAATATTAGGGTTCGCAGAAGACCAGGTAAAGCATGATCTGGTCAAGCATGGTGGAGGCAGTATCATGGTTTGGGGATGTATATGCGCCGCTGGTGTTGGTCATCTCACTGTCTGTGATGGCACATTGAACTCTGCCAAGCATTCTGGCATTCTCCAAAACCCACATGCTCCCTCATGCATGTGCACTGCTACGTCAAGATCAAAACTGGGTGTTTCAGCAAGATAATGCCCCTCGCCACACACCCAGGGCAAGTAAAACACGTCTGCAGGGGCACAATATCCAGGTCCAAGAGTGACCAGCTCAATTCCTGGACATGAAC
The DNA here is from genome assembly GCA_037902135.1 of Cetoscarus ocellatus. NCBI lineage: Eukaryota > Metazoa > Chordata > Actinopteri > Labriformes > Labridae > Cetoscarus > Cetoscarus ocellatus. The sequence continues at coordinate 407,507 of JBAMNC010000901.1, read as the reverse complement.
CCCATTGAAAATCTGGGGTGGATCATCAAAAAGTCTGTTCTGAAGCATAAACCAAGGGATTGGGGAGAAATAAAAGAAGAAATTCAATAATAATGGGTTACCCCCTCAACAATGTGAAAGGCTTGTGGAGAACATGCCAGCTAGGAATAGAGCTCTACTGCGTGCTAATGGCAGGAACACTGAATATTACTTTGATGACGTGATGGTTTATTTATTCTTTGTTCAGTTTTGAACACATCCTCTGTTTGTCGACTTTGGTAGCAAAAATGTTGAGAACTGATATGTTGAAACTATCAGGGAATTTTCTTTTTTTTATATTGTCAGCAATAAACAACAAATCATTTACATTTGTTTGTGTCTGTCTGCTGCAGCTACACCTTCTGAAACATTAATACGATTTTTCTGCGAAATTTTATAATAATATTTGAGATTGTGTAAAATTTTAAGGGCGTCTGAAAACTCTTTTCCACTACTGTCACTCATTAGATTAGCTACTGCCAACTGCATTTCATCTTAAATATTTATAAATATTATCTCCACCAAGGATATTATGTAGAGGTGTCCCGATACAACTTTTTCACCTCCGATACGATACCAATATTGCAGCCTTGAGTACTGGCCGACACCGATATCGATCCGATACGATATCAGCAGGAATCATACATACTTTTATTACTTATTTTGTAGTATGGACTGTAAGAAAAGGCTTGATCAAGTGAGATTACTCAAACAGAGAACAGTAGTCAGCAATAGTAGGTATGAGAAAAACTGAGCCATTTGTTATTAACCAATGGGTTAAATAAATTTTAACCTTTATTATTAGAATATACTACAATAAAATAAAATAAATAATAATAAATTAGAAGTTCCTGAAAAGTAACCTCAATAAATCCAATAAAAACAAAAACAGTTATTTTAAAATTGCAAAATAACCACTGTGTTTTACTTAAACATAAGCATATTCTACAACTGAATTAAATAGATAAAAAATAAATCAGAATGGACTGCTTGTATCGGAGAGCTTATATCGGAGATTTTAGATGCAGGCCAATATTATCTGATATCAGTTTTTTTGCTGATATCGGACCGATATCCAATATCTTTATCGGATCGGGATACCCCTAGCATTATGTTTTTTCCTGTGTTTATTTTTTTGTTTGTTTGTTTGTTTGTTTGTTTGTTGGCAAGATTACACAAAAACTACTGGACAGATTTTGCTGAAATGTTCAGGAGATGTTGGTAATGGCTCAACTTAAAATTGATTAGATTTTGGTGGTGATCCAGATAACTGCCATTAGCGAACAATCATTTTTGCTGAACAACTGTCTAACTAATAATGATATCAACTGTTGCTTATTGGTGTAAAAGCAATATGTGAGCGACCTTGGCGGATGTTTGCGCTCTCTGAGTGCTTTCAAGTTGATTACGTTTTTGACAGCCATATTCTGTATATATGTACCTGCAAAAATATTTTGCCTTCTGGATATGCGGATAAATTAAACGTGACCTTCTTAATAACCAAACATGGCCACCCCTGATGTATAAGACACTTGAGGATGTGCGATCTTGCTTGACCTTGTTGATTCTTTGAATCTGTCAAATTGTCCAACCAGCTATCCGTCAAGCTGTCCATTGTCTCCTCCAGGTCGTGTGCTGATCTGTGCCAGTGACGACAGGACTTGTGCTCAGCTGCAGCAGTACATCAGGCACGGTTCTGATTGGCTGCTTCACCGACTTTACTCCCGCACAGTCGGCAAGCGGGACTCCTCTGCTCCCGCTGCCTTAGAGCTGGACTCAAACAAAAAGGGGAAAGGCTGGCCAAAGAAAGGAGCCAAAGGAAAGGAGCCCGCACAAAAACCCACAAAGACTAAAAAGAGACCATCACTGACTTTGACCCAGATGGTGGGGAGAGAGAAGACAGAGGGAGCAGAAGTGATGGGCAGCAGTGGAGATGAGGAGGAGCTGGTGGAGGAGGATGAAGGAGAGGAAGAACAGCTGGACCTGGATCTGTCATCTGACGCCTACTATGGTCTCCTGAAGGAGCCACTGACTGTCATTCATCCACTGAAAGGCCTCACTGACCCCCACAGCCTGACTCGCGTACTGCATGAGGTGGAGCCCAGCTTTGTGGTGCTGTATGACGCCGAACTCAGCTTCGTCCGCCAGCTGGAGGTCTATAAAGCGAGCAGGCCTGGAAAGCCTCTCAGGGTGTATTTCCTTATCTATGGAGGGTCAACGGAAGAGCAGAAGTACCTGACAACCCTGTCCAAAGAAAAGAAAGCCTTTGAACATCTCATAAGGTCAGAAAACATCTCAAACTCTTTCTCCATGAGCACCTCAAAGATTTTTTTGAGTTGCTTACACCTGCTGAATTATGAGCTTGAATCTGGACTTACTGAAACATAAAGATTATGATTTACTGTGGAACTTTCAATTATTCTATTAACCATCAGTCTGCTATTTTTGATAGATGTAGTCTAAGGTAGATTTCTTATGTTTAGCCAGTTATGAATGAATGATCATTTTTATTTCGGTTACATAAATGTTAAGAACAAACATAGAATACAATCATTTAACACAAACTTATCAATAACTGAAAAAAGGTATAGGCTAAAGCTTGTGGCCTATTTTTGCCTATCCTGTACAATCCAAAATAAACTTGACATGTAAGGAAGAAGAAAAAGAAATGTATAACACACCCTTCAACTTTAAGAGAGTTATACATAATTTTAATTCATCACTGAACTCATTCCAAAATGTTATCCCCAAAACGGAAACACATCTGTATTTAATATTTATTCTTACTTTTCTTGTTTCAAACATAAGCACATCTCTTAAATTATATTTTCATTCTCTTAGTTTAAAAAATGTTCTAATGCAAGCAGGAGGAGTAATATTTACTGCCCAAAAATTATCTCCTGTGTTTTTAAATGAACAATACATTTAAATTTTAACATAGAAGATCCAATAAAAAACTGATGAGTGGGTTCTAGATATTCAACTTTATTGATTATTCTGATTGCTCTTTTCTATATCATCATCAATTGTCAGTTGATTTTAAATCTGTTGAGGCATTGCTTTCTTATTGGTGCTTGTATTTGTGTGTCTCTACAGAGAAAAGGCGACAATGGTCATCCCAGAGGAGAGAGAAGGGCGAGAAGACACCAATCTGGATCTTGCTAGAAATCTAGAGCCTGCTAATGCCACTACCAACACCAGGAAAGCAGGTATGCCATTTGATTAGTGGTGTATATATTTACAGAGATCTCTGTTGAAGGTTGTACCTTGGTTTTTGGGTGACCATTCAGTAGGAATTAGGATTGAAAGGAATAAAGCAACAAAAATTCTGGGATCCACAGAGGAGATATCTTCGTATTTTTATTTTGTTTTACGCATGTCTTCGACGGGGTGTTATGGCTGTTACAAATCTGACGGTGTGTTGCAAAGCTGCAAAGTGTGTAATGTGTTTTTTTTATTTTGGATAAAAATCAGGCAGGGCTTTTAAGATAACCTGTGTGAGCCACACGTGTCTTTCAGCCAGAATAGAGAGGATGTGGCAGACATTTTAACAGATATACTGTGCTTGTCTACATCTGTAGAATATGTCATAGAAAAGATCAGTTCAGCACAGTTGCACTTCTAGTTGGTGCTTTGAAGGTTTAATCCTGATCGGGCATTTCTGTGAAGATATATATATATATATATATATATACATATATATATATACACACACACACACACATATATACACATATATGTGTATATATGTGTGTGTGTGTGTGTGTATATACATATACATATATATGTATATATATACATATATATATATATATATACTAGGAGGTTATTTTAAACATGTTTGACCAATTTCTATTTTTTTGACCTCTCAGCACCAACTTTGACAGATCCTCTGGCACAAAATGAAACAGAAGACCACAGTTCTATAAAACACCTCTCATTACCTCTCAATACAGCTCTGATTCTTTCATGAGGGAGAAACCTGTGGACCTCTTTATACTACAGTGTGGCAGTTGGTGGTAAATCTTCTATCCAGTAAATCAGCATCAGTGTTAATTTTGTTGACTAATAATTTTCACCATAGTTTTCGTCAACAACCTTTTTTCTCCTGACGAAAACTAGACAGTAACTAATAAAAACAAGTGCACATGGACAAAAACTAAAACTAAATTAACTGATGTTTTCTTCAACAAATAAAAACTAGACTAAAATGTTTGACAGAGACTTAATCCAATCAGACCTAATTTGGTCATGTAAAAAGTACGGACGAATTAAGAATATATCCAATCACAGCTACTTTGGTTGTGTGGAAAGGTCGGATAAGTTAAGATGGACATCCAATCACAACTGCCTTAGCTTCATGGTGGCAGGGTAAGGGGAGCGATCCAATCAGAGCTACTCTCTTTATGAATTGATATATTCATGTAGAGCAGGTTCACTGTTGTCAGTTCTGGTATTGTAACTGAGATGCTCTGCCAGGTAGCCTAAATAAAGGCGATTACATTTTAAACAAAAGTTAAATTTTTTTTCTGTTAACTTATACATTCAGACTTTACTAGCATTCAATAAAGGGTTATTAGATGTTTGATTTTATCCAAGTGTAAAACATGACTTCAGAAATTCAAGGAAACATAAAAAATGCCTTACACTTAACACTTCATATTTCAGTCGACTAAACTTACAGTAGATTTTGTCGACTAAAATGTTGTGAAATTTTATCAGCTTAAACTAGACTAAAATAAAAACAGTTTAGATGACTAAATTATGACTAAAACTGAAAGAAGATTTTAGGCAAAAGACTGTAACTAAAGTTAAATTAAAAAGTGCTGTCCACATTAACACTGATCTGAATACACTTTCTGGCGAATAACAATAGCTTGTCACATAGTTTAAGCTGTAGGTGTGTAAAGGGTTAGATGTCTGGATGGCAGGTCAAGAACAAAAAAACCTGAGTCCCACACTCATGTATTTTTTTGTCTGTTTGTTAACCAGGAGGTCAGGATCAGCCCAAAGAGCCCTCTCGAGTCATTGTGGACATGCGTGAGTTTCGCAGTGAGCTCCCCTCCTTGCTGCACCGCCGTGGGTTGGACATCGAGCCCATCACCCTGGAAGTGGGCGACTATATCCTGGCTCCAGACACATGCGTGGAGCGCAAAAGCGTCAGTGATCTAATTGGCTCCTTACAGAGCGGTCGCCTCTACACCCAGTGCCTCTCTATGACTCGATACTACAGGAAACCAGTGCTGCTCATCGAGTTTGACCCTGCCAAACCTTTCTCCTTAATGGCTCGATCAGATTTCAGACATGAGATATCCTCCAATGATATTTCTTCAAAACTCACCTTATTGACCCTGCACTTCCCTCGGCTCCGTATCCTCTGGTGCCCCTCACCACACGCCACAGCCGACCTCTTCCTGGAGCTGAAGCAGGGTCGCCCTGAGCCCGACGCTGCTGCAGCTCAGGCAGTCACTGCTGAGTCAGACATGGTGGCTGAATCAGCAGAACTTTACAACCCTGGACCTTATGACTTCCTCTTAAAGATGCCAGGGGTCAATACAAAGAACTACAGAGCTCTTGTGAAGAATGCAGACAGTCTGGCAGATTTAGCCAAAATCACTCAGGACAAGCTAGCAGAAATACTGGGGAGTGTTAACAATGCTAAGTTGTTGTATGAGTTTATGCATAATAATGCTGATGTTCCTGCTCCAGTGCAGAAGACCAAACAAAAATGATCAATAGGAAAGCCATTGACTTGTATTTTGAATTTTCATTTTTGATAATTTTGTGCTTTTGGTACAAATGATTTTGTATGGAAATGGTGCTTACATTAGAGATGCAGTATGAGTCTTTATAAATAACGTGTATATTTGAATGTATAGAATGAACTGAAATGATGCAAGTTTTGTGTGTCTTGTAAAAAATATAAGAAATTAGCTTTTTAACCATTTGATTCTAAATAAAGCGTTTAAAAAAAATTGCTTCTTTTTTATTTTACCTTTTACAATGACAAGAACAAAAAGGTTGCAGTATCAGAATGTCCCTTACCCTTTCTGTTCTTGTTCTTAAAGCACCCCCACCTTCACTATCACATCAAACACACGAGAATTAAGAAATAATCATTTTTACGTTCAAATCATTTCAACCATCCACAGCTCAGTTCCACTGAAATATTATTAGAAAATAGAAAATTAGACAACTAATTTACATTTGTCATTAAACAATTACAGCAGAAAGGAAAATGGACAGTTGACCTTGGCCCTCCAAAATCTCACCAGATCATGCTCGAGACGAAGTGGAAATTTGTGCAAAGTAACTTTTGCACAATTTAAATTACTTGATTTCAACCTGACCTGAGCAGCTGATTCTGATTTGAAAAAAATCTGATCATGGACAGAAAACAAAACATAAACAGGTCACTTTACTGTGTAGTGAGTATCCAGCCACAGATTTTTATTTATAACATCTCAAAAGTCATGAAAAAATACAATTTCCCAGGTAGCATTATTGATTAAGTTGTTCCATTGCTCCATTTATCTCCTGTTCTTTTTAAGTTTTATATCATAATATGTATCCATATCTATTTATTTCAGTGATTTTTATGAATACCCCAAAATGGCTTTTCTGTTTACATACTGGATGTATATGTGCTTAATGTTGCTGACACACTTGTGTTACAGTTTCAGTTCCTCTTCAGCTTGGGTCCTCTACTAGATATAAATATATATCTTGATTAAATTGTCAAATTAAAGCTATTCACTTGCATTCCTGAACAGAAGAAAATGTCAAATTTGGGTATAAAAGGTGAATTCGGCTTGAAATTCCTCATTTCTGTTTAAAATATATGTCCAATTATAATCACATTTTCAATTTAAAAACAAGAAATTAAAAAAATCTCTGTCATGCAGGGCCTTTCTCTGTGGAGTTTGCATGTTCTCCCCGTGCATGTGTGGGTTCTCTCTCCAGGCACTCTGGTTTCCTCCCACTGAACATGATCATTAGTTTAACTGGTGACACCAAATTGCCCTTAGAAAATTAAAAACAATTCTTCAGAAAATTAAAAGAAAATATTCTATGACTTAATGAATAAATATTGCATTGACCTGATAACAAATTGGTTTTTTGTTCTTGAATTTGGTTAAAACTTTATAAAACCCACTCACCAACCTGGAAGGTGACCAATAATACTGTTATATATAAAAAAAGAAAATCCTGAAAAATAGAGAGAAGAGGTTTGTGCCTGACAGGAAGCGATGATATGTTATTAACATGTAACTTTTATATGATTACAATACATCACTCGTGCTCACCTTACATCCTGTTAAAGTGCAGAACAGTTATATTTACACTCTGCCTTTGTTTAGACTAAGTGTTTTCCTATAGAGGGTTTTCGATTACATTGTTTATTGTATATGTTTTATTATATGTTGTCTGTCTATGTGACCAGCTGCTGTAACACAACAATCTGTAACACAACAATCTATCTATCTATCTTCCACTGTGTTCTGTCTGATATGTGGTTTGAGCACAATGAAGAAAATCTTGAATCTTGAATAATGATGAGAATAACTTCATTGGGATTATGAAAAGTAGAATGCAATAAAACACAAGCATCGATTTATCTATTTAAAGTGTACAGGTCAGTGAGCAACCATCATAGAGAGAGGAATAACAGAATGGTTTGATTCAGTGATGTTCTGAGGGTCTGGTTTTAGCTCAGTCCCTCAGAGGGGATCAGTCAGGACTGCTGATCTGACTCTCTTTCATGCAGACCAGCTTTATTTTAGCTGTTATGTAACACTGGCAGAGCACGTGTCAGAGCGGACGTCATCTGGGGGTCCCTTGGGAGAAATGTGTCTCCGATACAGAGGTCAGTGTTGCTGCTTTGATGGAGCACAGATGAACAGACTGATCAGACCCATAGGTGGATCACTAACACATGATGACCGAAACAGGGGGCAGTGATCCCTGCCCCTTCGCTCCTGCGCCACGCCCCCACCCTGCCGTGCCTGTCCGACAGCGTCATGACGTCACTCTGCATCCTGAAGCTAGACCAGTCGCAGCCATTTTACTCCGCGAAATAAACTTCAATCTCACAGCAAGGAGGAAAACACAACACGGACGACATCTCTACCGACACTAATGGATGTATCCCTGTAAAGCAGAGCACTGACGGGCTTTTCCGGCTCCATTTCCCGCACTTCGGTAAGTGCTCGGAGCCGTGGAGGCGCTGTCTTGTTTTTAGCATGTTAGCCTGCTAGCCGAGCGAGCTAACTAGCGAAACTGTGAGGAGGCTGTTGTTAAGGTGCGTCCGCGATAATGCGGACAAGAGACCGCAGACAGGGCTGGGTAAGTATACACAGCACAGCGCGGACAATGATACATTGACTATACCATGTGAGGAGCTTGTTTGTCCCTTTAATAGAAAGAGGGCGACTGAAGCGCGTCCTCGTCCTGAGCGGTTGGCACAGACTGCAACTCACTCACCTGTCAGATTTAAAGTAACCAGCTAACATTAGCTTATCCTACACCCACCCTTCTCCACCACCGAGGTATCATTAGCTGAGGGGAAACCGACTGACATGGCAGCGACTGAAGCTCAAAGCCTTGTTTACTATAATGCAGGGGTAGAAAATGCCAGGGGCCCTTTCACATATTCATTATACAGCATGTGAATTATGCGGCAGTCGTCTGAGATTACCACCACTGACTGAGACATTAGTATTAGTAATGTTCTACCTATGGACGCTTGGCATGAGTCAGCCACCTGTCTCAATATAGCCAACTTATTATTATGTGTAATATCTTATTCCAGGATAAGTGCTTGCATTTTATTTCAGTTCAGTTCAGATTGCTTGACATGAATGTTGTATAATGATAATAATAATAACTTTATTTGTACGGCGCTTTTAAAAACAGAGGTTTACAAAGTGCTTTGGCAAACGGGCAGGAACATCCAAACAGCAAAGCACAAGAGCTTGAGCACAAAAGAAAATAAAAAAGACCCAAAAGCTCAATTTAAACCAAAGAACCCTTACAGAAAGACACAAAAGGCATAATAGACATTGGCACAAAAAGAAGTTAAAAGGATAACATGTATGTATGACATTAATAGAACAGGATTGGAGCCACTTTAAAAAAAAAAAATCGACATTTTTTAAGTCTTTTAAAAAAGTCAGTATTTTGAGAGAAAAGTTAGAATTCTGAATTTTTGACTGTATTCTTAGAATTCTGACTTAAATCACACTTAGGGCTGGGCAATATTACCTAAGCTCAGTATCATGATTAATTGAAGCTCCTACTTTGATTACGATTAATGAACTAATATTTTATGATATGCTGGAACAAATTGGTTGTGTTACCGAGGGTTGTCGAAATGGTTTTCTTGCAGTATTTACACTTAACTTTTTTATGCTCGATGTCCTCTGCACAGAATCCAAATTGTGCTCAAACAACGGAGACAACGTTTTTCTTGGCTACAAGGTCCTCTGATAGAGTTGCACTTGTTTCCTCCATATTGGCAGCACGTCCTTCGCCACGCTTAAAGTGAATGCAGACTGTATAGAGGGAGCGCGATCACGTGACTTACTCAGGGAAAATAGTCAAAATAATCAACATGAGTAAAATTACTTCGATTGGAGGGTCTAAATGTTGGTTTCAATTATTTTTCGATTAATTGCCCAGCCCTAATCACACTACTGTGGTTTTACCTTTAATCCCAGAAGTCTGACTTAAATCACAATACTCCGGTTTTGATCTCAAAATTCTGAATTAAATCACAATATTAATTAAATATTAATATAATTCTAATTTGGACTTTAATCTCAGTCTTCTGGCTTTTTTTTCTCAGAGGTCTGAATTCAGTCTCAGTACTGTGACTTTTAATGTGATCTCAATATTCTGATTTAGACTTTTTTCTCTCAATTCTGACTTTAATCTCAGTGTTCTCACAGACTTGAATCTCAGACTTCTTTCTTTAGAAGTAGTCTCAAAATTCTGAATTTAATATCAGAATTCAGACTTTTTTTCTTAGAATTCTGTTTTTAATCTCAGTATTTTGACTTTGACTTTATATTCAGAATTCTGAATTTAATCACAGAACATTTAACACAGACCTAAAAAATCAACCTCTCAAACCTTTTTATTTTCAGTGACTCTAATCCTCCTCCACCAATGCCCTACACCATTCATGTCATCTGTCCTCCTCTGGGAGCCAGCCCTTTTTGTGTCAACATTACCTATAGCTAATCTTTTAGTAAGCTTCAGCAAAAAGCAAAGTATTCTTTCTTAACCAATTAGCTTGAATAAGCTCTGAAGTTGCACAAAATAGTTGGTAACTTTTTGACATGTTTTCCAGATGATGCTGGAAAGTGTGCTTGAATTGTCCTGCACTGTTCTGTCTAAACTGCATGTCCAAACTAAAGCTACCAACAGTTCCTTAATGCAAAAAAAATGTAGATAAAAAATAAGTTGTAACAGATGGTAAACCTGTGTATCTTTGTATCTCTAAATGAAAGCAAAGAATTTAAAATATGCAAAAAAAAAAACCTCCCTTGCCTAAGTAATTATTTTGCCCTCTCCTGAGTAATTTTCTTTTAATTCAGTGTTGCCAGCCTTTTGTGCATTTCAGATAGTGTTTAGTTAAAAATACTGCAGCCAAATTCCTGCTTACTGTCAAAATTGCAGAAAAATTGGCAACATGTGTTAAAGTAGGTGGAATTGATGGGAGTTCCCTTTGCCAGCTCCACCCAATCTTTGTTGACACGTTTTTATTTTAATTAATTACTAAATCAATTGTATTAAAATAAAAATGAACACGTAACTACAAAGAAGCTACAAAACATTGCAATTGGTGTGTCAAACGTTTCCAGACATTCTTACAAATTAATAATTACACAAAGGCTCTTTGCCTCTTTTGGTAAGAAAATGGGACGAATAATTATTATGTTTGTGCCCCTCATAAGTTCTTCAAAGTGTCAGAGTATCCTGTCTACAGGCTGATTGCCCTTTACTCTTTTTGGTCTTTGCTCCTTCAAACTGTTGTAACGGCCCCCACTGATGCCCCCTCCCCTTGTACTGTCCGTGTTTCCTGCTGTCATATTAATGTTTGTGAGAGCACCACTGTTTATGTCAGCAGTTTACCCTCCTGTTATGATGCTGTCTGAAAACTCAGGCATGTAATACTGTATCCGTGTGAGCTGGCAGCCTGCTTACTCAAGTCCCACAGACCACGCACGCTGTGTAATTCTCTGTGTAATGAGGGCCCCTTTGGCTCTCACTGACTCCATGATGTTATCTCATCGCACTTCAATCGATGGAGGTGATGAAAGTGAGGTAACACTGCAGCAAAGATAAACAAGTTTTAGGGTCTGCATGAGTCATACAGGCAGACAGGATGGGCTCGGCCCATTCCAGCCAAAATCTATCACAGTTGTTCGCCGTACCAAACACAAATGTATATCATCAGTTAGGTGAGTAATTATTAAGAGATTGTTAGGTATATTTATCAGTTTGATGTACTTATTACAGCCTTAGTTTACATGAGGACTCTGTTTGATGATGCAGACAGAGAGTTTTTATACTCATTCAGTATTTCTTGTTTTGAACAGAAATCTTTATTGTTTTATTCATTTTTGTATTTAAGTTAGGGCTGGGAAATACATTGGTTAAATCGATTAATTCATATTTTTTTCTGCAGGAGATTTTAAAATTAAGAATCGAGATGCTTTTTCTTGACTTCATACAATTCTGAGTTATAGCAATGTTTGAAAATATAAATACGGAAAATGTACAGTTTTCATGATGGTAGACCCTGTCAGGTTTTGTAAAAGCACTTTTATAGGTTTGTATTTGTTCTTTTTTAATTAGATTAAATATTGATCAGAAAACTCCATGTTAGGGATGTAACAGTATGAAAATTTCATATCACGGGTATTGTGACCAAAATTATCATGGTTATCATGGTTATCATTATTATCGAAGTTATTGTTGCAGTGTGATCAAATGTTCAAAAAGTACTTTGACACACACTTAAAATCATTTAGCCCTTGTAATATTATAATTATATTAACATATATACAGGTCTTTTTTGTCTGTTTTGTCAATAAAAGTGTCAGGAAATGTCCTTTTGAGTACATTTTTCACTCTTTTTTTCATGAGAAATAAAAGTAAACAATTCTGGCAAGTATATTTCATTATTATGTTATAAATGTTTAAACAGTGTGTAATTACAAGAAGCGAAATAAAAAAGATTTGAACTTTAAACAGGATTCTCTTCATAAACGATTGTAAATGAACATGTTCAAAGTTTTTAGATTACCAAAAATAAACTTAACCTATTTTACATACACTCACATTTTTGTTTGCCTACAGCATTAGTGTCCATGTTACAGCCTGTTATATTACACCATGTCCAGGCGTTTTTTTACTGACGATAGTCCCTGAGGCAATTCCTGTCCAGTTAGCCCCCTTCCATGTCTCTCCTCTGGTCTCCCTTCTCCCTGGCAGATTTCCTCCACATTTCCTCCTCCAATATCTCCAAATTACGATTGATGAAATCCATAAAACACCAACTATGATGGAAAAAGACGATCAATTATGAAATACGGCAAAACATGGCAAATAAAAACGGCAAGAACAGACTCCAGAATGATACTAATGCTATTATTTAAAAGTTTATAAATTATTTACACAGAAAATACTGATAAACCACCTATAATTCACTCAGGTATGGCTCACTGAATCTTCTCACTCTCACTCTCTCCGGCTCAGTGCAGTTTTAATCACGCACGTCTTTTTCTTTCGCCGGCAACAGCTTCGTGTTTTAGACAGGGTAACCGTCTTCAATCAGTTTCCCCTCAGCATCCTTGTAAAATCCAAAATTCGACCTGACTTCAGACTTTGTCTGTTTCAAGGGGAAAAATCTCTGGTATAGTGTCTGTGCAGCACCAACCGCTCTGGCCATAGTTTCTCTTTCAGAGGTCAAACATTGTAAACTGCGCATGCATGCCTCCCTCTGTGAGGGACCACGGCTACTTTACCGAGGAGCAGACACATAGTTCTGGCTTTTCCAGGCAATGAGCAGCATCACCGTGAGTTACTGACACAGTGTGGTAATCAAACTCAGTTTACCGGTAATTAAAACAGGAAACAGTAATACTAACCGTCAGAAATTTTACTGCAGTTTATCATTTTACCAGTAACCGTTACATCTCTACTCCACGTTAATATGCTGTGAAAATACCTCAGCCTTCATTGTTTTGGAAGGCAAACCTGCCTACGTTTGAACTACATAATCAACATTTTATGACACACACTTTAACTTTAACTTGATTCGTTTCATTTTTGTGTCACTGGTAGGTTGTTTTTTTGTTAGCTTTTTTGAGAGGTAAAACACTGAGTAAAATCGTAAATGGAGTGTTGTGGGGAAAAATTGTGAATTTTCTTCATAGGCCATATCGCCCAGCCCTAATCTAAGTGTGTAAAACCTTAAAAAGATACCATTTACTTCACAAGACAGTTGTGGACGTCACAGTTTGAGCAACAGAATTGCATCTCCACTCGCTGACTGGCAATGAACAGCGTCTGGTTATTAATACTGGTCGTAAGAAAGTGAAACACCTTAATGTACCTAAAACTGTCATGTTTTTTGTAGTTCTCAGAGGATCTAATTATTTTTGATGATTTTCATTATGGAAAATATAGATTCTAAGCTGATGTGTGTTTAACTAGAAAGCGCTCACTGCGTAGCGCAGACTTACACCAAGCAGCTCAGTTCTGGCAGTGGCTTTTCCACAACCCCTGTAAAAGCTCTGCCAGGATCTGGAAACTCAGCACATACATGGAGGTTGTTATCCCGTATGAACACAGCAAGTTTTGGGAACATTACTTAATATTTTGATTTTATATGAATTATTGAATGTTGTCAATGGGATTTCCCATTATGAAGTTTAACTTTTTCTTTTGACGTCAATCTGGATTGGATCCAGATAAAATTTACTTTGATGATAGAGACTTAGACTTCATATTATCCTGTAAAACTGGAAGTAAATCCATAAAAATGGCAGAGATGTGATTTTTTTTTTTTTTTTAATTCCGCCCAGTGTTAACTTATGGGATATTTTGAAATTTGGGGGATTTTTGCATCCAGACAAATATATGTGTCCCCACCAAATCTAATCATTTTTAAGTTGGGACATGACCAACATCTCCTGAAAATTTCAGCAAAATCCATCCAGTATTTTTTGTGTAATCTTGCTAACAAACAAAACAACAAACATACGCTGGCAAAAACATAACCTCCTTGGCGGAGCTAAAAATGACTAAATAAGCTTTTGGACCCATAACATTACATTTCAAAAGCAGCATTTACTAGCCTGAGCCATAGGGTGCAGCCTTGTAGTGACCGAACTCTGTATCTTTGTGATTCTGTGTTTATCCAAAATCAGATGGATGTACTCAGACTTTCACTGAGCGTACAGTTTTAGCATAATTTCCTGATGTTTGTTTTAATGAGACACCTGAACTGGCCATAAAATAAAAAATACATGCAAAAATAAATTCATTTTTTGGTCAAATGGAAGTCATATTCATTTAAGTATTTCATCAATTTGTGCTTAAATCTGCACTTGACTATTTTCATTAATTGTTTATTATCAAGCCATTGTAATTGGACTTTTTAAGGTTTTATGTCAGCTATGAGCATGAAAACATAGTCTAATGTCCTCAGTGCCTTGTCATCGAAGATATTGTTGAGTAATTTATGAATGATTTGCTGAAATTGAATGCCTCAAAGTTTCTTAAAAATAATAACATGACCTGAATGCATGAACATTCAGTGATATACCTTTTACAGAAGCATCTCGGCTTCGTCTTTATTATAAACCTGTTGCCATGTCTCCAAATGTTTCTGTAAGTGATGGCTCTCTGTGTGGGAGGTTGTATAAACTGAATGACTCAGTTAAAGGGATGGCAGTGCCATTCAGGAGATGCAAACCTACATGGGGGAGACCCCTCCTGCTGCAGAGAGCAAAGTTTGGTGGAGGCACGGGGTGAGTAGATACCCCCATCTCTCCCAGTTGGCTTGTAAATATTTGTGGGTACCTTAGTGTGCTCTGAATGGGTGTTCTGCTCAGGTGATATTGTAAATAAAAGGGAGGGGCATTGGTTGAGAACAAAGTTAATAGGCTTGTGTTTCTCGCAAATAATATCTCTGTATGTCGTCTATATTTTTTTAAGTGTTTTGGTTGAAATTTTAGTGTTTTGAGTGTTTAAAGCTTTGGAAATTCACTCCTGTGTTAATGATGGTATTTTGTATGCAGGATTGGCATTTTCATTCAAGTTCATAGAAGACTAAAGCTTCCATTGGGCTTTCCACTGTTAAAGCCTGACAAAATAGTAAAACCAGAAAGCACTCGAGAGTGCGAACATACGCCAGGGTAGCTCACATATTGCTGTTACATCTATAAGCAATAGTTTCATGATAAAGTTACCATCATAATATGATTCCTTGACCCTGAAAACCCACACCTAGCACTCAGAATCATGTTGATATCATTACTAGTTAGACAGTTATTGAGCAAAAACGATCATTCACTAATGACGGTTATCTAGATCACCTCCTAAAATTTCAGCAAAATACATCCAGTAGTTTTTGTATAATCTTGCTAACAAACAAACAAACAAACAGACAACCAAACACCAGCAAAAACATAACCTCCTTGGCGGAGGTAATGATCTAATGGAAAGGCCTCTTGTCTGTGAGGGGCTAGGGTTAAATATATTTGAATATTAGTGTTTATGTCTGAAAACCGTTCAAATCTGATTTTTGGGGGAAAAAAATGAGGTGGATGCAGAAACAAAGGCGGCAGCTGCAAAAAGTGCCTCAAAAAAGCCAAAACAAAGCTCGGAAACATTAGCATCCTGGCTAAACATCTGATAATCAAGCACATAGATCTCAACTAAGGGGGATGAAAGAGGTAATGATAAGAAGTTAAGAGGTGTGCTGTTAATGTCTCATGATAAACTCAGTGACCATACTTTTGTTTTATGTGCTACAAGTTAACTCCCCCTTCAAACCTGTGTAACGAGCACAGCATGAGCTGTTAATGTATTTAAAGCTATTTTTCCTTCCCCTCCTCCCCTTAATAATAAATTGATGCCTTATTAATCACTCAAAAAGTATCAAATGTGCTTAACATAATTCAAAATTTGCTGACTGTGTATCCTATCAACTAGTTAAAAAAGATGAATATATATAACAATTACTACTTTTTATTGCATAAAACCAATCATATCTTTACTCTGAAAACAATAGGATGTGCTTAAATTATTTATGAACATGATGATTCCATGTCTTTATCAAATTTGTAGAATGAGAATTTTATTATTTTTTATTTTGCCTCGGTATCAAAACAGGCATTGAATTTAGTTTTTTTTCTTCACTGCTCTCATTTCAATGTTTGCAATTTTGGTATTGTGATAACCATAAATCATTGTGTTAGAAAATCTGAAAGTTTGGTCTTTTCCAGTTTATGTGTTGTTGAAAAAACACAAGCTCTCTTATTACCTCCACCTAGGAGGTTATGTTTTGCCGGCGTATGTTTGTTTGTGTGTTTATTTGTTTGTTACAAAAACGAAACAGCTCACCCCGACCCCTGCTCACTTACAATAACCCCAACCAAGTAGATTATGTATTTGCCATTATATGTCTGTTTATTTGTATGTAAGCAAGATTACGCAAAAACTACTGGACACATTTTGCTGAAATTTCCAGGAGATGTTTGTAATGGCCCAACTTAAAAATGATTAGAATTTGGTGGTGATCCAGATAACCGCTTTTATTGAATGATCATTTTTGCTCAAAAACTGTCTAACTAATAATGATATCAACATGATTCTGAGTGCTAGGTGTGGGTTTTCACGGTGAAGGAATCATATTATGATGGTTACTTTATCATGGAGCTATTGCTTATAGATGTAACAGCAATATGTGAGCTACCTTGAGTGCTTTCTAGTTTTAGTAGTGGACGGAAACAAAAAGTACTGAGGCTTTCAATAAACCATTGGTCAAATCAAAACCAAAAGCTTCTTAAAATGAAAGAAAGACCAATAAGCTAAACCTTAAATTGTGACAGCCGTAGATGGGAAAGTAATTAAGGTGTAAGGCCTATATCCCTGTATTGTGCTTTTTCCAGCCTCCCAGTGCAGTATTAGTTTGCGTGAAGCCTTTTAGCTAAGATCACTTGAGTGTAGAATTTCTTCCTGTGTTTCCCTGTGGAGAATTAAATGAAAATGTAATACAATATAACAGTGAGAACAGCTGTGTTTGCATTTAATAGACCTTGATTTTAGTCCACATGAAGGCTCCATTAGGTATCATTTAGGATTGGACTCTTCTGAGTAACAAAGAGTTATACGTTCTGATGTGCTAGACTGAACGGGGAGAGCTACCCTGGGCAGTTAATTCAGGTTTTCATGTCTCTGAAGCTTCTTTATATAACCAGCCTACATTATGCTTCATTGCAAGCGACACTTTCTCAACTCCCCTGTTCTTTCCAATCAAGGCTGTTGAAGTCGAGCTAAGTGGCTGCTGTAATCTTTCTTTTCTTTAAAGTGTGTCAGTCCCATGGTCTTTGCTCCCAGTACTTTAGGCCTTGTTGTTCTTTGGTTTGTTCGATCCTTTTGAACAGTATTTAGAGGATCTTTTCAGCCTGAAGTCCACAAAGGCAGCCAGGAAGGAAACGACAGCACACGTGTGTCTGTGGGAACAGAGGCCCGAGTGAATTAGCCACAGCCATGACATCACTTCTGTCTTATCTCTGGATAAAAGAAGATGTTTTTGTTGGACGAGACGTGTGCTATTTACAGCCCAGAAAACAGCAGACGCAAACTTCAGCTCAGCTCTGTGGGGTTCTCATGCTGCTTGCTTGTTTTGCAAACTTGTGGTACGTGTTCTGTAAGGCTGCTGTGAGGAGTTTTTAGTTGGTCATGAAACAGGCTGAAATGAATACTCATGCCTCTATGTAACCTACAACAGAGAAAGCCATCAGGGAGAAGATTTATTTTAGTAGTCATTTTAATGCTTGTCATGTTTCAGCAGGCAAAAGGTTAGGAATTAATATGATTTTATTAGTACCTTTGACATTATCAATTGTGATTATCAATCCACTTTTTTATTGATTCCTGTGGAACTTTTTGTTATTTTAAAGGTTATTTTTGCCACCTTTGAAAGTGGCAACACAGCGGATGGACTCAGAAAGCGGGATAAGGGGAAGACATGTGACAAATAGGCCTCGTGCTGCTTTCTATTCGGGACACCCACATAAGGCAAAAGCCTCAATATATAGTACATGCACAGCTGCTACCCTTTCTGTAAGTGTAAGCAGTTTTTTTTGTGGTAACAATGTCAAACAAGTGTGGACAAATGCTTCAGCGAGTTTCTGTAGTTTCTTCCCTTTCTTGTAGTCACTCAGACACTGGATGTTGTGCAGTGTCATACATAGTCAGAGTTTAAAGTAAGTCACACTTTGCCTGCTTCTGCTTCAGGTCTGCCGTGATCATATCTTTGATTTCTTTCTTATCCTTCTTGCTGAATGGGTAAGAATGTTATATCCTTGATTTGCAAGGCATCCATAGACTAGAAGTGCTCAAACCTCAGCAAAGGCATCATTGATTTTGTTAAAAACTGCCTGCAATGTTTGCGCAATATTTACAGATATTTGAAACAGTCCTGGATATGCGTCTTGATTGGGGACACCACCAAAATCTATTGACTTCTCCCTTGTGTGGTGACCAACATTCACTGAAACTTTCATCCAGATAAGCTGAGACGTTTCTGAGTAATTCGCAAAAATGTGGAAAACCACCTGTGATGTTCGTGATGTTAACAAAATCTTGAAAAAAATGTTTAGATCCCCATTCATTCTTGGATCATCACCAACTTCGAATTACTTCTGTCCTGTGCCATGGTCAGTGTTCCCTGAAAATTTAATGTAAACCCATTGAGAACTTCTTAAGCTATCCTGCTCACAAGCAAAACATTACCTGCTTGGCAGAGGCAATAAGTGGAAGGAACTGATAAGGGAACTTTTAAGCAAAAAGACTAATCGTATAAGTTCTTTGAGCTATTTGTTGTTGATTCTCTGTTGTTTTTTTATTATTATTATTATTATTATTCCTACCTCTACTCAGGCAAGGTGATTAACAAAAGTCTTTGTTTACATTTTCATAAGCAAAGATACATGTGAAGTTAAAGTTATGATACTTTGTGCACTTGTGAAGATTTACCCTCAAATGTCATTACAATAATAATATCAAATAGCCATTTCTAAACCGGACAACACATTATATTTTCTTTAAAAATTACAGCCATATTTGCATTTTCTAAAAAATATTAAAAATTTCAGAGATCCAAGGTTTCTGCCAGACAGCAAAAAAAAAAAATATCCATGAGAACTCATGATACCAACATTGAAATTTTTTAGCTCAAAAGCAAAAAGGAAAGCCGAATTTAGTGAGATAAACATGAATATAGATACTTTGTCCATTTTATTAAACTACTGGTTTTTCAAGCAAATTTAACCTAGTATTACTGATAATGTATCTAGTGTTTCTTTATAAAACCCTTCACAAAAACCATCACAACAAACCATATATCCAATAGTAACCAAGTATAAAAATGTCGATATAATGCACGGCAGATTGTCAAGTTGATGTTTACAACATTTGGAACTTTGAAAGTGAGTGGTGGGATTCGTTTAGTAAGGAGAGGGGATGCATGTTTCCTACTCCTGATCTAAATGGTAGACCTGTTTTAAAGCTGGGCCTTGTTAGTATTTTTTCATGTCATGCTACTATTTAATACACAAATGTCAGCCATATGTTGATAACATTTGCCAGACCTCCTTGTCTGTTTATGATGTATTAGCTCTAGAAGGTGGCAGTTCTCAGTTATCTAATGCTGTCAGTTGAGGGGATGTGTGTGTGGGTGTGTGTGTGTGTGTTAGAGTGCTAGTGGGCTTCTCTTCACTGGAAGTCTTCACCGTCAGGCCTATTTGTAGTAAAGTTGACCCATGGCCTCTTCTCGTCAGTATGCAGACTGGATAGTGGAGCCTTCCCGTGTTTGTTTCTGTTATGGATACATCTCTCTGTGGTTGTTTTCATTCTCAGACCTTTGACAGCTTCAAAACAAAATGGAAAAATATGACTGTGAAATCCCGTTGGAGCTTTGAGAACGCCATGACATTGACTGCTGTTTTTGTTCTTCAAGTCTGCCTCACTGGAGAGATGCTTCTTGCCGAACGTCATAAAGCCTCTCACCTGTGCTGCACACCTTTAAACCCTTATAAGGCTGAGAGAGAAAGAACAGCCTCAGGGCACGGGCACACCCACACGCTGCTGATACAACGCCAGAATGTTTTCTGAAATAATAACCTTGTTTAACTCTGGCGTTAAGACCAGTTGGTGATATTAGTTGATGGTAGAATAGAAAGTTAATTTTACTTGGTGGCTGACATTTCACTCAACGAAACAATAAGCTTATACGTGGAGAAGTAAGCTCCCTGTGAAGTCTGTTGGATTGTGATAATACTGCTGTCCCATGAGTAAAATGTCTTGAAGTGTCTTGAAAAGGGTGTATTTTTAGCTCCTTCAGTGACACCACAGGCATCAAACAATTGCATTGTCAGACAGTTTGTCTAGCTTTTTGTTTGAATGTCATGCAGAGCGTTTGGGATTTCCAAATCAACAAAAGCTTATTGACCCAATAAATCTGAGCAGTTAATGACCTGTACCTGAAGCTGGACATGTTTACCTTTCATGTTAGTCGGAGAGATTTCTAAGGCCCTAGAAACTCTTTGCTTTCTTTACCAAAGCTCCACAAATACTGATGTAGAAGTAACTTATGCTGCTGACAGTCATTGTCTGTGTAGTTGCCTTAGCATGTGTTTGCAGAATTTGTTTTTTCAGTTATACTTTAGCATCTTGTTCTTGTGTTTATGATGACTGCCCTCAATACCACTCGGGATGCAACCAGTGACTATTTCTATCGTGTCATTTACTATTGGGTCCATTAGTCGACTAGTCAGGTGCTTTTATTTCTTTACTGCCCCCAGAATTACCTATGGGTCTTATTATTGCTTTGTGGTGTTAGCATTATATCAAATGATGATGCAGTATGATAATAATCATTTTTAGTGTTCTTATTACTATTATTATTTCCTTCTTGTATTTGACCTGCTCCTTCAAACTAAAATGTGCTTTTTTGATTTTAATTATAGCCATATAATATGAGTAATATCTTCAGGCAAGATATGAGTTTAGTCAGTTTTGATTATGTAGATATAGTTGTTGATGCATAAAAATAGCATTAAGCAAGCCACCATTTTGGGTAATTGACCGAGTCTGACCATCCCTGCCTTTATGCTGCTTTCCATTTATATCGGAACTGGGAAGAGGGGAGTGGGAATGACGTCATATCTGAGTTATCAGCGTTCCAGCTACAAACTTGAAAAAATTTGCCGATCTACCAGGCTATTGTGGGGCCACACTGGGGCCAGCCATCTTCGATTATCAACTTGGAGGTAGTGAAGATTTGCCGACTTCCCAGTCGGACATTTTGATCTCAAGGGGCGTTGCAGTTGAAATTTCCCACTCAGAACACCTGACTTCCCAGTACAACTGGAACACAGCAATATTCCTCCCTACAAAGGCAAAGTTTACAAAAACGAAATAGCTCTCCCCGACCCCTGCTCACTTACAATAACCCCCACCAAGGAGATTATGTATTGGCCAGCATATGCCTGTTTATTTGTATGTTAGCAAGATTACACAAAAAATACTGGATTTTGCTGAAATTTTCAGCAGATGTTGGTCATTGCCCAACTTAAAAATGATTAGATTTTGGTGGTGATCCAGATAACCGCCATTATTGAATGATCATTTTTGCTCAATAACTGTCTAACTAATAATGATATCAACGTGATTCTGAGTGCTAGGTGTGGGTTTTCACGGTGAAGGAATCATATTATGATGGTAACTTTATCATGGAACTGTTGCTTATAGATGTGACAGTAATATGTGAGCTACCTTGGCGGAGGTTTGCGCTCTCCGAGTGCTTTCTAGTTGATGTTACAGCAGCTGTTTTCTGTACATAATAAGTCTGTTTGTTGTTAACTGAGTAAAAATTTTCATGTGTTCATAAATAACTTAGTTCTTTCTCTCAGTAAGTTTTTAATCAAGCTGGTGTGTGCTGGTTGTGACAGGGGGACTTAAAAGTTGTGGTACTGCTCTTCATAATTGACATCAGTCTGGACCAGCTTAAAAAAGCACAAACACACCTATTGGCAAAATAAAACAGTGTGCCTGGCAGCAGATTAACATCATACAGCTCTGACTGGTCTTGTGACATACTAGTGACCTTCCCTCACTTTTTATAGCCATGAGTGGCTATTGTTCAAACATGCATTGAAATATTTCACATTTTAACAAGAGTGTGAGCCATCAATCTCTCCACTCTCTTTTTCCCTGTCACTCTCAACCCTACCTTTAACTCTGCTGGTTTGTTTGTGTGTGTGTGTCTACACTGTACAGTCTGGCGAAGCCTTTGATGAAACACATGGTCCTTGTTGCCCCCGTGCCATTAACAGACCAGTTCAGGGCAGAGCAACACGCAGGGCCCGCCATCTGGATCTGCTCTTTGATTCTGCCGGACCGAGCCGATGTTTATCCCACAACGCCTTGTCAGCCGTGACAGTCGTTTGTTCCTTCGTCTCTCGCTCTCTTGTGCACCGGACCATTTTTCTGCCTTTCATTTTGCCCCCACCAACTCATAAACACACACAGCATGATGTTCCTCTTTTGCCTTCAACTCTTGTTCTCCTCTTTTCTCTTTTTCTGGTTCTTTAATTTGTGTTTGCGTTCCATCCAACTTTTGTGATGAGTTGCTGCAAACCTGCGAGGAGTCTTCATTAATTTTCCTTGTAGGCGTTAATTACTATTAAAAGAATAAACCCCCAGTTTTATTTCTAAACACAGGCACAGATTTAAATATACACACACCAGCCACTTTATTATGTACACCTTGCTAGTACTGGGTTGAACCCCTTTTGGATTTTTGAACTCCCTTAATTCTTCATGGCACAGATTCAGTCCATGCTGCAAATATCCCGTTCCAACACTTCCCAGAGGTGCTCTAGTGGATTGAGATCTGGTAACTGTAAAGGGCACTGGAGTACACTGAACTCTAGGGCTGAGTATTTTATGCAACCTCACGATATGATAAGTATCCTAATACTGAGGCTATGATTCGATGCGTATCCCATTAAGCGTAAAATATGGACATTTATGCCTTTATCAGAATTCCTGACCTTTAAATTTGTTTTTTTCATTGCAAAATGAAAAAGATAGTTCGACAACTCAAGTCACTTAAATTTAGGTCCTCAAAAATTGTAGATCTTAGTTAAAATTTTGAACATGTGCTTCATTCATGAAGTTTGGCTTCGACTTTGAACTGTGCCATTGATAACATCACCCAAAGTGTATTGGCAACAGCTGTCACAGCATTTGAGGTCGTAGCAATACACGCATCGGCAAAGAGTGCATGACGATATTTTGCTGTGTCAATATTTTGAGCACATGCTAAGTGAACTCACCGTCATGTTTAAGAAACCAGTTTGGGATGATTTAAGCTTTGTGACATGGTGTGTTATCCTGCAGGAAGTAGCGTTCAGATGATGACACTTTCAACATAAAAAGATGGGCATGGTCAGCAGTGATACTCTGGTAGGCTGTGATGTTTAAGTTGTGCTCAGTTGGTACTATAGACCACCATAAACATACTAAACTTCAAATTTTGACCCTAAAATCTGAATTTTCATAAAATTGAGATTCATCAGACCAGGCAACATTTTCAGTCTTCTACAAATTTTGGTGGGTCTGTACGAATTCTAGCCCCAGTTTCCTGTTCTTAGTTGACATGTGTAGCACTAGGTGTAGCCCTCTGCTGCTGTAGCTCATGTGCTTCAAGGTTCGAGGTGTTGTGCACTCCGATATGGTCCTTTGTGTAACTTGGTTGTAACAAGTGGTTACTCTTCCCTTTATAATGATCTTGAACACTTTTGCCATTCTCTTCTGACATCAACAAGGCATTGTTGGGAGAACTGCTTCTCACTTGATATTTTCTCTTTTTCAGACCATTTTCTGCAATTACTAGAGATGGTTGTGCATGAAAATTCCAGTAGATCAGCATTTTCTGATACTTAAACCAGCTGGTTGGGTCCAAACAACCGTGCCAAATTCAAAATCATTTCAGCCACTTTACCTCTCTATTCGGATGCCCGGTTTGACCCTCAAAAGGCCATCTTGACCTGGTCTACATGCCTAATTGCATAGAGTTCTTGCCATGTGATTGCCTTACTCCTGAAAGACTGGCCCTTGAATGTAGATATCCCATGCAAATATTTGAGGCAAAATATGATTACAATGACCAAAAGGTTCAGAAATTTCTGAATTTTAAAGAAAAATATAAACTGTAGGTACAAAAAGTGGATGTAATTAGAAAGTATTCATACAGAATAAAAAGTCCAAAGCAGTTTTCACACAATTTTGACGAGGACAAACCCTACATAAAGTGATATCACAGACTGTAATCTGCCACAGTTTCCAGTCGGTTATATAAAAACATGAACCCGTTGATGAGTTATTTAGTTTAATGTATCACGGCCCTGAAAGCTTGTCTCTTTGTTCTTATTCTTATAGCCTCTCCCTCAGTATGCTGTGTGGTGCTACATTAATGCTCTTCACAGTTTTTACAGAAGAACCACATTATCATGGAGACCGCTGCAGGTTTTCCTAGCAACCCATGTCATTCATGTTCAGGCCTTAATGCAGATTGAAGTGTCGCCTACTTTCATCCAGGGGTCGTTAAGTAGCTCTCATCTTCAGTTTTATATCCTTCATTTTACACTTCATTATAGAAGAGCCTCCTCAAGAAGCACCTGTGTGTGGTTGAGATTTTGTGTGTATAAGTTTGTTTTTTAGTATTGATGTATTTGATGGATTATTTGTTTGGAAATATATTAATATTGTTTACTTTTTTACCCTTTAAATATATTCCTTTTTTTGTTTTTATAGTAATTCTTTTGTCAATTTTTGATTTTTTTTTTTGTAGCTGCTATAATTGTCTGTATATTAACCCATAGAAACCCTATACAAAATTAGTTAATGAACTTGTATTTCTGTCCACTAACAGGTCTGATTCCATGGCTTAGTGTGACGGTCCACAGCAACTGGCCCTGACATCTTTTCCTCTTTCCTTTGCTGTCCTCTGCTACTCCAGGTAAGCATTAACTTGTGAGTTTGAAGTCTGCGTTTGTCTGCTATACCTCAAGAGCAGACTGTTGCTCTGACAAGATAGCAGTAGTTATAGATGTAGCTGTATATACAGACTCTGAAGAACTGACTTTAATCATATTAATTTATGAAAAGAAGTCTGCTTTGTATAAAAATAGGCTTGTCCACTGTGAAGAAGAAGTTAAAAACAGTGGTAAGACAGGATTAAAAGATACAGAAGAGCACACTACAGAGAAATTTAGGAAAACCAAAGCTGGCACATGCAGTAACTGTTTAATGGAATACGACATGTGATACTCAAGCTTTTTTAGTGACCACCGAATGGAAAAGACAACAGACTTTGACTGTGACGCAGCAGAAAATGTTGGGCAGTCGCTGCAGTGGTCTAGTTGGACCTGTTCACTGTGTGTGCGCCCAGACTTAGCACAACCGCCTGATGCTTTACCAAAGCACCATTGTGCCCCCTCACTTGTACTCTGGCTTGCCACAGGTGCAACCAGAATTTAGTTCTAGAAAGTGTGTAGGAACTTGTGCGTGTGTGTATTTATATGTAGATAAAAGTAGGTGTTTGCATATGTGTATCATCACATATACGCCTTTTCTCTTTCCTCTCAACCTCAAAACGAAAGTTCAAGATCCTTTTCCACTTAACTCTCCTCTCTTTTTCATTACACTTACCTTCCATGCTATTGTCACCTCTCTGTCATTCTCTCTCACACACGCACACACACACATATGCAACGCCCTGTTGTTAAAAAACAATCCTTTAATATACTCAACTCTGAATTGTACGGATATCCACTCCTAGTTGTCTGTCTGTCTTGTCTTTGGTTGTCTGTATGGTTTATCCATATTGTCCACATACAATATTCTTATCTTGTGACTCATCGTCTTTTATTTTGTATTGTGCTGCATTGCATAAAATAAAATTAAATAACAGGAAGTGTGTAGGAACTCTAGTTCTGTATTCAGTTACTTTTAGTTTAGACCTTTTTTTTTAATATTACATTTTCTGTCTTGTTAGATTTTTCCTTCTGTTTGAATAAGATCTTGAGGACTTTTGCTGAAGTTGTGGTTTGCTCCTGTGATCGTAGGAGTTTGGTTGATAATGGCCAAAGACTGTTCAAGCTTTCTGTCTTTTGCTGAGAAAGAAAGGGCTTGTTTAACAAGATTTTGTCAGGGTTTATGCAAATAGTAGAATTTACATGGTGTTATTTCTAGAACCAACAGGAAGCAGCACACCTGGCAGATGGTTAACAAGAAAGGGACTTCTATGAGGGACACGCCAGAAGAGAAGTTTAAAGGCTGGTAAAGAAAAGTTTCTGCAAGCTCTTAATACTAACAAAACCTAAGTTACAGCCTTGAATAGTGAAGACCAAACAAAACCACTGAACACAGGGAGGCAGTTGTGGTCTCAAGATGCCTGTCTATTTTCTCCATTGTTTGTTTTTAGTCTTAGATATTTCACCAATGCTGATGGGTAAAAGTCCAATATCTGAGAAAGCTTTAGATCAGCTGCTTAGATATTAGGTAGGCAGGGACCCTAAGAGTTTGTCAGGGAGAGCGTCCTTATAGACCCTTTGGAAAAATCCTCTAGTTTTTTTTTCAGACGCTTTTCAAAGTCTTTGCATCAAGTAGTGATTGGTCCTTTAATATGAATTTGGCACTAATTTCAAATTTGGACATGGAAAACTGGTGTTTTTATGGCCAAACAATGTCCTCTACTTTGAAAAACAACCCAAGGGAGAAGAGAAGCACTCATCTAAATCCCCTTTTCTCGCAGCTTTATTTTGGCCCTGGCAGTTAAACACAAAAGGTCTCACAACACAGTCTGACTGAAATCTTTATGAAGTGGTAACATGCTGCAGAACAGAGACTGGCTTAACACTTTATGTGCTGTTACAGGAGATCTGTTTCTGCAGCTGTGTGACATAAAAAAACAATTTGAGGTTAAACCCTAAAACATCAAGGCTTGGCTCATGTCAGTAGCCTGTTTTAGAGGCACTAAATCATCATTAAGGGACCAGAAAGTGGCTGCAGGTCAGAAGCCAACTTTTAGAAAGTGCTGCAATTTTGTAGTGGTCACCAGAATCAACATGCACCAGATCAGACTGGCAGTAAATGCCAAGTGAACTAGGATTGACTCCCATGTTCAGACTGTTTGATTTTTAAAGTTGAATGTCTCACACATAACAGGTTGCATGTTAGACACAAGTCTGGATGCCTCTAAGACTGAGGTGTCTCTAGATATTGAACTGTTAGATAACAAAGAAAAACTAACATTCTCTTTAACTTCTTTGTAAAGAGGCCTGCATCTAGTTTTCATGGTATTAAATTTTTAAATTTCCACACAATTACAGTAAATTTCATGCAACATTTGATACCACAGCAACAAAAAGTGATTATTATTATACAGTAATTTTTATTTCCAACCTGCATATTATGGAGTGCCACTAAACAGTAAACACACTGTTAGTAGATTTAAACACAAAACCAATAGATTTTTCTAAAATTAATGTTTAACCCTGAAAATTTTCCCTCAAAGTATGGATTATATCCAGAAGATGTTTATTCAACTTGCTGTCATCACTCCACAGGCCTCATTAGCCCCATTCCCACTGTCGTTTCGACCCACAATGTTTACGCTCCTGTGACACTTCTACCTGACATACCAGATAGACCGTTCAACATACTATACAGAGAATATTTCACTAGTCAATCTGTCCATCCATAGATACTGTTTGGGGAGGGCAGGACATTCAAAAGCATATCCAGCAGTTGACTGGGTGATCAATCTGTCAGTCATATTCATTACAAGCCAATGGGATGTTGTAGTAGGTGGGTGCTACTGAAAAAATGTTGTGAAGAACAAAACATGAACCACTTCATAGAACAAATTCATTTCAGAAGTGGAGTGAGAATGTCTTTTCTATTGAGAAATGCTCTCAGTGTTGTTATTTGCCTTTTATTCAATGAAGAAATGCGATCTAGTTCTGATGAAACTGCTACTGAAGCTGTTAGCATCTGTGCTAATCCCTATACAAGCAGTTTCCTGTTGTCGTCTCACTTATAGCTTCCACCTCATCCTACTGTAAAGGACTCTGATTGAATCATGCTGCTTTAGGCTGCTCACAATCATTGTGGATTTGAACTTAGCAAGATGGATCTGCTTGATTACAGATATTAAATCAGGCAGGTCCAGCTGCCCTGCAAGGTAATTGACGCTTTGCCTCCACTATGAACGCCACAGAGACCGAATAGGGAGAATAAATAGACCGCCCCATTTGCTTAGGCCCAGTTTACATGACAACGAAACGTATGCGTACATGGGAACGGTGCCTGGAGTGCCTGAATCCGCAAACTTTCGAAACTGGGGTTGTTCTTCGTGTAAACAGGAATCCTTTTCAGATAAAGGTTGCGCACGCACCTAAGAAGGAGAACAACAACAGCTTTGGCCATCTACCGAGCAACATGTGTCCTGCTTACTGTGCTCGGTTTGTTATCCAGACAGATTTGATGTCCAGACAAGAAACTCCTGCGTCTACGTACATTGACTCGCCATTGTTGTTTGTGAAAAATTTGTCCTCACCGGAAAACATATGCGTGTTGTAACACCACTGTTTCACTACAAACCTATGTTGCCAACTACTGGCCTGGCATGCATGCTACAGCTTTTTCAGTCGTTCTCACTGATCCGTGTGAAAGCGCATCATTTTCACATCGTCTCTGTGTGAACATGGAGTGCTTTGAAAACACAAAGGAAAAACCTTTCTGTTTCTATTGACAACGTTGTCGCGTAAACGGGGCCTTAGTCTCTAGAGGTTGTAGCAGACTCAGCGGGAGGCAGGAGCTTTGTGAGTGTATTTCTCTGCCTTTTATTGTTTTGTGGGGTCACATGCTGTGTTGGGCACATTCAAGCCGAATTGCAGCTTGAATTTACATAGATATTTCAGTCTCATGGAATTAACGTGAATATGAAGATGATGAAGCTTTGTTGCAGTCTTTTTTCATAAAATCACTGTGAAAAGGCTAAAGAAACACCTTCAGGGACCAGATAACATTGCTGTCAAATTACAATCTAAATTCAACATTCTGATGTTGAATTTAACTTTGCTGTCTCGGTCATCATGTCTTTCTGCAAGAGACATCAATTTTAACGTTCATTTCTGAAAGATGTTTTAAGGTCATAATGAAATGTATTTGCCAGCCTCTGAAAATAAAACAGTTGCATCAAGAGAGGCACTGCAGGGAGCGGAGATGCACAGACGAAGCATAGAGTATGGAGCTAAACTTGCAAAGCTGCTCTCGATAAAAGCGTTGCAGAGAAGCCTGCTGCTAACAGTCAAAGGTTTCAACTCGTCTTGTAAAAATTCTTTGGTCTGAACTGGGATTAAAGTTTTTAGAGAATTACTGCTGAGAAATAGTCAGAAAACAGCTTCTCATTTCTCATGATCACTGCTTGTTTTGACTTAAATCTTGTTTGTTTTGGAGACTGTAAATATATCTGGCTTGCTAACCCATGTGTCGGTTATGTGTGGGAAAGCCTGTAAGGGCAGGGTGAGGCAATGTGTTACCACTGAAGACGTTTAATCAAACACATTCGGAGCCTGAATAATCTTACTTAAAAAGAGAGATGATTTAAAGAATGACATTTAAGGGTTAGTGTTGTCTGTTCTTTACTTTAAAATTAACAACCTCTAAAGCAATCTGCTTTGATTTTAAAAAAAAGAATAAAAACAGACATTTATTGTCATTTTATCGTCTCCTTCTCTCTGTTACTCATTCACACACTTACAACTATTGAGAGAAGTGTTATATATATTTGTCTATATTTGAGCAGAAAACTTTCTGTGCTGATAATGGATCTGAATCAAACATATAAAGAGAAACTAGAAAAGCACTCAAATAGCGCAGACCTCCGCCAAGCAGCTTCAGTCCACTTTGGTGAAAATTGTCCTATCTGGCAATGTTAAAGAATCCTTTTAAAAAATTCCTGGATCCAGACAGTGATCCGGATCACCCCCAAAATTTAATCAGTTCTTCCATATCCCATTTCCCACAATTCCTGAAAATTTCATCCAAATCCGTGCAGAACTTTTCAAGTTATTTTGAACACAAACAGACAGACAGACAGACCGATAAACGCCGGCAAAAACATAACCTCCTTGGTGGAGGTAAAAAGGCTTTAATAAAAATTGGGCATTATGGTTGCGTGTTAGATTGATAATTTGGCTCTGAGTTCATTGTTATCCATGTCCTCAGATCTGTTTGTAGTCAGGAAAGAAATGCTTCGTCTCAAATGGATGGTTCACTTTGCAGCGTTGAATAAACGCAACAGTATTATTAAAATACATGAGATACACTGGTGTTATACTGCTGTTGGTGCTTGTACATTTAGCACTGAAAGTCCATTCTCAGTTAAAATCTCTTTTCTCGGGCTTGCACACAGGGACCAGCCATCCCTTCCTCTCCCCTGATTTAAAAGCATTCCATGTCCGCTCTCCCTAGCTTCTCTTCTCGACTCTCTTGGTTAAAATCTCTCTTTTGTCTGACTACCATAAAGACAAGAAGAGCTGTGCCTTCAAAAAAAACACTCACTGAAAAGCCTTAGAAGCTGTGCTGTTTGAAACAAACCACAAAGGAAGAATTATATTAACCTTTGATGATACCCCGTCTGTTAAATACAAGATGGCCTTTATTTGCTTTGTCGTAACACAGCCTAGTTATAATACAGGCCCTGGTTTCAATCTGAATACCAGTCTCTTTTAGAGCTGAGGTCCCCGACCACCAGACCGTGGACTGGTACCAGGCTGTAGAACATTTAGTATCCAGCTGTAGAGAAACAAAAATAAGTAATTAAATAACCGTTTCTTAAATAATGGACACCGAAGGCTGCTTTTATTTCGAAAATATGAAACAATCCTTGTGTATCTAAGTAGTTTGCAGTAGCTCTACTGACCAGAACAAAACACAGGCCATCTAACTTTTTCACTGTTATGCTGAACAAAAAAAGTACAATATGAGGTGAACTCATGTTTAAACCTTGTGCCTATGCTCTCTTTCACCCGTAATCAGCACATGGCTGTAATTATACTTGACACTGCACCATGTGTGTGTAACTGGAGGACAGTCAAGGCACTCTAGAGCGTTCAACTTCCTGATGTGGAGAGATTCAGTACAGAGTTAAGAACTAGGAAAATACCCACCAATAATCAATAGACACAGCGGACTGATAAATGATGGAGAAAACACACACCATCAGCATCAAATGCACACAATTTTTACAGCTTTTCCCTCTTTTTAAGCCAGCTGAAGAAGCTGATAAACACAGAGCAATGCTCCTGAGTGTCTCTTTGTTAAGATTTCAAAACAAGCCCCCCCTCCACTGAGCCACTGAACTAGAGGACGTACAGTAAATGGATTCTGTCAGTAATGGTAAAATGATATGGTCTGGTCTTCGATATCGGGCTTGTTTACAGTAGATGCTTTTGTGTCTTTTTGTAGCAGAAAATGTACGGCTTACAGTATAAACACTTCAGTGAAAATCTGTCAAAAACAACATAGACATACTACTTTTAAGACCCTTTTATGATGCAAACAGTGCACTTGGGGGAAGTGAATGTTCCATAGATAACAGTCATGAACCAGGTATGATGAAACTTTGCCTTTAGGATCTGTTTAGTTTGCTCACCCCATGACGTCAGCTCGCAACAGAATGTACATTGATCAGATGTGTTGAAACCACATGAGTCTGAGTTCGGTTTGGTCCCACAGACTTCCTCAGCCGCCTCATGCTTCTGGCACTTAAGAGGCCCATTGGGGAGGAATAAAAAGCAGCCATAGGAACACAGAGGTTCTCAGCCAACAGCAACACATCAGGACGGTCCTTAAAGAGCGCTGCTTTGGCCTTGGAATGGATAGTCGTGTGGTGATACTGGAGGGCGTTAAATAGCACACATGGAGAGACCCAGCAGTCTGTCATCTCCTGGTTAAGAGACTTAAGGGAAGCCATGGATACTAAACTGTTTGTTTTGTACCCCAAAATGTTTCCGTTCCCTCCGTTTGAAACCACCACAGCGACGTCATGTTCCTGATCATGAAGTCTGTCTGAACAGAGAGAACATTCATGCACACACTGGCGTTGTTTCTCATGAGCAGCGGTTTGAAGTGATTATTCAGTATAATGGCCAACCCGGCTCGTTTAATGAATAATTTGGGCTGCGACTGAGCTCTTCCAGATGGCTGAAATGAAATGCCACCCTTAGCATTTCACCAGTTGGGTGAAGTCGTCATGCCAACAGGATGGTGGTTAGTGTTCAGAATGACTCCTGTCCATGAGATGATTTTAACAGTCACCAGTTTTCCATCTAACTTTGCATTTTCTCTCCTTGTGTCTTGTTTTGATTCAGGTAGCAGCGAGACATAACCAAAGGGACGGTGATCCATCAACCCCTGTCCCCTCCAGAGGCAGCATGGAGCACCAGGCATCACAGGGGCAGCTAGGAGGAGAGGGGGATTGTGGGATGCTGAATCTGCTGCTGCCTAGTCCCCAGAGCGAGGCAGTGACCCATGAGATGGAGGAGCTGTCACTGCAGCCCACACAGAGCCTGCCTCCGCTCAATGAACGCAAAAATGGTAAGGATGTGCTACTGTAAGGGCATGTAATGGCATGTAGAATTAGAGGGGAGCATGATGACAGAAAAATCCACTTTCCTTCCTTGTCAACTGGATTGTGGTCTTGCAAAAAATGAAGAAGGATCTACAGTTGGAAGCTGAATAACGCTCAAAGGAAATATGAATTTATTATCCTTGATGAGGCAAATAAGAATAGTATCACGTTACAGTTTATAATGTAATGATGCCATTAACCTAACTAAGACATATAAAAGTGAAACCTTAAAGTAGCACCTGGTTTTTGCAATTTCACAAACACCAGGCCTCCTTATGTAAGCCTCCATATGTTGCTATATTGCAAACACATTACTGTAACTACTCAGTGATTAATGAAGGCACTGCACAGTTGAGTCATCAGTCAAAACTCTTTGAAGCAGTCGTCTGTTTCCCGAGGCTCCTTTCTTTTGATTTAACATCCTCGTGATCTGATTCAACTTCTCAAAGGTTCAAATGATCACTTGATAGAAAAAAAAAAGTTGAAATGACGAGATCAAAGTTTCAATGTGGAATAAAATTAAAATAGTTTGTAGGAAGAATTTGGAAATTAAAATAATGAAGATAATGTTGAGCACAAAACTGGGAAAAAGGTTGAGATGTCAAGATAAAAGTCAAAACATAAAACAAACTGAATGTAAAATTTGGCCTTTATTCTTCTTTTTTGTACTTTTTTGACTGATTCTATGATCCCCCTCCTCCTCCCCTCATTAACAATGCAAACATGTCGAAGCGACTGCCTGAGACACCGGCTAAGTCAACAGAGAAGCTACAAAACTCCCGGCTAACTCCAAAGTACAGGGCAGAGCAGTTTCACAATGAATATTATGTGTCAGGTGATCAAATGTTCTGCAGATTTTGTCAACGTACTGTTGACTGGACCTGCAAAGATACATGTGAGGACCACCTGAAGAGTGAGTGATTATATTTCATTACTTTATACAGTGTCTCAGCAGTGTTGTTTTTGTCAACGATGACGATGACGACATCATTTCGTTGACGCCCCTTTTTTTCATGACGATGACGAGACGATGACAAGTTAAACATGGCTCTTTGATGACTAAAACATGACGGGACGTGTGTAATTTGTTCTTGACGAGACGAGACTGGACTAAAATGTAAGTGGGTGGTCTGTCAGACATTCAAAATGCACAACATTAATGCCTATTTTGCTTGTAATCTGTCTATTAAAAGCTAAAAAGTATGAGCAGTGCTGCTGCATCCTGTCCTTGTTCGGTCACTCCCACCACCTGGCATGCAGCGCACATTCTGCACAGCACACCTGCGGTCAGTCGTCACACACACGGACACATTTAATAATTCACTGGAGGACCATGGCAGCAGCGCCGGCAAAGGAGCTTGGTGGTCGGAAACGACGGGATGATCTATGGACATTCTTTCAATATATTGAAAGCAGCAGAAAGAAAAACAGAGTGCACTGTAGAGGGAGACAGCGGTCCTGATAGATGATCATTTCTGTGGCGCATGCTGCTTCCGCTGCTGATACCGCACTGTAACGAAGCCGAGCGAGGCGGATTGTAAAACTATGGAGGGACAGAGGGGCAGAAAAAAGAGAAGAAGAAAGGGCAGAGGGTATCCCAAGTGTGGGATCACTACAAGTTAAAACAAAAAGGCATTATAGTGCAGGGTGTCTATTGTAAAACCAAGTTAGCTTAGCTTTATACCACGTCGACAAAGCTGCAGCACCTCAGCTGTAAACATCCGGTCTGTGCATCAAGTCTGCAGAGCGGACACAGGTGTGGGGGACCCATTCATATATTTAATAAATGTGATTTTGCTCATTATAATATCTTAGTATCTAACTATGGTATTAATTACAGCCTAGTAACAAAACATGATAATAATAATAGTATAGAGTTAATAAAACTAAAAAAAAACTTACTATAATAGCAAGTTATGGACAAGAGAAAAAATAAAACTGCAAGAACAATATAAATAAAACAAACTCAAATGTTCAAAAATATTTACACCATTGCACATGGGGAAATATCAATATCATTTGATCTGTGTAACTGGTTTAGTGCTCACTGCAGACAGTTATCATAGCAACTATAAGGGCCTGTTTATCCATTCAGGTTTTTACTGTAAAAGCTTTTTGCCCATCAGCAATGAAGTACAGCACTGCAGTATTGCATCAATGGGAACATCTAGGCTAGAGCTATCAATCTGGTAAGGAATCTGATTATTATACAGAAGCATTAAGGTTAACTGTTAGTTTATGAATTGCAACACTTGATACAACCTGTCAACCTTGATTCCAATTTCCACTATTTATTGACATAAATTAATTTGTTAAAAGACTAATACCTTTTTTTTTTTTTTTAACTAAAACTAGACTAAAACCTTTTTGAGTTTTTGTCAACTAAAACTAGACTAAAACTATCAGGTATAGAAATGACTAAAATGTGACTAAAACTAATAAACATTTTCATCCAAAAGACTAAGACTAAAACTAAATCTAAAATAGCTGCCAAAAACAACACTTTGTCTCAGGGTTAAATTTGCTTAAAATATTAAAAACCAAATTCGCAAAAAATTTAAACTGAAAAATACGAATATCGGAAAAATTTAAAAGGAATTGGGGTAGAAATAAAAAAAGATCTTATAGGGCCCTAAAAACCCCTCCTTCGACCATATTCAGGGTCACCGTTTGTTTTGTTGGGCCCTACTCTGACCATAGATAAGAAGAGTAAGGGGATCCTCATAATGCGTGTTGTAGGTGCATGTTGCTCCCTCTCCTCTCAGGGTAGTGGTTTTTTGGCACAACTTCAGCACATGTTCACTCACAGCTAGGGCTGGGCATTGATAAGATTTTATTGATACCAATGCCATCATCCATGCTGCTCATTAATCCGATTCTTGAATGATTCCCTTATCGTTTCCTGTGATTTTCTGTGTGGGCAAAAGTTGGTCAAAATTGGTTTTTATTGGCAACAATGCCAGTCAGATGTTACTTAGGATACTCAGTACAGTCCTGCATTGATGAATACATTCAGAACAAAGTGGGAGGAATTGTGAAGCGAAAAGACCGATGGTATCAATTCCTTTAGCTATATGTAATCGATCCTCAAATAGAATTGGTTGCAATTCCCATCTGTACTTGCAGTGTGCTGTTTACCGTCAAAACCGAAAATGCCTCAGTTTACATGAGGGTACGGAACCAGGAACATGTACTTAATGGTTCCATATTTGATTGAGAATTGTTTTTCCCTATTATACATTCAGTTTATGGAGAAAAATGTACATTTTTTACCTGTCTTGTTTTTGTTAAATGATGGTTCAGTCTGTGATTTTCCAACTTCTTAACGTCATTTTTTGTTAGCTGGCATTACTGCCGCTAAGAAACTAGCGGGCAATGGAAGCAGCCCCAGCTACTCAGCTTGCCACAATGGTATTTATGAATAGATATTTTGTATATGGAGAGCTCTGTAGCCAAAATGCATGGTACCAAACAGGATAATATAAATCTTTTAGAGGAAATGAGAGAAAAGATAAATTATTTGGATTAATCTGTTGTTAAAATCGAAAGCCTATGAATGAATAACTTGGATCGAAAACTGTGGGTCTGGGTAATATGTTTTGGGTTTTTTTAGGATATGGGATAAAGAGGTCTGTGTGAAGGTGGGGGGTGAATTTTGTCTTTGTCTATGTTTATTGTTGTCCTGTCCTTTGTTCTTTAGCTGTTGTTGTTGTTGTTGTTGTTTTCTTTAGTCCTCTGTTTGTGGTTCATGCATTGTTTGCTTTATACATTGGCTCTGAGTATGTTGCACTGCTGATTGTCAATGAATTTTGGATCACAAAAAAAAAAAAAAACTAGAAAGCACTCAGAGAACACAAACCTCCGCCAAGGTAGCTCACATATTTCTGTTACATCTATAAGCAATAGTTCCATGATAAAGTTACCATGATAATATGGTTCCTTGACCTTGAAACCCACACCTAACACTCTGAATCATGTTGATATCATTATTAGTTAGAAAGTTATTAAGCAAAAACAATCTTTGCTCATGGTGGTTATCTGGATCACCACCAAAATCTAATCATTTTTAAGTTGGGCATTACCAACATCTCCTGAAAATTTCAGCAAAATCTGTCCTGTAGTTTTTGCGTAGTCTTGCTAACAAACAGACAAATGGGGCCAAAAACATAACCTCCTTGATGGAGGTAAATACATTCAGTACTCTTGACACAATAAATAAGGCCAAATATGCACCAAGTTGAAAACTATGACCCCTTAAAACTTTCAGCAGCCTCTCATTTGTTCAAAACACAATAAACTGATCCTCATTGTGCTCGCCAGCCTAACTGTTGCCTCCCTCGCCCTCACGATGTCGGTGTCGTTTTGGCCTACACATTAGACTGACTCAGACTCTGATGGATGGCTACACGATTATCAGGCTTTAGTAGAGGGTTAGATTCACAGCTGCCTTTGCCAGTTCCTAATCATGGCTTAGATGATTACAGGAGATCAGTCCAGTACAATCACCGCAATATTGATCAGCAAGCTTGGAGAAATCTAATTTGTCAGATACAGTCAACAAACACAGGGTGTTCAGCCAGACTGGATTAGACGTGTTTTGGATCGCTGAGGGACTCTGTGCCTCCGTGCCCTGTGGCTGCTGTCTGTTGTCTGCAGGAGAGTGCAGTAAAACCTCTCGGCTGTGGAACATTTTGTGGAATGTCAACAGTAGTAGCACCCACTCATCATCTCGGCTTTTGTCATTTCCCCTGCAGTGAGAACACACACCTCATACTTTCCACCCGCTGAAGCCATCCGCAGCTCTTTGCAAACCGCAGAGTCTTCCTCTCTCTTATTGGTTTTAACATGCAGGTGTTAATCTGTCTACCATCATGACAGGTCTGAGCGTCTGAGACCACTTCTGTTGTGTGAGCCAGGAGGATTAAGTCAGGAGAGAGAGCAGCAAGGCCAACAAGGATAGTGAGATCAGTGTGACAGAGAGCAAAACTCTGACCAATTAGACAGAAAGTGAACAAAAGACATAATAATGATGATGATGAATATGATGAACGCACATGATCGAGCCAATAAGATTGTAAAAAGTATTTCCTATATGTCCTGAAATCTTTTTTGTTATTTTTAATTTTCTGAAATAATAGAATAGAAAATTGAAATAGGCTCCTTTTGTTACAATTTGTAAATATTATGAATTAGTATAAACTGAAAATAAATCTGTCAAATCGGGATATCAAGAATCTAAATCATAAACTATTTTGAGCAACTGAATACTGTATTTTCCGGACTGCAAGTCGCACTTTTTTTCATAGTTTGGCTGGTCCTGCGATTTATAATCAGGTGCGACTTATATATCAAAATATATATCATTAAGCATGTTTTTCAACGTTAATTCATACTGACTGACATGAAACGAGGAGTAAACATTACCATCTACAGCAATGAGAGGGCACTCAAGGCTAGGCTAGACATAAACAAAATGCCCCCAAAATGAAAATCCAATTCTACAGATGAAAAACTGCAATTCAGCGGTAATCAAGCAGAGATAAAGTTTGGAGTGAGTGAGAAACTCATGAGGGACTGGCGAAAAGCAAAGGTTACTCTTACTGCTATAAAGTAAACAAAGAAAGCAAGATGGCCAGAGCTGGAGGAACGAGTCCACAGATAGGTGCTTAAACAACATACTGCCGGGAGAGGCTTGTTAACGATGCAGTTACATCTCCACGCCCTGGTAGCTGCCAAGAAGATGAATTTAAATGAGGCAGGTGGGCCTTCTTGGTGTTACCGCTTCATACAAGGCAACCACCTGTCTATCAGAGCACTAAATAAATGCGACTTATAGTCTGGTGCGATTTATGTATGGGTTTTTTTTTTTCCTCTTCATGACACAATTTTTGACTGATGCAACTTATACTCTGGAGCAAGTTATAGTCTGGAAAATACAGTAATTCATATTCATAGAACTAGCAAATTTGACCTCAGAACAGGCCCTTTTTATGACAATTATCCACTCTTTACTGTAGGAGAATAATTTGTTAACATTGCAGCACAGCTGGATCCACCTGAATCATTGTCTGTAATCAGACAGAGCCATCTAGCCAAGCTTCAATCAACAATGATTGTGCTTTGCCCAATTTAGCACGGCCCAGAAATAAGAATTTGCAACACACTGAAAAGTAAATAAGAATAGCTAAAGGCTTATAAAAGATTATTTTATAATCCTATTTTAGTGAGTAATCAAGTGAATCTTTGATTGTAAAATATGTTGATTACTTTTGACTTGTCCACTGAGCTGTCTGGTAGCAGTGGTGTCCATATTCTTCTCAACTGAGGAAGCAAGGAAATGCTGTAAAAGGTAGTGTTCATTTGCTTAACCACTGTGCCCCTAAACACCAAAAAGTAATCTATTTAACAAAAAAAAGACAGTGTTTGTAATTACTAACCTAAATCCCGTTGCGGTGCCATAGTGGAAAAATATCAGAATCATTACAGGTAATCGGCTAAATTAGTAGATACATAATTTATTGTTTTACCTGATACTTACATTGATACTTTTTTTATAAACTTTTCTTAAGTTATTCAGAGTTACGTTGTCTTCTTGAGCACTAAAAACAGCTCTATGCAAACTTTGAGATCTTTTAGACTAAAAAGTGGCTTCTTTGTAAGGAACTCATATATTCAAAATTAAATTGATTTTCTGACTTCAGTTTAGAACAAAAACTTCCTTTCTTAAAACCTTACGAAAAATGTTACTATAAGGATTAAACTTAAGCTAAAGATGGTCTCTAGCTTCTGTGTGTAACAGCACATTTATTT
Source organism: Cetoscarus ocellatus (assembly GCA_037902135.1). Lineage (NCBI taxonomy): Eukaryota > Metazoa > Chordata > Actinopteri > Labriformes > Labridae > Cetoscarus > Cetoscarus ocellatus. Next base: position 367,663 of record JBAMNC010000901.1, on the reverse strand, counting down.
GAGTCCATTGTACTGATATTTCTGGCCAAGATATTGACTGTAAATATCGTCTGAATTTTTCACACTGCAAAAATGAAGTTCTAAAGCTTTTGTCTGCTGATACCAAAATCATGTTGATGGTATTGTGTCACGCTGTGCATCTTTACATGTCTAATGATATGATTGCGATTACGATTATAAAGTCAACAGTTCAGTTTGATTTGGTATCACGATGCACCACAATGCAGCGCAGTGACTAGTATCCTTTATTTTCCATATTATTGTATCAGGCTACATTTTAGATTAAAATGATTATTGACTTTCTTTGCATCGATGCATCTTCATCTATATTCGCATCACCATGCATCAATTAAAAGATTATTTTTGACCTCCCACTGTTGTGCATCCATAGCTAAATTAATACTTCTGAGAGTAGCACTGGTATAATTAGGGTTTCTAAACTCACCCCTGTTTATGTTTAAATCCAGCTCCAGATTACATGATTAAGCTCACTTTTTGGAGTCAGACACTTCCCTTCATGGAACCACTAACTTTTTGTGTGTGTGTGTGTGTGTGTGTGTGGGGAGGGGGGGTGTGTGTGTGTGTGTCTGTCTGTCTGTCAGTGTGTGCATTAACAGCTTGGTCATGTCATCATCAACTCAGCACAGGTCAAAGGTCAGCATGTGTTTGTTAGCCAGCGTAGAGTTTCCCGGAGGAATTTAGGACAATGCCTCTGACTGGAAGTCTATAAATATCACCGTATACACACACACACACCTCTGCTGAGTTTAAAGTCCAACAACTCACTGAGGATTGAACAGCTCTTCATCAATGTATGGCCCGTTTCAGGACAGACAGAGGCCCTGAAACATGCAGATTTGGCAAATCCCATCATATGAGCCAGTGTGTTAATAAATGCAGCAGCTGAAAACAATCATCATTTAGACAACACGCACATTTCAGCCCAGAGTTTACAACACGGAGGGGCCTCATGTGGTACAAAGAAGAAACTTCCTTGAGCCGGGGGCTGACATCGCCACAAGAGAAGAAGAAAATAATAAAGTTTTGTCATCTGGTAGTCTTAAACCTGAGATAAATTGAGACGTCTCATCCGCAAATAGACACTGAAATCTGTTTTTATTAAGAAAAATATTTCCAAATAATTATATTTATTAACTATTGCTAACTATTTTTGATTGTTCAACGATACCAGTGTTTTAACAGATACCCATGAGTAACTCATTTGGGAGCAGTTTTCAGTTTACCAGAAATCAAAGCCTCACGGATATGATCTGGTTTATATGAGCGGGTTATAGTTAATAATCATTAGGTTGAGTATGGTAGCGCATGTGAAAATAATGCGTTCTGAAGGGTGTCTGCTGCTGTTTTGAAAGAAATACTCTGTTAACAGGCTGAACAATAGACTGCAGTGTTGTTCAAGAGCTTTTTAATAAACTAAGTTACCGAACGAGTCGAATCTTTTGACCAGCTCTTTTAAGTGAACGATGAGAACACACAGTCGACAGAATGGTGTTTATCTGCTTGTCATGCATGAACTCAGGAGTGAGGTAAGACATGAAAACAATAAAAATACTGGAGTTTTCCTTTTCATAAGTCAATAAAGAAAACAGTTGTTCATTTAACGTAAACAAAGAAATGAACTGAAGCACACAGTTCTAACCTTTATATAAAAATGTATATCTTAGAAGAGATGAAGTATAATATATAATGTACTTTAGATAATGTAGCTGGTATCAGCCAAGCTTGGCTTTAAGTCAGTGAACCTGATCTATAAATGCACGGCAAGTATGATATTAAGATTCTTCTTCTTCACAGACTTTTTTTTGTTGTTTCAGTGTGAGCCCACACTGAATGTAAACTTGTGTACCAGAGCTCAGACCTGACATGAGTTTTATCTTATCCTACACCCAGGTTCAGATCAGGTTCAGCTTGATAAATGCCAATCTATGGTAAGGAATGACTATACACCCACTATCTGGTCATAAACAAAAAAGTGCTATGGTTGACTTTTTGCTTTTGATTTCTATAAATGATTTGCTGCCCCATTATGAGTAAAGCTATCAGTATTTGAGGAGATAATCACACTTTTGAGTAGCCAGCACGATGATGCAGTCATTTAAAGTTGCTTTTTAGTATTCAGTTATAGTTGCATATTGTTTCCATAGAAATAAGAAAATAGAAGTGCTGTTGTCAAAACCAGATGCTTCCTGCTGCACCATCAGAGTCTGTATTTCTCTGCAAATTTGACGTGTTCATTCCTGAAAATAGAGAAGTGTCTGTACTCATGTTTCATGGGTAAATCAGATTTTCAGCTCTTCCTGGTTAATGTTACACTTCTGATATTGCCAAAGCTCATCTTTTCAGCTCTGAGATGCCCTCATTTTGTCCCTCCGTCCTTAGTCAGCGCTGACTCAGTCTTAAATCTTTTGCAGCTCCATGAAACCAGTTCAGTCCTCCACATCTGGTGGTGTGGGGATCGCCTGGAGCCTCAAAATAATCCATCCCGAACTGGCTGAGTGAGGGAGGGAAGTGAGAGTCAAGGGGGGGGAGGTTGTTTCAGCCTTGCAACTAAAGTAAGAGAGTGAGGAGAGGTGGAGTCATACAGGACAGGCTGAGCGTTTCTTCATAGTGATAGACAGAAAGATTGCAACACCATGGATTTTAGTAAATGGGTTAACCACAGTGCTCCGTGTCTAAGAGGATATGACCCATATTGTGGGTCTTAACAGAAGTGTTGGCGTTGTGGGATAAAATGGCTTAATCTCTCAGCTGTAGTTTGGACTGCTCCGTCAGCCTCAAACAATGGCCTGCATGGAGGTGGAGACACCCAGTGACTGCTGCACTGGGGTCAGAGCAGGTGAGCATTCCTCTCCTCCATTGTTATTTTCTATAGAAGGCGAATGCTTGTTAGCTTGTACCAGAGTTGTGGAGGCTTTGAAAGTTTATGAATCATAACATGCAGGAGACGAACATTTTGACAGATCAAATAAATTCAGTGAGTGAAACCATGATTAGTTTTTGGTTGGCAAATACCTGTTTTTTTCAGACCAAAGTCATTCAAATTATGATCAGGTCTGCTGCAAAGTACTGCACACTTACAAGAAATGTGTCTTTTTTTGGTGCAGAAGACGAAAGGCAATAAAGCAGACAGCTAGTGAACAATTGTTCCACCACTGTCCTTGTACTAATGTGGTTTTCACGCCCACAGCTCAGTTAATTTGTTACAATTCAGCTGAAATAAGCGCCACAAATGTGTTTTTGCTCTGGATCACACGGCAGTATTTTGATGTGGGCCATATCGCACATGAAGGCAGAGCTGGCCTTTCGTCATTATGTCACAGCCAGTGCGGCTATGGCTAAGAGTCGCAATCTTCATTATGGGGAGGAAGCTAGCCGGTTAAGCTAACCAAGAAACAACTTGTTCAGTAGAAGTTGCAGATGTCTTTTGAACAATTATACAGATGAACATATTTATCATTATGAAAGTAAACAAACTCAGGGCATGAGGAAAATGAGATTTTAATGCTCTCCAGTGTCTACAGTGGATTACAGATGACGCCAGATAGCATAGTGGCGTATTACACTGTAACACCTGTCCGAAGCTGTCAGTGCAGAAAAGAAGAGAGCAGACTTAATGAGGAGAAATTCAGCAGCTTGAACGAGCTGGACCAAATTCTGGGAACTTAACAAGTTTTTGAAGCAGTGGATGTTGTTCAGTCCTGTGATGATCTGCTGTAGAGGTGATGGAAATAGAAAACCAGTGCTGGTTAAGAATCAAAGACAACTTTCTCAAGCAATTGACATGATTTGTCTTTTTGCTGAAACAATTCCCTTATCAATTCTCTCCTCTTTATTTTGTATAGCTTGCAAATCAAGGACATCACGCTCTTGTCAGGCAGCCAGTAGAAATGATTACAGAGAAGTCAAAAGGGTGATCATGGCAGACAGAGGACAGAAGTGGTCAAAGTTGTGACTTAATTTTTGACAAAAAGACACTTACAGCCATTTAGTGGGTGGAAACAGCAGAGACTTCCATAAGCATTCATCTATGCAGCCCAAATATTAATATCAGGTTTGATATTGTCACCACTGAAAACCTATGAAGGCCGACTTTTGCCCACACAGCAAAATGAGATTGATAAATGGAATCAGTAATTAAACTGGTATCAGTAACTTTTTATTAACTCATTCCTAGTGGAGATGGTGGGTCTAGTTTTTATGGGCCACACTGAGTGAAACATGCATGTGGTCCTGGGCCACAATTTCCAACCTCCGCCCTCAATTAAAGGCTTGACATAAAACCAAAATTAAGAAACTTTAACACCTTTAATTTATGGTTTCAAAGATGTTTCAACAGTAGAATTAATTTTTACAGAGAGAATGTTGTCTGTTCCATCTTCAGGGGGCCGATGTTACCATGCAACTTTGGCACAGGTTCTCTTGCAAGGTGTATGGCTTATGGCAAAAGTTCACACACAAGCCTTAAGCTAAAAAGAGGCCAGATAGCCTGTGCTGGTACTGTTGGATAGGCTGGTTACGGTAAATTATTTTTAAACAAAGAAAAGGGGAGAGGGACAAAGCAAAATACAGGACAGAAAGCAAAGTGTGATACCCTGCAAACTTGGGCTGGGGGATTATGGCCTAAAATTAAAGTCCCTGTTTTGTCTCACAAAACTCAATCTTTGATTTTTTTTATTTCCTTCAAAACGTGTCCCAAAACTAAACTGAATTTTCATCTTAGAATAAAAATGCAAGCTGCAATAGTGTTATAATTGGTACATCATGTACTTTGGAATTAGGCAGGCTTGTCTACGGTGACACTAAAAGCTGCCCTGTTTTTAAAATATATCAACATGAAACTTTCCTATTATTATTAAATAAATTAATAAACTGCCCATAAATGTGCCTGTGCAAAAAAAATGGCAGGTCCTAGCATTATGAAAGCAGAAAAAAAATCACTAACTCTGTTGGGAGGAAATGTGGAGAAAGGCTTTAACTTCGGGAGTAAACAGGGAGCAAAAAAACGGATAGTCAAGGAAAAAAATCTTGATTATTATTTTCAAGTCGGCTGCTAAAAACATTTGACTTAATCAATGAAGCTAACATATTTCCCTGCCATACTACAGACATTATTCATCTGAGATTGCAACATTAGACGGTGCAGTGATACTGCCGAACATTGCTCTGCCTGTTAGTACCTTATTCCAAAGTTATCTTTCTGCCTGTCATTTTTCAGGTTATCTTGCAAACCTATGTCAACAAGCATGAAATCCTCGCCCTCTTAAATGTGGTCATTTGGCCACAAACTGTAGACATCATGGTAACAGCTGAATACACATACACGTTCTCCGCAAACAACGGGATGTAAACACAGGCAGAGTCATATATTACAAACATTCTGTAATATTGCTTGAGCTTGTCTGTCAGAGTTGCTAACCAGCTTCTCACATCTTTGCCAGCTTTGCATCCTCTGTCATCAAATGCACATTTTCTTAGAGTGGTGGAAAGGCAGACCGAGTGTTTTCCAATAGTGTAGTGATGTAATGTTAAGTGACACTGAGTGAAGTTATTACTGTTTCAGTCTTCCCTATTGCAGGCTCTCGGGAGTACCCTGAGTTAAACCACACAACCATACACTCTCAAGCCTTATACGAATGTGGTTATGTGGAAGGATTTCTTAAAGGCCTGAAACCTGAGTGCAAAAGACCTCTAATCATATTGTCAACTCTAATGTTATTAGTGCAAAGTAGGAGTGATATTAGAGTGCAGTGAGAGCTTTGTGTGGTCCTTCCTTTTAAGTTTCATGTCTATTTCTTCCCTTTTTAAGTTTTACTCTTTTGTCCATATCAACATTGGCATATAGCAAACACAATGGTGCTCTTTTCTAACATTTATCTCTCTTTTTTCAGTTCTGCAGTTGAGACTTCAGCAAAGAAGAACTCGGGAGCAGCTGGTGGATCAGGGCATCATGCCACGTGAGTATGAGAAGGACCAGGTGTCCATCACTCCTCCAAATGTCAATACAGCATGGGAGGGGAGCATGACAACAATTTCAGCATCTTATATCTGGGATAATCAACTCTTTTCCTGTGTATTAAATCTACCTCATGTCTTATAAAAGCTTGCAAATGAAAATCTCTTCTGTTGCAGCTCTGAAGAGCCCAGCAGCTTTCCATGGGCAAATCCGGAGCTTGGAAAGAGCCAGGGTGAGGAAAATAGTTTGTAAATTAAGTATTAAATGTGGACTTGAGAGGTATCATGAAGCTCTGACTTTTCTTAATATTTTTGTCTTCAGACTGAGAACTTCCTTAAACACAAGATCCGCAGTCGACCAGAGAGAGCAGAGCTGGTCAGGATGCACATCCTGCAAGGTAAAGGGGTTCTCCATTTGTACACTTTGTATAAAGAACATATATATTTAGAGTACAGTACAGTTTGATTCAATTAATTTTGGATTAAATTAAATAGTGAAGGGTTTTTAAATTAGGATATCAATTGCTTTTTGTAGTATTAGGCAGCTGGCTAACTGTAAAGTGCCCTTACTTAATATGATTTTTTAAATTTTGTTATTTTCTGCCTTTGTTAGATAGAGCTGGAAAAGAGGGCTAGAAAGTGGGAGTGCAGGCCTAAAGTACTATCCAGAGTTCTCTACTTGGGGCCTGACCTACAGCTCAACTGTTTGAGCCCCACTTTATAGGAAATTCAGTGTCAGTGTCAGCTTTATTTATATAGCACATTTAAGACAGCCAGTGGCCTACCAAAGTGCCCTGCAGTGAAATAGACAGAAAACAATAAAAACAATAAAAAAACAATAAAAGCCAATAAAACCAATAAAAACCAGAGCAATACAGAGAAATCCTAACAAATAAAACACCCAATAAAAGGGGACTATACTCTATCAAAGGCCAAAGTGAACAACTGAGAAGGCTCGATCTCCTCTGGTTTTTTAAAAGGATCGACGAATGTCCAAGACCGTCTAATTTCCTGACCTAAGAGCTCTGGAGGGCTGATGTACCTTAATAAGGTTGGACAGGTATTCCAGGGCCAGCCCATTCAGAGACTTAAAAAACAAATAAAAGAATCTTAAAATGAATCCTGTACCTAAGCGGAAGCCAGTGAAGAGACGAAAGCACCGGAGTTATGTGTTCATGTTTCTTTGTCCCAGTTACAAGACAGACAAGCTGCTGCATTCTGGACAAGCTACAGGCGGTTAAGCTCAGACTGGTCGATGCAGATTCAATAGCAACAGAGAAAATATTTTTATAGTTGTTCTTTGTCCCATAAGGTACCTGTGTGTAGTACCTTCAGTCAACCATGGTGCTCTTTCCCTTTGTCGTAAGGCTGAACTCACCTCACATTGAATTTCAAGTGAGATTCAAGGAAGATGAGCAACACTGAAATGTGATATTGGAAATTGAAATGAGGTGCCTTCTCTTTTCAGCTCCATAATGCTGTTTGACCTTCCAAAGTCTTCTGAATTTTTTACTGTTAGCAGACACCTCTGGGACAAAACTCTTTCCTTAGCCAAAGACTGAGAGCCAGCTACACCATCAACTCAATATTTTTAATTTTTTTCACGTTTGATCATCACAGTAGTTATGTGCAGGCTTTGAAGAACCTGTCTTTTTTTGATTGGCAACTAGTTGAGGTATATTATGAAGCACAATCATATTTCTTTGGAGTCTCCCACAGATGTACACAGGAGATGTCAAGCCCCTCATAACCCCCCCATAAAGTTAAATATTGCTTTCCAAAAATTACCATTAATCTGCTGTATGATCCAGTTTGAATGGATCACACACACACATTCCTATCAAAAAAGCTTTGAAGAAGTATGCATGAAGTGTGTTATCATTGTTCAGTTTGATTTAAGTAAACCTAATTTTGACAACCTCAGAGCTGATGGACCCAAAAGATCTTTGCTTTTCGTCCCAATAGGTCAGGTTTGGAACCAAGGCTGAAATGGAAAAGAAGCATCTAGTACAAAAACGGATATAGTTGAGCTGGTACCACATGTATAAAAGCTAAATAATCCAGAAATAAAAGTAAACAAAGCCTTTAAGTAAAAACTGTCTAAGCTTTAAAGGCCATATTCGACATAATTCCCTAACAGTTCCTTAAACTGGAAGTTTACACACTGACATCATACAAACAGGTAAATAGTAAACGTGAGATGATTTTGTTTGTTCATCAGAGACTGGAGCTGAGCCCTCACTACAGGCCACCCAAATGAAACTGAAGCGAGCTCGGCTGGCTGACAACCTGAATGAGAAGATCGCCCAGAGACCCGGCCCCATGGAGCTGGTGGAGAAAAACATCCTGCCGGTTGATTCCAGCGTGAAACAGGCAATCATTGGTGAGAGACAGTGATGATGAAGTGAATAATACCTTCAGAACATTCTTGTCCAATGGAAAAAAAAACAATGAGATGCTTTTTAATTAAACCAAAAGTGTTAAGTAAACTTTATTTATTTCCAGTCGGCCAGGTGAATTATCCTAAAGTCCTGGATGAAGACAGCAGTGAGGCCTTGTCCCCAGAGCAGCCGGCCAGCCAAGAGTCTCAAAGCTCTGTCCCGTCCCCTGGGGACTGCAAAATGCCAGAGACGCCCTCTCCGGTCGTAGCTCCACCTCCTCCCCCACTACCCAGCACCATGCAGCAGGTCAGATACAGATCTAGTTATACTCTGTGAATTCCTACCCTCAAGGTATTTACAAGTGCTTTAAATCTTTGAAAGTGCTTGAATAGTTTTCTAGTGTTCAAGTGTTTTCAAGGTTTGTAAAGTGCTTGGATTCCAAATCTTTCCCTCTCCAATGTTAAAAATAATCCCACTGACCAGTGTGGCTAAGAGATGCAAAACAGTAGCAATTAATAGTTACTTGGCAATATGCAGTTTCACTAAAAAAAATTACATGGCTATAACCAAATAAACTTCAGGTGTCAGACATTGTTATTCAGTGGTCATCACTTCAAATTTAAATAATTTACTGAGCATTCAGTTTGCTTTATTTTTTAAAATTGTTCTATAGTCTTGTTGTGACTTTGCTCAAGTTGGCATCCTCATACAAAACATTATTTTTGGTTGTTTATTGCAAAATATGATCACCTTTAATTTGATAAGAAAGGGTTTGTATATTTGTGTTTGTATATGAATGTAATTCACCAAAGCTGCTCATGTTTTAAAAAAGGTTGGAGCATGACAACGATTTGGGTGCTGGAAAATGTACCTTGAAAGTGCTTATATGACCTTGAAAAAGGTATATAAACCCTGTGCAGGTTGCACTATACCTAGAGCTTAAAAGAAGTCCATACATAGACATCTTAAGTGTCTTTTGTTTATTTTCTCAGGCATTTCCAGTTGCCACACAAGCAACAACTGACTTTATGAAAGTGATCTCCTCCAATGAGCCGCCTGCCAGCCGCCCAGCTGTCACCACAGCTGCTCCCTCAAAGCCAGGCCCAACCCTGGTTAAAGTAAGAGCATTTTACCCTCCTCCTCTAAATATAACATCTTCTCTTGTTATGATCAGCTAGATAAACTTGTATTTCTTCGTTGTTTCCTGTATCAACAGCAAAGTCAGCAGAAGACTCCTGCTGAGAAGAGCCGCAGCAAGAAGAACAAAGAGCCCAAACCCCGGGTGAAGAAGCTGAAGTACCACCAGTATGTCCCCCCTGATCAGAAGCAGGAGGCCAGTGAAGCCCCTATGGACTCATCCTACGCCAGACTACTGCAGCAGCAGCAGCTGTTCCTCCAGCTGCAGATCCTCAGTCAGCAACAGCAGCACTACAACTACCAGACTATACTACCTGCACCACTCAAGTATGTGAATAAAAGATCAAAACTAGAATTTAATGTTAACCATGACTGAGATTTCTCCAGACTGATCTGAATTTTCTGACCTGAAGCTGCCCTCAATTATGGTTCTTTGAGCCATATTTGCTGTTTGCAATCTCTTGATTTGCATTATACGTTCTTCAATATAAGTCACAGCTGTCTTCTAGCTGACAGCTAACAACCTAGATACATTTAAAGTTAAAGACTGAGAACATTTTGATGGTCGACTTCTTTTGTTTCAGTTACACAGATGGCCTCAGGGTGTAATGTTGCTCAGGTCCCAATGGTTTTATTTGATATAACGTATAATAAGAATAGTGTCTCTTTGCTCTCTTGAAATTTCATGTCAATCTGATTTTGAGAAACTGGTCCATGCCTTTGTTTCTAGCAGACTAGATTATTGCAATGCCCTTTATATCAGACTTTCAAAAAAATTAAAAATGCAGCAGCCAGCGTACTTACAGGAACAAGGAAAACAAAACACATCCCACCTGAGCTAAAAAAGCTTCACTGGCTTCCTGTCCAACAAAGAATGTTTTTTTTAAATATTTCTCCTTGTATTTCAAGCTTTAAATGGCATGACGCCACAATACTTACTGAATACAGCCCAGTCAGATCTCTCAGATCATCCAGATTAAAACAAAGGGTGAAGAAGCTTTCAGTTACTATGGTCCTGTACTGTGGGACAAACTGCATGCTGACTGGAGGTCAGTTAGTTCCTTTACGAGGGCTCTTAAAGCACTCCTTTTTATTCATGCCTTTGGCTGTTAGTTTTTATGTACAACATGCATGTGCACCAACTAAAAGTTTGTGTGTGTGTGTGGGTGTGCGTGTTTGTAGGAAAGAAAGCAACATGGGAGAGAGTGTGCTTCCTGTTGTGTTTGAAGTTTTTATGTTTTTGTTTCTAAAGTAATATCTGTATTATTTTTACTGTGCCTGTTTTTATCTTCTGTGAAGCACACTGAGCTTACACTTTGAAATGTGCTATACAAACAAAATTAAATTGAGTGTAACTGAAACTGCACACATACTAGCCTAAAGCAGGGTACACACTGTGCAATATCCGGCCTGAGTTTCAGCTAAGATGTCCGATACTGACCAAAGTCAGCAAAGGACTGATTATTTGGTGGCCCTGAAAATAATCTCACCTGGTAATCCTGTGATGTGAGTGTGTTAAGAGTCCTGTTATCCTCTTGGAAGAGGAGCAAGGCCATCCCGACTTAAAAAGATGCAAAAGGTTTGGCAAATACAAAGTATCTACATAAAAACATTTCATCTGGAAGATGGAAAATTATTGAAAATGCTGAATATGATTAATCCAGTACTTCTGTGTTATGTGAAAATCAAACCTGGTAATGACAGACAGATTTTAGCAGTGGTGTGTTTTTGGGAATGTGACGATTATACTGTGTTATGGTTAATGCTGTTAAAAAAAGTCCCAATTGATTTATCACCAAGGCAACCAAAGGCACCAACTTAATCTGATGTTTTAGCTACAAGTAGCCAAACAGAGCTATCAATATCACTGCTGCAGAGGGACACAACAGTTAGGCACAGTATCCATTAAAGAAACAAATAAACTCAGGACAAACAACAGCAACAAAGTATTTCATCCCTCTTGGTAATCTTTGTTTTGTTTTTGTTTTGCACTGACTTATTTAATCACTGTAATGTAAGTCATGAATCAGCAAAAGTTCGCCCATAAATAAATCTAAACAAAGGCAAAGTGGTCTTTAACATTTAACATTAGCAATATTGAAGAATTCATAATACTTTATAATATATTTCATTTAAGAGCAAATTTTACGATAATGTAAACCCAGGAATGCAAAATTGCAGCATAATAAACATTTATAGTCCGTCTAAAATCATGCAAAATCATTTCATTATCATGAAACTGAAATTAATTCTCTGACTTTACTCAGGGCAACAAATTTCATAATCATCCCATCCCTTGTCACATCTAACTTTAATCAGTTAGATATAAACTGAAATTTTCCAAACCAATGTAGCTCAGTGTGCAGACTTTTACTCTATTAAGTTTGAATTTTACATCTCTTTTCACTTCAGTTTAGACTTTGATATGTCACCAGGCCCTGCACTTTAACACATTTTTCTGCCACTTACAGTGCAATTGTTTCCACGTAGACACCAGATTATTTTGAAGTATTTTTCAGTCTGTTAAAGAATTTCTGTACAGTGAAATTTCTGCCAAAAAGCACATGGACATATTTTTCCTCTGATCTGTTTTGGCATCTTTCCACCACCCTTGATCCCAAAATGCCTGAAACCAAGCCAAACGTTGTTTATATCAACCCAGAAAACCATGAGATTTGTTTCCAATAACAATTCTGCATCAAATCACATGAACAGATTACAGGATGTTGTATTCATAAATCCTCATAGCAGCGTAGACAAGCTGTCCCTGAACCGTGTGGATGTTCTTTTGTTCGGCTGATTGTTTTAGTTAGTTAGGTACTGGATGGATGTTCAGTTCATATAACGAACACATTTCCTCTTTCTCTTTCCTGTCTTTCTCATTTCTCTCACTCTTTAACAATATCTCCTTTGTCTACCTCGCCTCTCTCTTCCTCTGTCTCTGTTTTTTATTTGTCTGTGGTGTAAATGAAGGAATGACCTCATCTTTTTGTTTCTTCCTCTGTAGACCTGTGGCAGATGGGCAGAGCAGCAGCGCGAGCACCCTGCCGACCTCTATCATGGTGTCTCTGCCTACTGCACCTCCACCTCCCTCCCTGGCTCCTGCTCGTCTGAACAACTCACTGTCCAACCGCAAGCCAGGGGTCCTGCCCGCCAACCTTGAGGAGATGAAGGTATTTTAGAAACCCACATGCACTGGCGAACACTTAGCTTGGAATGTCAGTGTAGACGCCATACCTATGCCAAATGTCTGTACTGTAGGAGCTGTCATTATCTCATCTTTGTTTAGTCAAACTCTCCACTGCAGCAGTCAGCCATGATCCTCCTCTCGAAACTTTGTGTACATTTGTTAAACATTTATGAGCAAGCCACACATAGTGTAATGCTAAGGCGACACTACAGGTCCTTGAAGACACATCAAACTTTTACGGACGGTAGTATCCTCACTGTAACTTTGCAGTCCAGATCCATCAGCCTGAATTTTTAAAGATTTGTTATTATTATTACTTTTTAATTGTTAATAATTGTAAATAGCTCTACTATATTTTCTTCTATTTTGTTTGTTTGCTGTTTGTTTATTGATCTACATCTAATATATTATATGTTATTCTACTGATTAGAGGTGGGTGAAAATATAAATTCATCAATGTATTGCAATATCCCCCCCCCCCCCCCCCCCCCCCCCCAATTCAATATTGATTCAGCAAATCATCTGAATTGATTCACCTCCTGGCCAATGGGCCTCGCTGTGGACTTTTTCATTGTTCATACAGAACTGTCATGTTTTTTTTTTACTTTTGTACTCCGTATGTACAAATAAGTTATTATTGTGCAAATTTTTATTTTCAGATGTTTTATTGCTCAAAAATGTGACATAACATACCACATTAGTTCACATGGGCATAAAATAAATATTTAAAAATTGTCAACAGGTACTCTACTTACTTGTGTATTTCTACTTCTTACTGAATTGACATCGAAGCATTTAAATCAATATCGAATCGAATTGCAACCTAAAGAATTGAAATCTAATCAAATTGTGAGGTTTTTAACAATACCCAGCTCTACTACTGATCTTAATACATGCTACTTTACCCTTGTACTTACCCCTGTACAGCTGCAACACTGAATTTCCCCTCTGATGATCAATTAAGAGTTGTCTTATCTTATCTTTTCTCATTTAATGTCTGTAATCAAACAGATCCATGTTGCCAAGCTCCAATCTCCAACCACGGTGAGCGTTCCAAAGCGGGACAGCCCAATCAGAGTCCTTTAGAGCAGGAAGAGGTGGGACGTGACTGTTCATACAGAGATTAGCATAGATGCTAACAGCTTCAGTAGCAGTATTATCAGATCTGGACCACATTTCTTTATTAATTGAAAAAAAAAAATACAAGACTTTTTTCTCTTTAGTGAGGATATTTTCCCTCCACTTCCGACATGTTGGAGTTTGTTCTGCGAAGGGGCTCATGATCTGTAGCACAGTAGCACCGGCCTACTTAATTATCTGATTGGCCTGTGATGAATGTGATTGATGTAATGATCATCCAGTCACCTTTTGAATATGTTTTAAAGGTTCTGCCCACACCCAAACACTTTCTATGGGTTGTTGCCCTGATGGAATTGTGAAATGTGTTGAACAGTCCATCTGGTGTGTCAGATTATCCTCACCTGCAACCAAAAAGTGGGACCGAAAATCACTTCCCTTATTTTGAAAACTTGGAACTTGTTCCAAAGTTGAAACCAGTTCTTGGCACCCAAGCCTAGTGCTGTGTGTCAAATGTTCAATGGGACTTGAGGGTTAAGGTGCTTGAATAGCTATTCTATTCCAACAATTGATTGTTATCAATAAAAGACTAAAAAAAATGCCATTGTTTGTTCTCAGTATCTACTCAGCATTAGACTTATTCCAACTTTTTTGTTTATCTTCAGACTGACTTATGTTAACCTGACACGCCAGATGGACGATTTCATATACCCGCAACAGAAATATTTCACTAGTCCATCTGGAGAAGAGCCCATAGAAAATGTTTTCAGGGGGCGGACCCTTCAACCACAACTGCAGCTGGTGATTGGACGATCCTTCTGCCAGTCACGCTCATCACAGACAAATCCATATCAAGCCACAGTGTGACGTACCAGCTAGACCCTGTTGTTAGCCATTAGCTTAAACTATGTTTCAGTCCTTAGACTATTGTCTTGACATTAAATTATACAACACAGATGTATCATTTACTTTTTATATGTGACATGAACCATGTCAACGACAATCCCCACCATGTTCTCCCGGTAATTCTGAGGAGAGCAGATTTCGCCAGGTATCGTTGAGTAGCCGTGACTCCAGACTACCATAGACTAAACGGCATCATCTGCTGAGGATTTCCGCATCTCTCCCAGTTTCCCAGCTTCTCTGATTTGATCGTCCATGAGGGAAACCAGCTGAGACACGATTATCACAATGGGGCTTGGAGTCTTTCCCACAACCCTTTTCACGACCAGAGGAGCTAGTTGGTAGATCAAACTCTGACTGAAACCAGTCAGGAGAAGAGCAAAAACATGATTTCCTGTAAGAAAAGCTTTAAGTGATGTTCTTTGCTCCTCTTTTAATGAAGAAATAGAGTCCATTTCTGATAAAACTGCTGATGTCACCGCATCCACAGAGACCGCTTTTGAAGCCGCCATTGTTTTCAAACATGCAGTCACTTCCCGCTGTCGTCTTTAGTTTCCACTTCTCTTCCCTGATTGGCCTGTCCAGCTTTTTGCTGACTGAAGTCATTGGAGCTTGGAGCTTGGCAAGATGGATCTGTGTGCTTTCAGACAGTGAATCAGGCAGGTCCATCTGCACTGCAAGGTTATTGTTATGTAAGGATGACAGAACTTTTTGTTTGATAAAGTATGTACCCAGTGGGAAAAAGGAAGGAACATATAGTTAATGCTTCAAATAGAACAGCCAAATCCAATTTGGCGTGACGAAATGGAGTCTGTTGCTGCCTGAAGATCAAAGAAAAAGTCAGTCTATGCTTGAAAAGTTTGCTGCATTCCCTCACCAGCAGCTGTTTTAAATAAATGATGTGTGGATATTTTTATCTGTTTAGGTGGCAGAGCTGAAAATGGAGCTCAAGCTGCGTGGCCTCCCTGTCTCTGGAACAAAAACTGATCTTATAGAAAGACTGAAGCCTTTCCAGGACAACCCCAGCACCTCCCTTCCAACCACCATCACCGCCCCTGCCACCACCACGCTCTCCTCCATTCCCATGGAGGTCACCACTACCACCAACACCACCCCTACTATCATCCTGCCAGTCCAGCAGGTGGCCCCAGAAAGCATTAAAATCTCCCCACCAGTTTCACCCACTCCGACTGATTCCTCCGCCCAGCAGCAGGATGCTGGCATGTCCGAGGCTCCAGCTGAGACACCGATGAGTGCTGGCTGGGTAGATCTGAGCTCTTCTCCTCTCCCGTTTGTTCCAGTCCCAGAGGAGAAGGACAGGAGGCTGCACGAGAAGGAGCGGCAGATAGAGGAGCTGATGAGGAAGCTGGAGCAGGAGCAGAAGCTGGTGGAGGAGCTGAAGATGCAGCTCGAGGTGGAGAAGAGGGCTGGCACCACAGACTCTGCCTCTCTGTCTCCAAAATTCACCTCTGTACCCACTGTTAACCCTGGCCCTGCTGTACTGAACTCAAACTTAGTAAAAATGGAGAGCACGGTCCTGTCAAACTGTTCAACCACCCCTGCTACAATCCCAAACTCCATCCTGAGCTCCCAGTCTCTCTCCCCAATGCCAACAGTGGTCAAGTTGGAGGATGTGACTGTTTCATGTGGTAAGCCCATCCAGCTGCAGCCCCAAACTCAGCTCATTGCCCAGATCCAGCCCCAAACACAACCCCAGGTAACCACCAGCCCACAGATACTCCCCCAGTCACAGAGAAGCCCCAAAGCCCAGAGCCAGCTTGCAGCGCCTGGTCTGCAGCAGTTCTTCATCAGTCACTCAGGAGGCGTGTCCCAGGTGCTCGGTCAGCCTCAGACCTTGTTAACCACATCTGGTCAACCTCAGACTCTGCTGACAGCATCTGGTCAGCCTCAGACTCTCCTAACAACCACAGGACAGGCTGGAACTCAGATCCTCCTCCCAGTGTCACTACCCAACAATGCCACCGCCATCCAGCTGCCAAACAACACAGTCAGCCTGCAGGTGAGATCAAAAGCTACAAAGTCAGCTTAGTTTACATGAAAGACAGTTTTTCTTAAACAATGGGACAGTGTTGACTCAAAGTTAACTAGCTAAACAAACTTTTGAACACCATTGCTCTTTTCTCAGCCTGTCCTTCAGGCGGCAGTCTCAAATTCTGGCCTGGTTCAGGCCTCAGTTTCTCAACTGCAAACCACTAAGATGGAGACAACACCCAACAAGCAAATAAACAACCAAAACCCATTGCTACAGGTCAGTTACTACACATTCATACCTCCAATCTTACAAACACAGAACTATGATTTTTCCTTAAAGGGATATGTCAACTTTTTTTTTTCTTTTCATGTCTTGCCTCACTCCCAAGTCCATGACAAGCAGATAGACACCATTCTTTTGACTGTGTGCGCATTAACAAGAAAGAGACAGGCAGAGCTTGCCCTCTGCTAATTAGCCTAGCTCAAACACAGGGAGTCAGCGGGTATGGCTAGCCTGCCTCTGCCTATAGTCATCAGATAAACTCTTCAGTAGCTCTAAATGGTCCTGTGTTCTTGTTCTGACTTGTTTCTTTTAACGCGTTATGTTACGTTATCTTATACTATCATCATATTATCTTCTTCTACTCCTAAACAGAGGCTTTGTTTTGTTGGCCTGCTTCTGCAGTGGTTTGCACTAGTGATGTGACGTTTGCGAATGAGTCAAGTCTTTTGAACAGCTCTTTTAAGTGAATGATAAGAAGCAATTCGTAGTAATGAGTGAGCCATTCATTTGCAAGCATTCCTAATTTTGCAGGCAATTTGCTTTAAGAATGTCTTGCAAATGAATGGCTCACTCACAAGCTGCGAATCAGTTCTCATCGTTCACTTAAAAAAGCTGATCAAAAGACTCGACTCGTTTGCGAACATCCCATCACTAACCAGCACAGACATGCATGCAAGTAAGTCAACAAAACAAAGCCTTCGTTTACGAGTAGAAGAAGATAACACGACGATAGTAGAATATAATGTTACATAACGCAGTAAAAATACAATTCATAACAACCACACAGGACCACTTAGAGTTATCTGGTGACTGGTGGCAGAGACAGGCTAACAATACTCATTGACTCCCAGTGTTTGAGCTAAGCTAACTAGCGGTGGGTGATCTTTGGCTGTCTCTTTCTTGTTAATGGACACACAGTCGAAAGAATGGTGTCTATCTGCTTGTCATGGACTCGGGAGTGAGGAAAGACACGAAAGGAAAAGAAAATTTGGCGTATCCCTTTAAATAAATTATTCATTTATTTTTACTGACAAGTCTGACAAAATAATGGATGTAATTTTGCTTAAACGTTGTGATGTTTTTTTGGCTGGTCATGAAACTCTAAAATGATTATCAGATTTTCTGTGTGACCACTTAGATCATTCCCATGTATTCTTTTTGTTCTCTCAAACTACTTAGAGGTCATATTATGCGTTGTTTGAGGTTAATACGCCCTTTCATGTTTTTGTCTCCTTCATGTGATTGTGTACCTCTGTCCGCAAGACTAAAAGTCTTTTCTTTCACATACACACAGACACTCGAAATTGATTGCATGTTGCCACTAACAGCATGATGGCTCATTTGTAAATCTTATCACTGTGGCACAGGTGTAGAATTTCTCAGATTGTGTGGCACACACTAACAAAAGTGGCTTGTTAAGTCAATCTCTCCACAACCAAGACATCAGCTAGGAATGTTATTTTTTTGTTGGCAAATCAGACTTCCTTAGCCTTAAATGCGCCATTAGTGCTTGTTACCTGCAGAGCTGATAGAGAGCAGATATTATCCATCAGGTTTAAAAAGTTTCCATGGAAGTCCAGACATTTAAAATGAGATATTTGGTTCTTTCCAACTTCAATAACTCGATTTTATCCAGCAGAAATACCCAGCTCTGATCCAGGATTTGCCCGTGAAAATTTTCAAAAGCAGCGTTAACAATGTCTCAGTTCGGTTCGCTGCATAAGGGAGACACCCTTAGGGGACCGTGATAGACAGAATCGTGAAAGTGTTGAAGCTTCAGAAATTTTGTTTTAAGATATTTAGATGTTAAAAATACAAAAAATTATTTGAATCTTCAGTCTGTTGCTCTCTAATTCTTTCCATCCTCCCTCTCACCCATGACCCGGCCACATTGTGTTTATTTTACCTGCACCCCTACCTTCAGATTTGAAATCAAATGCAGGGCTCTCTATGATACCAAAGATATTAAAAATGTGTCCAAACAACTTCGAATTTTTGAGCTTACATCGAAAAAGAAAGTTTACACAAACATCTCCATTTAGGTATCACTCCAATAACTGCTTCTGTCTCAGTCAAGGTTGTTTCTCTGTTATAAAGCTAATTTATGTTCACTTTAACCTGGATTTACATTTAAAAATGAGTTTAACACCGGTGGGTCAGCTCAGCCCCAGGTTAATAATTACGGAAATTGATGTTGGTCATGCATGAAGCTCACCTTTGTGTTTTTAAAACTTGCCCTGTTTACTGTACTCTGAGTTTCCTTTGTGGAAAAACAACAGTGTAGCTCACCTATGATAATGTTAGTGTGGAATTGTCCTTTGCCCTGGTAGACTCTGACTATGTGCAATAACACATCTGGATTGGAGAACCAGTCGAGGTCTGAAATGAACCCCCAGTGTTACCTGAGAAGTTCCCCAGAGAACAGAGTCTCTCCTCGGGCTTCACCCAACCACCAAATCTCTAACGGACCCTTCAATAAGGTATCACCACAGAATTTACTGACGGGTTCATTAGTTCAACCACTTCAAAATGCACCAGCTATCTAATTCTGGATATTTTCTAAAGCTCATAGTGTTTGTTCCATGCTTGTTCTTAATTATGCTTGTTTATCTCTCATTTCTTTTCCAGTCGTCTTCTCCTCAGCCCGCCTTCATTCTCCAGCCCACTTCTCTGGTTACTCAGCCTCCCAAAACAAAAGAGCCACCCCGCTATGAGGAGGCTGTCAAACAGAGCCGCAACATGCACATCAACAACGTTTCACAGGTTAGAAAGCACCAGCCAGAACACACAAACACTCCACTCAGCACTCCACCACACAGCACATCACTCTCTCAGCTCTCTGCTGCATTATCCTTCAGAATACAAAACTGTGAATCTATTTTCAGTTTCCTAGCCTTCAGGATTTGTTCATCTGCTATTGGTGAGCCGGTCTTATGTCTGTTAACCTCTGACTGTCTTATCAGGTTCCCACGGCAACCAGCCAGCAAATGGATGATTTGTTCGACATCCTCATAGAGAGTGGAGGTAAGGAGTCATACACCGACAGCACAAACCCAGTTCTTTCCAGTCTGAGGAAACGCTGCAGAATTTACTGTGATAGCAGCAGCAGTCTCTTTTCTTTGTATCATAATGTCTCATTGAGTTTGAGATATTCAGTCTTTTTTTACCATAATAAAAGACACCCCCAAACAACACATCGGACCGTTATTTAAAAGTAAAAGTACTTTTAGTCCAGACAATATATGTATATATATATATATATATATATATATATATACATATATATATATATATATATATATATATATATATATATATATATACACACACACATAGAGAGAGAGAGCTGAGAAAAAATATATATACAGTGCTTAACAAATTCACTAGACCAGTGTTTCTGAAATTGGAATCAGCGGACCCTAGTGGTCCAGAGATGTAATTGCAAGGGGTCCTTAAACATAAAGTATATTTTTAAGAAGTTATAAAAATAGGATTATTTTATTCGAATGTGAATAAGACCTTTATCTACCTGAACTACAGAGGGTAACAGGACTGTAATCTAATTACATCTGTTTCACAAGTGTAATTTACTTATTTAAGTTTGTATTAGACAAACTTAACATGATCTGCATCCTTTTCAAAATATGAGCCACCTACTGTTTCAGTGGACATGCACTATTCATTTCTTAATAATGATTTTATTTAGGAACCAATGAAAACCATTGCACTAGACCACCACCCAATGTACAGTTAATGCCACGGCTGCCTTAAATTTACAGCCTTGGTAAATTACCTCAGTAATTTTTATGTTTCTGTAATGGTTAACACACAGAATGTTAAAGCTCTTTCACAGAAATGATGTTTTTAATTCTCTTTTTGTGAGCTCTTTAATTGCGTTCCAAAATAGTTTTAGTGGTTGAATGTTATGTCTGATTAATTTCTGACTTCTCAGGGAATCCCAGCATTCAGTTCACATTTATGTATGAAAAGGTGAATTCAGTTCTTCCTTCCTGTTCAAAGTGTGTGTCCATAAACCATAACATTTTTAGTTTTTTAAGATTTCCAAAACATTTATGTTTTCTCAGTTTTATGACAGGTGATCAATTAAATTTGTTAAGCACTGTATATATCAGATTACACCTAAATTATATGGACAATTTATTTTTAGCAATAAATTCTGCTCATATAGGAGTTTCAAAAAGAGATGCAACAACCAGGTGAGTAAAAATTTCCTATTATTTATGGAACTTATTCTGAGAAATTCAAACTTATCCTTTTTATTGAACAAAAGTTTGGAGCTGATATACACCGATCATTCATAACATTATGACCCCCTGACTAATATTGCCTTGGTCCTTCTTTTGCTTCTACTCAACAGTCTGGGATGTTTTCTGACACCTTTTTTTAACAGAACCAGCATTACCTTCAGCAAAAATCAAAGACTTCTAAAAATGTCTTTGTGATTTTTGCATGGACAGAAAATAAGCCACTGGATTAATTCAATTTATTGTACTGACTTTTTCAAAGTTTCCCATAAAAAAATCTGTCTTAGATCTCTTTTCTTTTGAATTAACAAAAAGCTTGGATTCCAAATAAAGCATCGCTAACATGACTTTTCAAGGTGGATTGAAAGTTTAAACAGGTTGGATAGACTGTTTTCACACATTTGGAGGGGAAACAAAGCAGAACTGGAGTCAGACACAAATCGTCATCCTTAGGCTAGCAGGCAGCACAGGAGGCTAAAAAGTTATTGTCTTGTAATGTTGTTTGGTGCAGTGTTAATTTTGACAGCATTTTTTAAATTAAGTTTTAGTTATAGTCATTTGCCTAAAACATATTTTAGTTATTGTCATAATTTAGTCATCTAAATTGTTCTAATTTTAGTCTAGTTTCAGTTGATGAAATTTCACAACATTTTAGTCGGTAGGTTGTTGACGAAAAATATGACGAAAATAATTAGTCAACAGAATAAGCACTGGTTTGGTGCTAGAATAGACGTAATAGCAACGGCTTAAAGCAAGCTTCACATACACAAACATGGCAGCAGAAAGTTCTTTGTCCATTCACTGTCTTATGTCAGAGATGCAGTCTGATTGTTTGACCAAACTTGTGTTTGTTGGTCTTTGTTCTGCAGCACAAAATTTATCTTCACTTTTCTCAGTCTCAGGTCCTAAAAAGTCTTCGATCTGATTTTTAAAAGTGTGAAGGAACCCTGCAGGTCTCTCCGTTTGGTAACACATGCAGTCCTGGAGCATACATGAACTCACATATTCAGAAGGACCCATACTATATTGTGCAGTTTTCAATAACAAACCAAAACTCACTTGCTAGAAAGTTCTGGCAAATATGTCCTAAGCCTTACAAACAACAGTTGCACAGTTTTCTCTGTCTCCTTGATAATGTTTCCATTTTATTGCCTGTCCTTCTTTGCAGAAATCACTCCATTTATCCAAAATGACCCCTCAGCATCTCTCACTAAGACCCACCCAGTCACAGCGAGCATCACCACCCTCCCCGTCAACACAGCCATCTCCAGGCCACCCCCACAGATCCAAGTGGCTCCTCCCCCAACGCTGAGCCCCGTCATCAGCCAGAACATGCCCAGCCTCTCCTCACTGGCCACTGACAACCAGCTGGAGGCCTTTCTCGAGGGCACGCTGGCTGATACTCCGCCAGCATCAGACCCACGCACGCAGGGCCTGATGTTGGAGCTGCAGGCTCAGCTGATGGACCAGCAGCCTTACTCGCCCATGGACACTTCAGACCTGTCCTTCTGTGATTCCTCCTCCCCACCATCCTCACTCAACATGGGCCTGTCCGACCCTGGCCTGGACAACATGGAGTGGCTTGACCTTACAATGCCCCCGGGCCCAGCTGGATCGCTCACACCTCTGGGGATACCTACGGACTTCCTGGACTCACATGACTTGCAGCTGCACTGGGACTGACGGAGGAACAGATGAACGAAAGATTCATTCATAGGAGCAGAAATGATGGATTGAGGGATGGGTGAGGAGAAAAGGAAATGGGATAGAGATCCAACCTGTGGAAGATGATGGTTAAAGAAGGAGGAAAAGTGGCATCTTTGTGCCAACTCATTCTCACCAGTCCATCCAAACCAAACCATCTGTAATATTCCCACTTTACAGGAAGAAGTGCTGTACAGGCGGTGCACTGAAGTTTGCAAGAGTTTGCACAGCTTTAAAAGACGGTCTTGAATGGCCAAACACCTTCGCGCCACTGAGGTGGTCATAGTCACCACAAGATGGCCGACAAAGGGATTTTAATGTAATTTTAATTATTATTCACAGAAACAAGACGACAGAGCCAAATATTACTGGTAGCATGGACTGTAAATACACTTTGGGTCACACTAAAACAACTGAACTCTCTGATACAGTGAGCCTGATAGAATCAGTGGCCAATATTGCCCGACTGTTTCTGCTGGAAGTTTGGATTTTCGAGTGAACACTGCGTTTGTTTCACTGTGAGAGCACAGTGTCAACACAGAGGAGCCTCTCTGTTCTGCTGAAGCACACTGTGCCATACGAGCTCGTTGGAGCCACGTCACAGGGCAACATCTGTGTGCAAAATTAGGAGATTAAATCCTCCATGAAATGTATATGAGGCTGGCCTTGGACACCAGTGTTCTGAGATATCACTACAGACTTGTCTCAGACTAAACCAGTCTCTCTTGCTCCATCCTGTCATGGTGCTGGATAGCAAATCTTCAAGTTCCCTTTAAGCCTAATGCTCAGTCAGCCAAGTTTTAAAGGGAGTCCCAGCTGAGAGGAGGAGAAGCCTCTCTTCACACTGGTCTAGTCCAAACATACTGTAGATGCTGACTAATCTGATGACTTACATCAGATGTGACTGTTTATTCTGACCTACCACGAGCAGGAGTGGAGATTTTTAATCCTTACTGGTAGGGATGTCTTTATTGATTCTCCTTAACAATCCAAGTCTTCATCAGCACAGCTGTTGGTACCTTTCTGTTGTTTGGCGGAAAGACAAGATGACAGCAGGTTCTTAAAGTAACTGCTAAAACAAATCATCCTTAACATGTGTTAAGATGTTCAAGATTTCATTCTTAATTGTTATATTGATTTTATAGTGATGGAAAATCAAACAAACATTGTTTGTTACATTACATTCCCCAAATTGTCTTATTTCCCAGCAGGACTTGAGAACATCATTACACCACCATATGTGTTAATGAACTATTTTCCTGCTAATTTTCCTGAACTAATAATTTAAGTCACAAAGTTTGGGAGCACTTTCACCACAGACTTGAGCAGATAAGGAGAAATATTTTCTGCAGCAGCCAGTGTTGTAAATATGCAAACTACCTGCTGCAGTGGCAGACCTGTCTTTTTTTACCCTGAAGGTTGAGAGGTACAGTACTTTTGTTTAATGTGATGGACAGTTCCAATGTGCTTGGACTTTATGGTCCCACAATGTGGCAGAGAACCTACAAGACTTGATAGCAGTATTGATTGGCTCAAAATTAATGACTTTTGGGTAGGGCCAAAAAATCAAGTCCCAGATTTTTAACTTGATTTTTGAATTTAATCAAAGAAAAAATCTCTGGAAAACACTACAGGAAATACGTTCATTGCACAGAAAAGGATGTTAAACAGCTTTTTTATTCTTTGTTTAGCTTGTTAAGCCTAAATTAAAACAAACATATATATATATATATATATGTTGATTAAAAAAAAGCTTTATATACTCACATGTGTAAATCGTAAAAAAGAGACTAGTATTTTGTGGCCTGCTTTGTCAGTAAAGCTGCCAATCCCTGTTTTAGATCGACCAAGACAAAGAAACAAACAAATCAATTATAAGTTGATATACTGCCCAGGGCTTCTTTTTGATTTTCAAAAATTCTGAGCTGGCTTGTCATGAACTTGGGTTTTGATCCCCATCCCTACTCACAACCGGGTGTACATTAGATTAGATTAGATTAGACAGAGCTTTATTAATCCCTTTGGAAGACTCCCTCAGGGAAATTAAGATTCCTGTAGCAGTTTTGTATGGTGGATAAAAAGATAGATATTAACACAGTATAAATAAAAATATGTCTGCTGGCTGACTACTGCTCCTTCCCATCCTCAGTATTCCTGTTACTCCTCCTCCCCCCCAGTGAGGAGTTTTACAGTCTGATGGCCTGAAGGACAAAAGAGTTTCTCAGTCTGTTGGTCCTGCCCTTGAGAAGGAGCAGTCTTGAGCTGAACAGGCTCCTCTGGTTGCTAATGACGGTGTGCAGAGGGTGACAGGTCTGTAGATCTAAACGATGCTGCACTGAGAACAGACCCTGCATTTGATAAACCCAAAAGCTATGACATTTGAGCTTTTTGATATTGACATAGGGACATATGGGTCCTGTAACAGGACCTCATTTCTCTTATTGAGTTCCATCATTGACATAAGAGGTCCACACATGATGGTCCAGTGAATATTTAAAATATGATGTATATGTTGTGAGCTAAAAAGTGCTAAGCACATTAACATTATGAGTTAAATTAAGACCGTTGACTGTCAGGTATTGTCAACCTGTCTGCTGCTGCTTTGACGTCCTCTCCTACTCAAAGCTATCATCGTAAGATCCCCAAACTTCCATTTACTTAAAAGTATTAATCAAGCATTTTAAACAGTGTCCAAATCCTCAGAATTAAGGCTGTTTAGCTCAATACTGTAAGTGATATGACCTTACATTTCAGTGTGTTTAAGGTCCAGTCAGGAAAATGACTTTTAAGTGAAGATGAATGTAACATCATCATGATGTGTTCATATGTAATGTCACGTGAAGAAAATTCAGGCTTTGAAGAGAAACTTGAATCAGTGCAGTTGTTTGACTTCTTAGCAATATGAAATAGATTTTCAGGTCCTGGTAAAAGCAGAAGTAATCACTCCAGCCAATAAAACAGTGCTTCTATAATATAAGAATAGGTGTTGCCAGCAGTATTGATATGGATTCTGATTGTTAAGGCGTATCAATAAGGGTATCAGTACCAGTAGAACTGAATGATCTCCATCCCTAATTAAACCCGGCTGGTCGAGCTGATGAACCATTGACTAAAAGAACGAACACTCAACGAGAGGATCCAGCCCCTCCATCTATGTGAGAGCTATGCACTAAAGAGGAGCCTCATTCACCTCCCAACAAGGAAATGTGAACTCTGCATATCCGAGGTGTTCGATCACACGCAATGATCAAAATGGAAAGATCACGAGGCCAAATGCTCCAGAGATACTGCAGTTTCTGTCCAAGAATCAAACGTTGAATGTAGTTTTTAAAAGATTGAAAAAAAAAGTTGGCAGCTGTTTTTTTTCTCCTGACAAACAGACATAAAATGTTGGAAAGGGAACAAATATCAACTGATGACGCAAGCAGACACACACCCCTGAGAGGAGTGAAGAGTTCGCTGCAAAGTCTGTCAAGGAATCAAGATGTCTTTGGAGAAGATGAGCTTTATATCGAGCTGTCCCACAGTATATCCCTGCACTTTGTCTGTGTGTTTGTGTGCAAGAGTGTTTGTGTCTGGATGGGAAATTATACAACACAAGCCAACTGAAGTGCTACCTAACAGCTACCTGTAGCTAATAAGTACTTGTGTTACTCCTGTAACACAGTACTCCTGTTGAAGATGGGATGGGCAACTGGCAGTCTGGGGGCCACATGTAGGCAGAACCCAAATTAGTAAATCCATTTAACCTGGTCAAAATGTTTTTTCATTGTTTGATGATTGTTTGATGATTGTTCAGGCATAACTTCCCACAATGCATAGCTTAAATGTACTTTAACCATTAAAGGGCCGAAATACAAGCTAACGTCTCCTTGACAACGTAGCAATCCACTTTAAAAAAGGTGTCAGAGCTGCAAGTACAAGAAACAACAAATAAATGTAACAAATGAGTTTACCAGTAGGAACACCACAGAGGACAAGTCCTGGCAGAACCCTAGATGATACCCTATTAGACTCTGAAACCACCCAAACTCTGTGAATACACTTGTCTATTAGCCTCATATCACAGCTGAACTACAAAACCAGCTGAATTGTTTGCGCGCTCAACTTTAATGAAGTGCAGAGGAAAAGTTGTAGGATAAGTCAGTTAGCATTTAGTACTTCCTGGTTCCCAAGGCTGTGTGTATTTAACATAGCTTAATGAATAAATACCTGAAATAAGGGTTGTGACAATCACATGCATATAATATTTTAATGTTTAATCTAAAATTTAAAAAAATGTATCTGACATTGCCCACTTTTGTTGTGCACTTAAAAGGACAACTGCTAATGAACTGCTTTTAAGACCACAAAAATGGTTGGGGACCTGAATGCAATATTTCAGATAGTTTCTCTATAATCAGTAATTCATACACTATTGAAACAACCATGAAGACCAACTTATGATTCTCAAACAAGAGGTCATAACGTGACATTAACGTTGGAAATATTTTAACTGATTCTAAGTCAAAATGCTATATTGTAGTTTCATAATAGCTTAGTAGTTGCAGTCACCCTTGCTGATTATGTTTAATTGGTTCTTATCGTTCACTTAAAAGAGCCGTTCGAAAGACTTGAATTGTTCACAAAGTCACGTCTCTAGCGCAAACAACCACAGAAGTAGGTCAACAAAACAAAGCGTCTGTTTATGAGTAGAAGAAGATAATACAATGATAGTAGAAGAGAACATAACGCATTAAAAAAAGTCAGCGAGCACACAGGACCATTTAGACTTGCTGAAGAGTTTATCTGATGACTTTAGGCTGAGGCCAGCTAACAGTACCCGTTGACTCCCAGTGTTTGAGCTAAGCTAACTAGCGGGGGGAGAGCTTTGGCCGTCTTTGGCTTTCTTGTTACTGCACGCACAGTAGAAAGAAAGGTGTCTATCTGCTTGTCATGGACTTGGGAGTGAGGCAAGACACGAAAAGACAAAAAAAGTTGGCGTATCCCTTTCAGACTGTTTATTAACTTCCAACAGATAGTAATAATTTCTCCCTGTAGCAACAAAAATAGAAGAATGTGGCCTTGTTGGTAGTAAAAGTTGCCCATCCAAATGTGGAGACAGGCATCTGATCAATCTGATCTACAGTTGGAAAATGTAGTTTCCCAGCCGAGTGTGTGAGAAAGCATGTTGACTGCGTGTTGTCTTCCTGTCTCTTGCATGTCCACCTGTGTCTGTGCATGATTGTATTCATGTTTAATCTCGGGCAGCGTGGCCTGCAACTTTGTCTGAAGAAATCTGATAATATCCAAGAAAATCAAATCATTCACTTTAGAGCCGACATATTCCAGACTCTACTAATCACACGGCTTCTGATGACTGTTTACGGTTTTTATCTGTGTTACGGGGTTAATGTCATACAGTCCAAACACGCACAGGCACCACAGCGGGGCGTCACTGAAGAGGGCTCTGAAACATTTAAAGCCCACATAGATTCCTCATATTCTGCTTTTGTTAAATTGACTACATCATATCCTGCTCGCTGTTTTGTTTCTTTGGTCTTTTTTTTTATTTTAAGATAAGTTTGTCTTTTGGGATTGCGTCATCTGTGAGGCACTTTGGCATACTAAGAGGCATACAGCATTCACATGAGAAAACAAATGCTCTGTTTTTCTAGCTAAACAAGATAAATGTGTTAATTACAAGATGATCTTTTGGGAATTGCATCTTTTAGTAATATAGATGGTGATGTTATTAGTTGTGGAAGCACCTGAGAGTTCCCATATTTTACTTCTTTTTAACACGTTTGCTTTGGTCCAGATGCCCCACAACATATTTTAAAGTTTCTTGGCGAACAAAACCAGCTGAATATTTGATTTTTGCATGAAAGCCCCTGTGTTTCATCCCTGCTCAGAACAGGCTATTGTAGTGTAAATCTTCTGACCACAGTGCTTTAAAGAAGTTTTCCAGCACTTTGCTCTAATGTTTACTACACAGACATGCCAAGAGATGTTTCTTCCATGCCTGTATGCTGAACTTAGGACTTAGGAGGCAGCATGTCCCATCATTAGATGAAATTTTCAGATGGATTGGTGGAGCAGATATTAAAATATAAAATATAAAAAGCCTGTTGTCTTTTAGGTTATTCATAAAGTTATAGCTCAGTGATGTTTGCAGTCAAAGATTGAGCTCAGAAAATAAACAACCAGTTCACAAAAGAAAGGAAGATGTATTTTTTTTGCATTCCTTCTATAGTAGAAGACAGCCTCCTGAAACTGTCCCTAGAAACTTCAAAAAGGAATTTCCCCTCCTTGAACCACACAGTATGTGTTTTTTTCATTCTTTTTTCAAAACCAGTCAAACAAAAAAATGTAAATCAACTTAAAAAGACACATCTGGAAGTTCTGATCTCCAGTGTGTGTTTAATGTTTCTGAAAAGATAAAACTACTGAAGAAAAGGGTGAGAATCACAGCGGGGCTCGATACAGTAGGCAATACATGGTCTGCGATATTGATAATATCACAAAACAGCAATACTGCACTAATTGATATATTGCAAGAGTATCGTAAAGCAATATATCACATCTATTACTGAATGGCTCCAATAAAATTAACTGTTAGATTAATTCTTAAACTCTACATTTAGTGTCATTTACACAGAATTTAATCAGACTGATATGTTCCTGTTTTACTTTTTTTTTTAATTAAATCAACATACAACTATAAGTACAACATTCTTTTAAAACACCTTTTATTAAGAGATTAAACAAATACAAATGTATATACATAATATAGATTACTTATATACATTTAAATGGTTGAACTGTCATTCTTTTGCCTTAATGACAGATTTTGAAGTCCTCAAATCTACATTTGTTTTTTCTGAAAGGCTTGATCATAATGCATTTTAATTCTAAATTAACATATTATGAATGATCAGTCACTGATGCCCTTCATGATTTAGACTTTTGCTGCAGATATTGATCCTGGATGTTAGATAATCCAAGTTGCAATTAAATATGCCACTGGGAATGCCCCTTTCAATGGGAATTGCCACTCGGGACGTCGGAGGGTCTTCAATCACCCAAGTTCACCAGCACGCAGCTGGAGCACAGTTTACTCAGTTGTGACGTGATTTCCAGATCCAACATCCAAGATTTATATCTCCCAGTATTAGCCTGCCTTTGCTCTGCCTCTGTTTGTGTACAAATATATGCTGAACAAAAACATTTTAATAACTCTTGTTGATTTTCTGATCTGATGTAACCCAGTCTGTGATACTTAAAACCAACTTAAAATAACGAGTAAACACCGTATGTGACACAAAAAACACAACTTTAATTCAGATCAAATAGCTTTATTGGCATGAATGTAGAGAATTATTGCCAAAACATTTTATTAAAAATAAATTATAAAACAAAAATACAAAGCATAAATGGAGATATGTTGTTTTAATGATAGAAGTTGGTTATTTTGATAGGAAAGGTTGAAAAAATAGAGATTTAGATGTATGATGAAATACATGTGAAAAAATCAGGTAATATCAAAATGTAGCAGGAGCAGCATGGCAGGAGAGTTAAAAACTTTATTTTGGACCCTGATTCCAAAATGATTGATTGATTAATTCATGGGGAGAAAGGCAGTTTAAAAAGTCCATCTTTTATTTTCTGATAGTTATCTCCTTAATTTAGAAAAAACAGCTTTTTATAATTGAACTTTTTACAGTTTTTAGAGATATTAATGGACTTAGAAAAACAGAGCAAAATTTGATTTTATCCTGTGAATGCGACCTGTTCGCTTGTGTCGTTCTACCAGAAATGCAGTGACCACGATCATGAGATTTTGTCCATGGGCACTAGAGGGCACTGCTGCAGCTTCCCTGCTCATTTCCAGTGGCAACTGATGCTCTTTTTTTGGCGTCTTCAGCAGAGAGGAGGCTGTTTTTCCATTTTTTACAAAGTTTGTGTAACACTTACATCAGCAATATTGTGTCAGCCTAAAAAGCCCTTTATGATGAGCGTCAACGCCGCAGATCAGGCCAAGATACATCAGTGTGCTCAAATGTAGAAAGAGGAACGCCAAATACTGCACACGCCTGCTTTTTGGCTTTTTGTTTTAATGATTTTTTATTAATAATTATAATGGCCCCTCGTAGACACCAGCTTTTTAACATGTGGTTTGGCTCAGTTGTTTTGGGGACACCTGGAGCCCCACTAGAATCTGTTCTTTCTGTTGTAAAGCATTGAGTCCGTTATCGTGCTTTTAGACCATCTGTGGAGTTTTTGTGATTTGTTTTTTTTTTACTCCTCTTTTTGTCTGTTTTGAGGATATCAAATTAAATATTTAAAGGCCAAAAAGGCCGTGGAACATAATATCAATTTTTTTTTTAAATTCTCACTTTTTTATATTTATCTTTTTTTAGAGTGAAAGCAAAAGAGAAAATAATGCTCTTGTTTCT
Source organism: Cetoscarus ocellatus (assembly GCA_037902135.1). NCBI lineage: Eukaryota > Metazoa > Chordata > Actinopteri > Labriformes > Labridae > Cetoscarus > Cetoscarus ocellatus. The sequence continues at coordinate 336,320 of JBAMNC010000901.1, read as the reverse complement.
GCTTGTGTTATATCTGTACAAGAAGATTACATGTGTATATATTTGGTTTGCTGTTTTTATGGTTTATTTTTCATATCAAACCTCCGGGCTGCAGTTTGCTTACATGGTAAACTCGATGATACACCACTCAACATTAACAGGGACGGCTAAAAGCAATAATGGCTGCTCTCCCTCGATGTACTGTACTGTATGTCAGATCCTGCCTTGATTTTATTGTTAGAAATAATTTAAAGGCACTTCAGTGTGAGCGCTTAGTTAACATGGGGGATCATTTTTAATCTCCCTCAACAGTTTAATTGCTTCTTTACTTTTATAGTTGGAGTTTTAAAGGTATCGGCTCAGGCTTTCTCATATCAGCTCTCCTGCTTCGTCCTCTGTATCATCGTGTGAACATCGAACGTCTTGGTGGAGAATCTGGACACAAAAGGTTTTATTGTTAAATTAGAATTTTATGGGACATTATCAAAAGCACATCCTCTGTTTCTCCACCGCCCATGCCATGCCTCTTCTTGTTGTTTGTATGCCATATGTTTTGCACATTGTGTACATATTTATATAGATGTAATGCATATTTTTATACATGTGTAACATCCATGGGTTCTCTATTTTGTAAATATTAAAAAAAAGATGTATATAAGTACTGTATGCCTTTATGTGTCAATAAAAAAATGGTGTACTGTGAACACGGCTGTTGAACTTCATCAGTGAGTTACTCGAGGGCGTTTTCACACTAAGATCATTTGGGAGAGTTGTTACGAAACAGATGGACACTCTGTCTTCTGCAGGGTTCATTTGAGTAAACGGAGGCAAAGATCCCCATTTCAGTACAAACTGCAGAGCACTCAGAGAGCACAAATCTCCGCCAAGGTAGCTCACATATTGCTGTTATATCTATAAGCAATAGTCCTATGATGAAGTTACCATCATAATATGATTCCTTGACCCTCAAAACCCACAACTAGCACTCAGAATCATGTTGATATCATTATTAGTTAGACAGTTATTGAGCAAAAACAAGTTACCATGCCATCTCGTGTCCTCTGTTGTTTGTTTACTCTTATATTATAAAGCATGGCACATGCATTGACAAATATGTTCTTTATTTTCCTCTGTTAATCAGTGAACCGTTTTGTTTGTAGCTCTCATTTAGCTACCAAATGGCAAAAACATGCAATTCTTGGTTTAACTAATCAAGAATTTAGTAAACAAAAACTACAATAATACAAAAACATATAAATAAAATATTAGTTCATTCAGTAGTAGTGTTTTTTTATTTCCTGAAAAGTGAAGCTGAAGATAAGGTTTGTGCCCACAATAACACTTGAAAGGGTGGTTGCCACACAACTACAGTCCCACCTCGACACAAACAGCCTCCATGAACCTTTCCAATCCGGTTTCCGCCCAAAACACAGCACTGAAACAGCCCTAGTAAAAATTACCAATGACCTCCTCCGTGCAGCTGACTCTGGATTACTCACCATCCTCATCCTCCTTGACCTCAGCGCAGCTTTCGACACCATCTCCCACCCACTGCTCCTGGACCGCCTGGCTGGCATTGGGATCACTGGTGCTGCACTCTCCTGGTTCACATCATACCTCACTGACCGCCAACAATTCGTGCAACTAAGGAACCACAAGTCTGGGTGTACGGGTGTTTCACTGGGTGTCCCCCAGGGGTCAGTCTTGGGTCCACTTCTCTTCATCATTTACCTCCTCCCCCTGGGCACACTCCTCCGTCACGATGGGATCCAATTTCGCTGCTACGCCGATGACACACAGGTCTACGTCTCCTCCAAGCCCTCCACTGCCATCCCTCCCACCTCCCTCATCACCTGCCTAGAAGACATCCGGAGCTGGATGAGCAGGAACTTCCTGAAGCTTAATGCAATAAAACCGAGGCCCTGCTCATCGGCTCCAGGTCCACTCTCACCACATCACAACACATCCAGCTCCACCCATAACCATCGACGGATTCCCTGTACCCTTCTCCCCCTAAGTCAAGAGCCTCGGCGTCATTCTGGACAGCACCCTCTCATTTGCACCTCATATTCAAAACATCACCCGGACTGCATTCTTCCACCTCCACAACATTTCCAGACTCCGCCCATCACTGTCCCAATCCAGCACTGAAATCCTGGTCCACTCATTTGTCACATCCCGCATCGACTACTGTAACGCCCTCCTCACCGGACTCCCCACCAAACTCATCAACAGACTGCAACTCATTCAGAACTCGGCTGCTCGGATCATCACCCGCACCAAATCATCTGACCACATCACCCCTGTTCTCATCCAACTTCACTGGCTCCCTGTACAATACCGCATCCACTACAAAAACCTTCTCCTCACCTACAAAGCTCTCCACAACCCTAGCCCCCACTTACCTCTGCGATCTCCTTCATGAATACACTCCCTCCCGCACCCTCCGCTCAACCTCTGCTGGACTGTTATTCACCCCCACATCACGCCTCAGTACCATGGGTGCCCGAGCCTTCAGCTGCTCAGCACCCAGACTCTGGAACTCCCTCCCCCCACACATAAGACAGTCAGACTCCATCACCTCATTCAGATACCAACTCAAAACTCACCTCTTCAAACTGGCATATTCCCTCTAACTGGACATTGTTCACCCCACTTGCTTTTATGTTAATGTTTTGTTTTTAAAGTGTTTGCAATGGTTGATGCCTTTATGCTTTTTACTCCTGTAAGGTGACCTTGGGTGACTTGAAAGGCGCCCCCAAATAAAATATATTATTATTATTATTATTATAACGATAGATAGATAGATAGATAGTTAGATAGTGCATATAATTCCTATCAATGTTTTTATTTTTCATATTAACAGATTGTTTTCCAAAAAATTAATGTAAACAACACAACAACTTTTACTCAAATACACATTTTGTGTATTTACATGTTTTTCATCATAAATCCATCAGCTCATAACTCTTTGACCTGTTTTTTTTTAAATATATATATATATAAATATACATATATGTATGATTAAAACCAAAATAAAAGATTGATTTAAAAAAACATGCTAAATGCACAGGTAGAAGTGAATAAGTCAACCCCTCTGAAAGCCCTGTGATGGCTGATAAATTCATGTTTGGATATTTTTTTCAGCTTTTCGTGTTAAATTTCTACAGTCTGACTTTATACAAAAACATTTCCTGTTCTTGTGGATACTTAGTGTTTAAAAAATAACTAATTCCACTAAATTATAAGCTCCTTTCTGATCCATGAACGGTTATTGAACTTTTATTGGAAAGTAAATTATTAAATATGTGTGCAGTTTAAACTCAACAGGATCAGTACAATTCATTAATCCTGGCTATGGTGACAGACTTTAACCCTGACATGTGACATAAATTACTAATAACTCTCTTTTTACAAAGTTGAAAGTACATTAAGAACTTTTTAGTTCCCCCAAAACTCCTCACAATCATTTTTATCATATAAAACTTGTGAACGTGATTTCTGACAGATGCTGCTTCTTCACATCGGCACCGAGATGCTGTTTAAAGTTCGATTTCCAGCTCGTCATGTCATAATAATAATGGAGTCGTCATGAAGTGATGAACTGAGTCACACACTGGACTTGTGTTTTGGTTGAAAGTTTTCTTTGTTTCGTTTGTTTGGTTTGAGGTCTGCGTTTGCATACGCCTCACGTTCATTTTCATATTCATGCCAAAAGCGTTCAATGCCAAATATTTTGTATATGCCGAGAAAACAGTCACAGGCTGACACACAGACTGAACAGCCACTCAGATAACAGCAGCTCCTTTAATCCAAAGATCAGTTTCTGTCGCAAAAGGGAGACGTATTCAGTTTTTCCATAATAGTCACAATGAGTTTGCATGAAGTCCTTGACATTCAGATAGTTTGAGGCAAGCTGGAACATTCTTTCATGGCTGATTTATATACAAACATCATGGCAGTCAGCATAGAAGTGATTTCATGTGCTGAAGCTGTCGTGCTGTTTTTGTCACTGTGGAGGCAACACCAGTCACAAGCCAAATGACATCCGTGGAACAAAAAAGTCTGCGGCACAGTTTGCACGTAAAGGGATTTCTTAATGTATCATGAGTCCAAACATTTCCAAGATCCCTTGAACAGCACAGCAGATGAAGTGTTGCTGTTTAACTCCCATCCTGGCCGTTAAAACATCAACCTCCGTGTCAAAACGGCTTGTAGGTGTGTACGAGTGCCTTACAGTGTGGACATCTGTGCTGGACATTCTTAAGACGGTTCATGAAGAAAGGGATCAGACAGCAGCCCGCAACACACCTGTGGAGAGAGGAGAGACAGAGTGAAGTTTAAAGGGATACGCCAACATTTATTCTTTTGTTTTCGAGTCTTGCCTCACTCCCGAGTCCATGACAAGCTGATTGGAAATTAAACTTTTGAATTAATTTACAAAAACAAAAAAAAAAAGATTTACACTTCACACAGAAGTCACTAACTCGTCAATAACTGTGTCTGTTTGCTTTGATTAAAGGGAGTTTTATGTGAACATCCAACTAAAGCACACAGCGGGTCAGGGACTAAGTCAGCCTTGAACATCCGAGAGTAGGTGTTGAAAATACTGGTCCAGCCTGGCATTGGTCAAGTGAGAACAGTGCACTGAGTGGTGCACTGTTCCAGGGTCCAGTGTGAAAAGTTTTGAAACCGTTTTTGTATCTGTCTCCGCCTTAACAGGAATCAGAGTTGTAAGGGAAAATGGTGGTGCATGCACAGTACTTTTTCAGGTAAAGGTTGCGCGCTCACCAAGGAACAACAACAACACATATGGCTGACTACCGAGCAACATGTGTGCTGATGACTGTGCTAAGTTTGTTATCGCTCCTCCAAGAGTTTGTGTATTTTTGCTGCGTCAATACTCTGACCAGCAGAGACACATTTGTTATATTCGCCATTGTTGTTGTAACACCGCTGTTTCACTACAAACTTACATCGCCAACCTGGCATGCACACTATCGCGTTTTTTGCCATTCTCGCGGATCTGTGTGATGCACATTGTTCTCACACTGTTTCAGTGTGAACGCGGTGGAAAACACAAAGAAAAAACCTTTCCGTTTCTGGTGACAACTTCATGTAAACAGGCTCTAAGTCGTATCAGGTGGCGTCAGGCACACAGAGAAAAAGAGTTTATTAGGTTAAGTATCGTCTCCCATAGATTATCTGTCATTTCTATTCTCAGGTCTGGTTCCCAGAGCCCTCTTGTATCATGGAGTAGATGTGGTGTAATAGATGTGTTTTGGTAAAAGATGGAAATAAGGCCTTGAGTGGGGATAATGAGAGGAAAACATCAATAACATTTTTGGGGGTGAGATCAGGAAATAAGGGATTACTACTCTGGACAAAAGTGTTTCACTTGAAGGTATCTGATGAATTCAACTTTAGAAAAGTTAAATAACGGAGAGATTTAAGCAAAAGAACCAAACTTGTTAACAAAATACAAGTCTGAGATGGTCTTATTCCCCTTTGAGAACCAGAAGTTAACAGAGCTGTCAGTAGAGAAGGGCTAAAGTTAAACCTGTTTCTAAGAGGGGAGATCATGGAGCTGGATTGTAACTTAAAGTGTCTCAAAAACTGTGACCAAATTGTAGTCGAGTGTGGAGCCACTGGGTTAGAGAAGAGTGCAAAAATTGGAGCATGGGTCAAAAGGAGAGCAGGCGAGCTCCATCCACACTCCAGAGTCACCAAGTGAGTCCTCGTCAAGCCAGTGTCACAGATTTTATATTACAGGCCCGATAATAAAACATCAAGTTAGGTAAAGCGTTCTTTACCACACAAAAAGTGAACTAGACAAGTAAAGTAGACACTATACTTGTGTCCAGAAAATTGAGAAAATGTTTTTTTTATAAGAATGGGAATGTTTAGGGAAAGATAAAGGAACTTTATCTCGACTCACCACACACTACAGGAACAAAACTGATAAATCTGACATTATCTGTCCTCATGTGTGGACTTTCTCACTGTTTCAAAACCTCTTGAGATTTCAAAAATCTTTACGTGTGTACTAGACTTAATGAAACTGGAAGGCCAGGAAAAAAAACAGGCAGGCACGCGGAGAACATGCAAACTCCACACAAAAACACGCTCCTCGACAAAGGGAGTCGCACCAGCAGTCTTCTTGCTGTGAGGCACACATACTAACCTCGTGTGCTACTATGCCACCCTGATCATTTTAAACATTTGCAAATAGTTTTTCTTCAATTAAAGGCCAGTTTAAACATTTCAGCAGAAAATAAGTGAATGTCTTAAAATTAAATCAGGTGGGGGAGGTCGTACCCAATCATGGCGCACATGCAGAAGATTGTCCACACAAGCTCTCCCGATTTTTTACAGGTTTCTGTGAGGACGATCTCCTGACAGAATGGACACTTTACAACATCTGCTGTTTGACCCAGACTGTCCACTTATCCAAAAAGAGAGGGAGAGAGAAAAAGAAACATTGTTATTTGCTTTAAAGACATTCACCAAAGAGAAGAGCAACAAAATCTCAGTCCCATCTTCTGTTAGTGACGTGTTGTTCCTTACCTGGGACTGTGTCTAGTGGACCCTTCTCCTGTGTGGCAGCATGCAGAGGTGGCAGAATGTAGACCCCACCTCGAGGTTTCAAATGGAAATGATTGAGACTTGTTACCTGCTGATCTGATTAAAAAAATACGAACAAAATACTCAGCTTGACCTGTATGCATTTAGCCATAAATAAAGCTTTTTTTACGTACAGGAGGAGTGCTCTTACTCTGAGAGTCATCGATGAGCTGGACGCTCCCCCCTTCATTCTGAAGTCTGCATCTCCTCTCACCCAGAAGGACCTCCAGCTCCTTCTGGATGGTCTCCAGCTCACTCGTCTTGTCGCTGTCATCTCCGCTCACTGTCAACACCAGCGCACAGAAGAAATGCTTAAACTGAAGTATTGTTTTTTTGAGGTACAGTAGTTATCGAGTAGCTTGTTGTTGATCTTACAGTCTAGATGTAAAAGCTTAAAAAGTGGTTTTAAATTAAAAGTGTCAGTATATTTAGATTGGAAGGTGTAAATACTGCTGTAATTAATGACTGAATATTTATTGGAACATTTTGCTGGATTAAAGAAACTTCGTTTTGTAATAATACATTTATTTTGAGATGTTGCACCAAAATAATGTAAAACACTTTCTAAAACATGTAATATGGAACAGTGCATGCTGTTATTTTAATTAGAATACTGATTATCAAAGAATCCAAAACATGTGAGCTGCTCAGTGCAGCACGGTGTGTTCCTCTGTTCAGTAAAAGTGTTCATCAAAGAAGTGTATTTGCAGCACAGCCTGAGATGACAGCATGCTTTTCATGGATTGAAACTGCAGATTTTCTTAAACAAATTAAGGTAATGGAATGTTCCTGTGCATGAAAACAGATCAATCTGATACTGAGTGCCATAATTTCACTGACAGCACGTTGCCAAAGCCAGAGGTCATGCACAGACTCCAGATTTCCTGCTTTTAGCATTTGTTGGTATATGATCGGAAAAGGTTGATTGACATTAAAGTGTCATTTTCAGGTTCAGAGTTCAGGGTGACCAGCTCAGAGTTAAAGATGCTGCAATGACGCCTACATACCTATCTGATTTATTGACACCTAATTTTACGATTTTTTTATAAATCCATTTTTGATCTAATGAGTTAATTTTCAGGGATTTGACTCCATCCAGAGTTTTGTTATCTCTGCAGTACAGAAATTTTACCAACTCCAAAATTGTAACTATTTTCAATTTGCTGTGCAGTTAAGAATAAACTGTTTGCCTTAACTCCATATAAAAAATATATAATGAGTCGAAAGTTATAAGCAAATAGGGATAGAGGGAGAAGAAAAACGAGGTAGACCTTCCTGTTATTACTCGGGTTCAATGGTAAAATTAAATTTGTCAGACTTTGTTGACATTAGCATGATGTAAATGTATGAAAAGTAGGCATATTTATAGCACACAATACAGCGTATTGATGGAGGCTATTTATTGACATACTACCCTTTGACCCCTTTAACATATATGAAATAAAGGTCATTAGCATGGGCCATTAGTACTTTTTTACAAGATTGCTGATTTGCTAACTTATAGATAGGGTCATCATTCAGGATAAGTATGCTAACATGAAAAAAAGGGACACTGATAGTTTTTAAGTTCTTTCAAATGTCAGTATAAGAAATCACATAATCAAAAATTCTAGAAAACCTAGTATTGGGGTTTTTTATCAAAAATGTTTTTTGAAGTCTTACCTTCATTTATGGTCCCGTCGATGTTGCCCTTCTTATGGAATTGTTGCTGCCTCAGAAGAAGTTGACGCCTGTTTTCCAGCGCCTGTATGCGGAGCTCAATGTGGGCCAGTGGTACAGGGCCAGGCTGTGGCTCCGGTGTTTCTTGTGTGGACTCAAGCTGAGACAAAGTCTGTGGCTCCGGTGTTTCTTGTGTGGACTCCAGCTGAGTTGGAGTCTGTGGCTCTGGTGTTTCTTGTGTGGACTCCAGCTGAGTTGGAGTCTGTGGCTCCGGTGTTTCTTGTGTGGACTCCAGCTGAGTTGGAGTCTGTGGCTCTGGTGTTTCTTGTGTGGACTCCAGCTGAGTTGGAGTCTGTGGCTCTGGTGTTTCTTGTGTGGACTCAAGCTGAGACAGAGTCTGTGGCTCTGGCTGTGGGACCAAACCCATGTCTGTATTGACCTTCATGTTTCTTATCTTCCTGAACTTGATGCATCTCAGTCCTTATGTAGTTTCTTGAATTGAGCATTTGATCCTCATTCTGTGATGTAAACAAGAACCCAAAACCAGAGCAGAAACACAAATTGGATCCAATCCCTACTCCATGTAAGCTGCTTTAAATCTTGAGGATTAGTGTCTCATAAAAGCCAATCAAAAAACAGATTTCTCTAAAAAAAAACTTCAAATAAAGAAAGACAGAAATCCTTGTCTTTGTGCCTTAAGGTAGAAATATCCGTCATTACTCCTCTCATCTTTTCATTCAAAGTGGTGGATCACATGTGTTACTGTAGTTGGTCTTCATTCCTTTTAATGATGTCAACTGTGTGCACAAACAGATGAGATGTAAAACATGCAAATACTGCCACCTCTGAGCCTATGATGGATTATAGACAGTAGCACCTTTTAATATTGCTTTTTTTTTATCATTATAGTCTTTACAATCAGATGGAAAAAAAAATCAGTCCAGCAAGATCTTTATTTATTTCTCTAATGAAGAGAATTTTATTTTTTGTCTTGTAAATCATGGTCTCCAAACAGGCTGGATGTTTTCACAGCTGTCAAAGATGAAATACAATGCTCTTAAGATATTACGCACATTTCTGCCTAATGTCTTAAAGAAGACTTTTTAATAACTAAAGCACGCACACTGATAGTCATTTTCTGACCTTTGTAAGAAGAAGACCAGTTCCCTGAGAGCAAAGATCATATGAAGGTATGTATGGGTTTACATAATCTTCTTATTAAGACGGTGCAATGCCATTCAGTAAAAAACATGCATTATATGACAATTTATCAACATGTTGATTGAGGAAAAAACTTGTATTTTAAGATGATTATTGTGATGAAGTATTGGCCATTATAAGTTGTTCATAATGTGATAGTTAATATTAACTGATTATAAATGTAAACTCAGTGATTTAGTTTTAATCAATTTATTAAAAATGGTAAATTTTTTGATTATCTATCAAGCTATTAATGCTGTTAAAAACGTACATTTTTTTAATATCAACGACAAACACAAACTAGAAAGCACTTGGAGAGCACAAGCCTCTGCCAAATTAGCTCACATATTGCTGTTACATCTATAAGCAATTGGTCCATGGTAAAGTTAGCATCATAATATAATTCTTTGACCCTGAAAACCCACACTCAGCACTCAGAATCATGTTGATATCATTATTAGTTAGACTGTTCTTGAGAAAAAAACGATCATTCACAAATGGCAGTTATCTGGATCACCACCAAAATCTAATCATTTTTAAGTTAGGCCTTTACCAACATCTCCTGAAAATTTCAGCAAAATCTGTCCAATAGTTTCTGTGTAAACTTGCTAAAAAATCAAACAGACAAACAGTCAAAAAAACAACGGCAAGAATATAACTTCCTTGGAGGAGGTAATTATATAAGAGTCAAGGAAACATGACGAATAGTCAAGTATGAATACAAAAAGCTCAACAAACAAAGCTTCATCTCTAAAGTCCTGCCAATCACAGTACGCTATGTCATCACAGAAATGTCAGCTAATCAAATTGCAGTACGTCACTATTAGGCGCATGACCCAGAGCACATCAGACCACCCGAGCATATCTGGGACCTGCCATGGCCCTGCTTAATGTACCTAAAGAGCATCTTTTAGCAGCAGAGAGAGGGAGAGGGACGAATCCAGGCATCCAGTAGCAACAGTATGTTTGGTTAGACAAAATAACCATGGTTATAAACAGTCAAGAGACAATGGGTCACATTCATGTGCCACTGCCATTGTTCAGGGTGTTGTTTTAGGTCCAGTTCTTTTCTCAATGTATTTTCTGCCTCTTGGCCGAATAATCCACAATGTCCAACAACTTTACAGGGAGACAAAAAGGATGATAAAAATATGCTGTTACAAACAGATTAATTTGCATCCTTTACCAAAAAGAGAGTTCTTCAATGAGTTAATGATACAAGCAGAACTTTTCACAGGGGAGACCAGGGACAGTTGTAACACATATACACATTTTACCTCATAACTTACAGATAGTTGATCAACAACTTTTAACTTTAGATACAAATAAGAGCACAAATATAGAAAACTATTGCTGTATTTTACACAGGTAGCAACCTCCGGGGCTGTAAATGGAGACCCATACAGAAGTGCCATAACCTGTTGTACCCCAAGTGTCCACTTGAGGCTGGCTGCAGAAACCTGACACCTAGAGGATTGTGTGTGGAGAAAAGTGTGTTTTTATGGCTTAAATACACATCTTTATGACCAGGTCCAACAAAACAGCTTCAGTCTAAATATATGTCACGTCAATGTGCTCTCACTGTGAGGGGTTTGATTTTTTATATTGGCTGTTTTTTGTTTTTTGTTTTTTTTTTTTAATTGAGGATTTATTGGGGATTTCCAGTTTTGGAATTGTAGAGTCGCTGTTGGTCAGGTGGCCTTAAGTCCTGCCTCCGCACAGGCTCTCTGTTTGTGAGTACGTTGAGCTAAAGTTGGGTTGAGTTGACTCGTGAAGTTTGGTAGCATCCATTACAACCTAACAACACTATTTCAAAGGTTCCTTTATTAATCCAATGGCTTACGTCACATGGTTTCGTCCAATTCTTTTACAGTCTGTGGTTTTATATCAGACTGTTTTTCAAACAAAGTAAATTAAAGACGGGAACTGTAACAGCACACATCAAGGTCTTTGGTGTTAGGATGACTCCTGTGGAGATCTTCTCGACATGTCAAACTGAAAGGAGACCCAGAGGGAGACTCAGAACCAGCTAGAGGGGTTATATACAGTATCTTGTCTGGCCTGGGAACACACTGGTATCCCTCTTGAGGAGCTAAAATGTGATTCAGGGGAGAGGGACATCTGGGTTGAACTGCTTGACCTGCCGTCTGTAACCCAGGCCCTGATAAGCAGAAGATGGATGGACTGATGGACATTAGTTGGGTTTTACAATACAAAATGTGCACAAAGTTATATGTAAGCTAAAATTTACTATAAACATGTTTCTTCAAGAGTTAAAAATCCCATACCTGGTTTTTATTTCATTTAAAAAGTCATTATTTTGTATTTAAAAACCCACAGCAGCTTCAACACCAGTAAAGAATATCTGAAATGCTGCTATGTCATATCTTATAAAAAACAACCAAACGAACAAAACTTATAACACAATAATGTGTCCTACCTTGCAATATCTAATTCTGGATACTTTGCTCAATCCAGTGATAATTTCAGTAATCAATAACAATTTTACACCTGAGATTAAGATTGTACACTATGACGTATTTTTTAAATTTAGGCTCCCATAGACAGAGCAATTTGGGTCCTAAACCAAAAAAAGTAATGGGATCCCTGATCTATTAGATTCTGTCACAGGTAGATTACATCTTGTTTACTCTCTGTGTTTGGTATGAGAGCAGAGAAATTCAAATTAATATACAGGAAAAGTGGAGTGGTTGTTTGCATTTGATGCTGGGGAAATGTTATTCAGTTGTGCTACGCTGATGATGGAGCAGAAAAGTCATAAGGGCTGTTGAAGTCTGAATTTTAGGTCACCCTGAAAAATCTTTTTTTTTCCTGAACTAATAACTCAATTATAATGCTAAATTTATGTATTTTTTCAGTACTTGAAAGCTTTTCTTGGTGAGGACATTAGGTTTCACCAGGGCTGTACCTTGAATTTTTCCTGCCAGCACACATTATAACTTTTCTCTCCTTATTACTTCCTTCCTGAACAGGACATAACTCATGCTGTGAAAAACAAGTGTGCACAACAGATTGAAATTTTCAATAAATTTTCAAAAATGCAGCTTAACAAACCATTCATTTAATGATGTTACTCGATCCAGTGTTTAAGATACACAAGTGAAGATGCTAACCTTGCAGTGCAGACAGGCCACTCTGATTTACGTCACGTCACGGCCTAGCAGCATCATTTGAAGCAGGAACAGGTGGCAGCTACAAGCATGAGGACAGCAGGAAGTGACTGCTCCAACAAATTAGCATAGATGCTAACAGCTTTGCTACTGGTTTTATCAGAACTGGACCACATTTATTTATTAAATGAAAAACAAACAAGCTTCTCTGTAGAAAGGATCTTTTTGCTCCCCTTCTGACATCCAAGACTTTAATTTACCAAATGGCTTAGTTCTGTCCTTTAGACCATGGCACCTACTACATTATCTGATTGATCTGAAATGAATATGATTGACGGACAAATCACCATCAAATAACCTGCCGGATATGCTTCTGGAAAGCATTCCCAAACACTTTTTTTGGGCTCTTTACCATTTGGAAAAGTGAAATACACTGAACAGTCCATCTGGTGTATCAGGTCAAAGGTTTGCAGGGCTAAACAAAACCATAGCACTAGCTGACACAAAGGGACTTCCTATACTGGTGCAGGAATGAGTCCAAAAGACAGCATTTAGCACTTTCTGGATCCTGAGCCCTAAACTACATGGGATTTAGAATATCAGTTTTGGATATATGCCTGAAGTAATGTTTGTATTTTTGCACATTGGGATTTTTCTTAGTGAAAAGTGTTTTATAAATAAAATTTATAATAATAATAATAATTATTATTATTGTTGTTATTATTGAACACACGCAAACATAATTTTAATGTTTAATACGAAATAGTTAAATGCATCTGATGTTGCCCGCTTTTGGATTTTAGAAGCACTGTTGTGTGTTTAAAATGATGATTGCTAACAAACTGCAAACAAGAACTACAAAAATGGCCGGGGACCCTACTGCAAGCATTTCTGATGTTTTAATTATAATATAATAATTCATTTACTGCCACCCCTTTGCCAGAGCCATGAGGACCAGCTTCATCAGGTGATTGCATTAACAGGAAATTCTCAAACAAGAGGTCACACTAAAATGATATTCATTGGAAATACTGTAGTTGCTTCTAAGTTAAATGACCATGTTGTAGTTCATCAGTAGCTTTATAATAGCTTTTGACTCCCAACAATAACCTTTAAGGCTAAAAATGGATTAGGATAATCACAAAGAGCAGAACGTGTAAGTTTCATATGTTTTATATTTTCCACAGAGGTTATCTTCTGCTATGATCCAAAGCACAGTGAAAAATCCCATATTTTTTTTTGTCTATGGTCGAGGGAACCAGAGCGATGCTAAATTCTGCATTGGCCGACCAAAATACATCATCCCTGAAACAAACTATAATTCAGTGGTCCTTGAATAGCCTGGCGGGGCGTACAGCTGTGCCTTGTGACAAGTCCAGGTGTGCCTTGGGAATTTGTATAACCATATGTTATCATTACGACTACACAGCAGCTGATGATTTAATTTTTAATTCACTCTGTTTATATGCTTTAACTCCTGAACAAAATGCAAAAAAATATATATATCCTCATACAGCCTAGGAGTTTAGAAGTTACCAGACTAAATATGTTCGATTAGAGATTGAAAAAGACTCCATTAATCACACACCCAAATAAAAATAATGTTATCTTATAGTTATTGAATTAAATCAAAATGCCGAACCATTTGATTGTCAGTTTGAAAAAAAAAGAAAACCTTGATAACTCTGGCAGATTTATAGTTCATTTTCTAACTTAATAAGTTGACATATGCTTATGATATGATTAGTTGAAGGTTGGCTATGAAAATAAAATAATATGTAATTATGGTACGTTTGAATCTGACCTCATGTGAGAAACAAAAAAAACATTACTTCTATACAATCAATTTACATAAGGTTAGTAGACAAAAATCAAGATGGACAGAAAAAAATGATGCTGTTACTCACGGTTTAAGGGGCTATTTTACATAAATATGGTGTGCCTAAAGATTTAGGCTTGGTCTTTGGTGTGCTTTTGCCAAAAAAAAAGTAACATCGCTATAACCTGTTTCTACTCACAGTTTCTGCTGCATTTTGATTAGAATTTAGTCTTTAAAAGAAACATCAATAAAATCAAAGGGCCTAGCCTCTGATAGTTCACACGTATTAAATACCTCAGTCCCAGTGGATTTGGGGATCTAAAAATAGCACAAACCTTGAGCTGTTCGGTGGTACACAGTGTACCTGCTTGTTCAACTGTGAAATGAGGCGTTTGGCCCCATATGACTGCTGCCAGCCACCGTAGCATCAATAAAGCCTGGAGCGAGATATAACATCAGCAGAGCAGCTGATGTCTGACCTATATTCAACGCTAAAAATTACTCCATTTACTGTACACACATCAGTCTGACTGAAAACACGTACCCACATACATTTAAAAACGCTGGCACCCAGAATAAATTTTAAATCATTATCATTGACCCTCTTCATTCCTCATGTGTCTGTTTAAACCGTGAAACAGATCAATTTGTGTTTCCTGGCTTTCAGCCTATACGTCAAAGCTGGTGTTATTTGTACTGCTGATGTCAGGCAGGGAGAAGTGTTGAACAAGAAATGATCACTATGGGATCAGAGGTAGTGCAATATTAAGTCCTAAAATCCAGAAGTGAAAAAGCTTTCCAGCACTTATTATCTTAAAGTCAGTCTGATTTTTGAACAAGTTTTTAATTAGATGTCAAAAACAAAGTCTGTGGTAAACACAAACTTATGAGATTCTGTTTTTTTTTCTCTGCCAAGGAGGTTGTGTTTTTGTCAGCGTTTGTTAGTTTTTGAGCAGAAAAATATGAAAAGAACTAATTAACAGCTTTAGAAGGAAAGTGTAACGTGTTAAGTGATGTGTTTTGAAACACAAACACATCACTTTCTGTTAAAATATAAAATTGAGAAAAGACAAATTCATTCTAATCATTTACGCATTTCAGTCAAAGAGCTTAAGTTATTTTTTAAAAAGAACTTTAATCAATCTTTATTATTATTGAATAAATCATAACAAATGTTTTACACTTCACAGAAGAGGTCAGTGCCATACTCTTATTTTATGTTTTTCTTTATGTATTTGATTTGGATTTTATTTTATTTCCGTTTTTTATAGCGATTACTTGAAATAACAGCCTGCTGGTATTTTCTCTGGAATAACTAACACACCATCATTTACATTAAGTTTGTAAGATCAAGGAAACAGTCAAATTGCTCATTCATTTATGTATTGTTGGCAAAGAGCAGATATTATCACCTCAAACTATTAAAACTAAACAACATAACCTTTAAGCTAGCAAGGTACTTCCTCTGCCAAGCTAAATACAACCAGCTAGCTTAATGTGTTCATTTTGCTAGTATTTGTTCGTTTTTTTTCCCTTCCTGGAAAATAAACTCCTCTAATGCTCTTATCTACACCCAATCCAAGCATTCATAAAAAACACATCAAATAATTCACTTTTCTCTGTATTTCAGACAAAGTCCTGACACTTAAATGTTATGCTAAAAAATTAGCCAACTTGCTAGCAGGTTTCTTTTTTCAGTAAAAGAAATAAACTCCTTTCACTCATTTTCAGCCATTTAATGAATGGCAAACAATAGCTCATAATATACTAATTTCTGCATGTTTTAGACCAAGAGACATTATCATAAATTAGCTAAAAATAAATAAATAGGCCTAAGTAAACTACCTAATATGTTGCTGTGGTTTGGTATTTTACCCTGGGAAAGCAAAGATGCATATTAAGTAATTTTGATTAACAAATTAGAAAAAAGAAAAAGAAAAATGTGCCATAACAAATGTTATCACAAGACACTTTGCAAAAGAGTAGGTCATGTCATACTCTTTATTTTAATAGGCGAAGTAGCCTATTTTTTTTTTTATCTAATTTTATTTAATTTTTATCTATTTGTTTATATTTCATTTTCATTCCAACCACAACATGAATCCACACTGAGTACAGCACTTTGACACAGCAGGCAACAGTGACAGAGAAATATTGAGCAGAAGCAGACTCATGTTGAACAACCATCCACCAGAGTCATGCTTGGGGTGTGAGTGGGTGGAGACAAAGGGTGTAAAATGAGAATATATTTAAGTTTATGTATAGCCTACCCGGACCATAAATTTGTCCTCATCATATTTGTCTCTATTAAATTAAATTTCTTAGAGGTTAGCTCCTTTAGATGTGGCATCTTGTTTTCAAGCGGCTCCTCTCTGTGAGGTTGTCAAGGTAATTATTATGGTGGTATAATCATAATATTAACAACTGTATTGATTATAAGGTGACGAGGACTGGCATTGGTTCATATCACTGCATTTACTTTATTTGAACTAAAATTAGGTTTAATCAATTTAAAAATGAGAATTAATGTTAAATGATGTAATTTCTGCTATGGGATAAAGCAGGTGGAGTCAAGCAGGTCCACAGCAGCAGGTCATCCATGTTGATACTCACAGCTACTGTAATATATGTGTGACACTTACACACAAATATTACATATATTTGTGTATTTTAATTGATTTATCACTGTGAGCTTGATATAAGGAACTGTTATGATAATGGGATGGGACTGAAGGAAAAGTAGTTGTGATTGTAGTGGCTGAAGCTTTGTAGGTCCACAGCAGCAGGTTGTCCACACCAACGATCTGGGGCAGCTTCAAGACTAAAACCAGAGATGATTACAAGAGAAAACACAAAGGCATAAAGAGTGAAAAGCGGACAAAATTTGCAAACAAATGAAAAATGCAAAAAATTTTTGCTAAGGGCTATTGGCCAGGTTGTAGTTTAGGTTGTAGTAACAGAGCAGAACAAACTGGACATATTGGCTAGTTTTTATTAGCATTGTTGGTGACTAGAGTCTTGGATATGTCAAAAAACAGCAGCAGCATTGAAGTCAATGAATGCATTAGCATTTTTTTTGCACTCTCTGGGGACCCTTGAGCCAAAAGTGTACATGCTAAAAAATAAATAAATCTATAAAATCATTCATCAATAATTTTTTTTTAATTTTCTCTTTTCTTAAACCACTTCAGCTCTGCTCAAAACTACCAAATATTCCATACTTTTAGGATTTTAACCGTTTAACTGCCAGTTTGAGTACAGGTGGCCACTTGTTTTCTATACATAAATATATAGAAAGAGAAATTTTACATATAATACATTGTGTGAACATTTTTAGGGGTTTATCATGTGTCATTGAAGTGGACAGATAAATTAACCTAAGTGAAGTCATGACCCCCTGATCTTGCTGCACTCAAAGGTGTTGTTGATATCATTTTGAGAAAACAACAACTTATCTCCAGCGATTCCCCAACTTCACAATATTCATTATATAACATATATCATCTTTGTGTTGTTTTTTGATCAAAATAGTCGCAACATTTAAGGATTAATACCCTAAAAATTGTTGAAGATTTGGTAGTTTTGGTAGAATTCTGATGTAATATGATTTCAAAGCAGTTTTTTTTTTTTTGCATGTACATTTTTTGGCAGGAGGGTTTCTTAAAGGGTGCAAATAGTGCCAGTAGTGTATAATAAACCTGTAAGAGTAACAGGAAATAGATTAAAAGAATATGTCAAAAAGAAACATTCTTGCAGAAATTCATGCCATAGGCTGTAACTGCCATAATGATCACCAAATGAAAAATTAAAAAACATTAAAAAATGGCAGAGGAGTCCATTAGGGTTCAGTGTTCACAAAACTAAACTTTATATTGTTGTTCTGACTCTTAACCACTAGATGTCAGTGCGTCACGCTACAGGAGCAGGTCAGGCCTATTGAGGATTATGTCCTCAGTTTACAAGGTTGACGTCATCCATCCTGCAGTGGCAGACCTCCATCCCTTTTTTTATTCATCCCTCTGTGTGTTCAAACTTGTGTTATTAAAGAGATTTACACAAGCCTCATGTTTATATTTCTCTCTCTAGTTCCACTTACAGCACTCACTCTATATCCGCTCACTTTCCAGTCGCATCCACAAAGACCTGATGTCAGCTGTTTCCTGGTGGATGTGCGTATGTGTGTGAAATGCACACAGATCAAATGGCAGTAAAGTATGCGTGTGCACCACCTGTCGGGGTATTAGGCACCCAGGGAAGGATACACATAGTCATTGATGGTTAATGAGTTTCATTATTTAGCAACAGGAAGTTCTCACGTATCTTCGGACAATAGAGCTACTGTACAAGAGTAATTGTTAAATGCTTTGACCAGAGAAACCTCTTTGACCTGAAACAACCCCAAAAAAGCTTTATAGGAACTATCAACAGGACCAGTCACAGGGCTTTTAGGGCCCTAGGGTGAAATTTATACACCAGTACCCCCTTAGAGCAAAGCTGTTTGTTCCTTATAAAATAATGCCTTTCTTATGCTGTTACTTCTTAGACTGCACAGTAACTTTGAGCGTCCCATCTGAGGACTGCTGTATGAGTTCCACATGCCATTTCATAGTCCATGATGGTTTTTTTAATGGGTTTTGAATTAACATCTGAAATAAGTTGTGGTGATCACAAGCTTAAGAGATTTTGATGCTTTGTCTTACAACATAAAACCATCTGGAATTGCCCATCCATGAATTATAAAGCATTACTGTGAGTGTTGTTGTGCCTCGCTCCAAGTTTTGTAAGACTCTCTTACATGCAGAAAGAAAGACTCAAACAATACATGTAGAGCAGAACTCGGTTTATATTCTCTCATACTCAAATATATTGAAAAAAGAGTGCTAAAACTTTGCCAGGTCATGACATTTGACTTATTGTGCAGTATGTTTTCCAGCCTCACACAGCAGCTGGATCAGCCTCATTCAGTGTCTGTTATTAGGATGATACTTCTTGCCAAGCTCAAATCTACAATGATTGTGAGCAGCCCAAAGTGGCACTGTCCAATCAGAGTCCTTTAGAGCAGGAAGAGGAACAAGCTACAAGCCAGATGACAGCAGGAAGTGAGTGCACGTACAGGGATTAGCATAGATGCTAACAGCTTTTTTGTCAGATCATTATTGCATTTCTTTATTAAATTAAGAACAAATGACCCTACAAACCTCTCTAGTAGTACATAATAGTAAGGATATATCCCCTCCCTTTCTGACATGTTTTGAGGAGAGTGTGTTTTATGAAGTGGCTCACCTTCTGTAGTGCAGTAGCTCCCACCTTTGACATTATCTGACTGGTCTTTAGTAAATGTTGATTGATGGAACAATCGTCCAATCACCTGCCAGATATGCTTCCTGAAAAGTTCTGCCCTCCTCAAACACTTTCTAGATACATTGACTAGTCCATCTGGTGTGCCAGGTTAAATGTTTTCTGTTGGTTAGAGATAGTAACAGCCTTTGTTACAATACTGCCCTACAAAGGCAAAGTGCAGTGTCTGCAAAAATGCCAAACGGAGAAAAACAGCCTTTTGTGTTGTTTTTTTTTTTTTTTTACCAAGTGTAAGTATGAAATCATATTTAACAACCAAGTGTATGATTTATTTGATTAAAGGGGAGGGAATTTAATATATATTGTATATTGACATTCATGCTAAATTTGGCAGTTTTATAGGCTATACTGCACTTTGCCTTGGTTTTACTGCAGTATAATTACATGTCCATACAATGACGTACTGCATTATGTGCAATAAGTAAGGCCATTTCACTTAATTTTGTTTTTAAATAATAATTGGCATATTAATTTTCAATATTTCAAAATTTTGTACTAAAACCAAGGCAAACTGCAGTATCTGCTATTCTTCATGGTGAAACCAAAGTTGCAGTTTATGTTTTCTTCATGGTGAAACCAAGGCAAAGTGCAGTAAGTGCATTTTGCCTTGGTTTCACAGTGCATTTTTGCAGTTACTGCTAAGTAACAAATGGCAATATCCCAGAGAAATTAAGCAGGAGCCCTATGAAACTTTAAGAGATTGAAGAGCAGATATTGCACTTTTGATTAGTGCAAAAAAATTGAAAAAATTGAAAAAACGTAGATATTGCACTTTGCCTTTGTAGGGCAGAATAGTGATCTGTACAGCACATGAAAGTCAACTTAGTATAACACATGATGCAGTGTTTCGACGTTTCATGTGTTAAAAAAGGGACAGGATCTGTTCAAACTTTGTCATATTAGGACTCCATATTCAGAGCTTGAAAACAGGGATGGTCCCCTTTGAACCAGGATAATGGTCACCCTGAATTTGGATGAAAGACCTGTTTGTTACCTCCACCAGGGACGTTATGTTCTTGCTGGCGTATGTTTGTATGTTTGTTTGTTTGTTTGTTAGCAAGATCACGAAAAAACTACTGGGTGGATTTTGCTGAAATCTTCAGAAGATGTTGGGAATGGCCCAACTTAATAATTATTAGATTTTGGTGGTGACCCAGATATCAGTCATTAGCAAACAATCATTTTTCCTGTCTACCTAATAAAAATATCAACATGATTCTGAGTGCTAAGCGCTAGCTGTGGGTTTTCAGGGTCAAGAAATCATATTATGATAGTTACTTTATCATGGAGCTATTGCTAATAGTTGTAACAGCAATATGTGAGCTACCTTGGCAGAGGTTTGTGCTCTCCGAGTGCTTTCTAGTTAGGAGTTAGATTTGAATGTAAACAGAAACTCTGATCAAAAATAACATCAAGGTCTTAATATTGTATGACTTACACAACACAAATGTGAGCACAACACAGAGACATACTGAAACACTTTCACAGAGCAGGCACAGCCCTCAGTAACTCCCCGCCACAACAGAGGGCTGTTACATAACCAACAACACCCAGAGGTGGTCTATCAAACAGCTTCATCTTTAAGCCTAAAACAGCTCTGTTATCCTGCAGTGCAGTGTTATAGGTCAGTCTGTGTGCAGACTCTCCTTCATTCATCTGTTTGTTAGAGACGGAGGATTTCTGCTGATCAGTGAAGAGCAGCGTGTTGTGAGGTGTAGCTCCTCCCACAGGACGTCTGAACGATGATGACATACAGTTGCTGCTCAGAGGATTGCGTCATGCCTGGATTAGTGGGTGTGAGAGTGTGTGTTCATGTATATGTGTGCGTATGAGGACCAAACTAGAGCTCTGTATTGAACCACAGCATCATTTTACAAGGAAGTTAGTTGAATGTGTCTTTTTTGTCCTTTAAAGCTGCTTTAAAAAAAAAAATAAATACATGATATGTATGGGGTAGAGGCATTTTCTCGTACTTTTTACTGTGGAATCTTTTCTGTTTCTTTTTCCAGTGTCTCTCTTTTGTTATGAGAGTGTAAATATGTACATATTCATAAGAAAACAGGTGCTATAATCATGTATAGTATATTTTAGGAATAGATGACTGGTGTCCAAGTAGTCTATATATAAAAAATCTTTGTGCTAAACAACTGAAATTGTAACAAATTGTGTAGCATACTTAAATGTGGCTATTTCAGTCAGGACCTCTTTGTTGAGAAAAGACACCAGATCAGTTAATTGAATTTAGCGTTATTTGCAATTATTTTCATTCCACTAATTAGAATTATTCATGACAAGCTTTATGAGTAAGTCTTTGAATGTGGCTGTATCACTCTGATGGCAGTTTTTCAGTACTACTGAAAAATTTCTCTCACCAACCCTCAGCTTTGATAAACTTTTCCCATCTCTCTACATAACCTTGGCTGTTCACAAAATATTCTTTCAAAACAAAATGGTGTTTTAGGAAGTCCTCAAATCTGTAGATGTGTACGAATTCTACTCCTACTCCTTATGGATGAAGACTTTATCCAGTAAGATGATTAAATTGACAATTAAAGTTTTTAACATCTCCAACATTACAGAGAAAAGCTCTAACCCCAGCTTTAAATTCACTTTTGAAAATATATTCTGATCCTCTTCCCAGCATGTTGACATATGACTGTACCAAAAAAGATGGACTGTTGACTCTAATTCTTTACAACAAAAACATTTATCTGACTCTCTAATACCCCATATTTTAACATTTTTCTAGTAGCCAAAAAATATATAAAAAAATATCACTTGAAAGAATCTTAAAAACAAATCAACCATTGTTTTGTAAATCCATCCAAAAACTAATTAACATGGTACAGGCTAGTCTGATGTATCTTCCCATTTTCATGAGAACCTTTGTGTTAAATGAAATTTATAAATAGTTTGGTTTGTCTTCCTGTATTGTAAGCTTTTATGCTTTTTATAGCTGGCTGACAAATGAAAAGTTTGGAGATTTCAGCATTACTTTTTCTCTTCCACAAAATTTTAAGAGCCGAAACCAACTGAATAATGTATTGGATAAAACAAATGGTGCCAAATATTGCTATGAATTGGTAATAAGTAACCAAACTCTCCTCTCCATTAATAAGGTCATTTATATACAAAACAGCTTGTTTAAAGTACACCTTATTTCCTGGGGTGTCTGTGGCACAGTCTGATAGGGCGCTTTGTCAGTAACTGGGAGGTTGCAGGTTCGAGCCCAGCCCTGGGTGTCACATGGGGATGGGAACACACTTAACCACATGTTGCATCCACTGCTGCAACGTGTCAGTGGCATGTAGATGGGTATGAAAGGCTGAAAGAATGTGCTGGTGCTAGTTGTGTGTTAGTTAATACTGATGGATAACTAACATAGAAACTCCAACCATCAAGCTCATGTCTGTTTACCATGTCCTGTAAAACTTCATTCTTGTTCTCAGGAGCATTTTATTGAAAGCATAACCAGCTCTGAATTACCTCCTTCAAAAACACAGAATAATTGACAAGTGTGTTCTTGACTATTTCATGTGACAGGGTTGAACATAAAGGGTCAACATAAAGAAACTTACATGCTTCTGATGGTTCAAGTCAATCTGTTATAGAAATCAAGTAAATGAGCACAGCATAATAATCTTTGATTTGTGTAATCACAGCTTGGTGGGTGACAACATGATTCCGAGTGCTAGGTGTGGCGTCAAGAAATCATATTATGATGTTAACTTAATCATGGAACAATTGCTTATAAATGTAACAGCAATATGTGAGCTACCTTGGCGGAGGTTTGCACTCTCCGAGTGTTTCTAGTTTTAGTTTTTATTTTTTGCTTTTCAGTTTTTTGAGTGTAAGGTTTTCTTTGTCTCTGGCAGCCTTATTTTTTTACTTCTTTTATTTTTTACTTCTTTTTTTTAAGATGTTTAGAGTCAACATTTCAGATCAGATCAATATCCCTTTTTCAGGAGTCAAACATGTTCGACTTTTGTTTTGTACGTGATATAACTTTTTCCTGTGGCCGTCTCATCTTAATTATGTCTTTGAGGGACAATTGGTTGTTGTTTTGTTGTCATTTCAGTAGGACATTAGATTAGCGTTAGGACTGGAGGTTTGGGTCAAGATTAACATCATGTTCACATAAGTGTTCTCATTATAAATGTCATCATAGCGGATACTCATGAGGGTGGTATGACAGTGTGTGGGTGTGTGTTTGTTTCCGTCCTCGCCTGAATCAAACCATTGTCACAACCACTTCCCGAGCAGCAGCCTGCAGCTGGACTCTCACACTGACTAATAGAGGGGGAATTAAAACACACACACATACACACACTTACACAACAGCTGGTTTTACTCATGTAACTGAACACGCTGGCCTAACATGAGTGGTTGTAATGATGTCATCAAATAAGAAGAGATTTTTAAGCCTCTGTGGGAGCGAAAGCCCGGGCCAGAGGGGGTATGATGTCAGGCATGTCCATTCAACCTTCTGTTTGGGCCACTCTTGTGTTATTAAAAAACAGATGAATTGCTTCAAACTTTGAAAACATTATATTCACTGTTTCTTTGATATATATATATACACATGAGATTTGAAAGAAACATGACGTCAGATATATAGCTAACTCTGTGCAAAGAGGTTTTTACCACTGCCAAGCAGGTTATGATTTTGCTGGGGTATGTTTGTTTGTTTGTTTGTTTGTTAGCATGGCTCAACTTAGAAAGGATGAGATTTTAGTGGTGACACATATATTTGTCTAGATGCAAAAAATTTCCAAAATTTCAAAATATCCCATGAGTTAACATTGGGCAGAATTTTTAAAAATCATATCTATGTCATTTTTAATGGATTTGCTTCCAATGTTTTTTCCCATTGACAACATTCAATAATTCATATAAAATCCAAATACTAAGTAATATTCTCAAAACCTGTTGTCAGGATAATAACTTCTGTGTATGTGCTGAGTTTGGTCCGGATTCTGGCACTATTCTGGATCTGGTGATCTGGTGATCTTTTACAGGGGTTGTGGAAAAGCCACTGCCAGAACTGAGCTGCTTGGCAGAGCTCTGTGCTTTCAGAGTGCTTTTCTAGTTTTTTTATGTTTACTCAGGCTGTTTTTGAAATCACACTCAATACTTGCAGTACGGATTGAATTTGCCAAAATGCTGTATGCAGTATGTGGACATGTGTGAAGTGTGCTGAATGCCAAACAAATTCTCTGGAGTCATGCTGTTTCAGGAAAGATGAGAAGTATACATCAGTCTATCTCACATACTGTTTCCCACAGTGCAAAGCACCAGTGAGTCAGGGGTCAAAATGGAGGATGGCAACAACCTATATCCATAGTAACAACCTTGGCATTATTAGCATTAGCATTAATTTGATTAAAATTATACAGCTGTAAAGCTAATCAAATCTTGATAGATTTACATTTTTAAAGTTGTTTCATTGGTGTTATGCTTTTTTTGTAACTTTCTTTTTAATTGATTTGATCATTTTATAAAACATAGCAAAACATAAACATATAAAGGACTATAAAAAAAGGACTATTTACAGACTGGCATTTTCACAAAGTCCAAGTTCACGGTGAACTAGAAACCCCTGGAGAGCACAAACCTCCGCCAAGGTAGCTCACATATTGCTGTTACATCTATAAGCAATAGTTCCATGATAAAAGTTACCATCATAATATGATTTCTCAACCCTGAAAACCCACACCTAGCACTTGGAACCATGTTGATATCATTATTAGTTAGACAGTTATCGAGCAAAAATGGAGGTAATGAGTATGTTTTGGTCTGTGAGAGGAAGCCAGAGTGCAACACATGCACGGGGAGAATATGCAAACTCCACACTGGCCTGCACAGGATTCGAACCAGCAACCCTCTTGCTGTGAGGATCATGGGCTACCTGCTGTGCAACCATGTCGCCCCATGCCAGACAGTAGCTCCATTGTTTCTTTCACTTTTCTAGCCATGAGGGGCAGACAGTCGAGATCACTGCACCATCCAGGCTGATCTGAGGCACACAGAGCGAGTAGGAGAAGTGTGTTTGTGTAAGAGGATAAGGGGAGAAACATAAAGAGAGGGGGAGAGAGGGGGAGGGAGAAAACAGGACAGGAGAGGATGTCGGGCACATTGCCAGCATGCAGATCTAATATGAAAAACGTTGTCTGCAGCCGTAGAGACGGGCAAGAGGGGATGGATCCAGTTCTGCATCGCAGACACTACATCACTTTCCCGCAGACACCGAGTTGTGTTCACACACACATCATGGCAGTAAATCATCTGTTGCAACAAGACAGTTATGTAATAGGACTTCCTCTTAAAAAAAATCTGTGTGCAGTTTAATTCAGCTGTAAATTCAGAGATTAAAAACCACACGGCACCTCTTTGTTATTTCGAGCGTGCAACAACAAAGATAAATCATAGAGACAAGTCACAGGAGTTTCCCGGGGTGTTACCACAGCCTCACGCCCCAGCAGGGTTCATACTCATTTTTTTTCAGGTGGATTGAGTTGTCATCACATCTGCACTCACTTCTGTTCCCATCATCACCTGCTGACACTGTAATACAGATACATGAAGCACTCTAACATGTGCGGGATACTGAAAGGCTGATTTTTGAGGTACTCTCCATTTCCACAGTGATAGTAAGACAGAGAAAAGACTCACTCACTTTGTTACTAAGATCTTTGTGCCTTAAAATAGCTGGAGGAGTCAGCTTTTCCAGTGCAAATGTCACTCTTGAGGCAAAAGGGAGCTTTTTTTTACCCACGCTTCGAGCATTGCTTGGGGGCAGGCATTGTGTTTTAGCCTGAAACATCTTAGCATCAAATCAACGTGTTTGCATAAAACTTGGTGCAGAGATTCTTAGTTTCCTGATGATTAAGCCTCATGACCTTTGTGGTCTTCAGACTTCTCACTTTGCTGAAGTTGATGTTTTCATTTGCATAACAAATAACCAAAGACTGGGTCATCATGAAATATATATATATGAATGAGCATGTATGTAAGGGATGTATCTCACCAGTTTCCACAGTAAACAATATTATAAAAAGCCTGTCACGATATGACAAGGATTTGATAGGATTTAGAATCCTGTGATCAGACATTTCAACACAGTTACATTTATAATATGAAAAAAGTGGTTTTGACTATTTTATTGCTTAATTGCCTCAATTTGCCTTTTAACATAATGGCAAAATATAGAATTTACTGTTCACTGCCTTATAATTGCAGTTTGAACATAATTAATGATTTTCTGAGCATATTTAAGACCTCAATTCCAATTAATTTAGGACATTGTGTTAAACATAAATAAAGACATCCATCCATTAAAGATAATGGATGGATATGGCAACATAGAGAGACAGACAACCATTCATGCTCTCACTCAAACCTTAGGGCAATTCGGAGTCACCGATTGACCCAATGAGCCTGTTTTTGGTCTGTGGCAGGACCCACAGACCAAAAACAGAGAACCCATGCATGCAACACTTGAAGTGATCAAACCTGGTGACCTTCTTGCTGTGATGCATGTGCACTACCTGCTGCAAATATTCACTCATTTTGAATTTGATGCCAACAACACATTTCTAAACTTTCCTTTTAGCAACACTCAATAAACATTTGAGACACTAATTGCTGAAGCTTTGTGGGTCAAATTCTTTCCCATTCTTGCTTGATGTACAACACCAGTTGTTTAAAGGTCTGGTGTCTGTGTTGCTGTATTTTGCTGTACTTCATAATGTACCATACATTTTCAATGGAAGACAGATTTGGACTACAGGAAGGTAGACCAGTCAGGGACCTGCACTGTTTTACTATCTGTTGTAATATGCAGAATGTGTCTTTGCACTGTCTTGCTGAAATAAGCAGGGACGTCTCTGAAAAAGATCTCTCTTGGATGGTAGCATATGTTGCTCCAAAACCTGTATGTACCTTCCAGCATTAATGGTGCCTTCACAGATGTGCAAGTTACCCAAGCCATGGGCACTAATGTTTCCATCACAGATGCTGGCTGTTGAACTTTGCGCTTATAACAATCTTGATGGTCCTTTTCCTCTTTAGCCCAGAGGACATGACGTCCATGATTTACAACCATAATTTGAAACGTGAACCCTTCAGACCACAGCACTCTGTTCAACTTTGTGTCAGTCCATCTCAAATATTCTCAGGCTCAAAGAGTCTGGCAGTATTTTGGGTGTTTTTGATATATTTGGCTTTTGCTTTGGATGCTAGAGTTTTAACTTGCACTTGTAGATGTAGAGATGAACTGTGTTAGCTGACAGTAGTTTTCCAAATTTTTCCCAAGCCCACATAGTAATATCCTTTACAGAATTATGTCAGTTTTTAATTCAGTGCCATCTGAGGGTCGAAGGTCACAGGCATTCAGTTTTGGTTTTCAGCTTTCCTCTTAAGTGCAGGGATTTCTCCAAATTCTCTGAATCTTTTGATGATGTTATGGACTGTAGAAAAAAAAGTCCCTAAATTCCTTTAAATTGCACAATGATAAACAGTTGGTCTCAAAGCAGTGAATCTAATCCCGTCCTTGCTTGTGAACAATTGAGCCCCTCAGGAGGGATGCTCCTTTTACACACAATCATGACACTTGCATGTTTCTAACTAGAAAGCGCTGGGAAAGCACAAACCTCCGCCAAGGTAGCTCACATACAGCTGTTACATCTATAAGCAATAGTCCCATGATAAAGTTACCATCATAGTATGATGCCTTGACCCTGAAAACCCACACCTAGCACTTGGAATCATGTTGATATCATAATTAGTTAGACATTTATTGAGCAAGAATGGTCATTTGCTAATGGAGGTTATCTGGGTTACCACCAAAATCTAATCATTTTTAAGTTGGGCCATTACCAACATCTACAGAAAATTTCTGCAAAATCTGTCCAGTAGTTTTGGGGTAATCTTGCAAACCAACAAACAAATAAACATAAACCAGCAGAAACATAACCTCCTTGTTGGAGGTAATGAAGGATATTTCCACTCCACTTCCTTGGCAGAGGAAGTGGAGGTAATTAACCTTGCGGAGGTACTCACCTGTTCACCTGCTGAATCGTCCAAACAGGTGTTTTTAAGCATTCCTCAACTTTCCTATTCTTTTGTTGCCACTGTCTCATGGTTTTGGGACATTTTGCAGGCATCAAATCCAAAATTGGTGAATATTTGCTGAAAAAAAATGGAGTTCATCAGTTTGAACTTTAAAATTTTGTGTTTTGAGTGACTTCAGCTGAGAATAGGGGATAGAATGGGGTTTGTTATCGGGTGTTTGCTATGCTACATTAGCCTTTCAGTACTGTCTCATGTGAATATTTTTTATTGTTGTTACTTAGTACCATGTACTTGTACATTTATTGGGCAAATCTTTGGATTGAGCCAGAATCCGCTCTGAGTTCATTTATTTTAGGTCTAAGACAGCCGAGCATTTAAACATCAGGTTCAGTAATAAACAGCCCTACTGTGTAATCACACTTTTGTCAGAAGCAGAGAGCACCATCATATTCTCTTTCAGGCATTACAATGTGTGGGTATGTGGAAGCAGTCAAGGTCTTCTATTGTTAATGAGTGCATTACACAACTCGACCTTACATTAGACCTGTACCTTTACATTAGAAAACTCATGCTTACAGCTTACATATAGTGAAATAATTTGCAAAAAAAGCTAGTAGAAGTGGTAAATGGTTGTGCTAACAGTGAGCACAAGGCCTCAGTCATCCATTGATACCTTACAGTGATGCTGCTAATGTAAACAGTTATGTATCTACTGAATGTATAATGTAAGTTCTGTGAATGTTACCTGCATGTTTACATAAACCTTCCTCTCATTCCCCTCCACTGTTACTCTGATGTATACTGTCGCGTTCTGCTTGCTGCG
Organism: Cetoscarus ocellatus; assembly: GCA_037902135.1. NCBI lineage: Eukaryota > Metazoa > Chordata > Actinopteri > Labriformes > Labridae > Cetoscarus > Cetoscarus ocellatus. The sequence goes on along the minus strand of JBAMNC010000901.1, from coordinate 306,655 downwards.
ATGGCCTGATTCCCCACAGGAATCATTAATGTTTCATCTAATCTAATCGAACCCCTGCTGTCACCACAGAGCCGCCGCGCAGCCGACATAAGTGGAGCAGGACTGTAGCAGAAAATTCTGTTTGATGTAAAGCAGACAGCAATAAGCTCTTACAGTGGCTCAAAATAAGCTAATGTAAGGGAGAAGCAGACACAATCTGACAGATGATGTTTAACTTTATTTAACGTTAACGCTAGCTGGTATCGGCTGGATCACAAAGAGTTAAAATTCACTGTTCTTGTCTTAGTGTCTGTGGCTGTGACGTCCCGTAGTGTAACAACCTGCTAATTCACCTGTAAACATGTTTTATGGCTCTTTTTCTCCTGGCTGGTTCTTTTGAAAAGTGTATTTCACCACATTCCTGTCTCTGCATCGCTCTGTGAGGGAGTCGGAGAGAAAGTGAGAATGAGGAAGAGAAAGAGAGCGATTGTGAGCATGAAGATTGTCACAAAGATGGAGCAGAAGGGAGGAGGGTGAGGTGAGAAGAAAGGAAAGAGGGAAGTGAAACAGAAAAAGAACAGAGGTATCCATGCATGATGTTTTAAGAGCCTATTCCTCTTTATCTCATGCATATTGCCTTTTCATTAAAACATAACTTAAGTTGGCACACAAACTCCTCTTCTTTTATTTATTCATCTGCTACTACATTCCTTGCACACCAACTTCTCTCCATTATACACACTGGCAACTTTGCATAGAGGGAAACATCAAGCCATGCTGAGCTAAGTCAGGCCACGTAGAATACGTACGTACTTGGCGTAAAGTACAATGACAAATCTCATGCATGCTTAAAAAAGTCAGATGTTTGATTCAATATAATTGTTAATCACCAGCAAGAACTTACCTCCTCTTACCTTTTCTACCCTCAGTTACAGCTGCGTTCAACTCTGTCAACTCCAGGTCTTCCCCCTCAGGTCTGGACTCCCGACTTGAAGAGCCCCTTTAACCCTGTAACACCTTTTGTATCATATTTGATACATACTTTTATGATACCTCTATCTAATAAATATGATCAACAAATTACTAAAAAAACATCTGAATACCATCAGATAAATGGTAAAAATGTCCTCAAGTGGATTATCAGTTCCCAAAAACACCTAAAGTATCAAATAAGATGCAAAAAATATATATGTTAAATTTTATGGAAATTTTGTTTTTTTAGGTCTTCAGTACAAAGTGAAATAAACATTTCAGCACCAAATAATTAGAATTTTCGGGCTATAATTTGTGCTTTCAGGCATTAAAGGATTGAGGAAAGCCATCTTTTGTCCTCTAGTCATGGGTCTGCGAGGTGAAATGGCACATTCAACTGCTTTATATGGTGTTTGTTAGGTGTTGTCGCAATGTGCTTGTTCAACATTCACCAGCCCTATAACCTGCCACACCAGATGGACCATTCATTATATTTGGTAAATGGACGAGCTTATATAGCTTTTCTAGTCTTTGAAAACTCAAAGCAGCTTTACACTTCAGGTAACACCTGCCCATTCTTCTTCTTTTCTCAGTCTCTACTACAGTCAGCAACGTAGCCGGACTTGCCATGTCTTATTAGCTTCCTCCTCTTTTTCCAATCACATCTCTGCTCTGACCTCTGAACCCAGTTATGTGACAGAGTCGCTACAGCTGCAGAAAACAGGCAGAGGTTCAGTTTACCTCATAGACTGATGCACATGTGGTGTCCAAACACACGAACATTCAAATAAGAGACCAAACATCTTGTCACTTATTTGACATTCTTCCTATAAAGACCACAAAATGGGAACAGAAACAGCATGTGTCTGCTTTAGTTGCTCCCCCCCTGCTGTCAGTGGTCTTTTTATGGTCCTGAAACATTCACAAATGACACACACTCACAATATTTCCCCTATTCCGGTGTAAGTGTTGCGCATTGTTTTATTGATGGTGTGTGTGTGTGTGAGTGTGTGTGTGTGTGGACTCAGTGTGGTGTTAATGCGTCCAGCCAGGCAGCGCTGATACAACAGTGAGTGCCGAGATAAAGCCGGCTTTGTCTGCAAATCAGGATCTCGGCCACAGAGCGTCTGAAATGGCACACAGCCATTGTCACAGGTTCACTGCGGTCACACACACACATGAACACACACACAGATGGTGACATCAGTACTGGTTGAAATCACAGATATTAAAATGGAGACAGTTTGACATCAGTGAGTCATATTATTAAGAAACATTGAGCGAATTCTAATAACAAAGAGGATCATCCATGACAGAGAGACGAGCTCCAATCATATTCACATTGCATTTAAGTGGAGCAGATTTTAAAGGAGGCCTTCACTTACTGGCCACTTTATGATAACCTGATGGACCATTCAGTATACTTCACTAGTCCATCTGGGAAAGAGCCCATAGAAAGTGTTTGGGGAGGGCAGAACCTTAAAGAAGCAGATCCAGCAGGTGATTGGATGATCAACATTTATTACAGGCTGATCTTTGCCCCCTTACTACATTTCATAAAACAAACTCTTGTCAAAACATGTTGGAGGTGGAGCGAAAAATTTACCCACAGAGCATAATTTAATGTTAAAGTCTACCTGAGTAGTGTTGCAGACCATGTCCATCCATTTATGACCATAGTGTGACAATCTTCTGAACATGACTATGAGTTTACTTTACTTCAGTGGCCTCCAAACTCACCAGATGTCACCAGCGAGAGTCGAGAGTTGACAGCCAATCACGGGGTCACTAATACCGCTTTCACACTAAAATCCGCGGGTCAACGCTGGTTTTTTCAACGCTGGTTAACCCGCGAGTGACTCCTTTACCACTGCCAGCAGATCCGGGTTTACTCAGCAGCAGACGAGCTGCATGGCTGTGTTTTTTTTCCTCTGGCGCATCAAGCTGACGTCATCAGGTTGATGACGTCATTGGCGCGACAAAACACGACCACGTAAACAATGGAAAAGAGCATGGACGCTGTGGACACAGTTTTCTGTACTTTGTACTTTTGTCCCTCTTTAAAAATGTACAAATTTGGCACTGATGATACAAAGGCGGATGGAATTTGTTGCTGAGATGGCAAAGAGTCACGTAAGTTACAGACAGAGGGGACGGGCGCGATGTTATGCCGTGAGCACGTAACGCCAACGTCATCCGTAACTTAGCAGCTTAACCGGGGTGTGATGTTCTCACTGAAGCTGGTCGGAGACGAGCCGATGAAAACCTGTGTCGCTTGCAGGGTAAGTCGACCCGGGTAGAAATGCCGATTGGACCCTTTCAAACTGCGGACAGGAGCTGATTGTTGGCGGATTTAACTGCACTAACTGCTGCACCACCATGCCGCCCATAGTAGCATATAATAGAACTAAATAGACTTCAACAGAAAGACTGTTATATTCATTGTATTTTTGTTTTAGTTTTGTTGTCTTTTTGTCAGAGAGATTTGACAGACAAAAAGGTAGTATGTTTGTCCATAAAGGATACATTTTAGTTGGCATGATAAACTAAAGCCCCGTTTACAGAACAACGAAAACGGAGAGCTTTAGTGCCGTCTGCAATTTTTGAGACCAGGGTCTAGGATGAAACGTTTTGAAAAAGTTTTTGTATCCGTCTCCATCTAAACAGAAATCAGCGTTGTCAGGGAAAACGATGCTACGTGCCAGGTTTGTTATAGCTCCTCCAACAAACTGTGGATTTTCTGCTGCAATACTCTGACCAGCGGAGGCGCATTTGTTATTTTCACCTAAGAGTGAGTGTCTTTGAGTAAAAAGTTTGTCTTCACCGGAAAGCCTTGGTGCCCAGACTTGTGTAGTCAGACAACTGTTTCACTACAAACCAACATCACCAACTACTGGCCTGGCATGCATGGTACTGTGTTTTCTGTTGTTTTTCGCAGATCCGTGTGAACGTGTATCATTTTTACTCCGTCTCTGTGTGAACGTGGAGTGCTTTTGAAAACGTAAAAGAAAAAACTTTCCATAACTGGTGACAACGTTGTCATGTAAACGGGGCCTAAGACCAAGAAAGTCATTCCACAGTCTGATTGTATGGTGTATGAGAGTATTGGTGAGTTAACTGGTGACTTCACACCCCATTAAGAAAGCACAAAGGACCCAAGAACAAAAAACAAGCTGCTTGACAAAGGTTCAGTGATTGATGTGGTAACATCAAGACACACAGCTGCTCTTTTTCTGAGTCATTTCTCGCAGATCTGAACCTTGACCGCTGCTAACCAAACAGCATAAATCTCTAAATGCACTTTTGGGCCTTTTTTGATTCTATTTGTGTCACAGAAGGAAAAAAACAACACCCACTGTGACTTTGTTGGAGGCAAAAGCCAGGCTTTATCCAGTCCCTTCATGGAGAGTGTTTACATGGACTTAATTGTTCTGTTTATGAGCTGTAAATATGACGTGAACATGCACACAGAGACTTGATTATTTATGCCGATCAGGAATGACATCATGACCACTGACAGGTGAGGTTAATAACACTGATCATCTCTTCATCATACCACCTGTTAGTGTGTGGGATATATTAGTCAGCAAGTGAACATTTTGTCCTCAAAGTTGATGTGGAAGAAGGAAAAATGGGCAAGCGTGAGAATTTGAGCAAGTTTGACAAGAGCCAAAGTGTGATGGCTAAACGACTGAGTCAGAGCATCTCTGAAACTGCAGGTGTGGGGTGTTCCTGGTCTGCAGTGGTCAGTATCTAACAAAAGTGGTCCAAGTAGTGAACCAGCAACAGGGTCACAGGCAGCCAAGGCTCATTGATGCATGTGGGGAATGAAGCCTGGCCTGTGTGGTCCAATCCAGCAGACGAGCTACTGTTGCTCAGATTGCTGAAATTGGTGCTGGTTCTGATAGACAGATTTCAGAATACACAGAACACCACAGTTTTTTGTGTATCGGGATTTATAGCCGCAGACCAGTCTGGGTGGTAGGTGGTCTTAATGTTAAGTCTGATCGCTGTTCATTCCTGTATATATGCTAAATTATGGTAACCCAGTCTCTAATCATAACATTACTTACATAAGGACCTGTGATGATTACATCTGACAACACAAACTGTGGGTATATTAAAATTAGAAAAAAATGAGGTCACTGACGTAGTATACACACACGTTCAATTAATTCAAGACACCAGCTAATTCAGTATAAGGTTATACATAGACTCCATAATTCACGTGATAAACTGCACTCATTTTTTTCATTCTCTTCACCATTATGTGTAAAATGCAAACAGTCTGAGGGCACATTGGCACATATGTTCTGGTTTTGCACTAAACTCCAAAGATTCTAGTGCGAGGTTTTCCATTTCTACTCTGAGGTCTACAGATACGATCTCCCTCAAGACCCAGAGACAGGTATTCTTGGTTGGTCTCAGCAGCTGGAGACTCTTGGTCACTATAAGGTTCTGTCAATCAAGTATGGGATGGTTATAGCTAAGAAAATTATTCTTAAAGTTTGGAACAAAGAGGTATCTCCAAGTTTTGAGGCCTGGTTCACAGAGTTCTCAAGTACCTTGTATTTGGAGAAAATTAGATTTGAGATATCAGGGAAATCAAATAAATTTCATCAGATATGGCAGCCATTTCTTGATCACATCACACAGTGGAGGGGACCCTCATGACACCTCAATGACTTGATTGTGTTTGAATATTTAATTGTTTATAATTTCCCAGGTACAATGTGATTACAGTAGCAGATGACCTCAGAAATCTGTTTTGGAGTACTTTTTTTTTTTTTTTTTAATTCTTTTCTTAAGCCTGCTTTGGGGGAGAGGGGTGGGAAGAAAGGGGTAACTGTTTAGGCTGTTATTTGCCTGGGTTTTTTTTCTCTTTAGTCATCTGATATTCTGTTTTGTACATCTAAAATTGAATAAATAAAGTATTCCAAAAAAAAAAATGAGATCACTGAGGCTTGATCACAATCAGAATCAGAAATAATTATCTCCACCAAGGAGGTTATGTTTTTGCCGGTGTCTTTTTATTTGTTTGTTTGTTTGTTAGCAAGATTAAACAAAAACTTCTGGATGGATTTTGCTGAAATTTTCAGATGTTGGTAATGGCCCAACTTCAAAATGATTAGATTTTGTTGGTGATCCAGATAACCGCCATTAGCCATTCATTACACAGTATGAAAGTTTAAAAAAACAAGATACAGCATTATCAATTATTATATTAATGTGAGCCAAGTACTATTAAATAAATTGATTTGCAGACATGATGTAACCACTTCAATTGTAACACAGAACCCTCCAAAGGTAAGATACTCTTGTTGCTGTCGGTATTTTTGTGCGAACAAGTTGCCCAGATTACATCCGTCGCATTGTGTGAAGGCTGGCCCGCCCCACTGTGGCTGTACATTGACTTTGCATGGAGAGTGGTCGCCCAGGTCACCCAAGTCACGTTCGGTGTGAACACACCTTAAGTTCTGTTCCAAAGTTCTGACACAAGCAAGTTTGTGGAGATATTTTGAAACACAATTTTTGAAGAAGTGATTGCAAAGTGTTTTGGCTACCGTAATCATTTTCCAAAGCCTTAGCAAAACAAGTGTTCCTTCAACTGTAGCTAACAGTGAGCCAAAATCGTCGCTTTCTGTGAACTTAGAGCAGTTGTGTGTAAATACACAAACTTTAATATATAATACTTGGTGGGACTGTGAACCACATGGTTTATTGTCATAAGAGAAGTCTCATTATTTAATGGTCATACCTCTTTTATGCAAACACATTAAAAACCTGAAAGAAACCAGAGCACTAAAATCCTTCAGAATGCACTTCATATCATAACTAGAAAGCACTGGGAGAGCGCAAACCTCCTCCAAGGTAGCTCTGTTACATCTATAAGCAATAGTTCCATGATAAAGTTACCATCATAATAGGATTCCTTGACCCTGAAAACCCACACTTAGCACTCAGAATCATGTCGATATCATTATTAGTTAGGCAAAATGATGGTTCGCTAATGGTGATTATCCAGAGCACCACCAAAATCTAATCATTTTTAAGTTTGCTCATTCCTAACATCTCCTGAAAATTTCAGCAAAATCAGTCCAGATGTTTTTGTGCTAACAAACAAACAAACAAACAAACTGACAAAAAAACATATGCCGGCAAAAACATAACCTCCTTGGCGGATGTGATGATTCCATATTGAGTGTTTCAGGACCACCTCCATAAACTATCACAGGTAAGTTTGCATCCTTCATTTGGTTGTCTTTCACTGCGCTCTCTCTGGTATAAACTATTCCTCCCAAACTGTTCTCAGAGTGACTCACACTTTTCTCTCCTCTCGGCCTGGAATCTGCCAGACTCTGTGTGTGTACCCTGAGAGAGAGAGTGTGTGTGTGTGTGTGTGTGTCACCTTTCTCCCACTTCCTGCTGCTAGCTACAGCTCATCCGGTGCAGAGCCAGAGCCTCCACCTGCAGTGAGAACAGGGGAAGGTGAGGTGCTGGGTTACAAACTCACCCAATGTCACTCTGTCCGTTCTGCTCCTCTGCCCACCACCACGCAGGCACCTTGTTGATCTCTTTAGCATGAGGCTTTAATGGTGTAGCTGCTCCAATGTGCTCCTCAAAAAAGATTTATTTCTCCCCTTTTATAAACCAATTGGTATTGTATTTTATATTGTTGGAAAGCTTGATTATTCACCTTTACAACAATGCACAACTTGTAAGGATCATACATTCGTGGAATGAGCAACACACATAACATGTGGTTGGACATCGACCAGCCCTAAAGTGAAAATGGCCTTAGGACTTCAGTTTGTCTTACAAGATCCCAAAAAATAACTGAAAGAAATTAAGGTCCCTCAATAATCATAGAACAGAAAAAGACAATGTGCAAATTATTTGTGAAGGTCAGAAGAGCAACAAAATTGTCTTTGTTTACAGAAAACACATTTAAAGGCCAACAAAGGTTAGACAAATTTACCAGTTATAAACCCAAAAAGGATCAATAGGGGCTAGCTAATGTAGTATTGTTTACACTTTAAGCAGGGCAGGTGTACTGGTGGTTCACCATCTGTGAAGCTGTGTTGTGTCCACACTGTCCAGTAGGCCAGAAAAAACATGCTGCTTTATTTTTTATCAGGGACAGAGCAGTGTATCTGTATAACAGTGTGGTAACAAGAGACAATATGCAGAAGTGATAAAAGCTTGAGAGATAATTCTAAAATCTATATCCTGGCTGAAAGAATCATTTGACTGGCTGTAATCTTTTCCAAAATTCCAAATGGTGAATGGGCTTGAGCTAGTATAACGCTTTTCTAGTGTCTTTGACTTCTCAAAGCAACTTTTCACCGCAGGTCACATCTACCCCTTCACACCCGTTTACTCACTGATGGAGTTTCTATGTCTGTTGTCCATCGGGGAGCAACTTGGGGTAAAGTGTCTTGTCCAAGGACACATCGACACGAGACAGCTGGAGCTGGGATTGAGCCTGAAACCTCCCGATTACTGACCAAGCGCAGACTGCGCCACCAACGCAAATGAGTGGATATTTGCAACAAACCATAATGTTTATCAGTTTGAACAGTACATATCTTGTCTTTGTAGTGTATTCGATTGAAAATAGGTTGACAAGGAATTTCAAATCATTAGGAGGGTATGTTTTTGCCAGCATGTTTTTGTTTGTTTGTTTATTTGTTTGTTTGCAAGATCACTCAAAAACTACTTGACAGATTTTGCTGAAATTTCCAGGGGATGCTGGTAATGCAGATTTAAAATGATTAGATTTTGGCGGTAATACACATATTTGTGTGGATGAAAAGAATTCCCAAAATTTCAAAAAAATCCTGTAAGTAGACATTGGGTGGAATTTTAAAAACTCATGTCTCTGCCTTTTTTTAACAGATTCGCTTCCAATTTTACAGGACAATAGGGGGTCTTTGTCTCTATCATCAAGGTAAATTGAATCTGGATCCGATCCAGATTGACTTCACAAAAAAACATTGAACTTTATAATGGGAAATCCCATTGACGACATTTAATAATTCATATAAAATCAAAATATTAAAGGTCTTATTACCTGGTATTCTTACATATTCTGACCCTCTTAAAATGTCTTTAAATGGATTTTTATAATGAAAAAAATATGTTTAAACAAATATTGAACTTTTGGTGGCTTTCATTATACTGCGACTTCGTCTCACGAGAATACACACGAGGTTTTGACCGGCCTGGACGCTCATTTAAATTATGATAAAGGAAGACCGTGATGGTAAGGGGGTTGTGACCAAAACTGAAACAACAACAGTCCATCATGGCTGATTCAACAACAGACGAACCTGACCGGGCTGCCGCTTACGGAAGTCGTTGCTTTACGTACAAATGTGAACGGGAGACTGACGATTCTGAGGTGGAGGAGGAAATGCCGTTTATGACAAGATGTCTCTGAGAGGTAAATTTGTCTTCACTTTGACCCAGAGCGTCAACTCACCTCCCCTGTGTAGTTAAGTCCCCGATGGCTGGAATAGGCCCTCTCTTCAAATGCAGGCTGGAGGCTTTCTTGGCCTGGTACTGTCCCACACTGGAAAAGCACTCCGGTGTGAAGCGGTTACTGCATACGCACAGGGAAGAAGGAACATTACTATCATAGATAAAATTAATCCACTGGTCCTTAATAGTTTTTACCGCCAAGGCTGGTAAAGAGACTTTTGTGCTGATTGTTGCAGTCAATAACCAAATAATTTGCATGTTGGCGTCAGTGGGCCACTTTGAGTTATGTCCCTCTGGCTAGCCAGCTAAGCAGGAAGTGGAGGGTGTGGCTTCAGGTTGCTGGTCTCATGACATTGATAGTTGTGCGGGCTTATGCAAAGGGCCTCCTGTGATAACATCAGCTGAGGAGGCTGCATGAAATCTCTTGTATTGAAACATACCGCCTAGCAGTTTAAACAAAGACGCCAAACATAAAAACTGGGCCCTTAACATTTTCAGGCAAGTTTCAATGGAGGTCCAACTACAATATACATGTACGTACAAGATAAAATGCATTTTCCAGGTGATGATCCCTTCAAGTGATGCTCCCAAAACTTGTTGAGTTCATTCAGGATAACAAACTCCATGTATGTGCTGAGTTTGGTCTGGATCCTGGCACTAATTGTATCTTTTACAGGGGTTGTGGAAGAGCCACAGTTGGAGCTGAGCTTCTTGGCAGAGGTCTGTGCTCTCTGAGTGCTTTTCTAGTTGCATTCTGTTTTTGTTTAGGTTTTACACAACGTCCCGACTTCGTTGGAATTGGAGTTTCTACTTTTAGAGACTGAGGACTCCACAAGCAGGCCTGCATTTCAGTATGTGCTGCAGCATTTTGTACAAGATAAAGAGTCTTAACATAAAAATGTCACATTGAATTTTCTAAGTGTGAAAATGTCGGAGTTGCACCTCACTAAGTTTATGTATCATAGCCCAATATTTGTCTGAATCTTGGGACATTCACACCTGAAAATGAAAAACATGTCATGTTTGGATGTAAATCATCACACTGCAGTATTTTTGGCCCAGGTCCAATATTAGCAACTACTTTTCCAAATATATATGAAACTATCTGCCCATTCAAGGATCTAATATTTAAAGCCAATGATATCTGGTCAGGCATCTGTGAAATGTTTTATTTACATCAGTTTCTTTGGAGAAAATAGAAGAGTTCTTAGCATCAGCCCTGAAACACAAAGAATCAACTTGAAGCATGAAGAACAGATAAATGTGTGTCCTTAAGACCCCTTTCCCGGCCTGTACATCACAGTGTACTCCTGCTATTCCTGTTCCCACATTCTCAGATGCACTGCAGTGTCCGGTGCCAAGTTCTCAGCATTCAGCCGACCTTGCTGACACACTCTCAGCAGCTCAAAGATTTGGCAAAGTGGCACACACAATCAGCAGAGGAGATCTCTTTTATTTCCTGCAGAGGAGGAAACAGTCGGGAGTTGAGCCGAGGACATGGAGAACTCTCTAACCCCTCCTAATTTACCAACACCACCACCACCACCACCACACCACCGGCATGTGTGGTACGTCGTTTATGTGTGGCAGTTCCATGCATGCAGACAGCTGGTGTTTGTTTGTGTTTACATCGAGGAGCCATGGACTCAGGGAGGCGCTGATAGTGATGGCCGCAGAGCCGTCTTTCAGATGCTTCCTCTTCCAATCTTGCTTTCATCTGCGGTTACTCCTGCTCCAGAACATCGAGATTTGCTGGTTCTTGTTCATGCACCAGGGAGAGAGACAGAGAGGATTGGGACTTTGTAGTCTGTCTGGGTGGCTGCTTTAAATCTGTCTAGTTGAGAGGTGGCCAAGCGTGAGATTATGATGCATCTATCTCCCCTCTGTCATTATTTAACACACTACTCTGAATCTGTGGGACACACAAACACACAAAATGTCTTTACAAGGAGAAAAACAAAGAGTACATCTTTCACTAATTTAATAAAAAATACTCTTTGAAAGTCACTAGCAAGTATTTAAGGAAATTTAAAGATTTAAAGGGATGGATACGGTTGTATGTCTGAGTATTTTAGCTTGATGCTAACACAAATGGAAACTGCCATTTACAGGCTAACAGATTTAGCTCTGAGCTCATTTTAGTAGTGTGGTAGGCAAAAGGTGTGGCAGGGCAAACTGGTGTTCATTAAGGTTTTGTAGAACCATGTTTTATAACTACAACTATGAAGCATCTAATGACTAAGGTTTTATTTTACTCCATCAGTACTTTATTTGCTGTAACTTCTGTTTAAAAAGTCCTGTACAACCTTTAAGGGTTTTGCAGTAACAGAAGTAGAAAGCACTCAGAGAGCACAAACCTCCGCCAAGGTAGCTCACATATTGCTGTTACATCTATAAGCAATAGCTCTATGATAAAATACCGTCATAATGTGACTCTCTGACCCTGAAGACCCACACCTAGTACTCGAAATCATGTTGATATCATTATTAGTTAGTTATTGAGCAAAACAATTGTTCGCTAATGGCAGTTATCTGGATCACCACCAAAATCTAATCATTTTTAAGTTGAGCCATTACCAACATCTCCTGAACATTCAAAACTTGTCCAGTAGTTTTTGTGTAATCTTGCTAAAATACAAGCAAACAGATAGACAAACAGGGCCAAAAACATAACCACCTTGGTGGAGGTAATAAGCAGGATGGTACAGTTTGAAAAAGATCACTTTCTGCAAATTTTTGAGATGTGAAAATCAATGTTTAAGTTTATCAATACTGCTTCATTTTATCCATCATGGGTGCAGCTATATTCCTCCATTTTTGCAAGAGGAAACAAGCTCCAAACACTCCAGTGTCATCATCAAATTCTACCACAATGTCCTTCCCTGTGGCTGTCAGCCTGAGAAAAGAATTCAGAAATAAAATCTCTTTTGACTCTGAGTTCTGTTGGTTAAACTCATAATCCTTTGTTAAAATTCAAGGTGAAACCGGCAGCATAAATATATATACATATATATATATACTGTACACATATTTTTGAACTAGGTAATCTCAAAGAAAATGAAAAATGTTAGATGAATTTAAATAAATTGTCATCAAGATGTATTTCAAAGCAACATCTATAAAAGGTTTTGGTGAGACACTGAAGTATATCTAGTTTCAGATATTTTAGACAGATTAAGGAGCCTCTCCCGGCTGACATTGGGAAAGAGTACACCCTAGACTGGATGCCAGCCAATCACAGGGCGACACAGAGAGATAAACAGCTTCTCACACACACCTAAGGACAATTAAAAGTCCCAAATTGACTTAACAAACATGTTTTTTTTGTCTGTGGGAGGAAGATGGAGTGCCCGGAGAGAACCCACACATACTCAGCGAGGCCCTGATCAACATGGTTCAAACCAGCAACCTTCTTGCTGTAAGGCATGCACACTACCTTCTGTGCACATCAAAATATACCTTTTCAAGGTTTTTGTACCTAGCTAGCATGTTATAACCTTGCAAAGCAGACAGATCAGCCTAATCCAATGTCTGTCATGAGTCAGATCCATCTTGCCAAGCTCCAACCTACAACGATTGTGAGCAGCCCAAAGTGGCACGGCCCAATCACAGTCCTTTAGAGCAGGAAAAGGCGGGAGCTATGAGCAAGACGACAGCAGGAAGTGACCGCTTGTACAGGGATTAGCATAGATGCTAACAGTTTCAGTAGCAGTTTTATCAGATCTGGACCACATTTCTTTATTAAATGAAAAACAAATAACAACACTTTACAGAAAATATATTTTTGCTCCACTTCTGACATGTTTTGCCGACAGTTTGCTAAACAATGTGGCTCATGTTCTGTCCTTTACATCACAGTGGTAGCACCCACCTACTACATTATCTGATTGGCCAGTAATGAATGTCATTGGCAGATTGATCGTCCAATAGCATGCTGAATGTGCTTTTAAAAGGTTCTGCACATCCTCAAACACTTTCTATGGGCTCTTTCCTAGATGGACATTAACAGGTTAATTATATTATATCTATTTCACATTCTGGAGAGACCAAAGAAATTTGACCTCTACACACCTGTAAAATTTAAGTTCTCATCAAAATATACCTTTTCAAGGTTTTTGTACCTAGCTAGCAAAAACACATTTTTCCTCTCTCCATATCATATTTGACCCTTGGACATCCCCCCCATTACCAACCCTCTGGGGGACCCTTGAAAGAAAAATTTACATACAAAAAAATGCAATAAAATCATCATACATCAATTTTTTTCTGCAGAAATCTCTCAAGGTACTTCAGCCCTTATCAAAAATATCAATAATTAAATACTTTTCAGGTTTTTCACCCTTTAAATGAAAGTTTGAATACATGTGACCACTTCTGTACAAAAAAAGCACACAAAAAAGTGTTCAGACTTGATTTTCTGCATGTCTTGGTTGTAATAGTAGATATTATTAATAGTAGATATTTGAGAAACTGTTAATTTTTTGTCTTCTAAACTCACTCTGGCTGATCACCACTGACATCAACAGCATATTTTATCCCAGTTTTTCATCTTCAAATGAGTATGTTCGGATGCTCGGATATTGTTCATCCCTGTCATCAGGCATCAATAACGACACAATGCAGTTAAAGCTGAATAGGTTGACATACAATATTTATTTAGGTTCACAAAAATGATAAGTTAATTATCAGGTAGTCCACAAATATTGTGGGAATGGTCTCATACAGTCATACAAGTGGGGAAACATACATGAGAAACCATTTAGGAACAGGCCCACCCAGACACGCTCTGATTTAACCAAATAAAGTATGAAGCATGGAAAAGGATGAACTCAAACATTAGTTTAGTCTAAATAATAAAAAGGACATTTTTATTCATAATTATAACCATTAATTTCCCAATTGTCTTATTATCCTTAAAAAAACAACCCTTAGGCTAGTCAAAATATCTAAGGCTCTCTTTTTTTATCAAATGAAAAAATCCAAACAGTAGGAACTAAAAAAGGGGCAGACCCTGCTTTTTTCAAATATTGCCGTATACCAGGGTCATCCCTGAACTGTCCAGGACCAGAGACCGGTCAACACTGGAGACCTAAATGTTGTAAAAACCCCTCTGTAGTAGAGAATCCGAGGGTGAATATATACTTTATATCTAAAAGTAGTCTGTAGTGTCCCCAAATAGCCTGTGGTGGGCTCCCAGAGCTGCCCACTCCTTCTTACTTCGTCTTTTGTTTCTCATTTCTAACAAAACGTTTTTGCTTTTACAGTGAGACAGTGCTGATTGGACTATGGAGAAATGCTCCTCTAGAGAGTGGTGCAGGAACGAGTCCAAAACGAGAGTTAGCATTTAGCACGTCCTGGTACCCCAGGCCGAAGCACATAAGATTTAGACTAGTGTAACGGATAAATGACTAAAATAAGGTTTGTGGTGGATGCAAACAAACCAGATTTTATAGTTTAATCCGAAATTATAAAATACATCTGTTTTGACTGCCTTTAAATTTCAAAGCAGTGCTGTGTGTTTGAAAGGACGGTTGCTAACAAACTGCTAATGAGGACTACAAAAATGGTGGGGAACCCTAATGCTAGCATTTTTAATTCTAGTTTGTTTGTCAGCAAGATAACTCAAAAAATATAGAACAGATTTTGCTGAAATTATCAGGAGATGATGTTGGTAAAGGCCCAACTTAAAAATGATGAGATTTTGGTGGCGATCCAGATAGCCGCCATTAGCAAACAATCATTTTTGCTCATTACTGTCTAACTAATAATGATATTAACATGATTCTGGTTGCTAGGTGCTGGTTTTCAGGCTCAAGAAATCATATTATGACGGTAACTTTATCATGGAACTATTGCTTATGGATGTAACAGCAATATGTGAGCTACCTTCGTGGAGGTTTGCGCTCTCCGAGTGCTTTCTAGTTTTATAATAGGTTTTTACTCTTAGCAATTCCATTTAAGCTTAAAAAATTGTGAAAGTTAGATTAGTTTGTGAAGATGGTCGATAAAAACAGAACCTTTAAGTTTCATAATTTTACGATCACCATAGGTCTTATCACCAATGATCACCAGCAATGCTCCAAGAACACAGTGAAAAATCCCAAAGGCTTTCAGTCGAGAGAACCAGCGCCACGCTAACTTTAGAGTTGGCCTTTTAAAAATACATCATCCCTGCACCACTCTGTTGCATTTCTGTAAGCTTTGGGAATGAGACCCACCAACCCCGCCCATCATCTTTAACTCTGCCCACCCTCCACAAACACGTCTCGCCCTCATGTATGTTTGCTACAAAAGATGTTACACGTTATGAATGAACACATCATGCAAAGTGGCAATTCTGTTTACAAAGATGGAGTAGTCGTGTTGTTTTTTTATCTTGTAGCCGTTTTAGCTGCGTTTGATTCACTCTTTCAAAAATAACCTGAAGTTATGCCCACGTGAAGCCATCTCCTTTAACCTTTCAACAAAATCAGAACAGTTAGCATTATATTATATTAAACCATGATTTTCTTGTTATTACCCAGAAAAATAAAGAGTACAGTGGACAGCTGTAGTTTGAGTCCAGGATTAAAACTGTCAGGAAAAGCCTTTGCAGCGAGGATCAGTTATCGAAAACCAGAGTGGCTGCTGTCTTTAAGAAAAAACCTTTAAAAACACGTCCTGCGGCGGTTGGTTTAACAAGAATCCCTGATTGGCTGACCACCAGGTGAGGTAAGAAAAGCCCCACCTTTGACGATGGGGATGACAGTATGGAGGCATTTTCCTCTGATGCATGTCTTCTCTTAATGTGTGTGTGTGTGTGTGTGTGAGAATATATATTTGTGTGTGTGTGTATACATTTTGATTACAAACCAAGCCCGACCCCCCCACCCCTTTGCTCACATGCGTACACACTCACACTCAAGTGCGCGTTGATTTCTGAGTCAAACACTGCATTGCAAAGTCCCTCGCTCCTCATGCAGCACGGACAGAAAACACAGAAACACCAGTGGCCAAAAAACACCGGCTGAGACCATGAAAAAAAAAATAAAGAAATAAAAATTGAAAAATTAAGTTTGCTGCCTTGAAAGTCCTTGAACATCACGTAAAATCCTTGGGCGTGACAATTTTTTAAAATTTTCAGTTTTTTTAGTTCAATAATTTTCTCTTATCTATGCTTTTACTTAGGAAAAACTAATAAAGATTTCAGTTGCTCTCTTATTACTATACGTGTGCGTTTCTTTTTTTTTTTTTGTCTGTTTTTGTGATGATATTTTGCATTGGTTTTCTCCTCTTCTTAAATTGTCCTTGTTGAGTTTTCTTGGTTTGCGTAGATTCCATATCCATCCGTCTTTTGGGAAAAAAAGACCATCTCTACCCCATAATCCCCTCCCATCCGTCCCCTTTAACCCCCTTCCCCCCGTTTCCTTCCCAGGTTATATTAGTCCCTTCATCTCTCCGCCTCCATCGCTACACTAGCCTTCTGCTCCGCGCCCGCATGGGGGTTCACCCCCGTGGGCCAGGCGGGGCAGGGCTGCGTGGGGGGTTGCCCCTGAGTCCAGAGTCCCTGTGGAGGCTGCGGCACGTTAGGTACGTTTGGTGAGATGCCCCAGCCGCCGACCTGAGGGGGCGGGGGCGAGGTGGCCATGGAGGCGGCCATGGGAGAGCCGCCGCTGCCGCTGTTGAAGCTCTCAGAGGCCTTCAGCCGGGAGAACATGGTCAACGCGTCGGGGAAGTTTGGGGGTGTTGCTGGTGTGTTGGCTGGGGTGCACATCTGTAAATGACAACAGAGAGAGGATGGTGAATGTCCAGAAAGGAAGAGTAGAGATAGGCAATTTCAAATTTTCATGAGATTAAACATGTTTTTGTTTAATATTAATATATTACTTAATATTGTGATTACTGTGTGATGACGTCAATTGGCACTTACTTCCCCCCAGTGGACACTTTTAGTTAGTGCTTATGTTTTCTTAAGTTTCATTTTCCCCCGGTTTAGTTTCACTTTTCACAAAGCTATTGCAGTGTGCCTGCAGACCAGCTATCGTCTCACGTTAAACCTTGGAGTTGATATGTCTGTAAGTCAAACATAATTATTGTTGTTGCAAAGAGAACTGTCATGGAAAATATTATTGTTTTCAAGCTGTTTTGGTTGAATAGAAAATATAAACAAACACTAAGATGCTTATTTGCTATGCTAACTAGCTAAAAGTTAGTTTGTACCATGGTCTGTTTCGAGCTAAGCCCTTTCAATTCATCAGGTAACACTAAGTTTACTAATATACATGCTTGCTAAACATTTGTGAAAGTTTGCTAAGAAATTCACATGTAAAGAAAAGTCGAGGAATTTATAGAGAGAGTTTAATTTTATGTTGAAGCTTAAGTTATTGAACAGTTATGCTTTCAACTATGCACAGTGTAATTTCATACTCTATGTTTTTGTACAATTTATTGATAAGAGCTTCGTATTTTTCAGTTTTACAGAAACAGCCACCAATAAAGCCTCCTTGGGAACAAACACAGTTTTATTGGAGTTTTTGTTCGCTATCTGTGTAGCCTTGCTCAGAAACACAATCGTGGCGACAGAGTAATAAAAACTTGAGCCCTCTACAGGAGCATATACGATCATTTCATACTTGGGTGGCTCACTGCAGGCCTGCTTTGAATGGTCATGACATTATGGCTCAAATCTGCTAAGAAAGAAATGAATGGAAATTCTGATTTCACACTGACAATCTGCATGATGTGATTTTTCTTTCCAGCAGGGATACTGGAGAACAAAGAGAAAACACAAGCACAGTCTGTTTTATTGAGACATCAAACAGTGAAGAAATCTTGTGTCTTGTATGTTGGATTTTCTTCATTCTAGCTGCTCACACTCTAAAAAAGTAAGGCTATAATCTTGCACTTTATTGCAAAAATAGCACCAGAACTTGATTAATACCACTCGTACAGAGCTTTAGAGCAATAAATCCTACTCTCCACAATAGAGAATAATCATCAATAGAAATGGTCACACACACAATCAGAAATCCTCCAGTGCTGTACATTATGGTGTGCAGGACAAAAGGAAGTTGAGCAGTGTTTACAAACGGATTTCTTGTATAACTGACGGGAACTTTAGGGGAATCCCAGCCACTCTCTGCTTCCCCAGGGGCTCCTGATGGTTACAGTACAGTCCTGTGTTTACATCCACTTTGTCTTTCAACTTTAATCGGCCTGCAATCTGATTTAGAAAACTGAATTAACTTTCTCTGACTGACTGATACTCTATTCACAGTCATCTTGGCCCCCGTGCCCCACACTGCTCCAACCCTCCAACTTTTGTGCCAGTGCTGCTATTGTTCAGAACGCAGTACACGCATGTGCCAAAAACAACAGTGACCCTCTAACCTTGTAGCTTACAGGACATGTGAACAACATGTTTGGCTGCTCAGAAATAGTTCACCTTCATCACTATCGTACATTGCGTCTTTGACAGCTTCCTCCCTACTCTACATCCCTTGGCTGTCCGTGACCAGGAAAACAAGGACCTGATGGACCCCACAGGGACGCCATGTTTAGCCAAGAGGCTGCCGTCTAAAAATAAGAAGCTGGCAAAATAACACATCTCAAGGGGTCAACAGTGAAATGTAGCAGCTCCCTGGATTGTGATAAAAATGCTTTATTGTTCACTGACCATACACTGAAGAATAAAATCAAAACAAATTTTAAGCAGCACAAAACTAGTGGTGCAAAAAACAAGTTGGTGTGACAAGAATTGTTGCTGACTCTCAAATACATCAGATTCTATTCGACAGAAATGAGTTGCAAAATTCATGCCTAATGCACTGCAACACAAACACATTCAGAACAGCCATTCACACACAGGGTTATATAGTTACCTCTGCCAAGGAGGTTATGTTTTCGGCCCTGTTTGTTTGTTTGTTAGCAAGATTACGCAAAATTTCAGATTCAGAACTGTATCTTTTACAGAGGTTGTGGAAAAGCAACTGCGGTAACTGAGCTGCTTGGTTGTGGTCTGCGCTCTCTGGTACTTTTCTTAGTTTAACTTCTTTAAGTCTTAAAAGCATTTTTTCTGAGATGTATCAATGTCAGGCTCAAAACAGCTCACAATAAATCTTGACACAAGCACACTTTTCACAAAAAAGAGCTTTGACTGAGAGTTATGGATTTAGTCTGAATTGAAAATTGATTCTGAATCTAATTGTCACCTTCAGAGTCCAAATCAAATAAAATCGTGAGACAGGGAAAAAAGACCATCTCTAAGAGGCAGTCCTACATATTTAGTTCAAATGTGTAATTAAAGTTACCGCAACAAACCATTAAAATCTGAGTTGTAATTTCTCCGTGTGGGTCTGATGTGTGGGTGTGATACTTGTTCTTAGTAATAAGGCACACAGAGTTTACAGTTGGCACAACAAGTGGAATACTGCATTTAATATTGTTTTCCAAAATCAGAATAGATAAGTACTGCATTGACACATGACTACACAAATCAAGAACAAATGTGACCCACGTTGTCAAGTGATGAAGTTAGTAGCAAAAAATAAGAGTCCTCAATATAGGCAGAAACCTCGGACAAAACCAGACTCATGGTTGTAAAACCCTCTGCCACAATGGACCATAAATATACGGTCATTTAAAGTATTTACACCCAATTTACAAGCCAACAACTTTTCTGCTTAGACTTGTGAACTGTTCCTTTAACCACATGCTCTTTGCTGACCTTGAATGTTCCCTTGATCATATTTTTCTGTAGTCCAACAATTTCCAGACAAGATCTTCCAAAAATTCAGGTCAAACATTCAGTTGTTGCTGAAGGAGAGGGGGCTGAGATTTTCTGGAATATGAAGTCATTGGCTCCATGATTCAACTCCAGTGAACAGCAGCTACAGTCACACATGATTACTAGACAAAAATATGTTCAGATGCATACAAAAGGAAAAAAAACAACATTGCCAGACCTCATGCTGGCCCGTTTGTCTAATCTACCCTTGGCTGCGTCACTCAGGATGCTCACATTGTGACACGCTGCTTCAACAAGGAAAAAAACACGAGCCTGACAGGGACATCGCTCTTCCCTGGGGGGTGTAATTGGACGCTTTTGCCCCCTAAAAGTGCTGCAGCTTGCAGGTTGGCCCTGCGGATGTCGAGTTTATGGGCCGAGGCGAGTTCCAAGTTATCCAGAGTGGCACACTGTTGTGAAAGGTGAGCGTGTCCACTGTGCACCCCGACAGGAAGCGCTGGCTCATGTCTCGCTGGCTGCTTCCTGCAGTAAAGAGACACCCTGGAATGCAGTGGTGACCTCCATGATCCTTCCTGTTCTTGGATTTGTCTGCTTGGATTTGCTTAACCTCGTGATCGGGTGTGTAGTACGCAGGACTGCGGCTCAAGTGAGACCTCCTGCTTCCCTACTTACTACCCTTAAAAACTGAAACATGGGAAATCACGAAAAATGCTGACCTTTCACTTCTTCGACAAAGACCTTCAAATCTGTCTTACTCATCTGGAAACAGGCTCACATGAGCAGGTACAAACAGAACTGCAGTCAGCCTAGAGACCATACTGAAGACTTTGAGACTTTTTTTCTTCAGAAGAAAGATTTTGATTACATATGCCCGATGAATTAGCTTAAACTGCACTAATGTACAAATAGAATAAATGTTGTTGAAGAACTTTTCTTCATGATGTAGTGTAGTGGTAATTAAATGCATATGGTTAGTCATATAAAAGGTGAGTACACACCTGAGAGTAAATCTGATTCATATCGACAGGAAGAAGGGGCAGTGTTTATGAAAATTATTAGCTACTGCAAAAGCTAGGGATATTACCGTAATTTCTCGATTATAATACACACCCCATATTTTCACGATTTTTGCCTGAAAAACACTGTACTCGAATATAACACGCACCCAAATTTTGCCCAAACCTTACTCTCTCAGAAAACTCAAAAATTACCTTTATTCAAAGTTTTATCAATGAAATTTTAGTGTTTTCACAACAAATACATGATTTTCTCTCTTAAACGGATGCGGAAACACCTTTTGCTTCACGCATGCACAATTACTCGATTTCTGCCTGAGCATGCTCAGTTATAGTGTACCGACCAATCAGAGTCTTTAACCAATCACAGCGCAATCTTGTTGCTCACAAGATGGCAGTGCTTTGTGTTTGCCGGTGAGTGGTAACACTTGGGAATTGAACGATGATTACACCAAGGTAAACTAATTAAGACCCAAAACATTTGATTAGAACAGTTTCGCAGTCAGTTTAATGAGATTTACACAAGTTTGGCGGGAATTTTTCGCAGAGAAAGAGAACATTTCGGCTTTTTGCATCAGATGTTTTGCAATCGTGATGTTGGAGAGACGAAATATATTAAGTATTTTGCTTGTACTTGTGTATAACACGCATGCAAAAAATTAGAGCTTATTTAAAAGCAGAAAAGTGTGTGTTATAATCAAGAAATTACGGTACATTCAATTTCACCATCTTTTGGGGGGCTTTTACTCCACAGTTAGCAGCAGGTCAAAATAAGTGGGATGTTGGAGGCAGGCTGACTTGAAAACAGTTTCAAACACCAACATCAAGTCTCATAACTGCCCACCTCACACTCCCCCACTAGCAAAACAAAAAACACAGCTCTGAAGTGTTGTCATGTTAGCGAAGTGTGTTGTCTTTGCAGGGGACCTTGGACGGAGTAAGAGAAGCAGACTGTATCGACCCACAGGGAAGAAGATCTGCTGTCCTCTCTGACAGTCTGTGGATCTCACAATCAGCCTCTGTGCATTGAATTAAAGATTTTATACAGGATGCACATCACATTGTTTTCTTGTGATGGTACATTTTTGCTACCATAACAGTAGCATAAAAAACTCAGTATCTGTATTATTAGGCAGCAGCAGAGGAAGAAACTCCACTCTCAGACTGAAGCCGTTGCTCTGGTGCTGCATACTGAGGAAGCAGGTTACTGTGTGCATTTTCCCTTTGTGCGCATTAAGCAGCCTAGTAGCAGATTAACTCTCACCACACTGAAGGGAGGACAGAAAAATACTGCAAGAGCTGCTGAGACGAGGGCGAGCAGACAGAGGCTCAAATCCTATTGGCTGCCAGACAGCTGACAGGTACCTGGGCTGCTGCGAGAGGGTTAATATTTTATCAGAGAAAAATCACTACCTGTGAGCGTATAGACACAAACACTGGAGAAAATAAAGCCTGCAGGGGGTAGATTTATAAAAGCTAGAATCATGGGAGGTTCACCAACAGGGATGGACTTTTTTTTTAAATGAACAAAACTGGATTTACTTCTGATATTAGGTATGCCGATATCACCATGAAAACAGGGAAATCCAGCTGCTTTGGAAGGTTAGCTATTGTCTGGGGGTAACTCTGCATCACAATAACGCACAAATGAACACAATGGACTTTTTTTAAAAGTTTTCGTGTCCTGAAAAATCAATTTTCTTCACTGTTAATGTTGTTACAAAGGGCAAAGGCTGACACTTTTTACTAAGCCCTAAGTTCACAGAGAAATGTGCCATGCCTCTCTCTTTAAAGAAAATGCCCCGTGAACATTCCTATTTTACTTCCTGGGGTTTATGATGTCATAGTTATACAAGCTCCACCCACATGTGTGTTTTCTGTTTGTCACAGGAAGCATAATGACTCTTTGGAAAGTCTGCTCCATGTCCTGTAGCCCCCCTCCTATCATGCATCATTTGGGCAGCCAGTCAGCACAGAGCTTAAGCCTCCTGTAGCCTCCCCACACCCTCAGATCCGAGAGTTTCTGGAGGGGAGGTATAAAGAGCTGTATCTGATCCTCCAGAGACAAAGTTTTTCATTTTTTTTATTCAACTTAAATCAAATTCTTGCTTAATAGGCACCAAAGACATGATGTAGACTGTCAAACAAACCAGGATATGGGACCTAAAATAAAAATAAATAAAAGAAAAAAAACTTTACTGAGTTATTTTCATTTTTTTTTCGAATTCTTTTACCACCCCTAATTCAAATAAACCCTCACCAAGCACTGACTGTTTTAAGCTAAAGTTCAAACCGAGCATAAGAATGGGGAAACAGTGATCTCAGTAACTCAGGATGTGGTGTGGTCGTCGGTGCCATCCTGGTCCTTGCAAGGTGTACCCAATCAAGAAGCAGGTGAGAGTATTTACCATATTCTCATTAAAAACACCAAGCTTCCCTTGCAGCAATACACCTAATACTTGTCTTGTGACAGTGCATCTATTTTTAAAGAGATATATAATAAGACAAGTAAAATTTGATTACACATGGACTCAGTCTGGCATTGCTAGGTGCCATGTTGTCAACAACTCTGCATTCATTCTACCATCTTGGCTCTGCACAAAGCCAATGAGTGTAAACTGCTTACAAAATAGTGGTGGGATGTCACACTAATAGGTCGATTAGGGGGGCAAAGGGAGAAGTCTTGATGCTGCAGATTTTTGTCTCGTGCACATAAGTGTTCTATCACAAAGAGGAGACAGGTAAATCACTCTGAAGGGCACATAAAACTCGAAAAATATAATATGGGCTATTAAAGATGTGATTTGCTGATAGGACTGTATATTCTTGTTTGAGGACAAAGACAACGCTCATCAACAGCGCAAGATGTCAGTGATGCACCAGTTTTAGAATTCAGGGCCAAAACCAGTACCGATTTTTAAAGTGATCATTTTTGCAGATGCCAATGCTTTTCTAATAACCTCGTCTGGCTTAATTCTTCCACAATGTCAACATTTTCTCTCCTACTCAACCATGAAAACAGATTACAGTTGGTCCAAAAGGTCATTTATACTGCCCTATGATAAAAACCCTCTCTGAATCAGCAGTTAGGTGTGCCAGATGTCATTAAATTGGTATGACTCGACAGAAAAAGCTTTGAAAATGTTATCTGTCAATCACGCATTCATTTGCCGATGTGCGTTCCTAGTGCATGTGTTAAGACTGCGGGATACAAACCAAAAAACATTTGAAATTTTTAAGCTGCATGATAATGCACAGTAAATATCTTGATATTTCAGAAATAAGAACAGACTTTTTAAGGTCAAAGTTAATTCCATGTTGGATTCACATGAGACAATGTCAAATGTAACACAGGTACTACTAGTTCAGTTTGCTGAGCAAAAAAAAAAATCAGGTGCAAAAAATTTCCCTCTTGAAATAAAATAAAAGGGTAATTTCCCCATCTACACCTAAAATAGTAAATAGATTACCTTGTGGCCAATAAACATGCTATTGTTAAAGTTTTTTGCTGTAAATCTTTTTTACTAAGCATTAGATCAAGCATCTTATTCCCAATTAACATCTAAATAAACAATTTAATACTATATTATCCCATATTTTGTTTGAAAACATATCAACATGTCTTTAACTCAAGCCTTGCAAATAAATCAGATCAATTGTCTGTTTAGAATATTTGTTCCCATCTAGTTTATCAGACTTTACTCTTAAAACAAATACATCATTTAGGCTCTGAAACATGAATTGTGTTGTATCAATAATCAATGCCTATATATAAATTAAATCCATTAAACACAATGACTGTAGAGTGAACTGATAAAACCAAAATGACTTTTACTTTTTTCTGTTCTTTAAGATGGGAACTATGCCATACTTAGCTTTGAGAGATTACAGCACCTTCATAAATATGGATGATGCACAGTGACTGAGTTGGCTGTTTGCATATGAAAAATTCTAATATTACTTGGAGAGACTGCAGATAAGGAAAAGAGGCCTTGAAGTGTTCCTGTTTTTTTTGCATTTTATAAAAACAATATACTTTCAGGTATTTTGTATAATAAAGCACAGTGCCACAAGTTTAACACATAGTACTAAAATGTTTCATTTGACATTGAAAAACATTTTCTGAAATCACGCAGCTATGTTATGAAAGAAATTCAGCAGCCCTGCCGCTCACAAACCTCTTTATTTCTACAACCAAGTCCTTAACTAAACATATATATTCTGTTTATTATAAAATAAAAAACTCTGGGGTCTCTGCCCTGCTTCATTTTGATATGCCAGGCGAGGTCTGTTGTGTCTCCTGATTACTGTATCTTGCAGCCACAGTGTTAACATCTGACACGCGCTCTCTCTGTTAATTCTTCTCTTCCAAGAAATTCAAAATATTTCCACAGTGACGCTTCTTTCCTGAGAAATGAGTAAATATTGTAGCCAGAGTTATCAGGCTTGTTCTTGGCTGCACTCTATATTGACCTGGTGCTTGGATGCAAACTGTGACACAGATGTGACTGAGGGATTCTGAAGGGGATAAGATCACACTTGTTGTCTTATCTTTGTGTTCATTTAGTTTAACTATTAATAATTTTATACTGATTTTGAACTGTAACAAGGCCGTACAACAAAACAAGTTTTAAAGGTAAATCTGTAAATTAAAAAAAAAGTTTAGGTGAGACAATATGATAAATATTATTGTAAGATCAATATTCTGCTGGTTATTTCATCAATAACATTCATTACAGGCCAATCAGATAATGTAGAGGGGGCGCTATTGCCACAGTGTAAAGAATAGAAATTGAGCCACTGCGTAGAACAAACTCTTGGCAAAACACGGTGCAAATATACCCTTTCTACAGAGAAGTTTACAGTGTTGTTAATGATTGGGCCACCCTGCGTTGGGCTGTTCACAATTGCTGTAAGTTGGAGCTTTTGGCATGTGATTGGACGATCGATCCATCAATCACATTCATTATGGACCGTTTAGAAAATGCAGTCCGTAGGCACTACTGCCGTAATGAAAAGTACAAAACGTGAACCACTTTGTAGAGCAAACTTTAACCAAAACATGTCGGAAGCAGAGCAGAAATATCCTTTCTATAGAGAAATGCTTTCAGTGATGTTTGTTTTTCACTTAATAAAGAAATGCTTTAAAGGTCTGAGAAAGCAGTTGTGTAGAGGTTAATATCAATGCTAATCTCTGTACGAGCTGCTGTCGTAACACTGGTCTTTCCCACCTCTTCCTGCTCTAAAGGACGCTGATTGGTTTGCTTCAGGCCAAGCACAAGAGTCTCTGGGTGCATTTACATGAACGAAAACATCATAAAATGGAGAATTTTTCGCTGCGTTTGCACCTTCAGATACACAAGAACGGAGCCCAGAGCGCCTGAATCCACACACTTTTGAAACCAGGATCCAGAGTGAAAAGTTTTGAAAACAGCTTCATATTCATCTCCGCGTTAACAAGAATCAGCGTTTTCAGGGAAGACGGTGCAGTGCATGCGCAGTACCCTTTCAGATAAAGGGTGCACACATACCTATAAGCATCAACAGCTACAGCCGACTACCGAGCAACATGTGTGCTGCTAACTGTGCTCGGTTTGTTACAGACGGATTTGTTGTCCAGACAAAAAACACCTGCATCTTCGTGCGTCCACTTGCCACTGTTGATTGAGAAAAGTTTGTCTTTACCAGAAAGCATACATGTGCTGTAACATCGCTGTTTCAGTACAAACCTACATCCCCGACTACCGACCTGGCATGCACGGTTCAGTGTTTTCAGTCGTTCTCACAGATCCGTGTGAACATGCATTGTTTTCACACCGTCTCCGTTTTAAAGCGGAGCATTTCTGAAAAAGCAAAGGAAAAACCTTTTCATTTCTGGTGACAACGTTGTCGTGTAAATGGGGCTTCAGACTTGAGCTTGTGAAGATGGATCTGTCTGATTACAGACATTGAATCAGGCAGATCCAACTGAACTGCATGGTTAAAAAAAACACTATTACATTTAAACAAAACTGATACATCATATTTTGATCCATTATTGACAATCGGGTGTTAATTATCTGTGTGAAAATTGTATTTAGTAGAATATTACAGCCTGTACGTAAATACTGTACACTCTGAGGGTTCACTTGAGTTCAGGGATAACAAAAAGACCACATGAGAGCTCTGCTGAGGCAAACTTGTTCTTAAATTAAGGTCACTGTGACACAGATAATCGTCTGTCTGGTCTCCAAAACACTATAAGTTGTAATTTGAGAAGAGTCATCTCAGTTAACCCAAACAACAGTCTGTAGTGAGCTCTGTTAGCCTGTAAGCAATCCTGCAGGATCAAGAATAATAATGACCAAACATCCCTCTATGAATGAGCAGAGATGAGGTTTCATCTTATTCCTGTTGAGATACAGAGGCTCCATCTTCATCAACACAAAAGCTGCTGCTGTATCAAGGTGCGGACCCTCAGAACACAGAATGTGTGTAAGTGCATGTAACAACAACACAAAAAAGTGTGTTACAGCCAGGAGGTCTGGCCTTTTATTCAAGACTTACAGAGACAGCAGGAGCTGGTTTGTGTTCAAAACAGAGCCAGCAGAGAGGGGTTACCATGGAGACGGCTGTTATGAGGAAGCAGCACTGCTCTCCTGTCGGGGTTGAGGTAGGGCTCTGTGGCTGCAGTGGCATGACTGTCCACCCTCTTTTTGAGCATGTTTACTGACAGGCAGCAAGCTCTCTATGCCAAACCTTAAACACCCGTCTGTTTGTGTGCATACATGCATGTGTGCGTATGAGTGTGTGTTTGTCTGCAAACATTGATGAGCTATTTTCAGTCTGACCGAACACATTCCTCAGAAATATCAAGTGTGTGTGTGCCAGGCTGAAAACAGCAGCTTCCTCTCCTCCTGCATACTTGTGCAGAGGGTCCGGTTACGTCCCCTGACCCTGCTGACCACCCCCCCGCCAGTGACGTTTACCTCGGTGTCTCTGAAGCCCACATACATAACATGATAACATCCGTCTCACTTTAAGCTCTATGGATGTTTCCGTCCAGCTGTCACAAGAATTTTAAGCCAGATTTTAAGTGCACCTCATGAAACATGATCTGCTTGTGTCTGTCTGCATGGATTAAGCTTTAAATGGACTTCCTTATGACCAGAAATGTCATATTAAAGTAAGAGTATGATTTAAAAGAAACAGACACACCTAAACTTACCTTTTGATTGATTATTTCTCCCCTTTTAAAATACCAATTGATAATGTTTTTTATATTGCTGAAAAGCCTGATTAGTAACCTTTATAACAGGGTAAAACTTGTAAGGATGGTGCATTTAGAGAATTAGCAACACAGCTAAGAGTGTGAGCATCGCTACAAAAAAAGGTGCAAAAACCCCTTCATCCCCTAGAAGAAATCCTGCAGTTCCTCAATGAAGCAAGAGGAAGAGGTGTTGTCTTCCTTGGGTCTGTCGCTGAGTTCACCACGCTAATGCAACTAGGTCCTAACTTTGGAAATGGTACCAGGGCAGTCAGTGCTCTAGTGGTAGCAGTATTGTTGCTTTCCTCACCTTGCAATTAAAAAAAAAATGTGATTCATAATTTTGTAATTGATAATTGGGGTTTCTGGAACAGCATGGTGGCAGAGCAGCTAGTGCACGTGCCTCATAGTAGGAAGGTTGCTGGTCCGATCCCTGCGTCAGTTTCTGTGTGGAGTTTGCATGTGTGGGTTCTCTCGGGCACTCCAGCTTCCTCCTACTTTCCAAAAACATGCTCATTAAGTCAATTGGTAACTCCTAATTGCCCTTAGGTATGGGTGTGACTTAGCAGAAGAAAACTTGCAAAAAAGAAAAACAATACACGGCCCAAGACTATGATGGTATCACAAACAGTGATTCTGCAGCGATAAGTATACTGCAGAAACAATCATAAAATTAGAAAAATATGTTAAACTAGAAAGCACTCGGAGAGCGCAAACCTCCATAAAGGTAGCTTACACATTGCTGTTACATCTATAAGCAATAGTTCTATGATAAAGTTACTATCATAATATGATTCCTCCACCCTGAAAACCCACACCTAGCACTCTTTATCATGTTGAAATCATTATTAGACAGACAGTTATTGAGCAAAAATGATCGTTCTCTAATGGTGGTTATCTGGAACACCACCAAAATCTAATCAGTTTAAAGTTGGGCCA
This sequence comes from Cetoscarus ocellatus, assembly GCA_037902135.1. Classification (NCBI taxonomy): domain Eukaryota; kingdom Metazoa; phylum Chordata; class Actinopteri; order Labriformes; family Labridae; genus Cetoscarus; species Cetoscarus ocellatus. The sequence continues at coordinate 277,293 of JBAMNC010000901.1, read as the reverse complement.
TTACCAACATCTGAAAATTTCAGTGAAATCTATCCAGTAGTTTTTGCGTAATCTTGCAAACAAACAGACAAACATACACCGGCAAAAACAAAACCTCTTGGTGGAGGTAATGATCAACTGAATGATATAAAATGCCCCTGAAGGTAAGGTGCTGGACTGTATATTAGTGGTAAGTCTGCATACCCCATGTGCTGATGCCACTCTCATCCAAGTGAGTTCAAACTCAAACCACAGTTCCTTTCTCATGTCTTTCCCTACTGTTTTCCCCAAGACTCTGAGTTCATCTACTGTCCTTTTTCTACAACAATGCAGGAAAACCCCCCAAAAATCTTGAAAAATGGGTTAGGTGCAGTGATTCATGTCACAAGCACAACTGTGACGATGAAGTGGTGATTCAGTGACTCCGTTTTCCTCAGAAATTGGTTGGAAAGTCGTCAGGACTTTCATTCTCAGTCGAAATATCCATTTTAGTGACCTGGAATCAATACTTTCATTACACCTGCAGGATGGCAAAACACATCTGTATCAATATCCCACCTGTAACCTTGATAAGCAGAAATAATCATGATTTTGGAAAAGACAGACATAACTTCTCTTCTCAGTCATTCCCTCTGTGCTGATTAGTGTGAACTTTTGACGTCTCCGTTTTCTCTCCATCTCTCTCACTTCCCACTCCCTTCTACCTCCCTCTAGTCTGCGGCTCTTAGTGTACAGCTCACACACTGTGTGTCAGGGTTCTCAGCTAACTCTGCAAACTCAGAATCTGTGAGACGGGCAAATCAGGGTGAAGTGTGCAGCCTGAGATCTCCATCCACAAGCCCTCCCTCTGACTAGAGCTGTGTTTTCTGTCTGAATGTAACATTGAGCCTGCGGTTTGGAATAATGTTTACATACAGGATGTGTCAGAGGGATATATGGCTTTGAGGCGACCATGCCAGAGAGGAAACACAGCCTCATTTTGAGTTGCAGCTGTATAAAGCTGCTTCTGAATGCTTTCTATGTTTTTAATCAAACTTTTTATTCTTTTCTGTATCACACGGTTTACACAATGAGATGACTCCAGCACTGATATTGCACTGACTACACCAGCAGTGGACTACACCAGGTGCCACCTCTTCAGCTACGATCAGGAAACTGAAACTTCAGTTCTCACAGGCTCAAGAAAACTGCACGACAGAAGATTGGAAATATGTTGCCTGGCCTTATGAATCTCAACTGGTGCTCCAACATTCGGATGGTAATGTTTAAAATCAGTAAACACCATGAAAGCAAGGACCCATCCTCTTTGTTTTAACAGTTCAAGCTGGTGGTGGTGTAATGGTGTGAGGGATATTTTGTTGGCACACTCTGAGCCTTATAGCACCAACTGAGCATGTTCAAAAACGCTACAGCCAATCTGAGTTTTGTTGCTGACCATGTCCACCCTTCTATGACCACAGTGTACCAATCTTTTGATGGATACTTCCAGCATGATAACGTGCCACGTTACAAAACTCAAATCACCTCAAACTGGTTTCTTGAACTTAACAAGAAGTTCAATGTGCTTCTGTGGCTTTCACTGTCACCAGATCTCAATCCAATAGAGCACACTTTGGATGTGATGGAACAGGAAATTTGCATCATGGGTTTGCAGCTGACAAATCTGCAGCAACTGTGTGACGCTACCATGTCAATATGTACCATAATCTCTGAGGAGTGTTTCCAGTACCTTGTTGAATCTAAGAAGGATGAAGACAGTTGTGAAGGCAAAGGGGGTCCCACCATGCGGCCCTATAAAATCCGCCATCACAGAATTGGACATTAAAAGCAGAATTCAATATAAACACGGAATATCACAGACATTTTACGTAAAAGCTTCTTTTTTTTTAAATAAAAAGGAAGGTATCTCGGTAAATGCTCTGTGGGGGTCACTAAGGCTGGGGACATTACACGCTTCACTTCCCCTCCCCCTCCTCTCATTATCAATTCAAACATGTCGAAGCAGCCGCCTAAGACACCAGCTATGTTAGCAATGAAGCTACAAAACTCCCAGCTAACTCCAAAGTACAGGGCAGAGCAGCGTAAAGACAGTGTAAAATACTAAAAACCAAATTCTCAGAAAATAAACCCACACCGCTTCACAAGCGTATGGCTCAACACAGGAGAGCCACCTCCTCAGGTCAGGACTCGGCAGTCCACCTTCACTTAAAGGACACGAGACACTCTTTTGAGGACAGCAATGTACAGGTGTTGGCGAGAGAAGAAAGAAGAAGAATAAACCTTTATTCTTCCCACACGGGGAAATTTGCAACACGGGGAAATTTGCAAGATGGTTTGAAAGAGGAGTTAAAGAAGCCATCTTCACCAGACTGGAGAAACCCCCTCTTAACAGAGGTGGTGGACTCAGACACAACCTCTCACCCACATATAATGCAGTGCTAAGTTCTCTCCCCAGGAAGCTCTCCAAACATTCACACCTGGGCACATGTGACCACAACACCTCACATGACAGGGGGAGTTAACGACCCATTCAGGGTAACGACTCTCAGGGGTTACATCACCCTGTGATAAGTTTCTATGAGTCGTTCTCCAACTCCTCCCTTCCTTTGTTGTTGTTTTCTCCTCTAGTAAGATAAATATCTGCTTCCATCACCAGCCATTTGGAACTGAAGAATGAGAAGTGAAACGTCTTCCCAACAAACCCTACCCAGTCCAGTTGCCGTGTTTGAATCTTCAAGATAACTATGACCTGGATGAATGAGAATCTACACAGACGTGAACACAGAGAAAAAAAAAAACAAAAAAAAAACAGAATATGGGAAAAATAAAATGGAATTTGGGAAAAAATAGCACAGATGTTACAGGGTCCTACAACCCAGTGCTAGCAAGATGTACCTTGTAAAGTAGCTGGTGAGTGTGTTTTGGAACTGGATCCTATCAACCTTAAATTGATCACTCGTTGTTTAAAGCCTGTAATACACTACATTATTGAGGTACTGAAACAAGTGTTGCTGCAGACTGATCCATGTAACTGTGAGAAGCGTTCGTCCACCCTGGCATATCTGTCAACCAGCAGCACATGGCACCCAAATGCGTCAACAAGGCGAGGTGTCTACATTGATGACATGGTTTGCTGCAGCTAAGCCACCCGCCTTGCATTCTTCAAAATCTGTACATGGATGTCAGTTTAACTCCACTAAACCTACAGTTCAGATAGCTACACAAAGAAAAAGGTCAAGTAAATTATACAGTAAGCTTACGCAACATAAACACAGCCCTGCACTCAGCAAAGTCATGAAGGAGGTACCCTCTGCCAGCTGCTTCAATGTCAAATGCAATACAGTATACAGTGGAGACTGCAAACATGTGGCTGAGCAAGAAACAGAACAGAAAATGGAGTCAAGCTTCACTAGAACATCATTTAATGCAGGGTAAGGAGGAGTAGTAATATTTGAGGAGGAGATATAAACCGTGGCTGCACCTCTTTAAGCTGAGCTAATGTGTGGGAGGAAGCTTAAGCTCCTTTAGCATCACGTCTCAACTAGTTTTGGTGCCTTCACGTCTGTACAGAGCAGTTAAAACGCTTTCTGCAACATTTACTTCTACTGTTTGATTTCTTGGGCTTGTGAGGACAATGCCCTCCAACCCTGGCAACGTTGACACTGAAGGAGCACAAGGCCAACAATCTAGTCCGACATGAAGTGGACAAAAGGGAATGAAAGTTGACCAAGACATTATTCTAAAAGATAAACAGAAGTCAAGTTGGACTCCACATGAAATGAAATCTCTCCTCAATGAAACAATTGACTGGCAAGGAGCTCAGACAAGTCTGTCATGTTTAGAGAAGGTTACAGTAACATCAGTGAAATGTTTTGACAACATGAATCCCGAAAATGTGACCTCAACAGTCGAACATTTACCATTCAACCATGGCCAATAAACAAGCAACTCTCAGGTCCACGTGACATCTGATGACTGATACGCAGAGCTTGATTTATTTGTAATCTGGCAGGAAAAAGCTAAATAAACTGCAGAGAAAAGATTTTTTTTTCATTCATAGGTTGTACAAAAGGCATAATGGGAACCACCACAGGACTTTGAGAAAGACGTCTACGCTGAGAGCTGGAACGGATTGAAGTTAGAGGTAACATGTGACAGACCAAGAGGAAAATAACAAGTCTAATAGAGAAAAGGTGGGGCTATCTGTAAAATGGTAGAAGAAAAAGAATGGAAATAAGAAACAGAAGAAAGGATTCACTTCTGTATGAAGTGTACATGACTGTGCCTGCCTGTTAAATGTTTCAAAAGAGAGTTTTTAGATGTAGCACTGCCAGTTGGGTTAAGAGCTGTAGCTCTACAGTGCTAATGCGTGAAACAATGCCTTAATAACTAATTTATCGGTTTCGCCACTGACATCTGAAAATGAACAGAGGTTGCAAAAAACAGAACACGAGTTGTATTGCTATCCTGAAGGATCTGCCTGATTAAAGAATAAAATAGTGTTGAACAGCTAACTGAAATTTAACTGTCAATGCAAACTGAAAATGCACAATATACACATCACAAAGGAGGCCCAAAAAAGCAAGAGATATACCTGCACTCCTTTTGAGCATTGTATCAAAAATACTAAGTTGTTTGCATGTGAGAAAACACAAAGAAACTAAGCTAACACAAACACACCCACTGACCACGATTTCAACTAAAGTATAACTCAAAGTCACCAATTTATATGGTCACTTGATAAGTAACACACCAAACTTATATTCTTACTTCCCAACCTCTAAAAGTGAATTTGACTGCAATCACTTTGTTGAACAGGCTGTGCAGTCTCACACACTATTTAGATTTTGATCATGGTGGACCGGATCTAGCAATCGGTCTTTAAAACTTTCTGTCATAGTTGTTCCCGCCGCCGTGTTGACTCTGATCCTAGCAGTGGCATGCGGCTCACGTTTGCGTCGCATCAATTCTGGATGAAGTGCACAGCCAATGTGCTGAATTGACACAAGTGATGTGTGGCGGCCATCGTGTGTGCATGTTGTTAACAGCTAGTTTATCTCCGCCTTTAGATGATTAAAAAAAACACACACACCAGTACATTATGTGATCTCCCCTTGCTTTATTGCCCCTATGTGCCTAACGCAGCATCAGGGTGGTCTCAGGCTGGAGAGAAGAAGAGGACAGTCTGCTGCTGCATCTCTCTTCGAATCTCAGTTTTTAGCACTTCATGTTGCTGGTTTAAACAAATTTTTCTGTGACCTCTGTCTTGTTTTATCTCATCTATTGCAACAATGGAAATGGGAGAAACTTTTTAAAACTTCGTGTGACAGAAAAACAAATACACAACAAACTAGTTACACATTTACAGAAGTTGTTTTCCTTCTTATTGTTGAGACAGTGTGCTGAACTCAAGCACTAATGTGAAATATTAAATTAAACCTCTGCTTTATTTCGAAAGTAAAAAAGCAACAAGATGTTTGGTTCAGCCTTGAGCTCCAAATTAAGACAGTCAATTAATTTTTTAACTAGACAAGTGACCCTGGGTCTTCATTCCAAGACAGACATTAACACTGTGTTTTATTAGAGTGTCTGGATGTCAGAAGTAGACATTTCATTCCCAGGTTAAATAAAGGAGGTTGACAGGTGCAGTTGAACATTTCAAGTGACCGTCTCCCACCCCATCACCCCCAACTTAAACTCCTTTGACCTCACTGGGCTACCAGCTTAGCTGTGTGTGAGTAAATGTTAAATACGCAGAAAGCAAAGTTGGATTTGAGCTCACGAGGAGCTCTGTTGATCATTATCCAGGCTGTACTCTGTTTTCATGTACATTGTGGTGAATGCAGGAAGAAGAGGGAGAAAAGATTAAAGATTAAAGCAATAAAACAAAGAATAGAAACAGAAAGAAAAAAGCAGTAACTGATTAAAGACAGGAGTATATGTTCTGTATGACAGCACTGCTCACACAATAAAGGCTAACATGCTAACAATAGGCATACAGTGTACCTGTATCTAGAAAAGGAGTTTAGCCTGCAGACCATAACAGACTGGCAACAGAAACTACTAGGTCAAAGGTTAGTATGAGGAGGAACAAACCACAACTATGATGCAAAAACGAGGGCTCAGCCTGCCAACAGATATCTGCCTGAGGGCTATGAATACACTGCACCAATACAAGTTTCTTTTTTACTGAACACATCCTGTTACCACTTCCAATTTTGAGTATCTGAACATTCAATTGATTTAAACCAAGTGGCAGCAAGTACTTTACAGCAGAAATAAACAAATTTACACCCTTGTTTAAAAAAAACACATTGGTCTGAGTAGCTTGTTTTTATCAAAGGGCATGTTCGAGATGACTACAATCTTGTGTGCTGTTGCTATTTGTCAGTCAATCCTACTGCCTCAACTCAGCTTCTTTGTTCGTAAAAAAGTTGATCAGATTATAACGGCTGAAGTCAGAGGCTGAGTCCAATATTATCTATAGTATACAAATGCAGAGCATGTGTATTCCACCATTAAGTACTGATGGGAAAAACCAATACTAATAGAGTGGTGCAGGAATGAGTCCAAAAATGCGGAAGTGAGTCAGCATTTAGCGCTTTCAGGTTCTCAAGCCCTAAACTAAATGGGATGTAGATCCAGTTTCGGATTAATGCCTGAAAAAAGTTTGTGGTGAGTACACACTCATGAGTTTTCAATGTTTGAAGGAATATAATAATATGCATTTGAGATTTTCTGCTTTTAAATCTTAGACCATTGTTGTGTGTTTAAAATGACAGCTGCTAACTAGCTGCTCAAACGAACTACAAAAATGGCTGGGGACCCAAAGGCAAACATTTCTGATTATTTTTAAATAATCAGTTATTCACACACTATTGCCACAGCCATGAGGACCAAACTGAAAAGGTCCTAAAATTAAAAGGAAATTCTCAAGCAAGAGGTCACAACAAGATGTTTGTTGGATATACTGTAGTTGCTTCTGAGTCGAACTGCCATGTTGTAGTTCCATAGTATCTTAATAAGCTTTTCACTTTCGTCGACAACGTTTAAGCTTAAAAAATTGTGAAATGTGGGTTAGTATCAAAAAGAGCAGAAAATGGAAGTTTCATAATTTTTGTTTACCACAGAGCTTATTATCAGCAATGATCCAAAACAAGGTAAAAATCCCAAAGGCTTTTAGTAGACTTGCAGTCAAGGGAATCCACATGATGCTAACTTCTATGTTGGCCTACAAAAACACTTCATCCCCGCACCACCATATTGCTTATTTATTCCCTCATTAATTCCTTCCACTTTGTTTTGCATGCCTTGTAAATCAAGTGTGTCACACTCTTATCAGAGGCAGTCAGCAGACAAAACAAAGACGTCAAAAATATGATCAAGGCAGAAAGAAAACAGAAGTGGCCTAAATTGTGGCTTAAGTTTAGACAAATAGATGCTTACTGCACGATGTTTAGTGGGCAGAAACACCAGCAACTTGCAGAAGTATTTATCTATAAAGCAAGGCTTTGTATATAAACAACTACATGTTTGACACTGTTGTCACTGAAAACCTATGAGGGCCAACTTTTTCAGTAAATTCACAGAAATTGATAAGGAAATCATTAAAATTTGCAACAATAAGCAGAATAGATAATGGGATTGGTATCAATAAAATCTTATCAATTCCCATCCCTACAACTTAGTGTTTCGCAATCAAACAAAAACAAAGGATACAGTGTACACTGTTTTTAATTTAGGACTCTTAATAGTGTCAAAGAGACAGCTGACTATTTATTTACAGAAGAGTCAGTCATTAATTTTCTTTCATATATGACTTTGACATGATGGGGAGGAAAGTGAAAGATTCCTAGTTTGTGCTGCAATGAATTTAGAGATGCGTGATATTCATGACTGAGCTCAATATAAGCAAAACTGTTTTCTCTTTCAAGAGCACAGAGTCGCTTCTTTTACCAAAACAGACCAGTTTCTTCCACTTTACAGTCCATTTAGTTTAAGTAATGTAAAACAAGAAACACATTTCCTTCTCTAACAATTGATACTGTTCATTTTCAAAAACGTAGACCTGCAATAGTTTTTGAGTCGGATCCTTCAACAATATTTTGCACCCATAAAGGAGTGCCTGTGTAGTAGTTGTAGCACTGTTGGCTCTAAAGGCTGCAGATATAGTTGCTATGAACAACTTCAACTGGGACACATGATATCTGCCATACATTCTCTGTGTTGCAACACTCTCCAAAATTAGTGCAACATAGTTTAGAAGATGCAGTAATCACCTGTCTGGTGGACTGATGTGGAGGCAGGACAATGATCTCTTTTAACCCAGTCAGCTCAAAGTCATCAAATTACTTTATAACTCATGAACCAATAAAACTGGGACAGTTACAACAGTGCAGGGAATTAAAATGCAGGGGAATCAGAATGCAGACTGCACTGACAAACTTTCCAGAAAGTTTCCGGAAATTATGAGAATTAACTGGGAATTGGGGGTAAATTAAATGAACTGTATCATATCCAAACATAAATATAGACATTTTGTTTTGTCTTAGCCAGACATCCATGCAAAATAGAACAATTAAAAAACATTACTTTCAACGGATTTATTGTTAATAGAACTTTATCGAGCTCAAATTCTTTTATTGAACAATCAACTTCAACTCCACTTTATTTAGTCCACAGGCTCAAATGTGTGTTTTCAATAGTTTTGTGCCCTGGGCTAAAAATTGTGGCCTCAATACCCCTGCAATGAGTAGTGTGCTTTGTGCATGAGGTTGAGAAATACCATAGATATTCTCAAGTATACATGCATGAAATCTGGTTGTTTTTGTCAAGATAATGCTAAAATGCTAACATTTTTCCCAACTACAATTAAAATCCCTGTCAGACGCCAACCTTCAATTTTCTAAGTTCCAGGTTTGGTCCCATTTATTCCCCAAAATTCTTAATTTTCATGTAATGTTTCCAACTGTGAAAACTCACAGTGTTTGACAGCCCTACTTGAAAATCCCAGAATTCTCCAGTCTCCATGTTTAAGTTCACTTCCCACTCAACAGGTGGTTGTATATGGCCTGAGCTCTCTGAAGTGCCCTCTGGTGGTATGCCACAGTTGCATGTTTTTGTATGAGAGTGCTCCTGGGGAAGGCCGACGCTAAGACAAACAGCAAATAATTTTCTGGTTGATTACTCCTATTGTGGAATTGAATGGAATTATGAATTAATTGCTGAAGCTCAAGAAATTCTGTTCATTTGGACGGAAACCTGACAATGTGTCAGAAAAAGCAGCAAAACTGCAGTATCAGTATTCTTCCAAAACTATGCAGCTCTACTCTAAATATAACTTGTTATTCTTAAACCATTGTAATCAGGGTAATGGAAAAATACTTTTTTTAATCTTAAGAAAATTAAATTAATCCTGCAGCTGAAGGATGGAGATCCACTTTCAGAGATAAGTTGTAGTGACTGGTAGCAGTATTTGTATATAATACAATGTTACTTAGAAGAAGTTCTGGGATTTAAAAGACATCTCTAAGTACTTAAGCCTTTGGGGTCAAATTAGGAGTTTACTTAAGTGAACTTCTCTTTGGCCATTGATGAAATGCAGGAAGTGAGGATCAGCTTGAGGAAACAAAAAAACCAATGTGATCCAACAACAGAACAGATAAACATAATGGCTTTGACAACAAAGCAGCAGGACAAAGTAGATGTGGTTGGAGGAAGCCTGGTCACTACAGTCTGGCTGCTGTTCTGTGGCTCACTTAAGATAGCCGGCCATCAATAAACTTTATGACAAAAAACAGAGTACTCCCATGTGCTTATTGTGTTTCCTAAGCCATAGGTCTAACCCATATGTGCATGTGTGTACACAGCTCCTTAAAGAATCAGTGTGAAACCCAGTCTGAAACTCCGCTGCTCATAAACACATCTGGTCCCTCCAGCCGTCCCACATGGATCCTCATTCCCAGAGTCCCCTGAGCCAAAGTTCCTGTGTGCATCTGGGTGTGTGTGTCTGTGTGTGTCTGTGTGCTGGCCGTTGACTGTGTACTTGTGTGTGGTTAGGGTTCTGGGAAGCTGTACTCCTGGAAACATGCAGGGCAACACGCTGGAACATGCAACGCGCAGGCCAAACCTCTTCAGATGTGGCTAACTGCTTGGCATGGCTGAACGACACATGGCTACAGACAACCACACACACACACACACACACACACACACACCCACACACACACAGAGGCACTGTTTTATGCAAACCCATTAACAACATCAACGGATCCTGACATGATTAACTCTGATATCGGAGAAACACTGCTTCATGCACACCAGAAGGACTTTAGTGTGTACATACAAACTTTGAAACTGGAACAATGGGTAATATAAGACTGATATACAGATCTGGTACCAGGTATCGGACTGATACGGACTCAAATATCTGCATTGGATGTCTGTGACAATGAAGCTAATCCTGCGTATCTATTCAATTCAATCCATGTTTAGGTCTACATGTTTGTTGGCTGCCAGGCTACCATATTGCTTAAGGACTTAAGAGGGAACTACCCTCATGTTACCTTTGGGTGTCAGCTGTTTGAAGGGATCAAATATCTGACAAGACAACAACATCTATGGTTACCAGCAATGTATGAAAAGAAGAGATGGGATATCGTTTTCGAACATTCAAATAGTTAATCTACTTATATAAAAAGTCAAAATTTTGCACACAGATATTCATATCATCTAAAAAAGGTTTTGGTTTTGATGTAATGCATTACAGCTACTGATAAGAGGAAACTACTTTAGCATCTCTAAGCGTAAGGTCCCTTCTACAGGTAACAAGTTTTGTCTGGACAAAATGAACTCTAGTTTGCATTTTTGGAGCATTCTGTTGATTCGCGATCTCGTGAAAGCTTACACGAAATCTGGTGCGATCAAGGAACTGAGCTCTGGTCTGCCTGAACATAAGGGGTCTCGCTTGCTTGCCAGCGAACCAGAGTTTGGTTATGAAAGCCATCCAAAACCAACAAGGCAAGCAAACAAAGAGCTGTGAACTAAAGCTTGAATTTGGACGAACACAACTACAGCAAAAAAAAACAACATGGCATTCATTAGTGTTGTTGTTTTATTTATTTCATTTAATAAAGAAAATGCGGCCCAGATCATATGAGACTGCTACTGTAGCTCGTAGCATCTATGCTAATCTCTATACGAGCAGTTACTTCTTGCCGCCATCTTGCTCATAGCTCCCACCTTTCCCTGCTCCAAAGCATGCTGATTGGGCCATGCTGCTTGGGGCCGAGCACAATTATTGTAGATTGGGGCTTGGGAAGGTGGATCTATCTGAATACAGACATTAAATCAGGTTGCTCCAGCTGCACTGCAAGGTTAGGTCATGTCAGATTTGAAACATTTTGAGCTTGAATGGTTAGCGCAGTTAAACTGAATCTGATATTTGAAGGAAGATTTAAAGTTAAAAAAAAAAAAAAAAGGCAACAAAATGTATTTTATAAAAATACACATAAAGCTATGTGAACTGAGCATAACAGATACTACCTTTGCTTTTTTAGATGGGGACCCAAATTGGCTCTGCGTTAGTGCATTTTCTAGTCATTGCCCTGCTGAGTAAATTTGTTCAGGCACTGTCCACCTACACCTCGCTTTTTGCAATTTAATAAACAAAACAAGTATCCTTTATATACAGCTTACTGAGCCTCGCTCCATCTTCTGCAGTGTGATGAACAGAGAGCAGTGGAGACAGAGAGAGCTCTGAACAGACAGTTGTCCGTGCTGTCAGGTCGTGATTTATGAAGGTAATTATGGCTCTGGTCTTCTGCATGGGCACACCGCACACTTCAAATCCCAAAGAGTGATCATACATGGTTGAGAAAAAGTTAGCATTTTAAAAAACTCTGCGTTTTATGCCACACCCGGATGCCAAACCAAAATGTTTGTAGTTACCAGAAACACCCCCTCAAACACAGACACACACCAACACCAAACCCTCCTCTTGTGTGTTTGCACTGCCAGGAAATGGCCTTTAAACAACTTCACGCCCACTTTTATCACTGCCCTGCGGTACCCGATGCTTTTCTCCTACGTCACTGAGCCTGGTCAGTTGGCAATGAACATTGTCCTTCATATAATCCGAGTTTATTTGGTCTTGTGCCTGAAGCCTGTGATGAAATACTGTTACAGCACAGTAAGAGAAGGGGGTTCATGATGTGAGCTGCAGAGCTGTTTGTTCATGTATCTGAGCTTGGTTGTGCTTCGAAGCTGGACAAAAGTGAAATTACTTTTCTGCAGTTTGCCTGAATGTCAATTTGATTAGTAAGACAGAAGATGAAATTATGCATAACTTTGGCTACTGGCACACACAATACCAGAATTTTAAACATAAACATGATACTTGAGAAGCCAGACAACTGCAATACCTTTCTTTGAGACCACAGCAACAAAAACAGAAATTCTAGGGAACTAATATGGATGATTTCTTCATGATTTATGAAATAATTAGAATGAATTCCAACTAGAAAGCAATCGGAGAGTGCAAACCTCTGCCAAGGTAGCTCACATATTGCTGTTACATCTATAAGCAACAGTTTCATGATAAAGTTACCATCATAATATGATTCACTGACACCTAGCACTCGGAATCATGTTGAATTATCATTATCAGTTATTGAGCAAAAATTATTGTTTGCAAATGGTGGTTATCGGGATCACCAGCAAAATATAATAATTTTTAAATTGGGCCATTACCAACATCTCCTGTAAATTTCGGCAAAATCCATTCCAGTAGTTTTTGCGTAATCTTTCTAACAAACATACGCTGGCAAAAACACAACCTCCTTGGTGGAGATGATAAACTTTCTTCATTGCACAAATAAATTGTATTTACTCGCATATTTTATGGATTCATGCCACTCTTTAGCACCTGTCTGAAGCTTGTTTTAGAGTCCGAATGGTCAGCTAACATCCCATGTCCCCCTTTCAAGTGGGTCCCATGTGGCAGATTTCCATCTGGCTGCGCACATTGCAGAAATTCAGACCAAGATGACAACACGATGACTTCGATGATCAACTGTTGTTATTTGTTAAAAGAAAACAGGCTTAAGAGATGTGTTATTTAAATATATTTTCACATACGATACATACTTCATAATTTATCTCGGTCATTGTCCTTACAGCAAATGACATCCTTCCCCTAGTCTCGTCACCTCTTCATTTTACGGATCACCTCCTCTCCCTTTTTGTCTCAATAACATGAGTAAACACAACTCCTGTGATTATCCATGTCACTCACTTCACTTGAACCATGGAATAACCAAGACTTTTTTGAAGACACTGCTACATGACGTTTGGGAGAATTGGTCTGCAGTAGGAGAAAGCCACACACAGCATAAAAAAACAGAGCGTTTCTACGTCATGAGTTGGCGGCAGATTGTGTCCGTGCATCTTAAAGTAAAACCAAGCCTTCATACAATTAATGAGGTGTTTCTTCTGATTCTGCACTTTTTGAGAGTATCAATTATTAAAGCTGAAGCAAAAATATGTAACTTCTTCACCATAAATTAGTAGTTTCAAAGTTGATCTAAAAGTAGAACTTTCAACAGAGAGAATAGCATCTTTCTCACTCTCTCAGATTGCTTCATGCCTGTATATAGCACTATGGAAGTTTGGCTGCAAGACCCTGTCATCTTACAAGGAGGGTTTAGTTTGCTCATCCCTGTTCTGTATTTTACAATGGCTGAGGCTTAAAAAAGTAAAGAGAGTAACCAAGCAAGAAACTGGACCAGGAACTGGACAGGCTTATTTGCGAGTCTGACTATGATGTTGTTAAGACCTGTGAGTACAGTGTCTGTTTCAAGTTTCTGTCTCATTTGTTGAACCTTGCTTTGTAGGGCCCGATTCAATGTCTGTAATCAGGTTGACCCATCTTGTCAAGCTCCAGTCTACAATGATTGTGATGGTTCAATTAGCATCCTTTGGAGCAGGAAAAGGCGGGAGCTACGAGCCAGACGACAGCAAGAACTGACTTCATGAACAGAGATTAGTATAGATGCTAACAGCATCAGTGAAGTGTTATCAAATCTTGTACACATTTCTTTATAAAATAAAAAGCAAATAACAATACTACAAACTTATCGTTAGGACGGATTTTTCCGAGTTTGTATGGGCTCTTAGTGAAACATATTGAACGGTCCATCTGGTGTGTCAGGTCACCATTTGTCAGATCGGTTATCAATTTCTAAGTCTCGATCTGTTGTCACGATAATCCCATCCAGCATATATCAACTAGCATGTTATGAATTGGCCCTTAAAGTGGCCTTTTTGCCACAGACTGTAGACATCATAGTAGCAACTGAATATTCTGTTGAGTATTACGTTTTTTGTAATGTGTGGTTTTCAACAAGATGATCAACACAGAAGACCACATACCAACAGACTTACTCACAAGAAACCAGGGACTTTACTCTCACAGCTCATAATCTCAGGCAGTAAATCATGACTTCAGTAAAAACAGTCACAGCCAGCAATGAACAGGAGGAATTGATGCTAAATGTGGTTAGCAGTTAGCTTTTGAGGACATCCTTTGCTTTTGTAATTTCAGTCCAGTTCTTCTCCTCAACAATTTGGTTAGAATACATGTGATGCTGAAAAACAGTCACAGTGAATAAATATTAGTGTTCTGTCAACATTCAACTCCAACATTTGTCTGATCTGATTTTGCGCTTGTCATTTACAACTGGCTACGTTTATTGTGCTTCCTGTTTAATTCAGCTTGCTCCCTAAATTGACTATTGTTTCATTCCATATAACAAAACAGAGGATGTGCTCGGCTGTCCTTGGTGTTCTCCACCCAAAACAAGATTTCTGATTCTTACTATTGGAACATGTTTACACTCCCGATCCTCTTCTGATGTAATGCTGCGTTCCATTTACATCAGAAATGGGAAGAGGGAAATGGGAATTACATCACATCCCAGCTAGACACGTTCCAGTTTCAAGTTGGTAAAGTCGGGGTAGCTGAGGGATGTCCGACTTTGAAGTGGGAAATTCTGACCAAACGGCGCTCCCAGTGATGTATCTAATTTGCAACTCGAAATATCCCAGTTCTGAGATCAACTGGACTGCACCATAATCAGGGAAGATATAATGACTCTTAACCCACCTCACACCACAAGATAATTTTGTAAAATAATCTTGAGGACCACCAGGTAATTATGCTTTTGTGACTTTGGTTGAAAGGGGGTATCAAACCCAAAAACTGGGATGAAACCTTTAAAGGCCTGTCACTTTTCCCAAAATCAATCTCAATTGTTTCATAGCATACACTCTACTAACTGAAGAAACTAAAATATAGTTGATGTACGGTTTAAAACTACATGGGACTAAAAACTATGATCAAAAGTTTTAAAGATCTTAATTCCTTTTTTATTGTTAAGTTTGCCAAAAGGACAAAACAGGAGGTAAAATCAGGACATGTCTTTTAATTTGGACAAAACTCAAGATAAGAACAGAAGGTAGATTCTTGTGTTTGGACACAGATTAGATTTAATAAGAAAAATGAGCCTATTTGATATTTCTTAAGAAGATTATTTTTATTAACCTGGCCCACTAAAGCCAGAGGACTTTTCCACACAGTCCTGACTTCAGGGCTGGTATATGAAGACCTCGCTGTGTTCCTTTTAATAGCCATGACTGGGGCACAAATTACACACATGTGAAGCAGCCTTTGTGGATCGGTTAGTTCATTTCCAGACATAGTCACATGATGGGGGTCACATGTTCCCAGACATCATCCAGCTGGGCTACTTCCTCTCTCTCTCTGTGGTCACATGAGTATTCATTCACTTTATTGTGGCTGTGCGATGTGCCCCACATGGAGAGTACTCATCACGGAAACACTGATACTGGTTTTAAGATATGCTGAACTGTTCATGTTTTTCTTTCCTAATCTAGAGAGACAGGCTGTTGTTATACTGTCTAGACCAGGTCATTCAAAACCAATGATGACTGATCTAAATACTTCCCACATTCGCTCATGTGCACCAAAAATCTAGTAAAAGGAAATCTTTTTCTTATGAAACCATTTGAGATAGTACCACATAGGCAACATCTCATGAAATGGGCCTCAAACATGCCTGAAAATCCCACGTTAACCAAGAGAGGCAGGGCTCTCAGCATCATTAAACATCACGCAGATATAATTTCAATACAGCTTTGACAAACGTCCTATAGAACCAACATTTTCATTGTCATGTGTCTTTGAAAATGTTAAATAAAGGTGGGCAATAAATCAAGTTCTGACTTCAATAACAATTACTACCTCCCAAAATTTACTGGTAACTGAATAATTGAGACTAAATTAATTTCTCACACTGCATGCTGCACTTGTTTGGTATTTTTTCCTATCTATCATTATTTTTAGTTTTGTTTTTTTTGTTTTTTTAACTTGGATTTTTACTTATTGCTTGTTCTTTAGTGTTCAGGATGACAGTATTAAGAGCATTTAAGCTCAATGATTGCATGTGGTTCATATAGTAAACCAGTGAGCAAATGTGTTTATATCATGATCGCATCTATCAAAACCATTTTTCGCCATAATCGAGCGGCCCTTGTCTCTTGAGTTTCTCAATCCTACAAACACTGACGTCCCAAAAATGACAAAAATAAAAAAAATCTGAAACCACAGACAGAAAGCAGAATCACTACAAACACTTATTACTGATAATAATTCAAAAGGAGATTTTGGGTTAGCATATCTTCTACTTTTATTTATTTCTCCAACTATTTTGTCTTATCATAGGCATCTTTGTGTTCAGTGACAGTCACAGTTCAAATTGAGATTGAACCAGTTTTGGTTAAGGATGCACAATATTATCAGTATAATATCAGAATAGGCAGATAACTGCTTCAAAAGCTAATTATCAGTATGGCAGACATAAAAGTCTCTGCTGATATTTTTTGCCATAACTTATCCTTATATGTTTGGCATATATTAGCATTGAGTTTGTAGAGTTTCTGCATGTTGAGTTTGATTTGAAAGTATAAACTTGTGATTTTCTGTTGTCAGATAGGTACATCAGTGTTTGTAGCTCTTAAAAGGGCAGATGAAGATGGATTTTGTGGTTACTGTTAAAAGTACACTTTGTGTTTAATGTGGGTTTAATCTAAAAACGCTACTTTCGGTTATTTTTATATATTGGTATCAATATCGGTATTGGCTTGAATAAGTTTTAAAACATTAGCATGGTGTACGTAAGCAAAAGCCCATTATTGTGCATCCCTAGTTTTGGGTGTCCCAGTACTCATTTTTATCAGTTGTATTAAAGCAGATGTTTATGTTTGATATTCAAGAGCATCTTCTCAGATTTTAAAATCCTTGAAAACCTTCAGAATACATAAACCATGTGACGTAAAGATAACTGCAGAACACTTTGCAAACATGCCTAAAATCAGAACAAACATCCACAAATGATGTTAAATTGAAGAAACAAGCAAATGAATGAAAGAAAAGAGGGTGAGAATCGTGATGATTCTGTGGGCAGACAGAGAAAGAGCTAGTGAGGAAGGCCCGAGTAGAGAGTGTAAAGAGTAAAGAAAAGAACAGGCTGCTGTGTTTTTAGTCATACCGGCCCCCTCTGCTGTGAAAGGGTCCATTTTGGGTTGGCATGAGCGCTGCATCCTACAGGAATGTGTTACCGTTGCAGTGTTTGTAAAGGCAGGGTGTGTTTAGAGGAGAAAACTGGGAGTGGACAGGGAGGGGTCACACTCAGCTTACAGCCTGGGTGTCCATCACTAAACATAGACATTACGCTATTGAAAAAAAAAGACAGGGGCCGATGTGTTCAAGACCCATCATGTGGATGTACAGCTCTCCCTGAAAGAGTCAGATTCCACATACAACAAATGCTCTTTCCTGCGTGCCTGTGCAGATTGTAGCTCTTTATCATCGTGTGCCAAAGCACCGACACTCCCCTGGGTCAAGGATTGTTGGTAAAAGGAAATAATAATGACAGGAGCTTTAGTTAAATCCTCCAGTGTTTAACATTACACAAGACTGTCCTGATGAGGAGGCTAACTTAGGTCATGTGATACAAGCTGTAAACCTGGCATGTTCTTGTTTTCTTTTTCCTCCTTTGAGACCTGACTTCACATATGGACCACGCAGAGTTCCAAAAAAGGGAAAAGTATAACGGCCATGAGGAAAAATGAGTTTTTAACTGCTGTATAAGCTCAAGGACTGTAATGTGATTGTGCTTATCCTGTGTGGCTGTACCCTCTGAAAAATAAAAATAAGAACAGCAAATCAATTTCAGAGGATCAATAATAAGAACTTTATGTTATTACCTGATCCAAAAGTGCTTTATAACTGGATAAAACCTTTTGGCAAATACATTTTGGACTTACTTCCTTCTCTCATGTGTCTGCCAAAAAGCCAAAGTATAAACACACATTTTCTAACTTCTGCTGCATCAGTGTTTTCTTAAACATAATGTAATAACAGGGTCTCTTTATTTAGACAGAAAGGAGTTCAGTCCGACTACTCCAATCCAGTCTGTGTCAGAAAACTGTGACTTTCAATGATTCCTGATTCAACAAGCTAATTTTGGGAGGTTAATAATAACAGCCTGTGTCCACAGTCTCTGTTTCCTGAGAAGAAGGTGTGCATTTTCAATATAAAACCATTGAAGTCCAGCATTTTCAGTGCCTAAGCACTGTCAATAACAATCACAAAAAAGAAAGTGATCTGACTCGTCTTCAATTAATAATTCCCTGATCTTCGCCAGCTATTAGTTGTAGGACATGATTCTTAGGCCCTGTACACATGGAGAAAACATTTTCTATGAAGACAGCATTTTCCCAAAAATGTGTCTACCCCCACAAACACACTGAAGGCGCTGTAGTAAATGTAACGCTGCCACAGACATACACCAAAACGAATTAGTCTTGTTGCTCACAGTGGTCATAGAGGAGCAGTAATTGTCACACAAGTTGTTGTCAAAAATGTGGAAAACTGCTTTTTCTCGCACTGTTAAAAAATCCTTGGAAAGATTCCTGGATCAACAACCCAATTCAGTCTAGTCACTTCATGCTTATGCCATGGCATGACCAACATTCACTGAAAATTTATTTCAAAACATTTTTAGTTTTCTTGCTAACAGACAAATGAACAGACAAATGCCAGCAAAAACATAACCCCCTTGGCAGAGGTAATGACAAAAATTAATCAAATGCTGCCAAATGCTCCTTAAGATAAACATTAAATCTGACAAGGGCCTGTAGAAGACGCCTCCATCATATTTTACATGCTGGCTAAACCCCAAATTATCAAAGCACATCATCATTGCTAATCAGATTAAAACTGAAACTGAACATGGGTCGATAGGATTAAAAATCGGACAAATCTTCATCTGCTGCAGGTCAGTCATCTCCCTCCTTCACTCAGAGCAGCCATGGCAAAGTCTCCCAAACTTTGTAGAGGATGTCTTTAGTTAAAAAAAAAAAAAGTGATCTAATATTGAAGTCCATGTTGGAACAGGTAGGATGGATTAGCAAGGTCATTTTACGTACATGGGACAGAAGAGTTACATTATAATATTATATATATTATAATATATATTTCATATAACTTATTTATTTATACATCTACTCACCAATCAGATGGCTTTTTCCAATTTTGTTGTACTTGTGACAATGACAATAAAGGATATTCTAGTCTTTCTACATATTTAAGGTGGTCTAGTAAATTAAATTTTGATTAGATTAGATAAAACTTTATTGATCTTTTGGGAAACTCCGTCAGGGAAACTAAGAAAATTCCAGTAGCAGTTGAAAAGTAGATAGAAAGATATATAAAAAATGATAGATACAAGCAAAAATACATAAATAAATAAAAATATGGCTACTGGCTAATGCTCCTTCCCGTCCTCTGTTCTCACCCCCAGTGAGGAGTTTTAATGTGTGTTTTTCGGAGAGATAGTACAAAACACCATAATGGTGTGTTAAGGGTCATGGCTGAGAAATCATTAAATACAGTGGTTTGTTTCTTTATAACAAAAATAAACACCTTAAAAGCCATTACCTGTTTTTCTACAGTCAATAAAACAACTTTTCTTTAGGCCTATTTATAGTAAAGTATTAATAGCTGTAAACTTTTGGATTGTTAAATGCTATTTCATAAAGATTCATGACCCCCATCTGTAGTAGTGGTGCCTTGTTGAAAGAAAAATCAACTCCTAGCCACCTCATATTTACTTTTACCCTTTTGTAATTTACCAAACTGCTGTGAGCAGAAATTGACAATATTTGGAAGCAGAAACTGAACATTCAAACTTGCGCTAACCAAGACAGTTCTCTCTATTTTGCTTTTGGCAGATCTTGGAAAATATGACAATTGATATACCTTCATGATACCATCAATAATTAAAAAGCCCTAAAGTCCTACTGGATAAATGTGTATGAGCCCACTATTGAGGCTGTGTGAGGCATTTCTTAGAACAACCTTGCACAAATGAACATAGGTGAAAAAAAAACAGATCTCTGACATGACCTACTATCATTCCTTTCTTTCCACGAAATGCTTCGACTCATCAGGCACGCTTTGTTTGAGAGAAACATACATTTCTTACACAGCAGCGCTCTACATCTTACATTGTCTCCCTCATGAAGCCAAATTTAGATGGGAAAGTGATTTATCACCTCGTATTCCCCTCTTACATTGTTTTGCGGCATTGGAAACAATAGAAAACTCCAGCTCACTGAACAGCGTCTACAAACGATCTGACCTACATGACGTCTGAACCCTCCATGCTGCCAAAACTGCGTGTCTGTTAGGGGCAGTCAGGGCTTGTGGGGAAGGGGGCGCTCTGGCCAAAATAGCAAGCTCAAGGATGAGTGCAGTTAGTGTTGTGTCACTAAACAGTGATGCAACCAGCATGTGCGACAAAAACACTGAAGCCAAAGTTGCTCACGACTGTCTGAAGTGAAAGGAGAGCGTAAAGAGTGAGAGTGTTGATTGGACTTACAGTTCTGAGGTGCGATAAGCTGCAGTAAGGTTTGGCGCTGTGCTGATGTAGTGACTCACACACACTCTCATTTAACTGCATGCACCACATGTACACACGCCTGCATGTGCAACAAAGGGAACGTGAACGAGTGGTTATGCAAGAGCATGTCTTTTACAATCAGCCCCTTTACACAGGTTAAGTACTCTGCATTGTGACTTTCATTATCCAGATCGAGCTGCAACAGCCGTCCAGCTTGGCCCTGTCCATGAGACAGATCAGGACAGCTCTCTGCAGACTGTTAATAAAAAATACTCAATGAAAATCTGCTTGATATAAGCCTCAACTATCAGAAAAGTGAACTTTGCACGCATATTAGGGCTGAATGATATTGGAAAAACATTACCTGCAATATTTTTTCTAGTGCAATATTGCAGGGAACTTTTTTTTCCAATAAAGAGCAGCAACAAAAGAACTACTTCTAAAAAATGAACGCTTTAACTTTAACTTACTTTATAACAGTTTAATTAAACATTTTTTTATATTTTTTGGTCTTAATTTCCTTCATGTTCTAAATCCTGTCCTTCATATATGGAGCTAGGGACGGGACTATTTTGAATTTTGGGGCCACCAATTTGGTCAAAGAAATAATCTCATTTACAGACCGAAAGAAGGAAGAAAAATTACTTTAGATTAAGTAGAACTATAAAGGAAATACTTATTATGAAGTTATTAAATATAATTTATTTTAAAATGAATATTAAAAGGTGGATTGGGAAATGAAGTAAGTGGCTTGAGCTTGTTGTTTATTTCTATTTCTATTTTATTTTCATGCGTTGTGTGGACATGGTTTCAGTGTCTATGTTGTCCTTGTTGACTTGTTTTGCCTGTCTTGTTGTCTCATTGATAGCATGTGTGTCACAACTGTCATTGTTCACTTGATGTATATGTTATTCTTAAAAGAAATAATCTCATTATCTACTGATCTTGATTATTTGAAACATTTTAGAAGAGTATGAACTCCTATCATGCTGTATTTTTTACCTCCCGTCTTTGCCCTGTCTGTAAAATGACAGTGTTTATTTTTTAAAGAAAAAGAAGAACAAAGTTTTTTTTAATCAGTGCTAACTATTTCTTTATTTAACACAAGTACATCAAATTACTATGCCATCATTTGGAGTGTTTCAGGAGTTGAATATTGCAGACTTTGCAACAGAAAAAACAGAGTGATAAAAAGTTCAGTGCAGAATGAAAAAAATAAACTAAAATATGTCAAAAACTTAAGTTGGCTTCATAATATGCAGAATTCTAATAACTATGATTCATGTAACACCAAAGTTAACAATAGACGTTTGAATGTACCTGAGAAAATTCCTCTTCAATGTTTCATAAATTTGACTTCCTGATGTTTCGTTCGTACTTTCTGTTTTTATTTATATGAAAAGTGTGTAATGGTCACAGACTAAGGTATGACATTAGTGGTCACTCTCTGAGGCCCTATCTTATCCGGTTTGCCGTTCACAGACCACCTGTAGTGTTGCCGTCGTTTGCTTTCATCGTACTGAAGACAAACTTTACATGACAAGCCGTTGATTGAGACCCTTCAGAATTCACCCCTGATAAACCAGATGTTTGGTATCGTCTGTTACTTTAACTTCTGTCTGCAGTGCTGAGAGGCTCAGATGAGAAGCTGCATAAGGTTCGACTTGTTTAGCACAGCCCAAACTTTTTCACGATGGAGGATTGTCGCCATCGGTATTTCCATGGTCGTTGTTGCTGTGATTTTTCTCACCTTTGGTGGAAACAGTGCCTAACTGCTGTGTCCCTCAGCAGTAGTGGCACTAACCCAGCATAGTCTGTCTGCAACTTAAGACAGCAGATGAAGATGAGAAACTCTGTGTCACTTCATTGATGGTCCAGACTGCGCAGCGCCACAAACAAGGTTCTGGTCTGTTCTATAGAGTACCATTTTCTGCAGCAACAACAGAGGGTGTCCAGACCAAGGTCTGTGTATTTGATTCATTATATACATTTGGTTTGGTCTGTTTGGATTCACACTCTCATCATTGCAAACGGACTAACAGACTTTATGTGACGAACCTACGTGATATCGTAATCGACTGATTGGTCATTTGGGCGTCTGACGTCAACACTTTGAATAACACGGGTCTTGAATGTTGTAAACATGAATGACATCATCATTCCAACCATCATATTATTGTTGATTTTCTACTACCAACAGAGAAAACTTGAAGAGCTGTACAAAAGGCCAGTCCAAGTTTGTCTTATGACTTTTATCATTAGACGACAATCTGACATCTGACCAAATATCCATAAGAACATTTGGTCTCCTCTCTCCCCACGTGCTTCCACGGTTCATTTTATTTTGGTGATGGATTTCCTTTTTCAGGTAGTCATGTCATAATTTCCTGTCATTGATACGAAGGTCCGAACCTTTCAAAATAATGCTTTCACACTGGGCATGAACCAGACCGTGGTTCCGTTTCATCCGGACCGAGACCAACTCTTTTGGTCGGACCAAAGTCTGGCTGTTTGATCCATACCAAGGTCCAGGGGAGGTTTCACACCTATCATTTTAGTTCGGACCAAACGATGTTGGTGTGAAAGCCCCCAGAGTTTATATTACATTGACATCCACACAGTAACTGGTGTCTCTTGCTGTCCAGCCAGGGACAGCTGGACAGAAATGTGATATTGAATTGTGATATCACATAGGATTCAACATTGTCTGAGCTTCAGAACCACATTAATGTTTTTATCTTGCTATTAATAGAGTTATTTGCAAGGCTGTTTATCTTTTAAAAAGGAAAACAATATGTTTGTTGGCCCATACTGCCCAGCCCTAGGTCAGAGATTGCCCTGTCTACAGATCAGATCATAAAAACAGCCAGGATTCTATATTATAGTGAAGCTGTGATAAATATGATCCAGCCCTGTGTGTTGTCTGGAGATACTGCAGCTCACAGAGGCTGTAAACCTGAGCACACTCACTCACAATACAGTAAAGAAATAAATCCTCATTCAGCCTCTGTCCATTTCTGCTGGAAATATAAAACTCTAATGTTTAGCATTTTGATGACTGCCAGTGCCAAATAAACAAACATTAACTAACAGAATGTGAGCTTGTGAACGATCATGGGTGTCATCCAAAATCCACCTACACGTTCATGTCTCTGCTCTTGCTAGATGCTGCCATGCATGCAGCTACAAACAAAGGCTTCTGAGCTGCCAAAGTGGGCTGCTGCTAAAAGCTCAAATACTGCTCATGTTTCATAATGTTCGAGCCCTGTGCGTATGCGTGTAAGAGAGAGCGAGATGCTTCTACGGCCCTAATGCCTTCCAGTTTATGCTGCTTCAATTTCTCTGTCCTTAAATGTCCCCAATTAGAGGAAGTGGTGTCGGGACAGCAGAAACCCAATCAGGGAGGCAGGCGGGTAAAACCAAGGCAAACGCAACTGCTCAAGGGTCTGTTTGTGAGAGGCAGCTGTCCTTTTCCTGGAAGGAGATTGTTTTCGGTTCTACCCAGAAACTGAGGGGCTCTTATGTCAGGCATGCATCCTGGCTGATAAAATGACACGATGCTAAATCAGAAATTCCATTGATCTTCATTGGGGATGGTGAAACTGGCCAAAAATGACATCTTTACACTTCGTCTGAAGGGTGACATGCCTTGTACATTTTTATATTTATTCAGTAAAGAAATAATAAATGGTTTTCACATTCCCAGAAAATTTTACTTTTACGTAATTCTAGTAAACCTCAAATGATAGTGACGGCTCTCTTTAACAGAGATCCTAATATTTGGCATCTTTTATAATCAAAAACTGCAGACTTGTTGTACCAACAGCCTAGTGGGTTATGTCTCCACACCCATAGACAGAGGGGTTGTTTACATGACAACAAAAACGGCCTAAAACAGAGAGTTTTCGTTGCATTTGCACCTTCTGCTTACACAAGAACGGTGCCCACAGTGCCTGAATCCACAAGCTTGAGAAAACAGGGTCCAGGGTGAAAATTATTAAAAACGTTTTCGTATCCATCTCCATCTAAACAGGAATCAGCGTTGTCAGGGGAAATGGTGACACGCTGTGCATGTACAGTACTCTTTCAGATCAACAAGCAGCATGTGTGCTGCTAACTGTGCTCAGGTTGTTATCGCTTCTCCAACAAAATGTGGATTTGCTGCGACAATACTCTGACCAGCGGAGACACATTCGCCAAGGAAAACAACTGAAAAGTTTGACTTCACCGAGAAGTGTTAGTGCACAGACACGTATTGTAACACCGCTGCTTCACTACAAACCTACATCGCCAACTACTGGCCTGGCCTGCACGGTACCGCTGATCCGTGTGAACGCGCATCATAATCATCCCGATCCATCTTGCCAAGCTCCAAGTGTTCTTGGCCAGGAGTGGCACAGCCCAATCGCGTCTCTTAAAGCTGGAAGAGGTGGGAGCTACGAGCAACACGACAGCAGGAAGTGACTGCTGTATAGAGATTAGCATCGGTGCTAACAGCTTCTGTAGCAGTTTTATCAGATCTGGACCGCATTTTTTAATTAAATGAAAAAAAAATAACACTGAAATTGTTTCTCGATAAAGAATTTACTTTTCTTTGATTCATTTTGTATTTTACACAACAGCAGTACTGCCTGCCTGCTACATTATCTGATTGGCTCGTAATAAATGTGATTGACAGAACTATCATCCAATCACCTGCCAGTTATGCTTTTGAAGGTTTCTGCCCCTTCCAAACACTTTCTATGGGCTGTTGCTCAAATGGAAAAGTAAAATATATTGAACAATCTGTCTGCTGTGTCATGTTATCACTGAGGAACCCGTAGGCTGTCTTCCAGGCTTAAATGGGGTTTTGGCACATTTTGGCATTACCCACATGTTTAGCTGTATTGCTCATTCCAGAAATGCACAATCTTCAGAAGTTGTACCTTCTTGTAAAGGTGACTAAACAGGTTTTCCAACAATATAAAATACAATACCACTTGGTTTTATTAAAGGGGAGAAATTATCCGTGAAAATTAACATTTCAAAACTCTTTTTGAGGAGTACATATGAATACAATAAGCAGCTGCAGACATTGGATTTCTGCCGGTATCCGATGTGCTGATATTTCCAAACTCACTATCGCCGATACTTACATTTCTCATCAAGAACACATCTTTACTTTATGAAAATGTACTTGTTGCTGTCTATGTGACAGTCTATTTGTTTGATGAACAGATGTACAACAAGAAAAACAACATTCAACTCTTGGGCAAATGAAACTCTGGATTTTTAAGTGTACCCATGCAGTGATATGGTGAAGCAATATAGAGCATTTGTCAATATCAGGGTGGATATGAGGGATGTATGTGGGCAAAATGAATGGCTGATACATCAGCTGTAAATATGTGCCGAAGTGGATCCTCAGCATTTTAGGTTAAAATCTGCTGATACCAATTTCATGCATCCTTCAAAGTGGGTTTGGCTTGTCACTGATTTCACTTTATTAACTTAACACACATAAATCTATAACATGCTCGACCATTCAGCCAAAATGTATGCAGACGGGATCATTTGCTCCAGATTTTTCAAGCAGAATGAGGACTTCTTTCTAACCAAACCCTCTTTCCTTCACCCCCTCCTTCTACCTTGCACACACACACTCCCACTCTCTCTCTCTCTCTTTCAGTGTGGCTGCTGCGGCTGCATGCCTGCCTCTGTGTTTATTTCTGGAAGCTCACAACATGGCCGACATGTGCTTTGTTATTGTTAGTACAACATCATCTCTTTTGGCCTATGGGAGCTGCTTCTCAACACTCAGCCAACCCAGAACACCACAATAGCCTTAAAGATACACTGACTCAAACTTAGCTTTATTTTATTCCATAGAAACATCAGTGCATGGCATTAAAACTGAATATTTTACACCCCTCCTCCTCCTCCTCCTCCTCGCACTCACCATTTGATGATGATGGCCATATGGAATATTTGTTTCTTGAAAGAAGGCACTGAGGGCAGTCTGCAATGAAAGATAAAGGGAAAGGCTTTGAGTAATGGTTGAGGCTACTATAAATAGCAGAGGACAAAGGCTGTTAAAGCTCGTCGTTTAAAGTTGACATAAATAAGAGTTAAACAATAGGACGAGCTTAAAGGGAAGGTAATATCAAAGTGTTTGTGTTATTCTCCACCACAGACTAAACAATCAGTCTTTAGTAGGCTAGTCGATACAACACGGCGGTCATCTTTATTGCGTAATAGCTCTGTGGCCTCGCCTGTACACGGCTGTCATGTGTCGGATTATAGTATTTAATCTAGAGTAAAGTCTAATTGGATGTGCTAGCTGTACGTTTCGCCCCACTGTGCACGCCGTATATTCCCTGTAGGTTTAATAAGGTCACAGCACAAAGCAGTAAACTTCATATAATGCAGGAGCACTCGTTTAAAAGCGGGCCTCGTTGATTTTCTAGTTTCTTTTTACCTCGAACTGCCAATGTGCCGCCTGCAGAAGCTGCTTCGCCTGGTCTGCCGCACAACCCGCCGTCAGGACGAACTGGTTAATCATGACTTGATGTTTGAGTTCA
Organism: Cetoscarus ocellatus; assembly: GCA_037902135.1. NCBI lineage: Eukaryota > Metazoa > Chordata > Actinopteri > Labriformes > Labridae > Cetoscarus > Cetoscarus ocellatus. The sequence goes on along the minus strand of JBAMNC010000901.1, from coordinate 249,710 downwards.
TCCATTTTCGACGAAGTCCGTATTCCTACTCGCGGCGACTGGCTCCTGAAAACAGACTTTCGACCGGTTCTTCTTTCTCTTTCTTCTCTCTGGTTGTATTCCGTTTCCCTGCCTTCAGTCGTCCACCATTACAGCCGGTTGAGCAAACACAAATATTTACTGTAGGAGCGGTAGTGGAAGGACGGTTGCCAGATCTCGCGAGGGAAATAAGTAACCAGCGCTCTGGTCTCGCATCAGGACCGGTGTAACAGACCAGAGTACACCCCTGATCCGGACTATACCTGGGGTTAAACTGGACTAGCCTATACCCTGGGTATACCCCCCAAGTCCAGATTATACCTCCCCTAATATATTTTATTTCACTGTTGAAACATATGAGGCATATAGATTTTTGTTTAAAAATATATATAGTAGGCTATATCACACTTTTATATGTCAGTATGATTTTAAAAGCAATGTTGAGCTGTTTATCTGTTGAGAAGTTGTCATATCAGACATTCATACACTGATGACAAGATTGAAGTGATATTTGTTGAGTTTGATGCAACACAAAACTGTATCAGAATAATATTGGTTTTATCAAGACAAATCACACACTGATAACAGCATCAGAGTGATCAGATATATTGGTTGTATTTTTTATTTTTTTACTGTATGAAAACTGTATTCACTTCTCATATATTTCAACAGTGAAATAAAATATATTTAGGGGGTATAATCTGGTCTAGGGGAGTATACACCGGCCTAGTCAAGAATATACCTCGAGGTACAAAGTGGACGAGCCAATAATATACCTTGGGGCATAGTCTGGCGGGGGGGTTAATCTGGCCTGCTTCACCTGTGATCATTTTAAAGGCTATTTTCATTTGATCTCAGTCTTTAGACAAATAAACTAGTTTTAGTTACATTTTTATAATAATTTATTTATTCACTTTAGTTTCATTTTAGCTAAAATGTTAAAAGAAATGTTAAGTTTTGGTCCATAAAATGTAATCAACCTTTCTTTTAGTCAAGATGTCGACTGATTTCTTTTTAGAAAGTCCCCAAAATTGCACAGTCTTCCACTCATGTTAGCGCACTATCAATATGTTAAAGAAATAGTTCAGTATTTTTGATGTTGGGTTGTATCAGGTACTTTACAAGTCAGAGAAGAAATCTCCCTGCAGCATTGTACCTTTAAGGAAATTAAGCTGAGACCACCAGAGAGGTACACTGTTGTTAATGGGTACAGTTATTTTGCGTAATTGTGTGAGTTTTACATTAAAATAAGTCACGACACTATGTTAAATCAATTGTTTCTATTTTTCCTCAATATGAGTCAAGATGAGTGATAAGTGACAATGATGCTCCTTTTACTGCACATCAGGCTTTACTTTTTACCTTCAAGCCCCTACCCACAAACATCTCCGATATAGCGCTCTAAAGTTTTTCATCCAATCATACATTCTACCCAACGTAGATCAGTGTCTAATTTTTATATTAAACTCACACAATTAAGCAAAATAACTGTACCCATTCACAGCAGTGTGCTTACCACTCATCTGAGCTAGTTCTTCTTAAAGGTATAGCGCTGCTGGGAGCCCTTTCAACCGATTCACTGACTGTTGACAAATACCTGATACAACCCAACTTCATAAATACTGACCTATACCCTTAATTCAAAATAAATGAAAATACCAATACACCTTGAATGAAGGATCTCAAGAATCTTCATTTCCCCACTCAGGTGCACATATTCATATCTAATGACTACAAGAGTATGTTCACAATCACCTGATCCACCTCTATTCCCACTCTGTCTAAAGGCTTGTTTACACAACAATGAAAACAGCCAAAAATGGAGAGTTTCCGTTGCATTTGCACCTTCTGTTTACACGAAATGGTGCCCAGAGGGCCTGAATACGCAAACTTTTGAAACCAGGGTCCAGAGTGAACAGTTTTGAAAACATTTTCTTTGTCATCGCCGTGTAAACAGGAATAGCTGTTTTCAGGGAAAATGGGGGACAAGCTGCACATGCACAGTAGTTGTGCGTGCACCTACAATCAACAACAACAACAGCAATGGCAGACGACCAAGAAACATGTATGCTGCTAACTTTGCTCGTTTTTTTATCGCTCCTCCAACAAAATGTGAATTTGCTACCGCAATACTCTGACCAGCGGAGATGCATTTGTTACATTCGCCAAGGACACTACAATCTTACATCACCAACTACTGGCCTGGCATGCATGCTACCATGTTTTCAGTTGTTCTGATCTGCGTGAACACGCATCGTTATCACACCAAAATTGAAATAGGAGGTTTGTGGCTGACAGCGACAGTACCCTGGATGTAATACCGTTAGAAGGTACAAATGTACCATTATGTTTTACATTGTCATTACTGAATGTCCACTTCTGTAAATAAAAAGAGAATTAAACAAAGATTTTTTTTTTGCTTCACATCTGTTTCAAACACAAAAAGACTGTTACCATGAAAGGAATGGGACAATTTAGAAAAATTTAGACTTTGTGCCCCTGACAAGAAATATCGGTATTGATATCAGCGATAATGTGTCAAGAAATATCTTCATATTGGATATCAGCAAAAATCCAATGTTGAGCATCCCTACTTTTCAGAAACTCAGAACTCAAAGAAAGCATTATATGGCTAACCAGAGGAATAAGCACAAAGTTGCTTATTATTAGCGGACATGGCAACATTGACTGTGGGCACGGTAGTGGAAGGAGCAGTGTTTGATTGACAGGAGGGAGCAGCCAATCACATGTGAGTATCACCGGTGGGATTTGTATGCTGTTAGCGGAGGGTTTCGGCACGGCGTGTCTTCAGCCGTCTGTTAGGGGTCTATTTTGATGCTAAGCGACACATTAGGCCAGGAGAGTTCACCACATGAAGTGCTATAAGATAAATGGTGACTATTTGGCTTTAAAATCACCGCAATGTGGGTAAATTCCAACTCGAGTAATCCCAGAAAGCGTTTGTTTGGACTACAACTCCCGTGAGCCCTCGCTTTGTTTGTAAAGCTTGAGAGGGCAGACATTTGTGAATGACGGCCGCTCTCGTCCAATTCCCAGGCGCGCTGTGTCACTATCTTGCCAAATATGGTAAACAAATACACCATCGCCAATTAAATCGCTCGGAGTTAAATTAGGGACAGCCGAGAGCAATGGGAACAGACTGAGAAGCGCTGTGTCTCCCCTGCGCACTTCTCCCCATAATAAACTCCTCATTGTCGGAATTCACTGTCAGTGCCGCAGCTCACTGCAGCATCACGGCCCCATCTATCCTGTGATTTATTAAACTAAGACAGTGTGCTCTGATTTATGGGCTGCAGGGCGAATTCAGACTTGCACAAGGACACTGTAGGATGCTTAATGTTAAAAAAAAAAAAGTTTACTTAAAACATCCAGATGGCGATAAGGACACACATTAAAGGCTTAATTATCGTGTAAATAAGAATTACTGAGCGCATTGTTATGGCCCATTAAACAAAAAGGGCTTGATTTTCTTTAGGGGCAGATATAAGCTTTTAAAAGAAGTAAGAGTGCAGTAATTTGTAGTCTTCACAAGAAATCTAAGACATGAATCACAATAAAGTACTGTTAATCTAATCAGTTTTAGAATGAGTTACTAAAGGGATTATATTGAAAACTGCTTGTAAAACGAACCATCGGATATCAACACAAAAGCAGCCAAGAATTATGGGTAACAGTATACTGTAAACAGTCTTTTATCAATGGCATGTTTATAGCAGATGTTTGAGAGGGAGGAGAGAGTGGAAACAGTGACACCTGCTGGTCACAATCAGTACATGCTAATGGAGCGGATCTCACCTGGGGGATTTCAGGTCATTGAGGTGCTGTTTATACTGTCTGAAAACATCTGGGTGTCGCAACAGCCTGTATGTTTTTATTTTAGTGTGGCCTTCGTTGTCCTACCTTTGGTCAACGATCTCCAGCGTAACCTGCATGACATAACTGACCTCAAACCAGTAAACAGGTAACAACATCTTACAACATCATGCTCTTTAATCCCTTATTTTTGACAAAATTATGATTGAAGCAATCATTAATCAGTAAATCTTTATGTGTACTGCGCCAGTTCATAACAAGTCTTATCTCAAGGCACTTATCAATAAAGCAGGCTGAAGCCATAGGGGAGACTGGGGTAAGATGAGCCATTTTTCATATTTCAGATCACTACATCAAGGCAATCACAGTCTTGTTTCTAACTAGTATATCTGCATATACTTCAGGATGTTGTGCATCCCTGCAAACCAACAGAATGAGTGTAAACATAAGTGTCTTGATAATATAGCATGTCTAAAAAAGTGGTCTCGTGGCACAACTTACCCCGTGTATGGGGTAAGTTGAGCACAGGAGCTGGGTAAATTGAGCCATATCCCTACTCCCCCCAATCTCCTCCCAACCTCCACCCCAGCCCTCACCTTCTCCCTCCCTAAATAACAGTCACTTCTTCGCATTCAATGTGTATTTATTATACACAATTCAACAGGTACAATAACTTTTGTACCTGTTGAAACTGCTAAACAGCTGTTAAAATATAGGATACATTTTAGCATAACTTGCTTTTTTGGGATAAAGCAATATGTGTCATTAAATTATCCTTTTGTCAAGGATATTTTTAATCTCAGTGAGGTTGTCCTGGTTAAATTAAGTTTAAACAAACAAATCCATTTCAAAGAAAGGCAGCTTTAACAAAAGCATATAAAAACAAACTTTATGGCACTAAATAGCACCAGTTCAAACCTTTCCTGGAATATCTGCAACTAAATCAAGGTTTAAAAAGCATATCTTGTAGGGTATATATAGAAATGACTCAAAGTAGTTATTTTTATTAAACCTACATCATATGAAAATGTATTTCTAGCAGTAACTGTAAAATCAAGCTTCATCTGCAATTTTAAAAACTAAGAACCTGATTTACTTACAGTTACATACTTTGTATAAGGTGGATCCAGCTGCACTGCAAGGTTAGCATATTATAGCTTTCAAAGATTTTTGCAAAGGAAACTACAAGAGAAAATATTATCACAGAGACATACACAGCAAATAATGACCCAATGAAAACTGCATTGCTCAGTTATTTGCCTTAATGTGTGCAAAATGCACTTATTAAATGTGCTTAAGTGGATCAACTTACCCCAGAGCTACAATTATGACTTTATCAGTCCCCTAAACTAAGATGGTGGACTTTTATGCTAGGTTTTTGACCTCATGTTGTAGCTCATAGATACCACAATTGATGTATACAACACATTTAAAATGATCTTTTTTTGGTCTGAACACAATTCTAATAAAACTTATGGTATAGACTAAATTCACTTTCAAGAGTGATTTTTTTTTTTTTTTTTTTTTTTTTAAATACATGTCTAACCCCTTTACCCATGTGCTTCTTACCTTCACAGACTCCATGAAATGATGCCCACCTCCTAAATATTTGGTCACATGACCAATTTTTTTAACTGTTTCCTAGCAAAAGGGGGTGGCTCAACTTACCCCAGTCTCCCCTACTCTCTACATTTTATAGATAAGCATACAAATACATATAGCAAATACATTTGTATAAACACACACATACATCCAGAGATGTATCCATCCAGGCAGAGGCAAAGGGACTGAAACTAAGAATTTATGATAGCAAAGATCATAAATCTGTCCTCTTCACATTCATCTCTGATGAATATAGATTAAATCAATCTTTATCTGTATTTAGGGCTGGGGGATATTGCCTAAAAACAAAATCCCAGATTTTTTTCCACAACACTTTATTCACAATTTTAATTGATTTTTCCCTCTAAAAGAAACTCCCAGTGACATAAAAATGACATGAATCAAATTTTGCCTTTATGTTATCAAAATATATTCCCAAAACAACTAGAATTTCCTAAATTAAAGTGTGTATCATAAAAATTGATTATGTAGTTCAAATGTAGGCAGGTTTATTTTCACTGAAAACACTGAAGGCTGAGGTATTTTTCACATTATATTAACATGGAGTTCTCTGATCAATGTCTAATCTAATTAAAAATAAATCAATAAATAAAACCTATAAAATTGCTTGTGCACACCTGACAGGGCCTACCATCATGAAAATTGTATATTTTCAGTATTTATATTTTCAAACATTGCAGTAAGTTACAATTGGAGTAGGTCAAGAAAAAATCCAAGACTACAAGACTACACAAAAACTACTGGATGGATTTTGCTGAAATTTTCAGAAGATGTTGTTAATGGCCTAACATAAAAATGATTAGCTTTGGACTTGAGCTTGTATAGCACTTTTCTAGTCTTTTGAGTACCTCAAGCAGCTTTACACCACAGGTCACATCTACCCATTCACTCTAACATGGTTGGTTTTACTATGTCAGTTATCCATCAGTATCAACTAAGACATCACACCCTTTCATGCCCATTTACACACCACTGACGCAGCAGTGGGAGCAACCTGGGATTAAGTGTCTTGCCCAAGGACGTATCGCCCAGAGCTGGGCTCAAACCTGAAACCTCCCGATTACCAGCCAAGCACACCATCTAACTGCACCACCGAAGATCTGTGCTCAATCTGTCTAACTAATAATGATATCAACATGATTCTGAGTGCAAGGTGTGGGTTTTCAGGGTCAAGGAATCATATTATGATGGTAACTCCATCATGGAACTATTGCTTATGGATGTAACAGAAATATGTGAGTTACCTTGGTGGAGGTTTGCGCTCTCCGAGTACTTTATAGCTACATTTTAAAGGAAGAATTTAGGACCTATCGCTCAAAGTTAACTAAATCAATGCCTTTTTCCAAAATAAGTATGCAGAGCCCAAAAAAGGCAAGCACTAAATGAGTTAAATACCTGGGATTGGCTGTTGTCCCTGAGCAGGACTGCCAAAGTAAATTGTTCCACTGATAGGAAATTCATACTAACGCGGTCTCCCTCATTAGAGCTACTGTAGCTTTTGCACGTGCGCTTAGTTTCTGTTAAAGGAAAGCCAAGCAACAATGAGAACAGCTGTCCAAACATTTACCCGCCTCAGCAGCAGGTCCTTTGTCAAGACCCCGAACAAACCTGAATACATTTTTTCTCCCTAATCCAGCCTTCTTCACAGGATGCAACAGCTGGCCTGACATTTCCGGTTTCCTTCAAGTGCCACAGCAAAGATATCACCCCTTCATCTATCCTGCGTACTCTGCAAAGAATGCCAGCTCCTGTCAGCCTGTGCACTCTTTAGCCTCAGCTGATGTGTTGACACAATCTGTTTGGGGAGGAAGGGAGATGGTTTCCATTCTGCAGGAGAAATTCTAAGAGGAAGAGCTTTGCGTACAAGCTTTTCTCTGTACTACCCATCGGCGAGATTGTTTCAGTACGTTTTGTCTAGATCTATAAATAAGAGATGAACCGTTTTGTAGGTGATGTGATGTTGAGGGGATCATTGCAGATCTCAAGAACGGGTGATGAAAATGTAATGAGTCAACATTGTTTTTGTTAAGACGTTTGGTGAAATGTTGTGAATGGATTGTGTGCAGCAATACAGGCACTATGATAAAGAAAACAGGAATAGGATGTAAATTAGTGGAAGGATACACCATTGAACATGTGATGAACACCGCAAGAGCCTGATTTTAGATGATAGCTTTTCCCTCAAGAAATAAAACTTAACCCTAAAACTATTTTCTATGTTTGTGTATTTTTTGTCTAGGAAAGCCATGGCTCCAGAACTGTGCTTTGCCATTGACCCCCTCCTAACAGTTAAAAAAAAAAATCCTGTTTATTGTAGTGGCAGACAACAAAACGCTGATACAAATATTCAGTACATTTCCTCCTTTTTCTCCATCAACATCTAACAACTATGTAATTCATTTATTTTATTCAGTTTCTTTTGAATACAATCCACCTCCGCCAAGCAGCTCAGTTCCAGCAGTGGCTTTTCCACAACCCCTGTAAAAGATACAATCCTGGATCACCAGACGCAGAATTGTGCCAGGATCCAGACCAAACTCAGCACATATATGGAGGTTGTTATCCTGTATGAACACATCAAGTTTTGGAAACATCACTTAATATTTAAATTTTATATGAATTATTGAATGTTGTCGATGGGATTTCCCATTATAAATTCAATGTTTTTTGTGACATCAATCTGGTTCAGATCCAGATGAAATTTACCTTGATGATAGAGACATGGACCCCATATTATCCTGTAAAATCAAAGTGAGTCTGTTAATAAATGGCAGAGAGATGATTTTTTAAAATTCAGCCCAAAGTTAACTTATGGGATTTTTTTAAATACCTGGAATTTTTTGCATCCAGACAAACATACGCTTCACCACCAAAACCATATCATTTTTAAGTTGGGCCATTAATAACATCTCCCGAAAATTTCAGCAAAATCTGTAAAACTAGTTTTTGCGTAATCTTGCTAACAAACAAACAAACAAACATACACCGGCAAAAACATAATTCTTTGGTGGAGTTAATGAAATGAAAGGGCACATCCCCCTTATGTGTATATATATTGTTTATACATACCGGGTATGGCTATCAAAAAATGAGTCTAAGGATAAAACAAAGTGGTTTACAGCCAGTGCTTTAAGTCTGCAATAAGGGACGTCTTTAGTTAACTGCTTGCTACTGACTGAAGTGCACATGTTTTCGCTAAATCGTTGAATGACGATGAACGTCCTGGGTGCCCATGCACATCAGAAATTTCTGAAAACATTCAACAAATTGAACAAAAACAAAACCAATCCTTCGAAGAGATCCATGACTCAGTATAAGACGGACAGCAGAAATGGTCCCTGAACTTCTGAGTCCTGACCAAAAAAACAAACAAAAAAAAAAACACTGAGACATTTGGAACAAATTGAAGGAAACACAAATTTTGGGGGGGATGACTGATTACATGAGACAAAACTTGGATCTTCCAATGAGAGTCAAAACAGCAGTCAGTGCATTGAAAACACCATTATCACCAAGGATGGAGACAGCAAGACAAAGCAAGTCCAAACTCAAGGCCACATTGACTGTTTTCTTTAAAATTCAGGGTATATTTTCAAGGTTTGGTTTCCATAAGGGTCAACGTGGAATTAGCTGTGTCACAAACAGGCTCTAGAAAAACTGCGAGGATAAAGTCCAAAGAAAGAGACCACAGTGTTCAGTTCTCAGAACCATAATCCAGAACACAGAATGTGAAGGTCTTATCAGAAACAATAGGAGGAACAGGCACAAAGCTTCCTTTGTGCTGACAGCAGTTAGAAACAGAAGATCAAACTTTCCTCTTGACTTGTTCTTCATTTACACGTGTGGAAAACCCTCAAGTGTCCAGATTTATGAAGGTGAGCTCCATGGTGAACACAAACAGCAGAATTTTTCACCTGACTTGACTCTGCAATTACCCTGCTGCCCCTACCTGCATTTTTTTTTAACCTCTACTCACTTACTGGTAAACTGCACACAAATGTCTGCTGTGAGGGCCAAGTGTTCACAAGAAAGTCAGAGGACTTACAGAGTCGATTACTCTGAATGCTTTTGGAGTTTCTGAGTGCCTGAAAGGGGCTCTGGCCTAATGGTTTACTAAAACCACCTCCAAATAAAAGGCAAGTTCATTCGTAGAGTTGCAGCCTCCTTGTTGCTCCCTGTAAAAGCCTGTTGAAGCAGATCATTGACTGACCTTCATCATGAAGCACTCTGATGTGGCTGCAGTGCAGTATTTGTCCACAAGGTGGAAGTATTTTCTCATAGTTCACTCTATCCAGCAGATACTCAGAGACGGAATAAATGTTGGTGCTGACTGTTGTCAGATCACCCTCATGTTTAGATAGAAACACTTCTACATTTTTCCTTTTTAAGTAATTATCTTCTTTTATGGAGAGTTTAGGCAGTGAAAGCGCAGCAGAACTTCCAAATCATTGCTGTCAACTGTGCTCTTTATAAACCCCAACTCATTTCAACCTGACCCATATTGTGTTGTTCTATAAAATAATGATAATAAATCAACAATAAAATAATAATCCACCTTGCATGCAGCATATTGAAAATCTTGAAGGATTTTTTTAAATTAATCTAAAACATGGTAGCATCACCCTGGCATTTAAAGGGTTTAAATCTGTAAAAATTAATAATCATTTGATATGTATGTTTTGAACAGCTGTGGTTTAAAAATCAAGTCTACAACAGCTGGAAATTAAATCAATGTAAAACGTTTTTTATAGCTGCTCTATGAAAAGCACGTTTTTTTGCCTCTCAGTAAGAGTGTGAATAATATCAGAGCAGACGCTCAGGGTAAGAAGGTCAGTCTGGGTTATAAAGAAGAAAACAACCTTAACTGACTGTTCTGTTAAATGTTCATCTCATTAACACAAAACTTCAAACAAATAATGATATTCATAATGACAACAGATTAGCAGGGTAGGTAGTATTAATTAGAAAACAATAGGCTCTTTGTTTCCTTTACAAGACAAACATATTCCTCAGATAACCAACACCGGATTATTTTAATTGAATCTGAGATTCCTACAGGACGTGCCAAGAAAACACGCACTTTCTCTTCAAGGTGTCTGTTTTACGGTTCAAGCACATTGAATCCTCTTCCTCGCACCACTGTGTGTAAATGACTGACAGGTGTCATGGCAGCCCCCTGGATTTGCAGGTAATTTGGGTCGAATTCCCTCACCTACACGCCACCGTTTTATGAATCAGTGAAACCACTTTAGGGTCACAGCCTGCAGAGATGCTCCAAAACTAAAATAGCATGTTGTAGTACTGTGACTATCTTTATTACAGACAGTGTGAGGTAAAATAATAATTTTATAGTTTGAATTAACACGCCTCCAGTGCTAATTCTGTTTTCCCATACTGATTTCCATCATTTGCTGTCATTAACTTCATTAACTCTCTTTCGTAACAAAGATGCACATCCAGGTCCATCTGTGAGAAACTGCGTCCCCTTGAGAATAATGCAACAGCTGTCATTGCACATAAGATACATCTGGTGTACAGCAGCATGACTTCACAATAACTTTCACACTGACATGTCCCGTAGACGGGGCCGCATGGACAAATAGGCTTATTTAAACTTTGTATGACAGGCACATTTAAAGCTCCTCCTACTACAGATATCTTCCAGTAATGTTACTCTACGTGCCCCCTTAGAGTTTGTCTCATGCCTTTGCTAATTTCTTCATACATGAGGTTAAGGTTATTAAATAATGAGACTGAACTTATGAGGATTAAACCACCTGGTTCACAGTAACAGAGAGTTGTACATTAAAGTTTGGGTACTCAAGCAAAACTGCTGTTAGGACTGGACAATATGGCCTAAAAATAAAATCCCTGAATTATCAACAAAACTCAACCTACGATTTTAATTGTCTTTTTTTTAACCTCCCAGTGACACAAAAATAATATGAATCAAGTTTTGCCTTTATGTTATCAAAATATATTCTGTCTTAAAGTTAAAGGATAAGTTCGGTTTTTTGACACCTGGACCTTATTTTTAGGATTAAATACGCTCGTAGACTCACCCAGACAATTTTGGCGGAGCTCGGAGCCGTTTTCGAGCAATTTAGATCTATCCAACGGCATTTTTTCTCATGCCATAGTAGCAGACGAAGCCCAGAAATTAGACATTATCTGCTGCGAAACTCACTCATTTCAGCTACATTTTATAAATGAATAGCCAGTGTTATCACCATGTCAGCTCAACTTTGTTTTTATGGTCATCCGGGGCTTTACAAGGATGGGTAACTTTTGGTGATGTCATAGACAAGAACATGAGTAGAGCCGCTGTTGTTGCTAGGCTACACGGCTACAAGACTGTTTTTGTGCAACATGGCGGAATATTTATCCGATGTCGAAGTGTCTGACGATGACTTTGAGTATAATGGATGCCCGTATCGTTTTGAGCCACAATATACCGACGAGGAGCTATTTGAAAGGAGGATGCAGAGGGAAAGAGCCAAACAGCTGGCCAGAGAACAAGCAACCACTGCACGTCCACGAATGGGGGCTAACTGGTGGTGTTGTTGTGGACATTGCATGGCAAACACAACAGAGGAGGAGTGCCTTTGCTGCTCAGAGTGGGACTTGAGACCAGAGGAAACACGTATTGATGCCCCCCAAAATACGATTTCTGGCCCCGTCTGCTTCTATGGCATGAGAAAAACGCCGCTGGATGGATCTAAATTGCTCGAAAACGGCTCCGAGCTCCGCCAAAATTGTCTGGGTGAGTCTACGAGCATATTTAATCCTAAAAATAAGGTCCAGGTGTCAAAAAACCGAACTTATCCTTTAAAGTATGTGTCATAAAATGTTGATTATGAAGTTCAAACGTGGGCAAGTTTACCTGCATAAACATGGAAGGCTGTGGTATTTTCACAGTATATTAACATGACACTCTCTGATCAATACTTAAACTCATTTATAAACCAAATATAAGCCTACAAAATTGCTTGTGCAAATCCTACCATCATGAAACTGTACATTTTCAGTATTTATATTTTCAAACATTGCTACAACTTACAATTGAAGTAAGTCAAGAAAATACATCTAGATTTTTAATTTTCAAATCTTCTGCAGAAAATAATTTGATAATGGATTTAATCAATATATTACCCATCCCTAACTGCTGTAAGTTTACAAAAAGTGGCATACATGGACTGAGGAGTATGGAAACACTGTATGTCATGAGAACATTTGTTTGAATCACAAAGGATTTCATGAAGGCAGGGTGGGTGTCCAAGATGTCGATCCTGGATGCCCATGCACTTCAAAACTTCAACAAATTGAACAAATCATGTGAAATGATCAGTGTCTCAGCAGAAATGGCCTCCAATGATAAAGAGACGGTCTTGCAAATTCTGCATGAAAAATCTTCTTTTCTTATTTTTTTAGTGTAATTTATTATTCCAGACCCAGCATGAATCCACCAGCACTTTTCCACATTTGGTTAAAGTTTCAGTGCCAAGAAAAACCTTCTGTTTGGCAGGCGGGAAATCTTGGGCAGAGGCAGACTCATGCTGAAAAGCCATTCACCAAAAACACAAAGAAACTTACAGTTAAATTCCATGAGAGTGCTAAATTTATCGACCTTAAATTTGCCCTTATCATATTCCTGTCCTCCGGATCTAAATTATTAGAGGAAAACCCCCTGAGATGCAGGAGGGTCCTCCTCTCAGACCTGAGGACAGCACAGAGTGTCAGTATATTTAACAGTAAACTCAAGACCTACCTTTTTAATCTCACTTTTGAATTTATTTTTAACTTTATTTCAGGTAACTCTAGTTATATACTTAGCCAGTTTCACATTTGAACATGTTTTAACACACATGGTTAAACTTTGTTTGTGTCATTCTAACCAAACAATCTTTTATTATTTATCTCAATCTGTTTATGTACTTGTTTTAATCCCATTATTACTTATGTTCTGTTTTATTTTTCACTTTTCTCTCCAGCGTTTTCTCATTTTGAACTCATGACAGCGTTTCCACAGTTCCTTACACACACACACACACACACACACACACACGCACACCCACCCACCCACACACACATAAGTTAACATTAGCAACTGTGATGCTACTGGACTGGAAAAGGCCAAATATTAGTAATTGTTGTAGTTGAAGCTCTGCAGGTCCATAGCAGCAGGTCGTCAAAAACAATGATCCACAGCAGCAAACAAGACAATAAGATACGATAAGATAAGATAAGATAAGATACGATAAGATATTCCTTTATTAGTCCCACAGGGGGAAATTCCAAACATACAGCAGCTGCAGGATACAAGAGAAATATAAGAAAGAAGCATTATAAATGAAAATTAAGGTAATTACAAATCAAATACAGTAAAGTAAAACAGAAATAAAAATAAAAATGCATATAATATATAGTAAGTGGTGTATTATAACCAGAGACAATTTCAGTAATGAGTGTTATGATATTCAACATGGAATCAGTACTTAAGTAAGGGAGGGGGAAAACATGGGATGAGTCGAAAGTTTGATGAGGTTGACTCATGAGGTTTTTTTTTTTTCATAAATTACAAACTTATTCTCATAAGCATTCCATGTTGTCTCATGTCACAAAGGTAAAAACACTGGATTTTGAGCCCTTTATTTATTTATTTATTTATTCTAAACTTTCTTTCAGGTAGCCTCCATACTGCAAAGAGATATTTCAGAACATGTAAGATGCTTAAATATGTCCCCAAAGCCTGAAACATGCTCACAGTACAGCTTTTTTTTAAGTATAGAAGAATTTATATATTTTGTTTTTGTTGCTGTTTTTACACACACACAGACACACACACACACACGGCAAAAAGAAAGGTTGAGGACTTTGGTTGAAGAAGATGTGGTCTTGTTTTCTAATCTTCATGAATAACCTAAATGTGTAAACACACAGAACTAGACAAGGACGGTTGAATCACCTTTATGACCTAAAAATAAGTCATTACTAGTTCTGTGGCTTGAGTATTAGTATTGTGAAGTAGAAACAGAGATGAGGAGGATGACCACATTATGGACTTATTATGCATTGATTAGATGTGTTTGTATGCATATTAATGTTCACTGGAATGTACGTATGCTCAATATGTAAAGCACACACTGATATTATCAATATTTCATATCTTATGGACAGTGAGTTAGAAGGGTTTCTATTTCTGTTTTGAGTGTTATATTGTTGTGTTTAAGAACGTAGGTTCATTAAAATGGAAAATTAATGAACAAATGTTGGGGAAAAAATGACTGATCTTAAACTAAATTCCTAAAAAGTACATGTACACAAAAGCTACTTGGTTACAGTTACTTGAGTAAATGTAATAAGTACAAGTTCACAAAGAGCACTCAATCACACACAGCAGCATGACTCAAAGATATTAGTCACTCTCTTCTCAACCAAGATCTTGTAATTGGGTTCAGTTGTGCTCAGAGTGCAGGAATTTAATCCACATGCGCTTGAAAGGTTGCATTATCTTCTAAAGTTAGGTTGGTAAATACAGGATTAACAGTTAACGTGGCTTTCCTCCTCTTTGTGCGCACGAGCGGGACCTGTGGCGCGTCCTTTCCGGGGGGGGGGGGGGGCATGACGGGCGCCGCACGGGTCACATATCATCACATTTCAGCCCTGGATGAGGACAATGATTAAAGGCTGAGCATTCTTATACTTACACTCTGTTTCTTTGTATGCTCGCACTCTTTCTGCGTGAGTTGTTGACAGAGAGGGATGTTTTTGAGTGCGCTAAAGCGAAACCTGTAGAAGCAAGGACAGACAGCCAATCAGAAACCCCCCTCAGGCCTTTAAAGGGACGGTGGGCAGTTTCTCGGGCTTTATGAGCCACCTTATTTTGCATCCTCCACACACACTCTCGTCTTGACCTCCCACAGACACGCACACACATAAAGCGGAGCGTTTGGATGAGTAACATCCTCATTCTGCCCAGTCGGCATGGATCTGTCCTAAGAAGCTCTTCTTTTTCTTCAACACTCCTTTTTTCTCCCCCACACAAATGAGCTGTTACTGGATGCTGCTCGCCCTCCCCCCGCTGCACTTGTTGCGCAGTGACTGGATGCGCCGCTGAGACCTCAGAGAGGAGAGGCAGGGACGGACTGCAAGGTGCATTCACAGAGAGAATCTCCTGCGTAAAGGCTGCACCGGAGGTAGGAATAGCTTTGGGTTTTTATGATTTGTTACTTTTGACACTTTGTTTTCCACTTCGGTTTAGTTCTAGTCAGTTTTAAAGTGAATTTGTTGGTTTTAATTTGGCGAAAATAGTTTGTTTTGATGAAAATGCCTGTTTCTGTTGGGGATTTTGGCCTCGACTTGAAATGGTTCATAGAAAGATGCCAAGTAATGTTTCTACTAAAATTATACCCTTTGAAATATACTTAAAGAAAGATAATAGAGCTTCAACTGCAATCAGTAAGTTTATCCAAAATCGAAAACATCTGCAGGAAACAAATCGTAGCCTAAGGACAGATGATGTGTTCATGCGTAATAAAAAGCACATTTTTATATTGATTTTTGGTAAAAACGTCAAAAATATAGCTACAGAAAGTTCGTGTTTGGTACTTAAGTCTTTTTTTAATCATGCTTTGAATCATTTTTTTATTCATTAACATCCTATGTGGTAAGATCACGCACCAATGTTTCCGTTTTACGCACGTTAGGACGAAAAACTTGCTGATCCACTGGTGTATTTCACAAGTTTTGCTCACATGTTTTCACTTTCTTTCTTTCCTCCAGCTCAATCAAGCTTTAAATGCCGATCTGAGGATATTTCTGTCGACAACAGCCGTGCGTAAAACTCCAGGATGCCGGTTCTCACCAGCCCAGACATCGCCAACAAGTTTAAAGAGAAATGGCTGGCGGTGTACCCGGATGATCAGGTCACTGGGTGCGACTCTGCCCCCCTCGACGACAGCCTCACCAGCCTCCACTGGCTCCAGAATTTCTCCATCCTCAGCGCAGACCCGGAGCGACCGAACAGCGCATGCCCGTCCTCCCAGCAGCACCTCCATCTCAAGCGGCTCGGCTTCCCCAGAGGAGGCACCGACTCCCCGTCCAGCCCGCCAGCAGGAGACACAGCCTCAACAGGGATGCCTGTGTACCTGGGCAGCCCTGTTACCTCAGGCAGCGACTCTACGAGGTTCATGAATTACTCACATCCGGGTATCACCAGTTATCCGCCAGTGTCCATCCAGCAGAGTCCACCTGTTGAGATCGACTACAAGACAAACCCCAAAGTCAAACCACCGTACTCCTACGCCTCCCTCATCTGTATGGCGATGCAGGCCAGTAAGCAGCCTAAGGTGACTCTATCCACCATCTATAACTGGATCACAGAGAATTTCTGCTACTACAGACACGCGGAGCCCAGCTGGCAGGTAACCGAGACTTACACTCGTCCTCTATTATTGATGAGTCAGATAAATGGTGAGGTGAGGGAGAGCAAATGATCCCAGTGATACCATCAGACAGCATTAAGAAAGCCTTTCTTATTTTTGTCTATAGTCTGTTTTCCTTTTCCAAATCGCAGTTTTCATCGTTTTATTGCTTCATTTTTCAGCACTGCAATTTTTAGCCACTCTTGCCAGCTTGTACATGTATTTCAAGCATTTCGAATTTGAAGGCAACCTGGTCAGCACATTTTTATATTTAAAGAAAGTGCATCATGCATCCCCTTTTATCTAACTGTGTCTTATTTGCATATTTGCACATGACAGTCTAAGAAAAAAATTTAACATCTATTTAATCTATGGAGGCCCTAAGACAGGGGTGTCCAAAGTAAAACCAGGGGCCAATGCTGAGGGGGGTGTTGGAGAGAAAAGCTTTCTGGGGTCCAGACAGCGGAGTCATAAAAAGGGGGAAAGTTGTGAGGCCCCTAAAGTATATTATGCTATATATTTTTTGAGTATCAGTTTATTCATTTTTTGTCAAAGGTAAAATTCTTTTTCCTCTAGACATACAGAAATACCAAGCATTAATGTTTTAATCTGCAGCAAAGGTAACCACGCTGTGTATGGTGATTTAATGTCTGTAATCAGGCAGATCCATTTTGCCAAGCTTCAGTCTATATATGTCATATATGTACTGTATATAATGTACTTTTTAATTTTACAAGCCTCACTTCTGACATGTTTTGGCAATAGTTTGGTTTTCAAAGTGATTCATGATCTGTCCTTTACACTTAAGCAGTAGCGCCCGCCTACTACATTATCTGATTGGCTTGTAATGATGTGATTGACGGTAAGAGTGTCCAGTCACAAGCCGGATATACTCTTCAAGTTTCTGCCCACTGCCAAACACTTTCTATGGGCTGTTGCCCAGATGGACGAGTGAAATATACCCAACGGTCCATCTGGTGTGCCAGGTTACAAAAAGTGATATGCAGGCATCTTTTGCGTCTGTTAACTACCATGAACTCACATTTTTACTAAAAAAATAGGCCTTTTTGAATATTTATAAGAGGATATAAGTTTCACTTATGCTTTTGTTGTAGCTAATATCAAGTTTAAATATGAAAAAACAGGTTATCAAGCAAAGCAAAGCAAAGGTATAATCTGCACAAGTTTTGAATCTTTTATAGCTTTTGAAGTCCAGAGATTCATAAGGACTGATTGTACAATAAATAAAAACATCTGAAATCATTAAACTGCTCCAAATGCTAGAATATTCTGTATGGTACATAGTTTAATTTACCAATTTAATCAATAATGTCTGATGGAGTGTTTTCTCCACTGTTTGAAGCTCACTTGTGTCTTTAAATGAAATAACTTGGCTGTAATAATTAGAAGTGGTTGATTAGAAAAGTATGTCACATTGATTTATCAATTTGCCTGAAAGATGCTTGGTTTGAGCACCTGTGCAGATCTGGGATCAGGCCCAATTTGAGGGTTAGTAAAGACATGGTCCATCCTAATTAAAACAATGATTTCTTGTCATTTTAAATCAAAATATTTTATTTGTTGTTGCCTGTTTGATTCTCCTGCTGCAATGGTACAATCCTTATTTTGATAATGTTAGCATCATAACATTGGTCTGTTCTGCCCAAGGAACACCTGCAACACATTTTTTTTGTTGCCTTTATTTCTTTATTTTTATTTTTAATACCTGTATTTATTTGGCAGGACAATGAATGTAGTTGACAGTTGGGGAGAGTGTGTTATGACATGGTGTAAAGAAGCCACAGGCCACATTTAAACCAGGCCAGGTACCTCCAGGACTACAGTCTATACATGGGGTGTGCAAATCAACTGCAAGGTCATTTACATTTCTTACACACTGTTATTATTAAATGACAGCTCAGGGAGAGGCATCAATTAGCCCTTTCAAGGGCCCAGTCTTTTCTGTGGGCAGACCTGCTGGGGGTCAACTAGGGTCTGCTTGCCTTTTATATTCTGCCCTCAGCAATCAAAAAGATTAAGTTAGAGTTGGCTTGCATTTGAACAAGAAGTTCTTTGACTGACCAATAAAGAGGAACAGGCTATGTTAGTAAATAGTAAGAAATGCGCTAATTTTCTCTACCACTTGCACTGTCTCAGGGTTCACTGTACAAAGCAGATATGGCCGACCATCTGAAAGCCCCAACATTAATTCACATTTTAGCAGCTTGATGTAGTTTGCTCTTGTTTTGTGTCTAACGTGAAGATGTGGTGTTAGAATCTTCCTTTTTGTTGTACAGTACATTTTTCCTCATTCTCATCATGACAAGGGGGCTGACAGGGGTACCCAGAGCCCCCTGAAATCTGATTGGCCACCCCAAAATTCATACTTTAAAGGCAAAGTATACCAAAGTGGCCCAGTCATGCTTGTATTTTTACCTCCGCCAAGGAGGTTATGTTTTGCCGGCATTGTAGTAGTTTAGCAAGAATACGCATAAACTACTGGATGGATTTTGCTGAAATTTTCAGGAGATGTTGCTAATGGCCCAACTTGAGAATGATGAGTTTTTGGTGGTGATCCAGATAACCACCATTAGCAAACAATCATTTTTCCTCATTAACTGTCTAAATAATAATGGTATCAACATGATTCTGAGTGCTAGGTGTGGGTTTTCAGGGTCAAGGAATCATATTATGATGGTAACTGTATCATGTATCTATTGTTTAGAGATGTAGCAGCAATATGTGAAGTACCTTGGTGGAGGTTTGCGCTCTCCGAGTGCTTTCTAGTTCACTATGTGGCCCTTGAAAAAGTATGGACATGCCTACCCTGAGAGGACATACACTTACATTTTTCCTCACACATGCAGCCCTGATATTTCCCAGAAAATTTAAGGATAGCCAACCCATAAATTCCCTGATTTACTTGTTCTCACTTGGCCCTTGGAGCAGGAGGTTTTCCTGCAGCTTCCATATCAGTCAAAGTAGGAGGATAAATATTATTGTGGACTAGCAGGGTACTCTCAGGATAAAGTCTGGGTGGAAAATGCTGCTGTTTGTATTCACAAATTCAGCACATCTGGGTAAGCTCATCACCAATAAATTGGAGTGAACTGAGTTATGTGTGAATCATTTATTTGATCTCATAAACTGAGACACCAGATGGACTGGTCCACATACCCATGGCATATACTCCAGTCCATCTGGGAAACATCCTTTAGATAGTGATTGGGAAGGGTAGAAGCATTCAGAGAAAATAAGAAATCCTACAAGATGATTTGGCAAATGTAACATCTGTCACATCTATTTCAGGTGCCTGCTATGTGTTCTTAAATGGATGCTGAAAACCCCGGATCATTTTCTGACCTTGAAAAAATCATTTCATCTTGAGGCATTGCAACATTTGTTGCTGTGAGAAAAACGCTGAAGTGTCACACTTCCTCACCTGAGATCTGAAGGACTCTAATCATTATTACAGCAGGCCCAGCATTGTCATTCCAGTACATGAACATACATGAGTCTATATCGTTAGAGGAAAACTGAAAATAATTCACTATCATGGAAAAATTAAAAGCTGGTTTTCTTTATTCTGTTCTCCGCTACCATATAGAGGCCCAAAGAAAGAGTGCATCTATACATCTCATTTTACTTTTTTTTTTTTTTTTGCAATAAAAAGTAGGGTTGCAAAGGGGTGGAAATTTCTAGAAATGTTACATGGGAAGTTAGGCTGAGGAATTTTGGAATTATTCAGAACTGGAAAATCACTATGGGAATAATGGGAATTTATTATCTGGAGGTAATTTAAAAGAACTTAAACATAAATGTAAACATTTTGTATAGTCATAGGTAGACATTTATGTAAAATAGTACAATAACAAACAGTACATTTCAACAGATTTATTTGTAAGTAGAATTTGATCAAGTTCTAATTTTTTTATTGTACAATCAGCTTCAGAAGGGCGGCTCCTAAATCTCAAGGAATAAACACACCATTATATAATCCAGTATTTAAGGAATGAATGGATATACATCTATCTGCCTGAGGTTTCTCATGGCACTGCTGGAAGCCACGTCACTGGCCATTGTCAAGCCCCTTAAACAAAGTAACCTAACTTAAAAAAAATACTAACTCAACCCTTCAATGTGAATTTCAAAAAGTGTAGCTGTAGTCATATTGACACAGTAAAGAAGGGCGTATCTTCGTCTTTAACGATTTCCATCATAAGTGTGTATTAATGCAGCAGGCTCAGAAATGTCATCGTCCATCAGAGTGCTCCTCTAGTGTTTTTTGTCTGAGGGGAACCATGATGGGCCAAGAAAGCTCTTCAGTGT
Organism: Cetoscarus ocellatus; assembly: GCA_037902135.1. Taxonomy (NCBI): domain Eukaryota; kingdom Metazoa; phylum Chordata; class Actinopteri; order Labriformes; family Labridae; genus Cetoscarus; species Cetoscarus ocellatus. Next base: position 228,483 of record JBAMNC010000901.1, on the reverse strand, counting down.
GTGTCTTAATGAGGCCTCCTCAGAGAGATGGCAGCTAAGCACAGCTGATCATGTTTGAAATGCACCGAGCTGCCTGTTACTCGAAAGCCTCATTAGCTTCATTTGCTTTCCTATACAAACAACAATACACCCCTCCCTCCTGTCCTTCTCTCCCTCCCCCTCCCTCCTTTTCATCTGCTCTCCATTACACCTTCACTTTTTTTTGCATGACTAACTCAAATTCAACGGCGGGATCCTTCTAATTATCCCTCTTTTTGTTCATCTTTGTTGCAGAACTCGATTCGTCACAACCTGTCCCTCAACAAGTGTTTCAAGAAGGTCCCCCGACAAAAAGATGAGCCGGGGAAGGGGGGCTTCTGGCAGATTGATCCACAGTACGCCGACATGTTCGTTAATGGGATCTTCAAACGCAGGAGGATGTCTGCCAACCACTATAACAGCGGCGGTGGCGGTGGAAGCGGCGGCGGCCCTCATAGACAGAGCAAGCTGCTTCAGGGTTATCACAGTGCACAAAATGGCTGCCCTTACCAAGCAGCAGTGGGGAAACAGAAGAGTACCCCTTACAAAAACAGCAAGACAACGAGGGGGGCAGAGTCTCCTCTATTAGCGACGGACGCTAACAGGGTGGACATCCTGAGGGGGGATTTCGACCTGGCGTCTGTGTTCGATGACGTCCTTGGCGGGAACTGTAGCACCTTTGAGGATTTGGACATCAATACAGCGCTGAGCTCCTTAGGGTGCGACATGGAGGTGGGGAGGCAGCAGCACCCAGCAGCAATTGGAAGGTGGTGTGGCAACGGGGACGTCTTGGGTCAAAGCCAGCACCTGACCCATCACCAACAGTCCTACGCTTTCATAGATATGAGCGGTGTTACTGTGGATTGCGCCGCAAATATGGGACAAATCCAGCTCCAGCAGCAGCAGGATCAGATTCTCCAGACCCAGCACCACCTGCAGCAGCAGTTTGACGAGTCGGCCACGTTGTTCCAGGAGCAGACGGAGGAGGCGGTGCTGCAGCCCTGGGAAGAGATTAAAGAGGAAGCGCAGGCCATTCCTCTGACTCTGGATCAGGGCTTCGGCCTTTGTGAGGGCTTCTTCACAGAGATGCAGCCGTGGGAAAGAGTGGAGGCCTATCTGTGACTTTTACGACTACTACTGATTTACCCTCAATCACCTGAACATTTTGATCACAGGACAAACTTTAATCAGTTTGAAAAGGACCGCACAAGTGATCAGTTGAAGTTAAACCCAAATGATATCCAAATACCCTCAAATCAGTCTGCAGTAAACTGACTTTGCAATTTTTCTACCACATAAACTCACTTTTATTGCTGAATTCACACATTAAAGTTTCAACTTTGGACTGAGCTAACAACTACTCCACCCCCAATATAGCGTTGAACTGACTTTACATGCCGCTGGGGAGAGATGACAGGGGACTATTTTCCACCATTGACTCTTATGGCAAGTGACTGGCAGGAAACAGTCTATTAAAGCTCCTGTGAGGAGTACTGAACTGTGTTGAGACAGACTGAAATGAAAAGGAAAACCTTAACATGATTTAAAGAAGCAAACAAAATCATTAGCAACTAAGTTTCTGTTTCATTTTGGTGATATATAATACTTGTTAATGCAGCAAGGGATCATTTTCTGTTATACACTTCACTGGGTAACAAGTGATTGGCAGGAAGCAGACCATTAAAGTCCCTGTGAGGAGTTCTTAACTAGTTACTAAGAAGACTTATTTTTTGGTGATGCATCTGCTTGACTTGAAAGATGTTCCCAAACATCAGTAACACAATTTTCAGTTTTTATACACACTTAAAAATTGCGTGGTTTTCACAGGTTTGTCCAGGGAATACCCACAGAAACTAACTGTAATGAGAGTTTTGCTGTATTAACCCTGAAAAGTATCCTGACTTTACCCAAGTGAGCTGCATATGTGAACGCAAACAGCTGAGTTTTTCACCCAGACTTTACCCAGGTAACTTCTTGTAGGATTTTTTTCAGCACAAAGACGGAGTGAGCTGAAGTGTCAATGCAGCAGCAACTAATCAACAACTTGGCAGGATGGATAAAAACAACTTTTAAAGCAAGGAATTCACTTGATTGAAGTGTAACACTAACTCAAATGAGCGTCTTGATATCAAAAGTGCTGTTTCCGTTGCACAAAATCAATAGTTCTGTAGATAATCTGCTCTAAAACAATCACCACCTCGTCTCTCGTGCATCCAATTAGCCTTCTCGTGCTGCTGGATATGGAGCTAAAACACTGCAGCTTTCTTTTTCTGGTGTAAAAGTGATGCTGTTGATATGCTTTTTAACATGTATCAATGAAGTTAGGATACAAATTGCTCTGCTGCTTTGTCTGCTGTCATATTAGGAACTCTGACCTGCACCGCGTATTTCTGACATCATGTCCTGCCTACTGGCGTCCTCCCTGTCCCCTCCACCTCTTCTTCCTCGTCCAGCATACTCCCTGCTGAGAGGACCAAGTGTGAACAACCATTTCAGGAAGTTCCCCAGGCTATCCGGACATTATCTTGATAATATCAGGGTTGCATGTTTAAAAAGGGCTCATGTCAGGTTAAGATTACAGTATACCATTGCGGCATCTATACTGTAAATTGAAAGGAGTTTACTGGCTACTGAAGTGTGGTGATTATACAGAAAGGATGTTAATTAACAAGTGTATATTGTGAGCACTAGGCAGCATCATACTGTCATTTTACAATAAAAAATACAGATGCATGTAATGTAACTGTAAAATTACAGTTAAGTGTGGTAAACTCACAATAAATTGTTTTGAATTCACAGAACTCTGTACAGTACTGTAATTTTACTACACTTTTCTGTAATGTTACACTAATGTTAAGTCTGGGTTACTGTAAAATCACAGTATTATACTGTAAATGCATCCATATTACTGTGAATCACAATACCTTTTCATTTATCAGTTTTATAACACTGTAATTTCACAGTATTAATTTGTTAGAGTTGATAAAACACAACTTGGTCTAATCCAAGCTACTGTGACAACTTGGGTTGCTACACTGTGAAATCACTGCAATCATTATCCAGTAATTTGCTGTGAAATTACTCTGATATATTTAACAGTGTAGTAATATTTGATGCCTGTTACCATAGCTAGGTGAGGTAGGCATCACCCATACTTAACATGTTCCACAGCCGCAATTCTTGACAAACACGACCTTTACAATAATTAAAATTATTTCTTTAATCAGAAAATAATACTTTTACATGCATGTGTAAAGTCAAAGCCTTTTACATTGTCCACAGGAGGCGCAAAATTAACATGAAGTAAAAGTTCCTCACAGAAGCTTTAAAGGTCATATATTCAGCCCCTTTCCAATAAGTTACCACTAGTCTCAGATGACCCCTCAGCATAATTCTGGAGTTACTTGCCCGATATTTGATTTTGGCATACCTATGAACCCCTCGATTTCTGCCCTGCTCAGAACAGGTAGTTTCAGTGTAAATCCCCATGAGCTGAGTTTGAATACACCTTAAGAAGTGGACTATTTTTTGCTTCTCAGTGCTGTGTTTTAATGTTTACAGTGTCTGCACAGCCATCCTAGACAAGTTCCCTCGACTTGAGGCGGCTATTTGATGAACAAACGCCTGGTTCAGTGACTGTCAGATTTCGGGGGAAGCAGCATTATGATATACGGGGAGTGTTTTCAAGTGGACTGTTTAAGCACATATATTCTGAAAGGTAGGGCAGGAAACAGAGAGTGTTTTTTTTTCTTATGTTGGAAGAGTTTGTAGACAGGCCATTCTTTTTGTATAAAAAATATTAAAAAGTGTATTTTGTATTATATAGAACATTTGAATAACACAACTATTACAAATCAGGCTAATTAATATAAGTAATACAAATGTTTATTGATTAACTGAAATAATAATTTGGGAAACTAGGGATTATCGTACTCCATAAAGTGACATACAGATTTCTTTTCAGTGGGGATAAGGACTGACAAAGAAAATGGACTGAGTGTTTGAACATACTGAACAGATATTCTCTATTTCTGGAATATTACCGACCTGATGGCAGGCTATGGGGTAAAAGAGACTGTGTCTAAATGAGACATGACATGAAATAATGGCAAAGACATGAGAAAAGCAAAGAAAAACCCTGACTACCCTCTTTCAAAGCACTCTCCACAACAAGCACTGTTGCTAAAGGACCAGCAAGACATTTGGGAGCCTGTTTTGCTACATGGACATTCAACTTTTGTACTTACATGCAGCTGAATACAACACTTATCTCATTAGTCTCTGTCATTTGAGGATTAAAGCTATCATAGCAGGATGGAGACAGAAATATACAAAATCATAGTCTGAGAGTGGCTTTGTTTAATAGTCAATTTAATATATGTTCACTAAAGTATATAGGGTAAAGCTATTGCCATTTGTCCACTGTTATGTATTGCAAAACAAAAGGAGAAGAAGACCAGAAATGAACTATTAACACAAACAATATGCACTTTGATCAGCAGCAATTTCATGGAGAGCAGGACAGCCTTCCATTGGAGTTTTAGTCTTTTTGTCTTCTTTACTTAAAGAGGTGATATTTTGCTTTAATGTGGATTCGTTGACCAGTCTACTTTGTAATAACTTATTGGTAAAGTGCAGTTCAGCGCCATTTTTTCACCAGTTCTAAAATCTCTCCACATCCTACGCTCTGTACTGCTTGCCACCCCAGGCCAAGGAGTTTGTTAAAACAATTGTTGGATGTTGTATTGGTTGGTCTATTCTAGAAGGTGGGGAAGCAGCTTGGCATTGTTCACAGGAGGAGAAGAAGAGGTCTGTATGTTGTGGTGCTGCATACAGAAATACTCCATCTATCGGAAGAGACATGTAAAACACAATAAACTCAAGACAGCATGATATGACCTCTTTAAACAGTCAGTGCGTTTACATGCATAGTACAGTTGTTCAGCAGTTAAAGCTTTATAATGCCCTTTATTTATACTACTGCTTTTTTTTAGGTGTACAATGTTTTGATTATCAAACTACAATCACTGCTACGGTGAGTGGCAATGTGCCCCATTTTGGCTACTAAACCCTTAGGTTGGCCTTGCTTATAGGTTAGCAAGTGCTAACAGGTTGTATGTCTAACAGGGAAACAAGGACAAGGTCACAAGAGGAGAGGAAGAAGTAATGATACTGTGGTCTTGTGTACAGAATTTCTTCATCATTAGAAGAGACACGTAATACACACTAAGGGCGCTAAAACCCCGAAAAGGCATAATATGACCCCTTACATCAATCAGTGCGTTTACATGCGTTGTTCAGTTGAGCCACAGATATAGCTAGATAATGTAATTTAGTTAAACAACTCCCCTTTTCCAGTATAAAGGCATCAGGGGTGAATCTGTGTATTTACTGTTATATGCCAAGCACTGCTACAGTGAATGGGAATGTGCCCCCTTTTGGTCATTAAACCCTTTGGTTGGCCTTGCTTATAGGTGAGCAAGCAGCTAACAGGTTGTATGTCTAACAGGGAAAACAAAGACAAACTCCACAGTTCTGTGTATGACATGTACTCTTTACTTTTGGCACTTTGTCAATGCACACTATCCCCTGTGTATGTGGCTATAACTTTATGCTGATGATAACATGTCCAGCACAACAGTTGTGGAGCGTAATTCAGTTTGGAATCAGACTAGTTGTACACACACAAGAGTAAAATCTCCTGCAACGTTAGATAATTTAGTGCAATTTAGAGATCTTTATTTATGTGCAAACATGTTGATGTGCATTCAAAAAGTGCAGTCTTAGTCAAACTACCACGATAAATTTATTTGTTCTTACTGCATGTAAACGTACTGAATGTTTAATATAATTAACTTGCGTAATGTGATGCATCTGTTGATTTAGCCATATCATTTAATTCTCTAATAACAATATAGTGTGTTAAAAACTGCAATAATTCAACTAGGAAAATGTTAATATACTGCTCTTCTTTACAAATACACCAATATGGGCATTTGTTCATCGGTTTCTGCCAAATTTGCTCACAAATATGCAGTTTCTTGGTGTTTCTGTGTTGATTTATATATATATAAAGAGTTCTTTTTTCTGTCACTGGGTGATGGATTTTTCTTTGTACTTATTAATTCAGTTTGAGTATGTCTTTTTGTATGATTTCGTTCACACAGCTGAATTTGAAGATATGATTGAGTAGGCATTCATTGATGGATTAAAGGGGAACATTATGAGCAGATTTGTGTAAATTCAACTGCTGAGGGATTTTCTTACTGTATCATGTTGATCAAGTTTGATACCAATTCTTTAATCATACCATGTTGTTTTACTTTGTACTTTTTTAAGCTGTTTAAAAATGCAATCATGCCTTGATGCAATAAATGGTGTCAGTTAAAGAGTAAGACATACAGAGCTGGTGTTATTGACTTTTCACCACAGAATATCAGAAATAAAAGCACCCACGCGTGTTTGAGAGCTGGATACACGGCTGTGGCCAGGATTATTGTTTGTGTTGGTGCTCTGTGAGGAGATAAAGAGGTCTATCAGGGTTTATGATTAATCTGCATGGACACGTCTGGACTCGCTTGGTATTTGAACCTTACAGGACAGGAGGTGGATACGTGATAGTGTATAAGCTATACAATAAAAGCTTATGTTACCTCGTACATTAGACAGCAGTGCACACAGCTTGACATTTGATTTTTGAAATTGTAGATGAACTTAACATTCAACTCTATTATTTTAAAGAGGACATTAAATTGTGCACCTGAGACCTTTAATCTTTTTGATAGGCTGTGTTTATGAAATGTATTGGGAAAGGTGCATGAAACTTTAGAAGAAAAAGGCAAAGAAAAACCCAACAAGTGCCAAGTCAGTTTCAGTGATGGGTGCTACCAGGCATTTACAAGTCAATACTAGGGCTGGACAGTATGACCTAAAAATAATGTCCCAATTTTTTTCCACAAAACTCAATTAAAGATGTTTTTCCCTCTTAAAAAAACCCCCAGCAATGACACAAAAGTTACATGAATCAAGTTTTGCCTTTATGTTATCAAAATGTCTTCCAAAAAATGCATGCTGTGATTTTGTCATAAAATATTGATTATGTAGTTCAAACATAGGGAGGCCTGTCTACATAAACACTGAAAGATGAGCTATTTTCACAGTATAGTAAGACTGGAACTATCTGATAAATATTTAACCTCACTTAAGAAACAAATACAAGCCTAAACGTGTGCTTGTGCAAAACCTGACAAGGCCGACCACTACATTTTCAGTAATTATATTTTCAAACATTGCAACAACTTGTGATTTGAGTAAGTTGAGAATAATACAATTTTTCATTTTTACATCTGCAGAAAATAATTTGAATCAATCAAAATAGTTGCTCAAACCAAAACCAATCCTCCTCTACAATGCATACATCACATTTATGAATTTGATGTTCTCATTGACCAAAAGCACAAAGAAAACATGCAGTCCAGACTCCAAATCAGTGGTTCTCAAATGGTGTATATATGTTTTCCTACTCAGGAGGATCACACAGGCTTCGTCTTTCTCTGTCTTAAAATCTTAAATCAAAGCAAGTCAGAAATTTTCCAAATAATCAAAAAGCATTAGCGCGGTAATAATCAAAAGCATTATCGCAATAATAATGTTCCTACATATGTACATAGAATATGTGTCACATTGGAATTTGCCCAATATGAATTTAAAAATGGAAAATATTGTTAAGTAATTACCAGAAATCGCAGCTAAGCAGTTTATCTAAATGACCTGCAAAGCTTTGCTTTGAACTCTTCGGCTGCTACATGAAAACACTGACACCATGTAATCATACTGGTATGTAAACTGCCCACTTCCTTTTTGGGAACGTGTTGCTTTATGGGGAAATTCTTATTGTTAGGACTTTAAATCATGACTCTGGACCCTAATCTTTTATTTGAGTCTTGAAGGGTTGCCAATAACTTATTTTTGTCTTTTTAACATATAATGGGCTAGGGCTGGGTAATATAACCATTTAATTTTTTTTTTTTTTTTTTTTTTTTGCAGAAGATTTAAAAAATAAAAATCAAGATCATTTTCCCTCAACATAATCTATGGCTCATTTGTGATGCATGTTAATGCTTTGTGAAAGCATTGCCGCTTTCAGTGATGTAGATGAGCCTGCCTTCATCCAGACTGCATAATTTACACCTTGGATTACAAAATTACAGCCTATGCTTTAATTCTAAGATGGAAATTTAGTTAATATTTGTGAGATATTTTGACAAAATTAAGGCGAAACATGTTTTGTGTAATTTCTGTGTCAGTAGCTTTTTTTTTTTCGTTTTGAGAGGGAGGGGCACAAAAAGATGTTTGTTCTGAAGGAGGGGCATGACAGAGCAATTATGAACCACTGTCATAGTGATACAAGAGAGTTAAGTTTCCTTGTTTTAAGTGTGACAATTCATCATGAGCAGGTTGTTAGAACAGAGGAGTCTGTCCTGCTTACTCATTTTGCTGTTGCAATAAATATCACCACACGGTATCCCTAACACTAGATTTATCCATCTGTATGTGTGTTGTATTGGATCTATATGAACCAGGTGCAGGTTTTAATGGTAAACTAGAAAGCACTCAGAGAGCGCAAACCTCCCCCAAGGTAGCTCACATATTGCTGTTACATCTATAAGCAATAGTTTCATGATAAAGTTACCATCATAATCTGATTCCTTGACCCTGAAAACCCACACCTAGCACTCAGAATCATGTTGATATCATTATTAGTTAGACAGTTATCATGCAAAAATGATCGTTCGCTAATGGCGGTTATCTGGATCACCAGCAAAATCTAATCGTTCTTAAGTTGGGCCATTACCAACATCTCCTGCAACTTTCAGCAAAATCTGTCCAGTAGTTTTTGTGTAACATACAACACCGGCAAAAACATAACCCCCCTGGCGGAGGTAATAAATTCTACAGAACTAAAGAGATGATAGACGATGACTGAAGTATTCTGTAGATCCCCAACTCACAAGTTCTCAATCATCCACCTGTGAGGTCAAATCCACATGTTGACCCTCACCCATCAGAGAACTCTACATCTAGTTTTTTATAACTGACTGAAAATGCCCTGAAAACTTATTACAACATACCTCCTCAGCTTCTCTCAGGTTTTTGTTTGCATAGCCTGTATGACAATGTGCTTTTCCACCTTAAATCTCTTTTTAATTGAAATTGTAAGAGGAAAAGTTAAGAAATGCGGCTTATCCCTGTCCCTCTGGCTTGCTGCTCCCAGCAGCGACAGGTCATGTGTGGAGATCTCCAGGAATGGGTGGAATAACTCAGATTCCTACAAACAGCAGGGTCTACAGCTCAGTCCAAGGCTGAGGCGTGTGACCACTGGCCACCCTGGGTGAAGAAAATCACTCCAGCTGATACAGAGGCAGATCCTTTGGCAGCAGAAAGTCAATTTATACCAATTACAGACTGAAAAGCCAAGTTTATTTGCAAATGGCCAGACAGCTGAGGCAGACAGATGCTCACTTACTGGTCTGATTCTACTTTAGGTCTCTGCACGAAATAACAAAGTTTTTCCTTTTAACTGTTGCTAAATTCTTAGTGGACTTGCTCCGTGTCTATTTATTGTAAGATTTGGCAAAAAAAAAGGAGGATATAACATGTATCTTTTTTTCTCATTTACAAAAAATGCATCTGCACAAAAGGGGTGTGCAACTGGTGTGTCCTATTCTCCATGCAAAAATCTATTGAAACACACATGTTGAAATGTGTGAACCATTATGCAAACTCTGGTGACAGACTGGCCCTCATTTACTGGCTGGTGCAGAACCTGACGAAAGATAAAATTGGACAAAGCCATGTGAGGACAGTGGTTTGATTACCAAAGGGGCCTTTGGATTGTCCTTGAAGCAAAATATACAGAGGCCATCACTCTCTTAATGCCTTCTCAACTTAAGGCTTAAAACTGAGGCGGGACTGACCCATAGCGTCACCATGCGGCCTTGTAGCCTTGTGACTCATGTTCCTAACACTGCAAAACCAGAAAACCTGACAAATGAAATCAATGCTTCAGATATATTTGATATTTGGACTGAAGCTTTTTGTTGAATCAGACACAGGGTAGAAAGAAAAGAATAAACTATTGTTGTTCTGCAACCTTGAAATGAGGGATAAACAGAATCAGAAACATCACTACTGCAAAGAGAGACAATGAAAGTCTGTTTTTGTTTAAGGATATTTCAAACAAAAGAGTCTTGCTTTGGATGCCAGATGCATACACAGCTAAAAGGGCTGGCATCCCTTGCCTCCAGAGCCTTTGGCGTATGGGTTTGCACCTCTGTGCATGTTCATAACTGCGAATGAAGTCGGGTTAACATTGTTGGTGGCGCAGAAGTTGTGTCAGGGGTGATGAATAGCAAAGCTCCTATACCTGACCTGACCTAATGAACTGGTTTTTTTTTTTAATTATTTTGATATTCAGAAATATGAAAACAAAGTTTTAACTGACACTTATAGACAACAGCTAACAATTTAACACAGAAGTGCTTCAAGAACACAAACCATTTTTAACACTGTCGATCAAGTTATTGTGGATAATGTGGAAACCTGCCGTCATGCACTGTTAACAAATCCTTGAGAAAAATCCTGGATCCATGTCCTGATGCAGATAAACAACAAAAAGTAGTTCTTTCTTCTGCCATGACCCACATTCCCAGAAAATTGTATCACAATCCATTAAGAACTTATTGAGTTATAAGCAGAAATGTGGAAAACTGCCCTATCTCACAGAGTTAAGAAATCCTTGAAAAAAGTCCAGGATTCACTTCTGGATCACCACCAAAATCTAATCACCTCTCCCTTGTGCCATTACAAACTTCCCTGAAAATTCCATCCAATATTTCAATATTGTAATATTTCATAATCATCAGAGCAGTGACAGTGGCACAAATGCCTCATCTGGTTTGGTTCAGTACAGTTCAGTACGGTTTTGATCGGTAAGTTCTGATCCTCCATGGAGCGTTGTTTCGTGCAGAAAGTCTTTACAGCAACAGCAGTGAATCCTTATTTGTACATGGAGAGCTACGTATTTTTGTTTTCGCTGCTGTTGCATAAGAATTGACGATTTTTGTGACCAATCAACAGACTAAAGCATGTGTAAAAAGTGAAGGCACAGGTAAAAACACAAACAAGATCAGGGCTGACTGCTCCAAACTGTACCAGACTGTACTGACCTACACCAGACCACTCTGTGGAAACACGGCTTAAAAGTCTGTTTTGCATGAAAAGTGTCCTGGGCCGACCTTTGTAGTGATTTTGTGATTACACTGATTTGATAGAATTGTGGGAAAGACACACCAGTGTCACTGTCACGTTCAAGTTGAAGGGCATCCTCTTTTGTTCATCTGTGATTGTGTGCACATGTTCATGGGTCAATTACATTAAATGCCCTTAATGTTTGTGTTGGTCCACAGGTTTCTTTGTCTGTCTTCGTGTTGATGTGTGCGCTGTCCACTGGGCATGTATACACCGCACTGATTGGGACCCCGTGGCGGCCCTGATAACACTATCTCTGCGGAGCCAGAGCCCTGTGGTTCTATTCAGCTCCGTGGATGAGTGGCTGCCCAGCACGAGGACCTGCTCAAAGGAGGAGGAACAGGCTGAGCTGTCACTGTGGGCTAACGTAGCTTATAATGCTTTATAACCTTCTTCTTGGTGCCCCTCTGGGGTGGGGGGGCTTAAGTCTGCACAGGAGAGGGCAGGGGCAAAGCAGAGACAAGAAGAGGGTGTTTTATTGCCATCATGGCACCCTCTGGAGCGCTCCTGATTAGATGCAGGCATACACAGGGTCAATCATCTTTGCTAAAGAAGAGCCCCTCCCAGCATGACAGACAGACGGTTCAACTCCCCATTTATTGGGGATAGCCACAGAGCAATTCTTCTACCAGAAGATACATGACGGGGGTCCCACACTAATTAGATCTTTCTTTGTGGCTCTGAGAAAAAAAAGTAGTAGTGGGAAAACGCCTCAAGCTCATTTTATGGCCCCAGAGGAACCCCTGAGCGTGAGTGATTGCATGAACAAATGAGTGTTAGATCACAGTGATACGGGCAATTTCTCTATTGGTGCATACATCAGGAAAGGCCTTTTGGTAAGGACAACCCTTACCTCTTTGACTTGGTGAGAAATTGTTGTCCATCTCTGGTTTCTAAACCCTCATCACATATTGATAAGGGAAAAAGGACGAGAATGAAATTCGCAGGTGTGACCATCCGTCAATACCTCTCCAGACATATGCAGTGCAGGGTAAGGCCTTCAGCAGGATATACACCTAAACAGTCTCCAAACAGCTGTTGCTTATGTATGAAATGCTAATGAGCTTTCCATTGAGACTGCCTGATTCATTTTGAAAGGAATTGCGGATGGTAAATTAGGACAAAAGGACTGAGCTTGTAGAATGGGGAGGGGGGTTTCTTTCATTTGTAAAGATAAGGGTTGCTCCTACTTGGTCAAAATGTGCACATGGTCATGTTTACATATAATTAGAACAAATTTCTTATTTTAAAATGAATGTTTTAGAGGATAATCCTTCCACACAAGGCTCATTTCTATGCTGATAAACCTTTATTCTTGTGAATTCACTGATAGCTAATGAAGACTGAATCTTATATGCTAACACCACATGAGCCCTGAGTACAAACCCCTTTAGATACTGTTCAGTTTTGATGTGCTAATTTTATTTATTCACACATGCAGTGCGGACAAAGGCAGCCGTGCAAATGAGAGCCAACACAACTGCACACACAGAAGGTAATTACGAATACATATAGGGGTTATAGTAGGTCAAGTGGTCTTTATTGAACCTTATATGAGGCTTATATGCCATTTTGCATTGGTCTTCTCACAATCCTGTTTCTGTAACCCTTCTCTTAAAGAGTTAGTTTGGATATTTTTAAGTTTGCTAGAGGCCCATGGCACTAGTAAATATGATGGTCAGTGAAGGAAATTGTAGGCTTTAACCCTGGGGGGAGATATCAGGGCGTACTGTGGATGGTACATAGCAGAGCAAGGTGCCAGCGGAAGCCTCGTAATTAACCCAATTATTGGTTAAAAATATTCAAAAAACCACATTAGATCAACTGGATACTACAGTAAGATTCTTTACAGCATTTAACTTTTCCTGGACACAGCCCCTATGTTTAGAACTTTGTATGTTGGGACGTAGGGGTTATGCATCCCTCCACCATCCTCTGGTTTAGTCGACACTAACTTCACTAAAACTGAAAATGTGCAATTTTGACTCAAGTAATGACAACGTGCTATTAGTCGATACGAGAGGATGTCTTTATGAACGGAGTACAAAGTAAAAAAAAACTTTTGCAGATGTAGTCACAGGTAGAAAGAGGAAACGGAGGTTTGTAAATGGAGGAGCAGGAGAGATCACAAGTCACCTGTTGGTGCAGATGCATCAGCTGTAGGCCCAAGTCTGCAAACTCGGAGGTCCATTGCTGTCAGGAGTTATGGTACTTCATAACATGGCTCCTCCTGGACCTTTCATCAGAGCTCTTAATTTCCAGCAAGTCTTCAAACTGCTGTCGTGTGTCACAGTCCTGCAAAAGTCCTGATGTCAGTATTCAAAACAAGCCAAATTTAGTAAAGGTCCATGGCACGGAATTTATTGAAATCAAAAATTTGGCCATTCCTTTTGATTTTTTTCTCCATCTGGGATAAATATAGGAGCAAACCATCTTTATAATATCAAAGAAGATAAATTTATATTTGTGCTCCAGTGACCACTACCTGACCCCCTGATGCAGGATACGTAGCCCCTCACTGCATCACAAAATACAGGGTTGGCCATAAGTTTCCATACATCGGAAAAATAATCATTCATGTTGGACAACCATTTTTATTTATATAATTTGCTCTATTGGATTGCCATTGTTTTGAAAACAAATATTAATACGTGTTTTCTGCTGTTAATGAACTTGCACAGTTGAAGTTATGTATGTAATGGCGTTGGTGATACGTTCCTTGAGATGATTTATGTCTCAAGGAACATAAATCCTTGAGTATCTTCACCTGATACACCATGGCCTTCAAGTGCCCCCTAAGATACCCTAGAAAATATGTCAAATGCATCTTCTGGAGTATCTGAAACATAAAAAAATACACATTATACATTTTCCTATGTATGAAAACTTACGGCCCACCCTGTAATTCTAAACACAGGGCTTTGAGGTGGAAAAGTTAAATGCTGCAAAGAATCTTTCTGTATCCCATACTGTAGCTACCAGTTGATCCAACATATTATTTGAGTAGTTTTAGCCTATAAGTGGGTTAATAAAGAGGCTTTTGGTGGCCCCATGTACTGCTATGAACCAGCTACTATCCGCCCTCAGAAATCTCTCCCCTGGAACAAAGCTATATTCGACATCCCATGCAGGGTGCAGCAACATCATAAACCATTTTCACTGCTGTGCTGTTCAGGGCCTTTTCCATGTGGGCCTCGATCTTTCCATTTATCCTGTAGTACGACTGTGAGTACGACCCTTAATGAACATGATGCTACTACTTCAGAAGCTGAAGAGAGGTTAGCATTACCGATGACATAGTGCTGGTTAGTTTTGTCCACATACCCTCTCTCTATCATGAGTCAGTGATGGGATCATTTGACACTGGCCACTCCTGTGTACCACTGCTTTGTGTAGCTGTCAAGAACTGAATGCCTGTCTACATGATGTCTGGTGTCACATGTCCTATGGTTTCAAATAAGCTGTTAACATATATTTGTCTGAACAAAACTTGATTATATTGAGTAGTGTTGTGCTTTTGGTCGAGTGTTTGACAGAGCATTTGTATCGGACAACCTACAACTGTAGGTGGTTGTGGTTCATGTTACCACTTGTACCAAACTTTGCTATATATGACACACAGTGATTGATTTGGGTATTCTTGAGTACTCATAACTAGAGACTGAACTGACTAGTATTTGAAATCATTGTTCATGGGGTCAAGGTCATGGAGTCCCATCTTCATCTTTGCTTCTAAATGTGATATTTGACGAATACCTCACAGGAACTTTGTGAAACTTTACACAAATGACCCCTCTGGCTCAAGAATGATGTTAGCACATTTTGAATGTTATGGATCTCAGGTCAAGGTTCTGGGGTTTTATTGTCGTTCTTTGCTTGTGAACTCAGTATCTAATGATTGTTTTTATGGATTATCTTTATAGTTAGTTCATTTATCCATCCTGACTCAAGAAAAAATCTAGGTCATGGAGGTTTATGTTCCCTTGATTTGGGATGCAATATTTCAAGTTAGGAAATTGTGTAAAATACAAATAATAGCAGAAAACAATGATCTGTAAATCATTTCAACCTATATTCAATTGAATACTGTACAAAGACAAGATATTTAATGTTAGAGATTTCATCATCTACAGTCCAAAATGATCAACTTAATGTTTTCTTTTTGTTTGTTTTTTGCAGATAGTGATTCATTTAGAATTTGCCTTTAACACATTCTAAAAAAAGGCAACACAAGACTTGGAAAGTTCAGGAATGCTTGAAAAGCACCTGTTTGGAATATTTCACTGGTGAACAGGGTAACTGGGAAAAGTTGTTTCCTTATTTGTAATAAAAGGAGCATCAGTGGAAGGCTCAGTCATTCACAAGCAAGCATGGGGCGAGGTTCACCACTTTGTGAATAACTGTGTGAGCAAACAGTTTAAGGACAATGTTTCTCTATGTAAAAATGCAAGGAACTTTGAGATTTCATTATCCACAGTCCATAAGATTCAGAGCATCTGGAGAAATGTATGCACATAAACGGTAAGGTCGAATACAAACACTGATTGTATGTGACCTTTGATCCCTCAAGTAGTTCAACATTAAAAACTGACATTCTGTAAAGGATAAAGGATATAACCAAGTAGGCTCATCAACACTTAGGAAAACCATTGTTAATTAAAACAGACTGGCACTACATCTACAAGTGGAGGTTAAACTTTACCACTATACCAATGCAAAAGCCATATGTTAACTATGCTCAGAAACTCTGGCGACTCCTCTGGGCTCAAACTCAGGCACCACCAAGGCATCGTTAATGCTGAAACGTACATACAGGTTTTGAAGCAACTATGCTGCCATCCAAACGGCTTTTCAGGAATGGCCCTGCTTGTCTCAGCCAAGCCACATTCTGCACGTGTTACAACAGGGAGGCTTCGTAGTAAAAGAGTGCAGGTACTAGAGCAGGCTGCCTGCAGTCCAGAGCTGTCTCCTGCTGAAAATGTGCGGCTCATTTTGAAGCAGAAAATACAACAATGGGGACCCTGGACTGTTGAGCAACTGAAGTCATACATCAAGCAAGAATGGGAGAGACTTCCACCTACAAATATTCAATAATAAGGGTCCTCAGATACCCAACGTTGATTGAGTGTTGTTTAAAGGAAAGGTGATGCAACAGTTATTATATATTTGCAAAAGGTTAAAAAGGATTTGCAAATCATTGCATTGTCTTCATTGGAATTGGAGCTTGTATTTCAATAATCATGATGATTTGGGTTTGTGTACAAACACTAGTTTGTTGATTAGTCTGTTAGTTTTATCCTTGAGCCTGTGTGAACAATGATGCAAAGTTTAAAGAAAATTCCTCAAACAGGTCAAGAGATGTTATGTTTACAGGCGAAGGACAAACAAGCCACCTCAATGACCTTGACTTCTGATCGGTGTCTTCAAAAATGAAACCACCTCATTTTTACGGGAGAGGGGAAAATAGCAAAAGTCTGAAGAATGCCTCTTAGAGAGCTCTTAAGATCTTGTGTTCATATGTACAGCCTACATCAAGGTTGTCCAAACTATGGTCCAGGGGTTCAAATGTGGCCCTTGGGGCAATTTCAATTGGGCTGGGGGAAACTCCAAAACTTGATCCACATTATATGATGAGTGTTTTCCTTGTCTGATGAATAGTAATGGCTCATGGCAGCAAATCTCTTAAATCATAAGTATTTCTTAACTGTCTGTTTCATATCAAGGTTTACAAAGCATCTGGTAACATCTATTTTTTTTACCATCTTTAAGCAACAGCACATGGAAAGAGTTTAGCAGCTTTGTGGAGTTTGCTTTGTTTCGTCTGAACGTTAAGATAATCTGTAAAGGGGGCTCCTTGCTGCACAGGGCGTCTTTCTTATCCTGATCAAGAGCCAATCAGTCGGTCACCAGGGCCTGCCAGAGTCCGCTGAAATTTAACAGACCATCCCAAACTCCTGAACTTTTTAGCACTTTAGTTGAGGTATAATGTGGCCTGTTTATCCTTGTACTTTTCTATATGTGGCCCTCAATTAAAAAAGTTTGGACACCCCTGGCCTACATGGATGTACTGAAGGACAGTCACTGCTGCTGAGACATATGTACCTGTATTTATAAATCTAAATTGGTCACCAATCAATATATATTGTCCATAACAAAACTCTATGTATGTGTCAGCATCTAGGTGTGTTCATCTTGCTTTGTGTGTGAGTAAACCAGTATGTGTGCGTCTTGGCATCCAGTGCTTGGTCAGTGAAAGACATTCTTGTCCCATGCCTTTGGTCTCTGTGGTCGCGGGGAGCTGCTGATTGTCCCACTGGCAGACGGGAGGAGGGCAAACGGCCGCCGCACAAACACACACGGCAAAGAGACAATTTCACATACACAGTCTCAAGCCAGCCACAGATTACTCAGGTCCACAGATACAACTCCATAACCCTCACTCCCTCAAACACTTGCACGCTCTCATGCCCACACATAGAGGGCTAGCCAGAGGGCAGCGTGTCAGGAGGGTGAGCGCTGACCAGAGCGTGGAAAATGGAGCCAGGACAGCACTGGAGCTCTGCCTCTCACACAGCGTCGATATCTGTGCCAAGGAGCAGAGCAGAAAACAAGTCCGGACCAACATCCTGAATCTGGCCAGCTGCTCGACCTGATTCTCAGCCAGGAATCTTCTGGATGGATCTCTGTTAAGCTTCAGAAATCATGGTCACAAAGAATCTCTCCAGGATTTAATTACTAAGCTTCAGCTTTTGTCTTGAGGCAAATTTCAGTGGATAAGCTGGATTCTGTTTACAATGAAAAGATCAATCAGACACCAGGACTTGTCATTTAAATAAATGAATATCTACCCCTGTAAGCGCTCATGGTTGTACGTCTAAAAATGAGAAGTGGTTCGGCACAAAGCTGGTATTTTCACGTCTTTGGCACGTATAAAATGACCTCGCCTTCACCGACCTAAAGCTGCATTCACACTCTGATGTTTTGGACTGCTTTTGCCAAAATATGTAAACGTAAAACTTGGACCTGTGCTGAGCAAAGTCAAGCCACGCAGAATTAGGTTTACGTCAGTTTGGCAACACTGATATTCACTGAGTATGTCGACAAATTACACGCATGCTTAAAGGGATACGCCAACTCTTTTTTTCTTTTCATGTCTTGCCTCGCTCCCAGGTGCATGAGAAGCAGATTGATACCATTCTTTGGACTGTGTGTCCAGTAACAAGAAAGAGACGGCCAAAGCTCACCCACCGCTAGTTAGCTTAGCTCAAACACTGCAACCTTAATCTGAAAGAGTACTGCGCATGCACCCATTTTCCCTGACAACAGGGATCCCTGTTTAGACGGAGGCGGATACGAAAACCTTTTAAAAACTTTTCACTCTGGACCCCAGTTATAGAAGTTTGCGGATTCAGGCTCTCCGAGCACCGTTTTCTTGGAAACAGAAACTCTCAGTTTTCGTTTTTGTTGTTGTTGTGTAAATGGGCCCCAACTTGTCTTTGAATCACTCTGCCACAGAAACACTCCTTGTCCTGATTCATTACTGTGCTGTACTGTGCTCTCCTGTAGGTCTACAAGTGGTATATGAAGTGGTACAGTTTGACAACAATTCACAAGCTTATGCTTTATAAATCAGAATGCTCTCGGCAGTCAGCTGTAACCTTCAAACTAAACAAATTCCTTTGTGTTTCATCATCAGCATCTAATTTTTCCTACCAAGGGTCACTTCTGAGAGGCTTTAAGCTATTGAGATTTCCTGAAAAGCAAAATAAAAGCCATGTAGCAGACAGAAGAGACCAATGTTTTCATCTGACTTCTTCATAATGCATTTTAATTTCTGCTTGAGTGAGTGTATGGGTTTATTTGTGTTGCCCATATGTGAACCCATCACTGCTTCTGTCTCAGCCAGCAGTAGAAGGTGCAGCTGTGCATGTCTGTCCCTCCACCCCTACATACTATCCAAGACCTCTTGAAGCCACTAGACTGCCTCCACCACCCCCTCGTCCAGACACACTCACACACGCTGTTCTCTCATTCTTCTCCCCGTGTCTGCGGGCTGCTGAGGGCTCTTATTTGATTAGCTGCGATTTGCTTTGTGAAGCGATGGAGCATTTGGCTCACCGGGGGATCTGTACACAGCACACACACACTTTCACAGATGAACGCGGGGGTTCTCTGAGAAATCACGCACAAAGGCACTTGCAGGCTCATAGGTACATTTCAAATCCTGCTTTTAACCCTCCTTTGCCTTGTACTTCCAACTGTGCACCAGATGTATTTGAGAAATGTGCAATTTTGTTGGCTGTGCCACAACAACAGAAATCAAATGTTCCTCCTCAAAAATTCAGACCTCTCTGCAATGATTGCAAGGCCCATTGTTTCTGTTTGTGACTCACAAATGTTTGCTTACTGGCTGTGACCTCACCCAGGCCTTCTCAGGAAATCACCTCTGATTACATAAGGATGACAGCATTGTGACATCCAATCTACCAGGCCTCAGTTGAACTAACCTTCAACCTTTTAATAATGCATGTGAGGTCAATGTGTTGGCGATTGGCGTGTCTCTGAGGTGTGTGAAAAAGAGAAACGATGGCCATCAGTGTGCCAGCGTCAAGCTTCATTTGCCTTCGTGTTGTCACCATGCGAAAGAAAAGATGCATGAAAAATAACAAGTTACCATAAAAAAGGTGTTTGAATAGGGTGATGGATAAATTGAGAAACTGCAACATTTTAAATGTCAAATTTATTACTGTTTTAAGACTTTTTCAAGACCTCAACAAATATAATTTAAGACCCAAAAATGTTATAATTATTTTTTTTTTTTTTGAAAATACCCAATTTATTGTCTCCTACACTGGAAATCATAACTTACCAATTCCCATTTGTTATCAATAATCTTTAAATTTTGCTCCATTGTGATGGAGAACAGAGTCAACATAACATACATAAGTTGCGTTACATTAAACAGCACACTGCTTTGCATGTAGGAACAATACAGAATAATAAATAACATTTAAAGCAGTCTCCATCATGGCTCAGTAGGAGGTATTTGTTAAGCCTGCAAAAATACTTTTTCGTTAGGGACCTTTTTTTTGAAGGGACCTTTTTTTCTATGCTAGGTTTCCACCCAGTATAGTAATGTAGGACATATCCAGAAATCAATTTTTTAAAAATGTCCCCAAAAAACATGTATAGTTACATGGGTAGTAATAAATTTGCATATCCAACCTAAGCTTAATGTTCATATGCCAAATTATCTAATACTGGCATAGCAAACCCACTCCAGATCAAAATATTGGTAAAATAATTATTATTTTGTTGATGTATGAACAAACAATAAATTCACCAAAATAATTTTTAACAGTAATCATTTGAATCATATGTTATTAGTGGTCTTGCATATTTCCTTGTGACCACCTTTCTCCTTTCAGTCCAAACTATTCCAAAATGTGCACAGTGTGTGAAAAGTCTAAAGATAACTTAATCATGACTTTGCACTCTGAATAAAAGTAAAAAGTTTGTTCAATGTGTTCACAAAAGTTATAATATAGAGTGCATTTCCAGCAGCACATCAGATGTCTACCAGACCACTGTCTTGTTTTCTTTGAACAGAATGGCAAATACAGAGTTTTAACCAACTTTTGGCACAGAGCAAGTACAATGTCAGAATTTCAACTTTTGTTTAACCTTATAGCCTAACCTTACTGTCCAGTGCAACTGGCACAGAGCAAGCATCCAAGTTAAAAACACTTGTTTCCAGGAAACTTTCCAGAAAGAAAAAAACACAACAAGGGTGGGTGAAAGTTACAAAATGACTTGATATGGATCGAGCACAGTAGATCTTTATATGAATCATGCTTAAGTAAGTGTATTTAGTACTCATTCTTACAAGTGTGATAAATATAAAGTGTATTGCCAGATGATATTTTTGTGTACTGTCAAGTGTCTTTTATGCACACAGTAGACAGTTAAGCCATGCATTTCTGCAGAAAAGTGAGTAAAGGGTCCTACAGATAGGATGCATACCACCAACAAACCAATCAATTGTTGACTGTTGATGACAAGAGAGCAGATCTGGGCCTCTGAACTTGCAAAAGCATATCTAGCAGGCAAATGGCAATCACATTCATGTAGGGCCAGGCCAGTAATGTACTGGGCTGGTGCTACTGACACAATGTTAAGTACAAAACGTGAACCACTTCATTAAATAATCTCTTGGTAAAACACCTTGGAAGTGGAGCAAAAATGTCTTCTCTAATAAGATATACTTTCAGTGTTATTTGTGTTACATTTAATAAAGAATTTGGTCCAGATCTGACAGAACTGCTACTAAAGCTGTTAGCATCTATGCTAATCTTACGGCCTGTTAACACAACAACAAAAACAGACAAAAACTGAGATTTTTTGTTGCATTTGTGCCTTCAGTTTACACTAGAACGGTGCCCAGAGTGCCTGCATCCACAAACTTTTGAAACCAGGGTCCAGAGTGAAAAGTTTTAGAAACGTTTTCATTTTTGTCTCTGTGTAAACAGGAATTGGATCACCTTAGGAAAGGTGATGTAACACAGTGGTAAACATGCCCCTGTCCCAGATTTTTTGGACTGTGATGCAGACATTAAATTTAAAATGAGTTAATGTTTGCGAAACAAAAAAAACAATTAAGTTCATCAGTTTGAACAATAATTATCTTGTGTTTGTGGTGTATTCAACTGAATATAGGTCGAAAAGGATTCGCAAATCATTGTATTCTGTTTTCATTCACACTTTACATCCACACTTCTGGAATTGGGGCTTATAAATGTACATTTTCAAGCTTTCATTATGAATCGATGTTATCTCATTTCATTTCATTGAGTCCTTACATTTCCAACTATTGCAAAAAGTGATCTAACTTTCATTTTTATTTAGTATAATTTGTAACTTTTCTGTACACATCAGTGCAGTTTTTCTTCACCTCTTAATTGCATACTCTTATCCTCATCTGCTGCAATGACTAGCAGAAATTTCTCCTCACTTGGATTTATTCTCCTCTGCCTCTGTTCTCCCACACTCCTCCCCCGCTCACCATCCGCCACCACAAGGGGTTAATTAAAACTGATTGGGTCCCCTGGGGCCACACCTGCCTCTGACAGGTAAGATATCAGGCTCAACTCAGTCCTGTGTGTGTGTGTGTGTGTGTGTGTGTGTGAGTGTGTGTGACTCTGTGGATATGTGCTTAGCGCATCAGTGTGTTAGCACATCGTGTGCTCTGCTGCTCTGGGTTAAAGTGGTCCCATCAGAGCTCCGTAATAGCTGTGAGCACGTATACATCTGTTGGTTATCACATTTGTGTGTGGTTCTTCAGCGCTGAACTCTGCATTTGAATGAGATTTGTATCTGTAAACACACATGCATTTCATTTGCGTGCGTCGTCGTGTCTTTTAGGGCCACTTAAGGCGCTCAGGATTCATGTGCTGATTAGCCTCCGCCTACTGGAACCAATCGCTGCTCTGCTTTAACTTCACGCCTGCTCGCCTGTCTGTCATGTCAAGGGCCACTGGAGGAGGAGACATATGCACAGTTTAAAGCTCAAATCATCCTCCTCGCCATCACCGAAAGAACATACACAACGCAAAGCATCATCAGATCAAGTATCACCGCCGCCACATGAATGCTGATGGAGTGACATAAAGTCGAATGCATGAATGAAACAGATAAAAACATGTCGGCACACATTAGGGCCGTGGTTTAATGTGTGTGTGAGAATATTTCCTGGCAAGTGGAGTGTTTGTGTGTGCAAGCAAGAACTAGTGTTGTATAACAGCAGCTGGCAGGGGAGAAGTGCAGCACGCACACACACACACTGACATGTAGAGCTCCTGCTGCTAGGTTGGCAAGTAGAACAGTCAAATTAGCCACCAGAGAACAAAACCAATCCTGCTGGGAAAAGGTGAAGGGGGAAAAAAGGGCAGGGAGAGAGAGAGACCGATGGAGAAGGAAAAAGGGACTAGGAAAGAGGAGAGAAGAGCACGAAGATGATGGAGAGGGGAAAGATGAGAGGGAGCACTGGGGGGCGAAGACCAAACTGAGAGTTGTAAATGAGTCGGAGAAATAAGAGCGGAGGGGAAATGAGGGAGGCTGAAGAGGTAATTGAGAGAAGGGAAGGGACCGATACTGGGAGGAAAATGAGTGAGGAAATAGAGAAAGAGGGGAGATGTCACGATGAGGAAAAAGTAAAAAACACCACGACTGAATTAGATTTCATGACAAACTTAATGCCAAGGCAGTTAAATAGTCCTCAGCACTGTATTTTAGTTCGTGTTGACAGTTGGTAGCAGCAGTGTCAGGATAAAGTGTACCAAAGCTTAAAGTAAAAGTAAACATGTTCTCCCTAATGGTGCAGGATGCCCTTCATGGCCAATTAGTGTGTCAACAAAACGTAACTTCAGTGTGTCCTAAAATATGGAGCCCCCTCGGGTCAGACATTTAACTTTAAGACATGCAACACTAGCTATGTGTGTTTAGTGCAGTTTTTCTTTAGTCTGATTCACTGTTTACATGGATTCATCATGGCGTGTGTACATGCATCCAACACATAGAGCCCATTTTTGATGTTGGGAAGTGTGTTTTCTAAAGCACGTGGTACATTTGTGGCGTGTAGGTCTATATTTTGCTATCTCAAGGATGCACAAAGCCAGGAATAGGGCGTAGTGAAGTTGGATGATGTGCCTTGATTTTACAGTAGTGTGTTTTGGGAGTAACAAAGATCAAACCAATCAGGGTGTAAGCTCTCATTCCCTTTAAATCAGTGCAGCATTTCGCTATTTACACAGCAGGTTAAGTTGTTGTGGTTATGTTTGGTTATGGTTATGTTTTTGCTGGCGTATGTTTGTATGTTTGTTTGTTTGTTCGCAAAATTACAGAAAAACTACTGGACAGAGTTTGCTGAAATTTTCAGGAGATGTTGGTAATAGCCCATCTTAAAAATGATTAGGCTTTGGGGGTGATACGTATATTTGTCTGGATGCAAAGTTTTCCCTCAATTTAAAAAAAATGCCACGAGTTAACATTGGGCAGATTTTAAAAAAATATTTCTGCAATTTCTAAACGGATTTGCTTCAGACAAGTCAGAAACTTCTGTACAAAGAAACTTCAATAGTCATTAAAATCACCATTTAAAACCGTCAGCATCAGACTTCATGTTCACGACAGACCTGTATACTCTACATCAAACACCTGTGGGCTCAGGCTTGGGTCCGATCCCTATCGGATGTGCTATCACATGCACCTGGAAACGCTGGAAAAAAAGGCATACTTTCTCTCAGCTCTCTGTCCAGTTGTGAACATTAAACTGAATATTCCAACAAATGCTCTGATATTCAATTGTAGTGTGCTGCTGTGCATCCTGTGTGAGTGAAACTAGCTCAATAAAGTGTTTTGATCTAGCGGATGTGTGCCAATCTATAACGCTCCTCGAAACAGCAGAAACCGTCTATGCAACAGATTTTAGACTTTAGACCAGGTTTGAGGAGATTTAAAGTGCAGTCAGTTTCTGCATCCTCAAGTGAGAAACACATCAGCTTTGCCCGACCACTCCTCGTTTCCAGACAAACACACTCCTGGGCCTAAACAGGAGCACATGGTGTAAAGATGACACCTGCGTCAGGCATAAATTAAGAAAGACACCTGTGCTTCACGAAAAAACTTTGTGCTGGTCATACGATAGCAGAATAAAATCGAATAAAAGTATTCTGTCCTGGAAAGAGCTGTCTCTTAGGTCTGAACTCAGAGACAGCAGAAGGAGAGGCTGTTCTTCACTCTAAAAAGAGGAGAGAGAGTGAACTAGAAAGGCTTGCTTGGAATGAGTGTTCGCCTGGACATCATTCAGAATGACGGGAGGCATAAACCACCCCTCCTATCTGAATGAGCTCTTCCAGATCAGAATATTCAAACTGGCATACATGACACAAAACACGTCATGTAAACATGACTTATTCATATTACTTGTATCTATGTAAACCTAGCTACTTACTTTCTTCAGGGTATATTTAGAGAGACAAAGGCTGGTCATGCTAAGACTGACTTTGGGCTTTGCCCAGTTTGCTTCCCAACAATCAGTGAGCCTGGTTTGATTTGGGCTTGTCCCA
Source organism: Cetoscarus ocellatus (assembly GCA_037902135.1). NCBI lineage: Eukaryota > Metazoa > Chordata > Actinopteri > Labriformes > Labridae > Cetoscarus > Cetoscarus ocellatus. The sequence goes on along the minus strand of JBAMNC010000901.1, from coordinate 203,032 downwards.
AATGATTATGATCCTCAAGTGTGTCGTGTTCCTTTAAAGATGTAGTCTTCCAATCTCAACACAAAATATCAAATATGTTCAGTATCTTCAATGTCAAGTAGGGGTGCTCTGAAGTAGACAAGCTCATGAAAGCCAGGTGCCCTCCAAAATATTTAAATATTGTTAATATCATACACATTAAATTATCAACTTATTGAAATAATGGTAAATGGTAAATGGTAAATGGACTTGAGCTTATATAGCACTTTTCTAGTCTTTGACTACTCAAAGCTGCTTTACACCGCAGGTCACACTTACCCATTACACACTACACCTATGATCCGCTGATTAGGGTTCCCATGTTCTGTTGTATTTGACAATAAACATCATGTCTTTGGTGTCTATTAAGCAAGGATTTGACTTGAATAAAAAAAATAATCATAAAAAGATTTGGGGATCAGATGCAGCTCTTTTTCTTCCCCTTTGGAAATGGTCAGACATGAGGGGGCAGGGAGGCGGGGGGAGGCTATGATTATGAGCTCTGCCCTGATTTGCTGTCCAAATAATGCCTGATGGAAAGGGCAGGAAGGGTTACAGGTCATGGAGTGAACTTTATAAACAACCTGTGACTGTTACAATACGAGACTCAGGGAAAGGACCCAAACGCACGACAGACACAGGTGAACAGCTTCCCAGATTTAATCAATGTCAGGCAATGTTGAGTTCACGGAGAATCAGTCCAGCAGGCAACAATGTCCAAAAAATGTGAAGCAGAATTAAAGACCAAAAAACGAGGCAAGGTAATACACGGTGTGACAAGACAGAAAGTGCTGGAATGAGACTGGCTAAGCTACTACGATCAGACAAAAAAGAAGCATAACCTACGAAGACAAGGAGAGACATGTGAAATTTCAAAATAAAACAGGAAGCACGAGACAAAACATAGAACATGAAAAGCAAATGGATAACTTAACTAACAAAAAGACAGGATGATGACAGTGAAAAGCAGAAAAACAGATGTAGGTGGATTTTAACTATTATCAGGTATTACAGCAGAAAAAAAAAAATATGACAATTTTTAAAAGAAGAAAAAATTACAGCGGAGTTCCCCACTTACATTTTACTGCTTTTTACATGTTTTGAGACTAGGGTATAAAAATGATCTAAAATTTAAGTCTCCTGTTCAAGAACATTTTTGTGGCTTCTTTCAGCAAACTGTAACGCTTGAAAAGACGGCCTGCAATATACCTAAAAAACTAACCAGCTTTTAGCGGTTTACAGGTGTTCCTAAATAAAGTAAATCTTAAAGAGATGATTAAATGTGACAACATAATAAAACTGCAGATGGGGGTCTTGGAGGCTCCCCATTAGGAAAATGTTAGTTTTGATAGAGCACAGATTAATATTGAAATTAAACTACAAGAAGGAGAAGCCAGAACAACATGGCTTGGTACCACACGTAAGTAAAACATTAATAAAAAAAAGTACTTTTCAAAGAAGCACAGTTGCAATAGTCTAACTACAGTCTAAAAATAACATCTAAAGGATGTTTCTTTTGTGGTGAAAATGACCTTGGTAAACAACAACAAGACACAGCTGTCCTTTCCTTACTATTGTTTTAACACAACATCTTGATGTACTTAAGTGCCTATTACTATTACTGCAGATTATAGACAGTGGGCCAGTCAATCTAAAATAGAGCTTTTACTTTTGATAATTTATTTCCATATAACTGGTGTAAAATCCCCTGGAACACATACATTACAACTTGAATTCTTATTTTAATTTACTAATCATATTTATATCATAAATATTAAATCAAACAACCTGAGTTACAAATGTCATAAAAACTTACTGCAGTAAAAGTTCCTCCCTTAACTTGTCCTGAGCTATGAGTATGAGTTTGATTTCTTTACCCACTAAATCACTGCAAAGTAAATAACAGCTACATTATCAAGCTAATATATCTGAAAGGTGTTATCAAACAGCACATTTAAAGTGTGATTTATTCTTGTTGCTGTGAAGCAGATGATGTTATATTTGTGTATGCATATTTTATATGTATACGTGTATATATGAATATATGTGTAATGTAGGGTAACTTCAGTGCAGTCAACTGGTACCCAGTTACCTGCAGTTAGCGTGATATACAATTACACATGAATGTTAATTCAAGGAAAGGCAAAATGAAATCGGGATCTGGGAGTGAACGGAGGCAGAGGAGGGTGAGGGGGCAGGGCACATTGTTGTAATGAGTTGGGCTGAGCTGAGGCCAGATCTGGATCAGGCCCACAGTGCTTCAGTCCAGCTAATTATGCAAGGCTTCACACATAGTGGACTGACACGGTGGTGATTAAGGGCAGTGGAATATAAATTAAAAGAAAGCAAGGTAGATGAAAAGAGAGAGCAGAGACAGACACACATTAAAGAAAGTGATACTTAGGAGACAGAAGAGGTAGAGGGGACACAAACAGGGGGTTTAAAGGGAGGGGGCTGGACACAGCAGAAGGTCTGAGGTTTGTCCTTTGGCCGATGGTCAATTAGCAGCAGGGAGAGTAGCGGGCTGCAGCGGTCTGTGGGAGCGGCTGCTGAGAGCTCTCTGCTTGTTTACTCTTCTTCTGAAGGAGACAGCTGGGGCACCTTCAACACTGAGGCTGAACACAGTCATTAGGAGACATACTAATGAAGTCAAAGTGAGATCAAATATTCCTCTGCTGTATTAGAGAAAAACAGAGAAAACTCTTAAAAATATAACTCACTGCTCTGATCAACCAGATGTGACTTGAAAACTATCGTAGTCGCACCAGATGTGAATGATTAATATAAAGTACTTTTTAATGTTGACTGTATCACCAATACTGGATTATGTATTTTCAAATTTTGTCATTTTATAGAATTTACTCTGGTATTTAGTTTGCCTGGCAGTAGTTTTAATATACGGGGACATTAGGAGAGCATTACTTTATTTATTTAGCCTTAAGTGACCCTTGTCCAGTTTGAACATCTACATTATAAATACTTTTAAATAAGCTCTAATTTTTTGGGTGCGTATTATACATGAGTACGAGCAAAATACTTAACCTTATTTCGTCTTGCCAACATCGCGATTGCAACAACAGAAAAAAACGAAATATTCTCTTTCTCTGCAAAAACACAGGCAAAAACAGTGCGCTGCCATCTTGTGAGCAAAGGGGACACAAAATACCTGCGCTGTGATTGGTTGAAGACATTGGCATGTTGATAGCTGCTCTCTGACTGATCGGTACACTATTACCCTTTTCAGACTGGCCAAAAAACCTGTTTAAACCTGGTAACAATCGGCTCCTGACGACAGTTTCAAAGGGTCTAATCAGCATTTCAACCCGGGTTGACTGACCCTGCAAGTGACACGGGTTTTCATCGGCTCACCTACAATCGGCTTCAGTGGGAACATCACATCCGGGTCGACCCGCTAATTTACTGAAGACATCGGCGTAACGTGCCCATGGCATAACATCGTGCCCGTCCCCTCCGTCTGTAACTTACATGACTCTTTGCCGTCTCAGCAACAAAGTCCATCCGCCTTCGAATCATCAGCGCTCGAATGTCGTTCAGTCTGCGCAGAGTTTTTACATGTTTAAAGAGGGAAAAAGTACAAAGTACAGAAAACAGCTGACCACCGTGTCCATGGCCTTCATGTTCCTTTCCATTGTTTACATGGTCGTGTTTCGTCACACTGATGATGTCATCAACGTGATGACATCAGCTTCACGCACCAGAGGAAAAAAAACAGCCACGCAGCTCGTCTGCTGCAGATAAGACCCGAGGTGCGCATTATAATCGAGAAATTAGGGTACATATATATATATATATATATATATATATATATATATGTATGTATATATATATATATATATATACACATACAAATATATAGATATACATACATATATATACATATATGTGTGTGTGTATATATATATATATATATATATATATATATATATATACATATATATGTATGTATATATATATATATATATATATATATATATACACATACATACTTACATATAAATTTGGAGTTAGTAAAAGAGATACAGTGGATGAAGAAGATTTTTAGGGGGGAGAAAAGCACAGACGACACAAAAACAGCACTTAATTAATCAAGACTTCTGTCCTTTTAAAGCTCATGTTTGTCAGGGAAGTTTATGAAATTGAGTAGGTTAAGGAGGTTGTTAATAGACACAAACTTTCCTCTGTCTTGAGTGAATGTGGACACAGGAACACACAGATCAAGGAAGTGGCATTCAATTCAAAAAGCACCACTCTGTACAAAGATTGATCGGACCTACTTGGTCACCTGACACCCTCACTCAATGACGTTGATTTTGCAGCAGTAGAGGCAGGTGCCTGCATTATATCTTAGACACAACAATTAAACAGATATGTTGGTCTACAGCAAATAGATGAATACACAAACTGAAAATGTACATATTACTTTAATCAAAATGTTATTTAGGTGCCATCTAGCTAGGATAGGGCAATCTGACATCCAGATGTAGCAGGGACCATCCTGTTTTGTGTCCTGTGTCCCCACAACTATCCAAAAACTGCTAATGTCCCAATATGGGACAGTCCTTGTCCCCATTCCAATCAACTGAAATTTGATTACAAAACATTTCCCCATGCTTAAAACACTGATTTGTCTGTATACATCATGATATTTTGATAGTTGCCAAAAATGTAGCTAATTTACTCAATAACAAGATCATAAACCTGCTGCATGTTAAAGTTCATTACTGATTTGTCTGTGCATGTGTCAATCAATCTCAATGTCTAACTTATCACACGGACAGCTGTGTAACATCAGGCAAATGCTGCGTTCCACTTACATCTTAACTGGGAAGAGGGGAGTGGGAATGACGACATATCCGAGTTATCAGCGTTCCAGTTACAAAGTCAGAAAAAACTTGCCAATCTACCAGGCTATTGTTAGCCATTGTTAGCATGCCCTGCGTTGTAGTTTGCACATGTCACATGAAGAACGTAAATAACACTATAGCAGCATTTCCATATATAAACATCGAAAAATACTATGTGTACGGGTGATTTAGTGCGACAAACCCTAGTCAGAAGTGCTAATAAACAAAATATTACAGCAGCTTATTAACTGTTTACACTGGGGGCAGCCATCTTCGATTGTCAACTCGGGGGTGATGAGAATCCTCCTACTTCCCAGTAGGAATTTCCAACCTCAGGGGGCGTTCCAGATGAAATTTCCCACTCGGAACTCAGAAAACCCGACTTCCCAGTACAACTGGGACGCAGCAAAATTCATGCCAAGGAAAGAATGCCAGTGTTTTCCACAAAATACTTGACTAGCTTGCTTTATCACACAGGTGAGGCACACATAAAGAATTTGTCCATGGAAATTAAATTTACCATAAAATACCAAATAATAGCCGGGCCGTTTATTTGTTTCAATCACTGAGCAGACCAGGCGTTTATTTGGGACCAGGCATCTGTTTGGAAGAGGCATTTAATTCCTTTCTCACAAAAATCTTGCTTAGCAAAAAAAATATGGTAAATGTAATCATATTATTTATTTACACCAGTATGAATATCACCTTTACATTTTCAAGGCAAGATTACAGGACCATGGTTATAATTTTGTCTTCTTCTTTCAACTCAGCACTCTCTAAACACTCTTAATACTGGTAAGAAACTAGTTAAGTTAAGGTCTTACTTTTTTCCCGCTGTACCGGGGCCATGGCGATCAGCAGCAATGTACCACTAACTGATGTGACTGGCCTCCAGACGTTAGTTAAGGGCAAACGACATGCAGCGGCAGTGGCAACGTCTTCTTCTTTGAATTTTTAAGATTCCGGCTTTCAGCTCTGTAGTGCCATAGACGTAGTGGTCATTGAGTGTAACTGCACTGTCATAAATCAGAGTGCCTCACACCAACGTGCATTTGTTGACATACAGAGGGAGGCGAAGCAAGCCGACAGGACGTTCTGAGAGAAAATTAAACCATGCGGACTATTAAGGTTCAGTCTGATCATGTTTCTATTTGAATAATTCTCTTTTTAAGCGTCAGCTGTCAGTTGGAAGCTCAGCGTTTGCAGGTGTGTAACTTTGACCGTAGCTCGTAGGCTGTGCCTAATAAATTGGACTCGGCGTTTATTTGGAAAGGGCGTTTATTTGTCAAAATGTGCTGCTACACCCTGCGTTTATTTGGGACTCGGCAATTAATTGGAACTCGGCGTTTATTTGGTATTTTACGGTAAGTTAATATTGACAGCTTATGGTACAAGTTATTGGGCTAAATGTAGGAGCCAAATGTTTGTACTGTCTAAAACAATAATTGTAGACTCATGGACCGCTAAAGTAATGTGTAAATGTAGCATAGTGAAAAAAATAAGTGAAGGCTGCTATGCGTAAATATTTATTTCATTAAAATCAGTTAAAGTGATACAATAGTTGAAATAAAAAAGGATCTTGAAAATGAGTTCATAATGTTTTTTTCCACAGTTATGAGGAAACGTGAGCCTCTTACCATCACTGCTGAATACCCATAAAAAGCGAATGTGACGTACGTAAATGTCAGAGCTTTGGCTTAGTGTCAGACACTTGTCCAGGTTCCAGCACTTTCTCTTTGAAACTTAAGAGTCAGACAATGAAAGAAAAGAAGAGGAGAAGCCCCCATTTAACTGTTTTTACTCCTGCAGGGCCAGTTTACGCGTCCCTGGCCAATCTCTATTGAGGGCTGGCTGATGTGGGCAGACGTACGGTTTGCAGCGTCCTCTCCCAGCATTCCTCTGTTTGTCTGCACCTCCAATAAGCACATGTAGTCTGGCCATTATGTGTTTGTGTGTCTGGCTGGCACGCAGGCTGGCATGGGCTGGGCCAAAGAGGTGTGGGCAGAATGCTAACTTAGTTTTTATTGTGTGGTATTATTAAAGCATGTGAAGGTGAGTGAGTGTAAGCCAAAGACTGTAGCCCTTTTTAAGGACACCAAGGTCAATAACACAATTTTAAAATGTGTATTAAATCTCTGCAAAGCTGGAGGTTATTGTATTTGTGCTGTCCAAAGTGTGCTTTTCATACAGAGGTCTGTTTGACAGCTCCTCTTAAGTGTTTAACAGATAAAAGAGGCAAACTTAAGTGAAGCAATGACAAATAAACCTTCTCAGGCTTTCGGGAAGAGATGAAAAGATGATGTCAGGAGGCTTTACGAGAAAAACTGTTGGGAAGAACCAAAAAGAAAGACAGGCAAACACATGTGATGGAGAAAGACAGGGTCAAAAGAGGCACACTGAGGGGTGATTTGTATGGAAAATGGTCTGTATTTAGTCTGGCACTGCATCAAAGTTTGACTGAAACTGCTTCTAAATGCCTCTTCTCGTAAATGTGGGTCTTTAGTGCTTGACTCTACATTTAATTTCACATAATGAAGAAGTTTTTTGACGCATTTTAGAGCTAGCTTGAATTCACGAGAAAGTTTTGAATGCCTACAAGAGGATTCATGTGCATGAGAGCACATACAGAGTAACCTGATACATCAAATGGACTGTTCAATAACTCACTTATCCATCCAGACAACAGTCCAAAGAAAGTGTTTGGGAATGGGCAAAACTTTTCAAATGCATATCTGGCAGGTGATTGGATGATTGTTCAGTCAATCACAGTTATCTTGGGCCAATCAGATAACGTAGTAGGTGGGCGCAACTGCTGCAGTGTTAAGTTTAAAATCTGAGACAATTTGTAGAACAAAACATGTCAGAAGTGGAGCAATATATATATCACATGTATCAAGAAATGCCTTCAGTGTTGTCTAATCATGAGGCTTGCTCTTCTGCTGGAAGTTCAGTTTTTTAGTCTTTTTTTCCCCAATTAATAAAACACACAGCAGACAGGCCAACATACAAACAAACAAGAAAACTTATTTGAAACAATGAGGCAAAGTCAGCTCTCCATGTTTTAAAAAATAAAGTTCAAGACATGAATCTTTCTTTGACTTCCAAATCTCTTTGTAACTAGACTGAGAGCGCAAACCTCCGCAAAGATAAAATTCTGGATCATCACGCGCTCCGATATGACAGCCGAGTCTCCGCTCATGTCTGTCCATGTGTAGAAGTCCTCCACTGGCATTACAAGGGAAGCTGGGTAATGTAGTGACAAACGCTTGAAAAACGTTGACGTCAGCTTGCAAATAAACTACAATTTCCTTAATGATGTAAAGGGGGCGGAACCCTCAGAGCAGCCAGGGAGAAATTAATGGGATTTGCCATTATAAACTTCAATGTTTTTTTGTGATGTCACTCTGGATCGGATCCAGATGAAATTGACCATGAAGATGGAGTCATATTATATATATCATCGTGTACATTTTGAAGCAAATCCATCGAGTGGTGTCAGAGATATGATTTTTAAAATACGGCCCCATGTTAAGTTATGGGATTTTTTCGAAAATTTGGGGAATTTTTTGCATCCAGACAAATATGCGGATCACCACCAAAACGTAATGGCTTCTTCCTTGGACCAAACCACACCTCTGGTAAAATTTTCATGTAAATCCATCCAGTAGTTTTTGCGTAATCTTGCTAACAGACAAACAAACACACGAACAGACCCTGGTGTAAACATAACCTCCTTGGCGGAGTTAATAAAGCAAGCTTGCAGTATGATCAACATACTTGCATACTTGCTGCAAATTCAATATATACGTGTAATTAAACTAATGCTGCTAAATGGAAAGCTTTGTTTCAAGTTGGCTATTCTATAAGCACCACTGCAGATAAATCAATATTAAAATCTACCAAAAGTCCCTCCCTAGTTTCACAGATACCATGATTTTTATAAAAGCACACCATTACTTGGAAAACTGTCCTTTGCAAATGTCTTAGAGCTTTCAGTTATAAATTTAAATGGAAATAACATGGCAGTTCGACCATTGCCAAAGTTTTGTCCAATGTTGGCATTTTACAAGCTTATTAGAAATAAAGAATTATTCTTCTCCTTTAACAGAGGAAAGTATCTTTTATGTTAAGGGTGTTACAGTCTCAGTCGGCATGGATGAAGTCTCTCTATTCAGCAGCGCAGTATGTTTCCTTAGTGTAGCACAGCACTTTTCATTTTCTCCATATCCTGTCAGTGAGCAAAGGGGAAACCTCTTTTGTTGAGGCTCCAGTTCCTCCGCTACGCCCCTTCTGTGCTTCCCTGTGATTAGGTTCAAAGCACGTCATGGGGGTGAGGGGCGTGAAATCATTTGTGGTTGTAATTATGGGCTCCCCTCTCCAGAGTAATCATGAGCTATTAAAAAGCTACCCTCAGCTCAGCCCCCCAACAATGCCTGTTAACATCTATGTTCCTCTGGGAGGCGGCGGGGAAGAGGCCAGCTACCCGCAAAATGAACTGTGTGTACATGTGTAAAGTACATTCATTTTTACTAAAGTGTGATACGAGTAATACAGAAGCTCTGACTGACTGTCGTCAAAAGAGAAATTTTACACTTCATTGTGAACAGGTGGTATGTAGTAAAAGTGTGCTACAACAAAGCACAGAGACTGGCTCCATAAATTAGACCTTTGTAAAGTTTTGCTGTCAAAATGCCAAGAATTTCGGTTTCAGGGTTGGCCTGTCAACATAGTCACACTGCTGTACTAGATAATTCTGTAGACAAAAAGTACAACAAAACTTGATTGCCTTCTGCCTAATTTAACAACAGGAAAAGACAATCCCAGGAATTAAAGCAGAAAAAAAATTTGACTGAAAACTTCTGAATCATTTCAGGAGATGACTGTTATTGGTTTCAGTATTGTATCGGAAAAATTACAGCAAAAAGTAAAAGTTCAAACATGGTATTCCCCATAACTTATAGACAGAGACATCATATCTTGCTGGAATTAATGTGCATGTCGTAAGACATGATGATGTCAGATCTTTTATGCTGCATTTTTGCATTAAAAGCACTGTGAGGGGCTTTAGTGATTTCTTTGGCACTTGGTCACTCCTGTATGCTAAAGTTAGTTGGAACCAGGTGGTGCTTGCATTGCAGTTTTAGTAATACCATTAATATGTCAATGATCATGAAAGCCATTTTAAAGACACAGTAAATACTTTTTGGTATCCAACTTTTCCATTGTTTCCTCTTGTATTGAGCACTTCATAGTCATAGTAGATACCATCCCCACCCTGTGTACAAATTGCTCGGTTCGTGTGATGCGCCAAAACGGATGGCTTGCACTTCAACACTGTGCTTGCAATGCAGTTGTTGCCATTTGCAAAAAAAAAATTAGCTTTAAGGCTTCTTAGAAAGCACATTGTTGCAAATTTTTCTAGTGGTGGCGCCTGACCTTTTGGCAAAAAAAAAATTCACACTTGTCTACCGGTTCTTCTTGGGAGCAGTCAAGGATTTTTTTTTTAAGTGAAGTCAGACACTGATTAGGAAGTGTAATTGTGTCCTTTGTCTGGAACTGAAGGTAGGAATAGCAAAACAGTGTGTCTGAAGTGCACTGAGAGTATTTAGTTGATACTGCCACATTCCTCAGATTCTCCATACACATATAGTGCCTGTTTGTGGTGCCACATTACCAGGCTCTTCAAACTGAATATAACAATGATGTGCATCTGGTGAAGCGTCTTGGCAATACAGGCAAGATTTCATGCTGTTAACACTTGAATATCTCACAGTCTGCCACTGTTGGATACATCACCGAGTAGTGGTGAAGTGTGCAGAAGAGCCAGTATGATAGAGAGGAGGCACATTAAATACACTTAGTCCATCAGTAACTTGATACAGCCACTATACTCCACTTTCACACTGCACCTAGTCAGGCAGACCAAAGATTACACAACATGTTGTGTATTCTAGCTTCACTAGTTGGGGCTGTAGTTACGTTTTTGTTTTGACATTCGGCTGGAAATATAAAACAGGCTTTGAGTAATAGCACTCCAGAAGTGTTCTGTGCTATAAAATAAAGATAACGCTGCAATAAGACTGTGTCAGGCAGCAACTGCATTTTGAAGTAACCATACTCTGCACACATATGTAGACGTTAACCTATTTAGAGGACAGGTTTGTGGTGCTAGCAATGCTAACGTTAGCCATTCACTATTTAATATCATCAGTGAACGCTACACTAGCTTGCTAGCTGTTTTAATATTTGGCTAAATTCAAGTCAGAATGCATTGGGTTTTTTTTTGTTTGCATGCCCTGTTTGGTCCTTGTTTGATTCTGTTGGCTTTCACGTCCACTCTCTGACCCCGGCAGACCAGTGTCGCGTTCTTTCAGACCAAACGTCTTTGGTGTGAAGTGCCCTTACAGTGTAAAGGCCCTGACCTGATAACCTACTTGTGGAAATGAAAATCATAATGCACCTCAGCCACTGAGCACCTTACATGCATCTGCTACTCATGCACCTTACAGTTGTTCACTATGCATGTTAGATGGGAAGGTACTGGGTCTGACCATCTGCCTGATGTTCTGTCCATGCTATACAATCTGCAACAAACTCCTTCCCTGCTTTTAAGTCTTTGGGTTTTGCCCTCACACAATGTGGCATTTCTTTGCTCACACTGGCTGCAAACTAAAAATGTTACCACCCCTTCACTCTCTCAAGCAGGGAATTTTCCATTATGTTTCCAGCTATGTTCTCACATCCACACACTACAAACATGATGCAAAAATCTGTGAGATGGCTGGAACAGTTCTTGATGAAATAAAGGTAAAAAGCTACAATTTGTGGTTCATCTCTTTAAATTTTCAGGTTTAATGAACATGTGAAAGTGCTTCCAGTCCCTCTGCCCTTTCCTTCCTCTCTTCTCTTTGACAGTTTCATAGGGGTTGTGCTACCTTTCATAGCACTCTGGTTGAATGAACACGTTCCCATTATCAGTGACAGTCAATTAAACATCTAAATGCCAAATTCTGAAAGCTTGATGCTGTGACACTGAGGGCAATTGAAGATCCTTGGGCTGAGACTGATCGGCCCGTCCAATTCAGAAAAGAAATATAGCAATGACGTAGAATATATGAGCCCTTATACATCTCAAAGAGCAAAAATACAGATATATTGACAGCATTATCGCAAGGAATGGGGAAAAGTTGCAGTCATGTAAAATATTTGGTGGTTACAATGAAAAGAAAAAATTGTCTCCTGAAAGATTGGTTTTCTAGTCCACACCACAGCTTGAAAGCGGCATTTTCCGAAAATTACACCTGTTTCGAAGGGCCAACAATGTTGACATAGTGTGTACGTAGAAAGGGTTTGCTCTCTTGCCAGCAGAAAAAGATGAGTCTCACAAGGTGGTCTAACTGCTCACAAAGACTACAGCAAACAATACAAGTAGAGAAAAAGAGAACAAGAGGAAGACGGACAGGCATGACAGCAGAGAGGTCATATTAGCCGTGTGTGTTTGCCTTATTGAGAGGGAACTCTAGTGAAAATCGCTGTCACATTGTATTGACACAACAGGGGGGGAAAGGGAAGAAAAGGAGAGAAAACGACACAAAAAAGGGTGAGAGGAGAAGTGTTTATTCTTTTCTTCCCTCCTCTATGCGTTCTTTTCCCTCCCTTTTTGTCCAGTTTGTGGTGTGTGTGTGTGCACTCTGGCACACTTGAATCTTTTACTGATTACCTCAGACACGTCACGTCTCTCTGAAGGGCTTTTAACGGTGGAGGATTATCAGGCAGCCGGAGCCTTTTAACCCTTTCTCTGCCCTTTCTGCCCCAACCAGACCACTGACAAATGATTCTATCTCAGGTCTGAAGTTGTGACATTAAAAAAACCAATGACGAATGTAGAGCTAAAATCCAACCACTGAAATCCAATTCTAATGACAGTACACAACACATAACCTGACACACCAGATGCACTGTTCAATATTTTTCACCAATCCATAGAGGAAATGGCCCATAGGAAGTGTTTGGGAATAGAGTGGTGCAGGGATAAGGTATTTTTGTAGGCCAACGTGGAAGTTAGCATCGCGCTAATTCCCGTGACAGCAAGCCACAAAAGGCCTATGGGATTTTTTCCCTGTTTTCTTATTGCTTACAATAAGCTCTGTGGAGAATAAAAAACTATGAAACTTACATTCATTGTTCTTTGTGATAATATTTCAGGATTTTTCAAGCTTAAATGTAATTGGTAAAAGTGAAAAGCTGTTATTATAAGCTACTATCAAACTAAAATTTCCACTGTGTAACGTCTATCCTCTTCTTTGAGAATTTCTTCTCAATTGAACAACCTTATCAAGTCGGTCCTCGTGGATGTGGCAAAAGTGCATGAATAACTGATATCAAAAAACAATTAAAAATGCTTGCTGTTGGGTTCCCGGCCATTTTTGTAGACCTTGTTAGCAGTTAGTGAGGAATCACTGTTTCGAACAAACAACAACGGTTCAAGATTTAAAAGCAGGTAACATCAGATGCATTTGACTATATCTCATTTAACACTAAAATCTCATGTGCCTGTATTCACCATGAACCTTATTTCAAGTATTCTCCTGAGAACGTTATTCTAAATCCCACTGAAAACCAGGAAGTGCTACACGCTATCTCACTTCGGTATTTTTGGAGTCATTCCTGCACCTTTCAATTGGCAGAATCTTTCGAAGCCATATTCAGCAAATGACTGGACAATGGTTCCATCAATCACATTTATTACGGGCTAATCAGATAAGGTAGTAAGTGGGTGCCACTGCCTCGGTGTAAAGGACAAAACGTAAACGTAAGCCGAAAATAAAACAAACTCTCAGCAAAATGTGTCAGAGCCATCTTCCATCTTTTCTATAGACAAGTTAGTAGTGTTATTGGTTTTTCATGTAAAAAAGAAATGCAGTCCAAATCTGATAAAACTGCTAAAGTTGTTTGCATCTGTAAGGTTACACAACACATGTATTCTTATCTATTTTTAAAGCTTCATTTCTTGTTCGGCAAAATTTCACAGGTTTTTTACGCCCAAAACGATTAGGGGGTTCAGTGAGGAAATTAGCAGTTGACTATCCTAAAAGTCGGGAAATTATGTCATAATTTCGTTTGCATAGTTGGCCATGTGCACTGAATAGGCGTTGTAGGAGAGAGGAATGACCGAAAAAAAAGAGTTAAAAAAAACATCCTACATATGTTTCAAACTACAAATGAACTGTCTTCTGTTGATTTTTTGTTTTATTAATGTCACAATTCACAAAAACCTCCGCTCTATCCAGACTTGGTACTGACTAAAGTTGCTGAAAGAGTCAAAAAGTGTATTTGGATGAAATATGACTGTATTTGAACATGATGGCATCAGGATGGATTCACTTACTCTCTGTTTTTCTCTCCCTCTTTGTCTAACTGCAGGTGTGTGCCCACTATACTTCTCTGTGTACTCACCATGCTGCTCAGGTCCAATTCCACAGACACAGCAAAGAAAAACTGCACTTCCATTTGCACCCAGGGCTATGTTGTAGTGGTGTCTGAAAACGAGGAGTTGTCAGGCACAAAGCTTGTGTGTTTCTTACTTGAGGATGCAGAAAATTACGCTATGAGCCCCCTTCTACCTGGTCTAAAGTCTGGGGGAGTGTTTATGCAATTTGAGGACACATTAGAGATACTGATACACACCCACAAGATCAAAACACCCTCTAAATTACTTTTTTTCACTCACATAGAAGGCACAAAAGCACAACACCATGGTTAAATATTAGAGCATTTGTTGATAAATTAAGGATTTAGAGCGAGAAGAGACAATGTAGCTCTTTTGCAGCGCTTCTCTGTGCGCTACACCAAGCCTATAATACTCCCAGAAACAGGAAAAACATACACAGAAGATTTTCACAAAATATGGAGATACAATTCTATCATTTGGAAACATACTAACAAATGTCCAAATTAAAAATTTTCATAGATAATACAACAAGCTATCCAGTGTGTTTTATACAAAAAATTGAGAATCCAGCCAATGATTCCTGCAGGGAAGTTTAGAAATTAAATTGTTTAAAGCCTGTGGTTATTGGATGTACTGTAAACAGATGTGTCACAAACATAGTAAAGTGTGATTCTTTCTGTCTTGACTGTAGGTTTTAACAGTAAATGAGGTTTCGCTTGAGGAGAAGTGTCTTCACTCTTCTTTTGGATCATTTCTTTTGAGAGTTGTGGCACAATAGAAGGAGAGGGATTAAAAAATCCAGCTAAAATTCAAGCTAAACAACTAAACCTATCATGTAAATAGCGTAACACCAGGTGCCCGGCACATTCTGATTTAAAAGGAATGAGAACTGACACTCTGATTGGTTTAATCTATTTTACAACCAAAACACATTCATATGTAATCAATAAAAATAACCCATCCTGTTTGTGCCCTGCGCTTGGCTTTGCGCAGAAAACTTGCATTGTCAGAATATGGCCGACCCACCCCAAATGGCTGTGCACCACTCACTTTCTGACAATGTGTTTCGAGCTGTCAAAATATGGCTCAGGAATTGTTATATTTCAGGTTAAAAATGTTCAGTTGACCCTTTTTAGGAATTAAACACCACAATCTTCAGAAACACCTTCAGAGGTTTGATCATTATTTTTTTTTACAATATGATTTCTTGAAATAAAAATAACAACCAGCTTAATTTGTCCCAAGAATGGTTGATTTCAAGTGATATTTAAGACATGTTTTCTCTGATCTATGAAAATTTAAAGACTAATTTCACCGACACGTAGTCTCTGAAGGAAAGAAAATGGTTGTATGGGTTTATGTAGGTTCAGTGCTGTAAAACCGCACTATCTGTCAGAAGTCTCTGGCCTCCTCAAGCTAATACTTGTGCCATCTCTGAGGTGGTCGAGGCTGTTTGCCTCTTCTCTCTTCCTCCCATCCTCATGTTTTCCTCTGTTTTATGTGTGTGTCCTGCCCGTCCTCTTTCATTCAACCCTCAGTTTACCATGACAATAGCTGCCTGCAGAGACCCTCTCCCATGTATAGCCCTGACCACCGCTGGCTGCTGGCAGGGGCCTATTCTCTGCCACAACCCACCCCAGACCATAAAGAGCCTGGCAGGAGCGGCTCTGCCCCCCTGTAAACAGCCTACACCACACTTGTTGTGTCTGTGGGTTATACTATGAGGGATGGAGGCAGGACAGAGGAGCTGTGGGGTTTATGTACTTGGTTTTGTGTGGGACAAGAGGAGGGGTTTGGTTTTATATACCCCATAGGATAGACCTACAGGTTGAATGGACAGGAAAACTGTTAAGGACAAATTGTTCTGTGTTTAAGTTGAGGGGAAGAATAAAAGGAATGGATGACGACCAGACTGTTTCAAGATCAGACTCTGTAATTGGAGGCTGATTGATATGTATGAGCACAGCCTGTCTGTAGGTTTAGTCTTTTATCCAACTTAGGTACTATTTCCATCTTGGAAACTATAGAATCCATTGGTGATGAACAATTTTAGTAAAAGATCTAATTGTGACTTTTTGGCAGATATTGGGATTTCAATTCGATTCACGATTTTCTTCAAATCAAGCATCAGTGCAATATTCACTATGGTTACAGTATAGAGAACAGTAAGGAAATCAGTCATCAAAAGCACAAAACACATTATTCATCATCTAATATTCATGATAAATAATCTGTTGTCATTATTTAAGGGATACTCCAACTTCTACTCCTAAACAGAGGCTTTGTATTGTTGACCTGCTTACCAGCACGTCCGTAAATGCAAATTGCCTGCAAATTTGTAAAATAGTATTTGTAAAATAGTTGACACAACTGCTCCTCGGTTAGTCAGGAGCGCTGCAAAAAATTGCAGCTTTGGCGATCGCATGATCATGTTGTCTCAAATTGTGATATCAATCCAAAAACAATAAATCTTTCAGCCCTAGTATCCATTTATTTTATTAAGCATTTGGTAACTTGGTAACCAAAACATCCATCCATCTACACGCACTAGTGACTTAACTAGGTACCCCGTTCAAATTTATGTTAATGCAAATAACTACTCGGCTAATGACAAGCCAGAAACTCAAGGCCTTTGGGTAAATTGACATGATCAACACAGCCTGCTGAACTCTAGCATTAGAATGAAGAAGATGGTTTATGTGGCTTTGAACATGCTTGTTGGTGCCAGATGGGCTACTGATCTGCTGGGATTTTCATGCACAGCCTTTTCTGGGGTTTACACAGAATTGTCAGAGAAAGAGAAAATATCCAATGACTGACAATTCTCTGGGCGAAAATGCCTTCTGGATGCCAGGGGTTGGAGGAGAATGGCCTTTTGTCAGCATTTTAGACTGGTGGTGGTGTAAAGAGTACCAGCTGAGCATCATTTGAACACTCTGGTCCAGTGGTCCCCAACCTTTTGTGTACCAGGGCCTGGATTAATGCAATTCAATGCAGATGCAGACTGGCTCTTGGGGGGGGAGTGGGGGGGGTAGGCGTTGGGGCAGAGTAAGCAATAGGTTGGCATTCAACTCAAACAAAACAAGAAGTAGTCCTCAGTGGTAATACAAGCTAGGTTTTAGACCTAGTTCTTTGTGGTCATCTCAGCACTGTGTCAGCTGACGCTTAATATGATGTCAATGTAAACTAGAAAGCACTCAGAGAGCACAAACCTCCACCAAGGTAGCTCACATATTACTGTTACATCTATAAGCAATAGTTTCATGATAAAGTTACCATCATAATATGATTCCTTGACCCTAAAACTCACACCTAGCACTCAGAATCATGTTGATATCATTATTAGTTACACAGTTATTGAGCAAAAACTATTGTTCGCTAATGGCGGTTATCTGGATCACCACCAAAATCTAATCATTTTAAGTTGGGCCATTCCCAACATCTTCTGAAAATTACAGCAAAATCCATCCAGTAGTTTTTGCATAATCTTGCTAACAAACAAACAAACAAACCGACAAACAAACAAGCGCCAGCAAAACATAGCCTTCTTGGCGGAGGTGATGACAAGAGGACATGATGGTGATGTTGATAATGAGGTGACTTGACAAGGTTTTCTATCAATGTCTTGGTTAGAAAAATCGCACTGCCTCTAGCATGTGACCAATCAGACTGGAGGCAGAGTTAACGTACATTTGCTAATAGGGCTAAACGATTTTAGGGAAAGATCTAATTGCAATTTTTCTGGCAGATTGTGATTTTAATTCAATTCGCAATTTTCTTCAAATCAAGTTTCAGTGCAATATCCACTTTGTGTACAGTATAGACAACAGTAAGGAAATCAGTTGTCAAAAGCACATAACACACACATTATTCATCATCTAATATTGATGATAAATAATCTGTAATCATTGAAGGAATACTCCAACTTTTTTATTGTGTTTGTGTCTTGCCTGACTCCTGAGTCCATGACAAGCAGATAGAAACCATTCTTTCGACTGTGTGTCCAGTAACAAGAAAGAGATGGCCAAAGCTCGCAAACCGCTAGTTAGCTTGGTTGTCAATGGGAAGTGTTAGCCTGCCTCTGCCTACAGTCATCAGATAAACTCTTCAGCAACTCTAAACATCCTATGTGCTTGTTGTGCCTCGTTTTTTTTTTTTAGCATGTTGTTACGTTATCTTCTACTGTTGTCTTCTTCTAGTCCTAAACAGAGGGTTTGTTTTGTTAACCTGCATGCCAGCACTTCCACGATGATGTGATGATTGCCAAACAGTCAATTCTTTTGAACTGCTCTTTTAAGTGAACAATGAGAGCCGATTCACAGTTGTGAGTAAGCTGTTCATTTGAGTTCACTTTCTTAAATGCAAACTGCCTGCAAATTTGTAAAATAGTCTGTATAAAATATCTGACATAACAGATCCTGGGTCAGTCAGGAGCGCTGCAAAAAAATCTGAGCTTTGGCGATCACATGATCGTGTTGTCTGAAATCATGATTTCGATCCGAAAACGATAAATCTTTCAGCCCTATTAGCTATCTTAACAAACTGATGAGTGGCAGCTAATTAGCTTGCTAGCTATTGTTAAAAAAATCTAACAAACTGAAAACTGAACTGCAAAGAGATTCAAATATAAGGGCATTACAGGTTCTGTTAAGTCTAATATTTTGGTTTAAGTTGTGAGCACTGACAGTTGTCAGTGCTGATAAATGTGAGGTCATCAACAAGAGCCTAAGCCTTTTGCTCATTTTCAGTACCATTAAAGTTCTAAACTGTAACATTTCACAACAAGTCATCCACTCAGACACTTGAGATAATCCAGACAGCCAGTTTGGGAAAAGAAAAACACATCAATGCAATGTCACCCGTCCTTGACACAGGCTGGAGGTCAGATGGGTGAGTCGGTGGCTGTCACCACTTTAGCAGATAGCACATGATTGGCCACATCTGAAGAGCTGCACTCTCTCTAAAATCAGCAATTTAGTAGTGGGGCATTCTCAAGGTCTGGATTTGATTGGAAGAGAGGTTTGTGTGTATAAATTTGTGTATGTGTGTGTTTGTGTGTGTGCATGCCTCAGACCTTGGGAGGGCTGGCTGTGCAAGCCTAAACTTGCCCTGGCCGTGCCACAAAGCCCGTCAGAGATGAAAGATGACGGCAGCAGAGCAGGAAATGCATCTGAGAACAAATACAACAGCCAACTGTCACACAAAAAGCTGTGATATATGATATGTATGAAGTTACAAAACCTGTGCTTTAATCGATCTAATGCACTGAAAAAGACAGAGAGGAGGAGGAGGAGGAAACAAAGAGCAAGGTGCTTATCTCAAGGAGGAGCTTCATCCAAGTGGTATTGACGCAGGTGACCCACGGTAAACAGGTTGGAGGGTTTAAGATAAAACAGCCGACTGGGACAGGTGTGTGCAGCAGAGTGTGTGTGCTCTACACAGGCAGATATGTCAGAGGAATGACATGATAAGAATCAAACAAATAAATAATTGGAATAGAAACATGGTTTGATAAGATACAAGGAGCTGTGGATTTAACCCTAAATCTTTTTAAACATCTTGACAGTAATCAATAGGAGGTAAAGGCTGTTTTTGTGAAACTGTGGTTTCACTAAGGGAACAGACTTTTAAGACTTAACTTAAATACACTACTGAAAATGTTTAAATTAATTCTTTACCTTCAGAAGTTTGTTTCATGATCACCACTAAAAACCTGAAGCTTCTAAGTCCTATGGGAGGTTTGAAGAGGCAAGTAATGATGAAAAGATGCTACAGCTATCCATGGCTTAACAATAGCTCTTTACATGAGAAATTTTTATTCAGTTTGAAATTGTCTGATGGCATTTAACCAATTCATTGTTTACAAGAACACATTCTGATCATGGTGTGCATACATGCATCAAGAATGTAATCTGAATTAAAAGCATTAGGACCCAGAGACAGCAGGAAAAGCAGCTGCTTCTTTATATTAAAACTAATGAAAAATTATCTAACTTAGATAGATAGATAGATAGATAGATAGAAGGGCAGGGCAATATGGCCTAAAAATAAAATCCCAGATTTTTCACACAACACTCAATTATACAATTTGAATTTATTTTTTTCCCTCTTAAAAAACTGCAAGTGACCAATATGATATAAATCAAGTTTTGCCTTTATGTTGTCAAAATATATCCCCAAACCAAAAAGAATGTCCTTCTTAACGTTAAGGTGTGTGTCATAAAATGCTAATTATGTGGTTCAAAAGTAGGCATGCCTGTCTACATAAACACTAAAGGCTGAGCTATTTTCACAGTATATTTACATGAAACTCTCTGATCAGTATTTAATCTCATTTAAAAAAATTAATAAAAACAAATAAAGCCTATAAAATGTCTGTGCACACCAGACAGGATCTACTATAACGAAAACTGTAAATTTTCAGTATCTATATTTTCAAACATTGCAAAAACTTACAATTGGAGTAGGTCAAGAAAAAAATCTAGATTTTTTTAATTTGAAATCTTCTGCAGAAAATAATTCAAATTAATCAATATATTGGATATGGATGGATGGATGGATGGACTGCATTGATCCTAAGCTGGGATCAATAAAGCTGGTAAAAAAATACTAAATATTATAAATACTAGTGCTGTCAAACCAGTTGTGATAAAATAAGTTGACTTCAATGTGGCACCGGACTAACGGATATATGTTGAACTTGTGACCCTCAACTCCATTCACACATTGATAAATCAGTAAATTAAGGGATCTTATTCATGACACTATCAGCTTCAAGCTGAGTGTTTCCTCTCACTACTCTGAGACTCCAGCTACGCAGACTTTGAGGAGTGCTACTACTTGAGCTGGCCAGAGAGAGCTCCCCTGCCCTAACCCAGGAGAAGACTACAAACATGAAGCAGCATCTTTAAACACATGTTGCTCCAACACTGACGTAAAGTTAGGATGCTTTCACTCCTTTTTATGTGTTTCTGGAGTCAGTGGAGATGTTCCTTCTACTGACTGACCGTCCCCCCCTCAATGAGAAGAAGATTTGTTTACAATCATTAAGCAGAGAGTACTCGCCCATGCTGATGTAGAGGACATTTTTACTCCTTCAGATAAAAGAGCGAAAGAAAGTTCAGTGGATGAGTCAAAGGTAATCATCCTGTTAAATCAATCTTTTTATCCTTTTCTGCTCTTGTAAATTGTTGTACTCCACTGTTTGAGCCACTTTAAGCTGACGTCACTGACTACAGAACTTCCTTATTTTGCCCCTCAAAATAAAAAGTTTATTTAGACAGGAAGTAAAATTGCCTTCGCTAAAGCTAGCACAAATTACCAAATAAAACCAGGAGGGGCAGAACAAAATATTAATCTACAAATTGAAGAGCATATGTCTAGCTCTACTGTCTTTTGCATAAGTCAGTCTGGTTGCGTGATATGAACATTGTAAGCCCTGCAAACTAGCATGAGGTGAATTTTTCTTAACACACCCAGCTGTGTAAACATGACTTTTAAAACCAATACATCAACTTAACGTGGCAGTTCTGCTGGGGAGTATTTTAAGGTTTCAGAGATGGAAAGTCAAGAGTAAAACTTCAATTCATCTGAGATTATGATGATCAGAGCTGTTGATGGTGTTTAGTCTGGGCTCATATTACAACTGTGCCATCTAAAAATATTCATGAGTCACTAATTCAGTTATCAAATTGTACCAATGACCAGGGGGCCTCTGATATTTAACTCTGATGGAATAATGAAGGAAGATTAGAGCGTAATTATGTATAGTGAGACATCGGAAATTGAATAGCCATCAGCACAAAAAGCAAGTTACAAGCAAGGTCTTTGCATAGATTTGTTAGATACTGATGGAAGCATTCACTCTCTGATTCTGGATGATTGAATATCTTATCTTATTTTACAGTTGTCTTGTGGATTTTACCAATGATTGACCAACAAAAATGTCTATCAGGCATGCTTCGGTAAGTGGAACAACCACCTATTATGAGGCATGAAAATCTACAACATGCAGTAAATATTTAAAGAGGGAAGAAGAGTGAAAGATATGTATTTGCTTCCTCTTGTTTAGTAAAGTCAGAAGGTTCAAGGGGATCAAGACCATAGTCCATCATACATGTTCACATGTTAGATTAAACATTGTGAAATATTAGAGTTAAGGCATCAGTATGCTTTTAGGTGTTACTGTCAGTATGTCTGATCTATGTCTGATCTGACAGCATCAGTCTCTGGGTATCCACAGCAGGTGCAATAGTCTGTCCCCACGCCATTCTGCTCTGCTAGATGTCCACTTTTGAAAGATTTGATGCTGAGAAGCATCAATTTAAGCAGGACAGATCAAACCAAACAGGAAGTCAGACAGATGTTTGTATGGAACGACAACAATAATGTAGCCAAAAAAAAAACACAGGTGCATATGCTGTTGTTTATTAAAAGCACAAATTATTCCCAATTTCAGGCAAACAATCCACAGTTTCTGCCATCCTCGAGTGTCAAAGTGTTGTTTGAGATTAAAAATAGAGACAGCCGTTCTTTCCCACTGATGAGAGATTGCTGCAGAAGAGAAAATAGCACAGAGCCACAAAAAAATTAAGAAATTCTATTAAGAACATTTTTTTTTTCCTCCAAGGCTGTCAAAACTGAACAGAAACAACCAAAAAAATAGAGGTACTAAACCTTGGTCTGAGTGTACTGTTGCATTTATATATATACTTTTCCAACTTAACTTCATTAAGGACTTCCATTGTTGGGTAGTTAGGGATATGACTTGCAGTGCTACAAACCACGGGAGTATGTCAGTCTTAGACCTATCCTGATCATGAAGTATCAAAGTCATATCATGCTCATGCTCTCCTCACCCATCTCTGCATCCATGGCAAAGCCCAAGTCTATCTCAAAAACCTGCTCACCCCGCACACATCCACTTCACACCTCCGGTCCCGTGGCACCAACTGCCTCTTTCAGCCTCGAACAAATCTCCGGACCATGGGAGATCGGGCCTTTTCCTCCATGGCCCCCCACATCTGGAATGCCCTCCCTGACCATCTGAGGAATCCTCAGCCTCTGGGCTCTTTTAACAAAGGCCTTAAGACTTTTTTGTTTACACAGGCCTTTCCAAACTGCTGTTAATGCAGTTCTTCTTCTTCCCGATCTTACTGTTTTGGTTTTTTTATGTCCTTTTGATTTTTTTTAATGTACTCTGTAGCACTTTAAGATTGTCGTAATGAAAAGTGCTTTATAAATAAAATGTTTTATTATTATTATCATTATTATTATTATTATTATATCATAATAATCTCCTCTATTTCAGCAAATATCTGCATAATGACTGATTTCTCCTTCACTGTGTGCCAATGTCCTTGTGTGTTAACTGTGCTGAGTCATGACTGCCCATCACATCACCTGGACTGATTGAACAGGCAGCAGCCGCTCCTGCGTCCAGGCAGGCCCAGACTTGTCTCCTACAATGACTGGTCCTGCTTGTCTTACACCCGATACAATGGTACCCTCCTCACTGCTATGCATCGCTGTTGACCCACTGCTAACTAACTGGAACAGGATGGAAAGAGAGGAGTGAACCAGATTGTTTCATAAAGAACAATAAGACAAATCAATGTGGGAGAGCCACATTTTTCAATGACTGTAATGAATAAGCTTGACAGGGATAATAATTATTATTATTATTATTGTTATATTAGTAAAACAATGCAGGTTAAGAAATGCTTAATTATTTAAAATGCTTGAGAAAAATGCCCACATCACAACTTTCTAATAATGGCTCGACAAGGCAAACAGTCTATCATCATAAAAGGTTTTGATGCGGCCAGTTAGCTTTCACTGGGCCTTGTTCAGCACTTGCTACCACTGGATTGGCCCCTGGTCAAGATGAGAATGACCCCTCGTGCAGCAAAGAGATGTTGCGATTTCATCTGCACTTTCAGGCTCAGAATGAGAGTAAACTGCACAAAAGTGCCAAACTCTGTCAGAGTGTTGGTGCTTGAATGTGAGAAAGCAGAAAGTGAGAAAGTTGGAAGTTTCACTGGGAACGGCGAACGGTCGCTGTGATAAGGAAATCCACTGTCTCACTGGACAAGCAAAAGACAGTTTAAAAAAACTCAAGAACATTTTCACAGATCTGCGTCCACCATTCAGCCTGAAACATCGCTTGCTAAAGACCTTTGTAAAGATTTATATGGTTCTGAAGCCTGGATGCTCAGTGACAAGACACGGTGGATACTCAAAGCAGCCTAGATTAGGCTTTATCGTAGAATCCTGAAAATCTCCTGGACTGCTCACAAGACAAACAAGTCAGCCTTGCAAATTGTGGGACAAGATGATCTACTGCTAAAAAACCAGTGGTGGACAAAGTACTCAACTCCATTACTTGAGAGAAAGTGTAGATACTCCTAGTCAAATATTACTCCAATACAAGTGAAGTTGTTCAGTCAAATTTTTACTTATGTTTAAGTACTGGAGTACCTGATTTTGAAAATACTTAAGTATTAAAAGTACATTTTCGTTTTAATGTCAACGCCTTGTTGTATTGTTGCCACAATGAATTTACAGAACCTGATGACTGAAACAACCTACTAAATGCATTGACCTGCTTCTAGAACCTGTAGAATAAAAAAACTTGTAAAATATGCTACAGAGTCTATAGAAATGCCCATTGAAACATGATTGAATTAACAAAAGGACAACCATTGCTGCATTTAAAATGATAGGAATCATTCTTCATTTCGAGAATCTCAAACATGGACTTCAGATATGGCCATTGGAGCTCTGGTGTGGAATTGTCGTCTGTATCTGCTGTCGTCATCATTATTGCCAAGACGAACCATCATCTGAGCAATGTTAGCTCAACATTTACCTGCCCAATCTCAGGTACACGTACAGCATCACTACTTGAACAAATCACATGCAGATCGCATTTTTGAAAAGAAAAGAAATTTCATCCACTGATTTCAAAGCTATACTTAAAAGTGACGTGTAATTTGACCACTCATAGAAATGTAGTGGAGTTAAAAGTACAATATTTGTCTTTCAAATGTAGTGGAGTAAAAGTTGTAAGTTTAAAAAAATAATACTCGAGTAGAGTACAGATACTCTGAAAATGTCCTTAAGTACAGTACTCCAGTAAATCTACTTGTTACTGTCCACCCCTGACTGGGACATATCCCAAAACGGGAAGTTGAGGACCTCTTTCTTGCTAGGAGCTTCAGTGGTATGAAAACCAGTGTAGGGCAGCACACTATTTTCCCACTGCCCTACAAAAATCCCCACCTGATCCATTCGCCAAAGGCTGTATCGCTAAAGGCTCCCCAGATGACAACAATGCTGATGAAAGGGCTTGCATGTTTTAGATCTCCCATATTTCTAAAAAAGTCTGGATTTGAAAATCTTCTCATTAGTGGGGCGCTAACTTGCATCGTAACAAGTATGGTCTAGACCTGCACTGCTGATTAAGTGGGATTTACTAACATGTATTTTTGTATTGTGTCTACAAACCTGATGTATTTGTGAGAAAACTAACAGAGAACACAAGTCACACAGTGGTTACAGTTTAAGTCGGACGAATTTAAGGATTTATTGGGTACATGTCTATCAGGTTGTTCTTGATATGTTTTATTCATGGAAAGGGAGGAAAAGGATCACAACATACATAAATATTGTAGCTTCATCCAACAAAAAACAGCCAAGAACTTTGTTCTGATTATCTTTTGTTTTAGTCATGTCCTATAGTGATATATTTTCAAAGTGATATCAGTCTCTTTGAATGGTAAATCAGGCTCATCTTAAAGTTACAGAACCTTTTGTATAATGTATACCCTGGTATGTGCGATTAAGAAAATTAATGGCTGTAAAGTGTTTACAGATTCATATTTAGGTTCAGGTTTACTTAGACATGTATCTTTATTTTTGATTTAAAAAATATTTCTGAATATACAGTAAGGCTACATTCATATGAAGCAGAATAAATCATTTTCAATGACTTAAGAAGAAAAGGTTGGAAACAATAAGTGTATACTTCCTCCAATTCCTTCTTAGACATGTAAGCCATATAACTTACTAGATTGTGATAATAATATGCTTTAATTTTACAGGCTTGAATATTTACAGTTCTTGAATATGTTTAATATCCGTGCCAAAGGTATTTATTTGCGACTTCAATTTATCGTTTTACACTGAAATTTTATTGATATACAACACAAAGAATATTGGACCCAGCACCGACCCCTGTGGTACACCAAATCTAAAAGCCACATTTATTTTACTTTACTGTCACTGTCATTGTCTTTAACTTTTCCTGTTCTCGTTTTGTTTTGTTTTTTTCTTATTTTGTTTTTACATTATCTCCATCGGCTTTCCCACTCTGGATCCCTCGTGTGCTGTTGGAATATCAGATAACAATTCAGTAAAAATTAATCCACCGAGACGAATCCCACACAGAGTGGGAGGACGAGGGAGGAGGGGTCATGAGCACTTACATATGTGAAGCGAGAGAGCAAGATAGAGAATTACTAACCATCACAGAGATCTCAAAGGGCATTCAGGGGAAGTATTGTCAGAGTGATTACTAATGAGATGTGCATGTGGGTGCCCCCTTGTGTGTGTGTGTGTGTGTGTTCGTGTGTGAATTCAGTGACTGGGAGCCAATGAGTGGAGGAGGTCTTCAGTATGGCTAGAGGATGCATGGCAAGGGAGAGGAGGATTATCCTCTGGAGATAGGGAGGGGGGGCACTCAGGAAGTAAGTCATATTACAGTACAACAAACAATATATATCAGCTCCGGTTTTTCCGTCTTTGATGAGTAATCTCATGAGTAAAGTGCAATAAGATGCTGCTGTTGCTTCAGAGAAAATACCACTTATATATATTTGCAGTCAGCAAATTGGCTCCTCGCATTGAATTTAAGTCTGAATGGCTTATTGCATCTGAAGTTGCAGAAGATAGCATGAAGCTTCAGCAGTCTGCAACTCTGACTGTGAGGCCATAGGATTTTTTTGTCTCTAAGCCTGAATAACATTCTCCGTTTTTATCACAAAAATAAGTGCTATGGATTGCATTTATCTTAATTTATCTATTTTAAACAAGGGAAAGTGCACATTAATGAACAGTGACATGTAAATGTGCCATATTGTAATGATGGGCTAATTTCCGTCTGTAGCTCCTAACAGGTTGATGAAATTCATTTATATAAGTGTGTTCAATTTCTAAACAAATATAGTTCATTCAACAACAGTAACAGGCCGTAGCCAGATAACAAATACTCAAAACAAAATGGACTCCACATTAATTTACCCGTTTGAACTATTTAATGAATAGACATGTCTATTTTGGTTTCAAGTTCCAGGTTTCATTTGACCTCCTGTGACCTGCTCAAAGTTAGATTGACATTTGTACCTGAAGCTATGTGAGGATCCAGCATGTATGAAGACAGACAGAAAATATCAGTTTATTTTGATGAAGAAAGTCAGCAAACCCACCCCCTATTTGAGATTCTATTGCCACAAAATACTTGTCCCTACAGACTTGATTAGAAGCTGAAAAGAGTCACAAGACTTGGACCTACAAATCTCCAATCTACATGTTTTTGCTTTCTGTTACTGTTTTAGAGATGCAGTTGTTAAAGTTTTTATGTTTTTTCGCCCCTTCTCAAATGGGTGTGTATTGTGGAATCTTTTTTCCTGCCTTTAGGTGACCACTGCAGTGGAGCAGTGAGAAGTCAACTAAAACATTTTAAAACAACTCCTCACGGATGCCTCAATTAAGACCAAATCTCTGTAACAACAACATCAAAATGTAGTAAAATAGCCAAGCATTTTTTTTGTGTAAGTTTGAAAGCTGTTGGACTTTCGCTTTAGTGTGTATGAGCCGGAGTTTGACAGCTATTCATTTTATCCATTCATTTCCTACAGGTTTTAGGGCAACATTTTATTTTGAAAACCAAACTGCCAACTTCCTGTTTGAGACAGGTCAGGGGTGTCAGGGCATGACTTGTGGGTCTCGATGAGATGAACAATTCGGCATTGGTTTGATCTCTCTACGACATTCCTACTGACAGTGAGGGCCATTTTAGTGTGCCTAGGTGGTGCAAACTAGTTAGCAAGCAATAAACTACTTTGAAACTGTTGAAACAATGTCAAATCTTACAGATCTTTATATTGTTCACATGAGTAAGACTTTTCCTCTTTTGAATTTCTTCCTATACGCAATTTGGTTCATAAAGGTAACTTGTGCATACGTAGTAAAAGAAATGTCACGACAGCTTGTGTGAAAATGACTCATATTTGGTCCAGTATTAGTTTCCTCTGCTTTTATTGTGTCTTCCTGAATCCTGAAACAGCAGATTGGAGAATCAATGTATACAGGTGGAGGAACACATAGTACCAACACAGACTTCATGGAGAAAAAAAAGTGCTCTGAAATTTGTCCAATGGTACAATATACCCATCATAGTTTCTTGGCTTGTTTTTGACTTCTTGGTAGTGTCAGCTCGCTCTCCTTGAAGGTACAGCACTGCTTGGGAGCCCTTTCAGACATTTCACTGATTATTGTCAAGTGCCTCATATAACCAATCATCAAAAATACTGGACTATCCCTTTAATATGACATAAAGAACTAAAAATTCAAGTTTTCTCCCTTTGGTATTATTCAGTTCCTGAATATACAATAATGAGCTGTGAATGAAAACACACACACACTCAGATGGAGGAGGTTTATCAGCAGCAGTCCAGGTGGTGTATAGGACCATGTGGTTTAAAGGGGGCCTATAACATTACTCTCCATCAGCTCTGTCATAGGTGGGATCTTCAGACAGGTGCATACTAGGCTTGTCGTACTCCCTCCCCCTCTTAACTCTCCTGCACACAAACACACACACACATTCACCCCTCCCCCCTAAAGGCTGGGCTACTTCACCTGATGGTCTGGGTGCTGAGCCTGAGGAGTGTGTGTGTGTGTGTGTGTGTGTGTGTGTGTGTGTGTGTGTGTGTGGTGTCTTGGTTGTTCTGTGCACAATGAAGGGGTAGGGTCTGTCAGTGACCACCTGTTGGCCAGCTGTCAGGGTCCCATTGAGGGTCGCCTTTCCATGTAGATGAAACAGCAGCAAAATCAATCTATCTATCTATCTATCTATCTATCTATCTATCTATCTATCTATTCTCCATTTGTCTATCTGTCAGTCTATCTGTTTAACTTCACAGATGCACATGGGTAAATTACTTAAAAATTTCAGGACGACCCACACATGTCCCTCAGAGACATTAGGTTAACCCTGTCTGGTTGTGTGCTAAATAGTGGGCGCTACACTAACACATCTATCATGTTGTTCTGGGTCAATCAGATAATCTTTGCATTTCTAAACTTGAGTTCGCCCCAAATTAGCCTGTTATTTTCTGGCCAGTTTGAATTCTTGGGCTAGACTGGGGCCAAGAGTTCTGTTACAATACTGGACTCAATCTAGAAGTAAAACAGCCAGAAGACAGGTGGGGATATTTAAGACAAATATATCTAAAAGGTAAACGTGAGAGCGAGATCATTTAGTTTGACAGATGTAAGGACACAGATAATGTTGTGTCTTACGCAACATACAAAATTGAATGATTGTCTGTGCACTGTTTCACAATCAGTTTGCTGGTTTCAAGATTGCTTTGAATGTTTGCGACATTATTGGTCCAGTGTAACTTGGTATTTATTGTTATTGGTGTTATTGGATTTGAGCTTATGTAGTGCTTGTCTAGTCTTTGATGGCTCAAAGCAGCTTTACATCACAGGTCACACCTACCCATTCACACCCATTCACTCTCACATTCACTCACTGGTGGTTGGAGTTTCTATGTCAGTTGTCCATCAGTATCAATCAACATGTTCACGCCCTTCATACCTATTTACACACCACTGACGCAGCAGTGGGAGCAACTTGGGGTGAAGTGTCTTGCCCAGCCGGAGCTGGTCTTGGACCTGAAACCTTTAATTACCGACCGAGTGCTCTATAAGACTGCGCTTCCCTTCATACAAAAAGCTACGAGCTGCCCCCTACTGGCAAGCTGCAGAAAAAAATAAAATTTTTACCTCCGCCAAGGGGGTTATGTTTGAACCAGGGTCTGTCTGTTTGTTTGTTTGTTTGTCTGTTAGCAAGATTACGCAAAAACTACTGGATGGATTTACATGACAAATTTACCAGAGGTGTGGTATGGTCCAGGGAAGAAGCCAATACATTTTGGTGCTGATCCGATCTAGACTGACATCACAAAAAAAAATTGAAGTTTATAAGACCAAAACCCATTCATTTACCGCATTATGGGAATTGTAGTTTATTTGCAAACTGACGTCTAGTTTTTCAAGCCTATTTCACTACATTTCCCAGCTTCCCTTGCAATGCCAGGGGAGGAGTTCTCCACACCGCTCCGTCTGCTGTCTCACGGAGCGCCAAACAGCCAATCAGCAGTGAAAGCTGTGCATGCAGTTCTGCTCACAGACATAGCGTAGAGGAGGAAGAAATTCCCGATGGAGAAAGCCCAGCGCTGTTTCTGGAGCCTTCATTACTAAAATAAATTAAGGCAGCAGAGTCTCCTGAAACTGTAATGAACATCCCAGTCCTCTACAACTCACAACTACTAGTAACATTACTGTGAGCCCATTGATGTTATAGAAACAAACGCGGCAGCTCTGCTCACTCGCAGTCCCGCCAGCCATGCCTCTTAATCACAAGGTTGCTGATACTGTCAATACGGAAATAGTCCGTCATAGCAGAAGTCTGTGTGTGTGTGAGTGTAAAAACCTAACCCCCAAATTCCACATAGAGCCAAAGCGCTGTGCACCGAAGTGCCGTGGTTTTGCTCCGACTGACAGGCTGGTGACATCACCCACTTGAGGCACCGCCGCGCACATAACACCAACATCTGTACAAGCAGCAGCAAATTGGTTCAGTCAACAAGCTACAAGCCCCACTACTAACAAGGCCACTCTATTGGATGATATTTATATCAACAATAGTCACACTTCTTGCAGATTGATAATTTTTATTCCACAATGTACGTATAAAATAAATATAGGAGTATAAGGTTGGGTGGAAATCACAATTTATGGGTGGAACTGAGCTGTTTGGCAAAGATCTGCACTCTTGGAGTACTTTTCTAGTTTTCTAACTGTTTTGCGGTGGCAGTCATTTTTACACTGAATGAGGTCTACAGTTCTCACAGTTGATTTACTGTCCAAGCTATAAATGATGTCGCAAAATTTCAGTGCCTGTTACAACTGTAGTTTTACTCACCTTTGTTCTCAGGAAGAAGGAGGAGATGCATTGACCATATTGATATTATTATTGGAAAAGAGGTATTATGAATCAGTGGGATACGAAGCAGTAAATGTAGGAAAAGTTCAAATTTCTCCCTAGATTAAGGACCCATTTAAGACAATATAAGGCAAGGGAGACAAGAACAAGAGGGGGGGAAGTCTAAGAAGTACAAGGTACCGAAGTGAGCCTCATTTGATGCTGATCAATGGCTCGTGGATACCATCCTCTTCATGTCGCATTACCATCTCAATGAGAGCCGTGATGGAGGGTCGTGGGCACAGGAGGAGGAAGGGGGGTTAGGAAAACCAAGTGATGAATGAGTGATGGAAATTGGGAGGCATGAAATGAACAGAAGGAAGGTGATGTGACGAGATGAAGCTGGATTGGAGAAAAGAGAAGAGGTGTGTTTAAAGGGCTGGAGTGGAGACAATTTCCTTTGAGGAGTCTGCAGGGCAGGGGTGGTAGTGAATTGGGGGAGGGGGTCTAATGGCTTTGGGTGCAGCATCTATTAGCCAAAGCACTCGCTTCATGACAGAATAAGATGAGTCCCGGGATGATTTTTCAGGACCTACATGTCATCAGGGTCATTAATTTGTCACTATTACCTTCTCTACCAGGTTTTAAGCCGACAAGAAATAGGAGAGGGGCAGGGAATATTGGATCATGCAGTGTCACATGTGTATTATGTGGCATTCAATTGTTGCTTGGAGCTGCATTAAAGAATATATTAGGAATAATTATATCAATGACACTAAAACAGTGCTGAGAGAGCGCAGACCTCCACCAAGCAGCTCAGTCCCAGCAGTGGCTTTTGCACAACCCCTGTAAAAGATACAGTTCTGGATCACCAGATCCAGAATAGTGTCAGGATCCAGACCAAACTCAGCACATACATGGAGGTTGTTATACTGCATGAAAACAACAAGCTTTGGAAACATGTCTTAATAGTCTGATTTTATATGAATTGTTGAATGTTGTCAATCGCTTTTCCCATTCTAAAGTTCAATGTTTTTTTGTGACATCAATCTGGATCAGATCCAGATGAAATTAACCTTGATGATAGAGACATGGACCCCATATTATCCTGTAAAATTGGAAGCAACTCCGTAAAAAAATGGCAGAGATAAAATATATATTTTTAAAATCCTCCCAAATGTTAACTTATGGATTTTTTTTTAATTTTGTGAATTGTTTGCATCCAGACAAATATATCACCTTCAAAATCAAATCATTTCTAAGTTGGGCCATTACCAACATCTCCTGACAATTTCAGCAAAAGCCGTCACGTAGTTTTTGTGTAATCTTGCTAACAAACAAACAAGCAAACAAACATACGCCGGCAAAAACATAACCTCCCTGGCAGAAGTAAAAAGATGGTTTTAAGGGTCTCACTGCTACTCACAAACCTACACATTTATCTCCTGACATGAAACAAAGCTAACAGGAATAGAGCCACAACGAGATTTGTAGCTCACAAAAGCACTTTATTTGGTTTAGCCACTGACTATTTGGTTCCTAAATATATTTCAAATATATTTTAAGAGACATTTAATACTTTTTACTGCAAAATAAAGTTTAAAAACACAATATCTATCAGCTGCTTACAAAAAAGAGACAGACGTGGTTAGGCTTGTCAGCACTTAGCTTTTTAAATGCAAAGGTTAATAGACAGAATAGTGAGTGAATATTACGAATTTGAAAAGAGTATCTAAAAGCTTCAGCGAAGCAGCAGTAATAATGCAGTGTTTGCTAGCATTGCCACGCTACGGCTGGAGATACACTTCCTGATGACTGTGCCTCAATTCAGCAGGTTGGCTGTGCAAGTCCTCCAGAATTAACACTATGCAGACACAAGCTTCAGTCTACAAATGGTCAGCAAGAGGCAAAGGGGAAATGACAGAGTACGCACTGCAGCAGGAACAACTAAAAAAGAACGTTTAAAGGGATACGCCAACATTTTCTTTGTTTTCATGTCTTGCCTCACTACCGAGTCAATGACAAGCAGATAGACACCATTCTTTCAACTCTGCGTCCAGTACACAAGAGAGAGACGAGCAGAGCTCACCCACCACTAGTTAGCTTAGCTCAAACACTGGGAGCCAATGGGTATAGCTAGCCTGCCTCTGCCTACAGTCATCAGGTAAACATTTCAGCAACTCTAAACGGTCCTGTGTGCTTGTTGTTACTCATTTTTTTTTAATGTTATGTTATCTTCTACTATCATCGTATCATCTTCTTCCACTCCTACACAAACTTCAGTGGTTTGCGCAAGAGATGTGACATTCCCGAACGAGTCAAGTCTTTTGAACAGCTCTTTTAAGTTATCAATGACAACTGATTCGCAGTTGTGTGTGAGCCGTTCGTTTGTGAGACATTCTTAACCCTTTAAAGCCTGAAAACACAAATTATAGCCAGAAAAATATAATTTTTTGGAGCTGAAATGTTTATTTCACTTACTACTGAAAAAAACAACATCAAAATTTTTCATATATTTTTTATACCTCATTTAATACATTAGGTGTTTTTAGCAACTGATAATCCACTTGAGGACATTTTTTTTAATCTTTTATCTGATTGTATTCAGATGTTTTTATAGTCATTTGTTGATTATATTGATTAGATAGAAGTATCATAAAAGTATGTATCAAATATGATACAACAGGCTTTAAGGGGTTAAATTTGCAGGCAATTTGCACTTAAGAATGAAAAATGGTGTATATCTGCTTGTCATGGACTCTGGACT
This sequence comes from Cetoscarus ocellatus, assembly GCA_037902135.1. NCBI lineage: Eukaryota > Metazoa > Chordata > Actinopteri > Labriformes > Labridae > Cetoscarus > Cetoscarus ocellatus. The sequence continues at coordinate 168,656 of JBAMNC010000901.1, read as the reverse complement.
GAGACTAAGACATGAAAGGAAAAAAAAGGGTGGCATATTGCTTTAACAAACAAATGATAAATCAAGTCCATAATAATCAACATCTGAATAAAGTGAAAGACTGCACAGACACAAGCATGACTCTTAATATAGCTGATGACGGATAAAGTCTCTTTTAGAAGAGATTCTGCAACTTGGATCAGCGTCGAATCTCTGTGCACGTCTTACTGTAACAAAAAGAAAACAGATTGAAACACAAACATGAAACAAATGGACCTTGCCCTAAACTGAGTGACTTGTGTGAATATTGACAAAAGTGATATTAAACCCTTTATTGAGCACAGCTATGATCTTACTATTTGTTTCTCAACCTCTGAGGATAAAATGTCAGCACTACAATCTACAGAGGAGCAACAAGACTTCATAAAAAAAGAGGAGACGGGTGGACAGGAATCCCATCAGCCCTTAGATTACCCGACGACCAAAATGTCAGACAATCATTTGACAATCAATAACAGTGGCCAGACTTCGTAAAGGTCTTCCTCCCTGCCCGTCATCATTCTGTGTGTGTTGCAGTATCAGACTGAGTTATTTCTCCTGAAGGCTGTACCAGCACATCCTGAGATGGGAGTTTTTTATTTAGACGTGCACTGCTTAGAGTGCTTAAATTGAAACTATTAGTGCACAAATCGTTCAATACTGAAGCAACACCCATAATTTAAGACTCTACAAAATATAAATTATGGGCAACCTTTGACACGTGTTGGAAATTGTACACTGTTAAAAATGATTTCCTGCAGCATTCAGCGTGATTGAATTTGTTGTATTTTGTATTCATATCACGCTGAATGCTCCAAGGCCTCTCTTTTAACATACATTCTCACTTGTTTCAGCTCAGTTTACAACAAGACTTAAGAAATGCTGGAGCATCAGTGTTAATGTGTGTCTGTGTGGGTGTATTCGTCGAGCAGACCACGTGAAACACCACACGTTAAGTGTTGGTGAGCAGCATAAAGAGCTCTGCACGCTGATAAACCTTTTGCTTCAATTAATGTCTTACGATTCAAACAGGAAGCAGTAAGTCAGGCTTTTCACCCTCTGCCAGTGGTGTTGTACCTGCAATTAAATATGGAAGTTATTGGGTTTGGGACGCCATCTAGTGGGCATACACAGAGCATATCAATCCTCTTACTGTACACAAAGATGTTTTCAATATGCCATGACTGTGACTTTATTAAACAAGCCAGGCCCCACACACACAATACTGGGTACCACCTTGTTATAATACCCAAAAACTGCAGAAAAAGTAGGGCTGGGTGTTATAGCCTAAAAATAAAATCCCCAGTTTTTTTCACACAAAACTCAATTTCTAATATTTATATACTTTTTTTGCTTCTTAAAGAAAAGAAAAACTCCAAGTGACACAAAAATGACATGAATCAAGTTTTGCCTTTATGTTACCAAAACATATTCCCAGACCAAACAGAATTTCCCTCTTAAAGTTAAAGTGTGTGCCATAAAATGTTGATTATGTAGTTCAAACGTAGGCAGGTTTGTCTACATAAACACTGACAGCTGAGCTATTTTTGTACATTTTCAGTATTTATAGTTTCAAACTTTGCAATAACTAAAAATTGGAGTAAGTGAAGAAAAAAAATCTTGATTTTTAATTTTTAAATCTTCTGCAGAAAATAATTCAAATGAATCAATTCAATCAATATATTGCCCAGCCCTAACAGAAATAAATTGCAGTTACTGCAGATGTTTTTATTGTTCTGTGCAATTTAGACAATTTACTTCAATTTGATTGAATCACTCCTCTCCTGTTGGTCAATGCTGCTTATTTCATTGTGAGAAAAAATAAACAAAATGAAAAACAAGGGGTGCTGGTTTGGCAGCATGGTAAGCAACCAGGCATGACCCATATACATGCTTCTGCCGTCCCGGGTTCGAGTCCAGCCTGTGGCCAACTTCCAGAGTGTCCTCCCCCTACTCTCACTTATATATATATATATATATATATATATATATACATATATACCTAGATATACAGTGCCCAGCATAAATGAGTACACCACCTATTAAAAGTATGTATTAATCAATATCTAAATAAACAAAAGAACAATTTCCAAAGTTTTGACAAAGCTGAGTTTAACATAACATTTTTTTTTACCATCAGATGAAAATAATGGTAATATGATAACCAAAATTTAGCTTTGCTCCCACCTCTTTGGATGTACTCATTTTTGCATCTTGATCTTAAATTGAGAAAAATACTTATTTGTGTGCCACTTAAAAAATCTTGTTTGCAATGAATGGCCCACATTTGGGAGAGTATTTTGTGGTATAGTATGCCAAAGAAAATGTTGATTTTGAAAGGAAACTAAAGGTTTTCTGACAAGTCTGAAGGGGTGCACTCATTTATGCTGAGCACTGTACATCTGCCCTACAAAGGAAAAGTGCAGTATCTGCAGTTTTTCCATTGGGTTTTTTTTTTTTTTTGCACTTATCAAAAGTGCAATATCTGCCCTTATTTTCTCTGAGATATTGCCATTTGTTACTTTGCAGTAACTGCAAAAAAGCACTGTAAAACAAAGGCAAACTGCAGTAACTGCACTTACTGCAGTTTGCCTTGGTTACACCATGAAGACTATCAGGTACAGCGGTTTGCCTTGGTTTTAGGACCAAATCTGGGCCATCTCTACTCAGACTTGAGTTAAACGTTAACCTGTTGCTGTAGAACATTTACATTATAGTGTTTGTTTGTTGATCAGCTCTGCATTTTATGTACAAGAGCCCAATGTATAATGTTGTTATGTCTGATGGTCTGACTTTATGTTTTATTTTGTGTTAGTGTGAAGTCACACATGAAATGCTTGAGAAATAAACACTGTTATGATAACAAAAAACAAAAGAAATTCAAGGATAGATAACTCTATCGTTCTGTTGTTGCTTTTTATCATCATTAAGGAGGAGATAATCACACATTCGGTGTTGCAGTAGCGGTGTGTGCATCAAAAAATAATATATCAATATTGAAAATGAATATGCCAACTAAAAAAATAAGTGAAATGGCCTTACTTACTGCACATACTGCAGTACGTCACTGTGTGGTCATGTAATTATACTGCAGTAAAACAAAGGCAAAGTGCAGTATATCCTATAAAACTGTCAAATTTAGCATGAATGTCAATATGCATTAAATTCACTTCCCTTTAATCTAATAAATCATACACTTGGTAGTTAAAAATGATTTCATACTTTCACTTGGTGAAAAAAAAAACACAAAAAGCTGTTTTTCTCCGTTTGATATTTTTGCAGATACTGTACTTTGCCTTTGTCGGGCAGTGTGCACACCCACATACATCAGGTATGAAGATTTCTTTCTGTTTTTAAAGTCCACCAGCCTCCAAACTCAGACAGATGCGCAACTGAACAGTAAAGATAGAAAATGTTTTGATGTAATTAAGAATTATTTCAAAACCAAGTCCGCTTATAAAGCAGAGCAACAAAGTTTTTAAGGATTGGCACCATCATGCTAGACTCGTAGCTGTGATATAGGCTGTCAGATGAGTTCATGTGTTTTATGGTAGCCTTTACAAGGGGACCCCCAACAAAAACCTCTGCGGAGATCCAGAGTCTTCAGTGACGACAGTAGCTCAGGTAAACTCACACTAACACTGCTCAAGTGCAAATCCATCAGTGTAGCAACATGCAAAGTCCACACTTCAGCTCCACAAATCATTTTACTCACCCAAGCTGAGGGTCAGGACAGGAGAAAAGCAGCGGGGCTGTTCTTTCTCAGTAAACTTGTCCATGTCCACCTGAGCAGGTACTGCTGTCCTCCAGCTGTCTGTCCTGCTGCGACACACGTGCACTGTGAGGTTACGCAGCGAGTCAGCGGCATTTCCTCTTCCATTTAAGACTGTTTGCCCAGGTAACTTCCACTTTCAGTCACTTCAAGTCAGAAAACTGAGGTGCGTCGTCTTCATGATGCTAACTGTTAGCAAACTGTTAGCAACATTTTCTCCAAAACCGCTCTGTGGAAAATCCGCGTGTGGTTTGATGGCAGTCTATTCAGCATCTGTGAGACACTTTATTTCAACTTCCTCTAAAAACTTCGTCGTTTTTAAGTTAAAATCCTCCTCCTTCATTTCTGGCAAGCTGACCATCATGGCATTGCCCCCCCCAGTCTCACTATATCAGCCGCTTCACTGTTAAAGGTGTAGTTAGTATTTTTAAAGTTCGGTTTTATCTAGGGATGTAACAGTGTGAAAATGTTACATCACGGTTTTCATTATCAATCATCTGCATTGTTGCAGTGTGCTCAAAATGTTCAAAAAGTACTTACACACAATGTGTTTAATAAAGTTTTATTGAATTAAAAAATAATGTGAATTTAAGAACAATCCGCACTGGTCAGAACCTGACCCTGTTCATGTCTCTGGTTCCTCTCTGAGGTCTTTCTCAACGGTCCAGCCAGGCCGCTCCCCTCTGATGCTGCTATGGGGGTGTTTTTGGTGGAGGTGCTGCTGGTGCTTTGTGGTTCTTCCCTGCCTCCCTTCCTGGAAAGCTTTTTCAGCACACAGGGTGACCATCTTCAGTTTCCCCTTGGCTTCCTTGTAAAATCCAAAACACAACCAGACTTAGTCCGTTTCGAGGTGGGATAAATCTCCGGTAGTGTCCTTGCAGAAACCAACCACATGCTTTCGCTTTCATTTCAGGTCAAACATTGAAAACCGCACATGCTCACTTGCGTCTAAGGGACTGCTGCTGCTGTTTTGTCGAGGAGCAGACACAAATGGCCCTTTTCCATTAGCCCTACTCTACTTGGCTCGGCTTTCCCCGACTCTACCCGGCTCTACTCTACTCGCATTGTGCTGCATTTCCACCAGCCCGGTTCCCTACCCAGGGGGGGCGGGGTCGCCATAAAACAGCTGGGCGACACTGCGTTCATGTCATTTTGAGCGCGACACAACAATCAAAACAATGGAGGACTTGGATGCAATAGTATACTTGATGCTCGATCTGTGGCTTTTTGTTACAAACCAAATGAAAGAGGAAAGCAGAAGGCGGCTGCAGGCGGCGAGAACAAATACTCTTGAGAAGTACAAGAGAGTTTTGGAAGCTATAACAGTCTGAAGCCGAGGACGAGAGCAATCGGACTGCAAAGAAAAGACGTATGAGGGGTAAGCTAATGGAAGCTACCGCTAGCTTGTAAGCTAGCTCGTAATGATAAAGTCCCGTGTTTAACATTGTGATGGCAGCAAGTTATTGCCATAAAGTAACAAATGTACTGCAGTCCTGTTTTGGGCGTCGCGCTCATGACTCATCGGTGACGACATTCTCTGACCAATCAGTAGCCGGCAGTCAGTCGACATCACCTTTTGGTATCGACTCAGCTCGCTTAGAACCAGAGCAGAGTAGGTACTAAAACTGGTTTGTTTTAGGAGGTACTGTGCCGGTGGAAACGCAACGCAAACCGGGTAGAGCCGAGTAAAGTAGAGTAGAGTAGGGCCAAGGCGGGCTGGTGGAAAAGGGCCAATAGTTCTGGCTTTTTCAGCTAATGAGCAGTATCACCGTGAGTTATTGATAAAGTGAGGTAATGAAACACGGTTTTAATGGTAATTAAAATAGGAAACAGTTATACTAACTGCTGGAAATGTTATCAATAAATTACATTCCTAGTTGTATGAGGTACTTGACAACAGTGAAGCGGCTGAAAGGGCTCTCAGCAGGGCTTTACCTTTAAGGAGGATGAGCTGAGACTACCAGTATGGTACAATGCTATTGGCTACAGGTAATTCATGTAATTGTGTGAGTTTTACTTAAAAACGAACCACGAAACTATGTTGAGTTGAATGTACAATTGAGCAAAAAATGTCAGAGTGCTTTATTTTTCTTCTTGGAAGTCTCCATGTTTGGCATTTTTATCTTAGTATGCAGCAGATGGTGATGTGTTCTTCCTCCAGTCTGCTTTTTCACTCTATGGACTCATGAAGACACATCAACAGCAGAGGAAACTAAAACTGAACCAGATATGACTGATTTTGACTCAGGTGACGATGACGTTGCTTTTACTGTGGATGCACGGTGTTACCTTTATGAACTGGAGTACAGAAGAAGAAATTCCTCTTCCAACCCAAACAAAGAGAATCAGCAGATTGTCACCCTCGTTTATAACTGCTGGAAACTGTTAGAAACTTGAAATTGACAGGCAGGCAGCATTAAGTGAGGATTTAGTGAGCTGTCACATGTGGTTGACAGCTGCCCACCTCTGGTCTATATGGTGTTGATGGCACTCCCCTGATTAATAAAAAAAATATATTAAAAAACACCATGAAACTTTAATGCAAATATTTTCATCAAGATTAAATATTGCTGTGGATAGTTGTATGAGAGATTAATCAGCACCTCGCTGTATGGCAAAAACCTCCTATCTCCATTTTTATTTCTTATTTTTTTTCATAAATCCGTGCTATTGGTCACCTTTCGTGTTGGTGAGTGGATTTTATATATTTTAACAAATAAAGGTACCAGAAATAATTGCTAATGGGAAAATGCAATACTCATTCATTCATTCAGGAGTGGATTTTTTTAAATATTTCCTTAAAAGAAGAAATTCTGGAGATTGGAGGTTTGTGCCCAAAAGCAACAGTATTTTATTTTGAATAAATTATTCATTTTCTACACCGCTTATCCCTTTCGGGGTCGCACCAGCTGGAGCCTGTCGCAGCTGTCATTGGGCGAGAAGCGGGGTACATCCTGAACCGGTCACCAGTCAATCGCAGGGCCACATAGAGAGACAGACAACCATTCAAACTCATACTAAGGGCAATTTGGAGTCACCAGTCAACCTAATGAGCATGTTTTTTGGTCTGTGGGAGGAAGCTGGAGTGCCCACGCATGCACAGGAAGAACATGCAAACTTCACACAGAAAGGCCCTGACCGGCACGGGGATTGAACCAACATCCTTCTTGCTGTGAGGCATGAGCACTACCTGCTGCTCCACCATGCCACTCTTTGAACAAACTATTTTTTCCATAATTAATTTGTCATTACTGCTTTATAATGACAGGACTAATATTAATGAATTTAGAAATTTTAGCATAAAAATTCTCAAATTTAAAATTACTGCAACAATTAATCACAACTATTCTGAGCATCTTCTCTTTATTTCCAGGTAGCTAAAACGCCACCATTAGTGTAAAAAACACAGATTCACCTCAGTCACAGCCGATCACAAAGGAGCAAATTACCATATAATTGTGCTCTGTACAGATTCAACACACAGTGCATATAAAAACAATCCATTTGAGATTGAAGTGCATTAAAAGGCTGTGGTAAAAATGGCAAAAACTGAAGTAAAAAACATTGTTGAGTAACATTTGTAAAACTTTAAAGCAGTTTCTACACAGTATTGAACCAGAAATACCAAGAACTTCAGACACAATGATTTATGGCACAGATACTAATGTGGCTGTGTGTCAATAAGGCATAAGGATTTTAGAGTCTCATTTATTTGCAAGTTTTAAGTCCAAGAGCTTCCAGAAAATTAACAACATTCCTGTGATGTCTGTAAAAAAGTAAAAAATAGACGTCCACTGCAGCTGTTGTAGATGTAGAATCTCCTTTTGGCCACTAGAGGGTGGTGTTGCATACATGATAAATCCATTCTGTGCTGTATCTGGTCTTGGATTAGTCCAGCTATAGACCAGCCACAAGTCTTTATCATTACCCTTACGAGGAAGACTCCTAACAACAAAAACACTGATGTAACTCTCCAATCCTGGCTCTCATTCCAGGAGAAATGTTCATCTTTAACAGAGAGTGGTTTTTCAGAGGAGGTGTGCGTTCAGGTCATACTTCTCACAGAACTTGTCTGTGATGGGGATGCAGGTGAGGTACTCGCACCAGTCGCACTTCACCGGGTAAACATAGAAGAGGACGGCCAGAGAAGAGAGCAGAGCCAGGAAGATCAGCAGGAAAATGCAGATCTGGACCCGTTTACGGTACATGTCGGAGCGCCCAAAGCTAAGGGAGAAAAAAAGCCTGCTTTAGTCCATTCATACTGAAGTAGATTAAATATTATACAAATGAAACACGATATGACAGCTGTATTATTTGGCAATTTCAAATGCACAGATACAGTAAAAGTACTTGTGTTCACACTTTTAGAATAGTAAGTTTTCCATAAGATCAGCCTGGAGTAAAATAAACTCGGCAAAAAAAAAACATTTCCCCTTTTTGAACATTACATGAATCAACTGCTGTTATTTCTCCTGAAAGCTTTGAGTTCTGTATTAAGGCTCATTATTTGGCATGGCATGAGGACCACAGTCAAACTTTCAGAAGCACAATAATCTGGATTTACCCATGCATTCTTTCTCAATGTGACATCCAAGAAGCAGTTCAGATACTGAAACCTGTTTAGTGCTCCAGGTGAGGATTGAACTCACAACCTCAGCATCACTCTGCAGGTCCCTGTCTTATAAGTACCACACACTGACCGATTGCACCACTGAGGCTGGCAGAAGCTTCATGATTAACATCATTTAAACTTTTCTTTAACAATCAAGTTTTCCTTAAATGAGTTTTCCTAGTTTTCTTTGCCACACACTGAGTGGAAGCAAGTGCTAAGAATATGTTTAGAAGCTTAAACAGAGATTTCTTCCCCTGCTGAGGACCGCGAAGCAATTTTTCACCATGTCAAGTTGAATGGCTGAGTCAGGCTAACTCTATGATGGGCTTTTGCTACATTTCTACATTTTTTTATTTGATAAAAATGTTCATGAATGTTTTTTGTTACTACTTGGCAAAAATTACTTTTAAAATTTCACAGAATTAGCAAAATTCATTTAATCTATTTATTTATTTATTTTAATTAAAGGTGGGGTTCCTGGAGCCCTATGGCACTCGTTAATATGATAGCAGTAGCTAAAAGCCTCGTAATTACCCAACTTATAGGTTAAAACTACTCAAAACACTACATTGGACTGACAATGTGCTACAGTAGGATTCTTTACAGTGTTTAACTTTTCCTTGACAAAGCCCCTGTGTTTGTAGAAATTTGCATTAAAGAATAGCTTGCAAACACACGAGGCAGAACAAACCACACACATTTTTAAAGGCTGTTCTTTGTGTAGTAGCTTATGTTGGAAGAAAGGCAGTAATAACTTTTACTCAGTGAGCTTACTGCAGAGAACCTGCTAGTGCATGAGTTTCCTGTCATCACCTACCTGATGTACGGCAGGAAGGCAAAGGACAGGAAGAATCCAGACACGAAACCGCAGATGTGGGCAAAGTTATCAATCCAAGGAAGCAAACCAAAAGAGAAGAAGAAGACTGAGATGGCAAAGAGCTTTGCAAAAGCTCGCCACGGCCGCTCCAAGATCTGCCAGCTCTGAAACAGCTCCACAAACAGGCAGGCCAGTATGCCGAACTGACTGCCTGCTGGACCCACCTGAGACACAAACACGTGACGGGAAGCTGTTCTTATGTTTGTCCACATTAAAGAGTTTAATATTTTTTGATAGTTTGTGTTTAGAGGGACATCATACCTCTGCTCTGTAGGGCAGGAAGATGGCTGAGGCCAGGTTGCCGGTGATGCCACTCAGTATGTAGATGATGGAGATTCTCAACCAGCCAGCCAGCTTCTCAATGTCTCTTAACACGGTCATCTGGAAAAACACTGACACCAGGCAGTGCAGAATCCTAACAAAAAAAAAACACAACAAAACACAAAAACACCAAATATTGAATCTCCATTTTTCTTATACAAGAGAGTGCAATAACCATTTTTCTAAATAACAGAGCTCAATAAACATCTCGTTATATTTTTGTCTGTAGAGAAATAACAAAAGGTTACCACAATACTCCTTAATATAGTTTGAGAACGTTACTTTGGGATTTTTGCTACCCTTTAATAATACCAATTAGTATTAGTATTATTACCTCTGCCAAGGAGGTTATGTTTTGCGGGCATAGGTTTGTTTGTTTGTCAGTTTGTTTGTCAATTAGCAAGATTACACAAAAACTACTGGACGGATTTTGCTGACATTTTCAGGAGATGTTGGTTGATGGCCCAACTTAAATATGATTAGATTTTGGTGGTGGTACATTGTAAAGTTAAACACTGTACAGAATCTTATTGTAGCATGTTGTCAGTCCAATGTAGTTTTTTGATTAGTTTTAACATATAAATGGGGTAATTATGAAGCTTTCAGTGGCGCTACTGCTGTCATTATCTCTGCCAAGGAGGTTATGTTTGTTAGTCTGTTTGTTGGCAAGATTACGGAAAAACTGCCAGATGGATTTACATGGAACGTTTACCAGAAGTGTGGTTAGATTTTGGTGGCGATAGGTAGATTTGTCTGGATGCAAAAAATTCCTGGCATTTCAAAAAAATCCCATGAGTTAACATTTGGCAGATTTTTAAAAAATTATATCTTTGCTATGTCTTTGTTAATGGATTCGCTTTCAATTTCACAGGATAATATGGGATCCATGTCTCTATCATCCAGGTATATTCTGGATCCGATCCAGATTGACGTCACAAAAAAACATTTAGGTCTGCGCTCTCTGAGTGCTTTTCTAGTTAGTATTAGCATTAGTATTAGTATTATTATAATTAGTATTATTATTGTATTTTATACAGTTGGAAAGCCTGATTAGTCTACTTTACAATGAGGTACAACTTGTAATGACTGTGCATTCTTAGAATGAGGTGTGGGTCGTGCTCCAAAAATATGCCAAAATCTCCTGCAACTGGAAGCTGGTGCTATGGTACACAGAGTGGCAGCATTATTTGGTGTCAGCCCTGGTACCTTTTCAAACTTAGGACCAAGTTCACTCAGACTGATGAAGTCAAATACAGACGGCAAAGTGGGTGTCTAAGGAAAACAACATCCCAAGAAGACAGGTTCCTCACCCTTGCTTCTCTGAGGAAGCGTAGGCTCTCTTCCATTCGCAATTCAGCATAAACCGTCAGCTTAATGTGCTTAAAAAACTTTCTAGATCCACACCTGGATTCTGAACACTCATCATCATCATCATGAACTTTATTAATAGCAACATTTTATTTCTACTCTGTATCTTATGTTAATAAAATCAGTATATCTTGAAAACCTGATATGCTGTTAATCTCTAAATGAGTGTTTACCAGAACTGATTTGATACTTATAGCATACTGTTTCAATAGAACCTACCCTGCATGTAAAAAGAGAGACAGCCAAAGTCTAGAGAACTGGTCTGGGACCTCCGGGTTGAGAAAGGGCAGCAAACCACACACATCGTCCATGCAGGCCACCTAAAAGACAGAAATTTATGAAGGATGTTGATAGGAGAGAGGTGCATCAGACAACACAAAGATCCACTGCTGCCATCGTGTGGTGAAAAAAGTAAGTGCTGATTTGAAGTCAGTCCAAATCTATTCTTATCATGAGAGGCTTTCAAGCTCCAGTGGCGCAATCGGTCAGCGCGCGGTACTTATAAGACAGTAACCTGCAGAGTGATGCCGAGGTTGTGAGTTCGAACCTCACCTGGAGCAGCTGACATTTAACAGAGACATGAAAAGATTTGCAATGAGCTCTGGGTAAATCCACTGTGAAGTCCACAGATATGCAGACTGACTGAAAGTGCATGGTTTGCAGCTGAAAACATGTTGTTCAGGATTTCACCATGACACAGCACTATGCACACACTTCCTGTGAATGCGCCTTAGGTCTGTGAGTGTGTGAGTGCACTCTTTGGCATTGAGCCTTTGTCCCCTTCAGGATTGCGATAGTGGCTGGAGCCCAAACCAACTGCTGCTGAGAGGGAGACAGGATACACCCTACAATCAGCAGCCAATCACAAATTAAATCACTTTCTTCAAAGTAAAGTTTTTAAGAAGAATAAAAGTATGAAAATTAAAATCCTTCCATTCAACAGACAACTGCAAGCTCCAGTGGCGCAATCGGTCAGCGCGCGGTACTTATAAGACAGTAACCTGCAGAGTGATGCCGAGGTTGTGAGTTCGAGCCTCACCTGGAGCAGCTGTGCTTTAATTAAAGATTTGATAAAAAGGGTGAGGGGTCTTAAAGGAGGAAGATCTCGGTGTGAGAGCTCTCTGTTTGTCCTACCTGTGAGCACAAGGTGGCCTCCTCATGGAAGTAGCCGTTCATAAAGTCGCAGTACTCCCTGGAGGTGATTTCACACCTGCAACATAAAACACAAGTCAGCAGCTTGGATTTAAAACGTCAACATGTCACAGCCACACTCAGCCTCTGTTAACGTAAAAGTGGAAATGTTGAAATTGATAGCACTGATCTCAATCAGAACTTTAAAGTTACGTTAGCTGTCTACACTGGGTTTTAAATCATCCTGCTGTTTTAGGCAGACTTTGTGAAATTAAAGAAATAAATTTACAGATTAGATTAGATTAGATTAGATAATACTTTATTAATCCCCTTGAAAACCTTCCTCAGGGAAGTTCTAAATGTTCAATGTTCAACATTTGTGTGATTAGGCATCTTACATGCATGTATCTCCCTGTTTGTGTGAGGATTCTTTTAACAGCTTGTGACCTCCGCCAAGGAGGTTATGTATTTGCCGACGTATAATTGTTTGTTTGTTTGTCTGTTAGCGATATGACACAAAACTACTGGACGGAGTTTGCTGAAATTTTCAGGAGATGTTGGTAATGGCCCAACTTAGAAATGATTAGATTTTGGTGGTGATCCAGATAACCACCATGAGCAAACGATCATTTTTGCTCAATAACTGTCTAGCTAATAATGATATCAATATAATTCTTAGTGCTAGGTCAGGTTTGTGCTCTGAGTGCTTTACAATGATTATTATATATTTTTTTTTACCAAGCTACAAGAGTGCAACAGTGAAATCTATGACAAATTTCCCTAATGACACCACGAGATTAACTGGATTGGAGTTTATCTTTTTGTATCATACTGTTTTTTTCTAACAGCCACTGCTTACCGGAAAAATTTACTATAACGTGGTAAAAACAAGTCACAACAAACACACAGGACCATTTAGAGTTACAGAAGAGTTTATCTGATGGCTGTAGGCAGAAGCAGACCAGCTATACCCGTTGGCTCCCAGTGTTTGAGCTAAGCTAACAAGCGGTGGGTGAGCTTTGGCCGTCTCTTTCCTGTACTGGATGCACAGACAAAAGAATGGAGTCTATCTGCATGTCACGGACTCGGGAGTGGGGCAAGACATCAAAAGACAGATAAAGCTGGCGTATCCCTTTAACCCTGTGAGACGGGGCTGTTTTCACATTTTTACTTATAACTCAAAAACTTCTCAGGGAATGTTGGTCATGGCACAAGAAAAAACTGATTCAATTTTGGATCCAGGAATTTTTTCCAGAATTTGTTAACGTTGCACTCTAGGGCAGTATTCCATAAAGGATGTTAAAAATGCCTTGGCAGAGGTTTGTGCTTCTGGAGTACTTCCATCTTGCCAAGCTATAATATACAATGATTGTAAGCCGCCCAAAATGGGACGGCCCAATCAATGTCCTTAAGAGCAGGAAGAGGTGAGAGCTAGGAGCAAGATGACAGCAGGAAGTGACTGTTTGTACAGAGGTTAGCATAGATGCTAACAACATCAGTAGCAGTTTTATCAGATCTGGACTGCATTTCTTTACGAAAAACAAATAACGACACTGAAGGCATTTCTTAACAAAAAGAATAGTTTTTCTCCACTTCTGACATATTTTGCCAAGAGCATGTTGAACAAAGTGACTCTCGTTCTGTCCTTTACATCGCTGCAGTAGCTCCCAGCTACTACATTACTAGACTGGCCCCGTAATGAATGTGAATGACAGCATGATTGTCCAATCACCTGCCGGATATGCTTCTAAAAGATTCTGCCCCCCCAAACACTTTCTGTGTGCTCTTACCAAGATGGACGAGTGAGATATACTGAACAGTTCATCTAGTGTGTCAGGTTAACAATTATTGCCTTTCACAGTTATGAAAATTGAGTTTTTTTTTCCTTTTCCCATTTTTTTAATTACAATATTTAGAGATATTTGTATTTTTGCATCTGTATTTCTATTTAAATAATGGTGATTATGATTTTGTCATAATCGAGCAGCGCTAACATTTACAACAGTATGCTAGAGTTTCAGTGCTGACCTGGTTTCTTTGAATAAATTCTGCTAATCTTAAACGGGATCCGTGTTATCTATGCAAAGATATTACATTTTTAAGAAATAAACTCAAATATTTGTGATGACCCCACCAGAGGGTAATACCTGTGGGTGAAGGTGCAGAGTTGCTGAGTTACTTTCAGAGTGACTTTGAAACTTACCGTCCTTTGGTTCCTATACAGCAGGGCCGGCCTGTGATGGTGCAGTCTATGTGAGGGAGGTTGGTGTGATTCCCAGAGTTGTACCTTGTGCAAACCTGACAGTCAGAACAACAGAATGCCTTTTTGTTTGTATTTCCAGTAGTTGTGGTGTATGCTCCAGCTCCACTCATGAATTCAGTACCATGTAAGTTCACTTACTGGCCACTTGGTGATGTCATCAGGCCACTCGTGAGGGGAAACTGAGGCTGGCTCCAGGCAGATTCTTACCAATGAATATTAAAAAAGACGTTATTGTAAAAACATTAATTATTTCCATTCACATAGACCTGTTTACACTGTTATCTTCTGTCCTTCATTGCTCCATGATCACCTTTTCTCAGTTAGCATCGGTCATCTTTTCATGTAGCTCTTTTACATACTGCCTTTCTTTGTATGCTGAACTTTTATTGCACTTTGATTACTTATTCATTCATTTAAGCATCTGAGTCGTAAAAATGAAAGTCTGTCAAGAAGGGCTGGCATGGTTGTGTACCCAGGTTTGAAACACCAGCATAGAGTTCTTTTAGTGACTGGGTTTCAGTGTTACCTGGGGTCCTGATGGCAGACTGCCCCATGCTGGCGTGGTGTACCGTTCAGACTGGGAGCACTTGGGTGCTGAGGCCACTTCACCCACACTGCCAGGGTGCTCTGCAGGAAAACACAGAAAGACACAGGAAAAAAAGCACACACAATCATTCTGTTTATATTTTAACTGTTAAGAGCCAATTCTTAGTTAAAATTGTGAAGCATGCGTAAGTATACTCCATCAAAAGATACCGCTACATACAGATATGTTGGTTTTGTCATATTTTCCAAAACTTATGCAAGTATTTTATGCACAAATGAGAAATATGGTAAAGAACAATTTGGTAGGTCAGAAGGTAGTCTAAAACCATATAAATTAGGGCCAAACCAAAGGAGTAAGGAGTAAAGACTCTAAAAATGTTTGTTTTTTCACTGACCGAACACTCCTCCTGTACGGTCTGAAGGCAGCCGGAGCGATCGTTCCTCACACAGCAGCCAGACTCTCTCTCCCTTGCTCTCTTCTCCTGGATCAGTTGGTGGATCTCTTCATCTTGACGCATGCACGGTGAAAATTTAGCTCCTAGGTGGATCAGTGCCTCCTGAAGACGAAGATATTGAAAGCTTGGTGGAGCTGTTGATCCATCTTTCCAGATGTGTTTCTGTGAGTTTATCTTAGGAAGACTTCAATTTAAGGCTCCAGCGAGGGAGCGTAAAAATTCACCAGCTTTGGTGACCCCTGTGGAGCTCACCTTTAACAATCTAAAGAACAACTGACTATAAATATTTTCCTTGTAAGAAGTTATGAAGGCTTTATCAGCAGCCAGCTGTTAAAAGCCTTGTCTGACACCTACCACCTGACCGGGGTGACAGGTACAGTGTATCAAATACATAACAGTTTATAGCATTGGTCTGTCTTGTTGCAAATTATCCTTTTTGTTTCAGTGGGTCATATATAGACAATCGTGTTCACTGCAGGCTGCTTCCACATGGCCTTTGAAAATTTTGACTATATTAAAGATTTAACTGTCATGAGTTTTGTTTTATCCCTTTGGAGACACAGGAGCTGGAGCCTATCTCAAGCAGGGTACATACATAAGGATTTTCTAAATCTGAAGAGTTTTTTTATCTGTTAGAGACCCCACACATGAAGATAAAAAACCAGGCACTGAACAGTTTGGATTGTATTGTGTGTGGTGTGCTCCGATAATCTCAACACAGCACACCAGACACATAACGATTCTGTCCCACCACTGATCTACAATCTAGTCCTCCAAGACAGAAATCTCACATGATCAAACGTGATCTAACAAAAATGAAGAAGAAGAAGCATAGCAACAACCATAAACGTTGTCTATGGCAACAACCAGAAAACACAACACGCAACATGGGAGAGGACATACGAAAAGAGGGAACGATAGTGATCTTGGGACTATTTTTGATGGAAAATCAGGAACTCAATAAAAGACTGTGAAAAAAAATCCTGGAGACAGCGTGAACATGTGAGCTGGTCATTGTTTCTGAGGTCCATCGAACTTTATGTTTATATTTCAGCTCGGCCGTGCTTGTTTTTATTTATGCCTCCCCCCTCGTTCCTTAGTCAGCTCACTTCTTGATTGACTACATTTCCATCCACGTCACAATTCACAGAGTCACGACTCGAGAGTCGTCGGCTTTCCCCACACCCATGAAGATATTTGGTCATAAATATTGAACAAGTTTAATACTTACTATTGCCGGCCTTGACCCGTTTTGGAGCCAATTATTGGAAAAAAAAAACAATCTTAACAAACCTCAGACCACAGAATAATCTTACAGGACAGTCTTATAAGACAGAAGATAATCGGGCGTTTGCCGTCCTTGGTTGGGAAGGGGGAAAGTTGGGGAATAATCTTAATGTGTGCACCCCGCTAAAGGGGAATTTAGAGTCACCAGTGAACCTGACAAGCAGGTTTTTTGTTCTGTGGGAGGAAGCCAAAAGGCCCTCACCGACACTGGTTTGAACCAGCAATTCTCTAACTGTGAGGCATGCACACTACTTGCTGTGCCACCTCATATGTTGCTCAGTTTGAGAGAATTTGATTTGTTACCTCCGCTAAGGAGGTCACCTTTTTGCCCGCGCTTGTTTGACTGTCAGCCGAACATCTTGAAAAGATATGTATGGAATTTGATGACATTTTTAGGGAATGTTGGTCATGACACAAGGAAGATGGGGTTTGGTTTTGGGAGTGATCTGAATATGGATGCAGTCCCAGGAATTTTTCAAGGATTTGTTAACAGTGCGAGATAGGGCAGTTTTAACAGTAATTCATCCGGCAATGCTGGAAATAACTTTGTGGAGGTTTGTGCTCTTAGAGCACTTCTAGTTTATAGTGCTACAGATTAGGATGGCAAAAGTCACCTTTAATCATGTTCTAAGAGCATTAAACTGACAATTTACAGTGAACTACTACTTTTAGCTGACTGTCAGGGTACCATTACATTACTTAAAATACAGTCTTTTCTGCTAGTCTTCAATGGCACCATAACTGATTATGAAAACTAAGTTGTTTTCTTTTTTAGCTTTTCTCTTAAACCTTCAACAAAGTGACAGTTGATTACTTTAAAGTAAATTAATAAATACATCCAAAGAACCAGGCAGCACAGTGGTGCAGCAGGTTAGTGTGTGGGCCTCACAGCAAAAAGATTGCTGGTTCAATTCCCTGTGCTGATAAGGGTCTTTCTGCCTTGGATGGTCTCCTCTACCTCTGTCAGTTTTCTCTGGGCACTCCAGTTTAAATAGCTTGAAAGACAAGTTATTTATTGTTCAAACTGATTAACTTTTTTATCAAACATTCGTTCAATTTGAATTTGATGCCTACAAAATGTTAAAAAAAAATCTGGGACAGGGGCATGTGTACCACTGTGTTACACCACCTTTTCTTTTTTATGATTCAACTCTGATTAAGTTTTGCATTGTTTTTACAATGCCCAACTGAAAAGTCAGTAGAAAATGAGACAAAATTAAGATACACAATCTCACTGTAACAATAAAACATAAAAATACAACAAAAAAAATAAAAATAAAAATAAATAAATAAGAGGGGGGTACACCACCTTTTCTTTTAACAACACTCAGTAAGCGTTTGGGACCCGAAGACCAGTTGTTGTATCTTTGTAAGTAGAATTCTTTCATTATGGCTTGATGTACAACTTCAGTTGCTCAACAGTCCAGAGTCTCTAGTGTCGCATTTTACGATTCATGATGCACCGCACATTTTCAGTGGGAGACAGGTCTGAACTACACACAGGCCAGTCTAGTACCCACATCATTGTCTTGATGAAATAAGCAGGGATGTGCTTGACAAAGGTGCTTGGATGGCAGCATATTTAGATCCAAACTTGATAACTTTCAGCATTTATTGTGCCCACACAAATGTTAAAGTTACCCATGCCATGGGGTCTAACACACCCCCATACCATCACAGATGATGGCTTTTGAACTTTGTGCTGATAAAAATCTGGATGGTCTTCTCTTTAGTCTGGAGGAGACGACATCCATGATTTCGAAAAACAATTTGAAATGTGCGCTCATCAGACCACAGCACACTTTTCCACTTTGCATCAGTCCATCTCAGATGAGCTCAGGCCCAAAAAGCAGGCAGCGTTTCTGGGTGTTGTTGATATTTGGTTGTTACTTTGCATCGTAGAATTTTAACTTTCAGTTGTAGATGTCGCCACAAAATATGTTAGCTGACAGTGGTTTTTCGGTTTTTAGTGTTCATGAGCCTACATGGTAATATCCTTTACCGAATGATGTTGGCTTTTAATGCAGTAACACCTAGGAAATCAAAGGTCATGGGCATTCAATGCTGGTTTTCAGCCTTCACCCATTCTCTGAATCTCTCGATGATATTATTGACTGCAGATGAGGAAATCCCTATATCCCTTGCAATTGTACGTTAATAAACTGGTTCTTAAACATTTGGGCTATTTGTTTACGCAGTTGTTCATAAATTAATTAACCTCTCCTCATCCTTACTTGTGAGTGACTAAACCTTTCAGAGATGCTCCATTTATACCCAATCAGGACACTCAAAAGTTTCCAATTAACCTGTTCACCTAGGAAATGTTCTAACTAGGTATTTTTTGAGCAAACCTTAATTTCCTCAGCCTTTTGTTGCCCCTGTCCCAGGTTTTTCAGAACATGTTGCAGGCATCAAATTAAAAATGAGTTTTAACATGAAATTTCTTGCCTCTGTAGTGTAGTCAATTAAGAATAGGATTTGCTAATCATTGTATTCTGTTTTTATTTACATTTTACACAGCATCCCAACTTGAATTGAGGTTTGAACACAGACTGTTTGATTCACTCGCTCAGATTAGAGGATTTTTAAAGAGAGAAACTTTATACTCACTGAGCTTGGACCAATCCAGAAGTTCTGTTGTTGCACAAACTTGACATTTTCATAAACTCCCTTATTCCTCAACACCTCCATTTAGAGAAAAAAAAATACATATTGCTCATTTATGTTTTATAAAAATGCAACATATTTGTAATAAATGCTGGAAAATGCACTTACAGAGTCCACTGTTTCATGTTGTGTGAAACCAATGGGTGCAATGCCATAAATAGTGACCGCCAAAATGGTGATGAGTAAATGGACAAATGTGATCCAGTAGGTAAAGAAAGGTCTGTTAAGAGGGGGAAAATTGCATTTAACTTCATATAGTCATTCTGAAATTAGGAAACAAACATCTCACAGGAACATATGAATTAACTGCATTACCTGTGATTGTCCATGTCCTCAATCTGCCTTCTGACAAAACTGTCAATTCGCTTTCGATATGATCTGTTTGTGAGACGTCCGACCATACCGAGCCCATAAGGCCTCTTCTCTTTGGCAAACAACCTCTTTACAGGAACAGCTATCCTCTGTCCCCTCTGCTGGTTGCTGTTAGCGCTCACTACTTCCTGTTTTAGACGCACCCTTGGTTGTGCGAGAGAGCCCTCTTTTGCTTTTCGCCATCCCCGCTCTAAGGGCCTGGAAATAAGTGGGAGGAGAAGTACATGTTATCATGATGCAGAGCTTACATGTCTGTATTATACCAAAGGTTGGTCCACAAATTGGACAAATCTGCTTTAATTCTTCTACTTATAAAAATACTCATAAGATCATAGCCCTTTTCCAATCTATTGTTGTTTTTTACTTTGATAATTGGCCTTTACTGACAGCAGAATGATGTCTAAATGGACCTTTGACTGGATTTGAACCCAGGCCACCCGCACACAAAAAGAGCATTAGCACACAGGGACTATCCACTCCACCATACCTGCATCATTTCTGTCCCAGCAGGTGTAGCATATCACTGCTGTCAGGCACAAACCTCCTATCTCCAACACTGTCACTTTTCAGGTGGTTAAAAAAATCTCTATCACTGAATGAATGAATGTTGTATTGTCTTGATTACATTCTTTTGTACATGAATTTTGTTTAAAGTTTAAAAAAACAACTCACAAACATGAAAGGTGACTAGTAGGACTGTTTTATAGATAAAAACAATTTGGCATGATAATATTATAGCAACTCACAGGTTCTATCTGTCAGTACTTTTTAAATGTATTAATTTCCAACGTTTAATGAGAATTTTGGTTCAGACAAAACAAAATCAGTTACTCGTTAAGTCCACATGAAGGCACTGTTGAGAAAGGTCGGACGGGTTGATGTCCATTGTGCTGGAGAGTAAACAATCATTGGTGCACAGGAGAGAGAGATGAAAGAAACACATTGTTGGCATTTAAATCTGTTGTGTGGACCTATTATGGACTTTGACAGGGACATAAGAGATGGACATGATACATGGGGACCCATGAGAGTAAAACAGAGTGGGCGCAAGGCTCACCTCATGCAGAACCAACCAGGGACAGCGAAAGCAGATGGCAGTAAAGCTAATGCTAAGCTAAAAAGATAATCCAGCCAACTCTTGACATGCTTAGCTTGTCAAAGCTGCCTCCCAATTCAGAGTGATCTGAGAAAAAAGCTCAATCTATTATTAACCTTATCAGCAAAGACTGAAGGCCTCACCATATCATGGGACACAAGGGCTTTTGTTACATGATAGCCGCCATCTCTAAGTATTACTGTAACAACAGCGGCACTGAAGCTCTTCAGAGCAGTGAAGCTAAAACTTAAAGAGAGGCTGAGCTCAGCAGAGTGGGCTGCATTAAAATCAGTCTGTGAGTTTAACTCATTTTTTAATAACACTGAAGCTAAATGATGACTACACTGAGATATGATATCTTTAAAATTTTATAAAATTCAGTCTTTTTTCTTTTGGGATGTAAATGCAGACATTAAAGGGTAAAAAACTGCAATATGCTGCAATGTTTGGTATCGCAACACTTGGCATAATTGAAAATATTAAGTATCACATTAAAATGGAATTGGGACTCATGTATTGTGATAACATCGTATTGTGGGGCCACTGGAATTCCCAACCCTAACCTTTAATATTTAACACTGGGAGTGACTGTGAACCTTGTGTTTTCATCCTCATAGGTGCATTCACATCATTTTATAGCAATTCTAGTATATTTTTTTCCTTTAATTTTTTTCTTGCTACATATAGGCTCATGCAGTTCCTACATTGTTTGTATATTGCATTTTTGAATTAAAGCTGGTTGGAAACAAAGAACAATATGTCAAAGGTTTATGTGTTCATGTACAAGGTCTAAACCCACAGCATGAGGTGACTCCTTTCCAGCTCATTTTTGTCCAGTGCACTTCCTGTCAGCTCCCTCTGATCCAGCTGTTTGAGGTCAGCCTCTGAGGGCGTCTCAAAAACTTCATCGGCATAACTGGACAACTCATCTGGCAGGCCATCCTAAAAAACGAGAAAAGAGAAAAGGTTCAAAATCATATCAATCAAAACACGTTCTGTTTGACCAAAGGAACAGAATATCTTGTAATAATTATATTTCTTTTAATTTCTTGATCTTAAAGAAGAAGATCTTCGGAGAAAGAAGAATAAATCTCCAAAGGTGTACATTTTCATGTCTACATCTGAAGAAAAATATGGATTCTCATTAAGAAAGTGTTACACAGATGTAGAGATCACTGCTGCTTAAACTGTACCTTTAAAATAAAAGTATAGGAGCTATTATGAGATTTTATTTCAAGGTCTCATATCCCATGTCCTTGCTTTTTAAGGTATTTATGTTGTAAGGATGGGCTTGGGGAGCAGAAGAACATGACACCTTTGCCTAAACTCTCAGTTTACAGAGAAATACGCTATGCTACTTTTTGAAAAAAATGACCCTTAAAACGCTGTTTTTTACTTCCTGGGGTTTATGATGTAAGAGCTATACAGCCTCCTACATGTGTTTGTCACCCCTCCCCTGTCCCATCAGGCATCATTTGGGCAGCCAATCAGCACAGAGCTCATTCTCATAGCCTCCTGTAGCCCCCCCACTCCCTCTGATCCAAAGGGGAAGGAAAAAAAGCTACGTCTGATCCTCTAAAGGGCCAAAGTTTTTCATTTTTTTTTTTCAACGTAAATCAAATCTTTGCTCAATAGACACCCAAGACATGATGTAAACATTCAAACACACAGGAAATGGGACCTTTAAGGTTATACAGGTGGAGTGTGTGTGTTACTGCTCACTCTGGTAAAAAAGGAAGTGTCCAGATCATCAGGAAAGTCCACAGTGTCGTCCTCAAAGAAACTAGGTGGCATGAAACTCCGCCTGCGACATCGTCCTGCCGTGCTGTCACCTAACGTCCGACCCTGATAAACAGCACCACAAAAACATTGTCATTTAGAGCATCAATATTGACATTACCAAATGTAGTAAGCTGCTAATGCCACCATGATGGCGTGTTTCCCTGGCATGGAAGTTTATCCGGGGGGAATCCCTCATTGTGCTTTCACTTTCTTAATAACTTGTGCGTAGCAGCACTAAGCTCAGTGGATAAGCTGTGCTCGTCCAGGACATCCCATCCAACGGATCGCTGAGCACTTGTTGTGAATCACCATGGACCATCTGCTGGTTGAATGTCCCCACTAACCCTCAGCAAACACAGAGACACATACTCTCACTGAGCTGCAGTCTGTTTCCTCGTATACATAAGAGCAGCAAGTGGGCCGCGTGGAGAGAGGTGTACTGTCACTGTGTTCCCTCTTGGTTTAATCTACATTACACCAGCTGATCTCATGGCTTACATAACATACAAACACACACTATAATGCACATATTGGAACCAGAGATCAAACATATCCCTTCATATATGTAAGGGAAACAAATACTTTGTAATATATCAGATGTGGATTTCTAGGAATCCCTCCCTGTCATTATGGAGATTATGGATGTGTTGGAAAATGTTTTAATGCTTAAATCACATGCTTACTTTGCTATAAGCCTTATAAATATTTATTACAAATATAATAAAAAGCTGAGCAATCATTAATCCTCAGCTCAGGCTTCTTTCCTGATAAATAAACCTTTATAGACTGGGAGTGATCAACTGCTTTTTTCCCATAACAGATGATGGCTCTGGCCTGCAGCCATTCAACAGCATTAGTGTAAGCAGTTGTAGTCACATTACGCCGAAAAAGTCAATGCAATTCAGAGAAAAACAGGAGCTTTAAAGGGTGACGGAGAGTTTAAAGCACACAATTTGAATTTTTTAATGAAAACACATTAAAAAAAATGAAGACAATCACTTTCATAAGAGCAGCTGCAGCTTTGAGGCTCATGACAGCGACAGACTCCCGTTTGCGTCTCCGGGGTAACCTGTTGAGGCCGGAGCGGGAGCTGGAAAAGGAGCAGAGCGAGGCGGTGCCGGGGGTGATGGGAGTCTGTGGGACACCGTCTGCATCTTCCACAACGCGGAAGGCTCGACCCCGCGCCAGGGGGTCCACAATCTGCAATCATACAGAAAGACAACAGGAATTATGATGTGGTTAAGCTCAAGTCTTCACATTTAGTCATGAAGTCAGGAACAACAGTAAACACAGCAGGAGAGTGGGGACACACAGAGAGCACATGTGAGCAGGAGGTATATTGATATAACGGAAAGAAGTACCAGAAACTACAAAATTAAACATTAATTCTCATTTTTTTAAATCAATTTCACCCAATTTAATGGCAGCTCAACTAAATGCTGCTATATTAATCAACAATAGTTTCCACTTTATAATCATTAGCTGTTAATTAGATTGATTTCTCCACCCATGGTTGTTATTAATAATACTAACTATCTTTTTATCCATATAGACTTGAGGACCCTCTTAAAAATGACATGCCACATCTCAAGGGGCTAACCTCTAAAATTTTCAGTTCAACGAAGACAAATATGATAGAGACAAATTTAGGGTTTGGCGTAAATAAATTTGTTGTTATTATACATTTTCGTAGTAGCCCCTCTGTCTAACTTGTCAAATGTCTTGAATTCAGGATATTCAATCTTACTGTTCTGTGCAATATAAACAATTTAGATCCAACATCTCATTTAAAGATGTTGAAGTTAAATTTGCTTGACAATATACTGTATGTCTTTTTAAAATCTAGAAATTAGATGTACTTCAAGGTATGTGTTAAATAAAAAAAGTGCATGGAGACATTTTTTGATCAAAAACAGTGAACAATCTTGAAAAACAAAGTATAAAAAAAAAGTTTATTGCCTAGAGTTCAACTACCCAATGCAGCTTAATTAAACAATAAGTATGTTGGATTTAAACAATTTAAATAATTAGGATCTTGAAAAAATAAACCCAACTATTAATTTTCAATGTAATCTTACCACTTGTCTCTGAAGTCATGATGATATTTCGTCATTAAAAAAGCCACCTAATTAAAAACAATAGATGAATAAAAAGTCAAACAGTTGAATTGTTAAGTAAAATAGGCACAAATCTGGGCTAACTGTTGATTAAAATCATTATGTTTACATACTATATGCTAATAGCAGATTGTATGTCGACACTGCCGATATTTTTTTTCATATTTATTTTTTAAAATATTTTTTCCAATGAATTCAAAGTAGAAATCTATTCAGTATTTTTTAATAATCCAATGTTAACATTCCAGTCAGGCCTTCAGAACTATGAGAAAAAAGCTTGCAAGCTAGCTAAGCAAGCTAGCTTTCTGGTCAAACTGCAATAAATCTTCTTTTCTTAAAATCAATTAAGGAAGTTATTTCCTCGAAGAATTGCTAGTATAAAAGCTGTCAAACTATCTACAGAAACTTGCTTGATGGCTGGGCTGTAAATACATCATTTACAGCCGCTCCAGTTTTCTTCTTCCAACCCAATACCTGCTGAACTCCTTCTGAGTTCCAGCCAACTTCCAGCCACTGGGAGTCCCCTCATCTCTCCGGTGTTGTTCCCAAATTTCCACCATAAACACACCCATTCATGCTTTTGCAGGGTGTCCCCATGAAATGCTGCTTCCCTCACAACTACACATTCAGTGGGCTTCATCTTCTGCCCTTATTAGAGTAGAGTTAGCCACTAAGTGTTTGTCAAGTCATCACCGGGGATAGCATCACAGCCACGACCGTGAGTCGATCCCTGCAAGTTCCAGTCAGGGACCAGTCAAGACTCAGTTGGGGAAAGTGGGGAAAATTTAAGTGGCTCCATCTGTACATCAACAGTTAATGAAGACATTTGGTTCATCTTGATGACTGCTGTTACATCTAGGGGTGGGGATTGGTAAGATTTTATTGATACAAATGCCATTATGAATTCTGCTTATTGGTCCAATTCTTTACTGATAACTATAGATGTTTATGTACGGTAAAAGTTGGCTAACAGGTTCGTTTGTCTCAACAATGTCACTCCTGATATCTAATTCTATTTTGACCACTTCTGCCCTGTCTTCCACCAAAACATTTTGACTTCTTTGTTGTCATTTCTGCTGACTGCCTCTGATAAGAGTGTGAAGTTCTTAATTTACACGGCATGCAGGGCAAAGTGGAGAAATAAATAATGGTATTGTTTAGGAAAAGTCTAGTAATTTTGTTTCTTTTAGTTATTTGGGACCATTTCTAAGTTGAATTGTTTTTTTTTTTCCCATACCTACACCCTGTCATTACATTTTTAACAGTTACCATATTACATTTAGACACAGCGTTACTTTTTGATCCTGTTCTCTCTTTTGACCTTAAAAAAATTCCACATGAAAAGAAAAATTGGAATAAGACCTTGGTCCTCATAAAATATAGACCAAAGCCATGCTCTGTCGTCTCATCATGGCTTTGGTTGATAAAAATGCAATGATGTTACTAAGGACAGAAATAAAAAACAATTCCTTTAAAGAAATGGTACTAAAAAGCTAAAAGAATCAATATTATTAGACTTTTTGCTGAACAATCCCCTAATTTATTTCTCCACTTTGCACTGAATGCGTATATATCAAGGTGCTCTCATCAGAGGCAGCCAGCAGAAATGACAACAAAGAAGTCAAAAACGTTTTAATGGAGGACAGGGGGCAGAAGTGGTCATATCAGAACTGAATATAAGAGAGCACAGAGGTTAGAAAGCACTAAACCAGAAAGGGTGAAGGTATGAGGAAGGGAAAAGACAAAAAGGGAAAAGAGGAATATTTTGCCCTATCTTCTTCTCCATGCCTAAAATGTGCCCGAGGTGCTGGCCTACCCTCTGCATGCCATAGTGGTGGTGGTGACTGGGGTGGTGGGGTGGGAGGTAAAGGGGAGGAGGGGTCTCAGTGCTGGCCAGGGAGAGGTTGTCTTGGCTGTGGAGCTCCATCTCCCTCATCACCTGCGGCTTTAGACCCCCATAGAGTTGGCTGCAGTGCTGCAGGCTCTTCCTTCTCCATCGCTGGGTGCTGTCGCTGTCTTTGCTCACCCCGAACCAGTCGGCTGTACCCCTGAGAGTGGAGGGACTTAGGTTAGTACAGATATGACGATATGAAGTTACGGTATATTTTAGTGGCTCAAAGAGTTTTTTTCAGTGTAAGCTTATTATGTTATATCAGATGCAGAGGTGGCAAAAACTGTTGTTGTAAAACTGTTGGAGCATAGAAACTTAAGGCCAACTTCAAGAACCTACAAGGCCTCCATGAACTCCCCAAAAGATGCCCATTATTTACCCTGGGCCCTCTGAGGTCCAACATTCAGTCCATTGTCAGGAACCTTGGTTTTATCTTTGACAGCCATTTTAAATTTGATAAGCAGATCAGTGCCGTTGTAAAAACAAGCTTCTTCCAACTCCATCTTTTAGCAAAGACAAAGTGCTGTTTTAGGAAGGTCGATTTTGAAAAGACAATCCATGCATTTATTACTTCCAGATTAGATTATTGTAACTCCTTGTACGTTGGCTTGGACCAGTCATCTATGAACTACC
Organism: Cetoscarus ocellatus; assembly: GCA_037902135.1. Taxonomy (NCBI): domain Eukaryota; kingdom Metazoa; phylum Chordata; class Actinopteri; order Labriformes; family Labridae; genus Cetoscarus; species Cetoscarus ocellatus. Next base: position 141,448 of record JBAMNC010000901.1, on the reverse strand, counting down.
TCCAGCTCATCCAGAACACTGCAGTTCGACTCTGGCAAAAGAAAGCGCAAGCACATCACACCAGTTTTAGCATCCTTTCACTGGCTCCCAGTCCACTTACGCATTGATTTAAACTTCTTTTAATTGTTTTTAAAGCCCTCAATGGTCTTACCCCTCTGTACCTGTCTGAGCTCCTGCATCGCCACTCCCCAACCAGAGCCTTAAGGTCCTCTGACCAGCTGCTGTTGGAGGTCCCTAAAAATAGACTGAAGTCCGGAGGTAACAGGGCCTTCACAGCTGTTGCCCCTAGACTCTGAAACGGTTTCCACGTCTATATAAGAAGACAGGGAACTTTCCAGACCCTAGGACTTTTAAATCTTCCCTGAGGACCCACCTCTTCTCCCTGGCGTTTCATAAATAAGCACACGCAAATCCCAAGCACTGTAGTTTTTCCTACTTTTACTGTTTTTATTTCACTGTTTTAATTTATTGTTTTTTTTTTTATCATAATCTATTTATTTTCTTCTTTTTATCCATCCTGTGGACAGCATTTTGATCGACTGCTGTCGTCTTAAAGGTGCTTTATAAATAAACTTCACTTATTTATTTATTTATTTATTATTTAACCTTTATTTAACCAGGCTAGTCCCATTGAGATCAAAGATCGCTTTTTCAAGGGAGGCCTGGCCAAAAATGACAGCAATGCAGTTTCAAAATCAAACACACACAGACTCACACAGCTCAAGACAAGCAACAGGTACAGTTAAAAAAAAAAAAAAAAGCTAAAGCAGTGGCATACAGACAGTTTGATTTCAAGAGTTTTCACTAAAGATTTAAAAACACTCAGAGACACGAGGTTCTGTAATTTAAATTCAGTCAGCAGATTGTTCCACGCAAAAGGAGCAGAAAACCTAAAGGCTGTCTTTTCCTGTTCAGTTCAGACTTTGGGAACAACAAACTGCACAAAGTCAAATGAGCGCAATTTATGTAATCCATCCTTTACAATGAGCAAAGAGGAAAGACTTGACATAACTACGAAAACTAAACATATTTACAGTCTGCAAAAAATATTTTTTTGTCTCAAATGTTCAAGTCTCTATAGAAAAGCTCTGTGCAAGAATGATTTTTGATTATATCCAACCACTCATCCATCATCTAAACTGCGTATACCTTAAGGGTTCATGGAAGGCTGAAGCCTTTCCCATCTGACAATGGGTGAGAGGCAGGATACACCCTGAACCAGTTGCCAGCCAATCACAGGGCCACATAGAGAGACAGACAACCAGTCACACACACATTAACACCTAAGAACCCAGAGATCGAACCTTATTGCTTTGAGGCACGTGCATCACATGTTGCGCCACAATTCCACCCAGATGTTGACCATACCGTGAAGAATTCCTGATTTTGTTTAGTACATTTTCTACTTCATGTTTTAGGGTGTCAGGCCTTTCTTCCATGTCATTTTGGCCACTTTAATGTGTCGTAGTTAATACAGTAACAACCACGTCATGGATGCCCACTGACCTGCCAACAGGAAGTTTGACATGTTTGATTTTTGTCCTGCCTGCCAACATTTGTTCTATTAGTCACAGTCGTGATGATTAGTTTGGTGCCTCCATGTAGACTTTCATGTCTGATGGATGAGTCACAGAACATTTTTGTCTCGTTGATTTCCTAATCTGACACTGTGATAGACAACAGAACAGATAAAAAAAAACTGTGCAATCCGACCTCGGCTTTAGACTTCTAAAAACAACTGAGTATTTTGGGGGTGACTGGACTGTACCTCTCCTCTCTCCTGATTTTCAGAACAATGTGTTGATTAGCTGATTGGCTGAAGACTCGATTGGTATTTGTTTGTTTGTTGATTGCTCTATTGTCTGGATTGATGGAGAGTACTTTAGGCTCCACTAATATAGACGGGTATTTTTAAAAACTGAGGCTTTTCTGTGCGTTTTATCCTTCTGTCCACATGAAAATGTCATTTCAGGTCCCTGAAAACACATATTCTGGAAAACACCAGCCATGGTGAAGATTTTAAAAACTCCGTTTAGGAAGTCTGTGGACAGGGAAAATTGTGTTTTGGGCCTGAAATGACACTGAAACAACATTTCTGCAGAGTGATGTCACTGTATGCAACATTCTCACAGTTGTTTGCAGACATTTCTAAACTGTTGCTGTTTTAAAGTGTTGATACCTAGACTATTTACATGATCACACAGACTTTCTGTCCCTTTCTCATGATGATGCTGCTTCAAGACATGAATTTTGCTAATTTTATGTCTTTAATGCTATTAATGTAATATTGTCTTTGTTTTTAACTCTACAAAGCACTATGTATTGTTGTATGTGTGAATAGTGCTCTTTAAACGAAGTTGTCTTGCCTTGGCTTTAAAAAGACTCCAACTACATAAACACCGGAGACATTTTGGCCCTGCTGCTGTGGACTTACGAAGCTTAAAAAAATCACAATTACAATTATTTGGCCATTTCTTTAGCTCCATCCCTTTGTCATTACAGTTCCTGGTATTTACTTCAGAGAGATCAACGCAATTAAACACATGGTAGTTCTTCAGACAGCACCGTACGACCTTGACAAGCAACCATGAATGACCTGCTGCTGTGGACCTGCTCGACTCCATGTGCTCTAACCTGCATCAACCATCAACAGAAATGACATCATTTAACATAAATTCATACCTTCAGACCAGTTAAACCCATTTAATGGCAGTTCAGCTCGATTCTGCTATATCAATCAACATAATTCCTCTCCAGATTATATTCATTATAAAAATTAATTTTAATTTTAGATTGATCTCTCTAGCCATGGTTGTATTGATTATACATCCATGGTAACTATCTTTACAACCATACAGACATGAGGTACCCATGGCCACTTTTGTCTGTGGTTGCCATAGTAATAATAGCTTTTAAAACCAACAAGAGTACCTGTAAAACTATTAAATAAGATGATTTGATCAAGATTATCAGATATGTCTCAAAATTAAGTATAAATAAAGAAATATTTACTCAACATGCCTGCTAACACAAGTCAACATAGCCACAAGTTAAACTGTAACACCAGTCAGTCAGACACTGTTGTGGGAACAGATGTGAAAATGAGCAGTTTTTGTATAGAAAGTAAAAGTAAAGCTGCATTTCATGGACATATTTATATGGTAATAAGCCTTTAACAGTGCATTTGTGTGTTTTAGCATTTTCTTGTGGACAGAGACCCGCCTACATGTTGACATCGCCTTTGATGTCAAAAAAAACTTTGGTTTCATGGTCTGTAAATATGAAACCACAAGCTTCAATACCATAAACACAGAGCTGGCCCTTCCCAGTATGGCCCCCCCCAGGCAAGATTTTACATGGCGCCCCCCCGCCCACCATTGCCTTTAAATTACAGGATAACTTGACACCCAATTTACATGATTAACAAATTACATACAAAAAATTTGAACTACAATATAAAATTGCCTTACCATGAAATAAAAATCATGTAAACAAGTGAAAAAAAAAAAAAGTAAATAAATAGTAATAAATTATAAATACAACAATCAACAAACAATTTCAATAACTACACAGTTTGCACACAATAACTCTATACATAAGCTCCATTTACACTATGCAAAAACTACATAAAAAAAAATTAATAAAAAATATATAAAAAAGCAGTTTTTCATGAGAAATAAAAGTAAACAATTCTGGCAAGTATTTGTCATTATTATGTTATAAATTCTTAAAACAGTGTGTAATAACAAAAAAAGAAGAAAAAAAAAAACAGATTTGAACTTTCAACAGGTTTCTCTTTATAAACAACTGTAAATGAACACGTACAAGATTTCTGAGATGACCAAAAATAAACTTCACCTATTTAACATAAACTCAAACATTTTTGTATGCCTACAGCTTTTAGTGTCCATGTTACAGCTTATTATATTAGAGGTATATGAGGTTTTTTTTAGCTGATGATAGTCCCTGAAGCAGTTCCTGTCCAGCTACAGACAGAGTCCAACCTTCCCAGCTCAGCTCACTTCCCACCCCTCCCCCTCAGGCGATCCAGCCTTTGCCGTTTTTCAGATAGCGTGAATACTCAAGGAGTTACGGTAATTTGAATCATCCATGTCTTTTTCTGTCGCCGGCGACAGCTTCGTGATATACACTTATATTGAAGGTGATTTTTTTCCCCAAATTCATGGCCCCCCCTGGAGGCCATGCTGCCCTTAGCATTTGCCTATATTGCCAAATGGGCCAACCAGCCCTGCATAAACATGACCACAAATTACACACCATAACACATTCAGCAACTTTAAACACATAGAATGACTACAGGATAAGGGGAACTCATGAGCTGCTTTTTGGTCAGACACTATTAGGTTCCATTTGATTCACAAATCAGCTTAAACTGAATTTTGGATTAAGGTTAAACGATGAGATAACAAATATGATCAAATGAAATGAGGGCTGTCATCTGTACAGCTGTAGAGCACAAAGCGGGCTACGATTACACAGCATGATTCATTTCAGTTCATAATATGAAAATCCTTGTGTAACACACTACAGGACTTAAAAAATCTAGCTTCTTCTATGCATTTATGTCCCTGCAAAATCCTTCTCTCTCCCTGTGTGTGTGCATGTTTGATTACATGAACACCAATAATCTGGGTCAAATGTAAAACATGTCTTATGTCCTTACACAACATCCTGGCCTCAGTTTCGAGAGCTGTTAAGATGCACATGTTGTCTGATCGTGCAGCCAACATGAATGCTTGTGTTTGTTTCTCATTAAAACATAAATGTGTGCTCAACATGTGCAACCAGGTTCACAGTTTTTTTCCATGAAACACACTCTGCATGCCAGGCTGTGTGCAGGAGGGGGAGGCCTCCAAAAGTGTTTGGAGAGTAGAGTGCTCTGTAATAAACACTCAAGCCTCTTCATCAAGAAGGACACCAGCTGGGGATGCCTTTTAAGGCTGCGCAGGGGCTGGGAAGGGGTGGCGCAACTTTTCTTCCACGAAGAAGAAAGATGACACATTTGGGAGAGCAGGAGGGGAGCTGGAAGAGTTTTGAAAGCTGGAGGTGGGGAGGGTTGAACATTTTAACATAGGTTACAAGTCATTTCATATGAGGTAGCCATTGGTGAACACATGTAGTGACAAGCTTAAAAAACTATGAATACAAGTATTTCAGGACTGATTGATGACAGCTCTGATCCATCAGCCATTTGACACTAAAGCCAAGTTAAGCCACGTGAATTTGCTCATGCCCTCAAGGTAAGGCTGGCGCACACCAAGCAGTGATCTGATGTGTCCTAATTACAGGCTTACACTAAATTCAGTTCATCATGGAGATAAGAACAAAAATAATCTGAATCAAATCATAATTGCTGAACAAGCAGATTGTCTAATCCACATAATTACGAGCACTGATGAAAGATAAGGTTTTCAGAAAGGATAATTCAACAAGAGGACTTCAGTCACAGATCCATGGGCTGGGCTGTCAGTTTAACAAAAGTAAGTGATTTTAAAGACAAATAGATCAAGAAGGGCTCAAACCATCCTCTAAAGAGCAAGCATGGCCATACATGTGCATATATTTGTTATCATATATTTATTCTGTTGGTATTATATCAAAGAAAATGTATGTCCTAGTAAATTAAATTAAAAATAAAGAAACAAGGAGTTGTCATGTGAAAAAATTACATTTATTTATAAGTTAAGTGTGAAAAATGTTGTAAAGCAAGAACACATTTAAATGATCAATATCAGTTATTTATTTTTATCAATTTGGAGAATGCAAGGATAAAAAAAGAAAAATCTTAAACAAACAATATTTGCCTTCAACAAAGATAGTTTCCTGTCACTGGTCACAAAACACAGCAAGACTAAGCACTAGAACAAGACACAAGGTAGTTATGCTACATCAGCCAGGTCTCCCAGGTAGGGCTGAACAATATATCGTTATCGTATCGATATCGAGATATGAACATTCAAGATATTGATATCGAAAAGCAACGATATAAACAATATAGATTTCCCCCGCGCTAAAACTGCACTTTCCACATTCTTTTGTATTATGATGTTTTTATTTTTCTGAAAAATGCTTGGTTTTCACCGAACCCATAGTCGTATCGTATCGTATCGTATCGTATCGTATCGTATCGTATCGATATCGAGATATCTGGCATGAATATCGAGATATGAAATTTTGTCAATATCGTTCAGTCCTACTCCCAGGTAAAGCTGAATTCACACTGCCCTGAAAAGGTGTAATATTTAGGCCCCTGTGACATTTTGCTTCCATTGTACAACAACTTCCATTGTGGAAACAGAATGGGGGGAACAAGTCGACCCCCTCTTTGCTCCATCTCCAGAGAGGGAAACACAAGGACTAAGCGGGGGACAGCCCTGCAAGGGACTGTTTTTGTCTTGTATCCAAGCAGTATTGCAGTGTGAATTGGCACAGGTATTATGGTCTTGCACAATTATTATTAATGTGTCAAGGTGTAGGTATAACAGAACCATGTTGCGGCTCTTTGGCATTAAGACACTGTAAATTGGGCTGAAGATTTCAAAGTAGACTGGGTCTCAGGATGTTCTGTTCAAGCTCCTTTGAAAAAGCCCATGGATGCAGAGGTCTGCCAGGGAAACTTAGTGCAGCAGAAGTAAGACATATCATGCTTACTTTCCTTTGAAATTGTCCAGCAGTGCAATCAGCTCAGAACTGGAAGAAACCAGGAGAACTAAGGTACATCCGTCTACCACCCAGAACATTCTGGCTGGAATGGGTCTCCATGAAAAAAATCACAGCCATATAGCCATACCTCTGACATACACCAAAATGTACAATAACTGGGTGCAGAAAATGGCAGCAGGTGTTTTAGACTGCTGAGTCAAAGTTTGAAGTATTTGTATACATACAGCCAAAATATTAGCTGAAAATATCAGCTAAAAGCTCTTTTTGGCCAATAATCAGCTCTGAAGGCCATTATCTGCAGGTACCAATAATGTTCCAATAATTTTGTGTGTTCCTTGTGGTTAGTTCAAGGATAGGGGCAAAGGCCGTTCATTTAGTTGCACCCCCACCCAGAAATAAGCTTGCACAGCAGCTGAATCCATCTAAATCAATGTCTGCAATCAGGCAGATCCATCTTGCCAAGCTCTGATTTAAAATGATTGTGAGTGTCCCAAAGCGACATGGTCCAATCAGAATCCTCTAGAACAGGAAGAGTTGAGAGCTACAAGCGAAACAACAGCAGGAAGTGACTGCTCGTACAGAGATTAGCATAGGTGCTAACAGCTTCAGTGGCAGCAACACTGAGAGCATTTCTTAATAGGAAGGATATTTTTGCTCTAACTTTGATATGTTTTGGAAAAAGTTTTGTCTACAAAGCAGAGTATTTTTGTATGTTACACCACATCTACTATGCTATCTGATTGGCCCATAATGAATGTGATTGACAGAATGATTTTTGCCCAGATGGACAATTGAAATATATTAAACGGTCCATCTGGTGTGTCAGGTTAACCCAGAAAAGCTGTGTCCATGACTTTGAGTGTGCATAATGGAAAACTTTCACTATTGAAAAAGCATAAAATAACAGGTGTTATTTATTTATATATTAAAATGTCAAGCAACACTTTAGCCAAAATGTAAAAAGGATCAAACTCTGTCAAATTTAACAGCTGTTAAATTCTTAGTAACAGAACAAAATTTGAATGTAATGTTTACTATCTCATTAAAAGCACACAAAAAGACAAAGTGAAGCAGTAAGTTTCAGTCAAATGTTCTTATGCATGAGTCCTAATCCTCATTCCTCACACCACAAACGTCAACAAGTGTTTGCTGGACAAGTTGCTCCACTTCCACATCTCTGCTTCACTCTAGTTAAACTTAGCACACTCACCTGTCCAGAGAGCTCCAGGAGGGGGTCAGAGTCTGGGTCATACTAGTGGGGGGGCAGGGACTGTGAAGCTGAATCCCCTTCATCACCACCAGCATCACTAACACACTGCCCCTGATTACCCCCGCAGCCGGATTAAACCCCCATCGGCTGAATTCACACTGATCCTCTGCAGGACACACATACAATGTTCCATGAGGGGATTTCCTGATATCCAGGCCAGTGTTACCTTGTAAAAAGTCACTGTTATGTAAAGTTAGGATCATCACCACATGTCCGGTCTTTGTAACATCCAAGAGCAGCTCCTGATTGATCAAAAGTTGGAGTAAAAGCTGTTGTCTATCTCCAGGAGGGACTCCCAGGCTCCCAACAGCTGGACTCAGTCATGCTGCACACTCATGAGCAGAGCTTCTAAATGTTCTGACCTTGTGTCACCAGCACAACTTTCCAAATGACTCTGTGTGTGTGTTTTTCTGCGAGGGAGAGTGTAAATGTGAGAGAGGCTGGCTGGCCCCCAAGTATCCCTCCTCCAGTGACCTACTGGGTGAAGAAGACCGCGGCTCTGCTCTTTGTCAAACTGAATATCTGCCCCCCAACCATCTCCATCAATACAGCCCTTTTTGCTCGCTCTCTCATTGCCAGGTTTTACACTGCCTGTAAACACCCTTTAAAAAGCGGCCCTCAACAGGAAACAGGAGATTAGAGGGAGGCAGAGAGGGAAGATGGTACATCTAGGGCTGGACAATATGGACCTAAATATATTTTTATTTTTTTGTGTGAATGGGGATACATAACAAGTGGTTATCATCAGGGGAGCACACTAAAAGTCAGTTAAATTATCAAATTTGTATGATTAATTAGCTGGTACCAGTTTAAGAAGCAGCTTAACTAATTTATTATATTTGTCTTATCTACACAGGTTTATATTCTTGTTCAAACTTTGACAAAAACATTAATCTAGACACTTTTCATGCTAGCCACCATAGCTCCTGTTAACAACCACCTTGCTGCAAAAACACCCTTCAACCTGGATGTAAACAAAGGATGCCAAATGACAGACAGCATTAATGGCATTTTGTATGGGCATTGTGGTTCCACAGAGTTTTGATTTAAAAACTGAGGCTGTGTCAATTTATTCTTCAGAAAAGAAACTTGATGAAAGCAGCAAATAACTCGATTCAACCCAGAAATGGACACTGACAAAGACTTAGGTCCAGCAATAGCACTGCTTATGTCAATGGCAGTCCATCTTGCAAACCAACATTGAATTGTTTACATACTGACACTGTCTCTTTTAAAGACACATTTTTACCTATGTGCTTTTACAAGAGATATCACCTGAGTGTGCTTTAAATCCTCTGACGCTGCTTTTATTTCTAGTCTTAGACAGTTTCACAGGCAGCATCTCTTATTCTTTCATTTTTTAAATTTTTCATCTTTTTAAGTTTTTATCCTCTTTTGGTTTTATTTACTTTCATTTTATCTCCTTTTAGCTTTTAACTTTCAGTAGTTTTAGCATTTTTAATTTCTTTCTTCTTTCTTATCTTAGGTGTTATTAATCCTTTATTTATTTTGCTCTCTGTTTCTGTCATTTCTGGCTCTTACGTGCTTTTCCACTGTTCTAGTTTAAGTCTTACACTTTCTGTCATCGTATTCCTCACATTTCTCTTTTATTTTTCTTTTATTCTCATGAAATCTTTTAATTTGTCTGTAAAGTACTTTGTAACCCTGTTTTGAAAAGTGCTATATAAATAAAGTTTATTATTATTATTATTACTATTATTAAAAAGTCCCATGTCATGTAAAACACACAATGGCTTTGATGAAAGAATATGTCAATGAGCTGTCTGCAAATGGCTGCAGCCCTGAAAGGCATGAGGAATGGGCCCCCCTGATTTTATGGGATTGTTTAATGTGAACACACGCCCTTCCCCGATAAGCTCCCCTCCGTCCTCCAGCTCTTGGGCATGCATTCATGTGAGTGCACTTTCACTTGTGCTAGCTGCCTCCATTTCTGCCTTTGTTGCATTTGTGCTGGTGTACTTGCTCTATTTGGCCCCTGAACGTCGCTCAGATCAGCTTTTACAGCTGACAGAAGGTAACTGTTAGGGTCAAAAGCCCTCACCAGCTCCTTTATTTTCCTCTCTTTTCTTTTGTGGCATCCCGATTTATGTTCAGGTCCTGGCATTGTTAAAATCAGTCCAGCATTACATTCATTTGACTTCCTGAAATGATAACTTGAAGGGAAAAAATAAAAGTAACAATGATTGATATTAAAATAGACTCATACCTCATTGGAGTGGGAGGCTGTTTAAGGCTCCAGTTTTTAATTATTTGAAAAAGTAAATCATTGTTAGTTAGTGTTTTCAACAATTATCAGGTATCAAATTTTAAATAATAAAGGTTTAATGATTTTAATGAATAGTGTCTAAATGCCCCTTAGCTTACCATTAAATACATACAATTGTTATTTCACATTTAGGCTGATCATTATTAATTCATTTTTCTTCTTATTTAAACAACCTTTCTTCTGGTTGTTTGACCATGCAACTATTTTGTTTGCTTGAATCTACAGCTAAAACTAAATTCATATAAAAATAGTCTCACCCTATATCTTTTTTTTAAATATATTGTCATATCTTAAAAGCCAGACATATTGCCCAGCCTTAGTAACATCACATGCATTAAGAGGGAGGAGAGCGGGGAGGGAGGCCACTAGGACATGCCTGAACATAACCCAAACCCAAATACACACACATATACACACTCCAACTGTTATGACGCTCAAACTCCACCTTCATTTGCAGCACTGTATTCCTGTAAGCGCTTAAAAGAAGTCCAGCAGAGCACGAGAAGGTCAGCTTTAAACACCCATCATTAACTATAACTATGATATATTTTTATCTGTGTGGCTCTTTGGTCTGATCTGTCAAAACAAGAGGCTCATGAACATGAAAAATGACTCCTAGAGAATGTTCAGTTGATCAACAAGCACAAGGGTGTCCTCAGAGTTACCCCAAAAAGCCAGGAGTCTGCAGCAAATCACACTTCATGTTCATAAAGAAGAGATTTACCCTGAATTTATGCTCTTTGTAATGATGAGGGACCTCAGCTAACCTCTACAGAAGTCACACATATTACCTCCAAATCCTATTAACTTTCTAATAAACATCAAACACACTCAGGCTGTTCCTCTCTCACACACATGAGATAAGTCCACCTCAGCGCGATAAAGTTAAGACATTAAGAAACACTTTGAACTCTGTCTCTGGGTTTTTGTCTCCGTGTTCAAACATTATATTCAATGAGAGGGGCTGCTTTGATGTGGAGAAGTTGCTGTGTGAGCGCACAGATAGTCCGTATGAGTAAGTCAACTATTTTGTCTGCTAAAGAAACATGCAGCCACCTGGACTGATGCTGATACACCGAGTCTGTGAGACAGAGAGAGCACAGACTAACATTCATGTGTCAGAGGTAGAGTTCAAAGTGACTGGGACACAAAGCGACTTTTCTGGTGTTTGAGCAAAAACACTGAATTTACACAATGATTCAATAACTGTATATTTTGGTACATTCACAGTAAAGCTGCAACAATAAGTTAGCATCCCACTGGCTCTCTCGACTAAAGCCCTATAGGATTTTTCACTGTGTTTTGGATCATTTCTGATAATAAGGTCTGGGGTGCACATAAATGTATGAAACTTACATGTTTCGTTGAACGTAAAAACTTTGAAGAACTAATCTAACTTTCATGTTTTTAAGATTAAACAATCAGTTAAAAATCTTCATAAAAGCTATTACTAAGTTATGGAACTGCAACATGGCTTTTAGATTTAGAAACCTTTACAATATTTCAAATATTGTCATCACCTCTTGTTTGAGAATTTCTTCTTACGTTGCTGCCACACCTCACGTTTGGTCCGGACCAAATGAACTATATTTTGCTTTTTCGGAAAGTTCAGTTTGTTTGGGCTGGCGTCCAAGCTCACACAAACTCTGGTCCACCCAAAAATGCGGTTCTCATTTGCTTCCAGGCAGATCAGAGTTCAGTTCACAGTGAAAGTGAAAGCAATCCAAACCAAACAAAGACCAAACAAAGCAAATGAGCCAAAAAGGAGAGGATTGTGGCTTGGATTTGGATTAATATCACAACAGAAAAGCTAACTGCGTCTTATCAATCAATCAATCAATCGATCAATCTTTATTTGTATAGCGCCAATATGTAACAAGTGTTATCTCAAGACACTTTACAATAGAGCACAAAGCTCTTCATATTATGGATACACATATATGCTTAGATACATATATACATATATACATATATATACAAATATATACATCCAACACCCAACTTGAATCCATATAGCCAATCATGAATCCCTCCATCATGGCGGCAAGAAAAAATCTTCTGTTTAGCAGCAGGAAATCTTGAATGTGGACCCCAGTCTCATGATGAACAGCAAATCCACACGACGCTGTGTTGGGTGTGTGGGCAAAGGGAGGGAGGTAAGCGGAGACAAGTGGACTAAAGTAAGAACTAAAGCTAGTGACAGATCAATGGACCAATCATAGACCTGTCGTCGTCAAATTTGTTTCTGCTGCGAACAAATTTATTAGAGGTTAGCCTTTTGAGATGCTACATCTTGTTTTCAAGAGGGTCCTCATGTCTGTATGGTTGTGGTGCTAGCACTGCCAGCCTCCGGACTTCTTAACCCGTTAATGTCCACAAATCCATGTGGTTACACATCGTTCCAGTCAATACTCAAGTGCCGCCCAATGCAGCTTTATCTTAATTTTATGGCAAAGAATACTTTCAAACTGAACAATGTGATTACTTGATGCCAGCTGTGTATTTCTGGCTCATAATGCAACAGTGAAGGAACAAAGACTGCAACTACAGCCTCACTAGTGGCAAGAGGCTACGTGACCCAACATTTGACAGGCTTTGGTCTGCTTGAGGTACAGAGTGAAACCAAACCAAGCCAAGACAAAAATGAAACAATGTTGTAGATTCACCCCTGAACCGAACTGAGTCCACCAAACTTTAGGTGTGAAACCAACCTGATCAAGTTGTTCCTTGTGGATGGTGCAACGGCATATGAATGGTTGTTTATTAAAAATCGATCAGACTTACTTGCAGTAGGGTCCCTAGCCTTTTATTAGTCCTTATTATCAGTTTATTAGCAAATATTATTTTAAACACACAACAAAGCTTTAAAGTTCAATAGTGGGCAATGTCAAATGCATAGTGTTATTTTAGATTAAAACCTTGTATGCATGTGTTCATCACAGGGCTATTCGATTATGGTGAAAATAATAATTGTGATTATTTAGTAGATTTTGAGATGATGTTTATTAAACACTTTTACGAACAGATTTTAAAACCTCTACTACATGCTTTTATTGAATGTGTATGCTTCCAACACTATCATTTTTAACATTAAATAATGATCAATACCTAGAAATTTACATGTAAAAATAGAAATGCCTGAAAATAATGCTAACAATAATAATGGAAAAAGAAAAAAAGCTCAACAAAAAGTGTGAGTGAGTGGCGTGTTTGGAGAAAAATAGGATTTTTCACCAAAAACTTTTCAAATGAAATGCTCTTAAAAAAAAAACAAAAATAACTGTCTGTTTGTGTAGCACAGATCCAACCTTTAAAAATCAGACATTTTGGGGTATTTTCTTTGCATTATACTCCAAGGATTGTTTTAGATACAAGACCAAGCATCTTCAAACTGTTACCACCTCCCTCCCTTCTCCACTCCTGCTGTACCTGATGATCTGTTTGGGTATGGATGAACGCCGTCGGGTCAGTATTTTGGGAATGCAGGACCGCCTTCGGACAGTGGACACCCTCCTCGGGCCCCTCTGGCCCTTTGGGGGAACTGTGTTGACCCTCTCAAAGCGCACCCTTTTTTCACTTTACACCAGAGGCAGCATGCAGAAGAAAGGACAGGAGGGCAGCGGAGAGGAGACGATGCAAATTAGAGGAAAATTAAATAAATGACAGGGTGAAAAAAGCAGATTAATAAGTGTTAAGCTGCAGTTTAATTAGTTTTGTTAAAGACTGATTATTTTTGGAATAATTTTCTAATTAAAAAGACAGTTTGAAGAGGATTAGCAGCTGGAGAAAATTAGCAGAGAAGACAGAAAAATTGCCACAAAGGTACGCTAGTTTGTGGAATAAGTGTGTGAGTCTAACCTTTTAATGGACTGTGTGAAGGAGGGTAATCTCTCCAGAGGAGGTCTGAGGTAGTTGTTGGAGGTTTCCAAGGCAGCAATGTGGGTGTTGGGGTTTTCACTGGGCATGCTCACACTGCGCTGCCGCTTCAGTGGCTGCAACACGAACAGACCATCTTTTTAAATGACCCATAGTTAAGAGATCTTTACAGCAAATAAACCGTACATTTTCTTTTCTAATCCAATTTGCCTAGGTAAATGCAGTTGTACTGGTATTGTAACTTTTGAGTTTTTTACCTGAGTGTGGGTGAGCGTGTCATCCGGGGTCAGCTGGATGGTTGGGATGTCCAGTTTGAGCCATGGCGGCTTTTTTCTCTGCAGGCTGTTGTTCCTGCTCCCTGGTTCAGTCATGCTCGCTAGCTCCCCCTGCGCCTGCCAGCTGCATGACACAAACAGAACAAGAGGGGTCAGCAAAGCAAAGCTTACAGTAACTGTGGACCTCATTCCCTTATTTGCATTCTCTTCTCTCCTAGCTTCCTGGTTGAACCGGAAGTTTGTCTCGACACGCCATGTTGAGGATCGTCCCTGAGGTCTCATTTGCACATTGAGGAGAGAGGATCAAGGAGAGAGGAGGAAAATCCAAGGAGCTCACTGAGTGTGAGCATTTTGACCAACAGACCCGCCCACTTACTGGATGTTATTCTCTTATTGGACATTGCAGCGGAGCGGACTTTAATGAAACATCAAAACATTTGTGGAGACTTAAAATGGAAAAAAAGGGACATGGAAACCAAGACCTGAGAACACTAAGTGTTGAAGCTTTGTGGGAGGATTCTTCCCTATTTTTGCTTGCTGTACAACTTCAGGCGCTTAACAGCCTGGGGTCTGCATTGTCATATTTTGTGCTTCATGATGTGCCACACATTTTCAATGCAAGACAGGTCTGGACTGCAGGCAGGCCAGTCTAGTACCTGCTGTCTTTTACTATGAAGCCACACTGTCGTAACACATGCAGAATGTGGCTTAGCGTTGTCTTGCTGAAATAAGCAGGTACGTCTCTGCAAAAAGACGTTGCTTGGATAGCAGCACATGTTCCTCCAAAACCTGCATGTAGCTTTGAGCATTAATGGTACCTGTGCAGATGTGCAAGTCACCCATGCCATGGGCACTGGCACACCTCCATACCGCCACAGATGCTGGCTTTTGAACTTAGTGCTGATAATAACCTAGATGGTCCTTTTCTTCTTAAGCCCAGAAGACACTGTTCCCATGGTTTCCAAAAATATGGACTCATAAGTCCACAGCACACTTTCCACTTTGCTTCAGTCCACCTCAGATGAGTTTGGGCCCAGAGAAGCTACTGATGTTTCTGGGTGTTGGCGATATATGGTATTATATGGTAGAGCCTTAACTTGCACTTGAGGTGTAGTGATCAACTGTGTGAGCCAACAATGGTAATGGTAAGGGTATTGTAATATCCTTTACAGAATATACATACTGGTTTTTTTATGCAGTGCCACTTGAGGTGTTGAAGGTCACAGGTATTCAATGTTGTTTTTAGGCCTTGCTGCTACAGTGAAGAGATTCTCTGAATTTTTTGATGATATTATGGACAGTAGGCGATGAAATCCCAAAGTTTTTTCTTAAACTGTTGTAATTTGTTCACACAGTTATTCATTAAGTGGTGACCCCTGCCCCTTCTTCACTTGAGAATGAAAGAGCCTTTCTAGGACGCTCCTTTTATCCTGTTTACACAGTGTCCCAGTATCATTGGGGTTTGGGTTTGTACAATAAATACAGTGTTCATTTTTATATAAACAATCTTTTGTTTGAACATGACAGACAGATCATCTTTCACCGTCATCATAAACAGATGTCGTTTCATTATGCTTCAAATGAGGGCACATCTCATAAGACATGTCTCCTCTGTCCTCTTGTCCTAATTTCCTTGCATCTCTTGGTGCTTTTTTGATGAGAGGGACTGGACAATGATGAAAGGAGGAGATGCTAGTGGAGGGGCGAGTAATCAAAATAAAGGAACCTAGACACAGCCTAAATGTGTGGCACAGACAGCAATGCAGAAACAACACAACACAACCATTTTTCAACCTCAATCACAGATGATCAAAACTGATATAATCTTTTAGAACAATGTTTGAACATTTTAGATGCATGGTTAATATCAGCAAAACTGATGTAGGGTGGCTAAACCTATATGAAGAAGACGACACTTACTGAAGTTTAATTTACTCTGATACACCCTTGTCAGTCCTGGATGCAAGTTTAATAAGAACACTGCATTGTAAGTACTTCAGACAAAGACAACGTTTATATGCTCCAGGTGAGGCTCGAACTCACAACCTCGGCATCACTCTGCAGGTTACTGTCTTATAAGTACCGCGCGCTAACCGATTGCGCCACTGGAGCCTCTGTCAGTGAGGGAAATTCACAGGTTTTTGCAGGGGCAGCAGATTTTATTCAACACCACAAGGTTTTTAAACTTTAAAATACATACAGGTTTGTTTTGACCTCACTTGAGGTTGTTTAGTGCTGACAAAATAATTACATGAAATGCCTGATAGACAGTTCAGCTGACCTACAGGATATATTTCACAAGTTGAAGTTGTTGATCTAGTTGGTGGGCACTGCTGCAGAGGGGGGAGTACAACATGCAAGCAAGTTCTTAACTCTTGCCAAAATCTGTTGGAAGTGGGGCAGATATGTCTTCTACATTCAGAAATGTTTTCAGTGTTGTTCTTTGTTCCTCATTTAACAAAGATGTGTTACATAGCATGGTGGCACAGCAGGTTGTGCATGTGTCTTACTCCCACAGACCAAAAAACATGCTTTTAAGGTTAATTGACTGTTGAGCCTAGGTGTGGGTTGGTTAATGAATGGTTGTCTTTCTCTCTATGTGGCCCTGTGATTGGTTGGCGACTGGTCCAGTGTGCCACTAAAGCAGACAGCATCCGTTCTAATAGCTATATAGGCAGCATTTGTTGTTGTTCAGCCTTTGATTGAAGCCCTGGTCTTTTTCTTTGGAAAGGTTGCCGATTGGTCCATGATTTGCAGACTCAACTCAAACGTTCTACCAAAGTTTTGAAAACTTAAAACTGCTGGCATTAGAATTTTCAGAAAACAAGTTAGTCAGTTAAAAACTTCATGAAATTGTCTATCTCAGATGTCATTGTAGTTCTGGTTTGGTGAAGTGGTAAGCAACCAGACATGCTACCCAAACATGCTTCTGCCAGCCCAGGTTCGATTCCTGCCTTAGGCTCAATTGTTGAATGTCCTTGCCAACTTTCACAAGCCCATTCATTGTTACTCTCTCCACTTTCATACAAAGGCTGCAAAATGCCCTCAAAAAATACTCTAAAAATAAAATCTGAAAACATTGGAGTCTCCAAATCTAGTCTGCAGGGGCCTTGACCCTCATGCTTTCAGATCCTCACACAAGTTGGTACTTTGTAATTGGATTATTTTGCCATCAAGGTGAATGATTTTTTGAATATTGTCTTATAGTATGTATTTTACAATAATTTACAATAAAAAGATTATATCTGATTGATAAAAGATTTCAGCACAAGATAATTTGTTGACTCAATTTTATGTAGTTTTTCTCACATCGTAGAATCGGAATCATGAGTTGGACACAAAACTCAAAAATTCAGTGCAGACAGATTTGTCTTGGCATAAGATGATAACCAAAACATCATAAGCCACAATATAAAGTTGAATTGGTCCCCAAAGAAATGGAAAGGGATGCATACATGAAAGCACTCTCAAATCTATATGAACAGATAACTTTGAAAAGCTGTCTGTACGACAACATTGCCCATTTTTTTCTAAAGCGGGCCAAATAATAGTCAAAATATAATTTAATATCTGCAGCCTTACTCAACATGCCATCTAAACTGTAGGATGTCCTGCAGGTTAAACAATGTGATTTTTGAGACTTTTTATGGCCTTATATTTTTAAGATAAAACTTAAAACATTTTATAGAACTAATGAAAAACCCTGAAATACTTGCCAACATTGGGGTATAGATGCCAGCTGAGTCGTAAACATTCACCACTTGTAAAAAAACTCCTAAAATTAACCGGACTTTACATGTGTGAACGCAAACAGCAGGGTTTTTCACTTGGATTTTACCCTAGTATTTATTCACGTAAAGTCCGATAATAGAGTGTGAATGCAGCAGCAAATAGCCCGAGTAATTCACTGAGGTGAGTAGGGAGGGTTGGTAACGTCATCCTGTGTGACTGGCGCAACATCCGAAACAGGAGACTTGACAGGATGGATAAAAACACCTGTTGTAGCAGGGGTGTTTATTTGACTGTAAGGAGGGAAACACAAACTCTGACCCTGCTTCAGATTCACTTCTGTGTGCTCTTCCCAGCTCTTCCATCGATGCTGTTGAAAGGCTTTTTAGCCCTGATCTAAGTCATGTTTGATGGAATATATTACCCTGTCTCCTCTTAAAAGCTAAATAATGTCTGATCACCCTCCCCAGCAGTTCTTGTCTGTGTGCTGTGACTTGTTTTGACCTTGTGACATAAATATAACTATATAAAGATGAGCAGTTGTGGTCCTGGCCGTCTCATTTAATCTTTAAGGTCATAAATAGATATATTAATCTATTTCAGTTTGCTTCATAACCAGGTGAAACATCCTTAGCCTAAGTTTAGAACTTATTACTGTGGCTACTTATGTGGATTTTGCTGTCATGGTTTGTATTCAGTGTTTTTGAGTGATGATCTCATTTCATGAAACATTTCCGCTCTTACAGAGACAGCTCCACAGGATGTCAGGGACCTGATCCATAAAGCACAGAGGGGCACTGAGAGATTAGATGAGTATAACACTGACTTAAATACTTCACAATACCCATTTTAACCCTGCTAAACCCCTTTTGAGGTATCCAACACAGGTCCTAGCAGTGATCTCAATATTAAAATGTGTGGGAAATTTTGCTAAAATAGTGAAACACTTAAGACAGAAAAATGTGAAGATTTAACAGCAATAGATGGTTTTTAAAAAAATCCAGAAAGAAAAGAAATTCTTGATGCATTTTTATTTTGTTGTCACACAGCGCCCCCAATAAACTAGAAAGCACTCTTGACCCTGAAAACCCACACCTAGGACTTGGAATCATGTTGATATCATTATTAGTTAGACAGTTAATGAGTAAAAACAATAATTCACTAATGGATCACCACCAAAATCTAATCATTTCTAAGTTGGGCCATTGCCAACACCTCCTGAAAAATTCAGCAAAACCCGCCCAGTAGTTTTTGCGTAACCTTGCTAACAAACAAACAAACAAATGTCGGCAAAAACATAACCTTCTTAGCGGAGAAAATAATTCTGTTTAGACCACATCACATTCATGCAGTTGATCCTAATACCTAAATTAAAGGTATTTCTATCATCATGAATAAAAGCCAGGTATGTAACTGATCCAAATGGCATGTTATAATTTTATGTAAAAAAAAAAACAAAAACACTGAAAGCACTCTCGAGGTTTTCAAAACATGTTTGACCCACATGCTTCCTTGTGTCAGTAACTTGCAGAATTTCTCCAATGATCCATCACCTATATCAGTGACATCCTACATACTAAATGTCAGCTGCTCCAAGTGAGGCTCGAACTCACAACCTCGGCATCACTCTGCAGGTTACTGTCTTATAAGTACCGCGCGCTGACCAATTGCGCCACTGGAGCCTGAAAACTTCCTAAACTCATTAGTATTTGAACATAACACCCTTTCTTACTTCACTCATGCCTTTATCTCTCACGTTACTAAGCATTTTTTATTTTGAAAACTCAGCCTTTCAAAGGCTATAAAATATCTTCGTGCAATTTCTTGATTCCACCTCAACAAACTTCTTATTAATAAAAGTGAAAAACTGAAATTGTAAATGTTAGTGAGGTGATTTTCAATAAACTTCTTGTGGACTAACTGTCAACAATGTTGTCCCTGAAAAGTAATAAAGACATTAACTGATTTGATTTGTCTTTAAGAGGCCACATTATGCCTTTGAGTGGAGTTGTATTGAGTATCACACTTTTCACAACTGCTAACATTCAACAAAAACCTGCTAGTTTTCACATATTAAGAATGGCTGCCCATAAAGGGGGTAAAGGGCAAAGCATTATAGGGTCCAGAGTCACAGAGGGGCCCACAAAGAGCAAGCAAAGAAATGCTTTATCCTGACTTCCAGCTATATTTAACCTGTTTCTAGAGAAATGTGTTTGGAGGGCTTGGGAGTCAGAATCAGATTATATATTTATGCCAAAGTGCAAGTAATCTACCAAACAATGTGTACATTAAAGGGATAGTTCTGTATGGGATTGTATGAGCTACGCACGTGAGTTTAGCCTGAAAATTAGTCACATTGACAGGCATCAGCTCTCTGCCTGGACCCAAAAGGACATTACACATATGTAAATTTAGCTAATGTTATTTTAGGATGCAGTGATACTTGGACAAATTAGTCAGACTGTTTTTATCATCAGTATGCTGCTGATGGAAGGACACGATGGCTGTAAAGCAGAACCAAAACAAAGCAGCTTACAAGTAGAAAAGTAAGTCAAATGTAAATAAGCTGAATACAGCATGTAATCACTGTTTTTTGTGGCTTGTTTTTACTCCAAATTCGTAAATTATAGAAATTCAATGGCACTAAAATGCGTGAAATGAGGTGTAAATGGGACTTTGGCCTATGTGTCTTGATTACTGTAGATGTCATCCATCTTTTGAGCCTGTCACACTTGGGTCCTTGCCAAGTCAATTATTTTATCTGTCTTCACTCATACCAGAAGACACTTCTCAACCACCAAGTCAAGGATCGTCCCATGTCTCTAAAACTGCTTGAGAAAAAAGAATAGAGGACAGAGGACAGTCATTTGTGGACCGATAAGCGAGGACAGACACCCTCGTACTCGTTATCACTCACTGATTGGACGCTACAACACAGCGGAATTTCATGAAACTTTACAACAACAGAGGAGTTTATTTACGGAGACAAAAGGGACATCAGAACAAACAATAAAACAGCAAGAACAATCATTTAAACAAATAATAACCTCAATGAATCTGCTGACTGAGCTGACTGTGACATAAGAATGAAATTATAATCTATTATTCAATTCTGAATTTTGTTGATTTTTATTCTATTTGCATCCAGGTTCAGATCAGCACCAAAATTGAATCCCTTCTTCCTTGTGCTATGACCAATGTTCCCTGAAAATGTCATCCAGATCCATTCTTAACTTATTGAGGTATTAGTGAAATGAGAAAAACTGGCCTATCTCACTATGTTAATAAATCATTTAAAGAATTCATAGATCCATATCTGGATTCAAATCATTACCAAAAAGTAATTACTTCTTACTTGCCCCATGACCAACCTTCCCTTAATATTTGATCAAAATCCATTCATAACTTTTTGAGTTATTCTGTTCACAAGCTAACAAAAAAAAAACAAATTCTAGCATAAACGTAACATCCTTAGCAGTGGTAATAATTAAAGTCAGACAAAATGGGTGTCAAAAGCATGTCCTACGGCTTTTTACATAAACTGTAAGCCTAAATTTGAGGGCAATCATCTTTCAAAAGCATTTTCTTTATTTGAATAATTAAAAAAATTAAAACATGATACATTGCTTTATTCTCTTTTGACACACTAAAAACAGCATGATTCTTTTCAATAAGGCATAACAAGCTAAATCTGATTATCAGGAAAGCATCTAATGATCATCAAACAATTTAGTATTAAAACGATGTACCAGTAAAAATGTTACACAGGTTTTTAGCAGTCTGCAGGTTGTATCTGTGCATACCCTTAATTGACTTGTCCTCTGCTTCATTTCCAGCATCTCTCCCTTGTGCCCCTGACGGGAGGGACGAAGACAAGACTGAAGTGAAAGACCCTCTCCTCAAAGTAGCAGACATGGGAAACAGCCAAGGCTTGAGCCTCAGTGTCTTAACTGCTGTAGAAACTTTCATCTTCTGAGCTTATCACACTATCTGACATTTTCCAGAGATCCCATGCCTCTCACCCAACTAAATTTTCTACTGCTCCAGGTGAGGCTCGAACTCACAACCTCGGCATCACTCTGCAGGTTACTGTCTTATAAGTACCGCGCGCTGACCGATTGCGCCACTGGAGCCTCTGAGAGCTCCAAACCATACAATTAATCTAGAGGGGCAGCTGTGCAGCATTACTTTAAATCCACAAGATGGAGCTAAGATTCTCTGAGGTAAGGCGGCGTCTCTTTCCTTGACCCTCAGTGGAAAGCACAGTCAGAACAAGAGGGGATGATATTACTTGCTGGTGGACCCTGTGGACCACCTACAAGCCTGACTGCACAACTGAGTACAAAAGTTGGAAAAACACAGAGAGGAGAGCCAAAGCCTCCACTGATCCTGTTGTTGGGTTTGTGGGAGAGTATTTAAAGAGAGTGTTTGGAGAGTGAAAGGGGTTTTCCTGCACAGCATTTCAGTGGTACTTTTGTGGGATTAAACAAGACTTCCCTCCATCACTTTGACCTCCAGATGAGTAAGCATTAGCCTCAGTCTGAATCAAAGCTGTCTAATACTGTGTACCAACATTAACATGTATACTCTGATCAACTTCTATATTCTAACCCTTGGAAACCTTTCTGTCATGTTTCTCTTTTTGAGTTTAGAATGTCAATCATACGTATTCATAATATAGCAGTAGGGCAGAGCAGAGCTTTACGCTATGATCACAATTTACATTATTACCACATTGATATGAAAAAAAGCGTACCAACATCATTGATTTAAGAGTCAAGAGAATTGAATGTAGGAGTAAACGTGAAGCAGCGTCACTACGTGCACAAGGATTGCACCTGAGAAAGAAAGCTGCAGAGTTTTAGCCCCGTATACTACAGCAGCGCAGGAGGTGGTGATAGTTTTAGAAAAGATGATCGACAGAACTTTGATGATGTGCACAAAAAACACTTACAATGTCCCAGTCACACAACTGAGTTTGTGTTACACTCCTTCAATCAGAACTTCTCCCAAAGCATATTACCCAGGAAAAGTCCCGGTGAAAAACTCATCTGTTGGCGTTCACATACGGGGTACTGCTGGTGATCAGAGTCTTGGAAATGCCAAGTGCTGCAGTTATAAAAGCAAGGTCATGGGTGCTGGTTTGGCAGAGAGGTAAGCAACCAGGCATGACCCATGAATATGCTTCTGCCAGCCTGGGCTCGAATCCAGTTTTTAGGGTGTCCTCCCTACTCTCTCTCACCCCACTTTCACAAACCTAATGGCACAAAATGCCCAAAAAATGTCTATAAAAGCAAGTTCATGACTCATGCTATCAGCAACACCTTTGAGTGCAGCAAGGTCAGGGGGTCATGACCTTACTCATGTTCATTTATCCGTCTATCTTAAAAACACAGGAAACACATCCCAAGAATGCACACATGTATTACATTGAAATATCTCTTTTTGACTAAAACTAGTGGCAACATGTCTTCAAATTGTCCTTTAAAGGTTTAAAATCCTGAAAATTGTTAAATATTTGGTAGTTTTGAGCAGATCTGAGGTAGTTCAGGAGATTTATGCATAAAAAAAGCAGAAAAAATGTTGATGTATGATAATTTTATATGTTTTTTAGACCTGTACATTTTTGGCCTGAGAGTCCCCAGAGGGTGGAGAATTTGACCGACACCACATAAAAATACTAATGTTATGAAATCAAAGTTTGACATATTAATCACCAGCTAACCCCCCCACACTATTCATTAAATTAAAAAAATCATTTTTGGTGCTTTTTCTTCTTTTTTTTAGAAAACAAGTAGCATCACATTTTCAAACAAACATTTAAAGGGTTCAAATCCTAAAAACTACTGAATATTTCGTGACAGGGCTGCTCAATTACAGCAAAAGTCACAATTCAATTTTAATAGATACTGAGGTAACATGATAATTCACTGATTTAAAACATGCAACACATGCTTCATTTATATGCTTTTGACACTATCATTTCTTAATATTAAAGAACAGCCAGGTAGTATGTAATCTTTTAATTTTAACTGTGGAAGGCAGTTATTATTGATGTTAAAATCTGATTAATTAACCTGCTCTATTTGGTTGTTCTGAGCAAAGCTGAGGCAATTTAAGAGACTTATGCAGAAAAAAAAAAAAAAAACAAGAAATGTATGATGATTTTTACAACAGTTTTTTGTTTACAATTTTAGCTCAAGGGTCCACAAGGGCAAAATCTGAAATTTGACATTACATAAAAAAGAACTAAAATGAGGTTAATGTTGCTGCTGCTTTTTGACATATTCAAGACTATTATATCCAGCAATGCCCAACTCCCTCCTTAACTATTATATAAAAAAAAGATCTCTTTTTGTGGCAACATATATTCAAAGGGGCATTTTAAGGGTTAAAATCCTGAAGATAACTGAATATTTGGTAGTTTTGATTAGAGCGGAATAACAAAAGATTAATGCAGAAAAAAGCAGAAAAAATATTAATATATGATGAATTTAGGGCGGCTTGAGTGCACATTTTTGGCTCGATGGTCACCAGAGGATGCAAAATTTAAAATCTGACACAAGAAAAAAAATATTAATGTAATCAAGTCGGTGTTGTCACTACTTTTGGCATATCTAAGAGTATAATCACCAGCAATGAACCAGCCACAACTATTAATTACATAAAAATATCACAATTTGTGCATTTTTTTTAACATAAATTAAGTGGCATCATGTATTTGAACTGTCATTGGATATAGAAACATTGCTTTTTATTTAAAACTTGTGGTAATATGTATCCAAATTGTCATTTAAAGGTTTAAATTCCTGAAAGTAATTGAATATGTGGTAGTTTTGAGCAAAACTGGAGTGTTTAAGAGAGTAATGCAGAAAAAGGCAGAAAAATATGTTGATATATGACAGTTTTATAGCAGTTTTTTGCATGTACATTTTAGGCTCTATTGTCCCCAGAGACAGAAAATTAGAGGAAAGCACAAGGGATAAATCCACAGAGCTGTGAATGAAGCGTTAACTCAGGGCCTCAGCATCTTCATGTTCACTGTGCAGCACGGTAACAATAGCCCTCCGTCGTGCCCTGATTTGCTCCTCCATAGATTGTGTAAATGCTGAGACTGGAATTCCTCACCACATAATGCAAACACACATAAGCTCACAGCACACTGAGTCCTACTGACGGCTCTATCTGCTCTCAGAAAGAACATAATCTTGGTGCAGCTTACGATGGTTATGATGGAAAATTAATCACTGGGATTCACAGACATTTCTAAACAAAAGATATTTGGAGAAGAATCTTGGACCAAGCAGCATGCAAATGTTCAGCGACTGATTATGGATTCTGTAAGCTTAACTTTATCTGGCAGATTAATTAGTGTTTGTTTGGTCACTAATGGAGAAAACTTCAGTTCCACTTGTTTGTTCAACTCCTCCTTAATACCAAACCCTGTAAAAGACTTCAACATACACCTTATTCAACTTCAACTGACCACTTTATTAGGTACACCTTGCTCAGAGATAGGTATTGATTAGATTTTATTGATATCGATGCCATTAACGATTCTGTTTATGATCTGATTATTTAACAGTTCGCTTATTGATTCCTTCTTTTATTAAAAGTTGGCCAACACAGGTTTTCAATGGCAACAATCTTAAATACATGACACTTCTGATATTCAATGCTGCGCTGCATAGACAAATGCTTATGCAAGTTTCTGGTAGTTCTGCTTACTGAAATTTGTGCAGAAAGCAATTTTTTCTATAAAATTATGGCACAATTTTAGCCCCCGTTGATATGTTTTTTCACTTCATTTTTGTCATTTCTGCTGACTGTTTAAATGTGTGAGGTTAAAATTTGTTGTGGTTTTAAATGTTATCTATTTTATCATTTTGCCCCTAAAAATACCAACACCACAGCTAAAAACAATAATTATTACCTCCGCCAAGGAGGTTATGTATTTGCCGGCGTTGGTTTGTTTGTTTGTTTGTTTGTGTTCAAAATAACTTGAAAAGTTATGGACGGATTTAGAGGAAATTTTCTGGAAATGTGTGGAATGGGATAAGGAACAAATGATTAGATTTATCCAGATCCAGGAATTTTTTAAAAGATTCTTTGACATTGTGAGATAGGATCATTTTTGGCATTTGTGCATATAACTCCACAAAAAAATGGTCCGGGCACTTGGCGGAGGTCTGCGCTCTGAGTGCTTTTCTACTTTACTTAAGAATCACTTCATGTTTGGTCCTTATTACAAAAATCCAGCCACCATCAGAGTGCTGGTTTGGCAGAGTGGTAAGCAACCAGGCTCATCTGATCTAGGCTCCTGCCGGTCTAGGTTCAAATCCAGCCTGAGGCCCATCTAGAGAATGTCCTTCTCTATTCTCTGCCTATCTGTAAAGGAATAAAGTGCCCAAAAAATATCAGGCAATATTCAACCAGGAGTATGAGCATTTCAGAGTCATAAAGAGACAGCCCCAGGATGAAGTAGCCAGGATATCCCAATTGGCCTTATGTGTCTGGCAGGTGATCTCACTTTTAAGGGCTTTAATGTATTAAGTTCAGAAATAATAAAAGCTTAAACACATAGTAAATCAGTTATACTAAAATATTATTTTTCTGTATTTTAAAAATGACCACTGTAGCTAATGTCGAGGACAAAAATGGCAGAGTAAAAATTGAGTTGCTGATCCCTGGTCTATGACGAGCACAGAGATAAAGGGGCAACAATGACTGACAGCTGCTTGTTTTTAATATGCAACATGTGAATATTGAACTGTGGGTGGTACAGTGGCACAGCAGGTAGTGCACGTGCCTCACTGCAAGAAGACTGCTGGTTTAATCTCAGAGTCAGCCAGGGTCTTTATACATGCTTTGCATGCTCTCCCCCTGCATGCGTAGGTTCTCTCCAGGCACTCCAGCTTCCTTCCACGGACCAAAAACAGGCTCACTAAGTTGAGTGGTGACTCTAAATTGCCCTGAGGTATGACCGTGAGCATAAATGAATGTTTTTTCCTCTATGTGGTCCGGTGATCGACTGGCATCCGGTTCAGGGTGTACCCCGCCTCTAGCCCAATATCAGCTGGGATAGGCTCAAGCCCCGTTTTGAATCAACTTTTCATTACCTCTGCCAAGGAGGTTATGTTTTTGCTGTACGTTTGTTTATTTGTTTGTTTGTAAGATTATGCAAAAACTACTGAACAATTTTTGCTGAAATTTTCAGGAGATGTTGGTAATGGCCCATCTTAAAAATGATTAGATTTTGGTGGTGATCCAGATAACTGCCATTAGGGAATGATCATTTTTGCTTAATAACTGTCTAACTAATAATGATATCAACATGATTCAGAGTGCTAGGTGTGGATTTTCAGGGTCAAGGAATCATATTATGATGGTAACTCTATCATCAACCTATTGCTTATAGATGTAACAGCAATATGTGAGCTACCTTTGCACTTTCTGAGTGCTTTCTAGTTCCCCTTTTTTTGTCAGTAAAAAGATCATTGATCTGCATTTTGTCCAATGACTTCCTTGTCAAAGTACTAACAAAGTAGCTCAAGTAAACTCATCCTCCTTATTAGGTTTTACGAGCACACAAAAGGGATAAAAGAGCACCTCCTCAAAGCGTTTGTCCAAGTAAGTGGAGGATGTTTTATAGCTGGCTTTTCCTTATCATCTATCCAAACACTTCTCTTCACAGCTCTTCCAGACTTACTCCCCAGACGACTTAATGAAGAAATTTCTTTCTGTGTGGCTGCTTTATGATAAAATGACAGTATTTCTCTTGTCTGGTTGTAGCTCAGCCAAGAGGAAGTCAGTGAGCAGGAGTGAAGTGACTATTACCGGATAATGGGACATCTGCATGGGGCTTTAGTGAGATGTAATGAGCGACCACCAGAGAGGAGCTCCTGTAGATCTCAGCTGTGAATCATTCTGATTCATCGCCCCGAGTGAAATTACAGCCTCCCCTCCATCCCACAAAACCATCAGCCGAACAATAACCTCGTCAATCATATGCCGAGCTGGAGCCAATATGCAAAGTTTCTGCCAAAGTTCTCTGTAGAGCTCAAAGATATTCAACACGCCAACCTTACAAGACATCATTATGGGGAAAATTCCACTTTTTGTTCTTTTATTTTTCTGGTACAGCCAGTTTAGAAATACCATTGCACTACATTTAGTTTTTTAACTTAAATTTCCTACATTTCCCAACAGGCTGTGCAGCATTTTCCTCAGTACAGGTGCAAACATGTGGCTCTCACTAAAAGGTGGGTGTTTCCACAAATAAACCATTTGATTACTCAGCAAAAGATGGGAGTAGTAACATAGCAAAGCACAAGCATAGCATGTGATCCCCTGCAGTCTAACAAGCTGTCAAACACATCACAGCTTGTTCATTACATACTGATCCTCTGAGGATAGCGGGGGTGTGGATGATTGTTTTATTGTCCTTTACGATGGATTTCACACTTTTGGAGGCTTTGATGTCAGAGTAATTTTATGAATTAAAAGGTTTATGCTGGTTCATGTCTGGTTCCCACTTCCTCATATTTGTTCAGTTAAAATTCAGTTTTTCTTGAATAACTACAATAGAGTGGGTGAGTTAAAATGTACCAGGGTCAAGTCCCCAAGAAGACAAAACTGCTACCAAAACTAGTGAAGTACAGATTCCAAGAAAAAACAATAATTGTGTCCAAACAGTGCCTCTTTTCATGTAACTGTCCCATGATGGCAACATGTTGTCCCATGTTTCCAGAGTTTGTACAACAGGCCATTTCTTCTACCCAATAAATAAATCTTCTCTAAATCAGCGTTAGGGCTGAATGATCAACCACATTTTCATTGTCATCGCGATTTAAAAACTGGCGATGGAGCTGTCACAAATGATGCCTGTGAGGCCGTAAAAAAAAAAAAAACATCCACAAATAGCATCATCCTTGCTGTGTTTCTCCCATGCATGCTGCAAAGAGTGTTCGTGTGCAGAGCGGCTGTAAGCTGCAGCTTTTTGTCTTAGAGGAGGACGCCCCACTGCTGCATCTATCCCCAAATGTCATCTGTCGTGCTCCACTGATCTAAACTTTTTAAAACAGGTTTATATGATGTTTCCAGTCACTCTTGTAGTTTTTTTCTAACTAGATTGCTGTGACAGTAGAGGAGAGTATTTTTTAAAACTTGGGTGAACTGTATCACGCTTTTCAAACACAGATTGATGGAGGACGGTGATGTTTTCAGCGAAATTATGATGCAAGGTGGTTTTGTTTATCTTTTTAAACATTGTGTAATTTGAACAAAGATAAGTGTTGTGAAAAAAAAACATCTGTAATCAGGATTATGCTGTTTACTGAAGTGCAAAAGGCTTGGGGATGGGAAATGGGGAGAATTTATTTATACAAATGTCATTAATGATTCTGCTAATCAATTTTATTTTTTAACAATTCCTTTATCAATTCCTGCTGATTTACTGCAGGAAAAAGTTGGCCCACACGGGCTCTGTGACAAAAATGTCAAACACACAACACCCCTGATATTCACTGCTGTGCTGCACAGATAAACACTTCTGCAAATTGCTGGTGTTTCCAGTTAGTGGAGTTGTAAAATATCACCTTGAGTTTTTAGCCTGGCTAAAATTCAAGAAGCAGCTGCTCTGTCGACCTCAGAGATCTTGATGGGGTGTAGACTTTTAAAACTCAGAGGTGTAATGAGGGGTTAGTCCATTTAAAGCAAACAAACAATAAAATCTTGAAATGAGTTCTAAAATGAATGGAGAGCCAATGAATAGAGGCCAGGATGGGGCAATATCTTGCTGTTTTTAAAGTACCGGTTTGAGGTGATGGAAGCCTGGAAGAGCATTACATTAGTCCAAACATGAAGACATATAAGTGTGGGCATGCATGAATCTGTAGGCCCTGATAAAGAATTGTAGGAAATCCTTTAAAATGTTCTGAAAGTGTTTCACAAGATTATTCAAAGCAAAGGATACACATGAAGCTCTGTGACCTGAACCTTTGACCTCTAAAGCTGAATCGTATCCCCTTGAGTCTGGACTATGAATCCCTTTAAGTGGTGTGCTGGCTTGGCAGAGTGGTAAGCAACCAGGCACACCCCATAAACGTTGTTCTGCCTGCCCAGGTTCAAATCCAGCCTGTGGCCTGTTTGCAGAGTGTCTCTCTCACAAGCCTATCCGCTGTCTCTCTCTCCCTCTCTTGTCAATAAAAGCACAAATATGACCCAAAAATAATTTGTAAAAAAAAAGAATCTCTTTAAGCTTTCAGGAGATATTGCGTTCAAAAGCAACTATGACTGTAAAGGTGCGTTCACGTCGAACGCAATTTGGGTGACCACTCTCCATGTAGAGTCAATGTACAGCCGCGACGGTGTGTGCCCAGCCCCCAGCCCTCATGCGATATGACGGACGCAATCTGGGTCACCACGTGGTCACTTTGGACGTGTGACCAGGTCGCGTCACTCAGTCACCAAAGTTGAAAAATTTGAACTTTTCAGGCGACATCATGTGTGGCTGTGCCAAGACAGCCAATCAGCATTGTGTGGGTGTGTGACGGTACCCACAACAACTGTTTTTATTCCAGATCACATCAGAGTGACAATCCATATCCGTGTGGGTAAGTTAGTGAGTACATTGGTTCCGCCTTATTCAACAGAAGTGGCGGTTCTCTGCGGTCCTGTCCTGGACCTGGTCCTGGTCCTAATATATGATATATGAAGGTAGTGAAATCCAAACGGGCGTGATGTCACTGAGCGAAACAGTGACAAAATGAGCTATTTATTGATAGGCGATGCTACTTGGGTGGGCGACTTGATCTCTGTCCCCAAGTCGCGTTTGGTGTGAACGCACCTTAAGACTCATTGAGCTTGATATTTGATTGAAGAACTCCAAAATCACTTCATCCTTGTATAAAAGGGAATTTTTTGATGCAGGTTTTTGAGAAAATTACTCAAAGAATGTCTGCAATATCACACTCTTAAGGACATACCTGCATGAAGGTACAGACTTAAACATGAACATAAATTATTTAGCCTTTGCTGTCACCACAACATACAGATTGAATTCTCTTAAACTTTTGATGCAATAATGACATAAAACACATCTGGTGGTAACTCAATATCATGCAGACTTCTAATAGTATAGTCCTATTCAACTTGCATTTTCGAGATACAAATGTAGAGAGAAACGTTGTTTTTTAAAATACAAACTGGCTCTAATGATACGGTACAGAAAGTAGACTTTGATTCTCATTGCCTGGCAATGGCCCGTGACAGTGTTTTGGTCTCTCTGTGTTCACACGTGGAAGCCTGCACTCCCTTTATGGTCACAGAGGATAAACACACCCCTGCAAATAGAAAACCTTCACCAGAGCAATCCAAAAAGCCACATCCTTTGCTTATTCCATTGTGGTTTATCTCTGTGTGTGTGTGCTCACAGTCAGGAGCAGACACACACATATATGAATTTGAACATGCAAACCCGCACACACATACATGAACTAAAACTCACTTGAAAGCCCTTGCTTCAGTCTGAGGTTTTTGAAGTCCTTCATGATGCCAAAGAAAAGATGCTCCAGAACAAATCTCCTCTCTCATGTAAACATTCAGTTTGTTTCATTTGTTATTTCATGATCATGATCTCTTGTTTCCGCTGGCTGTGTTTTCATGAGAGGGAGATTAGAGGCTGTAATCCAGCAAGGCTCGTTCTGACCAGTGATTGGACTGTGATATTCCTGTGATGATGTCATCAGCACCAAGTAGTGCTGGGTGGTGAGCAGTGTTGGGCAAATTACTTTAAAAAAGTAATTAGTTATAGTTACTAATTACTTTCCCAAAAAAGTAATTGAATTACTAATGGAATTACTCCTTCATAAATGTAATTAGTTACCAGGGAGAGTAATTGATGCGTTACTTCTTTGAAAAAGCTTTTGCTCACATCATCAGCGGAGTTCTCAGTGTTTTTGGTCACTAGGTTTTCGACAAACGCTTAGCTTTAGGACATAATGTACACTTTACGTGTGTGTTCTTGCCTGTTACCTCTTGTACTTCCATCCTGAAAACGCCAGTTTTAACTCCCCAGACCGCTCAGGACTCGACATTGCTGCATCTAGCCGTGATGCCAGATTTTGCAATTGAAATAAGCATTGTTAAAGAGAGAAACCTACATGAAGCGTGTTTTAATTTTATCCACGTTACATTTCAATTTCAAAGTGATATTTCATCTTTTTTGTCTCCTAATT
This sequence comes from Cetoscarus ocellatus, assembly GCA_037902135.1. Classification (NCBI taxonomy): domain Eukaryota; kingdom Metazoa; phylum Chordata; class Actinopteri; order Labriformes; family Labridae; genus Cetoscarus; species Cetoscarus ocellatus. The sequence continues at coordinate 109,090 of JBAMNC010000901.1, read as the reverse complement.
TACTTATTCAACATCCTTTTGTTTGGCCGTGGAATATCCATTTCTTTATACAGAAGTGAAGGGAGGGGCTACTGTTATTTGTAACTCTGTTATTGCTACACAGTCTGTCTAACCTTGATTTTTGTAACCAAAAAGACATGTCAGGTTTTGATCTAAGTTTTATGTTAATCCTCTACAGCTTTATTATGGTGAAAACAGTAGTAGCTACATCAGAAATAAATTTAATTCTGGCTATAAGGATTTATTTTTGGTGGAAACATCATTTTTACAGTAAAATTTAAATTTGTGTTAGGTCGGGATAAAATAATGTTAATAACTTCTGAACTGGGTTCATATTGATGGTAGATCATGCACCAGGTTCATCCTGGGTTTGAGAGCACAACAAGCCCAAATGAGCAACTGCACTATTAGAAAAACTGCAACCCATAACTCCCAATATACACATGCAAGTTAGAAAAAGAAGAAGCCGAAAGTCGCTTATAATAAGTGGACCTGGCAGCTCTGGTATCTTGTTCTCTCGTGTGTCTGGCTGAACGAGGCCGGTCGGATAACAGCTGCATCGGTGCAAAGTAACGGGCCACATTTCACTGTCGGGAACGGTAACGGCGTTATAACGTTTCAAATAGTAATTAATTAGATTACCCGTTACTGGGAAAAAGTAACGGCGATAGTAACGTTGTTATTTTTAATGCCGTTACTCCCAACACTGGTGGTGAGTATCAATACAGGCTCTGATATTGTAACTACCATGAAACGGATTTTTGCACAATTAAACATAACCTGACACACGGATGGACCATTCAATATAGCTCATTAATACATCTAGGCGACAGACCATAGTAAGTGTTTGGGAATGGGCAGTACCTTTCAAAAGCATTTCCAGCAGGTGATTGGATGGTTGTTGCATCAGCAAATTCATCACAAGCCGATATGATAATGTAGGCGGGCTCTACTGCTACAGTGTAAAGGAAAGAGCGTGAGCCACTTCGTAAAACAAACTCTTGCCAAAACATGTCCAAATTGGAGCAAAATATCCTTTCTATTGGGAAATTCTTTCAGAGTTGTTTGTTTTTCATTTAATACATAAATGTGGTCCAGATTGAATAAAACTGCTACTGAAGCTGTTAGAATCTAGGCTAATCTCTGTACAGTCAATTCCTGCTGCCATCTTGCTCTTAGCGCCCATCTCTTCTTGTTGTCCTGCTCTAAGGACTCTGATTGGGCCGTGCCATTTAGAGCCAAGCAAAGTGGTTGTAGTATGGAGCTTAGCAAGATGGATCTGCCTGATTACAGACATTGAATCAGGAAGATCCAGCTGCTGTGCAAGGTTATATAACACAGGTGCACTACAAAACAAATCACAACCACAACAGTGAGGCATGTTCAACCGTTAAGTAAGACTGCTGTTCAACACTCCACTGAAAGGTCTGTGAGTGGCGTTACCAGCTTCACGCTGCACAATGAATCAATAAGCTTTTGACAACACTTTCAAATATTGATAAAAATCAGTTTTATCAATCTGCTGTTGCAGCTCAAGGCACGCTATACTCACATCAATAAAAAATGGCCTCTTAAACATGTGTTACAGTACACTTCCCAGCAGTGTTGGGGAAGTTACTTTTAAAAAGTAATGTTTGCTCGTTACTTCTTAAAAAAGTAACGCAAACAGGTAGGAATGTAGGAATGCTTTGGTGAAATATAAATTTAATCAGAGTGTTGACATATTTCATACTGTGTCCTGTGTGTGTTTTAAGAGTTTAGTGGCACATTTGAAGTGAGGAATTACATAAACTGGTCAGAGTTCAGACTATATAAGAATGAAAACTAACATCCATCTTGTAATCCAGACCTGAAGACCTGGTTCTTATCAGTTTTGTGCTTAGAAATAAGCCAGTTTTGGCATTACAATCTTGTTTATATATGCAAATATTGCATAAAGAAGCAAAATCAATACCATAGTATCAATTTCAGCAGTTCCCACAGGGAATTGTTACTTTACTTTACTTTACATCTGCAAATAGTTTTACAGCTGGGTTACGTTTAGCTTAATGTTCATTTTATTATGCACCAAAATGATCCACACCAGTATATCAGCGTTACAAAATCAAACTGTAAACTAACAACTGCACATGTAAAACAACCATATATGTTTCTATTGAACAAGAAAGGTCCAAAAAGAAGAGGTTAAAAACAAACAAGAGCACTACAGGAGTGAAACTCTGTGCATGTTGATTAATGTGTCTGTACTGCGACAAAGCGAACAGAAGCAAGAGGGGCAAAGCAAGTAGAAAATGTTTATATTGGCTGATTGCACATCACACTGTGATTAATAAGTTTTCTTTTTTTTTTAAAGTGTAGTTAAAGTGGATGGTGCATGTTGTTTGGGTGGCCACATTTACTTTAAAGTGCTACAGGAAACATTGAATTGTAGGTCAAATATCTTCATTATAGCACCCAAGACAGAGTTGGCAACAAAAAAGCACTGACATAACTGTCATAAGAAAAATCCCATCATTCATAGTCAAATACAAGTCTTCAACATCCATTCAAATCTATCTTTTCACATTTTACATGTTCAGTCAATCAAGCCCATATAATCTTTCCATCAGCTCAATATTTGTTACATCGAAAAAATACATATTTCGACCTGGATTTCAAAGAAGCTGACAGGAAAAACTGAGGATAGCTTTGTTCAATCTCAATATTATTAAAGGGAGCTGTTGCATAATGTTTCATGGAAAATGTTGCTTTTCTGTGATGCAACATTGAGTTACTGCCACAAAACAGCAGCATTACAATCACAAATAAAGTGACATTTACTGACAATGACTGAATATAACAAAGGCATCCCATTGGCACTGAGGCAAGACTTGTCCTGACATTGCTCCCTGATTCTTCTCTTAAAAGCTGAGGAGCTCAGTCACTGGAAACTCACTGCATGTCAATCAGCTTTAGACTTTAGAGGAATTTTATATAAAGCGGTGAAGGAAACCTAATCTTTAGTGGGACATCCTTTTCTTCTAAATCTCATCCTGCTTCTCTTTCTACCTCTATTCTTTGCTTTTCAGACCCCTTTTGGTCTTTTGGCACACATGTTCTGTTAATGTTCTGCCAGATTTATGGTTTACAATTGAGCCATAATCATAACAAACTGTAAGTGCTCCAAGAACACAAATCTCCACTAAAGCATTTTCAACACTGTTGACCGTGTTATTGTTAATAAATCCTAGAAAAGGTACTGGATCCACATTTGAATTAGGATCACTACCAAAATTGAACTAGTTTTCCCTTGTGCCATGACCAACATTCCCAGAAAATGTTCTTAAAGTCCCTTGAGAACTTATTGAGTTATTAGTCAGTATGTGGAAAACTGCTCTATCTCAGATTGTCAAGTAATCCTTAAGAAAATTCCTGGATCCACATCCGGATTCTGAACACCACAAAAATTTAATCAATTCTGTCTTGCACAATGACCAACATTCCCAGAAAATGTTAGCAAAAACTATTTACAGACAGACAGACAAATGCAGGCAAAAACATGACCTCCCGGGGAAGGTGATACCTTTTTAAGCGCTTTTTATGCAACATTACCCCTCATTTTTCTCATCCGTGGTCAGAGGATGGGAATAGAAAGTCAATTCCAGTTGACAATCGATAACAACGCCGTCAAGGAATCCATTTCATTAGTCTTTTTCTTAACAATTCCCCTACCAATTCTTTCCACTTTGTCCTCATGCTTTGCAAATCAATGACGTCATGCTTTCATCAGAGGCAGTCAGTAGAAATGACAACAAAGAAGTCAAAACTCATTTCTGTCAGTAGGCAGAAGTGGTCAAGACTGCATCTTAATATTCAACAGAAAAATGCCAACTTTCAGTAAGTTGAAACACCAGCAACTTGAAGAAGCATTCATCCATGCTGCACGGCTATGAGTATCAGTAGAGTCATGTGTTTGACATTGCTGACTCTGAAAACCTGTCAACCAACTTTTTCAACACAGACAATCAACAGGATTAGATAAAGGAATTTTTAAATAATCAAATCGATAAGCAGAATTGTTAATGACATTGGTATCGACAAGGGGTGTAATGATCCATCGATCTAGATCAACACATCGATTGGTTAAGCAATGATCCAATCAAATCGATGGAAACTCAAAACATTGATCAACATCGTCATCTTCAACACCTTAATTTTCCGACAGGATATCCCTTTCACCACTTCCGCCCAATAGCGTCTCATTCTTAAGTTTCAACTTTACAGGGCTCTCAAGTCTCACGCATTCAGTTTATGAGACACGCACCTTTCGCTCTCTCACACACCACACCCGGTATTTCTCCTGCTTTAAAATGTACTGTGTAGCGCCCACCAAGTAACACCGCTATATGCTAACGTGTAGCAACACGCTCTTAGCATCACAGAGCTAAGCGGGAGCTTGACATGTCAGCCAATCAGAAAATAGCACTGCTGTATCTGGGTAAGATACGGTCGATCTGACAGCAGAGGATGCATGCTGCACACACATGACGGGAGTAATCACACGAGTACAGTAAGTTACCTCATCATTTGGTTTTGTAGCGCACTGATTAATGAAATTACTTATTGTATGAAAGGAAAACAGTGAGAGCTTGTTCTTATTCTTCCTCCACACCTACCATTAAACAGTGAAGCAAAGTCTAAAAAACACCTGACAACTAATTAACCCAATTTTAATTTTAATCATGATTAGATCATACAGATGGTTATAATCCTCTATAACCTATCATACCCAAAGGTCAGCACATCGTTTCACATTTCAGTAATAGAACTGTCAAAACTTAGAAATTGCTTTGTATTTCTTTCTTGCTTTAGGTGAAATGTAGCTGATTGTGTTCAATGAGTACATAATATCATCTTAAATCGATCAAAGGTCCCTGAATCGTATCGAATTGAAGTCGAATCGTGGCAGACTTTTCTGATATTGGCAAATATCGTATCGTTGTCCAAAGAATCGATATCGTATCGTATCATCATGAAACTGGTGATTTACACCCCTAGTATCGACAAAATCATATCAATTCCCATTCCTGGGTCAGAGTTGGGGAAAAGATTTTTCAGCATTTCCCAAACGCAGCTATGGAACCTCTTAAAGTTTAACAGCTGAGGCGCTATTAAAGTTAAAGTTACTTATTTTTAAGCCACCGATTCACAAACATTCTTCAGGTTTTTCAGGGAGGACATAAACTCCAAGCACATCAGCCCAGAGCATTTAATCGGGCAGAACAAGTATTAAGTTTTACAAAGTGGACCGGAAAAAAGACAATGGTAACTCCACCACAGACTCATGACATACCAGCCTCTACAGCAAGAAAAGTTATCATTATCTGCTCAAAACCTCAAGACTGAGTCGAAAGTCCTGTTGGTTAAAAAAAGTCTTCAATTTCAAAATCCTTGGTATTTAATGACTGCTCATACAAATGACAATTAGAAAAGTTAATACAACGTCAACATGATGTATAAATATAACATAAAGAAAAGGAAAAATACATTTGAAAATAGTATTTTTCCACTTTCAATATAGACATGACGGATGTTCCCTAGGGATAAAAACAAAAATAAGTGAAAAGTCTTTCTTTTTTTGGTCAACCTGTTCATTTATTTATCTTCTTATATTATAGACTGTATCAAGGATGTTAAAGGAAAGGTCTTTTTTGGATAAAAGTAAATTGAAGAAATTGTTTAAAAAAAAGACAAAAAAAAAAAAAGGTTTTCTCCTCAATAATCCTTAACTGTTCTCTTTAAATTTGCCCTAAACACCTTAAAATGGAAAATATTTAGAAAACTGGGACGTTAAAAAGACATTAAAACCCAGACAGTGCATAAATGCGGGAACTCGTTATCACATTGATACAAAACAAAACAAAAAATACATTAAAATACCACAATAAAAAATGAAAAATGAAAAATGAAATAAAAATAAATAAAATAAATAAATAAATAAAAATTCAATGTCCAAACCAGCAAAAAAATAAGTGCACACTGAACCTTTGGCTAAGTGTGCATTGTGTACTGTGATGTGACTCTGCTAGTTTTTACTGAAGTTGCTGTGAAGCCCTGAAACCAAAATGATGAATCAGGTAGGGTGGAAAAGGCTGAAAAAGTATAGCTGGTGGGGGCTGGTTTTGATGTGGCTGTAATAAATTACTGTGTGGACAGCCTTTGATTAAAAACTGCAGTATATCCTCACCTGCTTTATACTGGCATCCTGCTAAAATATCTTCCAGACCAACACTTTTCACAAACCTGAAGAGGACAGAAGAGCCTTGGTCTCACTGGTCTAATTGAAATGACATTTTTACAATGCAGGGAGGTAGTATATTAGGGTGAAGTGGCAACAACCCATCTTTACTCTCCAGGAGCGATGTGCTTAAAACTGACAATTACCAGTGAACGCTGAAGGTAATAGGTTTGGGACTGAGCTGCGGATTAATCCTCAGACAGTCTGGGTGGATTTAAACTTTATTAAGCGTACATTGCTCTGCTCTAATAGGCACTACACCCTTCCCAGCAGCACCTCGGGTCCATTTTAACTTTAAGGTTTTACAAGTTTTATTCGAATATTACATTTACGACTCATGGCCATGGGAACTGGCTGGCTGCAGACAAAAGAAAATTACTCGCTTTAGGAGAAAGCCATGGTCCTCTCGAAGTTTAAATTAATAGCAACACTTTAAAATGTGACACGCTTAACCGGTTGATCGGACCCAAATAATTCCCTTATTCACTACTCGCCCAACATAAAGAGGGTTTTTATGCAGATGAAGAGAAGGATAGCCTCTAAGAATACTTGGAAATACATGAGGGGGAAACACTTGAACTTAATAACTTTAATCAGCAGGTCAATAAAAGTACTGAAAGTAACACTGAAAAAAATCTCAACACTATAATTTAATGTATATTTTTTAGGATGTTCAAGATGTAATATTTGACCTAGCTTTTTTCTATTTATAGGTTAAGTCTTTTTTTGGCCAGTTTGCACAAATGATCTTTTTATCTAATGGAAATGACTTATGAGTGATGCCAGGACCTGGATCTGGATCTGGATTTGGATCACCATCATAATACAGTCAGTTCTTCCCTGTGCCATGACCAACATTCCCAGAAAACATGATCTAATCCACTGACAGACAAACAGACAAACACTGGCAAAATCGCAACCTCCCTGGCAGAGGTAATAACCTTTTCAGGTGCTTTTAACTCATAGCTAACAGCTGTTTTATCTATTTTATAATGCAGGAAATCAAACAATTTGGACCCCCAAACAACTCTAATTATGGTATTCTTTTTTTCTGGACAAAAGCGATATTTATTTCTTAGTATAACAACTCATCATGATGATGTTTTATTCAATTGTCTAATTGTTAAGTTAATTGTTAGGATAATTGTTTTATCCATTGTTCACATTGTATCTTGCTGCGTCCTGCCTCCTCCTCCTCTGGGAAGATCTATGACGTCTGTCTGACTTCAATAATGTTTAAGTGACGTGACTGTTCAGGTTGAGCCCACTTTGCAAAACATCAGATATGTGTCTTATTTACGACCACATATGAAAGTGGCTCGGGTTTGATTTGAAAAAATTGGATTGTGCCATTCAGACATAAAAATATCAGATATGGGTCACATATGGGCAAAAAAAATTCCAATTTTGGGCCACCTGCAGGTGAACGTAGCCTAAAAGAGCGGTGCACCTTCTTATTGCAAGTGTGGGTGCATATTGCTGCCTCTCCCCTCAAGGGCGTAGTGTGATATCTGGGTTCAACTTCAGAGCACTACCACTCACGGCAGGAGTTCCTTCACCCCTGCACGCTGACTCACAGGCACAGATGCAGCAGAACAAATGTAGAAAGAAAAGGGCAACAATGAATGAAAGCTATACATATTCAAAACCAAAAATACCGCAATTCACACACAGATATTGAACCTTTGATGTTGTGCCAACTGTTCAATATTCCATCAAGAGCTGTTCTTATTGGCTAATGTCAGCCGGCAAAGTATGGTGATGTTTGCAAACTTAACCTGTGTACTCTGAGCCATGATTCAATATTTGGAAAAACATTTCTCCACAGAACATGAACATTTTTCACTTTAGATTTTACGCGTTAAATACAATAAGACAGTCTTTTTTTTTCACATGGAAATTCTCTACAAGCTGCACATCTGCATTTTACTCCATCCAGTTCTGATGTAACAAAGCATGAGTAGGTCACATAGATTAAGAGTGAGTTACGCTGTGAGTTTTACCCCACCCACCCCCCTGCCAGCCCGTATGAGTGTGTGTGCTCTGGGCTCTCATCCTTGCCAGATGTTACAGTCATAACACAGTGGGTCATTTCCTCTCTTGGCTGCACTGTAAGTGTGGGTTTCTGAGTGTGTGTAATCTGCTGCTACCTAAGCAAACAGTGATAAATGATTAAACATCTGCCACAACAAGAGCTCTGAAAATCTTCATCACAGGGAGCAAAGCAATAAATGATGAATGACATCAGGAAAAAGAGGAATGTTGACCCTTTGGTCGTGATTTGACCCTGACGAATTCAAATCAGTTTCGCAGCATTTTAAACAATTTCTTGAAACATCTGAAAATAAAGACAAAATTTGACTTGACACTAAGGATGCAACAGTACACTCAACCCATGGTTTGTGGTGTTTTGCGGCTTGCGGCAGTGGTTTCCTCATCCCTGTGCAATGACTCACAGGCACAAAAACTGAGAAAACACGGGAGGGAAACAGCAAATTAAAACTACTCAAAAAACAACATTGACTCTACAATACTATACTGTAAGGCTATTTACAGTGTCTCACTTTTCCTTTACAAAGGACCTGTGTTAAGAGCTATTTAGTGATGCAGCAAAGGGCAACGTATCCTACCGCCAGCAACTCCCCTCATTTGATGAGGTCTGAGTGCTGAAGAGGGGTCGGGTAGAAGTCACTGCAGCACAAACTGATAATAATCACTAGATTTGGCTTGTTGTTTTAAATATGGACATCAGGAATCACCTCTCTGCAGTGACAAACACGTTGTGTTAGCAGGGCCCATTTTATCGATCAGTACTATAACACATGACAGCAGTTGAAGGCTTATCGAAATTAAGGAGCTCTGTTGAAAGGTCCAGGAGACGGTGTGTTACTAAGTCCCACTCGTTACAGCAATGAACCTCTGAGTTTGAGGACACAGGCTCACAGTTCATGTATCTGCACCACAAGGTAATTTGTGATCTTTCCTGCTCCTTCTCCATCCCTCTGTAACTCAAGCTGAGAAAGTTCTTCATCTGTGTACTTCGGTTCATAAAGATATCAATCTCAATCGATCAATCAATCTTTATTTTTTTTTTTAGGTATTTCTAAATTAAGTTCCTTTTTCCATTTTGATTTTCAGAGTTGTTCCTCTTCTGCAGTGTGAAGGCTTGGTAGAGTAAACTCCCATCCTATCCATTCAGTGTGCCAGAAATCAGACATCATTCAACCTTTTGCACCTATATACAAATCACACAACCAAGAAAATCTGCTCTTTATATAACATTTAGGCAAAATTACACTGCATTGAAATACCTTTTAAATGTGCTTAATAAATAAGGACTGAAGCCAAAGTACTTTAAGGCACCAAATAAGAATCTGGCTGACTGCTTATTTTTCTTTAAAAAACAGCAATATTTCTCCATAACTCACTACGACCTCCCATCACAAAAAATCCTTTGAAGCCTTGTATCTCCTCCTAACTTCCTGGCAATGCCTGCTTTTTAATGTCATTTCCTGAAGAGGGTACAAACTTTGAAAGATGTCTTCCTGGCTGCGTTAAATATTTCCACCATCTGTCTTTGCTAAAAACTAAAAAAGCTTTAAAGCTGTTTTAGTAGCGTAGTCCTCTCCGTCTGATCCATTCAACCCTCAAAACCAAAAGCAGTCTGTTCTTTTCATTAAGGATTTCATTAAGTCTTAAGTAAATATGTTTTTAATGATTTAAAGGTAAGATGTTGGCTCAGAAAATCATTCAAGCTAACAAATACAAATGCTGTCAGCTGAGGTGTTGGTCTGACACATTTCAGAGATCAAATCTTACTCTGAAAAATATATCATTCATAATATTATTTGTTATCATCTGTTGTGGAAAAAAAAAACATCATGCAGTAATCAGATGTGGAACAGGTCAAAGTTGTTGACATCTCCTCAAATTAAAATTAAGTTTGGAGCAGCTTGTACATAAAAAAACAAACAAATCACAGAAACGTACAAACCAAAGATGAAGCCAAGAAAAAAGCCTGGACCATATCCTGATAAAAATAAAGTGGGTTCATAAATTATCAGACTTGATTAAAGACTAAACAACATAAATTAAAACCACGTAAGGATCAGTCCGATATCAAAGTGTGATTTGCAAGGATAAAAATAATGTACTTGTTTTATAATACAGACAGTTTAGCACTGCAGTAGATATTTTCTTGGCCCTAAACTTGTGTCCAGCTTGTCTCACCGTGGACTCCTTGTGAGGAACCAAAATTCACTCTGTAAGTGGCATCTTCTGAGAACATTATGTATGTAGCTTATTTATTTAGCTCACAACGACTCTGAGACAAGGTCTATTTTGGTCTTAACTGTGCTCAGGTTCTTTCTAGTGCAAACCATACAGCCATGAACAAAGGGTCAATCTCACATAATAAAGATGAAAATAATATTAAATATTCACACAGGTGCCGATCGCACGTGCAGGGTAAGTAGTGTGTATTGTTTATTTATGAAAATTTGCTAAAGGTAATGCATAATTCAGTTCACAAATGTTAGAAAAGCATGCTACAGTGGAAAGCGAGTTTGAGCGCAGCACCCCCTATGGGAACTATTCTACAAACATTAACTCTGTACTGGTTACCCTGAAAATACAAAACAATTAACAGATAACTACAAGCAGCAATTTCCTGCAAGCCATAATATGTAGCTTTACCACCTTAACAAGGGATCTGTAAGATTCTGTATCTGTAAGAATCTGTAAGATTTAGCAGCATCCACATGAGAACTTCATCAGGGCTTTCCACAAGCACCAGCTGCCAGATAAATAGCCAACAACACATTAATTACAACCAGCTAGTTTTTACTGACATCTGCCAAGGAGGTTACGTTTTTGCTGGCATGTGTTTGATTGTCAGCAGGATAACTTAAACTTTATGAATGGATTTTGATGAAATTTTCAGGTAATGTTCAAGGAACAAGAAAGAAGTGATTTATTTTGGTGGTGATAAATTTTATAATGATTTCTTAAGAATACAACATAGGGCAGTTTTCACTTTATTAATAACAACTCTCCCGACAATGCTGTAAATTGCCTTGGCAGAGGTTTTCGCAAGGTACTAATAACAGAGTTCCCATGTGTCCTGGAAAACCTGAAAAATGATTGACCACTTTCCAGTCATGGAAAACATATGGAATACAATTAAAAAAAGTAAAATGTCCTGGAAAAGCTTGGATTGTCTTGGAAAATTATTTACCATCCTTCTACCTTGTTAGTGAACAAAGACCAAAAATAGGAAATGAAGTAAAAATGCACTTGGTAACTAATGCACACTTAGCCATCAAATATGAGTAGATAAAATAATGCAAGTTAAGGAATAAAATCTAAAAACTCAAGACAATGGTGACAAAAAAATAATCAAAAATGGCAAAATGAAATTTGGGCTACGTAAACAGTAAATCAACAAAATATATTTATGATAAAGAAGTGTAAATAAAGATTAAAAAAAAGTATAAACCATAAATTTATTATAGTAAGACACTACATAAAAGCCAGACTAAAAAGATAGCTAGCAGACAGTGTTCATGCCCGAGAGTTAAAAATAAATACATTTTAAGTTCAATATGATACCGTCGAGCTAGCTAGAGGTATTGGTCACCAACCTTTAAGCTTGTTTTTTAGAAGGCTAGATTAACCTGAGAATTGCCCACACCATCCTGGAAAAGTCCTGGATAAGTCCTGGAAAATGATTTCTAGAAAAGAGCGGGAACCCTGAATAACTACATTTTGTCCCTCTTGAACAGTGATAAAATGCAATTCAAAAACACTTCACCATTAAAAACAGGGATGTCCCGATACCAATCAAAAGTATTGGATCAAGCCTGATACTATGAATAACCTTTTTTAAACTGATCAGGAATTGGTATTTATACTAATAAATCTCACCATAATTGTTTCTGTCAGCTGAGCACGCTTCACTTCAATTATGCAAGTGTTGTACCATTAGCAGCCTTGTAGCTAACATGTTAGCAGTGTGGAAATACTATATCAGACAGTGAAAATAGTCCAACGACCTCTTCCAGTGTCTGCAGAAACTACTGCAGTGGAGGCAGTACCAGAGCTGCTTTTAATACAACCAATCTGATACAACTTTTAAAGTCACACATGAAATGGAATAGAAAGTGTTTACTAATCAGGCTAATTTGTAACTAATTTGTAATCAGGCAGATCCATCTTGAGCAGAAAGAGGTGGGAGCTACGAGCGAGACAACAGCAGGAAGTGACTGCATGCACTGAGATTAGCACAGATGCTAACAGCTTCAGTAGAACTTTTATCAGATCTGGACCACATTTCTTTATTAAATGAGAAACAAATAACACTCAAAGCATTTCTCGGTACTCAGGCTTTTGTACCCACCTACATTATTTGGTTGGACCATAATCAATGTGACTGATGGAAGGATCGTCCAATCACCTGCTGGATATGCTTTTGAAAGTATTTTCAACATTTTTTATGGGCTGTTCCTCAAGTGGACTTGTAAAATATGTTCTGTTTTTTTAGTTTTGTTTTACTTTATTTAACCAGAAAAACATCAACCTCAAAATCTCATTTGCAAGAATGTGCTGACCAAGACAGGCAGCAGTACAATTACAAAGTTACAGACATAAAACAATTACAAAGATACAGACCTATCAACCAATCAAGTCAGAGACACAAAGCAGAAAATTATCAGTCATAGCATCTACAGCTTGCTTCATCTTCCTCCAGTGCCTTTAATCTGCTCTCCAAAAGCCAGTTTTTCCTGTAGTAGATTCCAGTCTGCACAGCATACCTGAAATTAAGGCCTTACAAAATCCACGATCATGGAATCTTGGATGGAATCACAGAATTGGACGTGGAACACGGAATATCCTGGAAATGACCGACATTTTACATAAAAGTTTTTTTTCTGGAATAAATAGAAACATATCTCTTGGGAAAATGCTCCGAGGGGTACACTAAAGTTGGGAACAATGAACACTTCACTTCCCCTCCTCCTCCTCCTCCCCTCATTAACAATGCAAACATGTCAAAGCGGCCGCCTGAGACACCGGCTAAGATGGCAAAGAAGCTACGAAACTCCCGGCTAACTCTGAACTCCAAACAATTAATACATGTCAGGTGATCAAATGTTCTGCAAATTTGTCAACAAACTGTTGACTGGACCCGAAAAGATACGTGTGAGGACCACCTGAAGAGTGAGTGAGTATATTTCATTGATTATATACAGCGTCTTGGGGGTTAAATTTGCACAAAATACTACAAAGTCTACAGATGGTCAGAGAGACTACCCAACTCGCTCATATGGAGTACAATGATGAGTTAGAGCCTTGAAATTTGTTATGGTATATATTTAACTGTATATCTGGTGTGTCAGGTCTGACAGCCATGATGCTGACAGAGTGAGAAGACTGATGTCAGACAAAAGCACAAGGCCATCTCTACTGGTATTTACACATCAGTATAAAGTGTGACCCTAGAGTGACCTTTACAAACATCTCAACAAGTACTCTGCATGTGTCTTCGTGCACAAAAATTATATGTGGACATCACAGGACGATTCCCTGTTGTGTGTTCATTCATTCCATCAGTATTAAAAAAAACATTTATCCAACTCACGTCATTGGACGTGCAAATGGAGAAAAGTCAAGTAACTGCAAGAGCTGAAGATCAAACCACAAACCTTCAAGACAACTGACACTCAAATAATTCATGTCAAATGCCACTGAACTGATGGGCTTTCAAGCTGTGGATCAAAGAAATATTAATCAAGTTCTTTTTCCTCCTATGATAGAGAGTTAAGCGTTTTTTTTTTGTTTTGTTTTTTTTTACAAAAAAAGGGAGCAGCACAAAAAGCTGCTTAACTATACAGAAGACATGCTTTGTCTGCCTTTAACCTCAATCATCTCTCTACTCCGACTCTAATAACTCTCTTCAACTCATCTGCCTGAGTAAAGAAGATTTAATTGGCAAGTTGAAACCAGGGCAAGAGCTCAAATCAATGGCTAAACTACATCCTCTCCTGGTTTTGCATAATTTTTAAATCTCATATAACCAATGAAAGTCATAAAGAAATGATAAAAGGATTGGTTTAAGCTTCTGATATCAAGAGTCTCGTACTGCAGATGGACGAGTGATCTTACTATCCATACCTGCTGAATTATCTGTGAGGTGAGAGTTTAACACACGGTATGGAAAATTCGAGACCAGGGACTTTTAATCAAGAGAATAACAAGATGGCATGAAGAGATGCACTGTCAGCTCTGCCCAACTCCACTGCTTACTTTAAGAAATGGATGTCAAAATTGAGTAAGAACTCTACTCGACAGTACTGAAAAACAGTGATTTTGATTCATGGAAAATTTAATGCAAATAACTAGCAAAGGATCCTAGAGGATTTATATCCTACAGCCCAAGGAGAGACACTTTAAAATGACCTTTCCACTGCATTATGTAAAAACCATCTATGAAACAAAAACAGTGGTCTACATTCCTGTAAAAAAAAACTTATAGGTTGCTTTGTGACCCTTGAAAGTCAGATAGGGTGTCAGGAAGTGACACATATGATTGAGAATAAATGGGAATTGATTGATTGATAAAGCAGCAGGTACTATCAGAATATTTAAGTTATACTGGATATGATCCCAACACTTCATGGAGAAGTAATTTTGCAACAGCTTGACCAACTTATGTAGACTGAGGCAAGCCAACCAGTATCGCAAATTACTTTGTACTACAAACCCTCTACAACATGGCAAGTCAAAGCTTCTAACAGTCTGCTTAAAACATTTTCTGGTCACGGTCAGTTTATTTAACCTTTCAGTACAGATGGATCTCTCAAAGCTCCAATCTACAAGACTGTGAGCATCCCAAAGCGACAAGGCCCAGTCAGCAACCTTTGGAGCCGGAAGAGGCAGAAGCTGCAAGCGAGACAACAGCAGGAAGTGCCTGAAGTGACAGGGAGATTAGTATAGATGCTAACAGCTTCAGTCGCAGTTTTATCAGATCTGGACCGCATTTATTTATTAAACAAAAAACAAATAACACTTCTCAATAGAAAGGGTATTTTCACTTCACTTCTAACATGTTTTGGTGACAGTTTGTTCGACTTCAAGTGCTTTATCCTGCATCAACCATCAACAGAAATGACATTATTTACCATAAATTCATACTTTTAGAACAGGTAAACCCATTTTAATGGCAGTTCAGCTAGATGGTGCTATATTAATAATCATCATTCCTCTCCAGATTGTACTCATTACAGATGTTAATGGAAATATTAGATTGATCTCTCTATCCATGCTTGTATTGATTATAAATCCATGATAACTATCTTTAAAACAATATATACATGAGGTCCCTCTTACAAATGAGATGCCACATCTTAAGGGACTTACCTTTAATAAATTTAAATTCAACCAAGACAAATATGGTGCTACACAAATAAAGATTGATTGATTGAGTCCGCAGAGGGTAGGCTACGTAGCATTAGCATGTTGTGCATTTGCCTGTAATGTTTCGGGGAAGTGAGCTTCACTGTTATCTGGTAACTGGCATGAATTGGCAGTTCGTGTGTGTTCAGGGCTGTAACCCCCAAATTCCACATAAAGCAAACGTGCCGGGAATCGTACTGTGGAGCACTTTGCTCCCTCTCGAGTCTGGCAGAGCAATTCCACTGCCGGCGCTTCAGTCTGGCAGCGGCGCATGGCTGGAGTGGCAGTGCACTTCGCTTCGCTCGAGATACTTCTTCTTCTTTGTGGTGTTGAATGGCGGTTGGCCACACTTACAATGGGGCATTACCGCCATTCGCTCAAGATACGTTGCAGGTCTGTCGTTCAGTCCTCGTTGTTTGTACTGTGTTGGCCGCTGCTCTGCTCTGGCTCATTAGCATATTAAGGCGACCACCCTCAAAACCAGCCGTTCTGAACAGAGGGATTACGTGAGCCTGGAAAGAATGCAGCTGTGCTTTATTCATGGGCTTTTTGGACCAAAGCATGTTACTAATGTTTCATGAAGACATCAAGGATCCATGTTAAACTGCAAAAAAGGAGCACAATATGGCACCTTTAATGATTAATGAAGCTTCAAATTTCATATATTATGTTAATTAATATATTTTTTCCTCAATGAGAGTGCCCAACAATGTGTAACAGTGCGGCCCTTAAGCAAAAAAAAAAAAAAAATTGTGTGGCCCTCTTGGAAATCAAAGGTGGCCACCCCTGCTAAGTGGTGTTAAAAAATGTTGGCCTTGCATCTACTTTGTCTGTAAATTGTGTTAATGGCAGGGAAGCTGTGGCCACAAGCAGCCTGACTTCTGTTGTCTTGCTTGCACAAAGGCACTGGGAAGAAGAACAACACAACAACAGATGGAGAAACAAGAAAAAGACTGTGAAGATGAAAGGAGCGAAGAAGTGAAGAGCAACGAACCAGAGAAAAAACACAAACCCATTCTACACCCGGAGAGCAATGAAACAGAATGGCATGCAGTGCAGAGAACATGTAGGGACTGAAGATGTCTGACACTGATTTATCTTCTTAAATCAAAAACAGTTGTCTACCTCATATGTCTTAACATGTCACGATCATTTACATAGTTTAACCGTGAAGGCTTGCTGGGTGGTTTAACAGAGTGAACTAATTTGCATAAAGAGCACTCATGCATAGATGTGTTTGCATGTGGTGACTCTGTGAGTCACTGTGCACGCCTGTCGGTCGGCCTATTACCCTGAACTGCACTGGTTTACCCTTTCCTGCCTCTAAGCCACACAGTTTATTTAAGTGAAACTGAAAAAACCTTCTGAGTGTATGTTTACCCTGATGAAAGACGATAGTGGAGAGATTTTCAGATATTTCAGAGCTTCTTTGTTGTCTGTAATCTGATATGTAGGACTTCTTGTCCCATGGTGGCTTTTAACACAAGCTTAACACAAAGTGGAAACCCGAGGGATTAAAAATGAATCCAGTGTTGAGGCACCGAAGACTGAGTGGCCTCTTAGGGCTGTTCCCATCAGTGAGTCAAAATGTACATCAGTTTAATATATAAGACTACAGCCTGGTACAAAACAGCTTGAATAAACGACAACTTCACAGCAGATTCATTTTTTTCTGCAAACCTGTCTGCATGATTGTTTGCATGACCAGTTACAGTATCAGGTGCTGTACTTATCACCTCACCTAAATAGTCTGTAAGCTTTAGATCTTGTTTGGATTCATGGTAAAGTTACTCTTTGCTAACCTCTTTTTTTTATTAAAATGTAGTGATGTTTACTGTGCTGTTCATTTTGCGATATGCTTCTTAAAAGTTTGGAAATGGTATTTTGGTTGATTGTTTCTCCCCTTTCATAATAACTGATATTGTATTTTATACAGTTGGAAAGCCTGATTATTCACTTTTCAATGAGTTGTTATGGGCAAGCTACCTGAAAATTGTCACAAGTTAAGCAAGTAGTTACTCATGACAAAATAAACAGCCTCAATAAACTAAAGCTACAGCCTAGTGAAAAGTACTAAGCTAAGTTACAGCAACACTACAAAAGCAGCTTACTACATGCAAGCTATTTTCACTTTTTCACCCTAGAATTAATATTAATACTAATAATTATTATTATTGTAATTATCATATATCACTGGCTTTATTTTTATTTTTTGTACCAAATGTGCATATAAAAACATAAATATATTTTTAATCTTTTTATCTTTATTTTCAAACTTGTATATATTCTTCATCAGTTATTTTATTCTATTTTTATGTACATTTTACCTTCCATTACACAAGAGACATAAATATGCTTGTGAGAGGGGGTAAGAGTAGGGATGAACAATTTATCGTTTTCTGGTCGAAATCACAATTTCAGACACGATCATGACTCCTGACTGACCCAGAATCTGTTGTGTCAACTATTTGTAAGTGGCAATGCTGTCACATGTCAGCACTCATGTCCAAAACCATCAAAGGTTGACATGCTGGTTTGGCATGGCTGGCTTTTTTCCTTTATTGGAAATGCTGAATTTTGTTTTTGTTATTATTACTTATTTACATTGGGTTTGTTTTGGATTTTTTTTTGCATTCTATTTAACTTTTTTAACTTAACACAATGAAGGATTTTTTGCACTACATTTTTTTAAGTTCAGACAGTCAAAGATGGCCCTTTTAGTTCTTTAGCTGTAATAACTGCAGTTGGTCAAGGGCTTTGCAGAGTTTACATGCATGTTTCTTGTTAATAAATACACTTGGAAGCAATTCTTACCTTCAGTTTTCATCCTTGCCTTAGAGTAATAGCTTTTAATGTTTGATGGTCTGATGTAATTTTCTGTCCTGTTTGTAAATGTTACTGTACACATTCTGAATATTGCACTGAAGGTTGACTTAAAGAAAATCACGAGGACACTCTGCAAATTGGCCACAGGCTGATTGGAACCTGGGCCGACAGAAGCACATACATGGGTCATACCTGGTTGCTTACCACTCCATCAAACCAGAACCCCAACAGAGCTTAGTCTTTCAGTTTGAAACTTTGCAAGGTGGATCCGCCTGATTACAGACATGAAATCCAGCTGCACTGTGAGGTTACCTTGAAATACAGGCATACTACATCTATGCTGCTAGCTACCTGAGAACTATCAAGCCTTCCAATGCTAACCTGAATCTTGTGAAAAGAAGAAAGGTTGACAAGAATCTTACAGGCTTGCTGAGCAGTGAGAAGAGTTTGCAAAGCAGGCAGAATGACAACAGGCAGAGTCTTAGTTAACCAGTTTTTGGCTTTATAGCCAGGCCTTTCTTTTTTAATCTTCTTGCATTTTTAATTTGCATTATTCCTAAAACTTGGGGGATTGGGTTTCAGGCTTGCCTTAAACAGATCTACCTTCTCTAGAGACCATTTTTGAGAATTTTTGGCCTTTATTGATGGAGTGGAGACAGCAGATAGACTTGGAAAGGGGCAGAAAGAGCAGGGAAAGATACGAGTCTCAGGCCAAGGGCGCACAGCAAGAGCTTTAATATATAATATGTAACCTGACATGCCAGACGGACAGTGCCATATATCCACCACGGAAATATTTCACTAGACCATCTGGAAAAGAGCCCATAGAAAAAGTTTTCAGAGGGCAGAACCTTCAAAAACAACTGCAGCTGGTGATTGGATGATCAGTCTGCCAGTCACACTCATCACAGACCAATCATATCAAGCCACAGTATGACATAGCAGCCAGACCCTGTAGTTAGCTGTTAGCTTAAACTACATTTCAGTCCTTAGACTATTGTCTTACTTAAAGTATACAACACAGAATATCATTATTATTATCACTGTATCATTTACCACTTATATGTGACATGAACCTCGTCAACGACAATCCCCACCAAGTTCTCCCGGACTAACCGGCATTGTCCGCGGAGGATTTCTGCATTCTCTCCCAGTTTCCTAGCAGGGATCCCTATTCGGAAGAAGAGCAAAAACATGATCTCCCGTAAGAAAAGCTGATGTTCTTGCTCCTCTTTAAAAGAAGAAGCTGAGAAGTTGAGTTGAGTGCCGCATCCACGGAGACCGCTTCAGAAGCCGCCATTGTTTTCAAACATGCAGTCGCTTCCTGCTGTCGTCACATTTTCAGTTTCTGCCTCCGTCCCTGATTGGGCTCTCCAGCTTTTGCCCGTGAAGTCGTAGGAGAGTGGAGCTTGGCAAGATGGATCTGCATGATTTCCCACAATGAATCAGGCAGGTCCATCTGCAAGGTTATATAATACGTGCATGGTTGCTACAAACCAGCACCCTTGACATTGTGTAGCCCAAATAAGTGGTTCTGTATTTAAAAAAGACTCAAGAACATGTCAGAAATAAATGGTTTAATCCATTTAGATCATTTAACTGGTTATTCTTTGATGAGATAGCAACAGTCTAAAATCAATGGTAGCTACAGGAAAATACAGCAATTCAATTTCATGGAAAAACTGAAGAAAAAGTCGTCACTGCCAGTCAAAACCTAAAATGTTCCAACGCTTCATGGCGTATTCAGATGCCAGGAGAGAGAGTAATGGTTTCTCAGCTCCTGTGCCAGACTGGAGAATCCTAGAGGATCAAACAGAGATTTCTCAGCAGAGAGTCTCTTATAAAGTAAAATGTGGTGACAGAGACTGCAGGATGATTCAAGAAAGGAGAGAACTGAGATCAGAACACTTGAGGCATGAAGTATTGTCCTCTGCTTTGAACAATTATTATCAAGACTTGTCAGTATTTTGACAACTTGACCATTCAGTCATTGACAAACAAATTGTGAAATTGTTGTTAAAAGTGTTTTTCTGGGAGAAGTGATCCA
The DNA here is from genome assembly GCA_037902135.1 of Cetoscarus ocellatus. Lineage (NCBI taxonomy): Eukaryota > Metazoa > Chordata > Actinopteri > Labriformes > Labridae > Cetoscarus > Cetoscarus ocellatus. The sequence continues at coordinate 88,487 of JBAMNC010000901.1, read as the reverse complement.
TTAGCATTCACACATTTCACTCAAGTTACTCGACTGAACAGATGAATGAGAGGTTCTCCTACTTCAGTTGTTTCTAGCTTGAGATAAAAAGAGATGAGTTCTGCTGTCACAGACTGAAACTAACAGGAGGGCACATACTGAACCCCCTCATCCACCAAATGAGGTTTAGCAAGTCCAGTGTACCCTCTTCTTACTGCAGCCTCAGTAATTGTGTCTGCCAGCTCTTGGTCCTGGGGGATGTACGTGTCACAATGGTAATGGGTTTTCAGTCCATTTAATCTGTGCCTTGTACTTAGAAATTGTCAATCAGACTGGGGCAGAGCTGTTTCAGTGTCCTTGACAGACCCGGTGAGAGTCTGTTGTTTGTTTTCTCAGATTGTGACCGCATTTCTTTATTAAATGAAAAACAAATAGCAACCCTACAAACCCCTCTATAGTAAGGATATTTTCGCTCCACTTCTGACATGTTTTGATGAGTTTGTTTTACGAAGTGACTCACGTTCTGTAGGGCAGGAGTTCCTGCCCACAGCATTACCTGATTGGCCCGAAATAAATGCTGATTGATGGAATGATCATCCAATCACCTGCCAGACATACTTCTAAAAGGTTCTGCCCTCCCAAAACACTTTCTCTGGGCTCTTTCCCAGATGATCAAGTGAAATAAATTAAACAGTCCATCTGGTGTGCCAAGTTATCATTTCTACACAGATCAGCATTCACAGACTGACAGGTTCACAAGCTGAATAGTGATTTTAGATACAATATCTATAATGTGCTGAGTGTGACTTTCTACCTCTGATTCTCTATATTCTCTGCAGCAAATATTGAGGAAGGTTTTTGTAGAAAAACTACAATATTGAGTTGTGTGACAAAAAAAGCTAAAGAGGAAATAAAGTTTGCAGAATGAGTCCAAATCATCAAATAAAAGAGTCTGATCAATTAAACCATCCCTAATCATGCCTTATGTATAAAACATTATACCAGTGTTCTTTAAAAGCACCTTTTAGCATTATTTGGAGGCAAAACTTTGACAAAAATCACTTCCTGCAGCTTGCAGCCTGGTCCAGGGAGTGGGGGATGAGCGATGGACTTGTAGGAGAAACTAAAATGGTTGTGATTGACCTCCATATGAAATATATTCATATATATATATTCTATATATATCCATTGTATTCAATATCATTGAAAAGCCTGATTAGTTACGTCCACAACGTGGTACAGCTTGAAAGGATCATGCATTTGTGGAATAAGCAACACCACTAATCATGTGGGTAGCGCCCAAAAACACGTGCTAAAAACCCTCTTTCCCCGGAAGAAAGCCTACAGCTCCTCAGTGAAGCAAGTATGAGGAACCGGTCTTCTTGGGGTCTTGTCTTGCTGGGACGCCCACTTCATGGTCTGTCTTTGACTTCACCAGTCTCACTGGTCCTAATTTTGGAAATGCTACCCAGGCTGCCACCAAATAACCCCGCCACTCAGCATACCAGAACACCAGATTCCAGTTAAAATAGCCAATATGTAGCCAATATTTTGGTTAAAAAATACCTGCAGATTTTTTTTTTTTTCTTTGGCCTCAGCTATTATCCACTAATACTAACTTTTTCCAGTAATATTGTGCATCCACACAAACTAGCTCCTGTACTGCTGGTTTTAACAGGGATGTTAATATTGGCTATGTCACTAACAGCAAACACACAAAGTCTGGTTGATTTTACCACAGCTGCAAATCAAAAAAGATTTCTGACCGTGTTTTCTCTTTTCTTTTTTTCCTAAGCCAACAAGCAAGGATGCTGCTTTTCAGTCTAACTTGATTGTTTAATGCTGATGAGTTTACCACATATTGATTAACAGTTCAAATATATAATTTCATCACACTGCAGAAATACAAAGTGCCTTTCTAAGCTGTAACCACCAGTGTATAAAATACATGTAATCAAATTTGTCACTGCAAGCAACAATGCTTATCTTTCAAATTACAAAATTTAATGGAAATTGTCCAATGAAAGTTTAGAATCAAAACGGTTTAATTGTATACAACACTTTCTCCATTTCAGGTATTTCACTTGAGGTGCAGTGTATTAGACTGTGATTATATTTACATTAAAAAAGAAAATGCAGTTTGCTTAAAGACAAAATGCTGACTGCGGTGCTTTTGATACCCCCCCCCCCCAGGACATCCCTTGATTATGATGTAGGGTTGAAGATCATGGACACAGTCCTGTTATTACAGTGTTGGTACAAACTGTGTCAATTATTGAGTCACCTTTATATCTGTATAACACCAGGGTTATCATCTGTGCATAGAACAGAAGTCAGAGCTCTTCCTTTTATAAAACTTCTCTGTTTATCTGTAGAAATGTTCTCAAACCCTTTTGTTTAATGAAGCAGACATGGTCAGAGACAGAGAGAGAAGCTCTGACGGGCAGGATATGAAACAAAGGGAGCAGCTCAGTTGACCCTCATATGAAGCAGCTTTGTGTTGGCTGCATGGTGACAGGAAGGTCACCACCACAATAAGTGTCTACTCAAGTATGGCCTCGCCTGGAGACATGAATAGACCTCCACAGAAGCCATCCATCCCTCCTGCCATCCCTCCTTCCTGCCGTCCCTCCACACAGTCAGAAAACACATGCTGGGAGCCCCAATACAACAGCTTCCTCTGTTGGCTGGCCTTGTATAAAAATGTGATGGTAATTGCCCACAGATGCCACATCAGGGTGAGAGGGAATCAGCACTGAAAAGAATATTTAGGGGGAAAAATGGAGGTCATAATTGTGGTTTCGAAGAGACAGAGAGGATTTATTCAGGAACTTCACCGAAACGTCTGGAGTCCTTCAGGAGAACTCTAGCAGGGGGACAGAACTGTCATCAAGTGGACACCAAGCCGACCAATATATGCCACAAACTGGGCAAATTAGAATTCCTTTATCATAGACAGTACTATTGAGTCAGGCTTCTTGGTATAAGTTCCAGGAGAATGACGATAAATTCAAATTGAGGAATAATGGCTAAGAAGACAGGGACAAAGCCTGCAATGGTTCATATTTTCTCAATCTTCCTTTACGATGCACCACTACTAAGTTCGACTCTATCGAGGCATCGATTCTGGTTCCAAATCTGGCTCTTCTTTTAATTTATTACCTCTGGCAGGGAGGCTATGTTTTGCCGACGTATGTTTTTTTGTTTGGTTGGTTGGTTGTTGGTTTTTTAGTAAGATTACACAAAAACTACTGGACAGATTTTGCTAAAATTTTCAGGAGATGTTGGTAATGGCCCAGTTGAGAAACGATTAGATTTTGGTGGTGGTCCAGATCACCACTATTAGCGAACAGTTGCTTTTGCTCAATAACTGTCTATCTAATAATGATATCAACATGGTTCAGAGTGCTAGGTGTGGGTTTTCAGGGTCAGTGAATCATATTATGATGGTAATTTTATCATGAAACTATTGCTTATAGATGTAACAGCAATATGTGAACTACCTTGGCGGAGTTTTGAGCTCTCAGAAACTTTCCATTTTTTTTTGTTTTTACTATACCAGTTTCACACTAAAATCCGCAGGTCAACGCTGTTTATTCAACGGTGGTTAACCCGCGAGGGACTCCTTTACCACTGCCAGCAGACCCGGGTCTACTCAGATGCAGACGAGCTGCGTGGCTGTTTTTTTTCCTCTGGTGCATCAAGCTGATGTCATCACGTTGATGACATCATCGGCGCGACAAAACACGACCACGTAAACAATGGAAAAGAGCATGGACGCCGTGGACACGGTTTTCTGTACTTTGTACTTCTGTCCCTCTTTAAAAATGCACAAACTCGGCGCTGATGATACAAAGGTGGATGGAATTTGTTGCTGAGATGGCAAAGAGTCACGTAAGTTTCAGACAGAGGGGACGGGCGCGATGTTATGCCGTGAGCATGTAACGCCGACGTCATCCGTAACTTAGCAGCTTGACCCGGTTGTGATGTTCATACTGAAGCCGGTTGGAGACGAGCCGATAAAAACCCATGTCGCTTGCAGGGTAAGTCGACCCTGGTCGAAATGCCAAGTAGACCCTTTCAAACTGCGGACAGGAGCCGTTTGTTGGAGGATTTACACGGGTTTTTTGGCCAGTCTGAAAGGGGTATTAGATTATTTTTTGGGCATTTTTATGCCTTTATTGATAGGTGAGAGAGAGACAGTGGATAGGCTTGTGAAGGGAACGAGAGAGATTAGGGGGAGGACACTCTGCAAACTGGCCACAGGCTGGATTTGAATATGGTTTGTGCCTGGTTGCTTACCACTCCGCCAAACCAGCACCCCTGGCTCTTCATGGGTCCTATTTGCGAGTCCATATAATCAGAGGAATAAATTATAACAAACACTTCTAGAGTAGGGCAGCATTGTGGCACAGCAGGTAGTGCATTAAAGTGCCTAAGACTCTGGCGAAGTTGGCAAAGAAGCTACAAAACTCCCGACTAACTCCAAAGTACAGGGCAGAGCAGATTCCCAACAATTATGTGTCAGGCGATCAAATGTTCTGCAAATTTTGTCAACATACTGTTGATTGGACCCGCAAAGATACATGTGAGGACCACCTGAAGAGTGAGTGTCTATATTTCATTACTTTGTACTGTGTCTCAAGATTAAATTTGCGTAAAACACTAAAAAACGAATTCTCAAAAAACTAAAACAGAAAAAAACTGAATTTTGGGAAAAATAACACAGATTTTATAGGGCCCTGCAATAGGGATTAATGAAGTATGCCTTTTTCTTCTTCTTCTATTTGTTGTTAATTCTCAACTGGCTTTCATTTCCCATCACTTTGCTTAACTGATAATAGCTGGACAGTTGTACAGATCCTGAATCAAAATTATCTTCCCGGGGTTCCCTTTATGACAGGTCTTTGTGGTTTAAGATAAGTTGAATCTGTCAGTGGTTGAATCCCCTGCTGCGAGTTCACTCTTTGAAGACTCCACATTTTTCTTTCATGTTCCTCAGTCTTTAAAAATATATTTATGCAGCGTTAGCTTTCCTGATAAAAACCTACAGGTCTGACATTTCAAAGAAGCAGCATCAACCCATCACTCATCTGCCATATTATACTCTGGATTCAGTAATCCATGTATGACCTTTCTGTGACCCAACACTCCATACCGTACTGGTACTGATCCCTCGCTTGAACCCTCCATAATCTGTTGGATGTGCTTCTGTAGTTCATGGACTGATGGCCTTAATGTTTAGTAACCAGTATCTCTGAGCTTAAAACGGTAAATGAAACCAACTGATGAAACAGACAAGATAACAAGAATGAAGACCAGATTGAAATAAGGTGAGGATAGGTGCTGATGTTCTTTTGGTTAAAGTCCATAACACACTTAGGGCTACACAGGGGTTCAGCAGGTAATGTTGCTGCCTCACAGCAAAAAGTTTGCTAGATTGACTCTGTGGTCGGGTCAGGACCTTTCTGTGTTGAGTTCACATGTTCTCCCTGTGCATGCGTGTTTTCCCCAAGTACTCCAGGTTCCTCTACAGACCAAACACATGCTTGTTGGGTTGACTGGTCACTCTAAGGTCACTTTCACATGTTAAGATCGGTGGACTTGGTTTGGTTTGATGGACATTGTTGCAGTTTTCTCTTGGTTTGGTTTTCTTTGCCCTGCATGCACTTTGTCAAGTGGACCAAAGCCTGCCAAAGTGTGTGTAATCTAGCCACTCACCACCAGTTGGAGCTGTAGTAGGGATGTAACAGTATGAAAATTTCATATCACGGTTATTGTGACCAAAATCATCACGGTTATTATTATTATCGTGGTATTGTTGCAGTGTACTCAAAATGTTTAAAAAGCACTTTTACACACACTTGAAATCATTTAACCCCTTTAATATTACAATTATAACAGGTCTTTTGTCTTTTTTGTCAATAAATGTGTCATGAAGTGTCCTTTCACCCTTTTTTCATGAGAAATAAAAATAAACAATTCTGGCAAGTATTTGTCATTATTATGTTATAAATGTTTAAACAGTGTGTAAAGAAAAACTGATTTGAACATTAAACAGGATACTCTTCATAAACAACTGTAAATGAACATGTTCAAAGTTTTGAGATGACCAAAAATGAACTTAACCTATTTTACATACACTCACATTTTTTGTTTGCCTACAGCATTAGTGTTCATGTTACAGTTGCCTATCTTGGCCAGGACGCTCTTGAAAAAGAGATTTTTAATCTTAATGAGTTTATTTTCCTGGTTAAATAAAGGTTAAATAAAAAACAGCTCATCATATTAGACCATGTCCAGGCGTTTGTTTACTGACGATAGTCCCTGAGGCTATTCCTGTCCAGTTAGCCCCCTTCCATGACTCTCCTCTGGTCTCCCCTCTCCCTGGCAGATCTCCTCCTCCAATGTTTCCAAATTACAATCGATGATATCCATAAAACCCCAACTATGATGGAAAAAGACAATCAATTACGAAAAAAAACGGTGAACAGACGGCAAAAGAACGTCAAGAACACGCTCCAGAATGATACTAGTGCTATTATTTACAACATTTATACATTATTTACACAGAAAAAAACTGATTAACCACCTATTACTCACTCAGGTACGGCTCACTAAATCTTCTCACTTTCACTCTCTCCGCTCAGTCAGCTCACTTACTCGAGGAGTTACAGTAGTTTTAATCATGCACGTCTTTTCTTCCGCCGGCGATAGCTTTGTGTTTTAGACAGGGTGACCGTCTTCCATCAGTTTACCCTACGGCATCCTTGTAAAATCCAAAATTCTACCGAAATTGTCCGTTTTGAGAGGGAAAAAACCTCCGGGTTTAGCGTCTGTGCGGGCACCAACCGCCATAACTTTCGCTCTGAGGCCAAACATTGCAAACTGCGCATGCGTGCCTCCGTCTGTGAGGAACCACGGCTGCTGTACAGAGGAGCAGACACATAGTTCTGGCTTTTCCAGGCAATGAGCAGCATACCTGCGAGTTACTTACAAAGTGTGGTAATCAAACGCGGTTAACCGGTAATTAAAACAGGACACGGTAATATTAACCGTCAGAAATTTTACCATTGTACCGGTAACCGTTACATCCCTAAGCTGTAGCTATACTTTTGTTTCCTGCCATCCAGCCTATTGCTGCACAGGCCTTGGGTAATAACACAGTTCAGCTATAAGCAGTTCCAAAGTATGCTAAGCCATAGAATAAGGATGAAGACGAATGCACATTGTCTGAATAGGTGTGTAACCATGTTCCACCACAGACCTGAAGATGATAACCAAAGGCTGCTAGCAATGCTACCATTAGCCACATTCTGCTTGATACAGTCAGTAAACATTAAGTCATCTTGCTTTCTGTTGCACTGATTTGTCCTTGGTTGCTTTGGATGGCTTTCTCAACCACTGGAACCAAACTCAGGTCACCTAAATGCAAACCCAGATCCCCGTTATAAAGAGTTCAGTTTTTGGTCAATATCAGAGTTTGTGTGAGCTTTCACACCACCCTAAATCAAACAAGCTTTTCAATAAAGGTAACCAGAGTTTCTTTGGTCCTAAAGCAGCCTAAATTACCCCTTCTGTAGGTGTATATGTCTGTCTCCATTTGTAGCCTTGTGATTGACTGGATACCAGTCCAGGGTGTACCCTGAATTTTGCGAAATGTAAGCAGGTATAGGCTTCGGCACTCCACAGGGACGAGCGATGTGGATAATGTTTAGATGTACAAATGAAACACAGTTTAGGAAAGAGTAGAGAATAAAAAAGAAACAATGATATGATATTTGGTTTAGCTTTTATTTTGTATTGTGGAGTTATAATAGCTAGTGGGTTTTTGTCCCATCTGTTATCATTTGTGGCCTGCTGATAAAGCCTTTGGGGTTTTGGGGATCAGTGTGATGATGTGTGGGAAAATGAGAAAAACAGGAGAGAGCGTGACACAGTAGCAGAAAAAAAATCTGACAGAGGAACATGATGCGAGAAACAGAGAGTTGGAGAGGGAGCAGGAGAAAATCCCTGTCCAGATTGCTGGGGATCAAATCTAATCTTGATCATTTGGTCTAGCAGGGCATGGGAGGTAAAATAAACAGCACAACAGCATCTTTACTTCTGTCATCACCTGTTAGTGAGCACAGCTAAAGCAATGTGACATGGACAGGTGGGGATTTTATTGGTGCCAAAGCCATCAGGAATTCTGTTTTTTGATCCAATTGCTTATCAATTCTCTGGCCTCAAAGATTTGTGGATGTTTTCAGTGACCTACACTGGTTTTCTGTGTGAATTATGTGAAACACATGGCACTGCTGATTTCTAATGCCATGCTTTGTCTACAGATGTTTCAGCTTGTTGCTGGTCTCCACTCTTGCATCAAATCCCATGGCAGCATTTACAGTACATTGCACATTTTACTGTAAACCACTTTATACTGTCTCTGTCCCCTGATGAGGTCACTTGGCTGGTGCAAAAATTATTGATATGGTGATATATCGTCACTTACTCCTGGCTGATACATGTATTTTTTTTCAATATTTAGATTTTATTGGTCTTTTTTCTCTTATTGACAGACAGAAAATTAACATTTCAAAACAACAAACAAAAAAGCACAGTGCATGAACATCATTAACAGTCCACATCAAACTCCCAGTATCCAGTTCAGAAAAATGTCTGTTATGAAGAGCACACAAGGGGTCCAAGAAACCACATCACACAACCACTCAGCTCAAACATACCAAATATGTGGAAAAGAAACAAACTCTTCTTCAATAGAGATGGTGAGGAGAGGCCCCATACATATCTCTCTGTTCTCTGAGTAACAAATTCCCTTTTTCCCACCATTTTCCCTAATAATGCTGAGCTAGCTGATACATATGTTGTATTGTATGAGGATTTTACAAAGTCATTATGGCCACAGCAGTAGTAAAATACTATTGGTCATATCTCACATGGTGCGGCTGAGGTGGTGTCAGTAGATGCCAAACTTCATGATGCAGCACACATTCCAAAAAGCCCTCTGAAGACCTGAAATCTAAATGTCTTAAGCTGTTCGATCCTTTAAACCAGTGGTCCTCAACCTTTTTGTACCACTTTTATGTTATACAATGTAGTCCCAGACCAGGAGCAGGGGAGACGACAGTCACAGGTTCCCCACATTTCCTTCCTTGGACCACTTCTGCAGACTGGGAACACCCCACAAGAGCTGCAGTTTTGGAGATGGTCTGACCCAGTCGTCAAGCCATCATCTCACTTTGGCTCTTGTCAAACTTGCTCAAATCCTTATGCTTGTCCAATTTTTCCTGCTTCTAACATCAAATTTGAAGCCAAAAAGTTCACTTGTTGCCTGATATATCATATCCTTCAGCAGTTAAAAAAACAACTGAGCAATTATTTGAAATGCACAATGAACTCAACATCGGAAAATTAATTTTTATGACAAACATCCACAAAGCCTGCTGCTTTTGTCACTGCAGTGTATTTTTCTGGGCTTCTGGAAGATTATTTCCAGTCTTCTGCAAACACAAATCAGACATTATTAGAACTATAACATGTCTGTGAAAAATCTGATCCAATCAGCCCGACATTTGTTGCCTGTAGTAACTGATGAATACGAACACGTGGTGTCTTGAAACAAAACATAGCAGGGAGGCAGACGCTGAAGGCTTTATGCACAGGGGGACACACAAAGAAGTACGGAGATCAATCCCTGGTTTATTGATCTCAGCTGCAGAAATGTGGAGAACAATATCACTGATTTGTTGGCAGAGAACGAGGGGGAGCCGCTGCGCAAGTGATCCAAACTTTCACTCATTTGAACAACAGATGTAACGGTCACCAATAAAATGATAAACTGCAGTAAAATTTCCAACAGTTAGCGTAACAGTTTCCTATTCTAAATACCGTTAAAACCGTTTCTGATCACCTCACTTTGTCAATAACTCACGGTGATACTGCTCATTGCCTAAAAAAGCCAGAACTATGTGTCTGCTCCTCGGCAGATGTGTGTGACGAGCAGGGAGCTGTTAGTCCTCCTGCATTATTGTTGGGCGAACTTGCAGGAAGTTAATATTTCATGAGAGATTCCCGCACTGAAATTCAGGCCCCTATTATGTATGCAATGTATTGTATTTATTTACTAGCTTACTTACCAGAATCAGTCTTATACAGCCATCAAAATCAAAATTGTAATTCATTAAAAAAGTAAGTTGTTGTTGCTTCACATCCATTTATAAATCAAGCAGACTGTCACCACGACAGGTAACAGATAACAGGCCAATTTTAGGTAAGTGGAGGCTTTGTGCTCTTACCAATAAATTTTGATAACAATATTGGTATCTGGGGTGCTGGTTTGGCAGAGCGGTAAGCAACCAGGCACGTCCCATATACATGCCTCTGTTAGTCCAGGTTGAAATCCAGTGGAGTGTCTTCCACTGTCTCTCTCTCTCTCTCCTGTCAATAAAGGCCTAAAAATTCCCCAAAAATAATCTTACAATATCGGTATCTCCAATAATGAGTTTGGAAATATTTTCATATAGGACATTTGCAAAAGATCTGTAGTTGTTTGGACGTGCTGATAATTTTTGTCAAGAGAGCATTGTATAAACAAAGTGGTGCCTCTGTGTGTGGAGAGAGAACTGACGTGAACTGAGTGGCATAGAATTAAGTCATACAGAAACAATGCTATTAGCGAACATGCAAAGAGAATGCATTACGTAACACATTAAATGAAATAAAATATAATAGGCAGTACAGAGTGAGAAATGTGTCTCAATTGTCAACAGTCACCATCAGTCATAGTTTCCTATTGTGGGAGGAGCAAACTTGTGCACAGGATTATAATCATAATGACTCTCACTGTCATCTAAAGCTGGGGTTTGTCCTTTGTAACTGAAGCCACGACGTCAGATATCAAACCTGAAACCAGCAGATTCACTGTTTAAAAATATTTTGCAACCACCCACTGAAACCTCTTTGCTTATGTGCAGGATCAAAGTGTGGGTTATGATGAATTGTTATGCACAGTGTTTGCTGCAGTGACATGTGAGGAAATGTCTGAGTGTGACTGCAGGCCATGGTGCACTGCTGGGTTTACAAATATGGAGCCTGGAGGGATGCTGTACTGTCTGAGGCTGAGACGCTCAGCACCGTGTGAGTAAGAATTTATATGTCTTACATATGTGAGCCATCTCCTCACTGTTAAGAAAGTGAAATTTGTAGATGAGGGTTCTGATAGGGATGCATGATATTGGATTTTTGTCAATATTCAGTTTTATTCGAAAAAATCTGACATATCAGGCATTGGCAAAAATCCAATAACTTGCTTGCCTAAGTCTGAGGATCACCAAAGCACAAACAGGAATGGATCAGGGACAAAAGAAGCACCTTATAGGGGTGTGCAATTTCAAGAATCTAGTGATATGATACATACTGTGATACAGGGTAGATGATACAATATATCAGAATAACTGCAGGTCTGTGTATCATGGTCCTTAACCCAGTAGTCATTTTTTTAGTTTGTTAAATAGTTTTCAGAACCAATAATATAAAATATAGTTTTTAATCAGAGCTGTTAATACAAAGGTCCCTGCAGAATGGACTGAGTTTTTATCTTTCCCTGTGACAAAAATAACAGTAAATGTTACTAAAAGGCACAGACAAATGGCTGAATGTCTGCTGTCATTACATCTAAAAACCAATGTAAATGTCCAGAATTTTCCCATTTGAGAATAAAAAAATATCAATTTTACACTACAAAATATTGATACAGTATTGTACAGCAACATATGGGGATATATTGGTGTATCAGTATTTTCGTACACACCCAACTACTTTGGACCAGTAAAGCTGTAAGTGGTTTCTGGCAACACTGCAACGTACAACAAGAAATAAACTGGGATTAATGCAGGGCTTTCCACATTAAGAGCCAGTGGGAAAAAGCAGCCATCCCGGGGGTTCAGCAATTCTTAACATGAAATCAAGCAGATCAAGCTTAATTATTCACCACTGTACACGTTTAATCAGCAGAGCTCCATCGTTTATCAGAAGACTGATGGACTGAGAACCGTGAACTGGTCTGAATCTGAATCAAATTGTCCATTTCCTCATCCAAATTGAAATCAAAATGAGAAAGGGAAAGATCCACATCTCTTGCAGAAATATACATCTTAAATACACAACACATCCAGGGAGATACAGACAGTGGAGAAACAAAAGCCATACTTTTGCTGAGATGCATCTGAAAAATGAAAATATATTTTTCAATATATTTGTACAGAAACGCCCATTTACAGGTTTAGTCAGCAAAAGAAAAAAGGAGCTGGCTGTAACTGAGTGAGTAAGCCTGTTGGCTGGCAGCTATTCTCAAACAATAGCCCAAAAAGCTGATTATCAGTCTTGGCAAGTATAAAATTTTTTGTCCGCATTTATACCTAATGTCTAAGGATGCACGATCCTGGATCTCTGCCGATATCTGATATGCCAATATTTTTTAATTCATTATCGCTGATACCGACAATTCTGCTCAAGAGCACAAGCTCTGTACTTAACAAAAATGGACTTGTTTCTTTCCGTGTTACAGTATTTTTTGCGAGGAACAGATGTAAAACAAGAAAAACAGTATTTAACTCTTGCAAAAAATGAAACCCTTGATTTTTAAATGTACCCACGCAGCGATGAGTAGGTGCATTAGTATTGTACATTTGTGTAATTTGCCGATATTCCATCTGATATATATGGCCGATATGTGTGGCCGACATATCGGTTGTAAATATCTGCAAAAATGTCAGTATCTGCCAATACTGATACTTAACTTTTTAGGCTGATATTGGCCGATACCGATATCAAACCAATAATATCATGCATCCCTACTAATGTCCCCGCTGTACATCGCCAATATATTTGCCGGAAAACTGGCTAATTGTGCCAATGTGCCATAATCCCTGACATTATAATAACCTTATGTCTACATTAATAAAACAATAAAGTATATTGCAAAAAAAGGACATCTGTCAAAATCACAAAACATATGTTACACAACAGCAGAAAATTAAAATATACTAAACCATAACTAAAAGCCCAAACTCAAGTAAAACCCCTAAAACAAATAGACCATAAAAATCATAAAATGATAAAAATGTTTTAGGCTACGAAGCTCAAGGCAAGACAGAGATATCAACTAATAAAATCATTTAAAATACAAGTCAACAACTTCATGAATAAAGTCAGGGTAAGACAAATTGGGATATTTAGATAACATTTATAAATGGCAACATTGTTCAGCTCAATGACAGCAGCAGGGACAAAGTTATTTCTGTACTATTTTTCTTCTACGTGTTGGGACTAAAAGCCCCCGTCCAGAGGGGAAAAAGCTGAAAGTGACTGTGCAGAGGGTGGGAGTCGTCGTTTAAAATAGAGCTGGCTGCTGGTTACAGGGAAGCTGGTAAAGTTGTGACTCACCAATCAGACGACTAAACTATTTAACAATCTGATTCAAAGAATTTTTGTCTTTAAGAGACACGTGACCGAACCATGACACCAAAGAAAGGGGTTATTTTCTTTGCATCGGTTTCTAACACAGACTGTCACTATTAAAAAAAAAAGGAGATTCTAGCATGTCTGGCATGTTTGATATTAGAGAAAAATATGTATATTGTGCATCCAGGAAATAAATATTTACAAATGCTTTGTGTCTGATTACAACTGTTGTAGTATACTGGTATGGGTTATGTTCCCTTATGGAAGAACAATAATGATTTAACTAGCATTAACAGTTGAGAAAGACTTTGACTGTCTTCCTGCAAATCTAGGCAGTTAAAGTAACAATACTCCCGATGCTACTTTTCTCATGTACCTTCATTCAACTTTCTCCTCAGATGTCTAGACATGCATATCCACAATAAAAGAGCTCCATGTGCAGTGACAAGCAGCAACATAAAACACAGCATGGATAAACAGAGCAGCTGTCAGACACTGGAGGGGCTCCTCTCATGAGAAACACATCCTGAAAATGCTGGAGGGCTTCTGTTAAAACCAAACAAGTTCTCCTCCGTGATTTGCCCGAAGGACTCTGACTCAAATAAACAGGAAGTTACATTTCATATCGAAGTGCACCGTCTAGATTTAAACCTGATACCGTCACCGCGGCTCCTTTTTCTATCCTACCTGTTCAAACACGTGCCAGACAGCATGTTCAGTGTGCCAGAGGAAAAAGACCAGGAAAAATCACATCAGAAAATGCTACTGTGCACACACACATAAAATAAACATGTCCACACTTACAAAGTGACACCTCACAGCAGGCCAAACATCTTCCAGGATGCTCACAGCTTCCTGTTCAAAGCTCTGAGTAAAATCATGAAGGTGTGACCTTTAGATAAGCACCGAGTGTTATGAGTGTTATGACATGTTTTACTGCAAAGGCAATATTTAACATTAGTGCTATGTTTGAATTTTGAGTCCAGATTGAAATTATTAAAGCTGATCTGAAGCGTGTTTAATTGGTTATAGTTTAGGGTTGGGCGAGATATTACATTTACACATTAAATTTCTTTCACCATCCCTCTTTCACCAAACAACAGATGGATAGATTTTCTAAGAAAAACGAGATATGACATTTACAAATGGACTTACAAAACAATCACTTCTGACCTGTTTGTTTGACTCAATCTGCACAGAGGGAGTAGGCCTCCCAGAGAGACAGAGGAGGATTGTTGTTATTAGGGCAGGAAGCAAAGAGCAAGCTTTGGCCACAGAAACTACCTTTCAGTTACTCTTTTAAAGCTTCAAGTCTTTTATTTCCTGTTGCTCTGCTGTATGTCTGCTGAAGTCTGGCCGATTCATCACTCTTCCTCTCAAAAGTAGGTTAATTTTGTCAACCCTTGGTCTGCCTGTTAATCCCTAATCCTTTAAAATTGAGACACATGGCTTTCATTGAACAGGAACTATATGGAAATATTATCTAAAAAGGAAAAATGGGTTGAAACTACTACACCTTCTCCAAGACAAATTGAATTAAAGTAATGTTGCATGAAATTGAATTTATTCAGTGAGTGAGCTGCCCTTGTAAGAACCCCACGTCTGTTGGCTCTCGGTGACCTTGGGAGCCCTGTCTGCCCCTTGACAGGATGAGACTGTGAAAAGTTTCTGTACAACAGAGAGGGCAGACAGCTCAGCTACACAATCAGACACAAAACAAGAGAAAACTGCATAAAATTGCAAAAATGTAAATGCATGTTGGTGCTTGGAGTTGTTGAACGCTTTTCACACAGCACTTAGGGATGGCTGGGTGGAGCAAATGATCACAATTTGTGCTGTTCGCAAACATAAGCTCCTCTGTGTTCATCTGTTACGCATAAAACTAACGTTCTTACGTGGTGATATTTAGCTCTTCTGAAAATGGAGAAGAATGCTCACAGTTCTGTTCCACTGTTTCAATAGCCATGAGTGGACCACAACAACGATGTGTGTAGTTTTGTAGTTTTGGGTTACTATAAGTAGGGTTGCAAAGGGTTGGAAAACTTACAGAAAATTTACAAAACTTTTCATAGACTTTCCATAGGAAGTTAAACTGTGGGATTTTTAAAAATATTCCAATTTGGAAACACTCCATGGGAATTATGGGACTTTATGTGAATTAACTGGAAATTGAGGGTGATTTAAACATAAATATAAACATTTAGTTTAGGCATAGGCAGACATCCATTTGAAAATAATACAATTAAAAAACATCAGATTTTAACAGACTTATTTGTAAGAAGAACTTTACCAAGTTTTAAATATTTTATTTAGCAATAAATTTCAACTTCACTTCATGCAGTCCACAGGCTCAGATGTGTGTCCCCAATTTTTCACAGTTCAAGAATCATCTGTGCGCGTGATGGAGGAGTGTACAGTGCATGTAGAGGAAGCGGCCTCAATCCCCCTGCAGTAAGCAGTGTGCAATGTGCGCGTGATTGAGGAGAAGCAGAGATGTACTTAAGTGTACTTGCATAAAATCCAGTTGTTTTAGTCAAGATTATGCTAAAAAACATATTACCAAAATATATTTAAAATCCCTGTTAAGGGCCAACCTTCAATTTTGAAAAGTACAGCTTTATATCCATTTATTCCATAGATTCCTGTTAATTCCTGTTGTTTCCCCTAGAAAGTTTCCAACTTTAAAATTCCCAGAATATTGCAGCCCTAACAAAGAATAGCCACCTCACTTCCTCGTCTGAGTGGGTATAAAATATTGTCTAGTTCCAAAATCCCAGGTAATAGCCTTGCATATATACTTTTTTTTCACAAGGTGATGCAGTACAGCACAAAGCAATCACATTATATGACAACAATGATACAGTGACAACAGTGATGTGTGGGCATATTTGTGATAAGTACAAGAGCAAAAGAAAAAAAAAGGAAAAGTAAAAATTCAATTTTAAAAAGGGGCAAATAGTGAAATTTTATAGGGAGAGTATTGAAAGTCTGGTTATGCTTGTGTGCACAGGGAAGGAGAAGTGTTGTGCTAAGTTATCAAATAATTATAATGAAAGAATTATAAAAGTCACACAAAAAATAATAAATATTTTAAAAGGCATCTTCCCAGTCTTCCTGAATCCCAACTCCTTTTACCCCCAGGTCTAAGTTACCCCTTTTTACGGCCATTTGCAAATCTGTATGCACAGCAAATGTCTGAGGACAAATTTGAACTGAAAACAAAAGTGAGAGGGGACCCAGTTTTCAATGATTGTGCTGATACAAACATGGTTTCTCAAAAGCAAAAGGAAAACGGTGAAAGATTCCCACAGATATTTCGCTGATGTTTCTGTCAGGAGGAGCTCACATGCACATTTAAGCAGCAGGTCAGGGGTTCAAAAGTTCGGTTAATAATCCCGTCCCCTGCAGGAACACTGACTGGCTGCTCCAGGTGTGTGTGCATGACTGTGTGTGTTTAAATGTGCGTATGTGTGTGAGCGTGTGTGCTCCAGCCATCTGGCCCCAAAGCCTGCTTCCTACCTTCTTTCCAAACAGGAAGCCAAAAACAAATCCTTGATGACACGGGTCGCTGGTTTAATTGTCTCTATGGGATTTCTGCACAGCCAGCAACCAAACTGCCCCTCTTTTCATCTCTACGGCAGCAGCTCCTGAAGTTTTCTCCAATCCATTTATCACTCTTACAAACCTGAAAGGGAGCATGTGGATCATGAACTAAGTGTGTATGCAGCTGTGGCATGGTTTAAACTGTATTTTACGACATTTAGACCCGTAAAAGGTACTGCATGATTTTTGATTCTACTCTCTCTGGTTTCTCTCTTACACACGTATACTCACAAATGAACAGACAACACACAAACATCATCAAGCAATATTAGATCCATATTACTGAAAAAGCACCCCATGCACTGACTGTAAAATTACATACACTTTGCAAGATTAACAGCAAGGAAGTATGAAGAACAACCTTCAAGCTACTTCTAAACTCTTTTAAAGAGATACCAATTCACCTTCTAACAATGTGGGGGAAAAAACTGATACTATATAGTATTGAAATATTTGGCGTGGTGATATCATATTGATACACGGCCGCCATGAATTTATATTTTTCAATGTATTAATTTCCAACATTTAATAAAGCTTTTGGTTCTATCACAAAAGTCAATTACTTGTTAAGTCCACACTATGGTGCTGTTGAGCCAGGTCAGATGGGTGACGTTCACTGGGCAGGAGGGATAGTGTACCAGTTCGATGTTAGCAAACAAACATGGCTATACAGGAGAAAGCGACAAAAGGAACGGACTGTTGGCATTGAAATCCAATGTGTGGATTTCAGGCCCATTTATACCACAATGTTGTCACCAGGAACGGAAAGTTTGTTCCTTTGCATTTTCAAAAGCACTCTGTGTTTACACAGATCTGCGAGAATGACTGAAAACGCAGTAGCATGCATGCCAGGCCAGTAGTTGGCGATGTAAGTTTGTAGTGTCCTTGGCAGATATAACAAATGCATCCCCGCTGGTCAGAGTATTGAAGCAGCAATCCACATTTTGTTGGTAGAGCAATAATAAACAGAGCACAGTTATCAGCACACATGTTGCTTGGAAGTCGGCCATAGCTGTTGTTGTTGCTAGGTGCACACGCTACATTCATCAGAATGAGTACCGCACATGCCTCGCCATCCCATTTCCCTGACAACGGTGATTCCTGTTTACACAGAGGTGACAACAACATACACCGTTGGGTTGCAACAGATGCTGAAGGTGTGCTCTCGCTATGGCATAGATCATGATATTAAATCCTAAGAAAAGTCGCATTATGATAGTCAGAAGCACTGGGGACAGGAAGTCAAGGTTTCCAACCTTTTATCTGTCGAACAGTCCTCTTGATGTGTGTGAGGACATAAAATATCTTGGTCTAATGACTGGATGGATGATAAAGACATCTATCGACAGCAATGTAAAATATGCTCAGGCGAACATGCTGATTGGGAAGTTTTCTATGTGCTCTGACCCTGTAAAGTGTTCACTGTTCAGGGCTTTCATCACACCATTATACACTGCTCAGTTGTGGTCTAACTTCATAACACTGAGTATGCAGCGGCTCAAAGTAGCTTACAACGATGCACTGAGGCTGCTGTTTCGTGTCCTGAGGTGGCATAGTGCCAGCCAATTATTTGTGTCCAACAGGGTGCCAACATGTGAAGCACTTTTGAGAAAGATGATGTTCAGCTTTATGTGTCGACTTGACTAGTCTGAGAACCACATAATAGAAGCCTTAGTCAGCCCAAAGAAAAGCTGCTATAGATTTACCTCCAAGCTGAGACGACATTGGTGCAAAGGTTATATAAATTCTAATATGCACAGCTTTGTATCCTGTATGTTTTATGTCTGTCTTGTTTTTTAATATGGACCTGTGTCTGCAATAAAGATTTATATTATTTTTTTCAAAACTTTTCACTCTGGACCCCGGTTTCAAAGGCTTATGGATTCAGGCACTCCAGGCACTGTTCTTGTGTAAACAGAAGGTGCAAACACAATGAAAGCTCTCGGTTTTCATTGTTGTGTAAATGGGCCCTTATTTTAGGCTATGACAGGGACAAAGATGGACATGACACATGGTTTGTAAGGAGTGATGCCTGGGACTAAAATACATGAACATGCGGCTCACCTTGCGTGGCACCATCCAGGGACTGAAAAGGCCAAAGAAAGCAAAGCTAATGCTAAGCTAACACTACAGATAAACCATCCAACATTTGACACACTTTGCTTGCCAAAGCTAACTCCCAGCTTTGAGCAATCTGAGAAAATATCAATCTGTCACTGACTTTATGAGCAAAGACTCAAGGTCTCCCCATATTGTGGAAAACATGGGCTTTTGTTAAATGCTGGTTTTGGGTCAGGTGTGTGCCATCTCTAATTAAGTCTACTGCAGAACTGAGGCTCTTGAAACTCGCTCTATATTGTGATGTTAATTATTACAATACTCAGGGGCTGTCCACACGGAGACAAATTCAGGTGTATTCACACAAGTTTGATATCATATATAGGTTTCGTCCACATTGGATGGTATTTTGGATGCCGGAAAACACACATCTTGTGAACACGGGTACCAGAGTGGATTACTCTGTGTGTACTACAGATATATCTAGAAACAATGACACCATAGCTCCATCTCTCCCTTAAACCACATGAGCAGACCCTGACAACAACAAAAACTATGGCGGAATACAGTGTTGTGTTAGCGCTGCAGACACTACTGAGCTTGGATATTTTGTTGGCACACTTTGGGCCACTTAGTTCCAATTGAGCATTCCTTAAATGCCACAGCCTGTCTGAGTAATGCTGTCATCACCAACGTGTGGCTAATTTTTTAAGCTGACATCAAATACCAATTCATTTTAAAAGAGTTTAACCCTTTGAATGCCAGGTTTTTGTCAGGATGGCACCATATTTGCAGGTGACAAAAAAAAAATAAATTCAATATTACATGCAAAGTATATATATTTTTTTGTTTTCGATTATTACAGCCTCGAATGTCAATGATTAGCAGCAACAAAGATATTCTGTGCAGTGTCAAACACTCACACTCATATGGCTAACAAGAAAAATTCACTTTTCATAGGGTAGCTATATAAAAAAAATACACCTTGATATTATTTCTAACTTTATAAGGCTTGGTTTTTAAACCAGCATCAGTCCAAATCATACGTATACATTATTCCTTACTGAAAAAAAAAGAAGATTTTAACACTTTATAGTCTGGGATATGTCAGTGATTCGCAGCAGCACTGATTTTTACGTGCTATTAATTTTTATTCAATGTCAAATAATCACACTTAGGGCTGGGAAATAAGGCATAAAAATAAAATCCCAGATTTTTTTCCACAACACTTGGTTTACGATTTTAATTGATTTTTTTTCCCTCTCAAAAAAACAAAACAAAAAAGAAAACTCCAAGTTACGCAAAAATGACATGAATCAAGGTTTGCCTTTACGTTAAAATATATTCCCAAACAAACAGAATTTCCCCCTTAAAATAAAAGTGCATGTCATAAAATATTCATTATGTAGTTTGTCTATATAAACACTGAAAGCTGAGCCATTTTCACAATACATTGACATGGAACTCTCAGATCAATATTTAATGCCATTTAAAAAAAAAAACAAATATAAGCCTATACATGTGCTTGTTCAAAACCTGACAGGGCCTCCCATTGTAAAAACTATACATTTTCAGTATTTATATTTCCAAACATTGCAACAACTTACAAATGAGTAAGTCAGGACAAAAAAATATCCATTTTTGATTTTTAAACCTGAAGAGTAGTTAAAATGGTCAAATTCAAGCCAAAAGTTCAGATTTACACCCAATATAATAAATGGCGTGTGTTATGCTTTAATGGAAGTGAGATCCAAAGACTGTAGTTTAACTGGGTTTCAGTGGTACCTTTTTTGCCCTTAAGTCTCTGACTGTGACACTTTCTTGTAAACAGTCTGTTTTAAACTTATTGTAAGAACTGAGCGGGAAATAAGATCAAATTAAAACACACAACAGTCCCTAATGGTTAAACCTTTTGTCCCTCCTCTGCCTTTCCATCTCTCTTCTCTCTGTCACACACACACCTGTGACTTTCACCTCAACCCTGTCGGACTCCTGTCATCACAACCTGGCCCGGGGTTTCACAGGAACATGACATTTTGATCTGAACAGAAGCTGGTCCAGATGTGTGAAACTCCCCCTTAACTGGGGTTCACCAAGCGAGGCCAAGTAGCCCCATTATAACCCACTCGACCCGCGAGACCCCACCCAGAGACCCCTCTGTGCTGCAGAACCGATACAGATCACCTGCATGAAGAGCGACGTGCCGCCACCTCGGTGCTCAAAGAACAGCGGCGTGTGCTGAGACTCACAGCCGGTGTGAGAGGGGACATGCTCGGTACAACCCGCCATGTTCCCCCGCTTACCTTCAAACACAGTCCGGTTCCCGTAGTCCTTCACAGCACCGTCAGCTCCACCTGGTCAGATGATAACCAACCACTTCACAACTTATCCATTCCGCGTGCACAAGAAGTAGTAGTGTCCCTGTCAAGCGCGAGCTCCAGATGTAGGAGAGGGCGGTGTTCTGGTGTGGATGTCCAGTGAAGGTGCTCTCCCGTGGACCTGTCACCGACACACCGGCTCTGTCTGTCGGGGGGACTGTAGTAAAACCCGGTCCACCCACGCTGCTGCTGCTGCTGTGGGCTGAGCTGCTGGGTTCAGGACACGGACCGACAAACTGACTGAAGGGCTCCTGCTGCCCGGGTGGCCTCACTGCGCCACCCACCGGCGACACAAAAGGACTGCAGCCAGCTGTTAGTGCGACCTGTGATAAACCTGCGGGCTCGTTGTAATTAAAACAGTTTATATAACTGAGTGAAAGCAAAGACACGAATACCGTCTGCTCAAAATGACGTAATACGTTTGCCGTGATTCAGTTTTTATTCTGTTACTCATTAAATCATGTAGAGCAAAACATTTGATCAGCACACAATCAATCAATGTACAGCGCCAAATCATAACAAATATTGTCTCAAAACACTCATAACAAATATTGTCTCAAAAAGGATAAAACCACTTTCCTCCTTCTCAAAAATTATGGAGCCATACTCCTCATTTTATATAAATATATATGCATATACACAAACATAAATACATACCACACATGAAACAGGGGGATGCAAGGCACTGGATTTTTGCAGGTAAGCAACAATCCAGCCATCATCATCTATAGTGCTTGTCAGGGTCACAGGGGTTTGGAGACTATCCCAGCTGACATTGGGCAAGAAGCAGGTTACACTCTGAACCTTTCCCTATATAGCCTCAAAAATGATCAATATATGATAATATTCAATTTACAGCTGATACAATTGAACACAAAAAGCCTGACTTATGGTCTTCTTTGTCAACCAGTTGGCCTGGTGTTAATTTTTCTCACATCATCAGTTTCCAGTTAACCCTTTAGGTCTAACACAAGAACCAAAACAACATCTTTAAGTCCTTTTACCAAATTATATTAGAAATACCTATTAATATTTGGTCTCTTGTTTGAAGGAATTTGAGGGACTTATCTGATACACATGAACACAGCTGAAAGAAAGGGACTTTCCTATCATAGGTGGGAAGAAACTGAATCTTACCCGTTGGCCGAAAAGGTACTATAATTAGCTTCAATTACTGAAATGTTTCCTCTAAAGAAAATCACAGCGTTAGTCATAGCTGCACACAATCATCTGTGTCTGACTGCTTTTGTGGTTTAGAGACTTAGAACAGGTGGGCAGCAGTGCAATCGTAGATCATCCCTCCATTTTGCAGTTTCCCCTGAAGGGTCAGGATCCTGTTTCCCAGATTGTCTGAATATTCTGGAGCACAAGCCAGGCAACAAAAATCTTTGACAGCTTCATCTGAAGACCATCCCTCATCACCACAACGTTCAATCTCTGCTACTTTGTGGTCTTGAGATGTAAAGAGATGTGACATGGTTATTGATTCTTCTCCAAACAAGCCCGTCCAGGTGTTTCGGAGTGTGGTTGGGATGAATTCCCAGTTGAAAAATAAAATATGTAACTCACGCCACTGACATTTTTTTCTATATTTTTTGAGCACTAGTACCTGCTTGGTATTTAATAATGCTAAATGCATATATCAATAGCACATTTGAAAAACATTACAAAATATTTCATGATCTATTTGGCATTAATTTTCATTAAAGGTCTTTTAAAAATACAGTTGTAGATGGGGTATTAATGCTTAGGTAAAGACAAGCCCCAGACATAACACATATTTTATTATTTTTTCATATTTCTCTTTAAAAAAAGCTCCAGGAATGAAAAACTTTTTTTTACAGTGCTGATTTAATGACACCTCTTTCTTTGTCTCTCTTGCTTTCACCGCAAAAAGTTTGGTAAAATATATGGTGGCCTCTTTGCTAAAAATAAATTTGTGATATGGCTCCAGATATGTAGAACAAAAGCCAGATGTTCTGGCAGAAATGCTGACTTTTAGGGTCCATGGAGAATAAAAGGGTCTTTAAGAAATCAAAAGAGCTCCAGCAATTGGTGATGGGAGTCTTGGTGATTTATTCTGGTCATGTCTTAACCTGACACACCAGATGGAGCGTTCAAAACATTTCACTAACCCATCTGGGCAACAGCCCACAGAAACCATGATTTAATGATCATTTCATCAATCAAATTCCTTATGGACCAATCAGATGATATAGGTTGTGGGCATTGCAACTGGGCTGTAAAGGACAGAAGGTGAGACACTTCGTAAGCCAAACTCTCAGCAAAGCATTTCGGAAGTGGAGCGAAAATATCATCTCCATAGAGAAGATAATTTGTTTTTCATTTAATAAAGAAATACGGTCCAGATCTGATGAAACTGCTACTGAAGCTGTTAGCATCTATGCTAACCTCTGTACGAGCAGCCACTTCCTGCTATCAACACACTCGTACCTCACACCTCTTCCTGCTCTGAAAGATGCGGTTTGGCCTGTGCTGATTTTGTGTCGCTCATAATCATTTAGCCTGATTACAGACATTAAATCAGGCAGGACCAGCTGCACTTTAAGGTTAAAACTTGAAGGGTTTTTGCACATTTTTCAGTTCAGCAAAATATAGAAGAAACAGTTAACCCCTGACCCCCTCTTTTGGTTTTTAATGGGTTATCCTGATAATTTTGTGACTCTTTCTAGTGTACAAATCTCTCTCAGGTTTGATATTGTTGTTGCTAAAATGCTAAATCTGAAAGAATGGAAATCTGCTCTTACTCACTGTTATGAAAGTGGCTAAATGACATAATATAATGTTTACATTCTGAAGAAAACAGACATCTTTACCCAATACTCATTTAAAGTTTCTCAAGATATCAAGATAAATGTCAGGCTGGCTGCATTGTTGGGCAGTACTTTGACCGAGGTTGTTTGACACATTCCCTGTTCGGGACTCTCTCAGCGAACCCAGGGCCTCATGCAATTCTGTATAGCATTGAATCTATAGACTCACTCCCTGGACTCATTTCTGGACTTTTTTCCCCCACTAACGGATATTCTGTGCATTTATGAGCTTTTATTTAATCTCCATATCTTTCATTATTGTTCATAAAATGTTCTAAAAATGTGTAGTGTAATAAAATATAGCTCAGATGTATGGCTCCATATGTGCCATAACACAATATCTGTTTTCTTTTTCAGTAAGATTTACTTGAAATAGAGCATCTGGTTTTGTGCACTGTACCACTGACAGTCTCACAGATGTGTTTGCGCACGTGTCAAAGAGATACTGTTTTTATCTTTCTGCTGAGCGGAGTCCAAGGAAGAATTGCCAAGGACAGTCACTGAAAACCCCCTGCCTGTAGACTTCAGTCCAGAGATGAATTTTGACTTCTACTATTAGAAAATCATGCAGAAATTTGCATATGTGATAAAAGCCAGTATAGTAATAGAGAGATTTTACTGGAGTATTTTCACTATTTGACGGCATAAAAGTTTAGCGCTGGAAATGTGTTAAAAACAAAACAATTACCCCATCACTGTTTGATTAGCATGCTCTCACTCTTGGCCCCATCTGCTGTAATGTACAGCCTAACCTCAGTGCTAGTTCTCTCCTGACAAGGGCAGAGCTGATCAAATCACTGTGGCTAATGTGTTAACTATTAAATGAACCTCACACAACCCTACGTAGGAAATACCCTTCCTTTTTTTGTCTGCATATTTCCTCTGCAGTCCTGTGTTCACTGCTTATCAACACCTCATGCTTGTTTCTTCCTTACACCATGAGACTCTGTTTCACATTTAGTTCTGCCGCATAACGTAAATGTCTTTTAGGTTTTGTTTTTAGATGTGTGTGTACGTATAACACATTTTCTGAGAATATCAAGATCATGTTTTCTGCAGAGGGCCTGTTGGGTTACAGGTTGCTTGGTTACATACATTGCAGTTTCAATTGAATGCAGAAGGAAGCAGCATTGGTGAACTTCCTTTGACAGGAGCTCTGCCTTTTCCTGTGATGGACTAAATTTAAAAGAGATGAGGTTTGCAATCACTTTAAAAAGATATGTCTAATCCATTCGTTATATTCTAAAGTTGTCTGGTAATTTTTATAAGATTGTTTTTAGTTGTATGTTGGTTTATGATGAGATAAATTACAATGTGCACACATTCAGTCCACATAAGTGGCCATCAAAGTCCAATTTGTTGAAGCTTTTTCCAACTATTTCATTGACTTAAACTGTTAGATGCACAAGTATCTGCTGTGATGATTTGTTGTTTAATAGCCCTATTGTATACCAAGTTCAAAGGGTTTTGGTGTGAAGTGCAGGAATACTCTCTTATTTATACCTTACGCAGCTGTCATTATTGTGTTGTTTTAAAAAGCAAATGATCATGTGCTCCCATTTGTGCTCCTCAGTGCGCTATTCTGGTGCGCTCCAACATGTGTAATACTCCCAAAAACAAGAAAATCACTCACTCACACAATTAGGGATTATTCTGCAATATGGAGCTATATTTACAGCATTTGTCAACATGCTAATGAACAAACAAAGTGCTACTCTGATAATATATACTGAAACAAATAAATACACAATAAAAGTTCTACTATGATAAAAAAAAATCTATTTCTTACCGAGGTTAGTTTTTAACATAAATATTTAATAAGTGGACTTGGAGCCATTTAAAGAAGTTTACATCTTTTATTATGTCTCTCTAATCATTTCCAGGGAGAAAGAGAACAAGACAGTTTCTTCATATCTTACACAGGACCATCAAAGGATACTTTCTTGTAGCAAATATCAGAAGATAAAAAGTTTGTTTTCATACCGTTCTCAATGTTTGAATATTTTGGTTAAGGATTACTTCTTCTCTAATGTTAGACTTCTGTCTGAACTCAGAGGTTTGTCTGTGAACACAGAAAAGAAACAATCAAGGAGTTCCAATCAGATGTTTTTATCATCTCAATCACAAGTGTCCAGAGTTTTTTTTATTTTTTTTTGAGGACCTCATATGAAAAACCTAAGATGGACAGGGCCACATTGGAAAACCTGCAAGTTTGCAGATGTCCTGTGATTGTGTCTCTTCTCAGGGATGATGACCCTGACCATGGCCCTGTAGTGTCTGAGTTCATTGACTGGTGTAACACGTCCTTTTTAAACGTGAACGTGTCCAAAACCAAGGAGATGATTGTAGATTCTAGGAAGAATCCTACAGTCTTCTCTCCCGTCGTCCAGTCCGTTGAGGTGGTTCAGCAGTATAAATATCTCAGGACAGTGTTGGACCACAGGCTAACGTTCAAGTCTCAGGTGGATGCTATATGTAAAAAAACTCATCAGAGGATGTATTTTTACTGTAAGCTTTGCAGTTTCAAAGTGGATAACACTTTCATGTAAATGTTTTATTCATGTTTTATTGAGTCTGTGCTGACCTTTTCTTTTATCAGCTGGTATGGGCTGCTCACCATCAGAAACAGAAACACGTTGCAGGGCATCACTAAAGTGTGTAGCAGAATTGCTGGCACCACACTTAATGACCTGACTATGTTGTACCAGAGCTGGATTCTGAAGAAGGCCCAGTTAGTCCTTGATGATCATAGTCATCCCCTTCATGATGAGTTCAGGTTGCTTCCATCAGGTCGCAGATACAGTGTTCGTAAATGCAAAACCAATAGGATGAGGAATTCTTTGGTTCCGTCAGCCATTGTTCTGCTGAATAACTCTCTGTAATGTTGGTGCTGTATTTACTGTGTTACGACCAGCCTAGGGGATACTGGAGGAAACATAAAAATGACCACTCCTTTGTCACTCTCAAGTTGTCACCAATGCAAAAGCACAAAAAAACACAAGATTTTTTTTAGTCCAAACAATTAAATTTAATATTCTTCTTTTTTTCTTTTTACAAACTAAATCAAAATTACCTCGGAGAGAGTAAGCAAAAGAATAAAACAACAAAAACACTCTTATAAATTAAAAAAAAAACCTTACCTAACTTCTAAAGGAAAAGAAAATGTACAAACCTAAAGTGACTCCCTAAAAAAAACAGGAGAAAACGAAAAACCAAGCTTTACTCTCACCTACTTTACCAAATATTCTAAACTTAAATTCTTTCTTTCTTAATTTGAACGAAAAATACTCAGAAGTTCTCACAACCAGAGTTAACACAAGACACGATTTTTAACAAGCGGTTTGGTGGCGTCAGTTGGGAGTGAGGAAGGAGGAGGGTCGGCGTTTCCTCTCCTGCAGTCATTTTAAAACGCCGGCCATCAGCTCACAGCCAATCAGACGGCCTCACTCGCCCGAACTCCTCCAGTCAGCTTCGGGTGCGCCTGTCCGCTGCGGTCCAATCCCGACACTCCACACCTGCAGCATAAATTGGAAGGGACACAAAGGGAGGGAGGAGGAAAAGAAACAAAAACGCTCCTCTTCACAATAAACACAACAATAGCCTACAATAACTGAATGACCCACAGTCATAACAACTGCCTTTAATGGATTATTTATTGTATTTATTGTTGGTTTGTTGTCTGTGTGATACTGCTGGCTGCAGTATTATCGGGGATAATAAAGTTTACCTTGACCTTGACCTTGACCTCCCTGTAAAGTCAATAAAACCAATTCAACTATGTTTATGAAAAACATTGTAATTTGACATGTTTAAATCTGCACACAGCAGTTTTCCACCAGTGGCTTGGCATTGCAAACAGTCAAGCTACTGATGGAAATCAATGTTAATCCTATTTTTTAGGAATTTTTGGAAGACCTTTCAGATTTTAGGAGCCTGAAACCAGTGCAGCCATGGCCTACACTGGATCCATCTCTGTTAAGGATGATAACACTAGTCTGTGCACATAAAATAAAACACTAATAGGTCATCAACACATTTAGACACAAAACAAGAGCAAACTGCTGAACTTAAGAAGGTGCTTTCATATGATAAACATTGTATTCTTTTTTTTTTTTTTTTTTTTTACCTAGGCCTTAAAATGGATCAGAAAAAGAAGAAAATAGTGCTGCAATAGGTCACTTGTCTTATTCATCAGTTATGCACAAGCTTCATGTATGGACACCCCTGCCTCTAAATGATTATACTTGTCTTTGCTCACAAAAATTGGAGTTACTGAACTGTAACGTAAATTTAGCAAAAGTAAAAACTGTTTCATTTACTAATGGCCACTTGGTGTTGCTGTTGCATGCCTTACAAACAAATCAATCCTCTGCTGATGATTATGTTCATGAACTGATGATCAACTTTAAGGTACAGTATAAATTTATTTTGTTGGTGTTTGTCGAGATAAATACAACTTATTTTATATAAAAAAAAACGAAAAGGCTTGCAGAGGGTTTTATAGATGCATGCTTAAGCACAACAGTGCAACATTTCTTGATGTTTTTTAACCCTTCTGTGGTGTCTGACCTGTTTTCAATGTATACAAAAAGACAAATGCTGCAATTACTTAATTTATCAACCTCAAACTTCCTGTCTTTGGCTTATTGTTTGTGATGAACAGAATCAAAGGTAACACTTTAGAATAATGATCATTTGTAAGGCATTTATAAACTATTAGTAGATATTAGTAGATAGTTAACTAAACATGAACAAACCACTTGTAAACATTTGTAAATGATTATTATATCATTTATAAATGATTATTAAATCATTTACAACTTAGCTTACAAGACATTTAGAGGCTATTAGTTGATATTGAACTAATCATGAGTAAACTATATATACATTTATAAATGATTATTAAACCATTAATAACTAAAGTTGCACAACATTTATTTATGATTTATACATTATTAAAAACACTGGATCAATATTGTTGGTTCATGATTTGTTCATCATTAACTACTGTTATTTTTATGTGTAAGAAAACATTTTTTAATATAACGAAATATTCTTTAACTACATGTATTGTGTTTTTCATGATTAATGAATGATTTGTAATAAGTCAGTATAAATCATGTTAAGTCTTTGTTGCAGCCCAAGCATTTGTGAAAAAAAATCATCAATTCCTAACTGTTTTTTATCAAACCATTTCTATACATTTACAACTTAATAGTGCATAGTTTACAAATGTGCTACTTTAAGATTCATAAGTGATCTAAAGTGAAACTATTCTCCATTTACAAATGTTTGTTAATGTTTATAAATGATTTGCAGACTTTTTACTCACCTCTTATAAACGATCTGGCTTTTGTGAATACAGATACAAAGCAATTAACTTGTCTAACAAATAATTTGTTAGACATTTACAAAACATCTATAAAGCATTTGCAGATAATATGTCCCCTAATCTAAAGTGAACTCTGTTCATCATTAACAAACATCTAATAATGTTTGCTGTATATATACATACACACACACACACACACACACACATCCACACACACACACACACAAACATACATATATATACATATATTTATTCTCTGTAATAATTTTAATAAATGTATTGCCACTGGAACCCTAATTTCCCCGAGGATGTCTTTCCAAAGGGATTAATACAGTACTAACTAATCTAGTCTAATCTAATATTGATGAAGTTAAAGCTTGTTTACAGTGATGCTGATTTCGACTTCTTGCTCCTAAATAAAACAATGAACAGTGAGTACAGCAGTGAAAACTGAAGCAGGTACAATCATCCAAGCCAACGTCAATAGTATGATGTAAGCCTTGATAACTACAATAGATTAAAATTAAAACAATACACAACACAGCTAGTTATTCAGCACCAAGCTTCTGCTTACCACCGTAACCCATGCGGCGATAGGTTATCAGATCCATGCTTCTGTAGCATTTCATCCTCCTCCTTAACATCTCTGCATCCATCTAACTATTCTTCTTTTGCTCCTGGTAGTATTCGCATGTCTCGTATTTATAAGAAGTCCGTTTAATTATCGAGCCATAGCGCCAGTACTGAGGTTTCTAACCTTACAGCCTCTGAATTCAGTTTCCCTCAGTGTTGAGCCGTTTTTTCATTTTGGGCAGTCATTGAGCTCCGAAACGTAATGTGTTAGTTGAATTTATTACCATCATTGTTATTGATGTTTTTGACGGGCGGGGCAGAGAAAGTGAATGATATACACGTGCGCCAGAGGTAAACAAATCGAACTCACCCCACACACAACTGTTAATGCGCCTGCACCAGAGCTGTAGAGATAGAAAAATACTTGTTGTGCTGGTCTGCTGTGCATCCTTCTTCCTGGCTGGAAATGGTAGACATTGCTAGACTCAAAGGCAGATTGAAAATGAACTATAACTAGCCTGGAGGGAGGATGCACTGCTAACCAGCAGGGTAAGTAGAATCCTTTTTCATCAGCTAGTTATGAACCCAGTTAAAAATTATACAAAAATGTAGGCATAAAAACATTTTGTCTTTCATGTTGTTTCTCTTAAGCTACTACAACTGATGGAGTCGTCTGCCACTATGAAGAAGCCATGAGGAAATTTGCTAATTGTGGATCCATGAGAAGGGCCTTCACCAAGATGAACGTTGACCACAACACAATTGTGAGAACGGCAGAAATTAGCTTGCTATCACATTTCCAGACACCTTCAAGGAGCTGCTCCCAAGTGATGAAGATCACAATTCAAAGAAGACCTCTAAACTCGCAGAACACTGTAGGAGAGCTGTAACCAATGAGATGGCTGAAACAATCACAGCAAAGAGGACAAGGGGGAATCTCCTGCCAATAGTACTTAAGTACACTTAAGTGAACAAACATGATCACACATGTGAGGACTCTTTTTTCAAAGAATAAGTGGTACTGTTCTGTTTTTATTGAGTTGCATCACTGCTAAGTCATATACCATTATAGTTTGGAATATGTTGGGGCCCTCTGTGTTGTTTTTAGAATAAATCTGAAAGAAAGAAATATTTCTTGACTTAACTGGTGCTTTGTACAGGTATTAATGTGATTTCATCAGACTGTATCATAGTACTTAATGACATCTTAATAACTAGTTCAAAATGTTTCACTTTACTTCAGGTCAAGGAAATAAGTCATTTTGCTGTTATAAGATCATCGGACTGTATCATGACACTTAATGACATCTTAATAACTGGGTTAAAATGTTTCACTTTACTTCAGGTCAAGGAAATAAATCATTTTACAATGGTCCATTATAATTGTCTAATGACAGTCAATGTCAAGTCCAACCATTAATTTAAAGTTAAGAGATTATACTAAACTTTGTCTTTCTGTTTGATGATCAGGTCTGTTATGACATGTTAATTTCAAGTGGTCATATGACAAAACTGGAGGTTAATTTATTCTGACAACCTTCACGAAGCCTTATTCAAGTTAATGACAGGTGTCATGTCACGATTATGACAGCGTAATGTCAGTCTTCTGTATACCCCTTCAAATAAACTGTTACCAAATGTTTTATACTCTTATACTCTGTACCCCTAATTCTGTAACTGTTTGATGTCACAAAGAAGGGTAGATGCCAAAGTTGTCTACAACATTTATAATGTGATGAAAAAGTCTACAAATCTTCAGCAAACATTATTAGATGTTTGTTAATGATGAACAGAGTTCACTTTAGATTAGGGGACATATTATTTGCAAATGCTTTATAGATGTTTTGTAAATGTCTAAAAAATTATTTGTTAGACAAGTTAATTGCTTTATATCTGTATTCACAAAAGCCAGATCGTTTATAAGAGGTGAGTAAAAAGTCTGCAAATCATTTATAAACATTAACAAACATTTGTAAATGGAGGATAGTTTTCACTTTAGATTAGGGGACATAATAACATCAGGCAAATGCTTTATAGATGTTTTAAGAATGTGTAACAAATCATTTGTTAGACAAGACAAGTTAGTAATTGCTTTATATCTGTATTCACCAAAACTATCTCATTTAAAAAAAGGTGAGTAAAAAGTCTGCAAATCATTCATAAACATTACCAAACATTTGTAAATAGAGAATAGTTGTCACTTTAGATTAGGAGCCACAATAGCATCTGCAAATGATGTATAAATGTTTTATGAATGTGTAACAAATCATTTGTTAAACATGAATAAACAAATGGTGGTACAGTGGTTTTTTTTTTAACACATCTAAAGTATTTCACTGATAATTTACTAATCAGGTTGATCATATTGAAAAAAATAATCCACAGATCACTTATGAATCTTAAAGTAGCACATTTGTAAACTATGCACTATTAAGTTGTAAATGTATAGAAATGGTTTGATAAAAAACAGTTAGGAATTGATGATTTTTTTTCACAAATGCTTGGGCTGCAACAAAGACTTAACATGATTTATACTGACTTATTACAAATCATTCATTAATCATGAAAAACACAATACATGTAGTTAAAGAATATTTCGTTATATTATTAAAAAATGTTTTCTTACACATAAAAATAACAGTAGTTAATGATGAACAAATCATGAACCAACAATATTGATCCAGTGTTTTTAATAATGTATAAATCATAAATAAATGTTGTGCAACTTTAGTTATTAATGGTTTAATAATCATTTATAAATGTATATATAGTTTACTCATGATTAGTTCAATATCAACTAATAGCTTATAAATGTCTTGTAAGCTAAGTTGTAAATGATTTAATAATCATTTATAAAGATATAATAATCATTTACAAATGTTTATAAGTGGTTTGTTCATGATTAGTTAACTATCTACTAATATCTACTAATAGTTTATAAATGCCTTACAAATGATTGTTATTCTAAAGTGTTACCGAATCGCGAGAATCCATGCATGCACATTTATATGGAGATATAAGGGTCTTTGCCCACCAGTCCAACAGTCTGTGTAAAAAATGGGGATTTTTTTTCAGGTTTTCGAGATTTAATCAAATTGTCAAGAGCCCAAACACAGCTCCCACCTTTTTTTCATTCTTACAGAGAACAAAACTTTTTTTCCGAATTTTGTTATTCCTAAAAATTGGGAAGGGGCAGACAAACAAAAATTCACTTGGCCTAAATGGCAAAAGATTAGAGCCAAAAGCTTCATGTTAAAAGAGAGAGAAAGGTTGGGGGCTGGCACGGTGGTGCAGCAGGTCAGTGCAAGCACCTTACAGCAAGAAGGTCACTGGTTTGATCCCTGGGTTTGTCAGGGCCTTTCTTTGTGGACTTTGCATTTTCTCCCGTGCATGCTGGGGTTTCTTCTTTCCCTGAAAGGGGAAAGCAGTATAGATAATGGATGGATGGAGAAAGGTTGGAAGATGATTACAAAGGACATTCTCTTTATGAGAATAAAGACTAGAAAGAGATTTTGATTAAGTTTTGAAATGAGCTCCTCAGCAGCCATTTTGAAATAGAGTGGTCTCCACAAATGACAAGATACCCTGCCTTACTGGCAAATTAAAGCAAATTCCCTTTAGGCATTTAAGAATGGCTCCCAAATGAACGGCTCACTCACAACTGCAAAGTGGTTCTCATCGTTCACTTAAAAGAGCTGTTCAAAAGACTCAACTCAATTGCTAATGTCACATCTCTAGCACAAACCACAGCTATGTTTTTGTAAGTAGGTCAACAAAACAAAGTCTCTGTTTACCAGTAAAGGAAGATAGTAAGATAATAGTAGACGATAACGCATTAAAAAAAAAGGAGTCACAACAAGCACACCGAAAAGTTTAAGAGTTGCTGAAGAGTTTATCTGATGACTGTAGGCAGAGGCAGTCTAACACTTCCCAATGACTCCCAGTGTTTTGAGCTAAGCTAGTTAGCGTTGGGTAAGATTTGTTCATCTCTCATTACTGTACACACAGTTGAAAGAAAAGAGCCTATCTGCTTGTCATGGACTCGGGACTGAGGCGAAACATGAAAAAAAAAGTTGGTGTATCCCTTTAAGTGTAAATGTAATCGATACAGGAAAACATTATTATTAAGCTACAATGGAACTACAACATGGCAGTTTGACCTCAAAGCAATGTTATCACGTCTTGTGCCCTCTTGTTTGAGGGTCTCCTCTTACTCAAATGGCCTGATCACAATGGTTCTCATAGATGTGGCAATGGAGTAGTGCAGGGATGTCAAGTTTTGTAGGCCAACGCGAAAGTTAGCATCGCCTGGTTCCCTCGACTGCAAGCCTGCCTATAGGATTTAACAACAACAAACAAACCTACTAATCAAAATGTTTTAAGCTTAAACGTAATCAAGAACTACAGGAGGTTAGACTTAGAGGCAACCACAGTTTTTCCAATGTTTAACATGTTGAGACCTCTTGTTTGAGTTTCCTCATCATTGAATGACCTGATCAAGTCGGTGCTCATGGCTTTGGCAGGAGAATAACCGATTATTAAAAAACAATCAGAAACGCTTTGCCATCTGGTCCCCACACATTTTTACAGTCCTTGTCAGCAGTTAGTTAGCTACTGTCAGTAAAACACAAAAAGCAGGAGGTTTAATGCTAACTCACTTCTCCATTTTCCTGATGCATTCCTGCACCACACTATAGTGTATGGATTATTGTTTGTCTAAAAACTATCACAATTACTTGCAGTAGGGTCCCAAACCATTTTTGTAATTCTTGTAAGCAGTTCATCAGCAACTGTCCTAAAAAAAAAAAAACACAAACACGCCTTTAAATTCAATATCAGATGCATTTTATTTTTTCAGGTTAAATATTAAAATCTAGTGTAGATTTTTCAGGTATTTATTCAAAACTAATAATGCAAATTGCTCCCTAGCCTCCACGTTTTTGGACTCATCAGTGCACACAGCACCACCAGCAGTACCTGACTGTATGTTCACCCCCTGGATCCACCCCTTTCTTGCAGACAGACCTCTCTCAGGCAGCCAGGATATGATCACTGATACGTATTATAAAATGAGCGTGGATCAGATTCTGACCAATCAATTCAAACTTCATGTGCAAGGAGTCACAACAAAAACCCAAACCCCTGTTCTCTGTAAGACAGATTTATTACTTTAAAACAAGTCTTATCATTATTCATTGTTTTCATGCAAAGGTCAATTTGAAGATGACTGAGCTGAAAGTGCAAATCTAATCTGAACTGAAGTATCAGGCTGCTGATGGCAAAGTGAATGAATTATGCTGGTTGATCAGGACATTGAGGTTGGTCTTCATGTTTGAAAAATGACTTTTCAAGCCTAGAATCGGTTCATATGTTGAGAAAACAAGATTCAGGTAAGCCTCCTTCACTTCAGATCTTCCACAGATAAAATGTTGCCCTTCATAAAAAGTTTCACAATTACTCTCAGTGTTTTTAGTTTTACAGCCTATAGGCCAACACGCAGAAACGGGACAAAGGATTTCTGAAGATATACTAGTTTTGTCTGACTTATAACTCTTGTATTTCTCAAGCAAACGATCCAGGTCCATCAAGTACAAGTCAATGGCAGTTGAGATCACGTTTACAAAGTCTGATGAAGGTTTACCACCCTGAGTGCTCAGTCGAGCCTCATGGATCAGCATCAGGACGTGGAAGGAAGGCTCCATTCACCCAGATATTGAAGCCTCGAGTGCTCATCTGTCCGTCATGCAGCATGGAGTTTTTGAGTTGGGTAAGCTGTTTGCTCAGCTCAGCTTCTATTCGCCGCAGTTCCTCCTTGAGTCGGTTGTTGTTGTTCAGGAATGTGCGATGCCGTCTAAGGTACTCTGCCATGGTGTCCCGGACAGCCGAGGCTTTCTCTTCCCCAAAAACACGTCGGAACATGTCGTATGAATTTTCTTTTTGAGGAGCACTCTTGATGATGATCTCCATGATCAGTGAAATCACCAGCGCTCCCAGTCCAACAGCATTCGGGAAGGTGGTTAATGGAGCCAAAGCTGATGCAAGTCTTGGGATGTAGCCTGGAATACTTTCAACTAGTTGACTGGAGAAGTGCTGCAGCTCATAGTTGGAGTTAAGACTTGAATATTTCAGAAGAGTCTCGTCTATGGAAACATCTGGTAGGACACACGGATTTTGCCGAGCAACTGCATACAAAGAAACGGCTAAACTCTGCACCTCAATATGGTCTTCTTGTGAGTGTCCACCACCCATGTTTTTACTCACTGTGATGAGGCTGATGGAAAATTGTACTGAAGCCCGAGCAGAAAGAACACAGACTGTTCAGATGCAATAACATATAACCAGGTCAGCCCCCTAGAAGAAAACCAGTAGGACAACACAAACAACCAATCAGGGCTCTAGAAAGTGAGGCGTATTTGTTGAATATCCACGAATGTCCTCATCTGAACAAAGTTCAATGACACATGTGTGCACTTGTTTGATTTGCTGTTATAAAACACTGACTAGCCAAGTTATTGGGTACACTGTGATAGTGGTGTACTGGGTTCAATCGTTTTTTATTAGCCAAATTTGGGTTTTTAAAGTTGCACAAGATTTTAGTCAAGACAAATGTATGATCTGCAAAATTTTGGATCTTTGACAAGGTTAAAAGATAAGAGATTCACAAGGACTGATAATATGCTGAACAAAACTTTTTCAGCTCTGAAGTTCTGTATACTTTAATTCACCCTTCTGAAGATTTGAGTCAAGACAAATGTATGATCTGGAAAACTTTGGATTTTTGACAAGGTTAAGGAAAGGCAAGGCAAGGCAAGTTTATTTGAAGAGCACAATTCGTACACAAGGCAATTCAAAGTGCTTTACAGAACAGGAAAAATGCATTAAAATCACAATACAAAATGAAAACAAAAATAATCATTATAAAATGAACTTTAAAAGAGAAGAGTGCATATAAGATCTTTTCAGTCATATCTACAGCTAAAAAGAGCTGTTTTGAGCCTAGATTTGAACACTGTCAGTGTAGAGGTTAAAAGATAAGAGATTCACAAGGACTGATAATATGCTGAATAAAAACTTTTTCAGCTCTGAAGTTCTGCATACTTTAATTCACCATGTATTATATAAGAGCTAAAGAGTGTTTCTCCACTGTTTGAGGCATTTTTGTGTCTTTTAACAGAATAACTTGGCTGTAATAATTATAAATATGCACAGTGCTTCACAAATTTATTGGATCACCACCCTGTGTACATTTATGCCACAGCTGTCCTAAATTATCAGCACTGGTAATTACTAAAATCATTTTTTATTTTTCTGTAATGTTAACACACCAGCATGTGGAAGCTGTTTAACTGAAATGAATATTTTAATGCTAAAATATAATTCTTATTGTTATCCATGATTTTTTTTAATTGACTGTTTTACAAAAGTCTTAAAAAATAAAAATAAATATATTGAAGCACATTATTATTCCTAAATAGAGACGTTAAATTATATGGAGCCACAACACTGACAGTAACATTTGGCATTGAAAATGTCGCATTGACACTGAAACATGTACTGGCATTGTAAAACGTTGAATTGAAAAATAAGACAGACAGCTCTGAAGTTCTGTATACTTTAATTCACCCTTCTGAAGATTTGAGTCAAGACAAATGTATGATCTGGAAAACTTTGGATTTTTGACAAGGTTAAGGAAAGGCAAGGCAAGGCAAGTTTATCTGAAGAGCACAATTCGTACACAAGGCAATTCAAAGTGCTTTACAGAACAGGCAGTAACATTTGGCATTGAAAATGTCGCATTGACACTGAAACATGTACTGGCATTGTAAAACGTTGAATTGAAAAATAAGACAGACAGCTCTGAAGTTCTGTATACTTTAATTCACCCTTCTGAAGATTTGAGTCAAGACAAATGTATGATCTAAAAAAAACTAAAAAAAACAATATTTTTTGGGATATTGTTTTGTTATAATGTGTTTTTCCATGACGGAGAATTAGGCCATGTTTTTGAAAGAAAAAAGTAAAGTTACAAGGATACATTCATAAAGTTACAAGAATAAAGTTGAAAAGTTACGAGAATAAAGTTGAAAAGTTACGAGAATAATCCCATAAAGCTAAGAGAATAAAGTTCTAAAGTTACAGGAATAATCTCATCTATTATGAAAATAAAGTCATAAAGTTGCGAGAATAATCTCACAAAGTTACAAGAATAAAGTCATTAATCTATTTAAATTAAGATAAAAAATTATTCTGACAGGATGTATGAGTGTATTTCCTCTTCCATAAAGGAGACAATGTCAATGTGTGTTTGTTTTTCTTCTCGGAAAAGCCTCAGTCTCTTGTAGTATCTTTTCAGGGTCCTAATACTTATGATAATGTGATGCTGATGTACCAAAAGAAGGAGCATTTCCTTATTTGTGAGCTTATACTAAAGTATAACTTCACTCAATGCTAACCGTTCCTCATTTATGTTCAGGTGGCTGCTGTTCTTCTGATAGCCTCTAAAGGCTAAAAATACCAAGTTTATTCTATTAAGTTATGACTTTTTTCCTTGTAACTTTATGACTTTATTCTTGTAACTTTATGAGATTATTCTCATTTCCAACTTGATTCTTGTAACTTTACTTTTTTATTAAACATACATTTTTTTTTTACGTGGCCCTAATCCTCCATCACAGTTTTTCAATGCATATTTACACTCTCTTTTTTTTGAGTGTCACAGGTTTCCAGTTTCAGTTTTCCATTTTTTAGTTTCAACTTACTGGTAGTGTTTTGACATGGAGGGGAGGGGTGGGGCTGGGGACTTGGATCGCAAGAATGCACTTCCATTGTTTCACATAGAGCCTTGTGGCATTAAAATCACTTTATGTTCAAAATCACTTTATGCTTCATGTGATGCTAATTTAGCAAACATGCTAAAGTTCACAAAGCTAGCTAATGTAAAAGTGCTTTGAGTCATTCACTACAGAAACATTAACACTGACAGGAGGGATTCTTCATCACCATAAACATTATTTCACTGCGACTTAATAAACCTACATAATATATTGATATTAAAGCAATTATTACTGGAATTGGGATTTACAGATAGACTGCAGTCAGTCAGAAGGGCAGTCAGAAGGACACCTCAGGGTGCTGCAGTTTATACGTTGGACAAGAGGCAGAGCGGAGACCAAAGGAAGCGCATAAGTATAAGTAATTATTAAACCATCAAGTAAATATTTATGATGTTTTGAATTGCTGGTTGTTTTTTACAATTTCTCGTTATAACGAGCTAGCTTTCGCAGCTGTAGCTACGGTTATTGTTGCGTCTGCCTAAGTCATAGCCAGCTAGCGGCTCTGGGTGATGACGTAGCAGGAATCGATTGGCGTCTCATTTCTCAGCGGTGTGTTTTCACCTCTGTTTTGAGGGCTAAGGGGAAGGGGTAAGACGCAGGGGAAGTGCTAAGGGGTAGAATTGGGATTCACCCTTAGTGTTGGACCCAAAAGCTGATATCGGAGGCGAGTAAAGGTGTTTCAAAGAGATGTTATTTTGTAAGGAGACTAGGAAAGGGGCAGGAGGGGAAATCCAGGATCCATGGGGAATAGTTCGTGAGGAAGGTGAGGGTTAAAGGTGGTTGGCTTGGTGAGGGCTTGTGAAGGCACTGGGGAGAGAAGGAGCAGAGGCACAAGGTAAGTTACAGGGCAAGAATCCAAAAAGCACAGAGCAGACACTAATGCAAAAATTCCCAACAGGAGAAGAAGTCTTTAGCTCAAAAGATACAAATCTAGAGACTGGGAATGACAGCCAACAAACCACAGTAGATGCAGAAATCATCTGGCGCTGGAGAGGTGTCAGAGTGCCAGCTTTGTAGGTGCAGGTGATTGGAGTGATCGCAGGCAGGTGCGGAGCTGCAGTAGATCAGTGCAGGGGGAAACCAAGCCCACTCCCAGTGAGGCAGAGAGGCAAAGGATCAAAAATGCCTCACAAAAGGCATACAGTCCTAATCTAGTTTCCCCCAAATGTCACAGGCTAATGCACAACATGCTAACTGCAGTGGGACAGCCACAACTTAGCTTACCTTCTGGGCTAACGTTAGCACAAACTGAGGGGTAATGGGGTGGATAAAGGACTGATTATATTCAGCAAACTGTTAAGCTTCTATTCCTGAACACACACAATCCCCAAATTCATGCCGTTTAAAGGTGCAGTGTGTAGAATTTGGCAGCATTTCGCCGAACAGAAACGGTGAATATAGGATATAATGTTTCTATTTGTATGTAAAGTCCGTCAAAATAGGAGTACAATCATCCCCATAAAACGTTTGTTTTATTTTTATTAAGTTAGAAAAAGGTTCAAAAAATGTTTATTATAGTATTATTATTACAGCGGGCCGCGTTCATGTAGGCCAACATAACGATCCGCCATGTTGTCTACGGGTGGATTTTAGGTACAAAAGAACGAAACGCGAATCTGTCTGCCGGTTCTGAAATCTACCTGGAATGCAGGCAAAGAAGAGGAGAGAGGACGGCGGTGGATGTAGAGACAGATAACAACTGACCTATAATCTATAAAAATAATGGTGACAAACCTCTGTCACTTTAGTAAATGATGCCGTGTTCACAATCCCTTTTGGTCTTCACAGGCTTCCGTTGCTCAGCGATGTAACGTTTTGGTTACGGTTGGGCTCATTCTAGAATCTGAACGATAGATGTCGCTCAAATGCCAAATTCTACACACCGCACCTTTAACAGATAACAGCAATCTTGTTCATCCCAAACATCACAGGCTAACACACAACACACTAACCTTGGCCTAGTGGTGCTGATTATATTCAGCCAACTGTTAAACCTCTCTTGACTAATGTAAGAATGCTCATACATTGAAGTTTATCCTTCAGATTTTCAACAGACTTTCTTTGTTTTGATGCCTTGCCTCACTCCCAAGTCCATGACAAGTTGGCATGTTGTTGTCATGGCGCTGGATGTATACAGCTATCCAATAGTCCTCCAGTTTGTTAGCTCTTATTTAGGTTTTACTTCAATTTTTAAACAATTTCTTACAGTTTTTAGTCCTTTCCTATCAGTTTGACCTTTCTGCTCTTCTTATGAAGACATTTCTTTTGTTTTAAATATATATATATATATATATATACATATACATATACATAGACACACACACACACACATATATATATATATATATATATATATATATATATATATATATATATATATATATATATATATATATATATATGTATACACTTATGTCCCATGGATTTTTTTTTTTAACTATCAATGCTACCAGGAGGCAGTTCTAAAGCTACTGGCAGACTATTTTTTCCTCAAAAATGCTACCAAGAGCCAGTTTAATCAGCTTTTCAAGGGAGGAACTACTGGCTCTAAAACCAAAATGATCAGCTAGGACTTGACTCCACATCCCAGCAGAAGTGAGAAGGAGACCTGGCTCTGTGGTCGGTGTAAGGCTGGACTCTCTGGTGACAGTGACAGAGAAAGGAACTCTGGACATTGGACAAGTCATGGACCCTGGACAGGCTGGACATTCTGGATGATGCTTGTCACCCTCTGCACAGGGTCATCGGCGACTAGAGGAGCCTGCTCAGCCCAGGACTGCTGCTTCCCAGGTGTTGGACCGGCAGACTGAGAGGCTCTTTTGTCTCTCGGGCCGTTGGGCTGTGCTGCTCCTCGCTCTAGGATGGGAAGGAGCAGTGGCAGGTAGCCAGTGGCCAGCCAGCAGCCATGTTTTATTTTATTTTATTTTATTTTATTCTTGTTATTAAAATTGTTCATTTATTTTATTTTGTT
This sequence comes from Cetoscarus ocellatus, assembly GCA_037902135.1. Lineage (NCBI taxonomy): Eukaryota > Metazoa > Chordata > Actinopteri > Labriformes > Labridae > Cetoscarus > Cetoscarus ocellatus. Next base: position 46,461 of record JBAMNC010000901.1, on the reverse strand, counting down.
TTTTATAGTTGGTTTTATTAAAAAATGTCTTTATATCTATGTTTTTATCTATCTTTTTATCTACTTTTTGTAATTGCTATTGGATTTCTAATTTCCCTGATGAATTTTCCAAAGGGATTAATAAAGTACTATCTAATGTAATGTAATGTAATGTAATCTAAGCAGATAGACACCCATCTTTCACCTGTGCATCCAGTAACAAGAAAGAGATGGCCAAAGATCGCCCACCGCTTGTTAGCTTAGCTAAAATACTGGGAGTCAATGGGTATAGTTAGCCTGCCTCTGCCTACAGTCATCAGACAAACTCTGTTTGTTACTCAAATGTAACAGTAAGAGTTTATCTGATGACTGTAGGCACATGCAGACGAACTATACTCATTGACTCCCAATGTTTAAGCTAAGCTAACTAGCGGTGGGCAAGCTTTGGCCGTCTCTTTCTTGTTTCTGGACACACAGGCCAAAGAATGGTGTCTATCTTCTTGTCATAGACCCTGGAGTGAGACAAGACACGAAAACAAAGAAAATGTTGACATATCCCTTTAAACGTTAAACACTGGCGCTGTTGACTGCTGTACAAACTTATTGTGATGCACTCAACATATAGCACAAAAAGCAGACAGGTACGCCATTTCACCACAGGCAACTGCAGCTGGTCTCTGTATTTTGACACCACACCATGTCTAGGGGGTGAAGGAAAGCTGTACCCAAAAGGCTCGAGTCTTACGACAGGAGCCCACAGGGTAGCAGGCCTCAATGTTGGCCAATAGAGATGGAACTGAGGGTCACAAAGTTACGTGGAGGTCAATTCTTGCTGGTGTTTACAAGTGTGTTGGCTCAAACATCAGAAAATTTGTCATACCCTGATGAACATCAGCGTTGCCTAATGGTGTTTACTAGGGCCCGACCGATTTATCGCCCGGCCGATTTTAGCCCTATTCAAAGAATTCAAGATCGGCCAGAGTTTTGCCGATTTAAAGCCTGATTCATTCTTAATTTCTCATAAAACAGTAAACACTGTTCGGCGTCCAAGCTGCGCAGAATGATGACGTTGCGAAAGATGGCGGCGTGCTGTTAAAGCGGCTCTGAGCTCTGCTGTTCTCTTTCAACATTCGTTTCGGTATCTCACTATGGGACACGCCCCCTGCGCTTGTCCCTAGAAGCAATTTTCCATTACGCCAGTCTTGACTGGCTGTCAGACGTGACGTCCGTCCCCCAGAGGAGGGGCTGCCTCCTCTTAATAAAGACGGAGCGTCACGTCAGCACTTCAGTCTAAAACCTCTTCTCACTCCTACAAGCAGCTCTCTCGGTACCAGCTACCTCCAGCTCTTCGGCCACAGAGCGAGCTAACCCCTCGGTCACCGGCTGCTGGAGTTACGTTACCTGAAAGCTGCAAAGCTAAGAGAGTCAGCTATCTGTCCCCTAACAGTAGCTGGTTTCCGTGTGTTTAAGCTAGCTGTCCCCAAACACTAGTTTACCACCCCTGCTAGCTTGTCACCAAACAATAGCCACACCACTAGCCTGTCACCAAACAGTAGTGTACTTACCTCTCGCCAGCCTGTTCCCATACGGTGGCCGCTCGTTTTTATAAGAGTGGAGAGAAGAGCCCCTTCCTCACCATGGACGGGACTCCCAAATGCGGCAAGGATTTGCCAATGTGGGAAAAAGATCTCCGGGGCGGACACCCACTCCGTGTGCCAGGCATGTCTTGGGCTGCAACATGCCCAAGCCGCTCTGACTGACCCGGTTGCCTGCCAGCACTGCGCACGGCTCTCTGGCAAGAGCCGCCGCCGCAGGCTGACTAGGCTAGCAACTCTGACCGCCGCCGATCCGATGGTGGGGGCACCCAACCCCCCACCACAGGAACCCGACCCGGAGCCCCCCTTGGAGGGACCCGCCCTCCCCGTGGGCTTCGAGTGGGGCAACTTAGATGACCGCGTCATGCGGATGGCGGCCCGGAGGCTTTCCTTCCTGGGGCCCCGGGCCAGGACGACATCCTGGATATCGATGCTCCGGACTCCTCTGAGTTCGGGGACGGTTCGATCAGTCTCGGGTCCGACTCGGACTCGGAGGTGGACGCCCCCTTCACCCCGTCGCTAGCTGCAAAGCTAGCGGCCGGAGAGGGGGCAGCGAGCGGTGGCTCCCCAAACCTGCCGCCCGGCACCGACCTCATGGATGTCTGCAGGAGAGCAGCTGCAAAGCTGGGAGTCGAATGGCTGGAAGCCCCCGCCACCGCCTCCACCTCCCGGTACGAGGGAAGACGGCTCCCCAAAGCCAAACCCTCCACCAGACAGCTCCTGCCTGTGTTCCCGGAGTGCCTGGAGGAAGCGACGCATTCGTGGAGCAACCCACTAACAGCAAAGCTCTCAGCGCAGGGAAGCTCGGCGCTGGATTGGGTGGGCATGGAAGACAGTGGCTTCTCCCGTCTCCCCCCGGTCGAGCCCCTGGTTGCCTCCCACCTCTACCCGGGTCAAAAACCCACCCTGGCGGCGGCAGGCCCCACCCTGCCGTCCAAGGCTGAGGGTTTTCAGTCAACACTGAACGAGAGAAGCTACAGAGCTGTAGCAACGTCAGTGAGGGCATTAAACGCCTCGTCCCTCCTGCTGGCCAATCAGGCAGAGCTTCAGGAGGAACTGAGTGTCTCACACTCTGCCGATGTGTGGGAGGAGGTATGTGTGGTGACCGACCTCTGCCTCCGGCTGCACAGGTGCTCGGTCCAGGCGTCTGGACAGGCCATGGCGCTTATGGTGACGCAGGAGAGAGCACGATGGCTCTCTCTCTCCAGCCTGTCCCAGAGGGAGAAAGCCCATCTCCTCGATGTTCCTGTGGACCGAGAGGCTTGTTTGGGCCGGCAGTCGCCAGCATGCAGAAGAAATGCGAGGAAAAGAAGGAGGGCGAGGCACTCCAACTGTGTCTTCCCAGGAAGACCCCACCTCCCCCACCTCCTGCTTCCCGACCGACGTTCGCCCAGGCCGTGGCCCGAACCGAATACCGGATCCCAAAATGTCAGCCCCAGCAGGCTCAGGCCCCCGCTCCGAGCAAGCCGCCGGAGCTGAAGGGCGCATGGGCGAGGAAGCCATTCGCCACCAATGCGACGCAGGGGGGGCAGGCCGCCCCTGGAGCCACTCACGGTGGCAAGAAGAAGCGGCGCGCCACTTAGCACGCTGCCCACGGAGGGGGACACCAGGCCCAGCCAGACTCCTGTTCCCTCCGCTGTGACAAGTACAGTGTTCCGGCCCAGTTCAGAGAGGCCGTGTTCCGGGTCCCTGAGGAGTCACGCGGAGGCTTGGATACCCGCGCCCCACAGCAGCCCAAAGAGGAGGAAGGTTGGTCCTGCAGAGACCTCTGCAGTGACCCCGTGTTGCACAAGCACACACCAGTGCATGACAACACACACAAACCCCTCAAAGTCATTAATAAAGTTGTGTATTGTGCAGCCACGCCAAGAGCCGAGGGCGCAATTACCTTTGTTAAAAAACGAAATAAAAATGGCACTGAACATGTCAATGCGGCCCCGAATAACGCCACAAGGGGGAGACATAACCCCACTAGTGGCGAAGCGGGCAGGTCTCACTGCTGCACAGCACAGGCCAGGCACCGCGGCTGCTTCACCTGCTGTGCAGCCCGGCGCGTCAGCGAGACCCACGTTGGGCCTGCTGGCAGATCGGGCCCCACAGTGGCGTGCATGTGTGATGTCGGACTGGGTGTTAAAGACCGTAACGAGAGGTTACAGGCTCCAGTTCGCATCCATCCCGCCGAGATACTGCAGGAAGAGATAAACTCCCTGCTGTACAAAGGAGCTGTCCGGATAGGTCCTCCAGAGGAAAAACAGAACGGTTTCTACTCGAGGTATTTTCTGGTCCCCAAAAGAGATGGGGGTCTGCGGCCCATATTAGACCTGCGGGCTCTGAACAGATACATGAGACGGTACAAGTTCAGGATGCTGACGCACACGGCTCTTATGAAGTTTGCGCGCCCAGGTGACTGGTTCATATCAATAGACTTGAAAGACACATACTTTCATATCCCTATTTACCCCCCGCACAGAAAGTTTCTGCGTTTTGCCTTCAAGGGCATAGCGTACGAGTATCTGGTGCTCCCGTTCGGCCTCTCACTGAGCCCCAGGGTGTTTGTTAAATGTACAGAAGCAGCTATCGCCCCTCTGAGAGAGAGAGGAATACGCTTGGCCACGTACATAGACGACTGGCTCCTCGCGGCACAGTCCCCGCTACAAGCCCTGGCTCATGCCAGTTTGCTGATGGCACACTTGGCCGATTTGGGTTTCACGGTGAACCGAGAAAAGAGTGTTCTGGTTCCGACTCAGAACATCAATTTCATCGGTTTGACCCTGGACTCAGTCGCATTCAGAGCGCGTCTGTCAGCGGAGAGAGTGGAGGCTTTCCGAGCCTGTCTGGCACTTTTCCGCAGGGGGACGAGGCTCAGGTTCAAATTGTGCCTCAGGCTGCTGGGACTCATGGCATCAGCTCTGGTGGTGATACCGCTGGGCCGGCTGCACATGAGACCATTTCAGCAGTGGGTGGCGTCGCTCGGGCTGAATCCTGCGCGCCACGGTCACTGCCTGGTGCCGGTGTCGTTGGCATGCGTAATGGCGCTGCGCCCTTGGAGACACGCGGCATTTCTGTTGACGGGGGTTGCTATGGGAACCATCCTGTCCAGAAAGGTCGTGACTACAGATGCATCTCGTCTGGGCTGGGGAGCTACACACGAGGACAGAATAGTAAATGACGCATGGGGCTCGCAGATGCGGTTACTTCACATAAACTGTCTGGAGCTTCAGGCCGTGTCACTGGCCCTGAGACATATAATAACATCAACAGACAGGGCGGGCTACGCTTGCACCGTCTGCACATGCTGGCACACAGACTGATAGTGTGGAGCAGCTCCCATGTATTGTCACTGAGAGCCACTCACCTTCCGGGTGTATGGAACCTGGGAGCGGACCTGCTTTCCAGGGGGAATCCCCGCTACAAGGACTGGAAACTCCACAGCGAGGTGGTGGCTCAGATCTGGAGGAGATACGGCAGAGCGAGGGTGGATCTTTTTGCGTCAGCAGAAAACACCCAGTGTCCTCTGCTTTTCTCCCTCACCGACCAGAGCGCCCCGATGGGGATGGACGCTCTGGCACACGAGTGGCCCCGTGTCCTCCTGTATGCGTTTCCTCCATTAGAGCTGATCACTCCTACTCTCGCCAGAGTGCGAGAGAGGAAACTGACTAATCCTGATAGCCCCCCGCTGGCAGGGGAAACACTGGCTGGCGGAGATTTTTCAGCTCCTGTACGACCAGCCATGGCGTCTGCCGCTGCGCAGGGACCTCCTGACGCAGGCACGCGGGGAGATTTTTCACTCTCATCCGGAACGCATGGCTTTATGGGCCTGGCCCGTGAGAGGCTGAATTTGACCACAGCCGGACTCCCTTAACATTAACTCCCTTAACATATCTTAACATTCCTGCAGGAGTTGTTAGATAAGGGCTTGGCGTTCTCCACTGTCAAAGTTTACCTGGCTGCCATTTCGGCTTGTCATGTGGGTTTTGGAGACAAAACAGCGGGTCAACATCCCCTCGTCTGTCAGTTTATGAAGGGCGCACGGCAGCTTCGGCCTGTGTCAAGAAACCTGGCCGCACCGTGGGATCTGTCCATGGTGCTGGATGCGCTGACAGGTCAGCCCTTTGAACCGCTGTCTCAGTTGGACCTTAAAGTGCTCTCTTTGAAGACGGCTTTGTTGCTCGCCTTGGCCTCGGCTAAACGAGTGAGTGACATTCACGCGCTGTCGGTGAATCCGGCGTGTATGCGCTTCTTCATGGGGGATTCCAAGGTTCTGCTGAAGCCTAACCCTGCGTTTGTGCCTAAGGTTTTTAACCCGGCAATACCAAATCGCCCTATTGAGCTCTCAGCATTCTACCCTCCTCCCTTTTCCTCAAGGGAGCATGAACACATGAACACGCTCTGCCCAGTGCGCGCATTGCGCGCGTATGTGGACAGGACAGCTGGACTTCGGAAGTCTGAACAGCTGTTTGTGTCTTGGGGCACGTCACACCTGGGGAAGCCTCTCACAAAACAGCGGTTGTCACACTGGATTGTGGAAGCTATTTCACTGGCCTATGAGAGTAAAGGGCTGCAGCCTCCTTCGGGGCTGCGCGCTCACTCCACTCGTGGCATTGCTACGTCATGGGCTTTGTTCCAGGGTGTTTCTTTGGAGGATATCTGTGCGGCTGCTAGTTGGACTACACCTCACACATTCTCCAGGTTTTACAGATTGGATGTTACTGCGCCCACTGTGGCTGGCACAGTTCTGCGCGTGGGTTCAGCAGTAGAAGTGTCTGTGTGACTCAGGTTTGATGCTTATCACCGGTCCTCGAGGTACGCTGCTTGTCTGTTGTCGGGCAATACGGGAGTCTCTATATCCCATAGTGAGATACCGAAACGAATGTTGAAAGAGAACTATAGGTTAAGGAATTAACCCCGGTTCTCTGAAACATGAGTGAGGTATCTCACCAGATCACCCTCCTTGCCTGGAGCGAGGAAGAAGTGTTTATTGCTCAGACTGAAGTGCTGACGTGACGCTCTGTCTTTATTAAGAGGAGGCAGCCCCTCCTCTGGGGGACGGACGTCACGTCTGACAGCCAGTCAAGACTGGCGTAATGGAAAATTGCTTCTAGGGACAAGCGCAGGGGGCATGTCCCATAGTGAGATACCTCACTCATGTTTTAGAGAACCGGGGTTAATTCCTTAACCTATAGTTTGTATGGATGATGGAGTGTATGGGGCAAAACTCACCTACAGCCACAAAGAGTTTTGAATGTTGTTTTTGCCTGCAAGTCCGACATAACGACCGACTTTCGGCACTCACACAGTATACCGCTGGACATAGTGAGAGCACCGGGCTCTCTGCTCGGCTACAGAAGCAGCCGCCAGACAGACACTGACGAGCTGACCAATACCAGATCTGTCATTTACAAAACTGACGAATTGGACCTTCTGATGGCAGGGGATCGGTTTATTTGTGACTGTTCTGTGATGATTATTACGGAAACCTGGCTTCACCTGCTTGTCCCCGACGCTGCAGTTGAGCTAACTAGCTAGCTAACTATGCTAGCATTAGCATTGCTCCCTCTGAGCTGTTTGACGTCATTGGGGGGAGCCTTCGTCAGAGCTGGGAACTTTAATCAGTCCTGTTTAAAGAAGTTTGTGCAATATGTGTAGTGTCCCACAAAATATTCTGATTTCCTCACACATATTACCTCATGTTTACAATAAAAAAGTGGTTCTACCTGCACTAAAACCTACTTCTGATACACTAATGAGGACTCTGGGACTGAAAGGCAGATGTGACAGGACAAGAGTTCATAATTCATCTATATATTTACATTTTAAATAAGGTTATTTATTTCATTTTGCAGAAATTGACCGCAGTTTTGCCAACTATTTTATTTTGTATTTGAAAGTTCTTTGCTCTTGAAAGTTGCAGAGGGGAAAATTAAAAGAGGCTTATGAAAAGAATGTTGTTGCTTTCGTCTCACAATGACCTGTTTACAACTTTTTAAAAGTTGTTCTACCTGAACTATAACCTACCTTCTTATTATTTTCATCAACATGAAGTACAAGATAAAGAGTGACTCTTTTTAAGGTTTTATAACTAATTTTCCAGAGGTTTAATGCTTTGCATGTTTTTGCACTTGAAAATTCCTCTCTGTTGTAAAGTTAAACAAATACTTAGTGACAAAGTATTGTAAGATGGTAAAATGTCCTGCCTGTAATTCATATATTCATTGTTGTAAGTGGTTTGGGACCAGATTTTTAAAAAAAACATCATTTTATATATATTTTTTAATTAATCGGCCGATTAATCAGTAATCTTTTTTTTTTTTCCGCCAAATATCGGTATCCGCATCTGCTTCAAAAAATCCATATCAGTCAGGCCCTAGTGTTTACTTAGTTCTGCAGACTTAACTCAATGTGGCTTGACAGCAAAAGTTGACCAGAACGTCAGTTTGTGAATGCAGCTTTAAGTTCTTGCAGTCTGATAAAGGCTACATATTAAAAAAAACATGTGACTAGACAAAAGAATTTAGAAACAAGCATGAAGGCTTACCGTGTGAACACAGCCATTGAATTTATTTCTACAAATACAGCGTGTGAAAACTCTGCTATGAAAGAAATGTTAGTGAAAAATGCATTCAAAATGGTTGAACACAGTTTATGTTAATGATGATAACCTTAACAAACATATCAGAAGTGCAAATCTAATCTTTATTGAAGTATCAGGCTGCTGATGGCAAAGTGAATGAATCATGTTGGCTGATCAGGACATTGAGGTTGGTCTTCATGTTTGAAAAATGACTTTTCAAGCCTAGAATCGGTTCATATGTTGAGAAAACATGATTCATATAAGCCTCCTTCACCTCAGATCTTCCACAGAGATAATGGTCCCCTGGATAAACAGTTTCACAATTATTCTCAGTGTTTTCATTTTTACAGGTGAACTGTGAACATGATATATAGATACAAAGGGCATCTGAGTGTATTCTTGTTCTGTCTGACTTGTAACTCTTGTATTTCTCAAGCAAACGATCCAGCTCCAGCAAGTACAAGTCAATGGCAGTTGAGATCACGTTTACAAAGTCTGGTGAAGGTATACCATGCCGAGTGCTCAGTCGAGCCTCATGGATCAGCATCAGGACGTGGAAGGCGGCTCCATTCACCCAGATATTGAAGCCTCGAGTGCTCATCTGTCCGTCATGCAGCATGGAGTTTTTGAGTTGGGTGAGCTGTTTGCTCAGCTCGGCTTCTTGTCGCCGAAGTTCCTCCTTGAGTCGGTTGTTGTTGTTCAGGAATGTGCGATGCCGTTTAAGGTACTCTGCCATGGTGTCCCGGACGGCTGAGGCTTTCTCTTCCCCAAAAACACGTCGGAACATGTCGTATGAATCATCTTTTTGAGGAGCACTCTTGATGATGATCTCCATGATCAGTGAAATCACCAGCGCTCCCAGTCCAACAGCATTCGGGAAGGTGGTTAATGGAGCCAAAGCTGATCCAAGGCTTTCGATGTAGCCTGGAATGCTTTCAGCCTGTTCATTGGAGAAGTGCTGCAGCTCATAGTTGGAGTTAAGACCTGAATATTTCAGAAGAGACTCGTCTATGGAAACATCTGGTAGGACGCACGGCTTTTGCAGAGCAATTCCATACAAAGTAACTGCAAAACTCTCCACAGACTTGTTATAGTCTTCTTGTGAGTGTCCACCACCCATGTTTTTTCTCACTGTGATGAGTCTGAGGGAAAATTGTCCTGAAGCCCGAGCAGACTGAATACAAACTGTTCAATGCAATAACATATAACCAGGTCAGCCCCCTAGAAGAAAACCAGACAACACAAACAACCAATCAGGGCTCTGGAAAGTGAGGCGTATTTGTTGAATATCCACGAATGTCCTCATCTGACCAAAGTTCAATGAAACCTGTGCACTTATTTGATTTGCTGTTATAAAACACAGACTGGCCAAGTTATTGGGTACACTGTGATAGTGGTGTACTGGGTTCAATCGTTTTTTTAGTCAAATTTGGATTTTTAAAGTTGCACAAGATTTGAGTCAAGACAAATGTATGATCTGCAAAACTTTGGCTCTTTGACAAGGTTAAAAGATAAGAGATTCACAAGGACTGATAATATGCTGAACAAAACTTTTTCAGCTCTGAAGTTCTGTATACTTAAATTCACCCCTCTGAAGATTTGAGTCAAGACAAATGTATGATCTGCAAAACTTTGGATCTTTGAAAAGGTTAAGGCAAGGCAAGGCAAGTTTATTTGTAGAGCACAGTTCGTACACAAGGCAATTCAAAGTGCTTTACAGAACAGGAAAAATGCATTAAAATCACAATACAAAATGAAAACAAAAATAATCATTATAAAATGAACTTTAAAAGAGAAGAGTGCAGATAAGATCTTTTCAGTCATATCTACAGCTAAAAAGAGCTGTTTTGAGCCTAGATTTGAACACTGTCAGTGTAGAGGTTAAAAGATAAGAGATTCACAAGTACCGATAATATGCTGAATAAAAACTTTTTCAGCTCTGAAGTTCTGCATACTTTAATTCACCATGTATTATATAAGAGCTAAAGAGTGTATCTCCACTGTTTGAGGCATTTTTGTGTCTTTTAACAGAATAACTTGGCTGTAATAATTTAAAATATGCACCGTGCTTCACAAATTTATTGGATCACCACCCTGTGTACATTTATGCCACAGCTGTCCTAAATTATCAGCACTGGTAATTACTAAAATCATTTTTTATTTTTCTGTAATGTTAACACACCAGCATGTGGAAGCTGTTTAACTGAAATGAATATTTTAATGCTAAAATATAATTCTTATTGTTATCCATGATTTCTTTTTAATTGACTGTTTTACAAAAGTCTTAAAAATAAAAATAAAAACAGTGAAGCACATTATTATTCCTAAATAGAGACGTCAAATTATAGGGAGCCACAACACTGACAGTAAGATTTGACATTGAAAATGTCGCATTGACACTGAAACAAGTACTGGCATTGTAAAATGTTGAATTGAAAAATAAGACAGACACTAAAAAAAATCTTTTTTTTTGGGATATTGTTTGTATTATAATGTGTTTTTCCATGACGGAGGATTGGGCCATGTTAAAAAAAAAGTACATTTTGAAAGAAAAAAGTAAAGTTACAAGGATACACTCATAAAGTTACAAGAACAAAGTTGAAAAGTTACGAGAATAAAGACGAAAATTTATGAGAACAAAGTCGAAAAGCTAAGAGAATAAAGTTGTAAAGTTACAAGAATAATCTCATCTATTATGAAAATAAAGTCATAAAATTGCGAGAATAATCTCACAAAGTTACAAGAATAAAGTCATTAATCTATTTAAATTAAGATAAAAAATTATTCTGACAGGATGTATGAGTGTATTTCCTCTTCCATAAAGGAGACAATGTCAATGTGTGTTTGTTTTTTTTCTCAGAAAAGCCCCAGTCTCTTGTAGTATCTTTTCAGGGTCCTAATACTTATGATAATGTGATGCTGATGTACCAAAAGAAGGAGCATTTCCTTATTTGTGAGCTCATACTAAAGTATAACGTCACTCAATGCTAACCGTTCCTCATTTATGTTCAGGTGGCTGCTGCTCTTCTGATAGCCTCTAAAGGCTAAAAATACCAAGTTTATTCTATTAAGTTATGACTTTTTTCCTTGTAACTTTATGACTTTATTCTCATAACCTTATGAGGTTATTCTCATAACTTTTGACTTAATCTTAACTGTTCAACTTTATTCTTGTAACTTTATGAGATTATTCTCATTTACAACTTGATTCTTGTAACTTTACTTTTTTATTAAACATACATTTTTTTTTTACGTGGCCCTAATCCTCCATCACAGTTTTTCAATGCATATTTACACTCTCTTTTTTTTGAGTGTCACAGGTTTCCAGTTTCAGTTTTCCATTTTTTAGTTTCAACTTACTGGTAGTGTTTTGGCATGGAGGGGAGGGGTGGGGCTGGGGACTTGGATCGCAAGAATGCACTTCCATTGTTTCACATAGAGCCTTGTGGCATTAAAATCACTTTATGTTCAAAATCACTTTATGCTTCATGTGATGCTAATTTAGCAAACATGCTAAAGTTCACAAAGCTAGCTAATGTAAAAGTGCTTTGAGTCATTCACTACAGAAACATTAACACTGACAGGAGGGATTCTTCATTACCATAAACATTATTTCACTGCGACTTAATAAACCTACATAATATATTGATATTAAAGCAATTATTACTGGAATTGGGATTTACAGATAGACTGCAGTCAGTCAGAAGGGCAGTCAGAAGGACACCTCAGGGTGCTGCAGTTTATACGTTGGACAAGAGGCAGAGCGGAGACCAAAGGAAGCGCATAACTATAAGTAATTATTAAACCATCAAGTAAATATTTATCATGTTTTGAATTGCTGGTTGTATTTTACGATTTCTCGTTATAACGAGCTAGCTTTCGCAGCTGTAGCTACGGTTATTGTTGCGTCTGCCTAAGTCATAGCCAGCTAGCGGCTCTGGGTGATGACGTAGCGGGAATCGATTGGCGTCTCATTTCTCAGCGGTGTGTTTTCACCTCTGTTTTGAGGGCTAAGGGGAAGGGGTAAGACGCAGGGGAAGTGCTAAGGGGTAGAATTGGGATTCACCCTTAGTGTTGGACCCAAAAGCTGATACCGGAGGCGAGTAAAGGTGTTTCAAAGAGATGTTATTTTGTAAGGAGACCAGGAAAGGGGCAGGAGGGGAAATCCAGGATCCATGGGGAATAGTTCGTGAGGAAGGTGAGGGTTAAAGGTGGTTGGCGTGGTGAGGGCTTGTGAAGGCACTGGGGAGAGAAGGAGCAGAGGCACAAGGTAAGTTACAGGGCAATAATCCAAAAAGCACAGAGCAGACACTAATGCAAAAATTCCCAACAGGAGAAGAAGTCTTTAGCTCAAAAGATACAAATCTAGAGACTGGGAATGACAGCCAACAAACCACAGTAGATGCAGAAATCATCTGGCGCTGGAGAGGAGTCAGAGTGCCAGCTTTGTAGGTGCAGGTGATTGGAGTGATCGCAGGCAGGTGCGGAGCTGCAGTAGATCAGTGCAGGGGGAAACCAAGCCCACTCCCAGTGAGGCAGAGAGGCAAAGGATCAAAAATGCCTCACAAAAGGCATACAATCCTGATCTAGTTTCCCCCAAATGTCACAGGCTAATGCACAACATGCTAACTGCAGTGGGACAGCCACAACTTAGCTTACCTTCTGGGCTAACGTTAGCACAAACTGAGGGGTAATGGGGTGGATAAAGGACTGATTATATTCAGCAAACTGTTAAGCTTCTCTTCCTGAACACACACAATCCCCAAATTCATGCCGTTTAAAGGTGCAGTGTGTAGAATTTGGCAGCATTTCGCCAAACAGAAACGGTGAATATAGGATATAATGTTTCTATTTGTATGTAAAGTCCGTCAAAATAGGAGTACAATCATCCCCATAAAACGTTTGTTTTATTTTTATTAAGTTAGAAAAAGGTTCAAAAAATGTTTATTATAGTATTATTATTACAGCGGGCCGCGTTCATGTAGGCCAACATAACGATCCGCCATGTTGTCTACGGGTGGATTTTAGGGACAAAAAGAACGAAACGCGAATCTGTCCGCCAGTTCTGAAATCTACCTGGAATGCAGGCAAAGAAGAGGAGAGAGGACGGCGGTGGATGTAGAGACAGATAACAACTGACCTATAATCTATAAAAATAATGGTGACAAACCTTGTCACTTTAGTAAATGATGCCGTGTTCACAATCCCTTTTGGTCTTCACAGGCTTCCGTTGCTCAGCGATGTAACGTTTTGGTTACGGTTGGGCTCATTCTAGAATCTGAACGATAGATGTCGCTCAAATGCCAAATTCTACACACCGCACCTTTAACAGATAACAGCAATCTTGTTCATCCCAAACATCACAGGCTAACACACAACACACTAACCTTGGCCTAGTGGTGCTGATTATATTCAGCCAACTGTTAAACCTCTCTTGACTAATGTAAGAATGCTCATACATTGAAGTTTATCCTTCAGATTTTCAACAGACTTTCTTTGTTTTGATGCCTTGCCTCACTCCCAAGTCCATGACAAGTTGGCATGTTGTTGTCATGGCGCTGGATGTATACAGCTATCCAATAGTTCTCCAGTTTGTTAGCTCTTATTTAGGTTTTACTTCAATTTTTAAACAATTTCTTACAGTTTTTAGTCTTTTCCTATCAGTTTGACCTTTCTGCTCTTCTTATGAAGACATTTCTTTTGTTTTAAATATATATATATATATATATATATATATATATATACATATACATACACACACACACACCTACACACACACATATATGTATTTATATATATATATATATATATATATATATACTTATGTCCCATGGATTTTTTTTTTTAACTATCAATGCTACCAGGAGGCAGTTCTAAAGCTACTGGCAGACTATTTTTTCCTCAAAAATGCTACCAAGAGCCAGTTTAATCAGCTTTTCAAGGGAGGAACTACTGGCTCTAAAACCAAAATGATCAGCTAGGACTTGACTCCACATCCCAGCAGAAGTGAGAAGGAGACCTGGCTCTGTGGTCGGTGTAAGGCTGGACTCTCTGGTGACAGTGACAGAGAAAGGAACTCTGGACATTGGACAAGTCATGGACCCTGGACAGGCTGGACATTCTGGATGATGCTTGTCACCCTCTGCACAGGGTCATCGGCGACTAGAGGAGCCTGCTCAGCCCAGGACTGCTGCTTACCAGGTGTTGGACCGGCAGACTGAGAGGCTCTTTTGTCTCTCGGGCCGTTGGGCTGTGCTGCTCCTCGCTCTAGGATGGGAAGGAGCAGTGGCAGGTAGCCAGTGGCCAGCCAGCAGCCATGTTTTATTTTATTTTATTTTATTTTATTCTTGTTATTAAAATTGTTCATTTATTTTATTTTGTTTTTTTATAGTTGGTTTTATTAAAAAATGTCTTTATATCTATGTTTTTATCTATCTTTTTATCTACTTTTTGTAATTGCTATTGGATTTCTAATTTCCCTGATGAATTTTCCAAAGGGATTAATAAAGTACTATCTAATGTAATGTAATGTAATGTAATCTAAGCAGATAGACACCCATCTTTCACCTGTGCATCCAGTTACAAGAAAGAGATGGCCAAAGATCGCCCACCGCTTGTTAGCTTAGCTAAAATACTGGGAGTCAATGGGTATAGTTAGCCTGCCTCTGCCTACAGTCATCAGACAAACTCTGTTTGTTACTCAAATGTAACAGTAAGAGTTTATCTGATGACTGTAGGCACATGCAGACGAACTATACTCATTGACTCCCAATGTTTGAGCTAAGCTAACTAGCGGTGGGCAAGCTTTGGCCGTCTCTTTCTTGTTTCTGGACACACAGGCCAAAGAATGGTGTCTATCTTCTTGTCATAGACCCTGGAGTGAGACAAGACACGAAAACAAAGAAAATGTTGACATATCCCTTTAAACGTTAAACACTGGCGCTGTTGACTGCTGTACAAACTTATTGTGATGCACTCAACATATAGCACAAAAAGCAGACAGGTACGCCATTTCACCACAGGCAACTGCAGCTGGTCTCTGTTTTTTGACACCACACCATGTCTAGGGGGTGAAGGAAAGCTGTACCCAAAAGGCTCGAGTCTTACGACAGGAGCCCACAGGGTAGCAGGCCTCAATGTTGGCCAATAGAGATGGAACTGAGGGTCACAAAGTTACGTGGAGGTCAATTCTTGCTGGTGTTTACAAGTGTGTTGGCTCAAACATCAGAAAATTTGTCATACCCTGATGAACATCAGCGTTGCCTAATGGTGTTTACTAGGGCCCGACCGATTTATCGCCCGGCCGATTTTAGCCCTATTCAAAGAATTCAAGATCGGCCAGAGTTTTGCCGATTTAAAGCCGATTCATTCTTAATTTCTCATAAAACAGTAAACACTGTTCGGCGTCCAAGCTGCGCAGAATGATGACGTTGCGAAAGATGGCGGCGCGCTGTTAAAGCGGCTCTGAGCTCTGCTGTTCTCTTTCAACATTCGTTTCGGTATCTCACTATGGGACACGCCCCCTGCGCTTGTCCCTAGAAGCAATTTTCCATTACACCAGTCTTGACTGGCTGTCAGACGTGACGTCCGTCCCCCAGAGGAGGGGCTGCCTCCTCTTAATAAAGACGGAGCGTCACGTCAGCACTTCAGTCTAAAACCTCTTCTCACTCCTAGAAGCAGCTCTCTCGGTACCAGCTACCTCCAGCTCTTCGGCCACAGAGCGAGCTAACCCCTCGGTCACCGGCTGCTGGAGTTACGTTACCTGAAAGCTGCAAAGCTAAGAGAGTCAGCTAAATGTCCCCTAACAGTAGCTGGTTTCCGTGTGTTTAAGCTAGCTGTCCCCAAACACTAGTTTACCACCCCGCTAGCTTGTCACCAAACAATAGCCACACCACTAGCCTGTCACCAAACAGTAGTGTACTTACCTCTCGCCAGCCTGTTCCCATACGGTGGCCGCTCGTTTTTATAAGAGCTAAAGAGTGTTTCTCCACTGTTTGAGGCATTTTTGTGTCTTTTAACAGAATAACTTGGCTGTAATAATTATAAATATGCACAGTGCTTCACAAATTTATTGGATCACCACCCTGTGTACATTTATGCCACAGCTGTCCTAAATTATCAGCACTGGTAATTACTAAAATCATTTTTTATTTTTCTGTAATGTTAACACACCAGCATGTGGAAGCTGTTTAACTGAAATGAATATTTTAATGCTAAAATATAATTCTTATTGTTATCCATGATTTTTTTTAATTGACTGTTTTACAAAAGTCTTAAAAAATAAAAATAAATATATTGAAGCACATTATTATTCCTAAATAGAGACGTCAAATTATAGGGAGCCACAACACTGACAGTAAGATTTGACATTGAAAATGTCGCATTGACACTGAAACAAGTACTGGCATTGTAAAATGTTGAATTGAAAAATAAGACAGACACTAAAAAAAATCTTTTTTTTGGGATATTGTTTGTATTATAATGTGTTTTTCCATGACGGAGGATTGGGCCATGTTAAAAAAAAAGTACATTTTGAAAGAAAAAAGTAAAGTTACAAGGATACACTCATAAAGTTACAAGAACAAAGTTGAAAAGTTACGAGAATAAAGACGAAAATTTATGAGAACAAAGTCGAAAAGCTAAGAGAATAAAGTTGTAAAGTTACAAGAATAATCTCATCTATTATGAAAATAAAGTCATAAAGTTGCGAGAATAATCTCACAAAGTTACAAGAATAAAGTCATTAATCTATTTAAATTAAGATAAAAATTATTCTGACAGGATGTATGAGTGTATTTCCTCTTCCATAAAGGTGACAATGTCAATGTATGTTTGTTTTTTTTCTCAGAAAAGCCCCAGTCTCTTGTAGTATCTTTTCAGGGTCCTAATACTTATGATAATGTGATGCTGATGTACCAAAAGAAGGAGCATTTCCTTATTTGTGAGCTCATACTAAAGTATAACGTCACTCAATGCTAACCGTTCCTCATTTATGTTCAGGTGGCTGCTGCTCTTCTGATAGCCTCTAAAGGCTAAAAATACCAAGTTTATTCTATTAAGTTATGACTTTTTTCCTTGTAACTTTATGACTTTATTCTCATAACCTTATGAGGTTATTCTCATAACTTTTGACTTAATCTTAACTGTTCAACTTTATTCTTGTAACTTTATGAGATTATTCTCATTTACAACTTGATTCTTGTAACTTTACTTTTTTATTAAACATACTTTTTTTTTTTACGTGGCCCTAATCCTCCATCACAGTTTTTCAATGCATATTTACACTCTCTTTTTTTTGAGTGTCACAGGTTTCCAGTTTCAGTTTTCCATTTTTTAGTTTCAACTTACTGGTAATGTTTTGACATGGAGGGGAGGGGTGGGGCTGGGGACTTGGATCGCAAGAATGCACTTCCATTGTTTCACATAGAGCCTTGTGGCATTAAAATCACTTTATGTTCAAAATCACTTTATGCTTCATGTGATGCTAATTTAGCAAACATGCTAAAGTTCACAAAGCTAGCTAATGTAAAAGTGCTTTGAGTCATTCACTACAGAAACATTAACACTGACAGGAGGGATTCTTCATTACCATAAACATTATTTCACTGCGACTTAATAAACCTACATAATATATTGATATTAAAGCAATTATTACTGGAATTGGGATTTACAGATAGACTGCAGTCAGTCAGAAGGGCAGTCAGAAGGACACCTCAGGGTGCTGCAGTTTATACGTTGGACAAGAGGCAGAGCGGAGACCAAAGGAAGCGCATAACTATAAGTAATTATTAAACCATCAAGTAAATATTTATCATGTTTTGAATTGCTGGTTGTATTTTACAATTTCTCGTTATAACGAGCTAGCTTTCGCAGCTGTAGCTACGGTTATTGTTGCGTCTGCCTAAGTCATAGCCAACTAGCGGCTCTGGGTGATGACGTAGCGGGAATCGATTGGCGTCTCATTTCTCAGCGGTGTGTTTTCACCTCTGTTTTGAGGGCTAAGGGGAAGGGGTAAGACGAAGGGGAAGTGCTAAGGGGTAGAATTGGGATTCACCCTTAGTTTTGGACCCAAAAGCTGATACCGGAGGCGAGTAAAGGTGTTTCAAAGAGATGTTATTTTGTAAGGAGACCAGGAAAGGGGCAGGAGGGGAAATCCAGGATCCATGGGGAATAGTTCGTGAGGAAGGTGAGGGTTAAAGGTGGTTGGCGTGGTGAGGGCTTGTGAAGGCACTGGGGAGAGAAGGAGCAGAGGCACAAGGTAAGTTACAGGGCAATAATCCAAAAAGCACAGAGCAGACACTAATGCAAAAATTCCCAACAGGAGAAGAAGTCTTTAGCTCAAAAGATACAAATCTAGAGACTGGGAATGACATCCAACAAACCACAGTAGATGTAGAAATCATCTGGCGCTGGAGAGGAGTCAGAGTGCCAGCTTTGTAGGTGCAGGTGATTGGAGTGATCGCAGGCAGGTGCGGGGCTGCAGTAGATCAGTGCAGGGGGAAACCAAGCCCACTCCCAATAACCAATCAGGGCTCTGGAAAGTGAGGTGTATTTGTTGAATATCCTCTCACGTCCCCATCTGACCAAAGTTCAATGACACTTGTGTACTCTTCAAAATGTTTTAAGCTTAAACGTAATCAGCAGGAATGAAAAGCTGTTGATAAGCTACTATGGAACTACAGGAGGTTCTAATTAGAGGCAACCACAGTTTTTAACATGTTTAAGATGTTGTGACCTCATGTTTGAGTTTCCTCATCATTAAATGACTTGATCAAGTTTGATGCTCATGGCTTTGGCAGTAGTGTTTGAATATCCGATTATTAAAAAATAATTAGAAATGCTTTGCTGTCTGGTCCCCACACATTTTTATAGTCCTTGTTAGCAGTTAGTTAGCTACCGTCAGTAAAACACACAAAAAGCAGGATGTTTTAATGCTAACTCACTTCTCCATTTTTCTGATGCGTTCCTGCACCACTCTATGGTGTATGGATTATTGTTTGTCTAAAAACTATCACAATTACTTGCAGTAGGGTCCCAAGCCATTTTTATAGTTCTTGTCAGCAGTTCATCAGCAACTGTCCTAAAAAAACCCCCACAAACACACCTTAAAATTTAATATCAGATGCATTTTATTATTTCAGATTAAATATTAAAATCTAGTGTAGGTGTTCATCACATACATTTTTCAAGCATTTATTCAAAACTAATACTCTAAATCCCAAATACTTTCAGCCTTGGGGACCAGGAAGTGCAAAATGCTCACTAGCCTCCACGTTTTTGGACTCATCAGTGCACACAGCACCACCAGCAGTACCTGACTGTATGTTCACCCCCTGGATCCACCCCTTTCTTGCAGACAGACCTCTCTCAGGCAGCCAGGATATGATCACTGATACGTATTATAAAATGAGCGTGGATCAGATTCTGACCAATCAATTCAAACTTCATGTGCAAGGAGTCACAACAAAAACCCAAACCCCTGTTCTCTGTAAGACAGATTTATTACTTTAAAACAAGTCTTATCATTATTCAGTGTTTTCATGCAAAGGTCAATTTGAAGATGACTGAGTTGAAAGTGCAAATCTAATCTGAACTGAAGTATCAGGCTGCTGATGGCAAAGTGAATGAATCATGCTGGTTGATCAGGACATTGAGGTTGGTCTTCATGTTTGAAAAATGACTTTTCAAGCCTAGAATCGGTTCATATGTTGAGAAAACAAGATTCAGGTAAGCCTCCTTCACTTCAGATCTTCCACAGAGATCATGTTCCCCTGGATAAATAGTTACACAGTTACTCTCAGTGTTTGAATTTGCACACGTGAGTTTCCGACACTTTGTCATATAACAAAGCATTTCTGAGTGTATTCTTGTTCTGTCTGACTTATAACTCTTGTATTTCTCAAGCAAATGATCCAGGTCCATCAAGTACAAGTCAATGGCAGTTGAGATCACGTTTACAAAGTCTGGTGAAGGTTTACCACGCCGAGTGCTCAGTCGAGCCTCATGGATCAGCATCAGGACGTGGAAGGAGGCTCCATTCACCCAGATATTGAAGCCTCGAGTGCTCATCTGCCCATCATGCAGCATGGAGTTTTTGAGTTTGGTGAGCTCTTTGCTCAGCTCGGCTTCTATTCGCCGCAGTTCCTCCTTGAGTCGGTTGTTGTTGTTCAGGAATATACGATGCCGTCTAAGGTACTCTGCCATGGTGTCCCGGACGGCTGAGGCTTTCTCTTCCCCAAAAACACGTCGGAACATGTCGTATTGTTTTTGAGGAGCACTCTTGATGATGAGATCCATGATCAGTGAAATCATCAGCGCTCCCAGTCCAACAGCATTCGGGACAGTGGTCAGTGGAGCCAAAGCTGATCCAAGGCTTTCAATGTAGCCTGGAAAGCTTTCAACCAGTTGACTGGAGAAGTGCTGCAGCTCATAGTTGGAGTTAAGACCTGAATATTTCAGAAGAGACTCGTCTATGGAAACATCTGGTAGGACGCACGGCTTTTGCAGAGCAATTCCATACAAAGTAACTGCAAAACTCTCCACCTCTCTATGGTCTACTTGTGAGTGTTCACTACCCATGTTTTTACTCACTGTGATGAGGCTGATGGAAAATTGTCCTGAAGCTAGAGCAGACTGAACACAGACTGTTCAGAGTTCAATAACATATAACCAGGTCAGCCACCTAGAAGAAAACCAGTAGGACAACAGAAACAACCAATCGGGGCTCTGGCGAGGCGTATTTGTTGACAATCCTCTAACGCCCCCATCTGACCAAAGTTCAGTTACACCTGTGCACTTGTTTGATTTGCTGTTATTATACACTGACTGGCCAATTATTACACTTTTCTAGTGCAAGGGGTACACTGGTAGCTGTTTTGAGTTCAATCTTTTTTTTTTTTTTAGCCAAATTAGGACTATTGTTGGTGATGGACAATAAGTTGTATGTTCTTTTTGATGAATTTCTGACTTTTCAGAGAAGCCCAGTAAAACAGTTTAAATTTGGGTATAAAAATGTAGATTCAGTTTGAAATTGCACATTACTGTTCAAAATGTCCAATAAAAATAACAGTTTCAGTTTTAGAACAGTTTTTAAATGTTTCTAAAATATTTATGCTTTCTCGTTTTTATGACAGGTGATGTTATGAATTTGTTATGCAATGTATGTGTCCATTTTTATTTATCTATTTACTTTACAGATAAATAAATAAAAATGTTACTTTGAGAAAGTGTGCAAAGCTGGATAGGGAAAGGGGCCCAATCTGATTTCTTTTTATGGGGCCTAAAAATTCTGGACGCAGGTAACGAGTAAGATGACTGAGAACAATGTCATTGACTTTACTTGAATTATTTTTACTGAGGGGAGATTAACAGTGCTCTTGCTGGAGGTTATCAAAAGAGCTGACTTATGATCTTTTACAGGTTGAAAAAATAATCATACTCATGAAATGTGTTTGATTTAAAGTAGGACATTTATTCCTCAAATACAGCATGTAAAAACTTTGCAATGAAAGAAGTGTTTGTAAATAATGTATTCATGATGACTGAACACAGTTTATGTTAATGTAGAGAGCAGATCTAACAGAACTATCTGGACAGTTTCATTGCACAGCCTTTGCAACTATGCCACTGAGGCTCCACAGCAAACGTGTAGTTAAAGAAGACCGGGAGTCAGAGAGATACATTTGATATTTTTTCTTGCACTTTAAAGGACACTGAATCTTACATTTCAGGTTTTTGCAGCTTATATTTGTTGGTTTCTCATTTTCTTAGAAATGGCACGAGAACGTATTTAATTGGCGACATGATTTAATTTACATTGACTCTTTTTTCTGCTCCTGCTTCTTAAGAATCCACAAGGGCAGAGTTTACACTTAAGGACAAAGTGACTTGGTCTGGATATTTTCATACCCCTACATAGTCAAGACTTTGTCTTAAAAGACAGCTGGAATGGGACCCTTCTCAATCCATCTTTGGCCTCTTTCATGAGTGGATCCATTATATTGCATTCACACATCATCGTACATCATGCTGGTGGAGTGTGACCTTTCCTCATGGTATCCCAACTAACTGCAGACAGATTTTAAAGGGATATGCCAACATTTTCTTTGTTTTCATGTCTTGCCTCACTCCCAAGTCCATGACAAGCAGATAGACACCATTCTTTAGTCTGTGCGTCCAGTAACAAGAAAGAGACGGGCAGAGCTCACCCACCGCTAGTTAGCTTAGCTCACACACTGGGAGTCAATGGGTATAGCTAGCCTGCCTCTGCCTACAGTCATCAGATAAACTCTCCTGCAGCTATTAATGGTCCTGTGGGCAGGCAATTTGCTTTTAAGAATGGCTCACAAACAAACAGCTTACTCACAGCTGCAAATTGGTTTTCAAAGTTCGCCTAAAAGAGCCATTCAAAAGACTTGACTTGTTTGTGAACGTCACATCTCTACTGCAAACTACTGCAGAAGTAGGTCAACAAAACAAAGCCTCTGTTTAGGTGTAGAAGAACATAAGATGATGATCATAGAAGATAAAAATATGAGTCACAACAAGCACACAGGACCGTTTAAAGCTGCTGAAGAGTTTATCTGATGACTGCAGGCAGAGGAAGGCTAGCGCTAGTCATTGACTCCCAGTGTGTAAGCTAAGCTAACTAGTGGTGGGCGAGCTTTGGCCGTCTCTCTCTTGTTACTGCACACACAAGCAAAAAATGGTGTCTATCTGCTTGTCATGGACTCGGAAGTGAGGGAAGACATGAAAACAAAGAAAATGTTGGCATATCCCTTTAAACGTTAAACATTGGCGCTGCTGACTGTTATGGCACATAAAGCAACGTATTCACCATTTCACCACATCTAAGGCATGAAGGACAGCTGTTCCCAAAAGGCTAGAGTCGTACAACAGGAGCCCACAGGGTGGCAGGCCTCAATGTTCGCCAACAGAGATGGAACTGAGGGTCACAAAGTTACGTGGAGGTCAATTCTTGCTGGTGTTTTACAAGCATGTTGGATCAAACATCAGAAAATGTTTCATGCCCGATGATCATCAGCGTTTCCCAATGGTGTTAACTTAGCTCAACGCCGCTTGACAGCAAAAGTTGACCAGAACATCAGTTTATAATTGCAGCTTTAAGTTGTTGCAGTCTGATACAGGCTACATATTAAGAAGTCATGTGAATAAAAAACATCAGAAATGAGCATGAAGGCTTACGGTGTGAACACAGCCAAAACGATTACAGAGCACATTACGGCATTTTCTTCTTTCTCTGCCTCGTGTAGCTTTTATGAGAACAAACGTGGTACACAAGCATTCTACAAAGACTGTCAAGTTTCACTTTCAGGTGCGGGACTGCAGTGTGAGCCTCTGGACTGCATCTGTCAGGTGAGTCATGTCAGGCAGCTGAGCCTGGTGTTTGATGTACTCCAGAGTCCGAACCTGAAATACACAGGAGGGTTGGGATGTCAACTTCACCTTATATCAGCTCACTGCTGTTTTTTGTTTTAACATTACTCTTTTCAGAATCAAGAACAGCGAGCATAACACATGTAAGTAAAGCTGCAGAAAACATCACTTTAATACGTCAGAGGTGTATTTGTCTGTGAACTCACAGAGACTCTCGTCTCACAGTATCCGTGTTTGTGGCTGAGGTTCCACAGGTTGACAGACAGCTGACTCAGCTTGTTGTTCCTCAGATCACCGTGAGCCAGCAGGACACCAAACAGAGAGAAGGCCAGAGCACTCTGACGCCTCATGCTCTGCTGCACGGGAAAAAAGAAATACACTGTAGTATTAGTCCTGTATTTCAAACTTATTATATGTACACACAGCATAGCATATGAAAAAATAACACGGGCAAAATTATAAAAAAGTGAACAAAGAAAACATTAAAAAAGAGAAAAACATAACGGTTTCTTTGACATGCCTGAAAAGCAGAAGTATAAATGTATTTAATCCCTTTAACCCTCCTTTTTCAAGTATCGAGGGTCAATTATTCAGCTTCCTCACTGACATACATTTACATTCATCAAATCTTATTAATAGATAATCTACAATTATATTTGCCTTATGAAAATATAGAACTTCTTCAAAAAATATCCAATCTTAATAAATTTATGTCAACACAATGATATCTATGCGGAGGCTGCACTGCAGACAGGAGGAGCTGTCAGCTGGCTCCAGCACAGCTATGCCAAAGGCATTCATCTGTTACATGGTTTTGTTTGTTTAGAGAGATTAATAAATACATGTATCAAAGTTGTTTTTCAGATCATTGTGCAGGTGAGAAATTATTACTGGTGGGCCAGGTTTGGCCCAGGGGCTGCAATTTGCTGACCTATGATCTAAATCTACAACACCTATACCAGTAAGTGCCTTTTTTAATCAAAAGAATAAACAGAAAGAAAAGCTGCTTCCTTACATCGTCTCGTCCAAGAGTCTTTAGGTGGTCCAAGATCTGCCCGATCAGAGTCTCACACAGTTTGTTGATTTCTGACAGAAACTTGGGGTCACCTCCGTAAAGTGTCTCGTTTGAGTCGACTGAGGGAGCAGAAGAGGGGAAGAATACTTAAGTCTGAGAAAAGAAGAATTCTGCAGCACATAAAAGACTCACATATGGCCAAACCTTTAGATTAGATTAGGTAGAACTGTATTAATCACTTTGGAAAACTCCCTCAGGGAAACTAGAATTCCAGTAGCAGTTTAATATAACAGATAAAAAGATATATGAAAAAGATAGATATAAACAAAAATATAAATAAATATAAATATATATATAAATAAATAAAAAAAAAAAAAATAAAAGAAATATTAGGTACATCTGTTTAACTGCTCATTTACAAAAACAGCCAATCAGCTAATCACCTGGCAGCAACTCAGTCCTATTCATATTTGGCCTGACGCCATGGTTTTCAAACTGTGAGGCCTCGAGGGCACCAGAGGACTTTAAGGGAGGCACAACTTGAGAAAGCATAAACTAGAAAATATTAAATATGTGGATCAATTAGATAGATACAGTATTTTTCATGCCAGTGGGAGCGGGAATAGATTCTGAAATGCACTAAGAAAACAGACCATAGAGCTTTATAATAAGTGTAAAATACACAAATAAGCATACATTAAAAAAAAAAGGAAAATAAAGTCCAACACTCAAATCTGTGATAACTGAGAAATTAACCATCAGTTGATCCATAAAAGAGGGTTAGGATTTTGTTATCTCAGTGAAAGCCGGGACTGTTTGTTCTTGCAACATAAAAAATAAGAAATAAAGGTCAACTTTGCTTTAGAAAGAACAAGTAAAAAGTTGTTCTTTAGTTTCGATTAATAACAGATGTACGTTTCTCTGTTTGTGTGTACCTTTAGGGATGGAGTAGAGGTAGGTTTCCTGGCTCATGGCGGCCAACAGAGGCAGAGCGCTGACATAGACCCGCACCTTAGCATCACTGCTGTCCTCCCAGGTGTAATCCTGAACCATGTTGAGCAGACCGCGGACTAAATACAGCACGCCGTGCTCAGGATGGTCCTGCGAACACAATCAAACACATTCATACACTGAGCTCCTTGTTTCTTCACTTGTCCTGTCTCTACCCTGAAACGACACCAGGAAAGGAGGATGAAGGATGTTACCGGGACAACCAACAGTGTAGCCAAGAAGTTGTTGATGAAGTCGAGCAGGAAGCTCTCAGATGAGCGGAGCTTCCCCTCCACACTGATGGAGCGAGGAACCTCCGGGAGAATACTGACCGCTGCTTTTAGGAAGGCATCCGCTGGAGGTGTGTGAAGAAAATGAAGGAGAAGGAAAAAAGAGAGAGGAATGCAGAGAGAAAAGGGGAATAATACAGATTATTAAGGGAGAAAACAGAGACAAGAGTAAATAGAAGAAAGAGTGGCAGATGATCAGTGGGGGAGGAAGGAAAGTAAAGAGAAAAAAAAACAAGGAAATAAAAACATGATGTTAAAAATAGCTAAATAAAACAAGCCAAATGAAAAGTAGAGAAAGCAGCTGCTCACCCTGAGAGAGACACTGGTTGGCGAGTGCGACCTGTCCAGACAGCAGGTAGAGACTGAGTCGACTGAAGATGCTGCTGAGAGACGGGATGGTGATGAAGCTGTAGGCAGCACAAGCCTGGAGGAGAAGAAACATGAAATACCGCAGATAAAAAGCTCTGACCCTGTCTCCACTGTTCTCCTGCTGTATGACTGCACAGCGGCCTGCAGGAATCAGAAGCCTTGTGGTTTGACTCACCCTGACAAACGCTGCTGTTTTACGGGAGTGGTTTCCTTTCATCACACGATTGGTCTCCATCGCCAGTTGGTTTACCGTCTGGAATAACAAGGTGAGGATTCAGGATCGTGCTCGTTTGTGAACATAAAAACTACACGTAAGTCACAAAAGGCTGCTGGTTCGATTCTCATGTCAGTCAGGGCCTTTCTGTGTGGTTTGCATGTTCGCCCATGCATACCTGGGACACTCCTGCTTCTTCCCACAGACCA
Source organism: Cetoscarus ocellatus (assembly GCA_037902135.1). Classification (NCBI taxonomy): domain Eukaryota; kingdom Metazoa; phylum Chordata; class Actinopteri; order Labriformes; family Labridae; genus Cetoscarus; species Cetoscarus ocellatus. The sequence continues at coordinate 19,833 of JBAMNC010000901.1, read as the reverse complement.
AAAAAACATAGCTCTTGAAAAGTTAATTGGTGACTCTAAATTGCCTGCAGTTATAAGTGTGAGTGTGAATAGTTGTCTGTCTCTCTATGTGGCCCTGCAATTGGCTGGTGACCAGGTCAGGGTATACCCAGCCTCTAGCCCAGTGTTATAAGATAAGGGATAAGCGTTATAGATAATGGACGGATGGATAAGTCACAACTCAAACACCATGGCTAGTCAGGGCTGCAGAAACTCTGGCTTTGACACATCAAAACCAAATCCATGGCAGAAGGTATTCATCGCTTATCTGCAGTTGTGTTTTATGGTATGGTCTGAAAACAATTTCAGATACAACACTTTCATAAGAAGAGTTGAGGGCTACACAGCTGAAGGGGCATACTGATTACGAAAACACAATAAATGTTCTGAACAAGGTATGAAATACATGACAAAAAGAGGCCAAATCATAGGACAAAGGGACAAAATAACATGACTGGCTCAAGTATAAACATTTCGAAAAAATAAAAGCCCCAAAAAATGGAAAATTAAATTATAATACTTGCATCTTAAGATGTTATCATGTTCCTAAGTCTACTCGAATACAGCCACTTCAATTTTACCCTCCTAGTTAAATGCCAGCCGGGTTCCAGCCAGTAACCAGCCAACTTCCAGCCAATGAGGGTCTAAATAAGGTTGTGTTTTTGTGTTTATTTTTGCTCCCGCCCATTCACTCAGTCTCAATAAAAGCTGCCACTCAGTCCACTTGCAGAGACTCTCTCCATGAGCCTTGTTGGACTTCGTTACTTACAGTCGTCTTCATCCCATTTCTTTTTGCAAATTTAATTCATTTCTATTGTTAATAAATTACTTTACATCTGACTCCTTTTTGAAGTTCAAGTTCTATTTATTTGTTCATGACTTGGTATATTTGTTGCCAGTACTGGTGTCTCTCCCTTTTATTCCCCATGGCCTCTGAGCCGGTCATGACAAATGGGGGCTTGTCCAGGATTCAGACCCAGGACCTCTCGCATGACAGGAGAGAATTCTAGCGCTGAACCACCAATGGTCTTCTTTATATCTCTATATTTTCTGTATATCGCAAAAATTAGACGTCAATCTGTTCTCAAAATAAGCGCTCTGTTTCTATTATGATTGTTCTTTCAACATCTCAGTGAGAAATGCAGTTTTAATCCATGATACTTCCACAATAGTGGCCAAAGATTTTGATGTGATTGTTGATAAACACATAGAGATTCATACTGACATGAATGAGCTGCACCAGCACTGACTCCAGATTACAGAAGGTGGCTCTGGCCTCCACACAGAAACTCAGCTGCTGCTCAAAGTCTCGACCAAAAGAAACCTAAAGACAGTGAAGGAAAAAAATTCAATAGATGAAACAGTGCTTCTCTAATGAAACTGAAATTAATCGTACTTAAATTTTTTTACTCTATAGTGATATTATGTCACTATAATATGGTATGAGGTCAAATTCTGGCAGGAAAGTGCTATATCGAGTGTTGCTAGCTATTTTTAAATGCAATTAAGCAAACAATGAGTGTTATTTAACATCACTGTGCAGGTTTCAGTTGCCACTGGGATTTGTGGACCACAGGAAATATGTCCATGTAAACACACACTGCTCTGATTTCTCACCATGCGGATAAATCCGATGATCAGCAGAGCTAAAGATCTTTTCTCGTCCTCTAGAGTGAGAGCGCTGAAATACAGAGAGCAGAGAGTTTATTAATGTATGAAGGCTGTCTCTGGACAGATCAGCAGAACAGCTATCAGGGGAAAGATCCATAATTATAACAACCATCATCAGATGAACTCCAAACACAATGAACTGTCATTGAGAAAAATTAAAAAGGTAAACTCCTCAAAACTTAAAGGTCCCACTTCCTGAAAATCAATTTTTTTTGCTTTCAGTGTTGTTAGAGGGGGCTTGGGGAGCAGAGGAACTGGACACCTTTTACCAAACGCTCAGTTCAAGGAGAAATGCGCTGTACCTCTTAAAAGAAAATGAATGCATGTTATTATTTCTGATGTTAATTTGGGCTTTTGACTTGGAATTGATCATTTTCACTACTCTCCACCAGATGGCGCCATTTAAAACAAATCTACTTTGCATGTAGTGTAATGAATATAATCCTTATTACTGTTTATGACAAAAATCTGGCATTTAAAGGATTTGAATAACAAAAAATGTATGAATATTTGATGTGTATGATTTAGGACTGATGATGGTTGAAAAAAATCAAGCCTAAAATTGTTGAAAATAATATCAATGTATAATATTTTTATAGTGACCTTATGAAAAACACATTTTTTTGTGCTGAGCAGTATGAATATAATATAACTAATATCAGAGCTGGCCCTGAGGGTTAATAGACACTCAAATTAGTCAAGCTACTACAGGCTCAACAATACAAATATGTCAGAGGTCACTGATATAGAGCACACATAAGCATACAAGCAATCAGAGAACCTACTTGACAGAGTCATGCATGGTCTTGCAGATGTGTAACATGGCGTTAAGAATGACAGGGTCTCTGGTGGGCTCCAACTGATGTCTGCAGGAGAAGATGGAGACAGTTGAGTTAGATATAATCATGACTTTTACATAAAAAATAAGTGAGTATCGTAGGTGTAGATGACTCTCATCGTCTCTCACTTGATGAAGACCTCCATGATGGACCTGCAGACCTCCACTCTCACACTGTCCTTTTGAAACATGTCCAAGAACGGCAGGAAGCGCTCCTAAGAAATAAAATAATTTGGAAACATTAGGGTGTGTAGGGGATCATAAAAGTCAAATAGGAAAGGTCTCACTACACTGTAATGATTGCTCACAAGAGGGGAACAGATATGATGGCATTATGCCGAAACTGGCTCAGTTTTATCTTTTCTTTATGTGATAAAATATTGGAAAATAGTAACGACCTCTATTAATATAGTTTCCCTTTAATGTACACTTTAGGCCTACGTGACATAAGAAAACTGTAGAACCTGATTGCATTATCAGTTTGATGACAAAATGAAGTGTAGTAAATATAAGGAGTGTTTAATGTCTACCCTGCAGGTCTTTTCACATGATATGACATTTGCCAGAGCGCGGACAACCAAGAAATCAAAACAAAAAAATACAAACAACAAAAAAACAACAAAAATGTCCGCTGCATTGTGAATGTTGTAAAAAGGACCCTCAAAGAAAAAGTAAATAACCTCATACTGACTATTTTTTCATTGGCCATGTCCTGCAACACGCCTCCCCTTTCTCTAAACTCATAACTCTGCTCGTCTCTTCATGTCACTGAATGCATTCACTAACCCTTCTGTACCCCACAGGGCATCCACAGCCCAAACAATCTGATCATGAAGATCTGCCACATTCTGGGCAGATCTGGGCAGATCTGGGAGGCTTGTAGACTTCATTCTTCAAATAGTCAAAGAGAAAGACAACACGTGGCATGAGTTCAGGAACCTTGGACAGTTCTGCAAAAACTCAAAATCTGGACGTGTTTTACCAAACTGATTGCAAATCAGTCATCTGTGGCCGAATATGAATTACCAATGTATCAAATGAAAGTAAAATGATTATGGTATCATGCCCTTTCAGCAGTTTTATGATATCTTATTTGGATTGTGAGAGACTTGACATTGAATCTGGGTTTCATTCTTTGTTGACTCACAATATATAACTATTATGGTATATGCGACACCAGAAGTCACCAACCTGGGGCGTATTCAACGAAGCTGGCTTAGCTCAAAGCCTGGCTTATTTCGGTTAGCTTAGCTAACTTTAGTGAGAGTTTGGTTCCACTAACGAGGCTTAGGGCTAGTGTGGCTTGGTAACCATGGTAAATCAGCCAGTGCGACAAGCCTGGTCCTGGGCAGGCTTACGGTCAAGCTTACCTTAGCTGCGTCTCAGAGAAGGTCCGACGGGCTTCTGAAAGACGCCTTGTGAATTGCATGTCTCACATTAAATTCATCTTAATCTGTAATGAATGATGTTCTTGTTCGGAAACATAAATTGAGACCTTTTTTAAACAACACCGGAATAACCGTGAATCAAGACATGTCAGATACTACACTATTTGACCCCCATACAAGAAAGTAAGTGGGTGAGTGGTTAGAGTGCAAGGTGATGGGTCGCAGTAAGCTGTGCTTTTCACTGCGCCGTGGGTTCGATCCCACCAGCGGTAACTATTTTAAAATATCTGATTTTCTTTCTTCTGTCACCCTCAAAGTAAAGTCAACACATAACAGAATAAAGGCACAAATTGTCTTATAAAAAAATAGAGGATGAAAACAGCCACAATTTTCCATAAAAAATGACTTCCTTTTACCAGCGGTCCGTTCTGATCACGATGATAATCTAAAGGTGATGCCAAATGATGAGATAACTACTTTATTTGTGTACAAGCTCATTTGTGTCTTCTTCCTTATTTAAAGCCCCGTTTCCTCCAAGTGGTCCGGTATGGATCAGCACGGTTTGGCTCAGGCTGGATCGGTAAAGCCTGATCCTGGTTGCGTTTCCACAGCCAGCCGTACCCTACTTGGTCGGCGGCGTCTAAGCCGGATGCCGATAGCATGACGTCATAGCAGCGCGACACAGTGTACCTGGCTATTAAATACAACGAAGAAGAAAACACGACACAGTAAACAAAGAGCAACGATTCTCTTCACCGAGAATACTGAGGAAGGTCTGCACCTCCACAGTAGACCATGGGACGCCAAATCTTGATGCCATTTTCCAAACAAAAAAGCCTTGAGAGTTATCTTCACGAAGACAAGTGGAGATTTAAGCATGGCGGGCTGTGTTGTTCTTTATTACCGCTGTCGCACGGGAAGTGACGTCTCCTTCGACCAATCAACAGGCTGCAGTGTTTCTTGCTCCACCTTCTGGGGTCGGATCGGTATGCTTGGCACCCCAACAGAAGGGTCCCAAAAAGTAGGACGGTACGGTTCGCTTATAAGGGGTCCTGTCCCGGTTTTAGGCTATGGAAACGCCACAAAACGCGAGCCGTACTGAGATGAACTGAACTGAACCCTCTGGTGGAAACGGGGCTTAAATGTAGGGCACTGTAGCACTATCATCCCTAATAAAAAAAATGAAACATCAAAAATGTTTGATGAAACATCACCACATGAAGTAGCCCATTTTTTTCTAAGTTTGCCTACTTTGGTTTTAGGTGTTACCTATGTTGCTGCTATATTCATCCATTATGAATATATATTTGTCAAATCAAGAACATGAATAAGGCCTACATGTAAAATAGTGAATACCACCATCACATTACACAAAAACTATAAAGCAAACGATGCTGTTTCATCCATGCATATGTATGTATATATACATATATATGTATATGTATATATGTATATGTGTGTGTACATATATATATATATATATATATATATATATATATATATATATATATATATATATATATATATATATATATATATATATATATATATATGTATGTATGAAGAACTCAACTTCATCAACAGGTTTTGAACAGCTTTAATTTCATCAAGATCGATCTCCTCTGGGCCTCAGTAGTGTGAGGAGCTTCAGGTGCTGCTATTTTGATGAATTTCACATGTGAAAAGAGGCAGTTTACCACTTTGTAAAATATTTTTGAATTTAATCTTGACCTGCTGCCCCGTCCTTTTTTGACTGTTTAAATTGCTCCTGTTAAAATCCATCAAAAACAAAGACATCAAGACTATTTTACCCACTAAAACATTACAGATTAGATAGACAATCCTTGCAGTTGTGGGTTATCCCTAATCAGTTTTCAAAAACATGCCCTCTGAAAATCTAAATTTTCAGACGTTGCGTGTGTACGCATAGGCTAAGAGCTTCATTAAAAATAAAAAATTATTTAAAAATTATTAACAGCGTCTCTGGCTTTATTAATTGCAACCGTGTTGCCCTTTTTTGTGATTTTCCCCCTGTAGTCCTCATACAACTCCATGAGGACTTTTTGCTCCGCCAAGGAAAACGTCTCCGCTCTTGGTTTTGACATGATCTTGTCATTTTGACAATCGACACGTCGGGGCTTTTTATCTCCCCCGGACGCGCTCTTAGCCGCAGCTTGGATCAGCCTGGCTAGAATAAGCGTCTCTGAAAAACAGCTGAGCCTCGTTAGTGGAACGAGTTGCAGCTGAGATTAAAGTGGCCGCTTATTCAAGCCCCGCTTACCGGTGAAAGCCCAGCCTTTTTTAGCCAGCTTCATGGAATACACCCCAGGTCCAATAAAAGGTCCCTTATGATACTAACCAGGGGAGCAGGTCTACTGGCCTAAAATCACTGAAAAAATATTATTATTGGTCCTTTTCAATAGATTTTTCTATTAGTCACATGTGCTTTTAATAACTTTCCAGTAAATCTTACTACTTTTAAGACTGGAAAAATGTACACTTCAGACACATTTTCAACAGTCTCACCATCTTGCTTTCATTGGAAACTATTTGGACCAGGGAACAATTATTTATCCCATGAACCCTTCAAACAGCTGAATCTGCCAGACCCATATCTCCCATGGATATGTGAAAGTCAATCCAGTGTGTCAGATTAAGACTTAATCCACATAATGTGTTACAGATCTACTTCAAATATCCCAAAGATGTACCAGTAAATCAGGATGTACAGGTTTGTGACCCTACTACACGTTTTTACGCCTATCAGCTCCTCATTATGTTTTAAACAATACTTGTGCTTTAAACATGTCTTTCATGAAAACAAACTTAAAACACTGTAATCACTGGGTTGTTACATATTGTTCAGGCATGGTAATTATACCAATATAAATGCGAGCATACAAAATGAGAAATAATTTCCTATTACATATGATATCATTAGAATTATTGCAGTAAATTCAGACTATAATAAGTGTTTACTGTGATGCTCATATTGTAATTTGTGATTTAATGTGCAGCCCTTTTGCTCACCATAGAGAAGAGGACGGAGAAGTCGTGGAAGTATGTGAGGATCTTCCTGATCACTGACTGCAGCTGCATACAAAACAAAACAAAGTCAATATGGAGCAGAAAAAAAGAGAAAATAGATGTTACCAATTCTAGGAGCCAGTGAGCTGTTGACGCTGACCTGAGGATAAGCATCTTCAAATGCTCGGTCAGGGGTCATGTGTTTGATGATGTCAGCCAGAACTGTGTTGACCTCCCGTTTCTGACAGCAAGAGAAGAGAGTGATCAAAACTCTAAAATCAAACTATTAGAAATAAAAAAAACTCTAAAATCAAACTATTAGAAATAAAAAAAACTCTAAAATCTACCTAGTAGAGATATAAAAACTCTAAAATCAAACTGTTAAAAAAAAACCCCAAATCTACCTTTAAGAGATATTATAAATCTAAAAACTACCAAAAATAAATTTCAAAACTATAAAATCTAACTTTAGGATACACAAAAACTCTAAACTCTACCTAATATAAATATAAAAACTTCTCCTTAACTACTGTGCTTTACTCACTGTAAAGTGTCGACAGGTGAACTCGACCCAAATCTCGGCACAGTTGATGTAATCCTAAATAACACACAAAAATAATCAAATCAGCAAATGAAATGAAGGAATCAAAAATATATGAGCACCATCATTTCCACACTACCTGCGGGCTGCGGACTTTAGTCACCACCTTCCAGGCTTCATTCAGGATTGTCAGTCTCTCTGATTCTGGAGGGTCAGCACAGGCCAGACTGCGACCAAGAGACCCGAACAGCAGATGCTTGAGAGGAGACAATTATTCATTTATTCAGGTTTCATAAGATTTAGGTGATGCTTTTATCTACTTTACAGTAAACTCCATTCTGAAGCTTCAACATAACATTTATTCCAAAATGTCCTCTCTCATTAGTTGGAGTGCAAAAAGCTCATATCTGCTGCCATTATAATATTTGCTGTTATATAGCAGTAATAAGTGCTATCTATGATTATACAGCACTATAAGCACATTGTGATGCATTACAAACATGCTTTTTGTATGTTTATAATGCATTATAAAGAGGGGTTTCACAGAGAGTGCTACATAACCCTGAAATAATCTCCAAGTTACCGGTCAGGAAAATTGTGTTTGCAGCTATTTTTACTTGTTTCAATCAACTTCCAACCTTATTTTTACTCGTAATATCTTAAAATAAGACATTTATCTTGACTTTCCAGGTAAATGTGGCTTTGTGTTCATTTATATTTCTGATAAGACAAAATAAATACACTTTTAAAGATATGAGGTTTTACAGTGACATATCTGACCTTGGGAAATCCGGCCTCGTCGCAGTCCTTAATCATGCTGATGAAGTCGGTCGCTCTGGCTGCAACAAACTCTGGTCTGAACGCTCTCATGACTGAGTTCAGCAGCAAAGCACTATGGGAAACAGACACACGTTTGACCCTTGAAGCTGTAATGGCCTTACAATTACTTGGAGTTAAAAGTATAAGAAAGAAGAAGAGAGAAAATAAAACTGATAGTGGTATTATAATCACACACATCCATTTTTCCTTGTTTAGTTGCTGTCTTACAACTCCATCTTTCCTCACTGATATGTCATTAAAGGGTTAGTTCAGGTTTTTTGGAGTGGGGTTGCTTGAGGCCTGTGGCACTAATGAATATGATTGCCACTAAAGCAACTGGCCTTCTTTGTCTCTGAGGGGAGATAGCTGGGTTATGACACCAGGCAATCACCTAAATGTGATAAACTTTAAGAAAAAAAAGGCAAAAAATCTTTTTTACAACCGTATCTTATACCAGAATGGTGTGATTAGCTGTCCTGATTATAAGCACTCACTTGTTCCCAAGCTTCTTGCACCGCTCCATCATCTCTGTCAGCAACGCCTTCAATGAAAACAAGAACAGCACATTTTTATTCATCTTATTTTATTCAGAGATCATTTAACTAAGACAACTTAAATGAGATTAAAGGGATATGCCAACTTTTTTTTGGTGTTTTTTCTTGTCTTGTCTCACTCCTGAGTCCATGACAAGCAGATAGACACCGTTCTTTCGACACTGGGTGCAGTAACAAGAAAGAGACGGGCAAAGCTCACCCACTGCTAGTTAGCATAGCTCAAACACTAGGAGATAATGGGTATTGCTAGCCTGCCTCTGCCTACAGTCATCAGCTCAACTCTTCAGCAACTCTAAACGGTCCTGTGTGTTCGTTGTGACTCGTTTTTTTTATCCTGTTTGTTATGTTATCTGCTACTATCTTTGTATTATCTTCTTCCACTCCTAAACAGAGGCTTTGTTTTGCTGACCTACTTAAACAGTGGTTGCGCTAGAGGTGTAAAGGAACAAAATGGTCCGCACACCAAAAAAGCGTTTCGAGCCATGCGGCTAAGTCTGAGGAAGAGCTGCATTGCTCGAAACGTCACTTTGGAATAAATCAAAAAGTTGCAAGGGAGCTTTTTTGGTGTGCGGACCATTTTGTACCTTTTCATGTAGTTTTTTTGGGATCCAGCACCCTACATAGAATGTGCGTATCTACTATATCCTTCTACATTTGCGCTAGAGGTGTGACATTCATGAACGAGTTGAGTCTTTTGAACAGCTCTTTTAAGTGAATGATGAGAACCGATTCGCAGTTGTGCGTGTGCAGGCAATTTGCATTCAAGAATGGCTCGCAAACTAACAGCTCACTCACAACTTCGAATCGGTTCTCAATGTTCACTTAAAAGAGCTGTTCAAAAGACTCGTCTTATTCACGAACGTCACATCTCTAGTGCAAACCACTGCAGAACAAAGCCTCTGTTTACGAGTAAATGAAGATAATCCGATGATAGTAGAAGACAGCGTAAGAACACAGGGTAAAACAATGAGTCACAACAAGCACATAGGAACGTTTGGAGTTGCTGAAGAGTTTATCTGATAAATGTAGGCAGAGGCAGGCTAACAATACCTATTGACTCCCAGTGTTTGAGATAAGCTACCTAGCAGTGGGCGAGCTTTGCCTGTCTCTCTCTTGTTACTGGACGCACTGAAAGAATGGTGTCTATCTGCTTGTCATGGACTCGGGACTGAGGCAAGACACGAAAAGACAAAAAAAAGTTGGCGTATCCCTTTAAGTTTCATGTGAAGAGTGTCCGGTTCGAACAGAGTCTGATGTTAGTCTCATATTGTGTTTCTCTCAGTTATAGAGGTTCATTTTAAATCAGTCTGATGTGAGGAGCAGCTCACTGTACCTCTGGGGCTCTGTAGGCGATACACTGGAGGATCCAGTTGATGGCGGGTGAATAAAGTGTCAAGTACTCCGGCACCTCCACCCTCTGCTGGATCAGCTGGTTCTGTACGCTCTCCCCACTGATCTGTTTGAAGGTCCCTAGCAGGTCAAAGAAGTTACGGTTCAGGCTGTCTTTCAACTGAGGGGCCACTTCCATGCCCACCTGAAAGGAAGAAAAATACACTGATAACTTGTGTGGTTGATCTAAAAAACAATCCTATCCAGGTAAAGAGGTAACTGATTAAAGTGATGTGTTATTCTCACTAAGTCTGTGGAAAGCTGAAAATATAATACTAATATAAAGATTTGGGGCTCATTTATGGAATTTCTAGAGGGGGACAATTTCAATACAGCTTTGTTTGTGCTGTTTTTATTCTTACTTAGATTTTTATTTTTTATTTTTCCTTATTAAAACCAATAACCACATTATGAAATATGGGAGTATTCTGTTTGTGAGGTACAATCTGTGTCCTTCTGTGCATGTACGCGATTGTCACACCTTATTGTTATTCCTTTCTTTTCTTTATAAGCCATGATGAGAAACTGTCATTTACCAAACCAGCAAAATATACCACTAGTATCTGCATATTTGGAATTTCTTCTAATGCCCTTTTGTACTTATTGATGTGCCTTGCTCTGTCTTATGTCTTTATATCGTAATCGAAAAAGACAATAAAAACATTGGTCAAAAAAAGTCTGTGGAAAGCCCCTAATTACAGACATATTGAAGTCTGATGTTTGATGACAGTGACTTCATTCACATGTGTTTTCTTTTTAAAATCAGTGATTGAGCCTTTAGTTTCTGATGTGTTCAGCTGAAGGTAAGACTCAACAACAGGACTGTGACTGCACTTAATTTCATGTAGCAGGCTAACAACCACAGAATCTGTGGTTGGAACTTGCTAGGACTCTTTCCTTTAGGCAGTGGACCCAGGGCTGGTTCATCGATGGTTGTGCTAAAGGAGACTGAGTGAACAAAGGGATATTTGCTGACACAGAGAGAAATTTGCAATACCTCACATTATTAATCTTACAGTTGAGTAAAAGCAACTAATGTAAAACTTGCTTTTTACTAACAGACAATCTTAAGGCACTCTTACAACTTTTGTTGTCACCATAAAAAAGCATCTAAAAAGAAGCAGAAAACTCATGTCAACAGAAGAGAGTCAGGATGGATGTCAAGAAGAGAGCACATCTCACCCGGCAGAGGTAAGCTCTGGTGTATGCTGCCACTAGAGGGTCTCCTATACCTCTGATCATGGCTGTCAGGCGAGGAAGAGTCTCCTGAATACCACTGTGAAAGGCAGATGCAAAATATGACTTGTTGAAAAAGAAAATAAATGCTACAGAAAAACAAACATTTCACTAATTGTATGAATTAGAGATGCATCAGTACAACATCAATTTTGGCAGATAGTGGCCTAAAAAATTGTTCATTGGTATCAGCAAATGATGAAATTTCTGCCAAAACATACAGCAGATATATCAGTCATTTACATATATATTCCATATATCTGCTGTAATATCAGCAAAATACACAAAGGTACCATAATTTTCACCTTATTACCACTGCATGGGTTCATTTAAAAATCAACAGAATCTTTTATTTAACAGGAACACGTTTCCTCCGCCAAAGAGGTTATGCTTTGCTGGTGTTTGTCTGGTCATAATGTTTTGGTCATTGGATTTTCTGTTCAGAAAGGATATTAAATAACAAAAAATGAGTGGTTATTTGAGTTTCATTTTAAAATTCAAAATAATAATTGAAATTCAAGGCATTTTCGTTTTTTGGGTCAATAGGGATAAATGAAACTTTAAAAACTAGTTAATTTTCATTTTCCATTTCTAAAAACAAAAAATATAATGTCAAAGGACAGAAACAAAAAAACCCAACTTTTTGTGCGTTATGTGCGACAGAAGTTGCATAAGTAAGCGTACGTATGCAGTTGGTGTGTTTCTGGCAAGATCACAAAAATATATGACTTGTACCTGTGGTTTCTACGATGGCCGACAAGGGTAAATGGCCTACAATGGCTCGGCAAGTTAGAAATGAAACAAAGCCTAAAACAATCAAACTCCTGCAAGAGCAGAACCTGGTAAAACAACAACAGTACTCCAGGCCTGGAGAGGGTCTGGAGCAGGGGGAGCGTGTGGGAGAGACAGACAAGAGAGACTGTCTCTCCCGCTGCTTACTTTGAAGTGCTCATGTATTCGAAACTTTATGGTAAATGCTCGGTGCCAACAATCCAGGATCCAGGATTTTTTCAAGTACTTCATAACGGTGTGAGAGAGCACAGTTTTCCACATTTTAGACAATGTCGGAAGTTCCTTGATGGAAGTTTGTGCTCACGGAGCACTCGTGGTTTTTCTTGTTTTACATCTGCACTTTACACAAACAGACTGTCACACTGTTGCAACAAGTTAGTGTTTTTGTACAGACTTTGTGACCTTGACGAAAAAATTGGTATCTGTGATAATGTGTTCAGATATATTGGCAAACTGACATGTGCAAAAGTCCATTATCTTGCATCTCTAGTATGAAGTTTGGGAAAAAAAACTGTTGATTTTGATTTTTAAAGCACAGTATGTCAATTCTGTTACCACAGGCTCTTTATCAAAACAATAACAGAGGACATGAGGGCAGCAGGGGAGTTATGAGAGTGATTCACAGAGGATCAGACATGCCCCATTACAACTATACAAACCCCAAATTATCTGGTTTTAAAAAAAGCTGGAAATACTTCAGATAATGTAAGTACTCAACTAAAATATATAACAAGGTTGGCCATTACCTCCGCCAATGAGGTCATGTTTGTGCCATCGTGTGTTTGTCTGTTTGTTAGCAAGATAACGTAGAAACTACTGGACGGATTTTGCTGAAATTTTCAGGAGATGTTGGTAATGGCCCAAACTAAAAATGATTCGATTTTGGTGGCGATCCAGATAACCGCCATTAGCAAACAATCGTTTTTGCTCAACAACTGTCTAACTAATAATGTTATCAACATGATTCTGAGTGCTAGGTGTGGGTTTTCAGGGTCAAGGAATCATATTATGATGGTAACTTTATCATAGAACTATTGCTTATAGATGTAACAGCAATATGTGAGCTACCAAGGTGGAGCTTCGTGCTTTCCGAGTGCTTTCTAGTTTTAAATACATTTAAAGAGACATGTGCATATCAAGCTATTGAATAATAAAGAGGCAATAAAATAAATCAAGGTAGCACTCAGGATAATTTAATATGTGAAGGTTTACAGCAGAGGTAACCAACCTGTAGATCTTGATCTACTGGTAGATCTTTGCGACATCATGGTAGATCTTCATGACTCAGTGTGTACTAGGTCTCAATCTTGTACACCATGGGCACTTAAACCATGACATATATGAATCTGGTGAATCCTGCTGCTTTCCAAGGTCAGTTAGATCTATCTAACTTCACCCCATTGGTTCCAGTGTTCAAATCTTTAAGTCGTGAGGATTGTTTTGTTTTACAGCTTAAGTGGTTTAATGCAAACATGACTCCAAATCCACAAAGTCAGTATTTCTTTCTTTTGTTTTTACTACTCTGATGGATTGAAGATTGTATTCACTGGCTTTAAGTTCAACAAAACCCACTGAACAGCAACTGTGAATTTGGGCATGTAGATCTAGCTCTCCTTTTGTCCCAATAGGGGACCCTCATTTGAAAAAGGCTGGTGACCACTAGGGCTGAAAGATATACCGTTATCGTATCGATATCGAGGTATCTAGCATGAATATCGAGATATGAAATTCTGTCCATATCGTTCAGCCCTAGTGACCACTGATTTATAAGAAAAGTGATCTGGGGAATATGACGGTACGTACGATTTGTTCAGGAAGCGGTTGCACTTAAGAATGGCAGCCTCAACGTATCTGTTTAGGTTAGAGTTAAAGAGTATCTGATGTGTTTTTATGGTCCAAGATTTCACGTAGACAACATAAATGATGATGCTTTGAAAGGATACAGTCTGGGCAGAAGCTCCCTGATGGAGGCGATTTTGAAGAACCAGTTCAGGCACGTCTCTTTGGCCGTGTCGTTTACATCGTCTACTGTGAACGAGTCTGAAGAGGGAAGAGACAAAGTGGATGTATCAGTCATGTTATCTTTGTACAGTGAGAATTATAAATGCTTTTATCTTCAGAATTTCAACCAACGATACACAAGAGCAGGAAGAAAATACCTGGTAGAGGTCTTGGGTCTGAGCACATGGTCCAGATTCTATCGTACACCAGGCGGCCTATTTAGAGATAAAACAGAAGCCAGTTAGTCTGTTTATCTTTTAACTGAACTTAACAGAAAAGGCTCCTCTTCTCACCGAAAGTGTCAAGGATATCCGTGATGAGAACAAACTTGCTGGGGTAAAACTGGATCACTGAGGTGTCAGAAAGAAGCTTGGAGCACTGAAACACAGACCAGTGCAATGCTTGGCACAACAGATCTGAGTTCAACCACAACATTTAGAGCATTCATGCTTTTTAATAACAAAATTACCTGGATAACAATCTTCAAGGCTTTGACTTTCTGGTCGGAGGCCCAGGCCTCCTTCAGGGACTGGTTCAGTTCCTCGATGCGGTTGGCATAATCCTGCTGGGACAGGTTCAGCAGCTCTCTCTGGGAGCCCTGCACTCAAAACACAGACAAATGAGTTTGTTGACCACTTTAGGAGGAGTCTTTTAGTGCCATGAGTGCAGATGGAGCTGAAACCCTCAACTAGCCAATGATAATCTAACACTTAATCCTTTTTTAACCACTTTATTCATATAGATCATATTTTACACACAGAACACATGAAAAAAAGACAGATATTTTAAACAGATGCAGAAATATGCCGCACCAGGGGTTTATGTTGGTTTAGCAAAGACTGATAATAGAATGTAAAACATTCAGCAAAAAAGAAATCGAAGTATATACGGTATATGTGCTTTATAGATATATACTCAAACAAGTTCAGTAAATATTTTAAATTTGGAGCACAAATTTTGCAGTTTTCACATCTTTTTGGTTCAAGAGGTAGACAACGTTTTAAAGTAAAGTTCTAGTTCTTTTTTAAAGGTACAAAAGGCAGGTTGGGTTTCACACTTAATCCTTCACAGAAAAAGGGCACAAATAATGTAAAAATAGAGACGCACTTCCTCAAGATCATCCAGCTCCTCCAGGCGAGTTCGAACTTTCTCTGAAACAGCTGATGATCCTGGACTTGGGGCTTTTCCTAAAGTAACAACAGGAGAACTTTGTTCACTTTCACAGCACAGTTTAAATATACAAAAGCTTTTCTTTCTTATTCCTCCTTTTCTAATGCTTTGTCTTCTATCTCTGACATCACAGCATTGATAGCAAAACGATGCCTATGAAAATGTGTTTGATTTTAGCTGTTTTAGACTCTTCTCACTCCAGGTCATAATATCATTCTCTTTAGTGGCAACAAACCTCAGAATGTTCATTTGTTGGTTGCTAATGTTGTCTGTTTGCTTTTAGGTAGTGAAATAGTTCTGTACAGGATTTAAAGCTGCCTGTTATGAATGCAAATATTACTAGTGATCATTGCAGGAGTTGGTCAAAGGGCACAAAATGTAAGTATGCGAGATTAAATGCTAGAAATAGATGTGTATATGAGAAGAAGTGCACAATCACAAAGGATTTTCTCAGATTTCCACACAATCCAGGGCTGCATAAATCTAAGTTTAGGTTATAGTAACATACTTTCAGACAAGATAAAGGGAAAGGCAGTATTGCTTCTTTTTTATTCAGTTTATGTTGATTTGAAAGTGTATGTCAGGCTTACCGTTCAGTAAAAAGATTAGTTACAGTAAGAACCATTTACTCTCTAGACCACAAGATGACATACTGAAACTGTTACCTCCACAATGAGGTTATACTTTTGCAGGCGTTTGTCAGTTTGTTTATTTGTTTGTCTGTCTGTGAGCAAGATAACTCAACAGAGTTTTGGAAAATGTTGGTCATGGTACAAGGAAAGACTTTGATTTCAGTGGTGATCTGAATATGGATGCTGATCCGGGAATCTTGTTTTTTATAATTCAATTTTTTGTAATTATTTTTTAACATTTGTCAAACGACAAAACATCAATTTAATAACAAAAATAAATACAATCAAAAAGAACCAAAAAAAAAACAAAACACGTATATATATAAATAAATAAAAACAGCAGGTGGCAGATTGTGAACAAACAGTGTCTGTCATAAACTGTCCAGAAAGAAAGAAAAATAGAGGTCCCAGTATGGAGAAATCAGGCAAAGGGTCAAAGGGTGTGGTACATTTCATCACCTTTCACGTGTTTCCATTGTTTCTTCCGCACACATATTCTCTGAAACTCTCCCATCGTTCATTAGCCATTGTATTGCCCCCATTCAGTCTCATCAGCATTTTTTCATATGCGGCTGTTTCCATCATTTGAACCTTCCAAGTAGCCAGTGTAGGAGTTTGTGGTTCTTTCCAACATCTTAGAATTAGGCGTGCACAGGTTAATAGACCAGCTTTCAATATTTGAAAGTTATATTTATTTAGATGTGGAACTACTGTTCTGTCTCCAAGGAGACACAATCTCGGTGATCTTGGGAGTTTATACCCCAACCAGTTTCCTAAATACTCCGAGATGATCTCCCATACAGAAAAACCTTGGGACATTCCCACATGGCATGCATGTATGTGCCACATTCTATCTTACATTTCCAGCATAAATCATCTCCCATTAACTTCATTTTATTAAGTCTTGTTGGAGTATAATAATATCTGTGTATTATTTTACACTGAATAAATTTACTTCTGGCTTCTCTGATGTACTCCTCGGTGTTGGAAAGAATCCCTCTCCATATTTCATCATTTAATGTATAACACAGGTCTTTTTCTCACATCCTCCTTAAATAATCACAGCCCTTATTAATCTTCCAAGGGCAAATCTCGTACCATTTGGAGGCTTTTTGAGATGTTGTTGGCAATTGTAAGTAATGCATGATTACATTAGTATCTTGATTCACATAGACCTTATCTTTAATACAGTGTCTGAGCTGTAAATATTTCCAAAAGTGACCTCTTCCATCCAGATTAAACTTTTCCTTTAAAATCTCATAAGAGAGAAAATTACCCTCCTCAAATAGGTCATCCAATATTCTAATACCTTTCCTCAGCCACTGAACCCAGTAGGCCATCTTTTTACCTATCTTTATTTTAGGATTGTACCAAATAAATGCATATGTTAAATGCACAATATTCCTCACAATGTTTGAGTATTGTGAGGAATTTTACATGTTTTATGCACTTCCTGCCAAACTCTCCTGAAATGTATTAGAATTGGATTCATCATATTCTTATTCTTCTGTTTTATCATTTGAACAGGAGTTTCAGCAGGTTTAAAAGGAGAAGTAAGCTCCTGCTCTCTCAGGATCCAGTCCAAATCACTATTTGTTCCAACCCAATGTTTTGCGAGCTTAGCCATTTCAAAGGAAATACTATAGTAATATATATTTGGTAAAGACAGGCCTCCTTCCTTCTTCGGTTGGTATAATTTATCTATATGAATTCTGGGTTTCCTGCCACCCCAAAGAAAGCAATTTATCATCTTTTTATATCTCAACAATAGTTGTTGAGGTATGCATAAAGGTATCATTCCAGTTAGATAATTAATCTGTGAGGCAACAACCATTTTAATCGTGTTGATTTTTGATCCAGGAATCTTAAAGACTTTAACACAAGGACATCGACATTGCAAGACAGGTTTTTCCAAATTTTTGCTGATAACTTAAAAAGTTCAAAACTGAAAATTACACATTAGGGCAGTTTTCCACATTTTAAGTAATTTCTTGGCCAAGAATGTCAGAAATGCTTTTGCGAAGGTTTGTGCTGTTGGAGCACTTCTAGTCTAGTCTTAGGTGTTAAAGCTATGCTGTAACCTCTAGGCACCCATAGCCCTGAACCAACATGGAGGACTATCCTTGTAGCCTGATGTACATGTTCCCCAAATTATAACTTAACGTCAAAACTACTTGAATGCAAGCTCTGTGATTGGTCCCCTTCACAGCACCAGGTGACTGCCAGTCACTGAGAAAGGTCTCAGGCTTGATTTTGTGTACTATGATGTGACAGGATGGCCACAAAAGACAACCATTAAATTTACGTGCTGATTAATGTCTCATTTATGGGTGAAATTAGCACTTACAAAATCCCTAACATTTTCCTCAACTGATTCAGCAGACCTAAATTTCATCTCCTCTGATGTCTCCTTTTAGTTTTCATTTTTTGCAACAATTACAACGTAACCACCAGCTGCTTATTATTTATTAGCAGTATTTATAACCTGAGCAGTGAAAGAGTCAGGACCGGATTAGAAATCGTCTAGAGCTTTTGAGTGTTTTGCCGAAGTATTGCTGAGTGACATGAACACCCCAACACACAAGTGTTAATGGCCAAGACAAGGCTTAAATGTCAGCTGTTATTTGTTTTACTAAATGAACATTTATAACAACATTTGTATTTTTAAAACTAGTAATTTATCTTGTGCCACTTTTTACATGTCGACACTTGGAGAAGGCTGTTTGTAAAAGTGCAGATGTTACATTCGGCATTTGGTCTGTGTAGATTTGATAAACTGACTGTGTTTTAATAACTTGTTCCTTACAGAAAAAAACATCATACAGACAAAAAAATTAAGATATTATTTTTGTCCGTGCTACCAAGCCATAACACATGCAACATAGTTATTGTTATGAAGCACAGACTTAAAATCTGATTTAATGTTTTATTTTTCCCAAACAAAAACCTCAAAAGATCAGAACAATCATGCAGCTCTTTTTTAATCTCTTTCAAAGAGCATATGTTTTGCTGTCTGTTTGCCTGTCTGTTTGTTTGTTTACATTTTGGTGATCTGAATCTGGATGTTAATCTAGAACTTGGGATTTTTTAACATTGCGTTACTGGGCAGTTTTCCACGTTTTCACTGATAACTTGAAATTTTTAACAGATTCTGATGAATTCTTAAGGGAATGGTCATGACAAAAGGAGGAAGTGATTAGATCTTAAGGGGGATTCAAATCCAGAGATGAATCCAGAACTTTTTACAAGGATTTGTTTACATTGTGCTATAGGGCAGTTTTCAAGATCTTCGCAAAGTAAATGAGCTAAGTTATTTTCAGATGCTTGTTTCCTCTGAGCACTGCTTTTATGGTCACAGTTTGATTAATATTACCATCCATTTATCAAGGTTATTGTAATGAAATAAAAAGTGCAGGTCTTACCTCTATCAGAACCCATGCAAAGATTCTGAGGAGACAGAGAAATAAGAAACATGTTTAACTTTGCAAACAAAGGTCATTTAATTACAGTACTTTAAAAATGCTGGGAGAATTTTGGGTTAATGTCAACTTTGACAACCTCTTTGGACAAGGCTGTCCCTTTTCTATCTTTAATGTGTTGTACATGTGTAAAGTAGTGCACATGTACAAGATTAAAATTCAGTTTTAACAATTTTTTTCTTTGGAAACCGAAAACAAAGTCATTTGTGGATGTGTGCTGTACACTGCCTTGTCTGAATATATCCTGCAGCAGCATACAGACATATTTAATAATGTTT